>OX451739.1:260370907-261702026 GCA_948472305.1 Vicia faba
TATACTTCTACGATATGTAGTGAGCTGAAACATTTTCCACTTGAGTGTTGAGTGATGCTTTGTTGATTTTAAATCCAAGCCATATCCTCCATTTTGAGATGATGTAAATTCTCCTTTCTCATAATTGTGTGTAGTAAGTATACTTTCCACTCGAATATGACGAGGTGCCTCTTCTTCTTAAAATTAATCAACACACAACCTTTCAAAATTTTTTAGGAGAACTACGAGTGCCCAGATCCCCTATTGCACGAAAGGCGATACGTAGGCACAAAAGGTTCGCAACTGTGGAGGGTGCAAAAATTATAAAAAAATACTTCTTTTCTCATCTCCCTAGTCTTATTTTTGTATATACCTTTTATAGCCAAAATACACATATTTTCAAAGAGGTTTCTGTGGAGTACAAAAGATGTTTAAGGTGCTAATACTTTCCCTTTGCATAACCAACCCCCTTACCTCGATCTTTATTTTACTTTATGTTTTATTAGCTATTTTCCTAGTCCTTTGGAAGAAATAAAAGTGCAGTGGTAACTTCATTGATTGCGAGTTAAGTCAATCCAATGGCTTAGTCTCAACATTTCTACCGCTACAAAAGGGTGTGTTATCTAAAGACTTACTTGCTAAGGGAATGCATGAATGAATTATTTAAAGGAAAAAAATAAAAGGTTTTTATTGAGTTGGCCTCAGTTGTGAAACCTCGTGCCAACATATCCCAAAGGAATCAGAACACCATAGTTCTTCTTGAAAATGTTGGTTTGTTGTGTGTTTTTTATGGACGATGCTAAGTTCGCATCCTTAACAGTTAACATTTATTGTTCGACCTTCAGAGAATCACACATTTTTGTATTGTGTAGAATGAAATTAACATGTCTTTTTTGAAAAGGTTTTAAACGGAAAAAGCTCTAATGCAAAAAATGATTCGGATTTGTTAGGGGAGAATAGTAAGTGGTCCCCTATCCGAGGTCACTTAGCTTTTTTCAGACCTTTAGTTTTAAAAAGGGTTATGATAATGATTAAGTATTTTTGATTAAGAAAATAAGTTTTTTCTTTAGTTAAATGTAATGCAAAAAGAAAGAAGCAAAATCTAATGGGAGACTTGATCCTAATTGTTATCATGCAAAGTGGACCTAAGGTTGAGATTGAAGGGAATCTAACCAAATGTTGTCATGCCATGATGGACTTAAAGTTTGGATTTGAAAAGGGGAGCCCTAATTGAAGTTGTCATACTTGGATTGAATCCTAATGTTTATCTCAATCCAAATCTTAATCAATGATTAAGTTGGACTAAGCAACCCTAAGAGAGCATGTGGATCAAACAAACATAGGGTCATCAAACATGTATCACGACAATAAAGAATAATTATCAAGAAAAGTGTGCACCAGGAAGAAGAAACAATGATCAAGGATCAAACCAAAGTAGTGATCAAGATTCAAATAAAATAACATGTTACAACATCAAGATCATACAAAAGGTGTGGAAAGGTAAACATCATGACCAATCAAGGCACCAAGTATAGGCATCAAATTTGAGTAAAGAGATGATAAAGATAGGAATCAAGAATTAGGAATGTGAAACATGCCACACATTTAATCAAGAAAAGCCAAGATCAAACAACAAGTGTTCAAGACATAACATGAATCAACTAAACATGGTGAGATCAAGATTAAACCCTAATGAGGATCATCACACATATAAGTCAAGAATGAAAAAAAAAGTCATGAATTTCAAACCAAAACCATAAAAGAGTGTCAAGCATGCATCAAATGCCAAGAAATCAAGTCTTTAGGGTTTATGCCACAAAGGTTCATGCATTAGGGTCTTACATCATGCATGAGTATACAAACAAATCAATCCTAACCCTATGAAGATAAACACCAAAGTCACATCAAAAATAAAAGAAGAGGGTACATGGAATCATAACATCATGTATTGAAACAAGGAAAAAGAAGCGACATGGAAAAACTAGGGTTATGAACATTTAGACAACAAGACAAACATTCATACATATCTGTTGTACCCCAAAATTTTCCCTCCCATATCCTTCAAGATTTGCAAAGAGCATGCTTCAAAATCTCCCAAGGGTTGCACAGTTCAATGGCCTCCTAACAGTCAAAAACTAGGGTTTTGGTTCTGACAAAGAAATTGAAGTTTCCAAGGGTCCAATCAAGTCCCACATGCCTATAAACATGGTCAAGCATCCATATACCAAGTTTCAAGACTTACAGCACAAAATTGCACAGTCAAAAGCCCTAATTGCTCAGCAGTCAACTATAGGGGCAAAATGGTCATTTGACAGTCAAAAGTCCAAATTTTTGGTCAACATCTCATTTTGAAGCCACAAACATCATTTGATCAATTCTTGATCATGATTTTTAAGGTATGGCTCAAAAAGTCTCAAGATGCAAAAGTTTCTATTTTTGGACAGTTGAAAAAGTCAACTGTAACTTGACCAAGGCATAACTTCCACATGGTTTATCATAAAAATTCCATCCAAAGCTCATTTTGAAGAGAATGACATTTCCTACAACTCCTCTTCACACTTCAAGCCCAATAAATGCTCTCACAAAAAGTTATCAATTTCAACATTATAGGTCATTTTCAAAAGTCAACAAAAAGGGACTTTAAGTCAAAGACCATAACTTGAGATTGGTAAATCAAAATGACATGGGACCAAAGGCATTGGTTAGAGGACTTCAAGACCTTTCCAAAATGTCCAAGAACATGATCAAAGCTTAAATATTGAGCAAGATATGCCTTGTGGAAGTTGGGAAATTTTTGGGAATTTTGAAAAGTCAACTTTACTTCAAATGCCTCAAAATTGCTAATGGGCCACATTTTATTCCAAGAATCATCATCCAAAGGCTATGCACGACCATTTGGCCCAAAAGGGAGTTATTTAATCATTTTTTATTATTATTTGAATTTTTAATCACCATTAATTCATTTAATTAAATAAAATATGAAAAAAATACAAAAGCATGTATTCTAAATCTTTTTATGCAGCTAATAGGTCTAATAAAACCTAAGGATTTCGTGCATGCCCAAAGGAGAAAGATTCCATGCAAATTGGCTAGGTTTCATGATAAAAAGATTTGAAAAGATTATGCAAAATCATAAAAATCAAAAGCATTGATTCTATGGATATTGGACTTGTTTTGTTGACCTAAAACATTCCATATACATATACAAAGGCAAACCTAATCAGAACAACCTCCAAGCTGCGCCTCAAACCTAAGAACAAACTTGGCATTTTTTGTGAAAAAAATTGAAAACTGAAAACTGCATTCTAGCGCAATTCAAAGAAAAGTATTGATTCCAATAGCTTGCCAAGGCCTCAAGGAACGTTTCTGGATCAAAACCACTGCTTCTAACGCAAGGAATTGGTAGAACGAACCCGTCCTGTTCTTAACTTTTCTCATATTCATGTCTCATGATTCATGCGTTGTTTTCAATTTCTAATGCTTGATTTGTATTAAGTTAATCATTCTAAAGCTAACCATGCCATTTAATTGAGTTTTCGTGCTTTATACATGAATCTACCATGGAAGCTTGCTAGGTTTTCAAAGCTCTTAAATTGGGGATTTGTTCATATGGTAAAATCAGACCACGAGACTTATACCATTGAAATCGTGACGTTCCCAGGAATCTAAAACATCCATCGCGCCTTTTTTATATTTGTTTAATTCCTATTCGCTATTTTTTGTATTTCAGATTGTGGGGGTTTAAAACCCCCGCTATCTAGTTTGTTTTTTCAGGCAAAAATGAAGGACGAGTGGAGAAGAAGATGAGGTGTAAGCCATCGGTTGGTGCGTTTGAATTTCGCGCGAAATACACCACTAATCGTTGTTTTACGTTATATTCTTTATTTTCTATATTATATACAACGCGTTCAAATGGCTCAGTTGGCAGGCATATGGTTTGGTAAGCAATAGGACCTGGGTTCGATTCCCAGGTCCCCCCCTTTCTCCATATTATTTTTCTTTCCATGTTTACATGTAGCGCTCCCTTCAGAAGTCTACCATGCATTCACTATTCAAGCGTGCCACATGTCTCAGAGCATCAATCCAATGGCCTTGATCTGAAGACCATCATGTGCATAGGTCAAACGTGCCACACACAAGCCAAGAAAGTCAACCAAAGGCTAGCATTCCATGGGCCTGATTGCTACAATGATACCTCCAAAAGGGCCAACAAACCCCCCATGTTTGCATTTTTTCTCTTTTTATTTTTTCTCTTATTTATTTTTAATTACATTATTCTTTAAATTAATTTTTTCTTTAATATAAAAATAACAAAAAGACAGAAAGACCAAAAATATAAATATATTTTATTTAAATGTTTTGTAAATAAACTTTATTAATTAATTTAGTTTTTTTAATTCTAGGTTTAATTCTAATATTTTTCTTAATAAACTAAAAAATGTAGAATTAGGGTTTTAAATACTTTTATCTTTTTTTCTTTTATTTTCACCATTATTAATAATTAATTATTTATTTTGTAAATAAATTGCCATGTAAATAATTAGGGTAAAATTAGGGTACAAACTCAAACATTTTTTAATAAATTAAAAATAGATTAGAATTAGGGTTTTAATTTCATTTAATTTTCTTACTAAATTCCATAAATACAAAAAACTCAAAAATAATTTCCTTTTCTCATTTAACTTAATTAATTTATTAATTGTAATTTAATTTCCTTAAAAGGGTCCAACGCCCTCGCATTCGATCATACTTCTATTTCGCGCGCTTATTTTATTTCCTTTTTATAAATTTCATGTAACTATCCCAAAGCCATGTAATAGATTAATTAGGATATTTATTTTTTCGCGCTTTATTTTATTTTCAAATCGGGTCTTGGATTAATTTGGCGATGTAGACCCGCGCCTTTGTAATAGCGTAGGACTTTTAAATTCCGCATCTTTTAACTGTTAATAACTTGCATGAAAGAATGAATGCCCAAAATAAAAGCAACGCGTAGATCACCAATGCATGAACAAGATAAACATAAATGAACCTGACACACAAATCACACACCACCCCTAGGGTACGCCTCACTGTTGCCTTGCCCCTCGAAAGGTGGTCGTCGAGTAGAGGATGTTTTAGTAAGTCCTCATGTCCATGAACATGGCATGAGGGTAGCTTCTAAGGTGTCTTCCTATTGCTCTGGTGATCACCATGTCCTGAACCGTCGAATTGACCCGAACACCTCCAACGGTGGTGCTACCTACCTCTCAATGGTGGGATGGCCCTACTTTAAGGACATTTACACAGACGAATTCCTTAGGGTAGGTAGACGACTCTAGATACTTGCTCTAATTTCAAAACCAATCAAAAAAAAATACTTTTCACACTGACACTTTTCAAAAAGCTTTCGAAAGCAACTTTTCAAACACTCTTGAGGACTGATACAAGAGTCGAACTGAAATTTTCAAAGAAACTTTTTTAAACCCACAGTTGAAAAGCAAACAAACAATTTTGAAAACACAAATGAGCAAGTATCTAAGAGCCCATGTGTTGTACCCCAAAATTTGCCCTCCCATATTCTTCAAGATTTGTCAAAAGCATGCTTCAAAATTCCCCAAGGGTTGCACAGTTCAAGGATCTCCTAACAGTCAAAATTAGGGTTTTGGTTCTGACAAAGAAAATGAAGTTTCCAAGGGTCAAATAAAGTCCCACATGCCTACAAATATGGTCAAGCATCATCATACCAAGTTTCAAGACTTACAGCACAAAATTGCACAGTCAAAAACCCTAATTGCACTACAGTCACCTGTAGGGGCAAAATGGTCATTTGACAGTCAAAAGTTCAAATTTTTGGTCAACATCTAATTTTGGAGCCACAAACATCATTTGATCAAGGCTTGATCATGATTCTCAAAGCTTGGCTCAAAAATCATCAAGATGCAAAAGTTTCCATATTTGGACAGCTGAAAAAGTCAACTGTAAATTGACCAGGGCATAACTTTCACATGGATTATCAGAAAAATTCCATCCAAAGCTCATTTTTAGGATAATGACATTCCCTACAACTCCTCTGCATACTTCAAGTCCAAGAAATTCTCTCACAAAAAGTTATCAATTTCAACATTATAGGTCATTTTCAAAAGTCAACAAAAAGGGACTTTAAGTCAAAGGCCATAACTTGAGATTGGTAAATCAAAATGACATGGTACCAAAGGCATTGGTTATAGGAATCAAAGACCTTTCCAAAATGTCCAAGAACATGAGCAAAGCTTAAAAATTGAGCAAGTTATGCCTTGTGGAAGTTGGGAAATTTTTGGATATTTTGAAAAGTCAACATTGCTTCAAATGACCTAAAATTGCTAATGGGCCTCTTTTTCTTCCACAATTCATTATCCAAGGCATGTGCACGACCATTTGGCCCAAAGGGAAGTTTTTTATCATTTTATTTTATTTATTTGGATTTTTAATCATTAATAATTCATTTAATTAAATTAAATAGGTAAAAAATACTAAACCTAATGTTTTGAATCTTTTTGTGCATAAAATATCTCCAAGATTTCGTGCAAATCAGATTAGGAAAGAATTGAAGGTAATTGGACATGATTTGGTGGCAAATATGCATGAAAAGATTGAAAACTAATGCCATAAAAATCAAATATTGATTCATCAATTCATGGATCTTTTTGACCAAATTCTTTGACCTAATCATTCACACATAAGTATAGAATGCAAACCTAATCCTAGAGAACTCCAAGCTGCGCCATACACAGAAAACCACACTTGAGTTTTTTGCTTAAAAATTCAAAACTGAAATCGTGATTCCAAAGCATTTCAAGGCAAAGTAATCAGTCCATTGCATTCCTGGGACATCAAGCAACGTATTTGGATCAAAAGCACGACCCCTAACGCCCAGAATTGGTGAATAGGATTCACACTTTCTCATATTTTTTTCATAATCGTGCTTTAAGATTTAGACATTTTCATTGCATTTCTTTGATGAATTCATACTAATTGATGTGTTCTGAAGCTAACCACATATTTCAATTGAGTTTTTATGCGTTATTGAAGGATTCACCATGAAAGGACCTTAGGGTTTTTCAGCGTTCAAATTAGGGGTTCCTTGATACTGTAAAATTAGAGAACTTCGAGGGCATGGTTGAAATCAGCACGCTTAGACGAAAACAATGGGACCCTCGCGCCTAATTTATGTGGCCGGACGGCCTAATCGCTATTTTTCATAAGGTTGTTTTTGGGGACGGTTCAAAACCGTTGCCCATTCTGTTTTTGTTTCAGGAAAAAAAAGCAAAATGGAGAAGACGATTATGTGGACAAGACTGATTGGTTCATTTAAACTTTCGCGCGCAAAAAGGCACTAACTTTCGCTTTATTTTATAATGTTTGTTGGTTAGGTAATATACAAAGAAACCAAGTGGCACGATTGGCAAGGCATTGTAGTGGTAACCTCCAGGACCTGGGTTCGAGCCCCAGGTCCCCACCCCTTTCATGTTATTTTTTTTCTTAACGCTTCTGTGCAGCTTCAGTATTAGGGTGTATCATACATCATCAAAATCAAGCCATCCACCTGGCCAATGGAAACGATCAGAAGGCTATTATCTGAAGAACATGGGGGACGTGAGTCAACACCTTCACACGCTGGCATAGAAGTCAAAAGAGGCCAAGGATTAATGGGCCTAAAATGCTGATTTAACCTCTCAATTGGGGACAGAACCCCCTAGGTTTGCAACATCTTTTCTATTTTTTATTTTGATTCAATTATTCCTTTTTTTAATTCAATTCTTTAATTTAATTACTTTTCATAAAAAACATAAAAACAATAAAAAATCAGAAAAAAGACAAAAATAAGTATTTTATTTAATTAATATATTTTTTTGTAAATAAATATTATTCATTAATTTTAGTTATTAAATTAGGTTTAATTTTAATATTTTCCATAATCAATTTAAAATTTGGTAGAACTAGGGTTTGTAATAATTTTTATCCTTTTTTTCTTTTTCTTCACTAATAATTAAATATTATTTATTTTTGTAATTAAATTACCATGTAATTAATTAGGTTAACTTAGGTTTAAACTTTAATATTTCTTAATAAATAAAAAACAATTAGAATTAGGGTAGTCTCTCAGTTTAATTCAATTTCATTAAAATCATAAATATCAAAACCTCAAAAAAAAAGTTTCCTTTTCTTTTAATTTAATTAATTTAACAATTTAATTTAATTTCGCAAAAAGGGTCCAACGCCCTCGTTTCTAAGTTCAATTCAATTCACGTATTTATTTCTTTTTCTTTTAATATTTATGTACCTCTCCCAAAGCCTTGTAAACTCGGACATTTTAATTTCTCGCACTTTATCTTTATTTACTTTCCGTCAAATCGGGTCCTGGATTTTAATTTTGGCGATGTGGACCCGCGCCTTTGTAATAGTTTAGAACTTTCAATTTCCGCATCTTTTTTAACTGTTAAATAAATGCATGCAAGAATGAATGACAAAAAAATAAAAACAAAAGCGTAGATCACCTATACCATGACAAGACAAAAAATAAATGAACATGACACACAAATTCACACACCACCCCTAGGGTACGCCTCACTGTTGCCTTGCCTCGAAAGGTGATCGTCGAGTAGAGGATGTCTTAGTAAGTCCTCATGATCCGGGAACCTGGCATGAGGGTAGCTTCTAAGGTGTCTTCCCATTGCTCTGGTGATCACCATGTCCCGAACCCTCAAATTGACCCGAACACCTCCAACGGTGGTGCTACCTACCTCTCAATGGTGGGATGACACTACTTTAAAGGACATTTACACAGACGAATTCCTTAGGGTAGGTAGGTTCTTCTAGATACTTGCTCTAAATTTCAAAACAAATCAAAAATACTTTTCACACCAACACATTTTCAAAAAGCTTTCGAAAGCAATTTTTCAAACACTCTTGAGGACCGATACAAGAGTCGAACTGGAATTTTCAAAGAAACTTTTTCAAACCCACTCACACTTGAAAAGCAAACAAACATTTTGAAAACACAAATGAGCAAGTATCTAAGAGCCCATGGATAACCATGGATAGAAAGGGTGCTAGCACCTTCCCTTTCTATAATCTACCTCCCGAACCGAGAGCAATCTCTATAAGGAATTTTTCTGTGCTTTTGTCCTTTCCATTTGGAGAAAATAAAAGACGGTGGCGACTCTTGCTTCCGCGACATTTCGCAAACCAGCGTTAAACAGTCAGTTCCAGATCCACCGATCACAGAACTGGTGACTCTGCTGGGGATTTAACTTAAAGTGAGGTGTACCTTAGGGTTAGTTCATAACTGTGTTTTCAATTGTATTGACTTGCTTGCTTTAAATTGTGGGTTGCATGGGAGTTACATAGATCCTAACCTGGATCTGGGGATACCCTGTTTAGGTAGCATAAGCTGTGAGGGACCTGTCCGGCGTATACCGACATGGGTGAAGCAGTGGCTACGTTGGTGTGGCGCCTTGGTCTGTACCGATATCCCTCGTGTTGAAACGGGGAGAATATGGGTCTTCTAAGGAGTCATTAAGCACCAACAACCTTAGAACCTTAAATGACACAACTTGGCCATTAGAACAGTAGCAGTATGCTACGCCCATTGAGGCTAAACTCTCGTGATGGTTCTGGCCGCAAGAAAAGATTGCGATGCTGGAGTTATGACCGATTGAGGGTAGTCAATGATATTGGGATCCTCTAAGAACCCGGTTACTTTGATAGGACAGGTATGAACCAACCAACTTCAAGAGGGTAATACCCAGACCCCATGCTGGCCTTAAACTCTAAGGGCTTGTCCGGTGTGACTTGTGTGCCTTCGTACTTGACTACTTGCATGCTTGTTACCTGACACATGAACTACTTGCAGGTTTTGTTTATAGTCCTTAATCGGGACTCATAACAGGGCATACTAAGTTTCTTACAGGTTTTGGTTTTCAGTCCTTAATTAGGACTCATAACAGGGTTTACCGAGTTTCTTGCAGGTTTTGTTTTTTAGTCCTTAACTGGGACTCATGACAGGTTTTACTTGAGTTTCTTGCAGGTTTCTGTTTATAGTCCTTAATAAGGGCTCATAACAGGGTTTATTCATATTACCCCATGCATCATGACATCATACCATTGCATACATCCTAACCCATTTCAAGGATCTCAAGGGCTTGTGATGCAGGTCATGATGAATCGAACATCTAGCAAGGGGCAAAGAGGATTTATTTTCCTCTAGCCAAAGTTGTCAGAGGCTATGACCCATTGGATATGGTGAGCCTTTGACCCTTGAAAAAGGACTCTCAACAAATATGAAGTTCCTTCAATCAAGCTACCGGATCCCAGCTCTAACAAATTTCTTGTTTACCCCGCGAGATCCTTGAAAACATTGCATGCATATCATACATATCATTGCATAACAGGTACCCTTGTTGCAGGTCACTTACCCTCCCTGCTGTTTATTTCAGCCATGGCTTCCCAACAAGATAACCAGGACCTTCACACTCAAGAGACTCAGTTCAAAGAGATCTTCCTAAGCCTATCCAAGGGGCAGGAAGAGTTGAGGACACTCCTCATGGGGAATCTGATCAGAAAGAGTCCTGAAGATGACAAGGACGAACAGCTAAAACGTCTACAAGCTGAGGTAGACACACTAAAAACCCAGATGCTGGGGCAAAGGGCCCTCATTCAAGGTTTAGCTCAGGAGCAAGGAGAGCTGAGGGCCATGATCAGTCAGCTTCCTTAAGGCATGAAGCAACCAGCCCAAATCAGGGACCAGGTCATAGAACAGCTTCCAAGAAGGCAAAGGTTGGGTCCAATGAATAGACCTCTCCGAGTTGCTACTACTTCTCAGGTCCAACAACGACCTCGCCAAGAACAGCGGGCTGATCAGAGCAAACCAGACAAGCCTAAAAGGCAGTTCACCAAGATCAATATGTCGCTGGATCAAGCACTACAACAAATGTTGGAGGCAGGGCTGATCACCTTAAAGGCTCCTCTCCGGAATCCAAACACTTCTGCTCCTAACTATCATCCCAACGATAGGTGCGCATACCATTCTGATAGCCTGGGGCATACTACGGACAACTGCTGGCCTCTCAAAAACAAGATTCAAGACATGATCGACGCTGGAGAGATTCAGTTTGAAGTACCTGAGACTCCGAACATAATCACTGCTCCCTTTCCAAATCATGGCTAGGATTGAGAAATTTTTGTTCATTCGAATGTTCAAGTTGCAATTTTCTTTTGCTCAAACATTTACTCATGTTAAACATTGTTATTTCATTAATGCATCGCATATGTCTGTTCTGAAACAATATATTTGTATTCACTAAATGCAAATTATTTTCATATTTTTTTCTGATGTCAGCTCTTGATCTAAAATTCTAAGCCTCTTGAGGGAGGATGACGAAAACGATACCGCAATCTTTACAGTATGCTTTTGAACAGACCCCGCTGATGAGGTACAGGCATTGTTTCAATCCCTAAACACTGGAGTTATAAGGATGATAATCCCTCGTCAACCCCTCTGAGCCAAAGAAGTAGGAGTTTTTCTTTTCGAAAATTAAAACCCTTCATTATAACCTGGGACAGGGTAGTTCTCTCAGTTGATCCAAGTGCATAACGAATGGCACCAAAGAAGTCCTTACAAAACGAAGAAAGACAATGATGGTTCCGAATAATCAATAAAGAAAGGAAGTCATTATCAAAAAATTCATAAATGAAAAGCCCAAAAAGTCAAAACCTATAAAGGGGACTTACAAAACTGGGGCATCCCGCTGACTGTAATTCCAAAAAAGGAAACAGTTCAGGCAAAAAACAGGGATAACAAAATCAAAAACAAAGGAGGTCCTACAAACCCTCAACAAAAGGAATGACTGCCCATTCAAAATAAACTATCAACATCCGAACCATCACGGGAATATCAGGACAAAAACTCAAATAAGGTCTAACGCATGATCAGCTGAGTTTAGGATTGGAGAACATCACGAAGAGTGGGTGGGTACAAATAATTTGAGCCTTTATCCTTTGTTTCTTAAACCGTGAACCAGGCCACGTTATAACCCTTAAAAGTCCTAGCTGAAGCATGGGTTAGTTCGAAAGCATACTGTTACGAAAGGTATCCCGACTCCTTAAGGCTTACGGTAAATACGGAGTTGACATCACGTTTTACAAACATTCACTTGTTTTATGAAAAAGAATGCATTTTCAAAATCTTCAAGACAGACATAAGCTCGGCATTTTTAACATAACTTTGTTGGCATATGACTTTTTGTTTGAACAGCAGGGAAATTCGCACGATGAATACCTAGTGAACAAAAGCACTTCCAATCAAGGGGCAGGTATGACTATTGTCCATCATCTGGGGCAGTTAAGTCAAGATTCGGAGAATCTTTCAAAGGCCAAATAGCCTGGGGGCAAATCTCCGCATGAGTCACCTGGGGCATTTCAACAATAAATCTTACCTGGTCAAAAATCTTCTGGTGGCATGACAAAACACTTCTAACAGGGGCAACTCCCTACATTCTGAAAGCACGGACATAGTCGAAAAGATACTACGCAAAATCAAAGACCCGCTAGGCTGACATGCCTAGGCAAAAATCAGGGCTTCCCGGCGAACCAAAAGGGTTCGGGCAAAATGAAGGGATGAAATGAAAAAAATCTGTACACCCGGCAAGTCGAAAACCTGAAAAGGCGGCTTGGGCAAAAATGGGTATCCCGATGGACTGAAAACCCGAAAGGGCGGTCCAGGCAAAAGTTAGGGATTAAAGCGTACGACTATGTCCTGTCATCCTGTCACCTGCCTACCAGAAGAAGGTTTGTCCATCAACAACTATCAGCGCCTCACAGGTCTCTCTCTCCCACCTCAGAAACAGGGGCAATAAAGAGTTGTCTAAAAGCAATCTAATGGCTCTGTCCATCAAAGTGTAAAGGTAGGTTTAGCTAAAGAACACAACCAGATATCTTAATCCCCCAGAGAGTGAGCCGGCAAGTCAGTACACTCTCCTCAAGCAAAGCTATATTATCAAACCTTAAGGAAGTTGAGTATCCTCCAGCAGATCTCAACATTCCCCAGCAGCAATATACATATTCTTAACAAGCATCCCCGGCAGTCTTGGTCTAAAGATTGTTCCCCGGCGGCATACCAAACATTCAGTGGAGCCTTTTCCCGACACAGTTCAAAACTTCCCCAGGAGAGTCCTATCCAGTTTCCCCAAGAAAGCGGGAATCCACCTCCCCAAGCAGTAAGCTTATCCCCAGTAGATTCTGGAAGCTTATCCTCGCAAAGCACGAACGCGTCCTCCGGCTTTATTCAAAGAGTTATTTCCTTACTAGGATATAACTGGGTTATCCTCAGCCAAAAGCCACGGAAAGAGCGTCCTCGATGGAGTCTTCTTATCCCCAGCGAAGTCCATTAACACTTCCAATACAACAAGGGTATCCCCAGCAAGTTATTATCAACAATTCAACAAAGTACCTCGCTCCCCACAGAGTATTGCTCCCCAGCAAGATCATTAGAGTACTTTTCTCCCCGCAGAGTTATCCATTCGCCAAGTTTATTCCCCAGCGGAGTTATCTTCTCCTACCAGTATTCTTGCAACTATCATCCCCAGCGGAGGCAAAAATATATTCTCCAACATCAGCCCAGGAGTGACTTCCCGGCACCCGTCAAGGATTTACTTTCCTAGACGAAAACATACATTCCTAAACATCACTTCCATACATTATAGCATGCACATACGCATCATATCTTACAAATCTCATTTATGTTGAGAACATCATTGCTTGATCCATATCACGCATTGCATATGACTGACCTTTACCTTTCAGGAAATATTCAATTAAGTTCTCAATCATATTTCAAGACCTTGTCTGGTTCAGTTAAATCGACTCCCAAAGATTTTCCTGGTTATTATCCAGTCAAAGGCCTTCTCTGGTCTAGTTAAACCGACTCCTAAAGGTTTTTCTTTTGAAGACTCAGTTGAAGACTCCAAGACCTTGTCTGGTTCAGTTAAATCGACTCCCAAAGATTTTCCTGGTTATTATCCAGTCAAAGGCCTTCTCTGGTCTAGTTAAACCGACTCCTAAAGGTTTTTCTTTTGAAGACTCAGTTGAAGACTCCAAGACCTTGTCTGGTTCAGTTAAATCGACTCCCAAAGATTTTCCTGGTTATTATCCAGTCAAAGGCCTTCTCTGGTCTAGTTAAACCGACTCCTAAAGGTTTTTCTTTTGAAGACTCAGTTGAAGACTCCAAGACCTTGTCTGGTTCAGTTAAATCGACTCCCAAAGATTTTCCTGGTTATTATCCAGTCAAAGGCCTTCTCTGGTCTAGTTAAACCGACTCCTAAAGGTTTTTCTTTTGAAGACTCAGTTGAAGACTCCAAGACCTTGTCTGGTTCAGTTAAATCGACTCCCAAAGATTTTCCTGGTTATTATCCAGTCAAAGGCCTTCTCTGGTCTAGTTAAACCGACTCCTAAAGGTTTTCCTTTTGAAGACTCAGTTGAAGACTCCAAGACCTTGTCTGGTTCAGTTAAATCGACTCCCAAAGATTTTCCTGGTTATTATCCAGTCAAAGGCCTTCTCTGGTCTAGTTAAACCGACTCTTAAAGGTTTTCCTTTTGAAGACTCAGTTGAAGACTCCAAGACCTTGTCTGGTTCAGTTAAATCGACTCCCAAAGATTTTCCTGGTTATTATCCAGTCAAAGGATTTCTCTGGTCTAGTTAAACCGACTCCTAAAGGTTTTTCTTTTGAAGACTCAGTAGAAGATATCCAAGATTCTCTCAATGATTACTATTGAGGTTGTAGTCGCCTATGGTTCTCTCCCCGATACTGCGGAGGTGATAATCCCAGATTTCGCTCAATGATTGCTGTTGAAGTGAAGTTATCCAAGATTCTCTCAATGATTGCTGTTGAGGTTGTAGTCGGCTTTGGTTCTCTCCCCGATCCTGCGGAGGTAGTAATTATCCCAAGATTTTCTCAACGATTGCTGTTGAGGTTAAAGTCACCCAAGGTTCTCTCACCGTTCCTGTTGAGGTAGTAACCATCCCTGGTTTATTCATCATCGTTTGAAGCCCCAGATTCAGCTCCTGTAACCAATCAGGACACACTGTTGTACCCCAAAATTTGCCCTCCCATATTCTTCAAAGAAATGCCAGACAAGCTTCAAAATTCCCCAAGGGTTGCACAGTGTAAGAGCCTCCTGAACAATCAAAATTAGGGTTTTGGTTCTGATCAAGAAAATGAAGTTTCCAAGGATCCAATCAAGTCTCACATGCCTAAAAATATGGTCAAGCATCCTCACACAAAGTTTCAAGACTTACAGCACAAAATTGCACAGTCAAAAACCCTAATTGCACTACAGTCAACTGTAGGGGCAAAATGGTCATTTGGCAGTCAAAAGTTCAAATTTTTGGTCAACATCTCATTTTGAAGCCACAAACATCATTTTATCAATGCTTGATCATGATTCTCAAAGCTTGGCTCAAAAATCATCAAGATGCAAAAGTTTCCTTATTTGGACAGTTGAAAAAGTCAACTGTAAATTGACCAGGGCATAACTTTCACATGGATTATCAGAAAAATTCCATCCAAAGCTCATTTTGAAGAGAAAGACATTTCCTACAACTCATCTTCATACTTAAAGTCCAAGAAATTCTCTCACAAAAAGTTATCAATTTCAACATTATAGGTCATTTTCAAAAGTCAACAAAAAGGGACTTTAAGTCAAAGGCCATAACTTGAGATTGGTGAATCAAAATGACATGGGACCAAAGAAATTGGTTAAAGGACTCAAAGACCTTTCCAAAATGTCCAAGAACATGAGCAAAGCTTAAAAATTGAGCAAGTTATGCCTTGTGGAAGTTGGGAAATTTTTGGATATTTTGAAAAGTCAACATTGATTCAAATGACCTAAAATTGCTAATGGGCCTCTTTTTCTTCCACAATTCATTATCCAAGGCATGTGCACGACCATTTGTCCCAAAGGGAAGTTTTTCTCCATTTTTATTTATTTATTTGAATTTTTTATTATTAATAATTCATTTAATTAAATAAAATACATGAAAAATATAAAACCAATGAAATCAAATCTTTTTGTGCAGAAAATGTTCTCATTGGACACTCAAGATTCGTGCATAATCATTTGTGGAAGGTTTTGTCATGATTTGATACCAAATAGCATGGAAAATATTGAAAAAAAGATCTTGAAAAATCAAATCTTCCAAACCATGAATGCAAAGGTTTTGGATCAAGTTTGCAACCCTAAATCATTCATACATAAGTACCAAACGCAACCCTAATGCCATTAACCAAAAAGCTGCGCCAGAAACCCTTGCACAAACTTGGAATTTTATCAAGAAAACTCAATTCTGAAAACCTAGTTCTAGGACGATTCAGGGCCAAATAGTTGTTCCATTAGTTTCCTTAAGGATCATAGAACGTGTTCCAATCATTCCCTAAGCCCCATACTCAAGAAAACGCGAAATCACCATTGAAGTTGGTAAGGAAAATTTCAGAATCGTTTTCTATCATTCATGCATTGTTAACATGTTTCATTGTTGTTTTTGTATTTAGAATAATGTTTGCAAGCTAACCATATGCTTTGATTGGATTTTTATGCACTGTATGCAAAGATGCCATGGTCGTATTTTAGGGTTTGCAGAACTGTGAATTAGGGGTTTTAAAATATGGAAAAATTGGAGCTTGAAACCTAGGCCATTCGATTCAGTACGCTTGGACGGAGAGAATGAGGCCATCGCGCCTAATTTATGGAGCCCCAGGGGCTATTCGCTATTTTTCAGTATGGTGCCTAAAAGAACGTTTGGAAAACCGTGGCCTATGTTCTTGATGTTTCAGAAAAAAAATAAGCGAGGAAGAAGAAGACCCGGTGGCCAGCAATGATTGGTTCTTTTGAATTCAGCGCACGCTTTTTTTCATATTTTTAGGTCACTAACCAATTTTTGTTTTTGTTATTTATTCATTATTATATGTATAAAACGCGTAACATGGCTCAGTGGCAGGCACAAGCCTTGGCAAACTACAGGACCTGGGTTCGAGCCCCAGGTCCTCACCCCCTTTCATATTATTTTCCATTTAATATTCCTATGCAGTTTCAGCATGAAGGAACACCATACATCCACCACATCAAGTCACCACGTGCCTACTAAGACGGATTAGAAGGTCCAGATGGGGAGAATACCGTGTGCGTCAGTCAAGGGAGATCCACGCCAGCGCAAAAGTCAATCAGGCCTGAAGCTAATTGGGCTCAAAAGTACTAATCAGAACCACCCAATTAGGGGCAGACCCCCTAGGTTTGCTATCTTTAAATATTTTTTTTTATTTTATTCTTTCTATTTTGATTATTATTCTTTTCAATTAATTCTTTTAATTTAATTTCTCAATAAAAAAACACCAAAACAAAAAAATCAGAAAAGAGAAAAAATAATAAATATTTTTATTTTAGTATTTTTGTAAATAAATTCATTAATTAACTAGTTTTAAATTAGGTTTTAATCTTAACTTTTTTAATAAAAATCTAAAAAATATAGAATTAGGGCTTAATTAATTTTTTATCCCTTTTTATTTTCCTTCATAATAATTAAATATTAAATATTTATTTTTATAATTAAATTGCATATAAATTAATTAGGGTTAATTTTAGGTTAAAACTTTAACGTGTTTCATAATAAAACAAAAATTGTAGAATTAGGTTTAATTGCATTAAATTCTCTCCTAAATACCAAAAAAATACCAAAAAAAAAAATTTCTTTTCTTTTCTTAATTAATTAATTTCATCGTTTAATTTAATTTTGCAAAAAGGGTCCAACGCCCTCGTTTAATTCTCATTTAATTCGCGTGTTTATTTCCTTTTTCGTTTAATATTTATGTATCTCTCCCAAAGCCGTGTAATATATTTCTCGCACTTTACTTTCTTTATTTTCTGTCAAATCGGGTCCTGGAAATTTTGGCGATGTGGACCCGCGCCTTTTGTAATAGCTTTAGAACTTTATCTTTTCCGCAATTTTTTAACTGTTAACAAATGCATGCAAGAATGAATGGACAAAAATAAAAACAAACGATAGATCACCAATAACATGACAAAAGACAAAAATATCTGAAAACGACACACAAATCACACACCACCCCTAGGGTACGCCTCACTGTTGCCTTGCCTCGAAAGGTGATCGTCGAGTAGAGGATGTCTTAGTAAGTCCTCATGATCCGGGAACCTGGCATGAGGGTAGCTTCTAAGGTGTCTTCCCATTGCTCTGGTGATCACCATGTCGCGAACCCTCGAATTGACCCGAACACCTCCAATGGTGGTGCTACCTACCTCTCAATGGTGGGATGGCACTACTTTAAAGGACATTTACACAGACGAATTCCTTAGGGTAGGTAGGTTCTCGTAGATACTTGCTCTAATTTCAAAACAAATCAAAAATACTTTTCACACCAACACATTTTCAAAAAGCTTTCGAAAGCAATTTTTTCAAACACTCTTGAGGACCGATGCAAGAGTCAAACTGGAATTTTCAAAGAAACTTTTTAAAACCCAAATTGAAAAGCAAACAAACCATTTTGAAAACACAAATGAGCAAGTATCTAAGAGCCCATGGATAACCATGGATAGAAAGGGTGCTAACACCTTCCCTTTCTATAACCTACCTCCCGAACCGAGAGCAATCTCTTTAAGGAATTTTTCTGTGCTTTTGTCCTTTCCATTTGGAGAAAATAAAAGACGGTGGCGACTCTTGCTTCCGCGACATTTCGCGAAACAGCGTTAAACAGTCAGTTCCAGATCCACCGATCACACACACCTATACAAAGCATCTAAAGACCAGCTCCTGCAACATGTCAGGTACTCATCTTTCTTTTGCAGGTACGCAGGTTCTCGCTAAGGAATCTCTTATGCGATAAACATCAAGATGGAATCTATAAGCCCATCATCCTATTCATCAATCTCCAAATGGCATCTATAAGCCCATTCCCATCATCACACTACTATGTGAGCGCAAATTTCTGGGCACTCTAGTGTTCAATCATCTTCCACCTTCGGATTACGAAAGGCACGTCAGCCAATCTGCATCCTCAGGTCTAAGAAGATTGAACAGGGGCAAATGTTGTACCCCAAAATTTGCCCTCCCATATTCTTCAAGATTTGTCAAAAGCATGCTTCAAAATTCCCCAAGGGTTGCACAGTTCAAGGATCTCCTAACAGTCAAAATTAGGGTTTTGGTTCTGACAAAGAAAATGAAGTTTCCAAGGGTCCAATCAAGTCCCACATGCCTACAAATATGATCAAGCATCATCATACCAAGTTTCAAGACTTACAGCACAAAATTGCACAGTCAAAAACCCTAATTGCACTACAGTCACCTGTAGGGGCAAAATGGTCATTTGACAGTCAAAAGTTCAAATTTTTGGTGAACATATCATTTTGAAGCCACAAACATCATTTGATCAAGGCTTGATCATGATTCTCAAAGCTTGGCTCAAAAATCATCAAGATGCAAAAGTTTCCATATTTGGACAGTTGAAAAAGTCAATTGTAAATTGACCAGGGCATAACTTTCACATGGATTATCAGAAAAATTCCATCCAAAGCTCATTTTGAAGATAATGACATTCCCTACAACTCCTCTTCATACTTCAAGTCCAAGAAATGCTCTCACAAAAAGTTATCAATTTCAACATTATAGGTCATTTTCAAAAGTCAACAAAAAGGGACTTTAAGTCAAAGGCCATAACTTGAGATTGGTAAATCAAAATGACATGGGACAAAAGGCATTGGTTAGAGGACTCAAAGGCCTTTCCAAAATGTCCAAGAACATGAGCAAAGCTTAATAATTGAGAAAGTTATGCCTTGTGGAAGTTGGGAAATTTTTGGATATTTTGAAAAGTCAACATTGCTTCAAATGACCTAAAATTGCTAATGGGCCTCTTTTTCTTCCACAATTCATTATCCAAGGCATGTGCACGACCATTTGGCCCAAAGGGAAGTTTTTTATCATTTTATTTTATTTATTTGGATTTTTAATCATTAATAATTCATTTAATTAAATTAAATAGGTAAAAAATACTAAACCTAATGTTTTGAATCTTTTTGTGCATAAAATATCTCCAAGATTTCGTGCAAATCAGATTAGGAAAGAATTGAAGGTAATTGGACATGATTTGGTGGCAAATATGCATGAAAAGATTGAAAACTAATGCCATAAAAATCAAATATTGATTCATCAATTCATGGATCTTTTTGACCAAATTCTTTGACCTAATCATTCACACATAAGTATAGAATGCAAACCTAATCCTAGAGAACTCCAAGCTGCGCCATACACAGAAAACCACACTTGAGTTTTTTGCTTAAAAATTCAAAACTGAAATCGTGATTCCAAAGCATTTCAAGGCAAAGTAATCAGTCCATTGCATTCCTGGGACATCAAGCAACGTATTTGGATCAAAAGCACGACCCCTAACGCCCATAATTGGTGAATAGGATTCACACTTTCTCATATTTTTTTCATAATCGTGCTTTAAGATTTAGACATTTTCATTGCATTTCTTTGATGAATTCATACTAATTGATGTGTTCTGAAGCTAACCACATATTTCAATTGAGTTTTTATGCGTTATTGAAGGATTCACCATGAAAGGACCTTAGGGTTTTTCAGCGTTCAAATTAGGGGTTCCTTGATACTGTAAAATTAGAGAACTTCGAGGGCATGGTTGAAATCAGCACGCTTAGACGAAAACAATGGGACCCTCGCGCCTAATTTATGTGGCCGGACGGCCTAATCGCTATTTTTCATAAGGTTGTTTTTGGGGACGGTTCAAAACCGTTGCCCATTCTGTTTTTGTTTCAGGAAAAAAAAAGCAAAATGGAGAAGACGATTATGTGGACAAGACTGATTGGTTCATTTAAACTTTCGCGCGCAAAAAGGCACTAACTTTCGCTTTATTTTATAATGTTTGTTGGTTAGGTAATATACAAAGAAACCAAGTGGCACGATTGGCAAGGCATTGTAGTGGTAACCTCCAGGACCTGGGTTCGAGCCCCAGGTCCCCACCCCTTTCATGTTATTTTTTTTCTTAACGCTTCTGTGCAGCTTCAGTATTAGGGTGTATCATACATCATCAAAATCAAGCCATCCACCTGGCCAATGGAAACGATCAGAAGGCTATTATCTGAAGAACATGGGGGACGTGAGTCAACACCTTCACACGCTGGCATAGAAGTCAAAAGAGGCCAAGGATTAATGGGCCTAAAATGCTGATTTAACCTCTCAATTGGGGACAGAACCCCCTAGGTTTGCAACATCTTTTCTATTTTTTATTTTGATTCAATTATTCCTTTTTTAAATTCAATTCTTTAATTTAATTATTTTTCATAAAAAACATAAAAACAATAAAAAATCAGAAAAAAGACAAAAATAAGTATTTTATTTAATTAATATATTTTTTTGTAAATAAATATTATTCATTAATTTTAGTTATTAAATTAGGTTTAATTTTAATATTTTCCATAATCAATTTAAAATTTGGTAGAACTAGGGTTTGTAATAATTTTTATCCTTTTTTTCTTTTTCTTCACTAATAATTAAATATTATTTATTTTTGTAATTAAATTACCATGTAATTAATTAGGTTAACTTAGGTTTAAACTTTAATATTTCTTAATAAATAAAAAACAATTAGAATTAGGGTAGTCTCTCAGTTTAATTCAATTTCATTAAAATCATAAATATCAAAACCTCAAAAAAACAGTTTCCTTTTCTTTTAATTTAATTAATTTAACAATTTAATTTAATTTCGCAAAAAGGGTCCAACGCCCTCGTTTCTAAGTTCAATTCAATTCGCGTATTTATTTCTTTTTCTTTTAATATTTATGTACCTCTCCCAAAGCCTTGTAAACTCGGACATTTTAATTTCTCGCACTTTATCTTTATTTACTTTCCGTCAAATCGGGTCCTGGATTTTAATTTTGGCGATGTGGACCCGCGCCTTTGTAATAGTTTAGAACTTTCAATTTCCGCATCTTTTTTAACTGTTAAATAAATGCATGCAAGAATGAATGACAAAAAAATAAAAACAAAAGCGTAGATCACCTATACCATGACAAGACAAAAAATAAATGAACATGACACACAAATTCACACACCACCCCTAGGGTACGCCTCACTGTTGCCTTGCCTCGAAAGGTGACCGTCGAGTAGAGGATGTCTTAGTAAGTCCTCATGATCCGGGAACCTGGCATGAGGGTAGCTTCTAAGGTGTCTTCCCATTGCTCTGGTGATCACCATGTCCCGAACCCTCGAATTGACCCGAACACCTCCAACGGTGGTGCTACCTACCTCTCAATGGTGGGATGGCACTACTTTAAAGGACATTTACACAGACGAATTCCTTAGGGTAGGTAGGTTCTTCTAGATACTTGCTCTAAATTTCAAAACAAATCAAAAATACTTTTCACACCAACACATTTTCAAAAAGCTTTCGAAAGTAATTTTTCAAACACTCTTGAGGACCGATACAAGAGTCGAACTGGAATTTTCAAAGAAACTTTTTCAAACCCACTCACACTTGAAAAGCAAACAAACATTTTGAAAACACAAATGAGCAAGTATCTAAGAGCCCATGGATAACCATGGATAGAAAGGGTGCTAGCACCTTCCCTTTCTATAATCTACCTCCCGAACCGAGAGCAATCTCTATAAGGAATTTTTCTGTGCTTTTGTCCTTTCCATTTGGAGAAAATAAAAGACGGTGGCGACTCTTGCTTCCGCGACATTTCGCGAACCAGCGTTAAACAGTCAGTTCCAGATCCACCGATCACACCATGGATAACCATGGATAGAAAGGGTGCTAACACCTTCCCTTCCTATAAATCTACCTCCCGAACCGAGAGCAATCTCTATAAGGAATTTTTCTGTGCTTTTGTCCTTTCCATTTGGAGAAAATAAAAGATGGTGGCGACTCTTGCTTACCGCGACATACGCGATCCAGCTTTAAACAGTCAGTTCCAGATCCACCGATCACAGAACTGGCGACTCTGCTGGGGAATCTTATAAAGTGAGGTGTACCTTAGGACTAAGATCACTTGTGTTTTCAATTGTGGTGCTTGTTTGCTTTATTATTGTGGTCTGTTTCGGAGTTACATAGATCCTAACCCGGATCTGGGATACCCTGTTAGGTAGCATAAGCTGTGAGGGACCTGTCCGGCATAGACCGACATGGGTGAAGCAGTGGCTACGTTGGTGTGGCACCTTGGTATGTACCGATATCCCTTGTGTCGCAACGAGGAGAATATGGGTCTTCTGAGGAGTCATTAAACACCAACCGACCTTAGAACCTTAAATGACCCAACTTGGCCATTAGAACAGTAGCAGTATGCTACGCCCATTGAGGCTAAACTCTCGTGATGGTTCTGGCCGCAAGAAAAGATTGCGATGCTGGAGTTATGACCGATTGAGGGTAGTCAATGATATTGGGATCCTCTAAGAACCCGGTTACTTTTGATAGGACAGGTATCAACCAACAAACTGAAAGAGGGTAATACCCAGACCCCATGCAGGCCTAAACTCTAAGGGCTTTTCTTGTGTGACTTGTGTACCTTCCAACTTGACTACTTGCATGCTTGTTATCTGATACTTGAGTTTCTTGCAGGTTTT
Source organism: Vicia faba (assembly GCA_948472305.1). NCBI lineage: Eukaryota > Viridiplantae > Streptophyta > Magnoliopsida > Fabales > Fabaceae > Vicia > Vicia faba. Next base: position 260,394,546 of record OX451739.1, read on the forward strand.
GTTTATAGTCCTCAATTGGGACTCATAACAGGGTTTACTGAGTTTCTTGCAAGTTTTGTTTATAGTCCTTAATTGGGGCTCATAACAGGGTTTACTGAGTTTCTTGCAAGTTTTGTTTGCAGTCCTTAATTGGGACTCATAACAGGGTTTACCTATGTTACCCCATGCATAGCATACCATCATACCATTGCATACATCCTGCATAAGGACTAATCCATTTCAAGGATCCCAAGGGTTTGTGATGCAGGTCATGACGAATCAAACTATCCAGCAAGGGGCAAAGGGGATTTATTTTCCTCTAGCCAGGTTGAGGATCTGAGTCAGGGGCTATGACCCACTGGATATGGTGAGACTTTGACCCTTTGAAGAAGGACTCTCAATAACATGAAGTTCCTTCAATCAAGCTACCGGATTCAAGCTCTAACAAATTTCTTGTTTACCCCGCGAGATCCTTGAAAACATCGCATGCATACATACACATCATTGCATAACAGGTACCCTTGTTGCAGGCCACTTACCATCTCCGCTGTTTATTTCAGCAATGGCTTCCCAACAAGATAACCAGGACCTTCTTGCTCAAGAGACTCGGTTCGGGGAAATCCTCTTGAATCTATCCAAGGGGCAGGAAGAACTGAGAACACTTCTCATGGGGACTTTGGTCAGGAACAGTGCTGAGGATGAACGGCTGAAACGTCTGCAAGCTGAAGTGGATGCAATGAAAGCCCAGATGCTGGGGCAGGTGACTGCCATTCAAGGTTTAGCTCAAATACAAGAAGAGCTCAGAGTTCTCGTCAACCAACTGCTTCAGAGTAATCAACTGGGGCAAACGTCTAAGGGTAAAGAGCCAGTCATCACTCAACCATCTTTGAGACAAGGAGATAAGGGGAGAGCTCCTCAAATGGCTCCAGTGGCACAAACTCAGCATCAACTTCACCAGCTTCAGCCAGGCAAGCCCAGGAGGCAATTCACCCAGCTCAACATGTCGTTGTTTCAAGCTTTACAACGCCTGTTGAGGTTGAACCTGATCACATTAAGGGCTCATCCCCAGAATCCCAACACAACATCTCCTATCTATGATCCCAATAAAAGGTGTGCCTACCACTCTGCCAGTCCAGGACATGATACAAATGAGTGTTGGGCTCTGAAGAACAAGATCCAGGACCTGATTGATGAAGGAGCATTGGAGTTCACACAAGATGGTTAGGCTGAGTTTTTCTACCATCCCTCCAAGGCTCACCATTTGGAGTAACAAGCCCTGAGATGAAAACTTTTGTTCAGAATTTTTCAAGTTATAATTTTCTTTTGATTGTTCAAACATTTTATTCATGTTAAACGCTGTTATTTCATTAATGCATCGCATATGTCTGTTTTGAAGCAATATATTCGTATTCACTATATGCAAATTATTTTCATATTTTTTCTGATGATCAACGCTCGATTAATAATTCTAAGCCTCTTGAGGGAGGATGACGAAAACGATACCACGATCTTTACAGTATGCTTTTGAACAGACCCCGCTGATGAGGTACAGGCATTGTTTCAATCCCTAAACACTGGAGTTATAAGGAAGATAATCCCTCGTCAACCCCTCTGAGCCAAAGAAGTAGGAGTTTTTCTTTTCGAAAATTAAAACCCTTTATCATAACCTGGGGTAGGGTAGTTCTCTCAGTTGATCCAAGTGCATAACAAATGGAACCAAAGAGGTCCTTACAAAAAAAAGAAGACAATGATGATTCCGAATAATCATAAGGATAGGCAGTCATTATATCTCAAAAATAAAAACCCAATAAGTCAAAACCTATGAAGGAGACTTACAAAACTGGGGCATCCTGCTGACTGTAATCACAAAAGAAACAGTTCAGGCAAAATTTAGGGATAGCAAAATCAAAAAGAAAGAGGTCATACAAACCCTCAACAATAACAAAAAGGAATGACTGCCTATTCAGAATAAATCATCAATATCCGAACCATCATTGGAACGTCAATACAAAGATTCAATCAAGGTCTAATGCACGATCAACTGAGCTTAGGTTTGAAGAACATCACGAAGAGTGGGTGGGTACAAATATTTTGAGCCTTTATCCTTTGTTTCTTAAACCATGAACCAGGCCACGTTATAACCCTAAAAAGTCCTAGCTGAAGCATGGGTTAGTTCAAAAGCATACTGTTACGAAAGGTATCCTGACTCCTTAAGGCTTGCGATAAAATACGGAGTTGACATCACGTTTTACAAACATTCACTTGTTTTATGAAAAGAATGCATTTCCAAAAACTTCGAAATAGACATAAGCTTTGCATTTCTAACATAACTTTGTTTGCATATGAATATTTGTTTGAACAGTAGGGAAATTCGCACGATGAATACCTAGTGAACAAAAGCACTTCCAATCAAGGGGCAGGTATGACTATTGTCCATCATCTGGGGCAGTTAAGTCAAGATTCAGAGAATCTCTCAAAGGCCAAGTAGCCTGGGGCAAATCTCCGCCTAGGTCACTTGGGGCATTCCAACAACGAATCTTGCCTGATCAATCACCTTCTGGTGGCATGACAAAACACTTCTAACAGGGGCAACTCCCTACATTTTGAGAGCGTGGATATAGTCGAAAAGAATACTACGCGTAATCAAAGACCCGCTAGGTTGACACACCTAGGCAAAAATAAGGGCTTCCCGACGAACCAAAAGGGTTCGGGCAAAATGAGGGATGAAATGAAAAAACATGTACACCCGGCAAGTCGAAAACCTGAAAAGGCGGCTTGGGCAAAAATGGGTATCCCGGTGGACTGAAAACCCGAAAGAGCGGTCCAGGCAAAAGTTAGGGATCAAAAGCGTACGACTATGTCCCGGCATCTTGTCACTTGCTTACCAGAAAAAGGTTTGCCCACCAACAACTATCAGCACCTCACAGGTCTTCCTCTCCCACCTTAGAAACAGGGGCAATGATGAGTTGTCTAAGCAATCTAATTGTTCTGTCCATCAGGGTACCAAGGTAAGTTCGGCTGAAGAACATAACCAGCATATCTTAATTCCCCAGAGAGTGAGTCAGCAAGTCTGTGCACTCTCCCCAAGCAAAGCTATTATCAACCTTAAGGAAGTTGGGTATCCTCCAGCAGATCTCAACATTCCCCAGCAATATACGGATATTCTTAACAAGCATCCCCGACAGTCTTGGTCTAAAGATTGTTCCCCGGCGGTATATCAAACATTCAGTGGAGTTACTTCCAATACATCTCAAAATTTCCCCAGGAGAGTCCAATCAAGATTTCCCCAGGAAAGTTTGAACCACCTCCCCAAGCAGTAAGCTTATCCCCAATAGATTCTGGAAGCTTATCCCTCGTAGAGCACGAATGCGTCTCTCGGCTTTATTCAAAGGTTATTCCCCTACCAGGGTATAACTGGGTTATCCTCAGCCAAAAGCCACGGAAAGATCGTCCTCGGCGAAGTCTTCTTATCCCCAGCGAAGTCTATTAACACTTCCAACACAACAATGGTATCCCCAGCGAAGTTACCATCAACATTTCAGCAGAGTACCTCTCTCCCCACAGAGTATTGTTCCCCAGTAAGATCGTTAGAGTAATTTTCTCCCCGCAGAGTGTTCTACTCGCCAAGTTTATTCCCCAACGGAGTTATCTTCTCCTACCAGTATTCTTGCAACTATCATCCCCAGCGGAGGCAAAGATCTATTCTTCAACATCAGCCCAGGAGTGACTTCCCGACACCCGTCAAGGATCTATTTTCCTAAGACAAAAAGATACATTCATAATCATCACATTTTCATACATTATAGCATGCATATACGCATCATATCTTACAAATCTCATTTATGTTGAGAACATCATCGCTTGATTCATATCATGCCTTGCGTATGACTGACTTTTACCTTTCAGGAAAGATCCAGTTAGGTTCTCAGCTATATTCCAAGACTTTAGTCTGGTTCAGTTAAATCGACCCTAAGATTTTTCTGATTCTTATCCAGTCAAAGGCCTTCTCTGGTTCAGTCAGATCGACCCTAAGATCTCCCTGTTTCTTATCCAGTTGAAGATTTCAAGACCTTGTCCGGTTCAGTTAAATCGACCCTAAGATTTTCCTGATTCTTATCCAGTCAAAGGCCTTCTCTGGTTCAGTAAGATCGACCCTAAGATCTCCCTGTTTCTTATCCAGTTGAAGATTTCAAGACTTTAGTCTGGTTCAGTTAAATCGACCCTAAGATTTTCCTGATTCTTATCCAGTCAAAGGCCTTCTCTGTTTCAGTCAGATCGACCCTAAGATCTCCCTGTTTCTTATCCAGTTGAAGATTTCAAGACCTTGTCTGGTTCAGTTAAATCGACCCTAAGATTTTCCTGATTCTTATCCAGTCAAAGGCCTTCTCTGGTTCAGTCAGATCGACCCTAAGATCTCCTTGTTTCTTATCCAGTTGAAGATTTCAAGACCTTGTCCGGTTCAGTTAAATCGACCCTAAGATTTTCCTGTTTCTTATCCAGTCAAAGGCCTTCTCTGGTTCAGTTAGATCGACCCTAAGATCTCCCTGTTTCTTATCCAGTTGAAGATTTCAAGACCTTGTCCAGTTCAGTTAAATCGACCCTAAGATTTTCCTGTTTCTTATCCAGTCAAAGGCCTTCTCTGGTTCAGTCAGATCGACCCTAAGATCTCCCTGTTTCTTATCCAGTTGAAGACATCCAAGATTCTCTCAGCGTTACTGTTGAGGTTGAAGTCGCCTATGATTCTCTCAGCGTTACTGTTGAGGTTGAAGTCGCCAAGATTCTCTCAGCGTTACTGTTGAGGTAGTAATCGCCCCAGATCCTCTCATCGTTACTGTTGAGGTAGTAATCGCCCCAGATTCTCTCATCGTTACTGTTGAGGTAGTAATCACCCCAGATTCTCTCATCGTTACTGTTGAGGTAGTAATCGCCCCAGATTCTCTCATCGTTCATGTTGAGGTAGTAATCGTCCAAGGTTCTCTCACCGTCCCGTTGAGGTAGTAACCATCCCTGTTTCATTCATCACCTTTTGAAGCTCCAGATTCAATTCCTGTAACCAGTCAGGACACATTTATACAAAGAGTTTGAAGACCAGCTCCTGTAACAGGCCAGGTACTCATTTTCTTTTTCAGGTACGCAAGCTCTCGCTAAGAAATCTCTTGCGCGATCGACATCCAGATGGCATCTATAAGCCCATCCACCTTCCATCACCTCTCGACATGGCATCTGTAAGCCCATATCCCTATCCATCAATCTCCAAATGGAATCTGTAAGCCCATTCCCCACATCACACTACTATGTGAGCGCAAATTTCTGGGCACTCTAGTGTTCAATCATCTTCCACCTTTGGATTACGAAAGGCACGTCAGCCAATCTGCATCCTCAGGTCTAAGAAGATTGAACAGGGGCAACTGTTGTACCCCAAAATTTTCCCTCCCATATCCTTCAAGATTTGCAAAGAGCATGCTTCAAAATCTCCCAAGGGTTGCACAGTTCAATGGCCTCCTAACAGTCAAAAACTAGGGTTTTGGTTATGACAAAGAAATTGAAGTTTCCAAGGGTCCAATCAAGTCCCACATGCCTATAAACATGGTCAAGCATCCATATACCAAGTTTCAAGACTTACAGCACAAAATTGCACAGTCAAAAACCCTAATTGCTCAGCAGTCAACTGTAGGGGCAAAATGGTCATTTGACAGTCAAAAGTCCAAATTTTTGGTCAACATCTCATTTTGAAGCCACAAACATCATTTGATCAATTCTTGATCATGATTTTTAAGGTATGGCTCAAAAAGTCTCAAGATGCAAAAGTTTCTATTTTTGGACAGTTGAAAAAGTCAACTGTAACTTGACCAAGGCATAACTTCCACATGGTTTATCAGAAAAATTCCATCCAAAGCTCATTTTGAAGAGAATGACATTTCCTACAACTCCTCTTCACACTTCAAGTCCAAGAAATGCTCTCACAAAAAGTTATCAATTTCAACATTATAGGTCATTTTCAAAAGTCAACAAAAAGGGACTTTAAGTCAAAGACCATAACTTGAGATTGGTAAATCAAAATGACATGGGACCAAAGGCATTGGTTAGAGGACTTCAAGTCCTTTCCAAAATGTCCAAGAACATGATCAAAGCTTAAAAATTGAGCAAGATATGCCTTGTGGAAGTTGGGAAATTTTTGGGAATTTTGAAAAGTCAACTTTACTTCAAATGCCTCAAAATTGCTAATGGGCCACATTTTCTTCCAAGAATCATCATCCAAAGGCTATGCACGACCATTTGGCCCAAAAGGGAGTTATTTAATCATTTTTATTATTATTTGAATTTTTAATCACCATTAATTCATTTAATTAAATAAAATATGAAAAAAATACAAAAGCATGTATTCTAAATCTTTTTATGCAGCTAATAGGTCTAATAAAACCTAAGGATTTCGTGCATGCCCAAAGGAGAAAGATTCCATGCAAATTGGCTAGGTTTCATGATAAAAAGATTTGAAAAGATTATGCAAAATCATAAAAATCAAAAGCATTGATTCTATGGATATTGGACTTGTTTTGTTGACCTAAAACATTCCATATACATATACAAAGGCAAACCTAATCAGAACAACCTCCAAGCTGCGCCTCAAACCTAAGAACAAACTTGGTATTTTTTGTGAAAAAAATTGAAAACTGAAAACTGCATTCTAGCGCAATTCAAAGAAAAGTATTGATTCCAATAGCTTGCCAAGGCCTCAAGGAACGTTTCTGGATCAAAACCACTGCTTCTAACGCAAGGAATTGGTAGAACGAACCCGTCCTGTTCTTAACTTTTCTCATATTCATGTCTCATGATTCATGCGTTGTTTTCAATTTCTAATGCTTGATTTGTATTAAGTTAATCATTCTAAAGCTAACCATGCCATTTAATTGAGTTTTCGTGCTTTATACATGAATCTACCATGGAAGCTTGCTAGGTTTTCAAAGCTCTTAAATTGGGGATTTGTTCATATGGTAAAATCAGACCACGAGACTTATACCATTGAAATCGTGACGTTCCCAGGAATCTAAAACATCCATCGCGCCTTTTTTATATTTGTTTAATTCCTATTCGCTATTTTTTGTATTTCAGATTGTGGGGGTTTAAAACCCCCGCTATCTAGTTTGTTTTTTCAGGCAAAAATGAAGGACGAGTGGAGAAGAAGATGAGGTGTAAGCCATCGGTTGGTGCGTTTGAATTTCGCGCGAAATACACCACTAATCGTTGTTTTACGTTATATTCTTTATTTTCTATATTATATACAACGCGTTCAAATGGCTCAGTTGGCAGGCATATGGTTTGGTAAGCAATAGGACCTGGGTTCGATTCCCAGGTCCCCCCCTTTCTCCATATTATTTTTCTTTCCATGTTTACATGTAGCGCTCCCTTCAGAAGTCTACCATGCATTCACTATTCAAGCGTGCCACATGTCTCAGAGCATCAATCCAATGGCCTTGATCTGAAGACCATCATGTGCATAGGTCAAACGTGCCACACACAAGCCAAGAAAGTCAACCAAAGGCTAGCATTCCATGGGCCTGATTGCTACAATGATACCTCCAAAAGGGCCAACAAACCCCCCATGTTTGCATTTTTTCTCTTTTTATTTTTTCTCTTATTTATTTTTAATTACATTATTCTTTAAATTAATTTTTTCTTTAATATAAAAATAACAAAAAGACAGAAAGACCAAAAATATAAATATATTTTATTTAAATGTTTTGTAAATAAACTTTATTAATTAATTTAATTTTTTTAATTCTAGGTTTAATTCTAATATTTTTCTTAATAAACTAAAAAATGTAGAATTAGGGTTTTAAATACTTTTATCCTTTTTTCTTTTATTTTCACCATTATTAATAATTAATTATTTATTTTGTAAATAAATTGCCATGTAAATAATTAGGGTAAAATTAGGGTACAAACTCAAACATTTTTTAATAAATTAAAAATAGTTTAGAATTAGGGTTTTAATTTCATTTAATTTTCTTAATAAATTCCATAAATACAAAAAACTCAAAAATAATTTCCTTTTCTCATTTAACTTAATTAATTTATTAATTGTAATTTAATTTCCTTAAAAGGGTCCAACGCCCTCGCATTCGATCATACTTCTATTTCGCGCGCTTATTTTATTTCCTTTTTATAAATTTCATGTAATTATCCCAAAGCCATGTAATAGATTAATTAGGATATTTATTTTTTCGCGCTTTATTTTATTTTCAAATCGGGTCTTGGATTAATTTGGCGATGTAGACCCGCGCCTTTGTAATAGCGTAGGACTTTTAAATTCCGTATCTTTTAACTGTTAATAACTTGCATGAAAGAATGAATGCCCAAAATAAAAGCAACGCGTAGATCACCAATGCATGAACAAGATAAACATAAATGAACCTGACACACAAATCACACACCACCCCTAGGGTACGCCTCACTGTTGCCTTGCCCCTCGAAAGGTGGTCGTCGAGTAGAGGATGTTTTAGTAAGTCCTCATGTCCATGAACATGGCATGAGGGTAGCTTCTAAGGTGTCTTCCTATTGCTCTGGTGATCACCATGTCCTGAACCCTCGAATTGACCCGAACACCTCCAACGGTGGTGCTACCTACCTCTCAATGGTGGGATGGCCCTACTTTAAGGACATTTACACAGACGAATTCCTTAGGGTAGGTAGACGACTCTAGATACTTGCTCTAATTTCAAAACCAATCAAAAAAAATACTTTTCACACCGACACTTTTCAAAAAGCTTTCGAAAGCAACTTTTCAAACACTCTTGAGGACTGATACAAGAGTCGAACTGAAATTTTCAAAGAAACTTTTTTAAACCCACAGTTGAAAAGCAAACAAACAATTTTGAAAACACAAATGAGCAAGTATCTAAGAGCCCATGGATAACCATGGATAGAAAGGGTGCTAACACCTTCCCTTCCTATAAATCTACCTCCCGAACCGAGAGCAATCTCTATAAGGAATTTTTCTGTGCTTTTGTCCTTTCCATTTGGAGAAAATAAAAGACGGTGGCGACTCTTGCTTACCGCGACATACGCGATCCAGCTTTGAACAGTCAGTTCCAGATCCACCGATCACAATATCATGCTTCAATTTAATCTAAAACCCTAAATCAAACCAATTAATAATGCCATCAAGAAACAAGAGGCATATTATCAATAAAAGATCAAGGCATGGCATAAGAAACAAGTTTGAACTTATGTTAAAGTTTAATCAAGCAAAATAAAATAAAAAAATATGGAAAAGAACCTAAACAAAACCTAAACAAATAAAATCAATATTTTTAGTATTTTTGTATTTTTAACATATATTAAAATAAAATAAAATAACATACTAAGATAAAAAGGATAAATAAAATAAACATGCATATTTTTTTAGTATTTCCACATATTAAAATAATAAATCAAGAAAAGAAAAAAAAATACAAAATCGAAACAAAATAAAATGAAATGAAAAACAAGGAACAAAGCGTGTGAAATGAATCATGAGGTAAGTTTCAGAAAAAACAATCTAGGCCCATCAACCAAAAGCTCAACGTGAAAAGACAAGGATGGACAAGGAAAAAAACAAATAAAATGAAGCAAAAGGTCTGGGGGGATCGAAACTAGGACCTCCTTTATGCATAACACACACCTTACCAACTGTGCCAAGTTACTCATTCATTAATAAAACGAGTTAAAAACAAAATAACATAAACAAAATATTTGGAATCAGAAAAAAGCGCTCGCAGGGTTACTATTCATCATCTTCCTTGTGACCATAGTTTCAACTCATTTCATCAATTTCAAATTTCCTCATTTTTGCACCAAAAACTAAACATGAATATACCATTTTGCTCAGAATTTCACGAGTATCAGAAATATGGCCATAGTTTTTATTAATTATCACTCGATCATTCAAATTATGCGGTATACAATTAAAACCCTAAAAACCTAAACAAAATTAAATGGAAATCATGCATAATCAACACTCAGAAGCATATGGATTTCACTCCTCAAGGCAAAACAAACATACCCATGTCAAGAAAAATGAAAAGTGATGCTCACATGTATGAGAACTAAGTATAAGGAAATGTACCTAACGGAGTGAGTCCATTGCCCTTTTTTCAAGCACTTTCAGAGATGGAAAATGATCAGGTTAACTTCCTTGAACCTCCAGGAATGTGTTGCTATGTGTGGCTTGCCCTGAAACTTGCTCAGACTATTTGACCAAGTCAACTTGCAAATGGAAAATGGAGAAGTTGGATAGCTTAGTTTGGATGTTACGGCAACAATCTAATGCACACAGAGGTTTCTATGTTGTGTATAGATGACGATTCAATTGAAAAATTGAAGAAAACTTGGAGGAAATGAGAGAATCGATGATAAGATGTTTGGAACGAAAAATGAGAGCTTTAATGGATATTTTTTGTATATGTTGAACTAAGGCTGAGCTTAGCTTTTATAGAGGTTGTGGTTATGTTAAAATGGGGAGGTTCAAATCATAAGCAAAGCTTGAGAACTTCTCATTGGCTTATTTTAAATAAAAATGGCCAAAGATGCAAAGTGGTTTTAGGTTTGGATGATCAATTTTGGTATGGCTTCTTGCTATGTTTCAGGCTTCGATGGCTTATGAAGTTTGTATGGAGTGTGCTCAGAATAAATTTGGAGTTCACAAGGCTCAAGGACATGAAGTGATCTTTTGGAGATTTTTGGCAAAAAGCACTTTTGAATTTTGTTCCACTTATGGTAAAAACTTGGGCAAAACATGTGTAATTGCAAGCTTCTCAAGTCATGTTTAAAGCATTGGTTTTGATGAAGACAACATGGATATCAACATTCAAAGGATGTGCAAAAAGTTTATCAATATCATATAAAACCTTGTTACAAGTCTTGAAGATTAGAAGAAGAATTATTAAAGAAACAACAAATGTCAAAAGGTATAAATAATTCTTAAACTTGAATATAGATGTTCACAAATATGCATTCATAATCATATACATATCCCACATTTTTAACAATAAGAAAAACTATGTTTGAGATCTTTTTCAAAAGGATTTTTTGAAAATAAACTTTCAGGAACCGGTTCCTACCTAACATGGAATCGGGTTCCAAACTTGTTCAAAAAAAACTTCCCTGGAATTTGTACCAGGAACCGGGTTGTACCTATAGGGGAACCGGTTCCTGCGTCTTATTTTTGAATTCTGGGTTATAACGTTCACTAAGAACCGGGTTCTGCCTGGGTCGGAACCGGTTCCCAGCGAACCAGTACATATTTTCTTTTGTTTTTTGAACATAATTCAAATGGTATTCTTTCATGATTGCATTGCATCTTTTCATATCAAATGGCATGAATGAAGAGGTATTTGTGACATTATAAATTGTGCAGATTTTCAAATTCAAATAACCCTTCTTCAATTAACAATTTTCATCATTCAAATTTGCATATTCTTACAAACTTTCAAGTGTTCTTACAAATCATAAATTTTATGAAACTTGCCATATACATTTTCATTAAGAAATCATTACAAGTTTCATACATTCATTGTGAACATTTATAATCATTGCTTGAGAATTGTTTCTTTCTTGAAGAAGAAGATCAATCAAAGATTGATAGTGCTCTCCATCTCTTTCAAATAAATCATTGTATTACAAAAAGAAAGTATTCCCTTACTATCCAGGATTGTTGGAAGTAAGTGTTGTGATTTGAAGAGGATTGTTCTTCATTCACATTAGTGTTTGTTTGACCTTAAAGGTGTTCCCTTACTATCCAGGATTGTTGGAAGTAAGTGTTGTGATTTGAAGAGGATTGTTCTTCATTCACATTAGTGTTTGTTTGACCTTAAAGGTGTTAAGAACCTTTGGTCACCCTATAGGTTAGATAGTAAGCATAGGCTGTACAATCATTCTAAACTATAGTGAAATCTCTTTCGTGTTGGAAAGGGGACTGGAGTACTCTCGGATTGTGAGGGGAACCAGGATATATCGCCGTGTTCTTTACTTTTCCGCTTTTATCGTTTTCATCACCATAATCAAGAAAAGATAAGATATAGTCAAAAACCTTCAAACACTTAACCACAAATTACTACAAGTATTCTCATAAAACCGAATAAATTTTTATATACCTAATTCACCCCCCCCTCTTAGGCACTCTTAGACTTACAATTGGCATCAGAGCAAGTTATAGGTAACTTGTTCCTAAAGATCCATAATGGCTTCCGCAAATCAAAATCCGGTTTTCAAAGATGGTGGTAGTAACAACAAGCCTCCATTGTTTTGTGGTGAATACTTTGACTTTTGGAAAATTCGCATGAAGGCTCATCTTGAAGCGCAAGGAGAAGAAATATGGAATGCTGTTGAGAATGGTCCATTTACTCCGGTGTGTGTTGTCAATGGTGTTGGGTCATCAAAGCCTAAAGCATCATGGGATGATGATGACAAGAAAAAAGTTCTCTTTGACAAAAAGGCAATCAATATTCTCCAAAGTGCTCTTAGTATGGATGAATTTTTCCGAGTATCGGTGTGTACAACGACAAAGGAAATTTGGGATACTCTTGTAGAAACTCATGAAGGAACCGCCGAAGTCAAAAGGTCTAGATTGAACACTTTGAGTCAAGAATATGAATTATTCAGAATGCTGCCCGGAGAATCCATCCTTGACTTGCAAAAGAGATTCGTTCACTTGACAAACCATTTGAAGGCACTCGGTAAGACTTTAACTAACAATGAATTAAATCTTAAAGTGCTTAGGTCTTTAACTAGGGAATGGCAACCAAAAGTGACGGCAATATCCGAAAAGAAAAGCCTAGCAACTATGACTTCCGCAACACTTTTCGGAAAGCTTCAAGAATATGAGACGGAACTTGGAAGGCTTGAAAAACATGAGAATCATGAGAAGAAATCCAAAGGCATTGCTTTGAAAGTTGATTCAAAAGAAAGTCAAGATAAAGATGCATCGGAGGAAGATGAAAACTTCTTGCTTCTTGTAAAAAGGTTAGGAAAATATTTTGGTCATAAAAATAATCTTCATAATGCTAACTTTGGCAAAAGAAAGAAATTTTATAAGCATAAAGATAAAGAAGCCTCCACATCAACACAAGATGTCACATGTTATGAATGTGGAAAGCAAGGACACATCAAGCCAAACTGTCCAAATCTCCCAAAGAAAAATGGATTCAAAGGAAAGGACTCAAAACAAAAGAAAGCCTACGTAGCATGGGAAGATAATGATATGAGTAGTTCATCGGAATCGGAAAGCGACGAATGTGCAAACTTAGCCTTAATGGCATCGCATCACTCCAACGATGAAGAAGAGGTTAGTAATGAATTTAATCTTTTTGATGATGATGTTAAAGGTGCAATTGATGAACTCTTGAAAGAATGCAAAAGTTTATACAAAAAGGTGTCAAAACAAGAAAAAGAACTTCTAATTTGTCTAGAAAAAATTGACACCATGACTAAAGATTTTGATCTTCAAAAACAGAATTTTATTAAAGAAAAGGAAAACTTTGCATGCTCCAAGTGTGAATCAAATGTCTTTCAAATTGTTCAATTGAAAAGAGTCATTGAACGATATGAAAAAGGAAAAATAGGATTGGAAGGATTACTAAGCCAACAACGTTATCCAAATGATAAAAGAGGTCTTGGTTATGTGAATACTAAGAAACCAAGTAACAATCCCACTATTTTTGTAAAGGCTAGTAATAGTTCCAATCCCAAGAAAGTAGAAAAGAAGCAAGTTGTTCATAATCATCAAAATAAAAAGGCTAATGTATCTAAAAGAAAACAAATTCCTAGATACAAGAGCAAATTTGTTCCAAACTGTTTTTACTGTGGTATTATTGGACACACACCCAATGCATGCTATATTAGAAATTTCAGTATGGCTAGTGGACATTATGCATGGGTGAAAAAGGGAACTAACTATGAAGGACCCAAGGCAACTTGGGTACCTAACAAGAAATAATTTGTTTTTGTAGGTATGCTTGAAATCCACATCAAATGTTTGGTATCTTGATAGTGGATGTTCAAAGCATATGACAGGAGATGTACACCAATTTTCATATCTAGTACATAAAGCCAAAGGGTATGTCACCTATGGAGACAACACAAAAGGAAAGATACTTGGCGTTGGAATAGTTGGCACACCTCCATCCATTCAAATTGAGGATGTTCTCTATGTTGAAGGATTAAAGCACAACCTTCTTAGCATAAGTCAACTTTGCGATAGAGGGTTCAAGATCAAATTCAACAAAGAAGAATGCCTTATTATGGATGAAGCAACCAATGAGGTAAAACTCAAAGGTAAAAGAATTAATAATATATTTATGATTTCCCTTGATGATCCATCTTTGAAGGTAAAATGTCTCATGGCAAACAATGATGATTCATGGCTTTGGCACAAAAGGATTGCTCATATTCATATGGAACACTTGAATAAACTAATCAAGCGTGATCTTGTCATTGGTTTGCCTAAGAGAAAATTTGTCAAAGATAGACTTTGTGATGCTTGTCAAAAAGGGAAACAAACAAAATCATCTTTCAAACCAAAGAATGTGGTTTCAACAACAAGACCACTTCAATTGTTACACATGGATCTCTTTGGTCCATCAAGAACAAAAAGCTTCAGAGGTAATGTATATTTCTTGGTTATTCTCTTTCTAGTAAAGCATATAGAATTCTTCAAAAAATTTATGTTTCGTGATGTTTAGGTTTCTTATGTTTCGTTGTTATATGTTGTATCATACAATTTGTTATGTTCGTGTTTTAGTGTGTGGTTGTGTTTAAAATTATTTGTGTTTTTTAAATGAATCTGTTTCACTCTTTTTCCCCATCCTTTTTGATGTTAACAAAGGGGGAGAAGAATATGCATATGTGTTGTTTTGTTTCAAAGAAATTGCAGGCCAAAATAACTATCATAAAACTCACTCCAAAATTCAAAGAATCATGGACTTAGGGGGAGCATACAATTTAGGGGGAGCCTTGCATTTGCTTAACATTTTTTTCTACACAAAACAACATAAACATTTCAAGAATTGTTTTCAAGACTTGGTTGTCATCATCAAAAAGGGGGAGAATGTAATTGCAAGCTTCTCAAGTCATGTTTAAAGCATTGTGTGATCGGTGGATTTAGAACTGACTGTTTAACGCTGGCTCGCGAAATGTCGCGGAAGCAAGAGTCGCCACCGTCTTTTATTTTCTCCAACATGGACAGGACAAAAGCACAACAAAATTCCTTATGAGATAGTTTCTCGGTTCGGGAGGTAGATTTATAGAAAGCGAAGGTGTTAGCACCCTTTCTATCCATGGTTATCCATGGGCTCTTAGATACTTTCTCTTATGTTTTCAAAATGTTTGCTTTAAAATGTGAGTGGGTTTGAAAAAAAGTTTCTTTGAAAGATTTCTGAATAACTCTTGTATCTGTCCTCAAGAGTGTTTGAAAAATTTGTTTTGAAAGCTTTTGAAAGTGTCAGTGTGAAAAGGTTTTTGATTTGTTTTTTTTAAAGAGAGCAAGTATCCATGAGTCATCTACCTACCCTAAGGAATTAGGCTGTGTAAATGTCCTTAAGGTAGTGCCATCCCACCATTGAGAGGTAGGGAGCGCCACCGTTGGAGGTGTTCGGGTCAATTCGATTGTAGGGACAATGTGGTCACCGAAGCAATAGTTAGGACACCTTAGAAGCTACCCTTATGTCCTTGATCCTTTTTTAATCTGAGGCAACCGTTTCGAGGCGACTGTTTCGAGGCGACTGTTTCGAGGCAACTGTTTCGAGGCAACTGTTTCGAGGCAACTGGATCATGGACATAAGGACCGCTAAAACATCCTATACTTGACGACCACGTTTCGAAGGCAACGAGTGAGGCGTACCCTAGAAGTGGTGTGTGCTTTGTGTGTTGTATTCAGTTAATGTTTGTCTTGGTAATTAGTGAGCTACGGGTTGTTTTTATTTACATACATTCTTTCATGCAAGTTAACAGTTAAGGGGTGCGGAAAGTAAATTGCGGAAACATAAATCCTACGCTATTACAAGGCGCGGGTCTATACATCGCCAAAAATTACAAAGACCCGTTTTTTAGTAAATAAGTACGGAAATTAAATAAAGCGATAAACCTATTTAACTATTACATTCTTGAAGGCAATTACATAATAATCAAATAAAGTAAATGCGCGCGAATAAATTAATCGGGAATGTCTAAGGGTGTTGACCCTTTTTTGAAAAGAAATTGATTTTTTGTCTTTTTGTCAATTAAATGCAATTAATTAAATAATTAAACTAATTAATTAAAAGAAAATATATTTTTGTGTTTTTTTATGAAATAAAATAAAAAGAAACAAAATTAAGTCAACCTAATTCTAAATTATTTTAATTATTAAAAGAAAAGTCAAAATTGCCTAATTAAACTATTTCAATTAATGTTTATTTACAAAATAATATAATAATAATAATAATGATGTTAGTTCTATTTTTTTGATTTTTTATGAAAATATGTTAATTATGCTAATTATTAAAAAAATAAAATAAGGCAAATAAATAAAAGAAAAGAAAATGACAAAACAAAATAAAATAAGAAAAAAGTAAATAAACCCAAGGGGGTTGAGATGGCCTTCATGGAGGTTTTCTGAAGTAATTCTGGCCCAACAACAAGAAGCCTTATTTGACTTTTTTCGGTTGCCTACGCATGCGCTGACTCCAGAGCATAGTACTCTTGCGTTCTGGGCCTTTAGATCTGCCTCCAATGACACTTGGCTTGTTGGATGGGTGAGGCTTATGGTGGAAACTACTTGAGAAACTGCATAAGAACGCGTTAACAAAAATGATATGAGAATTATGGGGGACCTGGGAACAACTTACAGCGCGGTATGAGCCTCAGGACTTGGCAAAGGTTGCTTTAGCTTCAGGGTATGGCAAGGAATAGAACCACGTGCTTGTTTTGATCTGAAGATGCTCGCAACTATGTTTTAGAACTCTCACTTTTTGAATAATTTTTGGTTTTGCTCTTGGCCGTTTCTGCATACACCCTTTTTTGAATGAGGTTGGGAAGGCTTGTATATATAGTAATGAAATGTGTATCAATCCAAATAATGGTCATTAAGCTTATGCAATTATGTTCTTGATTTCCTCCATAACCAACATTGAACCACTTGCCATATTTGTGAAAATTTGAATTTTCTTGCTTGGAATAAGCCTTGCACGAATTTGGAAGGTAATTCAAGGTGTATCAAAGCTATTCAACACAAAATATATCCCTCCATTAATTTCTTTGATTTTTATTTGAATTTTAAAGATTTAAAATGAATTAAATCAAATAAAATTAAATAAAAATGAAAAAAAATTAATTTTAAATCTTGAAATAAATTGTGGGACACGTGGGAAGCATGGCCAAGCTGAATCAAGTGGAAAAAGTGGGCCCCTTTTGTCAAAAATGAAGTTTCAAGGATAATTGACTTTGACCATTTCACAAAAATTTCCCAACTTCTCCAATGCATATCTTACTCAATTTTGAAGCTATGAACATGTTCTTGGACATTTTGGAAAGGTCTTGAATTCCTCTAACCAATGTCTTTGGTCCCATGTCATTTTGATTTACCAATCTCAAGTTATGGTCTTTGACTTAAAGTGCCTTTTTGTTGACTTTTGAAAATGACCTATAATGTTGAAATTGATAACTTTTTGTGAGAGCATTTCTTGGACTTGGAATGTGAAGATGAGTTGTAGGAAATGTCTTCCCCTTCAAGATGAGCATTGGATGGGATTTTTCTGATGAACCATGAAAAAGTTATGCCTTGGTCAAGTTACAGTTGACTTTTCAACTGTCCAAAAATAGAAACTTTTGCATCTTGATGATTTTTGAGCCATTCTTGTGAAATCATGGTCAAGACTTGACCAAATGATGATTGTGGCTTCAAAATAAGATGTTGACCAAAAATTTTGACTTTTGACTGCCAAATGACCATTTTGCCCCTACAGTTGACTGTTGAGCAATTAGGGCTTTTGACTGTGCAACTTGATGCTGTGAGTCTTGCAACTTGACATGGGGATGCTTGTCAATGTGTATAGGCATAAGTGACTTGATTGATCCCTTGAAAACCTCAATTTCCTTGCAGGAACCAAAACCCTAGTTTGACTGGCTTTAGGAGAGTGGTTGACTGTGTAGCCCTTGAATAGACTTTGAACCATTTGAGGTGATGCTTGGCAAAACTTTGAAGATTATGGGAGGGCAAATTTTAGGGTACAACAGTTGCCCCTGTTCAATCTTCTTAGACCTGAGGATGTAGATTTGCCTGCGTGCCTTTCGTGATCCGAAGGTGGAAGATGATTGAACACTAGAGTGCCCAGAAATTTGCACTCACATAATAGAGTGTCAGCAATGTGATGTCGGGAATGGGCTTACAGATGCCATTTGGAGAGATGGTGGATATGAGGATGGGCTTATAGATGCCATCTGGAGACGTGACAGAACCTTGTCGGGGATGGGCTTATATATGCCATTTGTGGACTGTAATGGTAGTTGCGGAGATGGGCTTATAGATGCCATCTAGGTGTCGATCGCGTAAGAGATTCCTTAGCGAGAACCTGCGTACCTGAGAAAGAAAGATAATTACCTGGCCTGTTACAAGAGTTGACCTTCAAACTCTTCATGTGGATGCGCCCTGGCTGGATACAGGTATCGAGTCTACAATCAGCTACTCACAAATGTGCCCTGGCTAGATACAGGAATCGAATCTGGAAAAAATAGTCGTCAATAGATACACCCTGGCAGGATACATGAATCAGATCTTCAAACTTTTCAGACGTGCCCTGGAAAGATACAGGAATCGAGTCTGGAATTAGTCGTCAATAGATACACCCTGGCAAGATACAAGAATCGGATCTTCAAACTCTTCAGACGTGCCCTGGCAAGATACAGGAATCGAGTCTGGAATTAGTCGTCAACAGATACACCCTGGCAAGATACAGGAATCGGATCTTCAAACTCTTCAGACGTGCCCTGGCACGATACAAGAATCGAGTCCGGAAAGAGTCGTCAACAGATACACCCTGGCAAGATACAGGAATCGGATCTTCAAACTCTTCAGACGTGCCCTGGCAGGATACAGGAATCGAGTCTAGAAAATAGTCGTCAACAGATACACCCTGGCAGGATACATGAATCGGATCTTCAAACTATTCAGACATGCCCTGGAAGGATACAGGAATCGAGTCTGGAAAATAGTCGTCAACAGATACACCCTGGCAAGATACAGGAATCAGATCTTCAAACTCATCAGACGTGCCCTGGCAGGATACAGGAATCGAGTCTGGAAAATAGTCGTCAACAGATACACCCAGGCAAGATACAGGAATCGGATCTTCAAACTCTTCAGACGTGCCCTGGAAGGATACAGGAATCGAGTCTGGAATAATAGTCGTTAACAGATACACCCTGGCAAGATACAGGAATCGGATCTTCAAACTCTTCAGACATGCCCTGGCAGGATACAGGAATCGAGTCTGGAATTAGTCGTCAACAGATACACCCTGGAAAGATACAGGAATCAGATCTTCAAACTCTTCAGACGTGCCCTGGCAGGATACAAGAATCGAGTCTGAAAAATAGTCGTCAACAGATACACCCTGGCAAGATACAGGAATCAGATCTTCAAACTCTTCAGACGTGCCCTGGCAAGATACAGGAATCGAGTCTGGAATATAGTCGTCAACAGATACACCCTGGCAAGATACAAGAATCGGATCTTCAAACTCTTCAGACGTGCCCTGGCAGGATACAGGAATCGAGTCTGGAATTAGTCGTCAACAGATACACCATGGCAAGATACAGGAATCGGATCTTCAAACTCTTCAGACGTGCCCTGGAAGGATACAGGAATCGAGTCTGGAATTAGTCGTCAACAGATACACCCTGGCAAGATACAGGAATCGGATCTTCGAACTCTTCAGACGTGCCCTGGCAAGATACAGGAATCGAGTCTGGAATTAGTCGTCAACAGATACTCCCTGGCTGGATACAGGAATCAGATCTTCAAACTCTTCAGACGTGCCCTGGCAGGATACAGGAATCGAGTCTGGAATTGCGACATTTGATAGTAATCATCTTTGTATTGACCTTTTTCCTGAAAAGGTAAAACATCAATTGTATGCAATGCCATGATGTATGAAAAGCATGATGTCATGATATTCTCAGGGAGAAATGAGATTGTGTGATATGATGCGTATGTGCATGCATTTTGTGTGTAAGCAGGATGTATGAAATGCGATATGTTTATGAATGTATTTTCGTCTAGGAAAATAAATCCTTCAAGAATGCCGGGAAGTTGAATCCTGGGCTGATGTTTGAAGGACAGAGTTCTTTGTTTCCGCTGGGGATGATGATTGCAAGAGTAAACCGGTAGGAGAAGGTGACTCCGTTGGGGAATAAACTTGGCGAAGAGATTACTCTGCGGGGAATACTCTGTGGGAAGAGATACTTCGCTGAGGTTTTTGATGAGAACTCCGCCGGGGATACCGTTGTTGAGCTCTGTTGGAAGTTTTGATGAACTCCGCTGGGGATAGGAAGACTTCGCCGGGGGCGATTTTTTCGTGGCAATTGGCTGAGGATAACCCAGTTATAAGCTCTGGTGAGGAATAACCTTTGAATAGAGCCGGAGAGACGCGCTCGTACTCTGCAGGTGATAAGCTTCCAGAATCTACTGGGGATAAGCTTCCTACTGGGGAGACTGATTCAACTCTCCTGGGGAGACTTTGGACTGCACTGGGGAAGTGGCTCCATTGGGATGTCTGGTATTCCGCCAGGGGACAATTAAGACTGTCGGGGATTCTTGCTGAGGAATATCTATACTCCGCTGGGGAATGTTGAGATCTTCTGGGGATAAGCAACCTCCTTAAGGCTGACAGTAGGCTAACTCTGCTTGGGGAGAGTATTGCTGACTTGCTGGAGATACCGTGTCTTTTCAAGGCTGAGGATACCAAACCTGCTCGGGGAGAATTGTTGAGTCTTATCCTTACTCTGTAGGGAGTGGAGGTATCTTGGGTACGTTCTTCAGCTGAAACTACCTTGGTACTTTGGTGGACAAAGCAACTTGTACAGTTCGTACAATTCTTATTGCCCCAGCTTCTGCGGGAGAAGGTTCCTGTGGAGGTCTTGATGACTGCCGATTGACAAATCTTCTTCTGGTAAGCAAGTGACGAGATAACGGGACATAGTCGTACGCTGTGATCCCTAACTTTTTCCTGGACCGCCCTTTCGTGTTTTCAGTCCACCGGGATACCCATTTTTTCCCAAGCCGCCTTTTCAGGTTTTCGACTTGCCGGGTGTACAGATTTTTCATATTCATACCTTATTTTTTCCCGAACCCTTTTGGTTCGCCGGGAAGCCCTTATTTTTGGCTAGGTGTGTCAACCTAGAGGGTCTTTGATTGCGCGTAGTATTTTTTTCCGACTATGTCCGTGCTCTCAGGATGTAGGGAAGTGCCCCTGTTAGTAGTGTTGCGTTGTCATACCGCTAGAAGATCTTCGTTTGATCGTCCAATTCCCCAAGTGATCCAGACTGGAGATTTGCCCCAAGCTGGTTGGCCCTTTGAGAGATTCTCCGAATCTTGACTGGACTGCCCCAGATGACGGACAATGATCATGCCATGCCCCTTGATTGGAGGTGCTTTTGTTCATTAGACATTCATTGTGCGAACTTCTATGCTGTTCAAACAAATAGTCATATGCAAGCAATGTTATATTAGAAATGCAAAACTTATGTCTGTCTTGAAGTTTTTGAAAATGCATTTTTCATAAAAACAAGTGAATTTTTTTTTGTAAACCGTGATGTCAACTCGTTATTTTACCGCAAGCCTTAAGGAGTCAGGATACCTTTTGTAACATTATGCTTTCGAACTAACCCATGCTTCTGCTAGGACTTTTGAGGGTTATAACGTGGCCTGGTTCACGGTTTAAGAAACAAAGGATAAAGGCTCAAATTATTTTTACCCACCCGCTCTTCGTGATGTTCTTCAAACCTAAACTCAGCTGATCGTGCGTTAGACCTTATTTGAGTTTTTGTCCTGATATTCCAATGATGGTTCGGATATTGACAGTTTATTTTGAACAGGCAGTCATTTCTTTTCTATTGAGGGTTTGTAGGACCTCTTTCTTTTTTGATTTCGTTATCCCTGAATTTTGCCTGAACTGTTTCTTTTCGTATTCACAGTCAGCAGGATGCCCCAGTTTTGTAAGTCTCCTTCATAGGTTTTGACTTATTGGGCTTTAGTTTTTTTTTGGTAATGACTGCCTGTCCTTATGATTGTTCGGAACCATCACTGTCTTTTGTTTTGTGAGGACCTCTTTGGTGCTATTCGTTGTGCACTTGGATCAACTGAGAGAACTACCCTGCCCCATGTTATGATTAAGGGTTTTAATTTTTTTTGTGAAAAGAAAACTCCTACTTCTTTGGCTCAACAAAGGGGGTAACGAGGGATTATCTTCCTTATAACTCCAGTGTTTAGGAATTGAAACAATTCCTGTACCTCATCAGTGGGGTCTGTTCAAAAGCATACAGTAAAGATCGTGGTATCGTTTTCGTCATCCTCCCTCAAGAGGCTTAGAATTATTAATCGAGCGTTGATCATCGCAAAAAATATGAAAGCAATTTGAATATAGTGAAAATAATTGGATTAATTCAAAAACAGACATATGCAGTGCATTAATGAAATAAAGGAGTTTGCTATGACATTAATTGTTTGTATAAGCAAAAATTACAACTCGGAAATTCAAATAAACAAAAGCCTTCAATGATTAGGCAAAGGAGCAGTGATTATGTTTGGAGTCTCTGGTGCTTCAAACTGAATCTCTCCGGCATCAATCATGTCTTGAATCTTGTTCTTCAGAGGTCAGCAGTTCTCCGTAGTATGCCCCGGGCTATCAGAGTGGTATGCGCATCTATCATTGGGATGATAGTTAGGAGCATAAGTGTTTGGATTCCGGAGAGGAGCCCTTAAGGTAATCAGCCCTGCCTTCAACATTTGCTGTAGCGCTTGATCCAGTGACATGTTGATCTTAGTGAACTGTCTCTTGGGTGCGACCTCCTTACGTTGCCGCCCCTGTCCTTGTTGAGCAGGCCTAGGATTAAAGATCTGGGTTGCCCCTACATGTTGATCATGGCGACCCTTTTTACTATGCACAACATTGGACTCCTTCTTCCCACTGTAAGGCTTTTTATGAGCATCAGCAGGTGCAGCTTCTTGAATCTTTCCAGCCTTGATACCAGCTTCAATCCTCTCCCCGGTCAAGATCAAATCTGTAAACCCAGCAGAAGAATTCCCAATCAGATGGTTGAAGAAAGGACCAGACAGGGTCCCCAAGAACATGTCAACGAGCTCACGGTCAGTCAAAGGCGGATGCACCCTTCCAGCCAGGTCTCTCCATCTTTGCGCATACTCTTTAAAACCTTCACCCTCCCCAGTGACATACCCTGGAGTTGGGTACGTGTAGGAGCGAGGTCGGCATTATACTGATACTGCTTATAAAAAGCAGTAGCCAAGTCCTCCCAGTTACGAATAGTGGTTCCATCCAGCTGATAGAACCATTTGAGTTGAGTCCCTGAAAGACTCTCCTGGAAGAAATGGATCCATAGATTCTTGTCTGCCGTGTAGGGCTGGATCTTCCTTGCGTAGGAACGGAGGTGCAGCTTAGGACAGGAAGCCCCGTCGTACTTTACAAAGGCAGGTGCATTGAACTTGTGAGGGATCACCACCCCAGAAGATAAACCTAGGTCCCCAAAGTCCAACCCAGGAACACGTTGAATCTCCATAGCATTTAGCCGGTCCTCCAGCTGTTTGTACCTGTCCTCAGCAGGAGGGTACTGTTCATCATTGAAATTTGTCTCAGTGTCAGAGACTACGGGGCTAGGAACCTCTCTCCCTTGGTGACTGCCTTCCCCAACAGATGGAGTAGTCCGCTCAGCTTCATTCTACAGTGTATTCCCAGATCTGCGTCTAAGGTTGAACAAAACAGTCCTCTTCTTTTTCTTTTTCAAGAGCAGAGTCTTCAATTCCTGTTGTCCTTGTGCTAAGCTCATGACCAGCTCCTGGAACTGGGCGTTCTGGGCCTGGAGGGCCTTGATAGCTTGCTCATTGGATGATTCAGGATTCATGATGACTGCTGAAATAAATAGCGAAGAAGGTAAGCAACCTGTAGAACAGAGTACCTGTAATGCAATGATATGTATGTATGCATGCAATGTTTTCAAGGATCTCGCGGGATAAACAAGAAAGATTGTTAGAACTTGAATTTTGTGGCTTGATTGAAGGAACTTCATTTTGTTAAGAGTCCTTCTTCAAGAGTCAAGGCTCACCATATCTAGTGGGTCATAGCCCTTGACAACCTCGGCTAGAGGAAAATAAATCCCCTTTGCCCTTTGCTAGACACTTTGATTCATCATGACCTGCATCACAAGCCCTTGAGATCCTTGAAATGGATTAGTTTTTATGCAAGATGCATGCAATGGTATGATGTTATGCTATGCATAGAGTGATGTAAGTAAGCCCTGTAATGAGTCCCCATTAAGGACTGTAAACAAAACCTGCAAGGAACCCGTGTTGTTAGATAACAAGTATGCAAGTAGTTCAAGTATGAAGGCACACAAGTCACACAAGACAACCCTTAGAGTTTAGGCCAGCATGAAGTTTGGGGTACTACCCTCTTGAAGTTGGTGGGCTCAAAAACCTGTCCTATCAAAAGTAACCAGGTTCTAAGGATCTCAATATCATTGGATTGTTTTCTGTGTTCATTGTTTCTATTTAGCCACTGAACTGGCGATCAAAATATTACAAGAAAACAACCCTCAATGAGTGTAGTATCGAGTATCAACCAACTTCGGACTGCACCAAAGTCAGTTATCTCACTACCTCTAAAGAGGCCTGGATGGTTCAATTAAGGTTCCTAAGGTCAGTTGATGCTTCATGACACCACGCAGCGGCCCCGTACTCTCCTTGACTTGACTCAAGGGTTACCGGTACTCACCAAAGTGCCACATCAACGTAGCAGACTACTTCAACCGTGTCGGTATACCCCACACAGTCTTGTTGCTACTTTTTAAGAGGTATCCCCCAGATCCGGGTTAGGATCTATAGAACTCCCAAGACAGGCCCACAATTTTAAAGCAAATAGATCAAGCAATTGAAAACATGATGATGAACTATTCCTAAGGTACACCTCACTTTATTAATATCCCCAACAGAGTCTCCAGTTCTGTGATCGGTGGATTTAAAACTGACTATTTAACGCTGGCTTGCGAAATGTCGTGGAAGCAAGAGTCACCACCGTCTTTTATTTTCTCCAACATGGACAGAACAAAAGCACAACAAAATTCCTTATGAGATAGTTTCTCGGTTCGGGAGGTAGATTTATAGAAAGGGAAGGTGTTAGCACCCTTTCTATCCATGGTTATCCATGGGCTCTTAGATACTTGCTCTTATGTTTTTAAAATGTTTGCTTTAAAATGTGAGTGGGTTTGAAAAAAAGTTTCTTTGAAAGATTTCTGAATAACTCTTGTATCTGTCCTCAAGAGTGTTTGAAAATTTTGTTTTGAAAGCTTTTGAAAGTGTCAGTGTGAAAAGGTTTTTGATTTGTTTTTTTTGAAGAGAGCAAGTATCCATGAGTCGTCTACCTACCCTAAGGAATTAGGCTGTGTAAATGCCCTTAAGGTAGTGCCATCCCACCATTGAGAGGTAGGTAACGCCACCGTTGGAGGTGTTCGGGTCAATTCGATTGTAGGGACAGTGTGGTCACTGAAGCAATAGTTAGGACACCTTAGAAGCTACCCTTATGTCCTTGATCCTTTTTTAATCCGAGGCAACCGTTTCGAGGCGACTGTTTCGAGGCAACTGTTTCGAGGCAACTGGATCATGGACATAAGGACCGCTAAAACATCCTATCCTTGACGACCACGTTTCGAAGGCAACGAGTGAGGCGTACCCTAGAAGTGGTGTGTGCTTTGTGTGTTGTATTCAGTTAATGTTTGTCTTGGTAATTAGTGAGCTACGGGTTGTTTTCATTTACATACATTCTTTCATGCAAGTTAACAGTTAAGGGGTGCGGAAAGTAAATTGCGGAAACATAAATCCTACGCTATTACAAGGCGCGGGTCTATACATCGCCAAAAATTACAAAGACCCGTTTTTTAGTAAATAAGTACGGAAATTAAATAAAGCGATAAACCTATTTAACTATTACATTCTTGAAGGCAATTACATAATAATCAAATAAAGTAAATGCGCGCGAATAAATTAATCGGGAATGTCTAAGGGTGTTGACCCTTTTTTGAAAAGAAATTGATTTTTTGTCTTTTTGTCAATTAAATGCAATTAATTAAATAATTAAACTAATTAATTAAAAGAAAATATATTTTTGTGTTTTTTTATGAAATAAAATAAAAAGAAACAAAATTAAGTCAACCTAATTCTAAATTATTTTAATTATTAAAAGAAAAGTCAAAATTGCCTAATTAAACTATTTCAATTAATGTTTATTTACAAAATAATATAATAATAATAATAATGATGTTAGTTCTATTTTTTTGATTTTTTATGAAAATATGTTAATTATGCTAATTATTAAAAAAATAAAATTAGGCAAATAAATAAAAGAAAAGAAAATGACAAAACAAAATAAAATAAGAAAAAAGTAAATAAACCCAAGGGGGGTGAGATGGCCTTCATGGAGGTTTTCTGAAGTAATTTTGGCCCAACAACAAGAAGCCTTATTTGACTTTTTTCGGTTGCCTATGCATGCGCTGACTCCAGAGCATAGTACTCTTGCGTTCTGGGCCTTTAGATCTGCCTCCAATGACACTTGGCTTGTTGGATGGGTGAGGCTTATGGTGGAAACTACTTGAGAAACTGCACAAGAACGCGTTGACAAAAATGATATGAGAATTATGGGGGACCTGGGAACAACTTACAGCGCGGTATGAGCCTCAGGACTTGGCAAAGGTTGCTTTAGCTTCAGGGTATGGCAAGGAATAGAACCACGTGCTTGTTTTGATCTGAAGATGCTCGCAACTATGTTTTAGAACTCTCACTTTTTGAATAATTTTTGGTTTTGATCTTGGCCGTTTCTGCACACACCCTTTTTTGAATGAGGTTGGGAAGGCTTGTATATATAGTAATGAAATGTGTATCAATCCAAATAATGGTCAATAAGCTTATGCAATTATGTTCTTGATTTCCTCCATAACCAACATTGAACCACTTGCCATATTTGTGAAAAATTGAATTTTCTTGCTTGGAATAGGCCTTGCACGAATTTGGAAGGTAATTCAAGGTGTATCAAAGCTATTCAACACAAAATATATCCCTCCATTAATTTCTTTGATTTTTATTTGAATTTTAAAGATTTAAAATGAATTAAATCAAATAAAATTAAATAAAAATGAAAAAAATTAATTTTAAATCTTGAAATAAATTGTGGGACACGTGGGAAGCATGGCCAAGCTGAATCAAGTGGAAAAAGTGGGCCCCTTTTGTCAAAAATGAAGTTTCAAGGATAATTGACTTTGGCCATTTCACAAAAATTTCCCAACTTCTCCAATGCATATCTTGCTCAATTTTGAAGCTATGAACATGTTCTTAGACATTTTGGAAAGGTATTGCAGTCCTCTAACCAATGTCTTTGGTCCCATGTCATTTTGATTTACCAATCTCAAGTTATGGTCTTTGACTTAAAGTGCCTTTTTGTTGACTTTTGAAAATGACCTATAATGTTGAAATTGATAACTTTTTGTGAGAGCATTTCTTGGACTTGGAATGTGAAGATGAGTTGTAGGATATGTCTTCCCCTTAAAGATGAGAATTGGATGGGATTTTTCTGATGAACCATGAAAAAGTTATGCCTTGGTCAAGTTACAGTTGACTTTTCAGCTGTCCAAAAATAGAAACTTTTGCATCTCGATGACTTTTGAGCCATTCTTGTGAAATCATGGTCAAGACTTTACCAAATGATGATTGTGGCTTCAAAATAATATGTTGACCAAAATTTTTGACTTTTGACTGCCAAATGACCATTTTGCCCCTACAGTTGACTGTTGAGCAATTAGGGCTTTTGACTGTGCAACTTGATGCTGTGAGTCTTGCAACTTGACATGGGGATGCTTGTCAATGTGTATAGGCATAAGTGACTTGATTGAGCCCTTGAAAACCTCAATTTCCTTGCAGGAACCAAAACCCTAGTTTGACTGGCTTTAGGAGAGTGGTTGACTGTGTAGCCCTTGAGTAGACTTTGAACCATTTGAGGTGATGCTTGGCAAAACTTTGAAGATTATGGGAGGGCAAATTTTGGGGTACAACACATTGGTTTTAATGAAGACAACATGGATATCAACATTCAAAGGATGTGCAAAAAGTTTATCAATATCATATAAAACCTTGTTACAAGTCTTGAAGATTAGAAGAAGAATTATTAAAGAAACAACAAATGTCAAAAGGTATAAATAATTCTTAAACTTGAATATAGATGTTCACAAATATGCATTCATAATAATATACATATCCCACATTTTTAACAATAAGAAAAACTATGTTTGAGATCTTTTTCAAAAGGATTTTTTGAAAATAAACTTTCAGGAACCGGTTCCTACCTAACAGGGAACCGAGTTCCAAACTTGTTCAAAAAACACTTCCCTGGAATTTGTACCAGGAACCGGGTTGTACCTATAGGGGAACCGGTTCCTGCGTGTTATTTTTGAATTCTGGGTTATAACGTTCACTAAGAACCGGGTTCTGCCTGGGTCGGAACCGGTTCCCAGCGAACCAGTACAAATTTTCTTTTGTTTTTTGAACATAATTCAAATGGTATTCTTTCATGATTGCATTGCATCTTTTCATATCAAATGGCATGAATGAAGAGGTATTTGTGACATTATAAATTGTGCAGATTTTCAAATTCAAATAACCCTTCTTCAATTAACAATTTTCATCATTCAAATTTGCATATTCTTACAAACTTTCAAGTGTTCTTACAAATCATAAATTTTGTGAAACTTGCCATATACATTTTCATTAAGAAATCATTACAAGTTTCATACATTCATTGTGAACATTTATAATCATTGCTTGAGAATTGTTTCTTTCTTGAAGAAGAAGATCAATCAAAGATTGATAGTGCTCTCCATCTCTTTCAAATAAATCATTGTATTACAAAAAGAAAGTATTCCCTTACTATCCAGGATTGTTGGAAGTAAGTGTTGTGATTTGAAGAGGATTGTTCTTCATTCACATTAGTGTTTGTTTGACCTTAAAGGTGTTCCCTTACTATCCAGGATTGTTGGAAGTAAGTGTTGTGATTTGAAGAGGATTGTTCTTCATTCACATTAGTGTTTGTTTGACCTTAAAGATGTTAAGAACCTTTGGTCACCCTATAGGTTAGATAGTAAGCATAGGCTGTGAAATTCTGGCTGCAGATACTCAATGTCACGTTCAATGTTATGACACCGTATCTGACTTACTATATGACAGTAAATACAAAAGCAATAAAGAACACAGTCAATTGTTTACCCAGTTCAGTGTGCAACAACACCTACTCTGGGGGATACCAAGCCAGGGAGGAAATCCACTATAAGAGATTTTAATTCAGGAATAAACCAACCAGTTTATCTCCTTCACTTAAGACCTACCCAATGCAATTCCAATCTAAGTACAACTTAAACCTGAGTTCCTACTCACTCCCCCTCAATCACAGCAGTGATACATAAACCAATTTGACTTAAGAATTGATGAAGACACTCTTCAAAAACAAACACTTGATTAAGCTTCACAGCTTTTTAATCAAGCAACACAATCACTCTTGCTTCACAGCTTTGAGTGATGTACACAACTAACTTGACTCTGCTTCACAGCTTTAGTCAAGGAACATTCAAACACTCTTGCTTCAAAGCTTAGAGTGCTACACAACCCTTACAATTAGAAACCTATTCCAAGGCACTTATCACAATGATAATTGCTTGGAGTACAATAATCAAATCTATACAGATTACAAATGATCTTCTAATCAATAAAATCCATGCTTGAAAAACAGCAGCACTGTTGAATATATAGCAGCTGCAACTTCAGTTAGGGTTTCCAAAAACCTAGGGTTAATTCCGTTTGACCTAAAGACCAGGTCACAGGACTTTATTAACCAGGTTAGGGTTGAGCTAGGTTACCCCTCAGAAAACGCAGGATTATGTTCAGGAAGGACTGAGTTATTTCCTGAAAAAACTCAGACTTATCCAATCCTGCAATCCTGTTAGTTCAGAACAGGATGTCATAACATCTGTTATGACATCTGAGAAAACCTGTCTACTGATTTAGCAAAATGTGATCATTTTGCAAAATGCTCAGATACACACTTATAAACATCAGTATTTGAATTACAATATTTTTCTGCAAAGGTACCTAATGAGTCAGTACAAACTGAACTAGAATGTTATGACATCAGTCATGACATTCACACATACACTTGGGATTTACCAAAAATGCAAGCCAATACCTAAACACCTACAAACTCCCCCTTTGGCAGATTTTTGGCTAAAGACCCTAAACAATCAGAGATAGATAGCAGCAGAAATAAGTGACAGCAGAAAAATAGAATGTCAAGTACTAATTAAGTAAGTACCAAAATATTCTCCCCCTCTTTAGCCACAAATGGGCCAAAGATACATGTTCAAAAAATTATACAGTTATCCAAAACAAAATAATAAGATCAGCAGCAGAAAACAACAGAATACACTTCCAAACTCCACCATATATCAGCAACCAACCAACAACACCACCAAACAACAATCATCCTTCAAGCACTGTCATCAGACTTAGAGGAGCTAGTTTCTTCAATGTTGAGCTGTCCTTCAGCTTCTACTTCCCTTCTGCTTTCTTCAGCTTCCTCCTTTTCTAGCCTGGCAATTAGAATTTCTAGGGTCCTTTTTCTAGCATCCAGCTCTTTGCAAGTTTCTTTTAAAACAGCTATGACATCTGATGTCTTGGACTGGGTCTTTACAGACGATGTCTCAGCTGATGTTATGACAATGTCTGGAGCATGAGATCCCTGAAACAGTTTGTAGTGCAGGCCAAGGGCAGGAGCTCTTTTGCAGACTGTATCTCTTGCCACAAGGATATCAGGGTATTGTGCAAGGATGATTCCACAAAGGAGGGAGGGAAAGGCAATTGGTCCTTTGACAGCATAACTGCCAGCATGCTTTAAAGTTTGTTCAAAGATGTACCTCCCATAGTCAAAAGAAGTCTTGGTTCCCACAGCATAGATAAATCTCCCCAATCCTGTGGAGATAGTTGATTTGTGATTTGTAGGCACCCAGTTGGCTGCACCTATTTTATGCAAGATGGCAAATTTCATGCTGAGTTTACTAGCATTCAGCTTCCCTTTCAAGGGCCAGCACTTTACTTGCCTGGCTGTGATGGTTAGACAAACTTCATTGTCAGTTGCCTCTAGATCAGGACAGTCCTTATTTGTTCTTCCAAGAAACTTGTTGATTTCTGATGGAGAGAACTTGACCCTTCTTCCTCTAACAAAAACACTTTCAAAGTCAGCTGACCTTCCATCAGCACGATCATTTGACAAGTTCACTACAAACTCCTTGACCAGATTTTCATAACATTTGTTAAACTTTATTACTGTCTTCATTAGCCCAGCATTCTTGATCAGATCCATGATGTCTTTGCACTCCAAGGCATCATTGTTGAGTTCTCTCTCTAAGGCTATTCTCTTTAAGCAAACATACTTCCATCTGTTTGCATTGTCAGGATGATGAAAAGAGATGTTGTCTGTGGGCACTTCAGGCACTCTAGCAATCTTGCTGGAAGGGAGCTTCCTTCTGATGGGAGTTTCTTCAATATCAATCTCAAATTCTGATTCCTCATCAGAATCAGAAGTTTCAGGTTCTTTACTCTTCTTAGAGATTGGTTGTCTAGCAGTATGCACCTGGGCCTTCTTCCCTTTTGTCTGAATACTTTTCTCAGCCATGCCTTCAGCCTTGGATTTCTTAGCATCAGGTTTATCATTCTGACTACTCTTTCTTTTCATCAATCTCCTAGCTATACTAGGGTTCACATTAGCAATCAGTTCATTATCTGAGTAATCTTCATCCACATCAATGATAGGTGGATCAGCAGCCTTTTCAGAGGGTTTCTGAATGTTGTCTTTTGGTGTCACAACATTCTCAGTGACATCTACATTTTCAGAACCTTCCACATTTGGACTTTCTGATTGATTTAAAGGGATAGAAATCCCCGGTACAGATTGGTTGCCACTCAGTATACTAGTAACCAGCCTAGCAATAGCTTGGTGTACTTGAACTGATCCTTCTCTATTAGGTACAAAAGACGAAGGATGAGAAGAATTACCAGAGGCTGTAGCTTGAGCTCTTCCTGCATGTCTGGTTCTGAGCTTTTTGACTCTGGCTGGGTCAGTTGCCATCTCCCTGAGAGGAGTGACCTCAAGAACTTCAGATTCTATGCATGTAGTGATTGCCCTAGAATCTTGGTCAGATGATGACGATGATGAGGAAGACGAAGTCGCCATGGTTGAAGACGATGTCTGAGACATTTTGATTGACTTTGAGTAATGGTAGCAGTTTGAGAAAAATCTTTGATTGGGAGGAGGAAACAGGTTGCAAGGAACTGAGAGGTAGGGGATAAAAGGGAGTCTCTTCAACTTCTTAAAGCTTTTGAAGGAATTGTGAAAGAATATGATTAACCCACTAAATATAGACTTAATAAAATTAATCCCTTCAACCCTTGTTTTAAGCAAAATTAATTGCTATAGTTTCTCATGTTGGTGAATACCCAACCTGCCCCTCAAATTTTCAAGTTTATTTCCAACAAGAGCCTTGGTAGAAGAATCAGTCAGCTGAAGCTTAGAGAAACTATGTTCCAGTTTAAATGACTTCTTCTCTTCAAAGTCAATAGGGTTCAAGGAAATGTTGATTGTTTTCAGATTGTCACAACACAATGTCACAACATCTTGTGTAACATTGTACTCAGGGAGCATCTGTTTTGACCAGATGTTTTGAGAACAGAATTTATTTGACTTGTTATTTCCAACATCCTTGTCAAGATGACTTAAGGTTCTGACAACACATTCTTCTTCAAGTTTATTTGCCACATCACAGATATTATCAACCTGTAGTTTTGGAGTTCTTTTGACAGCTTCCATAGAAATAGCTCTTTTCATTCTTCTTAGATGAAGGAGACCAAGCTTATGCTGCCACAGTTTCATCTCTTTTTCTTCTTTGATGATTTGACACACAGTGGAGATAACAGTGTTCTCAGGCTGCCACACGTAACAGTTATCTTTGGATTTGATTCCTCTCATTACAACTTCTAGTTTTTCATTAATTACTAGACATTCAGATCTTGAGAAGTTGACCTTGAATCCTAGATCACATAATTGACTGATACTAATGAGATTAGCAGTCAACCCTTTTACCAGCAATACTTTATTCAGACTTGGAACTCCAGGGCAGTCCAAATTGCCAACTCCTTTGACTTCACCTTTAGTACCATCTCCAAAGGTCACAAAACTGGTGGTGTGAGGCATAACATTATTGAGGAGATTTTTGAATCCAGTCATGTGTCTGGAACATCCACTGTCAAAGTACCAATCTTCCTTTGCAGAGACCCTCAGGGAAGTGTGAGCTATCAGTGCAGTAGCCTTTTTCTTCCATTGAGGAGCATGTGGTACCTTTTTAGACTTAGGTTTGACACCTGAGTTCTGATTAGGGTATCCATGTAATCTGAAGCAGAAGGGCTTTATGTGACCATATCTCCCACAATGATGACATTTCCATCTTTGGTACCTTTTCTTCATATGTCTCTGTTCCTGATGTTGAGAGTTGTGTTGAGACATCCGTTTTGACATTTGCTTACCAGTACCAGATTTCTTTGCTTCCATAAATCCTAGTCCAGATTTATTTCCCACATTTTGTCCAACCTGAAGGATCTCTTCCAATTTGTCTGTTCCAATGGTCAACATCTTGACAGATTTGGTCATTTCATTCAGTTGTGAGTTTAGCAATTGAACTTCTCCTTCTAGATGACTTATAGTTTCAAGATTTTCCCTTTTTTCAGCCTCCAACTTTATAATGAGTTTTGATTGTTTCTCATTCTGCACACAGACTTCAGCACTTCTGATACACAATTTCTTGTAGGTATCAGCCAGTTCTTCAAATGTCACTTCTTCATCACTAGTGTCACTTTCAGAAGTACAAACACTAGTTAGGGCAGTAACTAGTTTGGCAGATTCTTCTTCAGAATTACTTTCTGAATCATAGTCAGACCAAGTAACAGTCATTCCTTTCTTTTGTTTCTTAAGAAAGGTAGGACATTCAGCTCGAATATGTCCAAATCCTTCACATCCATGGCATTGAATACCTCTGCCTTGGTTTCCCTTATCTTCTGACCTTGGTCTTCTGCTGGAACTGTCAATGTCAGAGGGAATGTTATGAACATTAGACCTTGACTTTGGGTCCATTCTTTTGACGAGCCTGTTGAACTGTCTTCCAAGCATGGCAATAGCTTCTGATATGTTTTCTTCTTCATCCTCCTTGTATTCAACATCAGTGTTGGATACAAGTGCTATGCTTTTGTTCTTCTTGTCACCATTCTCAGTGATTCCCATCTCAAAAGTCTGAAGAGACCCAATAAGTTCATCCACTTTCAACTTGCTAATGTCCTGGGCTTCCTCTATGGCAGTTACCTTCATTGCAAATCTTTTAGGCAAGGATCTGAGAATCTTCCTCACCAGTTTTTCTTCTGACATCTTTTCTCCCAGTGCTCCTGAGGTGTTGGCAATCTCCAAGATGTTCATGTGAAACTCATGAATGGTTTCATCTTCCATCATTTTTAGATTCTCAAATTTGGTAGTCAACATCTGAAGCCTTGACATTTTTACTTTGGAAGTGCCCTCATGAGTAGTTTTGAGAGTGTCCCAAACTTCCTTGGCCAGTTCATATTGATGTACTAGTCTGAAGATGTTTCTATCAATTCCATTGAACAAGGCATTTAAAGCTTTTGAATTTCCCAGAGCTAACTCATCTTCTTCTTTACTCCAATCTTCCTCAGGCTTCAGACTGGTTGTCCCATCTATCTCAGTTATGGTGGGATGAATCCATCCTTTGTCAGCAGCTCTCCAAGCCTTTTTGTCCAGAGATTTTAGGAAGGCAATCATACGAGGTTTCCAGTAGTCATAATTGGTTCCGTCCAGAATGGGTGGTCTATTTCCAAAAACTCCTTCTTTGTCCATAGTGCCAGAAAGTGATATCCCTATATCTCACCCAGTAATACAGGCAGGGTGCCTACTCTGATGCCAATTGAAATTCTGGCTGCAGATACTCAATGTCACGTTCAATGTTATGACACCGTATCTGACTTACTATATGACAGTAAATACAAAAGCAATAAAGAACACAGTCAATTGTTTACCCAGTTCAGTGTGCAACAACACCTACTCTGGGGGCTACCAAGCCAGGGAGGAAATCCACTATAAGAGATTTTAATTCAGGAATAAACCAACCAGTTTATCTCCTTCACTTAAGACCTACCCAATGCAATTCCAATCTAAGTACAACTTAAACCTGAGTTCCTACTCACTCCCCCTCAATCACAGCAGTGATACATAAACCAATTTGACTTAAGAATTGATGAAGACACTCTTCAAAAACAAACACTTGATTAAGCTTCACAGCTTTTTAATCAAGCAACACAATCACTCTTGCTTCACAGCTTTGAGTGATGTACACAACTAACTTGACTCTGCTTCACAGCTTTAGTCAAGGAACATTCAAACACTCTTGCTTCAAAGCTTAGAGTGCTACACAACCCTTACAATTAGAAACCTATTCCAAGGCACTTATCACAATGATAATTGCTTGGAGTACAATAATCAAATCTATACAGATTACAAATGATCTTCTAATCAATAAAATCCATGCTTGAAAAACAGCAGCTCTGTTGAATATATAGCAGCTGCAACTTCAGTTAGGGTTTCCAAAAACCTAGGGTTAATTCCGTTTGACCTAAAGACCAGGTCACAGGACTTTATTAACAAGGTTAGGGTTGAGCTAGGTTACCCCTCAGAAAACGCAGGATTCTGTTCAGGAAGGACTGAGTTATTCCTGAAAAAACTCAGACTTATCCAATCCTGCAATCCTGTTAGTTCAGAACAGGATGTCATAACATCTGTTATGACATCTGAGAAAACCTGTCTACTGATTTAGCAAAATGTGATCATTTTGCAAAATGCTCAGATACAC
Source organism: Vicia faba (assembly GCA_948472305.1). Lineage (NCBI taxonomy): Eukaryota > Viridiplantae > Streptophyta > Magnoliopsida > Fabales > Fabaceae > Vicia > Vicia faba. The sequence continues at coordinate 260,430,813 of OX451739.1, forward strand.
ACTTATAAACATCAGTATTTGAATTACAATATTTTTCTGCAAAGGTACCTAATGAGTCAGTACAAACTGAACTAGAATGTTATGACATCAGTCATGACATTCAAACATACACTTGGGATTTACCAAAAATGCAAGCCAATACCTAAACACCTACAGGCTGTACAATCATTCTAAACTATAGTGAAATCTCCTTCATGTTGGAAAGGGGACTGGAGTACTCTCGAATTGTGAGGGGAACCAGGATATATCGCTGTGTTCTTTACTTTTCCGCTTTTATCGTTTTCATCACCATAATCAAGAAAAGATAAGATATAGTCAAAAACCTTCAAACACTTAACCACAAATTACTACAAGTATTCTCATAAAACCGAATAAATTTTTATATACCTAATTCACCCCCCCTCTTAGGCACTCTTAGACTTACAATTGGCATTAGAGCAAGTTATTGGTAACTTGTTCCTAAAGATCCAAAATGGCTTCCGCAAATCAAAATCCGGTTTTCAAAGATGGTGGTAGTAACAACAAGCCTCCATTGTTTTGTGGTGAATACTTTGACTTTTGGAAAATTCGCATGAAGGCTCATATTGAAGCGCAAGGAGAAGAAATATGGAATGCTGTTGAGAATGGTCCATTTACTCCGGTGTGTGTTGTCAATGGTGTTGGGTCATCAAAGCCTAAAGCATCATGGGATGATGATGACAAGAAAAAAGTTCTCTTTGACAAAAAGGCAATCAATATTCTCCAAAGTGCTCTTAGTATGGATGAATTTTTCCAAGTATCGGCGTGTACAACGGTAAAGGAAATTTGGGATACTCTTGTAGAAACTCATGAAGGAACCGCCGAAGTCAAAAGGTCTAGATTGAACACTTTGAGTCAAGAATATGAATTATTCAGAATGCTTCCCGGAGAATCCATCCTTGACTTGCAAAAGAGATTCGTTCACTTGACAAACCATTTGAAGGCACTCGGTAAGACTTTAACTAACGATGAATTAAATATTAAAGTGCTTAGGTTTTTAACTAGGGAATGGCAACCAAAAGTGACGGCAATATCCGCAAAGAAAAGCCTAGCAACTATGACTTCCGCAACACTTTTCGGAAAGCTTCAAGAATATGAGACGGAACTTGGAAGGCTTGAAAAACATGAGAATCATGAGAAGAAATCCAAAGGCATTGCTTTGAAAGTTGATTCAAAAGAATGTCAAGATAAAGATGCATCGGAGGAAGATGAAAACTTCTTGCTTCTTGTAAAAAGGTTAGGAAAATATTTTGGTCATAAAAAGAATCTTCATAATGCTAAATTTGGCAAAAGAAAGAAATTTTATAAGCATAAAGATAAAGAAGCCTCCACATCAACACAAGATGTCACATGTTATGAATGTGGAAAGCAAGGACACATCAAGCCAAACTGTCCAAATCTCCCAAAGAAAAATGGATTCAAAGGAAAGGACTCAAAACAAAAGAAAGCCTACATAGCATGGGAAGATAATGATATGAGCAGTTCATCGGAATCGGAAAGCGACGAATGTGCAAACTTAGCCTTAATGGCATCGCATCACTCCGACGATGAAGAAGAGGTTAGTAATGAATTTAATCTTTTTGATGATGATGTTCAAGGTGCAATTGATGAACTCTTGAAAGAATGCAAAAGTTTATACAAAAAGGTGTCAAAACAAGAAAAATAACTTCTAATTTGTCTAGAAAAAATTGACACCATGACTAAAGATTTTGATCTTCAAAAACAGAATTTTATTAAAGAAAAGGAAAACTTTGCATGCTCCAAGTGTGAATCAAATGTCTTTCAAATTGTTCAATTGAAAAGAGTCATTGAACGATATGAAAAAGGACAAATAGGATTGGAAGGATTACTAAGCCAACAACGTTATCCAAATGATAAAAGAGGTCTTGGTTATGTGAATACTAAGAAACCAAGTAACAATCCCACTGTTTTTGTAAAGGCTAGTAATAGTTCCAATCCCAAGAAAGTAGAAAAGAAGCAAGTTGTTCATAATCATCAAAATAAAAAGGCTAATGTATCTAAAAGAAAACAAATTCCTAGATACAAGAGCAAATTTGTTCCAAACTGTTTTCAGTGTGGTATTATTGGACACACACCCAATGCATGCTATATTAGAAATTTCAGTATGGCTAGTGGACATTATGCATGGGTGAAAAAGGGAACTAACTATGAAGGACCCAAGGCAACTTGGGTACCTAACAAGAAATAATTTGTTTTTGTAGGTATGCTTGAAATCCACATCAAATGTTTGGTATCTTGATAATGGATGTTCAAAGCATATGACAGGAGATGTACACCAATTTTCATATCTAGTACATAAAGCCAAAGGGTATGTCACCTATGGAGACAACACCAAAGGAAAGATACTTGGCGTTGGAATAGTTGGCACACCTCCATCCATTCAAATTGAGGATGTTCTCTATGTTGAAGGATTAAAGCACAACCTTCTTAGCATAAGTCAACTTTGCGATAGAGGGTTCAAGATCAAATTCAACAAAGAAGAATGCCTTATTATGGATGAGGCAACCAATGAGGTAAAACTCAAAGGTAAAAGAATTAATAATATATTTATGATTTCCCTTGATGATCCATCTTTGAAGGTAAAATGTCTCATGGCAAACAATGATGATTCATGGCTTTGGCACAAAAGGATTGCTCATACTCATATGGAACACTTGAATAAACTAATCAAGCGTGATCTTGTCATTGGTTTGCCTAAGAGAAAATTTATCAAAGATAGACTTTGTGATGCTTGTCAAAAAGGGAAACAAACAAAATCATCTTTCAAACCAAAGAATGTGGTTTCAACAACAAGACCACTTCAATTGTTACACATGGATCTCTTTGGTCCATCAAGAACAAAAAGCTTCGGAGGTAATGTATATTTCTTGGTTATTCTATTTCTAGTAAAGCATATAGAATTCTTCAAAAAATTTATGTTTCGTGATGTTTAGGTTTCTTATGTTTCGTTGTTATATGTTGTATCGTACAAGTCGTTATGTTCGTGTTTTAGTGTGTGGTTGTGTTTAAAATTGTTTGTGTTTTTTAAATGAATCTGTTTCACTCTTTTTCCCCATCCTTTTTGATGTTAACAAAGGGGGAGAAGAATATGCATATGTGTTGTTTTGTTTCAAAGAAATTGCAGGCCAAAATAATTATCATAAAACTCACTCCAAAATTCAAAGAATCATGGACTTAGGGGGAGCATACAATTTAGGGGGAGCCTTGCATTTGCTTAACATTTTTTGCTACACAAAACAACATAAACATTTCAAGAATTGTTTTCAAGACTTGGTTGTCATCATCAAAAAGGGGGAGAATGTAATTGCAAGCTTCTCAAGTCATGTTTAAAGCATTGGTTTTGATGAAGACAACATGGATATCAACATTCAACGGATGTGCAAAAAGTTTATCAATATCATATAAAACCTTGTTACAAGTCTTGAAGATTAGAAGAAGAATTATTAAAGAAACAACAAATGTCAAAAGGTATAAATAATTCTTAAACTTGAATATAGATGTTCACAAATATGAATTCATAATCATATACATATCCCACATTTTTAACAATAAGAAAAACTATGTTTGAGATCTTTTTCAAAAGGATTTTTTGAAAATAAACTTTCAGGAACCGGTTTCTACCTAACAGGGAACCGGGTTCCAAACTTGTTCAAAAAACACTTCCCTGGAATTTGTACCAGGAACCGGGTTGTACCTATAGGGGAACCAGTTCCTGCGTGTTATTTTTGAATTCTGGGTTATAACATTCACTAAGAACCGGGTTCTGCCTGGGTCGGAACCGGTTCCCAGCGAACCAGTACAGATTTTCTTTTGTTTTTTGAACATAATTCAAATGGTATTCTTTCATGATTGCATTGCATCTTTTCATATCAAATGGCATGAATGAAGAGGTATTTGTGACATTATAAATTGTGCAGACTTTCAAATTCAAATAACCCTTCTTCAATTAACAATTTTCATCATTCAAATTTGCATATTCTTACAAACTTTCAAGTGTTCTTACAAATCATAAATTTTGTGAAACTTGCCATATACATTTTCATTAAGAAATCATTACAAGTTTCATACATTCATTGTGAACATTTATAATCATTGCTTGAGAATTGTTTCTTTCTTGAAGAAGAAGATCAATCAAAGATTGATAGTGCTCTCCATCTCTTTCAAATAAATCATTGTATTACAAAAAGAAAGTATTCCCTTACTATCCAGGATTGTTGGAAGTAAGTGTTGTGATTTGAAGAGGATTGTTCTTCATTCACATTAGTGTTTGTTTGACCTTAAAGGTGTTCCCTTACTATCCAGGATTGTTGGAAGTAAGTGTTGTGATTTGAAGAGGATTGTTCTTCATTCACATTAGTGTTTGTTTGACCTTAAAGGTGTTAAGAACCTTTGGTCACCCTATAGGTTAGATAGTAAGCATAGGCTGTACAATCATTCTAAACTATAGTGAAATCTCTTTCGTGTTGGAAAGGGGACTGGAGTACTCTCGGATTGTGAGGGGAACCAGGATATATCGCCGTGTTCTTTACTTTTCCGCTTTTATCGTTTTCATCACCATAATCAAGAAAAGATAAGATATAGTCAAAAACCTTCAAACACTTAACCACAAATTACTACAAGTATTCTCATAAAACCGAATAAATTTTTATATACCTAATTCACCCCCCCTCTTAGGCACTCTTAGACTTACAACATGGATACCTTGTGTAATGCAATGCTAAGCGTGTTAAACATCAACAAAATCAGAGGATAAGAGGTTTAATGCAAGGAGAAAGTGAATCATGAGGATAAGTCTTAGTTTGATATGAAAAATGATCTCTAATCTGCCCTACACAATAACTCTTCCATTGTCACTTTGCTCCATCATAACTTCACGCTCAAGCAACCAAATTTTTTTCCATTGGTATCAATGGAAAGATGGGATCATGAAATTAAACTTTGATGTTGAAAACTTGCATAGAATCATCTTGGATCATGGGGAAAACTGGCCATCAAAAATCAATGTTGAGTTTGTTTTACACTTAGAAAATTTTCTAAGTGTTTTGACAATTTTTCACAATTTGACATCTCACTTTGCCCTGTTATTATAAGAAATTGAGGAATGATTTTGAATCCAAAATATTCACCATGATGTAGTATCATATGAAATCTTAAATTGTAGTCCTTGTTTGTTCATAATGGATGCTTGAGGATGAAGTTATAAGCTTGGAAAGTTGGCTACTTGAACATGATTTTTGACACTTAGAAATATTCTAAAATTTCCCAATTTGAACCAAATTCTAAAATTTCTTGATTTTCATGATTCCTCTTGATCAAATTCATCCACCTTCCATATTTTCTTGAAATTTGACTTGACATGACCATGGTTGACCAAAATACCCTAAAGTCAAAGTTTGACCTTTATGCATTTGTGTTGAATTTTTAAAATGAATTAAGTTCTTTCAAAACTAATAAAATCCTAGAACCTTAGACCAATGTTTAGCATATGTTAAGCATATTGAATCATTTTGAGGATCATGAAATTCTAATCTTGGTGATCCTTTGAGTGATGCACCTTGAAGCCTAATTTAGAAACCCTAAATCCTGATTTTCACTTGATGAAAGCCAAAACCCTAATCTTTAAATACAATGAACCTTGATGGACAAGAAAATTGAGTAATATAAGACTTAAAGTGTTTGAAAACCCTATCTCTACTTCATGATGTCTTGAGGTGTTGAATAGGATCAAAACCCTAATTCATTACAAACTTCTAATGAACCAATGATGAAATCCTAGCACTTGAACCTTCTTGAAGAAGAAAGTGATCCTTGTGCCTTGATGATTAAGATCATGTTGATAATAAACCAACCCTTGACTCACTAGAGTGTGAACTTGAGTGTGATAGCTAGATCAATCACCCCTGAAATGGGGAAAACCCAAATCATAAGAAAACCTTGATCTCATGCCCTTAGAAAACCAATGAAATGAATGATTGTGATTGTCATGACCTAATGGATAGATGCAAGTGAATGTGAAGTAATAAGAGAAATGAGGTTGAAATCAAGAAGGAAAATTTTGTGGTACAATAGTTGGAACATGTGTAAAATTAAGATTGTGGCTGGTTGGCAAGGGGTGGTGGGCTCCATAGCCCCTATGGCGAGCGCCACGCATCTTTGACTTCGCGTTTTTCTCCCTTCTTGCTCATTTATGGGTCTCATGCTAGCCTAGTTATGGCTAGCTCCATGGAAGGCGCCATGGAGGTCTCCACCAGTGTATTTTCATCGTATTTTCTCTGCTTCATGTCGTATTCGTTTGGTTTCTTCATGTAATAACTTTTACCTATAAAGTACCTAAAATATGTATAAACTATCAGCATAACACTACAAAATGCGATACAATGTCACTAAAACATATGAAAATCGAGTCAAAATGAAATGTGTGTTTTCGTATTATCAAGTACCAATATAGGCTTGTAGTGACGCAACATGTCTACAACCTCAAAGTGGTTGAAGAGCTCAACCTTCCAGAAATTTTTAGTCGTGTCGAGTGTCAAGAAATTAACTATTTTTCGTAACTCTCACAAGACTACAACGAGGATCTCATTCGAGTGTTTTACGTCGAGTTGCGTAAACATTGAGGGGTTGAGTTTAAATTCAGAATGGGAGGTAAGGACTAATCTTTCACTAATGCATTATGAAGGCCACAGTTTGATATTATTGTTATTGGTGATGATGTTGGGCTTAAGGTAACAAATACCAACATTCATGGAGATTTTCATTGGAGAGGTCATATTAATAAATTGTTAAAATCTTTCCGGGCTGATGACAATTATAATGGTATGACAACCGGCCACTTGAAACACGTTCTTCGTATGTTGCACTAGCTTGTTTCTCATGTGTTATGCCCAAAGAATGGTGGGAATTCAAGGGTTGACCAAGCTGAGGTCCACCTTGTTTACATTCTCCTTCACAAGATTAAAATCAATTGGGTAAACTATTTTGTCTGTTGCATGTTCCCCATCAAAGAATGTAACAAATTAACTTCCTTTTGTTACGTTTCTATGATTGCTAAGATCCTTAACTTCTTCAACATTCGGGTTCCTAATCTTCTATACATCTCATCAGGAATGGCTCAGAAGTTCCCCTAATGCACCTTGACCAACATGAGGTACTTTTGGGATAAAAACTTAAATGTGTACTGCTACCTTATGAAGGAATCTCACAAAAAGATCTACAATTTTGACGATCCAACTAAATTTGAGGAAAATACTGATGCTCTTGTGATTGATGAGCAATCAATTTGGTGACATTCATCAAGATGATGTTCATATGCCTAATGCTGATTTTGAGGAAAATGAAGCATGGATAAATGCTACAGCAAATTAATAACATGAAAAAAATCAAGGTTAGGGATAATGGCTACAAAACACTTGGACACGATAAGGTGATGCCTATAGAGAGTATGATGGGGGTTCTCAAGAGCATGGGCCTGGTTCATGAGGTAATGATTTTGGGATAACATCTGGAAATAATCTGCTATAATTGCTATGATTTAGAATATGCAGGTCAAGCAAGATGAGCGCTACGAGGAAGAATTCTGTTGGAGGTCTAATTTTTAGGTTGCTCAAGAGGAACGTTTCAGGCTTATTCTAGATCACTTGATTGTACATGATACAAACTTTGATGCCTTTGCCACAGAGTAGTTTTCTTCAATTCCTAGTGACATGGGTACCTATCATGCTACTACACAGACTAGAATAAATAGCATGATGATCCTTGGGATTCAGAATCATGAAAAGTTGTCGCAATGGTATGAGGAGATGTGTGATTTTATGGATCGTGGTGGTGGGCCACCACATAGGGGTCGTAGATATCATAGAGGTTATTGAAGCTTTATGTCTTAGGGATGTTGGTTTATGTTTTTTGGTTAAGCATTTATGTCATGAATTTTCTGTTTTTGAGTCATGTTGCATTTTATGCTCCTTTCATGTTTTGTTCCTTTGTTTCATGTATTAACAATTTTATCACTTCATCAAAATGAAACAATGGTTTATGATTTTGTCTATGCTTATTTAGATAATGTGTAACAACTTTTCTATAATGTTTTTTAGTATTTTCTTGTTATTTATGTTTAATTTTTGCGTCACTCCATGTATATTGGTATATGTGAGTGCATGTTCTTACTTTTGCAAAACGCCTTTGTGTGATATATTAGTATTTGTGTGTTAAATGATAATTCTCATGGCTTACTTTGTCTCTTTCTGATGTTATTAAAGGGGGATAAGCATATGCAAGACAAAGTTTGGATGCACATATTTAGGGGGAGCCTTCATGAAGACACAAAATGCATTGTCGTTGTTGGAACAAAATTTGTTCACACTAATTGAGTGCATACTTCTTGGGTTTTGATGATAACAAAAGTAATTAAAGAGTAATAGGGTATAATAATGTTTGATTAAGTGTGTAGGATCATTAAGCTTATATTTAACATTGTTTTGACCTAGTTAAAGAGCTTGTAAAGAAGAAGCAAGTGAAACCAGATTTTACTGGACCAGAACATGAGTTTCAAGATAAACCTCAACGCCATATTGAAACTTATAATATTTGAATATAAACTCAGTTTCTATATTGAATTTTCCTCTTATGATTCCAATAGAACTAAACGCCTTTCTAGAAGCATAGGTACAAATATCTTATGTCCGTATTCTGTGCAAAATCAATTACATCTTATCAACGACTTGAATTGTAAAAAAGTCAACTAGAGGTTTTAGCACAAGGCTCAAGGAAAATTGATATGATTTCTTCAGTATGCTACTCCTTGCCTATGAATGCCTTACTTGAAAAATATAGAATGGATAATGCAATTATACAGAATATGAAGATACTCATCGTACAAACTCCAACGTACCTCTCTTGGGAATAGCTTCTTCAACAAAGACACATGCGCAAGCAAGCTTCTAATATCTCTTTTGTTCCCTCTATATAAAGGAGATAAAGATTCGAAATGAAGAAGGAAAGAATAATACTAGAAGAACATCAACATAAAATTAGATATTGCAAGAACTGTATCACTTTTCACGTTACAGTTTATAGTTGTTGTATTACACACAAACTTGAGAATATTCTTATACATGTATATCTTATAATTATAAAGTATTAAGTTCTTTGTGTGTGATGTATTATTTGTACCTCTGACTGTATATCAAGTACATATTATTGTAATCTAAGCATTTTGTTTAGAACTTGTAAAAGTCTCATTCTAGTTTGATTGAGCAAGAAAATCTTGAACAATTGGTTTAGGAAAAGAAGTATCTTTCTAGTTTGATTGAGCAAGGAAATCCTGAAGAGTTGTTTTAGGAAAGAAAGTATCTTTATAGTTTGATTGAGCATGAAAGTCCTAAATAGTTGTGTGATACGGTGGGAGAACTGACTTGAGTTTTGCGTTTGTTTTCGCACTTGTTAGGTTTTAGCAAGAGTCGCCACCGACTTTTTATTTTATCCTAAAGGAAAGGTTAAAAAGCACAGGAAAAACCTTTTGAGATGTTTCGTGGGTTCGGGGGGTAGATTATGAAAAGGGAAGGTATTAACACCCTTTTCATCCATGGTTATCCATGGGCTCTTAGTTACTTGGTTTTAGATCACTTGCCTTTGATTTTCAATTGCTTGAAATGGTGCGCGTGTGTGTGTTTTGAAAATGTTTTTGAAGAAGATGCCTTGTCTTAGGCAACCAATGTAATGACTCGTGTTTGAGTGTTTTACAAAGGTGTGTATCTTTTCGAAAAGATGTTTCAAATGTTTTTGAGAGTTTGTTTTGAAAGTGTTCGTGGAGTGTGGTTTTGAAAAGTAGGCAAGTGTTTTTGCAAGTTGGATCAAGTAACTAAGAGTTGTCTACCCCTAAATTTAATCAAAGGTTTTTCTCATGTTTTAACCCTTTTTAACAATTTTGTTCCACCATTGTATTTGGTGGACAATCTTGCGTTTAGGATGTTTAACGGGACAGGCGCGGGTCATCGTATGGACCATGAATGCAATGGTGCCAAGTGTCTTTGGCAATTTTGCTTGAAGGGACTATGATCATTTTGATAGGCAACTTTCGAAAGCGTCATCGAGGGACTATGATCATTTTGAATCGTTTTGCCAAAGAAACTCGACGTGCAAGCATGGCCCATTTTGGAAGGCAACAAGCGGGATTACCCTAGGGGTGCAAGTGTGATTGTGTATTGATTTCATGTATTTGTCTTGTATTAGGTTATCTAGCGTTTGATTTTATGTACATACAAACCCTAGGTCTAACCATGGTATATTTGAAAGCGGTAAATTGCGGGAATTTAAAGTCTACGCTATTACAAATAAGTATCCGGGAGTGGGGGTACAAATTTACAAATGGGGATGAGACTTTAAGGAGAGTAGTGTCCAAATAATTTACAACCAAATCGAATTGCGCAAATGTAAAATATAATGTATAGCAATGTATAAGAATATCAAATGTATATGTGTAAAGCAAAGTAAATGTATTTGTGTATTGCAAATGTGTAAGTGTATGTATTTGCAAGTTGAGAAATGTGTATTTATTAAGTATTGTATTCTTGTTTTGTATTTTGGTTAAGTATGTACAAAGAAAAAAAAATTTAATAAAAGAAAATGTTTAAGTTAAAATATATTTTTTATGTATTTCTATTTTATACAAGGGTTCTATAAAAAGAAAAAAATGTTTTAAGAAAATTAATGCCTTATATATAAAACAAAAGATTTAATCAAAGAAAAAAAAAAGAAAGAAATGTTTTAAGAAATCTAATTTTATGTATATTAATTTATACTAGCTTAAAAATAAAAAAAAAGTGATTAGGAATATTTTATATAAAAAGAGTTAATGAAAATTGATATAAAAAATGGTATGTTAAAATATGATATGATAAAAAAATATTAGTTAAAAAAAATGAAAAAAAAGATGAATGGGCCAAAAGGGAATTTGGAGGCCCAAACAAATAACTGGCTGAGAAACAAAAAAAAGAGGGTGCAGGGCGTGCTTAATGGGCTTAGGTTACTGGAAAAGGGCAAGGCCCATTGGCGTTTGACACAAATGTCTTAGGGTTAATTGATTTTTGTTTCACTAGGGTTCGTGAGCTTGTGAAACACAGAGGCGCCGTTCTTCGTTACTTCGCTTCCTCTTCATCTTCTTAAGCAAGCCTCTGAGTTAACACCTCCGTCCAAGGCCACCGAGCGCCGCCGTTTGTCCTCTTCCCTCCATTGGCTGGGCAACGCAAAAAATGAGAAAAAAGGTAATGATTTTGGACGTTTTTAGGGTTTGTTATTTTTGTCCTTGCATGTTCTGATTTCGTATTCTGATATTATGTGTTTTTGTTTGGCATTTGAAATGCATGAAAAGGGTATAAGAATACTACCTTTGACCTTGGAGACGGAGGAGGAGAGGAATGGGAGGCGCTGTGGCGGCCAGAGGCGAGGGGAAAGTGCTGATGAGCTAGCTTGCTTGTTTTGTTGGAGAACCTGGTACTTTTGTATTACTTCTTTTTTTGTTGTTTATGGTTTAATGATGATAAGCTTGAAAACCCTTACTTTATCACCTCTTTTCTTCTTCTTGTCTCTTTGGATGTTTGCCTCTGTACGCTAGCTTATTGTTTGCTGATACGCTTGGTGTTGATTATTACCTTGTATGCTTGCCCTGTGATTAGGCTTCCTCTGAGGGCCTCTTTGCCTCGTATGCTTGCTTGATATGTTTGGTTGCCTTGGATGATTCCAATCTGAGGGTTTTGATTGCTGGGTTGCCTCGAATGCTTGTTGGTATTGAGTTAAATGCTATTGTGTCTGATTTGTGTATTTGCCCAATGATGAAACCTTTCTGAGGGTTGTGTTGCTTTGATCTGACCCTGGTATAAACTTTGTGTTATTTGAATGGGCTTGGCCTTTGACAGGTTGATATTCAGCAGGCTTTAGGCTTAGCACTGTCTTGAAAAGGGTTTGTATATTTGATATTCTGGTTTGGACTTGAAGCTTTAACAGGCTTTAGGCTATTACAGGTTTTTGGCTTAGTATACTTTAGGCTTTTGTTTGGCTTCAGCAGGTTGAGTGTTCTTCGAATCAGGTAAGGCTTGGGTGAGTTTTGGATACAGGTTTCTGTTTGTGTTTGAATGGTAAGGCTTTGGTGAGTTACTGGTTTTTGCTTGTGGTTTTTGAACCTCTGTTTGCAGGTTTTAGCTTATTTTGACAGGTTGGGTATGTTTGTAATGCAAACTGAGTTTTTGTTTCAGCAGGGTGGAGGCAGTTTGAATGATTACAAGCTTGTGGTTTTGTTCATGTTTGCAGCTCTGAGTTGTTTTTGGATACAGGTTTGGAGGCTTGGGAACTGTCTTGGAGGCAGTTTTGCAATCTCTTTTTCTTTCAGTTTGTGGTATTATGTTTTTGTAATATCTCTGCCTCCTCTATTGTTGATAACAGTTTTGTTTTATATCTTTTTCAAGCCTAAGCCTGTAAGCCCTTCTTCTTTTCTTTCTTCTCTCTCTCTCTCTAGTACATATTACAGCATAAAATATTGTTTAGCACTGTACTAATTCTAAAAAAGCAAATGGCCTTGAAAATGATGAAATGAAAAGTTTGCTTGCACTAGTTGCTTTGCCTCTGCATACTTTATCTCTTTCTCCAGCTTTCCTGCATCTTTGTGATAGCCTTTTGTACTTTGATATCTTGATATCTTTTTGGACAGCTTTGATAGTTTCATTCAGTTTTCCCTTTTGACTTGGTTTAGGCCATTCCGTTTGGTTGGAAACTATGCAGTTGGTTGACAATTTGAACTTTGTGCAAAATCATAACTTTGTGCATTCATGTCTTTTTCTTTTGCAAGCATTTTTCACCCTTCTTTGGGAACCGGGAGAAATCTCGTGATTTGCGGAGAGGGCAATCTGATTCCGGCCATTTGCTTTTAATGATGAACCCAATTTTTATCTGTCTGCTTTTAATTATTTTATCTACTTTTGACTTTTTCTTTCTTTTTTGTTTTGCAGATGAAAATAATTGAGCCAAGGAGCAATGGATAGAAGATGAAGACTTGAAGACTTAGGAGAATTAGGACATAGTTTTACTTCACTTTTAATTATTTGTAGTAATATTAATAAATAACTGTAAATAAATTTAACAGTATTTAAACAATATCTGTAACAACAATCTAAAGTGAATAACATCCTTTTTATCAGTTAATTCCTCTTTCAATTTACTGTCCATTTAATTATTTGAATTCCTTAAATTAAAATAACTAGAAGTATCCAATTATTCTGACTTAGAAAAAAAATAATTAACGAACACTGTGGTCTCGCCATTTAGCATGAATCAGTAATAAACCTGGCGCTCCAATTAAACAATGCATAGTTAATCAAACCAACATCCAGATGCTCTCTTTTCACTGATTTAATTAAACACTGCAGATTCTTAATTTAAGTACCTCAGCTTTTATCTCATCTCAAATCAAATGCCTTAGCCTTTACTGATCATACCAAGCACTGCAAGTTCTCAATTCAAATGCCTCAAATCAAATCTCAGAGTAAACTGAAAAGAAATTATAAAGATAATCCTTTCTGAGAATGTGCGCACAAAAACCCTAATTCTTGATTAAATGTTAAAGAAACGTCCGCCCGATCAAAACCTGAGCCAACTCAACCAAACCTTAGCAATCTGCCTGAACTGCTTTAAAATCAATGAAAACCCTAATTTTGTTTGACTGATAAGAAAAGTCTGTTTGACTGAATCTTACGCCAATCTGGAAAAAAAATCAGGAAAAGCCCGAAGCTGTAATTTCTTGTGGAAAAATACGAGGGCAAATTTTGGGGTACAACAGTTGCCCCTGTTCAATCTTCTTGAACCTGAAGAGTTAGATTGACAAGTTTGCCTTTCGCGACTCGAAGGTAAAAGGAGATTGGACACTAGAGTGCCCTAAAATTTGCACTCGGTGATGTGATGGTAGAGGGAATGGGCTTACAGATGCCATTTGGTGATGGGCTTAAAGATGCCATCTAGGGATGTGACAGAACCTTGTTGGGAATGAGCTTATAGATGCCATTTGGTGATGGGCTTACAGATGCCATCGGGAGGTGTGATGGAACTTTGTCGAGAATGGGCTTATAGATTCCATTTGGAATTGTGTGTCGACCGCGTAAGAGATTCCTTAGCAAGAACTTGCGTACTTGAGAAAGAAAGATAACTTCCTGGATTGCTACCAGTTGATCTTCAAACTCTTCATGCAGATATGCCCTGGCTGGATACAGGTATCGAATCTACAATCAAATGCTCACAAATATGCCCTAGCTGGATACAGGTATCGAATCTGGAATTTGTCGTCTATAGATATGCCCTGGCTGAATACAGGTGTCGAATATGGAAATTGTCGTCTACAGATATGCCCTGGCTAGATACAGGAATCAAATCTGGAATTAGTCGTCAGCAGATATGCCCTGGCTGGATACAGGTATCGAGTCTACAATTGGTTGTTCACAGATGTGCCCTGGCTAGATACAGGAATCGAATCTGGAACTGTTGTCGACAGATGTGCCCTGGCTGGATACAGGTATCAAATCTGGAATTGTTGTCGACAGATGTGCCCTGGCTGGATACAGGTATCGAATCTGGAATTATCGTCTACAGATATGCCCTGGCTGGATACAGGAATCGAATCTTCAAACTCTTCAGATGTGCCCTGGCTAGATACATGAATCGAATCTGGAATTGTGACAGTTGATAGTAATCATCTTTGGAGTGTCTTTTCCTGAAAAGGCAAAACATCAGTTGTATGCAATGTCATGATGTATGAGCTGCATGATGTCATGATGCTCAAAAATGAGATAGTGTTGTATGCACTTTGTCATGTATGTAAGCAGGATGTATGAAATGTGAAATGTCTATGAATGTATTTTCGTCTAGGAAAATAAATCCTTGACGACTGGCCGGGGAATCCAATCCTGGGCTGATGTTAAAGAGTAGAGTTCTTTGCTTCCGCTGGGGATGATGGTTGTGAGAATAAACCGGTAGGAGAAGATGACTCCGTTGGGGAATAAACTTGTTGGAGAAATTACTCTGAGGGGAATTATTCTGTGGGAAGAGATACTTCGCTGGGGTTTTGATGAGAGCTCCACTGGGGATTTCAACGATAGACTCCGCCGGGGATTTCAACGATAAACTCCGCTGGGGATAAAAGAATCTTGACGGCTGTCGGGGAGAGTGAATTCTTGACTGCTGCAGGGGGAGACAAGAATCTTTTGATTGTTGAAAGTGAGAAATCCTTGGGCCACAGTTGGGGGACCAGGAGCTTGGGTTGTATGCCAATCTACTGGGGATTCTTGTCATGAGGAGATCTTCACTGGAGAATATTCGAATATTCTGGGAGGTGCTGAGAACGAAAGTCTTCATTCTGCTTGGGGATTGATAGTTGGAAGTTTTAGCTCCACTGGGGATTTTGAAACTTGACTCTGAGGGGAGTCAGCTCCTGGAAGGCTCTCTGGTTGGGGATTACAAGAATCTTTTGAGTTTTGAGAAGGAACCAGTGTAGGGTTTCCTGATGATGAGTCAGTGTAAAATTACATCTACCAACAGGTGATGAAGGAATTGTTGAACACTTTTGACATTCGAATGCCCCAAGTGGTAATGTAGATAATTTCCTGGCTTGTTACAGGTGTTGATCCACAATCAGTCGTCCACAGATATTTTCCTGGCTTGTTACAGGTGTTGATCTGGAACTTAAGAAAGGTTGGTCAAGGAGATATTGTCCTGGCTTGTTACAGGTGTTGATCTCTGACTTGAGAAAGAAAGATGGTTCCCTGGCTTGTTACAGGTGTTGATCTTCAATCTCTTCATGCAGATATGCCCTGGCTGGATACAAGTATCGAATCTACAATCGAACGCTCAAATATATGCCCTGGCTAGATACAGGAATCGAATCTCTAAACTCTTCATGCAGACATGCCCTGGCTAGATATAGGTGTCGAGTCCACAATCAGTTACTCACAGATATGCCCTGGCTAGATACAGGAATCGAATCTGGAATTGTGATAGTTATTCTGTTGGTGGTTGTAATTTCCAGCAGGTGATGAAGGAAAACTTCGGACACTTTTGACATTCGAATGCCCCAAGTGATGATGAAGGAGTCTTGATACAGATTACTCTGCAAATTGAGAGATTTCTTGAAATCTTGACTGGACTGCCCCAGGTTAACTGAACTTTGAAAGATCTGTTGAAACCTTGACTGGACTACCCCAGGTTAATTGGATGGTGACATGTCATGCCCCTTGTTGATAAGAGATTTGTCGTTGGAAGTGTCATCCTTTTGAAGTGATTTTGTTCACTGAGAGAGTTTTCGTTCCTCCGTACATTCGCTGTATGAATTTCTTCGCTGTCAAACAAATAGCCAAATGCGAACAGTGATATTCAAGCAATGCAAAGTTTATGTTTGTCTCGAAGTTTTGAAAAATGCATTTTTTAGCAGAAAACTTTTTATAAGACAATTCAACACAAGATTTTAGAGCAAAGCCTTACAGGAGTCAGGATACCTTTGGTAACAGTATGCTTTCGAACTAACCCATGCTTCAATTAGGACTTTTGAAGGGTTGTAACGTGGCCTGGTTCACGGTTTAAGAAACAAAGGATAAAGGCTCCAAGTGTATTTTTACCCACCCGCTCTTCGTGATGTTCTTCAACCCTAAGCTCAGTTAATTGTGCGTCGAGCTCTATTCGAGTTTGGAACGACTTTTGGGTGATGGTTCACCAGTTGAATTTTGGGAGACAGTCATCATCTCTTTTTTATTTTGCAACATTTTTCACGTTGTTGAGGGTTTGTAATGACCTCTCTATTTTGATTTTGATTTGTTATCCCTAACTTTTGCCTGACTGTCTCTGTTTTTGAGATCACAGTCAGCGGGATGCCCCAGCTTTCTTAAGCCTCCTTTACAGGACTTGGCTTGGTGGGTTTTTCTCTTTTGAGAGATTGACTGCCTATGTGATAGGGAACCACCCTTGTCTTTTGATTCCAAAGGAATGCTTTCTTTTGTTGACGTCGTTCGTTGTGTTACGAACTGAGAGTTTGCGACCTCAATGCGCACTTTCTTTTGAATTAACTGAGATACTACCGTACCCCAGGTTTATATCAAAGGTTTTGAATGTTTAGAACATAAAACTCCTACTTCTTTGGTTCGAAGGGGTTGACTAGGGATTATTTTTATTATAACTCCAGTGTTTGGGAATTGAAAGAAATGCCTGTACATCATCAGCAAGGTCCGTTCAAAAGCATACTGCATGAGATTATGGTATTGTTTCGTCATCCTCCCTCTAAAGGCTTGCAACTTTTTATCAAGAGTTGGATATCATAAAGAAAGCATAAGAGTAGTGAAAACGAATGGATGAATTCAAGACAAACATATGCAATGCATTAATGAAACAAAGTTTAACATCAACAGTTAATTGTTTGAATAACGAAAGAAAAATACAACTTTGAAAATTCAAATGAAGAAAAAGTCTTTCAGTCTGAGCTTTGTCACTTCAGGTGGAGAACTCCTTAACGAAATATTTTCATCTCGCCGTCTGGCATGAACCTCAGCACTCCAATGTCGATCAGATCTTGAATCTTGTTCTTCAAGGCCCAACAGTCGTCGGTGTCGTGTCCCGGGCTGTAGGAGTGGTAAACACAAAATGCATCGGGATGATAGTTAGGATCAGAGGTATTGGGCTTCCGGATAGGATCCCTCAGAGCAGTCAGATTGACCTCCAACAAGAGCTCTAGTATCAGAGATGACGGTATGTCAGTCTCCGTGAACTGTCTTCCCGACGTATTTTGATTACGCCGATTACCCCGTTGACGCTGGCGAGGTTGTTGATGGGCTTGTGACCCTGAATCAAGCAAAGGAGCCTTCCATTTGTCTTCTTAAGTGGATGGGGGTTGTGTGGTGACTTGCTCTTCAACCTCAGATGTTTGCCCCAGTTGGCTATTCCGAAGCAGTTGGTTGACGAGA
The DNA here is from genome assembly GCA_948472305.1 of Vicia faba. Taxonomy (NCBI): domain Eukaryota; kingdom Viridiplantae; phylum Streptophyta; class Magnoliopsida; order Fabales; family Fabaceae; genus Vicia; species Vicia faba. The sequence goes on from OX451739.1 coordinate 260,448,830, forward strand.
ACTCTGAGTTCCTCTTGTCTTTGAGACAAGTCCTGGATGAGAGCCATCTGACCCACCAGCTGTCCCATCACTTGGATCCTCAATGTTGCCAAATAAAACTGCAACTCCCCCAGCTGGTCACTCCTGGAATTGTTTGAATTCTCCAAGCCCTTTGTGAGGAGAGCTTTCATTTCTTCTTGCCCCAGGGACAGGTTCAAGAACATTTCCTGCAGCTGAGCAGTCTGGTCCTGGATAACCTTGACAGTCCTTTCTAGAGCCATCTCTTACTGAAATAAACAGTGTGGGAGTAAGGAAACCTGAAAAAGGAAAAACTGTTAAGATGCAATGTGTGATATGTGGATGCATGCTTTCAAGGATCTCTTGGGGTAAACACAAGAGAATGTTAGAGGTTGAACTTTGATCTTTGATTGGAGATCTTTTCACCGGTGGATGTCTTTCCACGAGAATCAAGCTCACCATGTCAAGTGGGTCATAGCCCCTGATTCAAGTTGTTGCACTTGATCTTTGATTGGAGAACTTTGTATCAGTGGATGTCTTTCCACGAGAATCAAGCTCACCATGTCAAGTGGGTCATAGCCCCTGATTCAAGTTGTTGCACTTGATCTTTGATGGCATTTGTTTAGAGGAGAAAACCTCTTTCCCCTTGGTAGACGTCTGGTTCAATGTAACCCTGCATCAAAAGAACCCTCGAGATCCTTGAAATGGTTATTGAAAATGCTATGGTATGATGTTATGATGTTATGTACCTGTATGCAAAAGCAAATGGGTGTATATACAGGCAATCATATTCACACAAAGCAAACAAGTCCTTAGGTTTAGGCTTGCATGGGGTTTGTAGGTAAGTACCCTCTTGAAGTTAGTTGGCTCATCCTATCCTAAAATAGAAACCGGGTTCTAAGGAGCTCAATATCATTGGATTGTTTTCTGTGTTCATTGTTTTGGTTTAGCCACTTAACTGGCGACCAAAATATTCCAAGAAAACAACCCTCAATGAGTGTAGTATCGAGTATCTACCAACTTCGGACTGCACCAAAGTCGATCATCTCACTACCCCTAAAAAGGCTAAGATGGTCAATTAAGGTTCTAAGAGTTCGTTAGTGCTTCACGACATCACTCAGCGGCCCCGAACTCTCCTTGACTGAACTCAAGGGTTACCGGTACTCACAAATATGTCACACTAACATAGCTTACTGCTTCAACCATGTCGGTATACCCCACACAGTTCCCTCACAGTTTTATTGCTATTTACCTAAGAAGGTGCCCCAAATCCGGGTGTAGGATTTACAACAAAACCAAACAAGGACCCAAAAGATAAAGCAATCAAGGCAATCAAAGCGATAATGTAAAGGTGATCTAAACCCTAAGGTAACCCCACTTTTAGATAATTCCCCAGCAGAGTCGCCAGTTCTGTGATACGGTGGGAGAACTGACTTGAGTTTTGCGTTTGTTTTCGCACTTGTTCAGTTTTAGCAAGAGTCGCCACCGACTTTTTATTTTATCCTAAAGGAAAGTTTAAAAAGCACAGGAAAAACCTTTTGAGATGTTTCGTGGGTTCGAGGGGTAGATTATGAAAAGGGAAGGTATTATCACCTGTGATCGGTGGATCTGGAACTGACTGTTTAACGCTGGTTCGCGAAATGTCACGGAAGCAAGAGTCGCCACCGTCTTTTATTTTCTCCAAATGGAAAGGACAAAAGCACAGAAAAATTCCTTATAGAGATTGCTCTCGGTTCGGGAGGTAGGTTATAGAAAGGGAAGGTGTTAGCACCCTTTCTATCCATGGTTATCCATGGGCTCTTAGATACTTGCTCATTGTGTTTTTAAAAATGGTTTGTTTGCTTTTCAACTGTGGGTTTTAAAAAGTTTCTTCGAAAATTCCAGTTCGACTCTTGTATCGGTCCTCAAGAGTGTTTGGAAGATTGCTTTCGAAAGCTTTTTGAAAAGGTGTCGGTGTGAAAAGTATTTTGATTTGTTTTGAAGTTAGAGCAAATATCTAGAGTCGTCTACCTACCCTAAGGAATTCGTCTGTGTAAATGTCCTTTAAAGTAGTGCCATCCCACCATTGAGAGGTAGGTAGCACCACCGTTGGAGGTGTTCGGGTCAATTCGAGGGTTCGGGACATGGTGATCACCAGAGCAATGGGAAGACACCTTAGAAGCTACCCTCACGCCAGGTTACCGGATCATGAGGACTTACTAAGACATCCTCTACTCGACGATCACCTTTCGAGGCAAGGCAACAGTGAGGCGTACCCTAGGGGTGGTGTGTGATTTGTGTGTCAGATTCATTTATTTTTGTCTTGTCAGGTTATGGGTGATCTATGCGTTTGTTTTTATTTTTTTGTCATTCATTCTTGCATGCATTTATTTAACAGTTAAAAAAGATGCGGAAATTGAAAGTTCTAAACTATTACAAAGGCGCGGGTCCACATCGCCAAAATTAAAATCCAGGACCCGATTTGACAGAAAAATAAAGAAAGTAAAGGTGCGAGAGATAAATTTACACGGCTTTGGGAGATGTACATAAATAATTAAAAGAACAAGAAATACATACGCGAATTGAATTGAAATTAGAAACGAGGGCATTGGACCCTTTTTAATGAAATTAAATTAAATTGTTAAATTAATTAAATTAAAAGAAAAAGAAATTGTTTTTTTTTGAGATTTTGTTATTTATGATTTTAATGAGAAAGATTAATTGAAATTAAAATACTAACCCTAATTCTAATTGTTTTTTTAGTTTATTAAGAAAGTATTAAAATTAAACCTAAATTAACCTAATTATTTACATGCAATTTTAATTTATAAAAATAATAGGAAATATTTAATTATTTAGAGAAAAGAAAAGAAAAGGGATAAAAAATTAATACAAACCCTAATTCTACCAATTTTAAATTTATTAAAAAAAATGCTTGAATTAAACCTAATTTAATAGTTAAAATTAATGAATAATATTTATTTACAAAAAATATATTAATTAAATAAAATACTTATTTTTTTGTCTTTTTCTGATTTTATATTGTTTTTATATATTTTTTATGAAAATATTGAATTAATTAAAAGCAATAATTGAAATAAATAAAAAGAATGAAAAAAATGTAAAAAGCTTGCAAACCTAGGGGGTCTGTCCCCAAATAGGAGGTTTTTGCTTAACAATTTGGGCCCATCTTTTGTAAAGCCTGGTTGACTTTTGTGCCAGCGTGTACCTCCATTGACTAATGCTTAGGATGTTCTCCCAATCTGGACCCTTTGATTCATCTCAGTAGGCACGTGGATGGCTTGATGTTGATGATGTATGATACACCTTAGCACTGAAGCTGCACATAAGCATTAGGAGAAAAATAACATGAAAGGGGTGGGGGACCTGGGATCGAACCCAGGTCCCAGGGGTTACCACTAAGACGCTTTGCCAACTGCTCCACTTGCTCACTTTGTTTATATAATAACTAACAATTAATATAAAATAAAACAAAGCGTTGGTGGACTTTTAGCGCGAATTTTTAAATGGACCAACCATCGCTCGCCACCTACCTTTCTTCTTCGTTTTGTTCTTTTTTCCTGAAACAAAAGATGGTTAGCAACGGTTTTGAACCGTCCTCAAATACCCCATTTTGGAAAATAGCGATTAGCTTATTTCTAATCAGAAATTGGGCGCGACCCCATCAATGAATTGGTTGGAAGCTTCTGATTCTCATGGGGCCATTGTCGTGTCCCAATTTTTCCTTGAATGTAAAGCCCTAAATCAAAATCCCTGTAACCCTAAAACATAACAATGGCGAAATCTCCAATAATGCATGAAAGCTCAATTAAATTATAGGGTTAGCTTCAGAATACCTCACTTAGTATGAATTCATAAACAAAATGCCATGAGGATGCCTGAAAATCAAGATACGAATATGCATTTTATATGAAAAAATTCGATTTCTGTATACCGATTCAAGGCGTTAGGTGTAGTGATTTTGATCCAGGAGCCTTCCTTGATGTCCCAGGAAGGTGATAGAATGGTTGTTTTGGCTTGAAAATCCTTGCAATGGTGATTTCAGTTTCAGAATTTTCTTGAGAAATGTCAACTTGGTTATGGCTTTTGGGCGCAGCTGGGACCTTCTATGCATTAGGGTTTGCATTAGTATGTATAGGTGAACGATTAGGGTAAGAATTCAGAGCCAAAGGATCAAGGAATTGATGGAGAGGATATTGATTTTCATGGCAAAATATTTCAAATCTTTTTCAAGCATATTTGATACAAATCATGGCCAATTGACTTGATTCCTTCTATATTTGGTCTTGCACGAAATCTTAAGCTTATTCCTTGCATAAAAAGATTTGATTGCATTGGTTTGGTATTTTTTATATATTTTAATTAATTAAATGAATTTCTAGCATTTAAAAATTCAAATAAATAAAATAAAAATGATAAAAACTTCCCTTTGGGCCAAATGGTCGTGCACATGCTTTGGATGATGAATTGTGGAAGAAAAAGAGGCCCATTAGCATTTTTAGGTCATTTGAAGCAATGTTGACTTTTCAAAATATCCAAAAATTTCCCAACTTCCACAAGGCATAACTTGCTCAATTTTTAAGCTTTGCTCATGTTCTTGGACATTTTGGAAAGGTCTTTGAGTCCTTTAACCAATGTCTTTGGTCCCATGTCATTTTGATTTACCAATCTCAAGTTATGGCCTTTGACTTAAAGTCCCTTTTTGTTGACTTTTGAAAATGACCTATAATGTTGAAATTGATAACTTTTTGTGAGAGCATTTCTTGGACTTGAAGTATGAAGAGGAGTTGTAGGAAATGTCTTTATCTTCAAAATGAGCTTTGGATGGAATTTTTCTGATAATCCATGTGAAAGTTATGCCCTGGTCAATTTACAGTTGACTTTTTCAACTGTCCAAATATGGAAACTTTTGTATCTTGATGATTTTTGAGCCAAGCTTTGAGAATCATGATCAAGCATTGATCAAATGATGTTTGTGGCTTTAAAATGAGATGTTGACCAAAAATTTGAACTTTTGACTGTCAAATGACCATTTTGCCCCTACAGTTGACTGTAGTGCAATTAGGGTTTTTGACTGTGCAATTTTGTGCTGTAAGTCTTGAAACTTTGTATTAGGATGCTTGACCATATTTATAGGCATGTGGGACTTGATTGGACCCTTGGAAACTTCATTTTCTTTGTCAGAACCAAAACCCTAATTTTGACTGTTCAAGAGGCCCTTGAACTGTGCAACCCTTGGGGAATTTTGAAGCATGCTTTTGAAAAATCTTGAAGAATATGGGAGGGCAAATTTTGGGGTACAATAGTTGCCCCTGTTCAATCTTCTTAGACCTGAGGATGCAGATTGGCTGACGTGCCTTTCGTAATCCGAAGGTGGAAGATGATTGAACACTAGAGTGCCCAGAAATTTGCGCTCACATAGTAGCAGTGTGATGGTGGAATGGGCTTATAGATGCCATTTGGAGATTGATGGATAGGATGATGGGCTTATAGATGCCATGCTAAGAGATGATGGGAGGTGGATGGGCTTATAGATGCCATCTGGATGTTGATCGCGTAAGAGCTTCCTTAGCGAGAACTTGCATACCTGCAAAAAAGAAAAATGATTACCTGACCTGTTCCGGGAGCTGGTCTTCAAATTCTTTGTGTAGATGTGTCCTGACTGGTTACAGGAGCTGGATCTGGAGCTTCAAACGGTGATGAATGAACTAGGGATGGTTACTACCTCAACAGGAACGGTGAGAGAACCTTGGATGACTTTAACCTCAACAGCAATCGTTGAGAAAATCTTGGGATGATTACTACCTCCGCAGTATCGGGGAGAGAACCACAGGCGACTACAACCTCAATAGCAATCATTGAGAGAATCTTGGATAACTTCAACTTCAACAGCAATCGTTGAGCGAATCTTGGGATTACCACCTCCGCAGTATCGGGGAGAGAACCACAGGCGACTACAACCTCAATAGCAATCATTGAGAGAATCTTGGATAACTTCAACTTCAACAGCAATCGTTGAGCGAATCTAGGGATTACCACCTCCGCAGTATCGGGGAGAGAACCATAGGCGACTACAACCTCAATAGCAATCATTGAGAGAATCTTAGATAACTTCAACTTCAACAGCAATCGTTGAGCGAATCTTGGGATTACCACCTCCGCAGTATCAGGGAGAGAACCATAGGTGACTACAACCTCAACAGCAATCATTGAGAGAATCTTGGACGACTTCAACTTCAACAGCAATCGTTGAGCGAATCTTGGGATTACCACCTCCGCAGTATCGGGGAGAGAACCATAGGCGACTACAACCTCAACAGCAATCATTGAGAGAATCTTGGATAACTTCAACTTCAACAGCAATCGTTGAGCGAATCTTGGGATTACCACCTCCGCAGTATCGGGGAGAGAACCATAGGCGACTACAACCTCAACAGCAATCATTGAGAGAATCTTGGATAACTTCAACTTCAACAGCAATCATTGAGCGAATCTTGGGATTACCACCTCCGCAGTATCGGGGAGAGAACCATAGGCGACTATAACCTCAACAGCAATCATTGAGAGAATCTTGGATAACTTCAACTTCAACAGCAATCGTTGAGCGAATCTTGGGATTACCACCTCCACAGGATCGGGGAGAGAACCATAGGCAACTACAACCTCAACAGCAATCATTGAGAGAATCTTGGATAACTTCAACTGAGTCTTTATCAGGAAAATCTGTTTGGGGTCGATTTAACTGGACTAGAGAAGGCCTTGGACTGGATAAGAAACAGAAAATCTTAGGGTCGATTAACTGAACCGGTCTAGGTCTTGAAATGTCTTCAACTGGATAAGAAACAGAGAGATCTTAGGGTTGATCTGACTGAACCAGAGAAGGCCTTTGACTGGATAAGAAAACAGAGAAATCTTTGGAGTCGATTTAACTGAACCGGTCTAGGTCTTGAAATGTCTTCAACTGGGTAAGAAACAGGGAGGTCTTAGGGTCGATCTGACTGAACCAGAGAAGGCCTTTGACTGGATAAGAAACAGAGAAATCTTTAGAGTCGATTTAACTGAACCGGTCTAGGTCTTGGATATAGCTGAGAGCTTAACTGGATCTTTCCTGAAAGGTAAAGGTCAGTCATATGCAATGCATGATATGGATCAAGCAATGATGTTCTCAACATAAATGAGATTTATAAGATATGATGCGTATATGCATGCTATAATGATGTATGTGATGTTTAGGAATGTATGTTTTCGTCTAGGAAAGTAAATCCTTGACGGGTGCCGGGAAGTCACTCCTGGGCTGATGTTGAAGAATAGATTTTGCTTCCGCTGCGGATGATAGTTGCAAGAATACCGGTAGGAGAAGATAACTCCGTTGGGGGATAAACTTGGCAAATGGATTACTCTGCGGGGAGAAAAGTACTCTAACGATCTTGCTGGGAAGCAATACTCTGTGGGGAGAGAGGTACTTTGCTGGAATGTTTATAATAACTTGCTGGGGATACCCTTGTTGTGTTGGAAGTGCTGATAGACTTTGCTGGGGATAAGAAAGAACTGTGTTGACGACGACCTTTCCGTGGCTTTTGGCTGAGGATAACCCAGTTATATCCTGGTAGGGAAATAACTCTTTGAATAAAGCCGGGCGACGCGTTCGTGCTCTGCGAGGATAAGCTTCCAGAATCTACTGGGGATAAGCTTACTGCTTAGGGAGATGGGTTCCAACTTTCCTGGGGGAGTTGTATTGGACTCTCTTGGGGAAGTTTTGAACTGTATCGGGAAGATGACTCCACTGAATGTTTGATATACCGCCGGGGAACAATCTTTAGACCAAGACTGCCGGGGATACTTGTTAAGAATGTATTTTGCTGCTGGGGAATGTTGAGATCTGCTGGAGGATACTCAACTTCCTTAAGGTTTGATAGTATAGTTTTGCTTGAGGAGAGTATACTGACTGCTAGCTCACTCTCTGGGGAATTAAGACATACTGGTTGTGTTCTTTAGTTGAACCTACCTTGTATCTTGTGGACAGAGCAATTAGATCGTTTGGACACCTCATCATTGCCCCTGTTTCTGAGGCGGGAGAGGAAGACCTGTGAGGTGCTTGATAGTTGTTGATGGACAAACCTTCTTCTGGTAGGCAAGTGACGAGATACCGGGACATAGTTGTACGCTTTGATCCCTAATTTTTGCTTGGACCGCCCTTTTGGGTTTTCAGTCCACCGGGATATCCATTTTTGCCCAAGCCTCCTTTTCAGGTTTTCGACTTGCCGGGTGTACAGGTTTTTTTCCATTTCATCCCTTCATTTTGCCCGAACCCTTTTGGTTCGTCGGGAAGCCCTTATTTTTGCCTAGGTATGTCAACCTAGCGGGTCTTTGATTTTGCGTAGTATTTTTCGACTATGTCCATGTTCTCAGCATGTAGGGAGTTGCCCTTGTTAGAAGTGTTTTGTCATGCCCCAGAAGGTGTTTGATCAGGCAAGATTCGTTGCTGGAATGCCCCAAGTGACTCAGGCAGAGATTTTCCCCAGGCTTTTTGACCTTTGAGAGATTCTTCGAATCTTGATTGGATTGCCCCAGATGATAGACCATGCTCATGTCGTGCCCCTCGATTGGAAGTTCCTTTTGTTCACCAGGCATTCGTCGTGCGAATTTCTACGCTGTTCAAACAAAAAGTCATATGCAAACAAAGTTATGTTAAAAATGCAAAGCTTATGTCTGTCTTGAAGATTTTGAAAATGCATTCTTTTTCATAAAACAAGTGAATGTTTGTAAAACGTGATGTCAACTTGTTATTTTATTGCGAGCCTTAAGGAGTCAGGATACCTTTGTAACAGTATGCTTTCGAACTAACCCATGCTTCAGCTAGGACTTTTTAAGGGTTATAACGTGGCCTGGTTCACGGTTTAAGAAACAAAGGATAAAGGCTCAAATTATTTGTACCCACCCGCTCTTCGTGATGTTCTCCAAACCTAAACTCAGTTGATCATACGTCAGACCTTGTTTGAGTCTTTGCTCTGATTTTCCGGTGATGATTCGGATGTTAATAACTTATTTTGAATAGGAAGTCATTCCTTTTTTGTTGAGGGTTTGTAAGACCTCTTTCTTGTCGGATTTTTGTTATCCCTTTCTTTTTTGCCTGAACCGTTTCCTTTTTTTGGAATTACAGTCAGCGGGATGCCCCAGTTTTGTAAGTCTCCTTCATAGGTTTTGACTTGTTGGGTTTTTATTTTTGAGATATAATGATTGCCTATCCTTACGATTGTTCGGAATCATCATTGTCTTTCTTTGTTTTGTAAGGACCTCTTTTGGTGCCATTCGTTATGCACTTGGATCAACCGAGAGAACTACCCTGCCCCAGGTTATGATTAAGGGTTTTAATTTTCGAAAAGAAAAACTCCTACTTCTTTGGCTTAGAGGGGTTAACGAGGGATTATCTTCCTTATAACTCCAGTGTTTAGGGATTGAAACAATGCCTGTACCTCATCAGCGGGGTCTGTTCAAAAGCATACTGTAAAGATCGTGGTATCGTTTTCGTCATCCTCCCTCAAGAGGCTTAGAATTATTGAGAGTTGATCATCAGAAAAAATATGAAAATAATTTGCGTATAGTGAATACGAATATATTGCTTCAAAACAGACATAAGCGATGCATTAATGGAATAACAATGTTTAACATGAATAAATGTCTAAACAATCAAAGAACAACACAACTTGAACATTCGAATGAACAAAAGTCTTTTTATCTCAGGGCTTGTCACTTCAAATGGTGAGCCTTGGAGGGATGGTAGAAAAATTCAGCCTGACCATCTTGTGTGAACTCTAATGCTCCTTCATCAATCAGGTCCTGGATCTTGTTCTTCAGAGCCCAACACTCATTTGTATCATGTCCTGGGCTGGCAGAGTGGTAGGAACACCTCTTATTGGGATCATATATAGGAGATGTTGTGTTGGGGTTCTGGGGATGTGTCCTTAATGTGATCAAATTCAATCTCAACAGGCGTTGTAAAGCTTGAAACAGCGACATGTTGAGTGGGGTGAACTGCCTCCTGGACTTGTCGAGCTGAAGCCGGTGAGGTTGATGCTGAATTTGTGACACTGGAGCCATTTGAGGAGCTCTCCCCTTATCTCCTGGTCTCAAAGGTGGTTGAACGACGACTGGATTTTTACCCTTAGACGTTTGCCCCAGCTGGTTACCCTGAAGGAATTGGTTGACGAGAACTCCGAGCTCTTCTTGTCTTTGAGCTAAACCTTGAATGGCAGTCCCCTGCCCCAGCATTTGGGCTTTCATTGCATCCATTTCAGCTTGCAAGTGTTTCATCCGTTCATCCTCAACACTGTTCCTGACCAAAGTCTCCATGAGAAGTGTCCTTAGCTCCTTCTGCCCCTTGGATAGATTCAGGAGGATTTCCCCGAACCGAGTCTCTTGAGCAAGAAGGTCCTGGTTGTCTTGTTGAGCCATTGCTGAAATAAACAGCGGGAAAGGTAAGTGACCTACAACAAGGGTACCTGTTATGCAATGATGTGTATGATATGCATGTAATGTTTTCAAGGACCTCGCAGGATAAACAAGGAAATTTGTTATAATTTGGGTCCAGTAGCTTGATTGAAGAAACTTCATGTTGCTGAGAGTCCTTCTTCAAGGGTCAAAGGCTCACCATATCCAGTGGGTCATAGCCTCTGACTTTAGTCATCATGTCTGGTTTTGAAATCTTCAAACAACCTTGGTTAGGGGAACCTTCTTCAAAAGTCAGAGCTCACCATATCAAGTGGGTCATAGCCCCTGACAACTTTGTCTAGAGGAAAATAAATCCTCTTTGCCCCTTGTTGGGATAACTGATTCATCATGACCTGCATCACAAGCCCCTTGAGATCCTTGAAATGGATTAGGATGTATGCAATGGTATGATGTCATGGTATGCATGGGGTAGTGTAGGTAAACCCTGTTATGAGTCCCGATTAAAGACTGCCAACAAAACCTGTAAGAAATTCAGTAAACCCTGTCATGAGTCCCAATTAAGGACCAAATAAAACCTGCAAAACACTCAGTAAACCCTGTTATGAGTCCCAGTTAAGGACTATAAACAAAACCTGCAAGAAACTCAAGTGTCAGATAACAAGCATGCAAGTAGTCAAGTTGGAAGGCACACAAGTCACACAAGAGAAACCCTTAGAGTTCAGGCCAGCATGGGGTCTGGGTATTACCCTCTTGAAGTAGGTGGGCTCAACCTGTCCTATTAGAAGTAACTGGGTTCTAAGGGTCCCAATATCACTGGATTGCTTTCATTGTTCATTGTTTCGATTTAGCCACTGAACTGGCGACCGAAATATTCCAGGAAAACAACCCTCAATTGAGTGTAGTATCAAGTATCAACCAACCTCGGACTGCACCAAAGTCAGTTATCTCACTACCCTAAAGAGGCCAAGATAGTTCAATTAAGGTTCCTAAGGTCTGTTGATGCTTCACGACACCACGCGGAGGCCCCGTACTCTCCTTGACTGAACTCAAGGGTTACCGGTACACACCAAAGTGCCACATCAACGTAGCAGACTGTTTCAACCATGTCGGTATACCCCGCACAGTTCCCTCACAACCTTGTTGCTACTTTCTAAGAAGGTATCCCCAGATCCGAGTTAGGATCTATAGAACTCCCAAGACAGTCCCACAATTTAAAGCAAACAAAGCAATACAATTGAAAACACAGTTATGAACTACCCTAAGGTACACCTCACTTTAAGTAAAGGTCCCTAGCAGAGTCGCCAGTTCTGTGATCCGTGGATCTGGAACTGACTGTTTAACGCTGGTTCGCGAAATGTCGCGGAAGCAAGAGTCGCCACCGTCTTTTATTTTCTCCAAATGGAAAGGACAAAAGCACAGAAAAATTCCTTATAGAGATTGCTCTCGGTTCGGGAGGTAGGTTATAGAAAGGGAAGGTGTTAGCACCCTTTCTATCCATGGTTATCCACGGGCTCTTAGATACTTGCTCATTGTGTTTTCAAAAATGGTTTGTTTGCTTTTCAACTGTGGGTTTTAAAAAGTTTCTTCGAAAATTCCAGTTCGACTCTTGTATCGGTCCTCAAGAGTGTTTGGAAGATTGCTTTCGAAAGCTTTTTGAAAAGGTGTCGGTGTGAAAAGTATTTTGATTTGTTTTGAAGTTAGAGCAAATATCTAGAGTCGTCTACCTACCCTAAGGAATTCGTCTGTGTAAATGTCCTTTAAAGTAGTGCCATCCCACCATTGAGAGGTAGGTAGCACCACCGTTGGAGGTGTTCGGGTCAATTCGAGAGTTCGGGACATGGTGATCACCAGAGCAATGGGAAGACACCATAGAAGCTACCCTCATGCCAGGTTCCCGGATCATGAGGACTTACTAAGACATCCTCTACTCGACGATCACCTTTCGAGGCAAGGCAACAGTGAGGCGTACCCTAGGGGTGGTGTGTGATTTGTGTGTCAGATTCATTTATTTTTGTCTTGTCAGGTTATGGGTGATCTATGCGTTTGTTTTTATTTTTTTGTCATTCATTCTTGCATGCATTTATTTAACAGTTAAAAAAGATGCGGAAATTGAAAGTTCTAAACTATTACAAAGGCGCGGGTCCACATCGCCAAAATTAAAATCCAGGACCCGATTTGACAGAAAAATAAAGAAAGTAAAGGTGCGAGAGATAAATTTACACGGCTTTGGGAGATGTACATAAATAATTAAAAGAACAAGAAATAAATACGCGAATTGAATTGAAATTAGAAACGAGGGCGTTGGACCCTTTTTAATGAAATTAAATTAAATTGTTAAATTAATTAAATTAAAAGAAAAAGAAATTGTTTTTTTTTTGAGATTTTGTTATTTATGATTTTAATGAGAAAGATTAATTGAAATTAAAATACTAACCCTAATTCTAATTGTTTTTTTAGTTTATTAAGAAAGTATTAAAATTAAACCTAAATTAACCTAATTATTTACATGCAATTTTAATTTATAAAAATAATAGAAAATATTTAATTATTTAGAGAAAAGAAAAGAAAAGGGATAAAAAATTAATACAAACCCTAATTCTACCAATTTTAAATTTATTAAAAAAAATGCTTGAATTAAACCTAATTTAATAGTTAAAATTAATGAATAATATTTATTTACAAAAAATATATTAATTAAATAAAATACTTATTTTTTTGTCTTTTTCTGATTTTATATTGTTTTTATATATTTTTTTATGAAAATATTGAATTAATTAAAAGCAATAATTGAAATAAATAAAAAGAATGAAAAAAATGTAAAAAGCTTGCAAACCTAGGGGGGTCTGTCCCCAAATAGGAGGTTTTTGCTTAACAATTTGGGCCCATCTTTTGCAAAGCCTGGTTGACTTTTGTGCCAGCGTGTACCTCCATTGACTAATGCTTAGGATGTTCTCCCAATCTGGACCCTTTGATTCATCTCAGTAGGCACGTGGATGGCTTGATGTTGATGATGTATGATACACCTTAGCACTGAAGCTGCACATAAGCATTAGGAGAAAAATAACATGAAAGGGGTGGGGGACCTGGGATCGAACCCAAGTCCCAGGGGTTACCACTAAGACGCTTTGCCAACTGCTCCACTTGCTCACTTTGTTTATATAATAACTAACAATTAATATAAAATAAAACAAAGCGTTGGTGGACTTTTAGCGCGAATTTTTAAATGGACCAACCATCGCTCGCCACCTACCTTTCTTCTTCGTTTTGTTCTTTTTTCCTGAAACAAAAGATGGTTAGCAACGGTTTTGAACCGTCCTCAAATACCCCATTTTGGAAAATAGCGATTAGCTTGTTTCTAATCAGAAATTGGGCGCGACCCCATCAATGAATTGGTTGGAAGCTTCTGATTCTCATGGTGCCATTGTCGTGTCCCAATTTTTCCTTGAATGTAAAGCCCTAAATCAAAATCCCTGTAACCCTAAAACATAACAATGGCGAAATCTCCAATAATGCATGAAAGCTCAATTAAATTATAGGGTTAGCTTCAGAATACCTCACTTAGTATGAATTCATAAACAAAATGCCATGAGGATGCCTGAAAATCAAGATATGAATATGCATTTTATATGAAAAAATTCGATTTCTGTATACCGATTCAAGGCGTTAGGTGTAGTGATTTTGATCCAGGAGCCTTCCTTGATGTCCCAGGAAGGTGATAGAATGGTTGTTTTGGCTTGAAAATCCTTGCAATGGTGATTTCAGTTTCAGAATTTTCTTGAGAAATGTCAACTTGGTTATGGCTTTTGGGCGCAGCTGGGACCTTCTATGCATTAGGGTTTGCATTAGTATGTATAGGTGAACGATTAGGGTAAGAATTCAGAGCCAAAGGATCAAGGAATTGATGGAGAGGATATTGATTTTCATGGCAAAATATTTCAAATCTTTTTCAAGCATATTTGATACAAATCATGGCCAATTGACTTGATTCCTTCTATATTTGGTCTTGCACGAAATCTTAAGCTTATTCCTTGCATAAAAAGATTTGATTGCATTGGTTTGGTATTTTTTATATATTTTAATTAATTAAATGAATTTCTAGCATTTAAAAATTCAAATAAATAAAATAAAAATGATAAAAACTTCCCTTTGGGCCAAATGGTCGTGCACATGCTTTGGATGATGAATTGTGGAAGAAAAAAAGGCCCATTAGCATTTTTAGGTCATTTGAAGCAATGTTGACTTTTCAAAATATCCAAATATTTCCCAACTTCCACAAGGCATAACTTGCTCACTTATTAAGCTTTGCTCATGTTCTTGGACATTTTGGAAAGGTCATTGAGTCCTTTAACCAATTTTTTGGTCCCATGTCATTTTGATTTACCAATCTCAAGTTATGGCCTTTGACTTAAAGTCCCTTTTTGTTGACTTTTGAAAATGACCTATAATGTTGAAATTGATAACTTTTTGTGAGAGAATTTCTTGGACTTGAAGTATGAAGAGGAGTTATAGGAAATGTCTTTATCTTCAAAATGAGCTTTGGATGGAATTTTTCTGATAATCCATGTGAAAGTTATGCCCTGGTCAATTTACAGTTGACTTTTTCAACTGTCCAAATATGGAAACTTTTGTATCTTGATGATTTTTGAGCCAAGCTTTGAGAATCATGATCAAGCATTGATCAAATGATGTTTGTGGCTTTAAAATGAGATGTTGACCAAAAATTTGAACTTTTGACTGTCAAATGACCATTTTGCCCCTATAGTTGACTGTAGTGCAATTAGGGTTTTTGACTGTGCAATTTTGTGCTGTAAGTCTTGAAACTTTGTATGAGGATGCTTGACCATATTTATAGGCATGTGGGACTTGATTGGACCCTTGGAAACTTCATTTTCTTTGTCAGAACCAAAACCCTAATTTTGACTATTCAAGAGGCCCTTGAACTGTGCAACCCTTGGGGAATTTTGAAGCATGCTTTTGACAAATCTTGAAGAATATGGGAGGGCAAATTTTGGGGTACAACAGCACCCTTTTCATCCATGGTTATCCATGGGCTCTTAGTTACTTGGTTTAGATCACTTGCCTTTGATTTTCAATTGCATGAAATGGTGTGTGTGTGTGTGTGTGTGTGTTTTGAAAATGTTTTTGAAGAAAATGCCTTGTCTTAGGCAACCAATGTAATGACTCGTGTTTGAGTGTTTTACAAAGGTGTGTATCTTTTCGAAAAGAAGTTTCAAATGTTTTTGAGAGTTTGTTTTGAAAGTGTTCGTGGAGTGTGGTTTTGAAAAGTAGGCAAGTGTTTTTGCAAGTTGGATCAAGTAACTAAGAGTTGTCTACCCCTAAATTTACTCAAAGTTTTTTCTCATGTTTTAACCCTTTTTAACAATTTTGTTCCACCATTGTATTTGGTGGACAATCTTGCGTTTAGGATGTTTAACGGGACAGGCGCGGGTCATCGTATGGACCATGAATGCAATGGTGCCAAGTGTCTTTGGCAATTTTGCTTGAAGGACTATGATCATTTTGATAGGCAACTTTCGAAAGCTTCATCGAGGGACTATGATCATTTTGAATCGTTTTGCCAAAGAAACTCGACGTGCAAGCATGGCCCATTTTGGAAGGCAACAAGCGGGATTACCCTAGGGGTGCAAGTGTGATTGTGTATTGATTTCATGTATTTGTCTTGTATTAGGTTATCTAGCGTTTGATTTTATGTACATACAAACCCTAGGTCTAACCATGGTATATTTGAAAGCGGTAAATTGCGGGAATTTAAAGTCTACGCTATTAGAAATAAGTATCCGGGAGTGGGGGTACAAATTTACAAATGGGGATGAGACTTTAAGGAGAGTAGTGTCCAAATAATTTACAACCAAATCGAATTGCGCAAATGTAAAATATAATGTATAGCAATGTATAAGAATAGCAAATGTATATGTGTAAAGCAAAGTAAATGTATTTGTGTATTGCAAATGTGTAAGTGTATGTATTTACAAGTTGAGAAATGTGTATTTATTAAGTATTGTATTCTTGTTTTGTATTTTGGTTAAGTATGTACAAAGAAAAAAAAAATTAATAAAAGAAAATGTTTAAGTTAAAATCTATTTTTTATGTATTTCTATTTTATACAAGGGTTCTATAAAAAGAAAAAAATGTTTTAAGAAAATTAATGCCTTATGTATAAAACAAAAGATTTAATCAAAGAAAAAAAAAGAAAGAAATGTTTTAAGAAATCTAATTTTATGTATATTAATTTATACTAGCTTAAAAATAAAAAAAAAGTGATTAGGAATATTTTATATAAAAAGAGTTAATGAAAATTGATATAAATGGTATGTTAAAATATGATATGATAAAAAAATATTAGTTAAAAAAAATGAAAAAAAAGATGAATGGGCCAAAAGGAAATTTGGAGGCCCAAACAAATAACTGGCTGAGAAACAAAAAAAAGAGGGTGCAGGGCGTGCTTAATGGGCTTAGGTTACTGGAAAAGGGCAAGGCCCATTGGCGTTTGACACAAATGTCTTAGGGTTAATTGATTTTTGTTTCACTAGGGTTCGTGAGCTTGTGAAACACAGAGGCGCCGTTCTTCGTTACTTCGCTTCCTCTTCATCTTCTTAAGAAAGCCTCTGAGTTAACACCTCCGTCCAAGGCCACCGAGCGCCGCCGTTCGTCCTCTTCCCTCCATTGGCTGGGCAACGCAAAAAATGAGAAAAAAGGTAATGATTTTGGACGTTTTTAGGGTTTGTTATTTCTGTCCTTGCATGTTCTGATTTCGTATTCTGATATTATGTGTTTTTGTTTGGCATTTGAAATGCATGAAAAGGGTATAAGAATACTACCTCTGACCTTGGAGACGGAGGAGGAGAGGAATGGGAGGCGCTGTGGCGGCCAGAGGCGAGGGGAAAGCGCTGATGAGCTAGCTTGCTCGTTTTGTTGGAGAACCTGGTACTTTTGTATTGCTTCTTTTTTTGTTGTTTAGGGTTTAATGATGATAAGCTTGAAAACCCTTACTTTATCACCTCTTTTCTTCTTCTTGTCTCTTTGGATGTTTGCCTCTGTACGCTAGCTTATTGTTTGCTGATACGCTTGGTGTTGATTATTACCTTGTATGCTTGCCCTGTGATTAGGCTTCCTCTGAGGGCCTCTTTGCCTCGTATGCTTGCTTGATATGTTTGGTTGCCTTGGATGATTCCAATCTGAGGGTTTTGATTGCTGGGTTGCCTCGAATGCTTGTTGGTATTGAGTTAAATGCTATTGTGTCTGATTTGTGTATTTGCCCAATGATGAAACCTTTCTGAGGGCTGTGTTGCTTTGATCTGACCCTGGTATAAACTTTGTGTTATTTGAATGGGCTTGGCCTTTGACAGGTTGATATTCAGCAGGCTTTAGGCTTAGCACTGTCTTGAAAAGGGTTTGTATTTTTGATATTCTGGTTTGGACTTGAAGCTTTAACAGGCTTTAGGCTATTACAGGTTTTTGGCTTAGTATACTTTAGGCTTTTGTTTGGCTTCAGCAGGTTGAGTGTTCTTCGAATCAGGTAAGGCTTGGGTGAGTTTTGGATACAGGTTTCTGTTTGTGTTTGAATGGTAAGGCTTTGGTGAGTTACTGGTTTTTGCTTGTGGTTTTTGAACCTCTGTTTGCAGGTTTTAGCTTATTTTGACAGGTTGGATATGTTTGTAATGCAAACTGAGTTTTTGTTTCAGCAGGGTGGAGGCAGTTTGAATGATTACAAGCTTGTGGTTTTGTTCATGTTTGCAGCTCTGAGTTGTTTTTGGATACAGGTTTGGAGGCTTGGGAACTGTCTTGGAGGCAGTTTTGCAATCTCTTTTTCTTTCAGTTTGTGGTATTATGTTTTTGTAATATCTCTGCCTCCTCTATTGTTGATAACAGTTTTGTTTTATATCTTTTTCAAGCCTAAGCCTGTAAGCCCTTCTTCTTTTCTTTCTTCTCTCTCTCTCTCTCTAGTACATATTACAGCATAAAATATTGTTTAGCACTGTACTAATTCTAAAAAAGCAAATGGCCTTGAAAATGATGAAATGAAAAGTTTGCTTGCACTAGTTGCTTTGCCTCTGCATACTTTATCTCTTTCTCCAGCTTTCCTGCATCTTTGTGATAGCCTTTTGTACTTTGATATCTTGATATCTTTTTGGACAGCTTTGATAGTTTCATTCAGTTTTCCCTTTTGACTTGGTTTAGGCCATTCCGTTTGGTTGGAAACTATGCAGTTGGTTGACAATTTGAACTTTGTGCAAAATCATAACTTTGTGCATTCATGTCTTTTTCTTTTGCAAGCATTTTTCACCCTTCTTTGGGAACCGGGAGAAATCTCGTGATTTGCGGAGAGGGCAATCTGATTCCGGCCATTTGCTTTTAATGATGAACCCAATTTTTATCTGTCTGCTTTTAATTATTTTATCTACTTTTGACTTTTTCTTTCTTTTTTGTTTTGCAGATGAAAATAATTGAGCCAAGGAGCAATGGATAGAAGATGAAGACTTGAAGACTTAGGAGAATTAGGACATAGTTTTACTTCACTTTTAATTATTTGTAGTAATATTAATAAATAACTGTAAATAAATTTAACAGTATTTAAACAATATCTGTAACAACAATCCAAAGTGAATAACATCCTTTTTATCAGTTAATTCCTCTTTCAATTTACTGTCCATTTAATTATTTGAATTCCTTAAATTAAAATAACTAGAAGTATCCAATTATTCTGGCTTAGAAAAAAAATAATTAACGAACACTGTGGTCTCGCCATTTAGCATGAATCAGTAATAAACCTGGCGCTCCAATTAAACAATGCATAGTTAATCAAACCAACATCCAGATGCTCTCTTTTCACTGATTTAATTAAACACTGCAGATTCTTAATTTAAGTACCTCAGCTTTTATCTCATCTCAAATCAAATGCCTTAGCCTTTACTGATCATACCAAGCACTGCAAGTTCTCAATTCAAATGCCTCAAATCAAATCTCAGAGTAAACTGAAAAGAAATTGTAAAGATAATCCTTTCTGAGAATGTGCGCACAAAAACCCTAATTCTTGATTAAATGTTAAAGAAACGTCCGCCCGATCAAAACCTGAGCCAACTCAACCAAACCTTAGCAATCTGCCTGAACTGCTTTAAAATCAATGAAAACCCTAATTTTGTTTGACTGATAAGAAAAGTCTGTTTGACTGAATCTTACGCCAATCTGAAAAAAAATCAGGAAAAGCCCGAAGCTGTAATTTCTTGTGGAAAAATACGAGGGCAAATTTTGGGGTACAACAGTTGCCCCTGTTCAATCTTCTTGAACCTGAAGAGTTAGATTGACAAGTTTGCCTTTCGCGACTCGAAGGTAAAAGGAGATTGGACACTAGAGTGCCCTAAAATTTGCACTCGGTGATGTGATGGTAGAGGGAATGGGCTTACAGATGCCATTTGGTGATGGGCTTAAAGATGCCATCTAGGGATGTGACAGAACCTTGTTGGGAATGAGCTTATAGATGCCATTTGGTGATGGGCTTATAGATGCCATCGGGAGGTGTGACGGAACTTTGTCGAGAATGGCTTATAGATGCCATTTGGAATTGTGTGTCGACCGCGTAAGAGATTCCTTAGCAAGAACTTGCGTACTTGAGAAAGAAAGATAACTTCCTGGCTTGCTACCAGTTGATCTTCAAACTCTTCATGCAGATATGCCCTGGCTGGATACAGGTATCGAATCTACAATCAAATGCTCACAAATATGCCCTGGCTGGATACAGGTATCGAATCTGGAATTTGTCGTCTATAGATATGCCCTGGCTGAATACAGGTGTCGAATCTGGAAATTATCGTCTACAGATATGCCCTGGCTAGATACAGGAATCAAATCTGGAATTAGTCGTCAGCAGATATGCCCTGGCTGGATACAGGTATCGAGTCTACAATTGGTTGTTCACAGATGTGCCCTGGCTAGATACAGGAATCGAATCTGGAACTGTTGTCGACAGATGTGCCCTGGCTGGATACAGGTATCAAATCTAGAATTGTTGTCGACAGATGTGCCCTGGCTGGATACAGGTATTGAATCTGGAATTGTCGTCTACAGATATGCCCTGGCTGGATACAGGAATCGAATCTTCAAACTCTTCAGATGTGCCCTGGCTAGATACAGGAATCGAATCTGGAATTGTGACAGTTGATAGTAATCATCTTTGGAGTGTCTTTTCCTGAAAAGGCAAAACATCAGTTGTATGCAATGTCATGATGTATGAGCTGCATGATGTCATGATGCTCAAAAATGAGATAGTGTTGTACGCACTTTGTCATGTATGTAAGCAGGATGTATGAAATGTGAAATGTCTATGAATGTATTTTCGTCTAGG
The DNA here is from genome assembly GCA_948472305.1 of Vicia faba. Taxonomy (NCBI): domain Eukaryota; kingdom Viridiplantae; phylum Streptophyta; class Magnoliopsida; order Fabales; family Fabaceae; genus Vicia; species Vicia faba. The sequence continues at coordinate 260,469,636 of OX451739.1, forward strand.
AAAATAAATCCTTGACGACTGGCCGGGGAATCCAATCCTGGGCTGATGTTGAAGAGTAGAGTTCTTTGCTTCCGCTGGGGATGATGGTTGTGAGAATAAACCGGTAGGAGAAGATGACTCCGTTGGGGAATAAACTTGTTGGAGAAATTACTCTGAGGGGAATTATTCTGTGGGAAGAGATACTTCGCTGGGGTTTTGATGAGAGCTCCGCTGGGGATTTCAACGATAGACTCCGCCGGGGATTTCAACGATAAACTCCGCTGGGGATAAAAGAATCTTGACGACTGTCAGGGAGAGTGAATTCTTGACTGCTGCAGGGGGAGACAAGAATATTTTGATTGTTGAAAGTGAGAAATCCTTGGGCCACTGTTGGGGGACCAGGAGCTTGGGTTGTATGCCAATCTACTGGGGATTCTTGTCTTGAGGAGATCTTCACTGGAGAATATTCGAATATTCTGGGAGGTGCTGAGAATGAAAGTCTTCATTCTGCTTGGGGATTGATAGTTGGAAGTTTTAGCTCCACTGGGGATTTTGAAACTTGACTCTGAGGGGAGTCAGCTCCTGGAAGGCTCTCTGGTTGGGGATTACAAGAATCTTTTGAGTTTTGAGAAGGAACCAGTGTAGGGTTTCCTGATGATGAGTCAGTGTCAAATTACATCTTCCAACAGGCGATGAAGGAATTGTTGAACACTTTTGACATTCGAATGCCCCAAGTGGTAATGTAGATAATTTCCTGGCTTGTTACAGGTGTTGATCCACAATCAGTCGTCCACAGATATTTTCCTGGCTTGTTACAGGTGTTGATCTGGAACTTAAGAAAGGTTGGTCAAGGAGATATTGTCCTGGCTTGTTACAGGTGTTGATCTCTGACCTGAGAAAGAAAGATGGTTCCCTGGCTTGTTACAGGTGTTGATCTTCAATCTCTTCATGCAGATATGCCCTGGCTGGATACAGGTATCGAATCTACAATCGAACGCTCAAATATATGCCCTGGCTAGATACAGGAATCGAATCTCTAAACTCTTCATGCAGACATGCCCTGGCTAGATACAGGTGTCGAGTCCACAATCAGTTACTCACAGATATGCCCTGGCTAGATACAGGAATCGAATCTGGAATTGTGATAGTTATTCTGTTGGTGGTTGTAATTTCCAACAGGTGATGAAGGAAAACTTCGGACACTTTTGACATTCGAATGCCCCAAGTGATGATGAAGGAGTCTTGAATCAGATTACTCTGCAAATTGAGAGATTTCTTGAAATCTTGACTGGACTGCCCCAGGTTAACTGAACTTTGAAAGATCTGTTGAAACCTTGACTAGACTACCCCAGGTTAATTGGATGGTGACATGTCATTCCCCTTGTTGATAGGAGATTTGTCGTTGGAAGTGTCATCCTTTTGAAGTGATTTTGTTCACTGAGAGAGTTTTCGTTCCTCCGTACATTCGCTGTATGAATTTCTTTGCTGTCAAACAAATAGCCAAATGCGAACAGTGATATTCAAGCAATGCAAAGTTTATGTTTGTCTCGAAGTTTTGAAAAATGCATTTTTTAGCAGAAAACTTTTTATAAGACAATTCAACACAAGATTTTAGAGCAAAGCCTTACAGGAGTCAAGATACCTTTGGTAACAGTATGCTTTCGAACTAACCCATGCTTCAATTAGGACTTTTGAAGGGTTGTAACGTGGCCTGGTTCACGGTTTAAGAAACAAAGGATAAAGGCTCAAAGTGTATTTGTACCCACCCGCTATTCGTGATGTTCTTCAACCCTAAGCTCAGTTAATTGTGCGTCGAGCTCTATTCGAGTTTGGAACGACTTTTGGGTGATGGTTCACCAGTTGAATTTTGGGAGACAGTCATCATCTCTTTTTTATTTTGCAACATTTTTCACGTTGTTGAGGGTTTGTAATGACCTCTCTATTTTGATTTTGATTTGTTATTCCTAACTTTTGCCTGACTGTCTCTGTTTTTGAGATCACAGTCAGCGGGATGCCCCAGCTTTCTTAAGCCTCCTTTACAGGCTTTGGCTTGGTGGGTTTTTCTCTTTTGAGAGATTGACTGCCTATGTGATAGGGAACCACCCTTGTCTTTTGATTCCAAAGGAATGCTTTCTTTTGTTGACGTCGTTCGTTGTGTTACGAACTGAGAGTTTGCGACCTCAATGCACACTTTCTTTTGAATTAACTGAGATACTACCCTGCCCCAGGTTTATATCAAAGGTTTTGAATGTTTAGAACAGAAAACTCCTACTTCTTTGGTTCGAAGGGGTTGACTAGGGATTATTTTCATTATAACTCCAGTGTTTGGGAATTGAAAGAAATGCCTGTACATCATCAGCAAGGTCCGTTCAAAAGCATACTGCATGAGATTATGGTATTGTTTCGTCATCCTCTCTCTAAAGGCTTGCAACTTTTTATCAAGAGTTGGATATCATAAAGAAAGCATAAGAGTAGTGAAAACAAATGGATGAATTCAAGACAAACATATGCAATGCATTAATGAAACAAAGTTTAACATCAACAGTTAATTGTTTGAATAACGAAAGAAAAATACAACTTTGAAAATTCAAATGAAGAAAAAGTCTTTCAGTCTGAGCTTTGTCACTTCAGGTGGAGAACTCCTTAACGGAAGATTTTCATCTCGCCGTCTGGCATGAACCTCAGCACTCCAATGTCGATCAGATCTTGAATCTTGTTCTTCAAGGCCCAACAGTCGTCGGTGTCGTGTCCCGGGCTGTAGGAGTGGTAAACACAAAATGCATCGGGATGATAGTTAGGAGCAGAGGTATTGGGCTTCCGGATAGGATCCCTCAGAGCAGTCAGATTGACCTCCAACAAGAGCTCTAGTATCAGAGATGACGGTATGTCAGTCTCCGTGAACTGTCTTCCCGACGTATTTTGATTACGCCGATTACCCTGTTGACGCTGGCGAGGTTGTTGATGGGCTTGTGACCCTGAATCAAGCAAAGGAGCCTTCCCTTTGTCTTCTTGAGTGGATGGGGGTTGTGTGGTGACTTTCTCTTCAACCTCAGACGTTTGCCCCAGTTGGCTATTCTGAAGCAGTTGGTTGACGAGAACTCTGAGTTCCTCTTGTCTTTGAGACAAGTCCTGGATGAGAGCCATCTGACCCACCAGCTGTTCCATCACTTGGATCCTCAATGTTGCCAAATAAAACTGCAACTCCCCCAGCTGGTCACTCCTGGCATGGTTTGAATTCTCCAAGCCCTTTGTGAGGAGAGCTTTCATTTCTTCTTGCCCCAGGGACAGGTTCAAGAACATTTCCTGTAGCTGAGCAGTCTGGTCCTGGATATCCTTGACAGTCCTTTCTAGAGCCATCTCTTACTGAAATAAACAGTGTGGGAGTAAGGAAACCTGAAAAAGGAAAAACTGTTAAGATGCAATGTGTGATATGTGGATGCATGCTTTCAAGGATCTCTTGGGGTAAACACAAGAGAATATTAGAGGTTGAACTTTGATCTTTGATTGGAGATATTTTCACCGGTGGATGTCTTTCCACGAGAATTAAGCTCACCATGTCAAGTGGGTCATAGCCCCTGATTCAAGTTGTTGCACTTGATCTTTGATTGGAGAACTTTGTATCAGTGGATATCTTTCCACGAGAATCAAGCTCACCATGTCAAGTGGGTCATAGCCCCTGATTCAAGTTGTTGCACTTGATCTTTGATGGCATTTGTTTAGAGGAGAAAACCTCTTGCCCCTTGGTAGATGTCTGGTTCAATGTAACCCTGCATCAAAAGAACCCTCGAGATCCTTGAAATGGTTATTGAAAATGCTATGGTATGATGTTATGATGTTATGTACCTGTATGCAAAAGCAAATGGGTGTATATACAGGCAATCATATTCACACAAAGCAAACAAGTCCTTAGGTTTAGGCTTGCATGGGGTTTGTAGGTAAGTACCCTCTTGAAGTTATTTGGCTCATCCTATCCTAAAATAGAAACCGGGTTCTAAGGAGCTCAATATCATTGGATTGTTTTCTGTGTTCATTGTTTTAGTTTAGCCACTTAACTGGCGACCAAAATATTCCAAGAAAACAACCCTCAATGAGTGTAGTATCGAGTATCTACCAACTTCGGACTGCACCAAAGTCGGTCATCTCACTACCCCTAAAAAGGCTAAGATGGTCAATTAAGGTTCTAAGAGTTCGTTAGTGCTTCACGACATCACTCAGCGGCCCCGTACTCTCCTTGACTGAACTCAAGGGTTACCGGTACTCACAAATATGTCACACTAACATAGCTTACTGCTTCAACCATGTCGGTATACCCCGCACAGTTCCCTCACAGTTTTATTGCTATTTACCTAAGAAGGTGCCCCAAATCCGGGTGTAGGATTTACAACAAAACCAAACAAGGACCCAAAAGATAAAGCAATCAAGGCAATCAAAGCGAGAATGTAAAGGTGATCTAAACCCTAAGGTAACCCCACTTTTAGATAATTCCCCAGCAGAGTCGCCAGTTCTGTGATACGGTGGGAGAACTGACTTGAGTTTTGCGTTTGTTTTCACACTTGTTCGGTTTTAGCAAGAGTCGCCACCGACTTTTTATTTTATCCTAAAGGAAAGGTTAAAAAGCACAGGAAAAACCTTTTGAGATGTTTCGTGGGTTCGGGGGATAGATTATGAAAAGAGAAGGTATTAGCACCCTTTTCATCCATGGTTATCCATGGGCTCTTAGTTACTTGGTTTTAGATCACTTGCCTTTGATTTTCAATTGCATGAAATGGTGTGTGTGTATGTGTTTTGAAAATGTTTTTGAAGAAAATGCCTTGTCTTAGGCAACCAATGTAATGACTCGTGTTTGAGTGTTTTACAAAGGTGTGTATCTTTTCGAAAAGATGTTTCAAATGTTTTTGAAAGTTTGTTTTGAAAGTGTTCGTGGAGTGTGGTTTTGAAAAGTAGGCAAGTGTTTTTGCAAGTTGGATCAAGTAACTAAGAGTTGTCTACCCCTAAATTTACTTAAAGGTTTTTCTCATGTTTTAACCCTTTTTAACAATTTTGTTCCACCATTGTATTTGGTGGACAATCTTGCGTTTAGGATGTTTAACGGGACAGGCGCGGGTCATCGTATGGACCATGAATGCAATGGTGTCAAGTGTCTTTGGCAATTTTGCTTGAAGGGACTATGATCATTTTGATAGGCAACTTTCGAAAGCGTCATCGAGGGACTATGATCATTTTGATTCGTTTTGCCAAAGAAACTCGACGTGCAAGCATGGCCCATTTTGGAAGGCAACAAGCGGGATTACCCTAGGGGTGCAAGTGTGATTGTGTATTGATTTCATGTATTTGTCTTGTATTAGGTTATCTAGCGTTTGATTTTATGTACATACAAACCCTAGGTCTAACCATGGTATATTTGAAAGCGGTAAATTGCGGGAATTTAACTTCTACGCTATTACAAATAAGTATCCAGGAGTGGGGGTACAAATTTACAAATGGGGATGAGACTTTAAGGAGAGTAGTGTCCAAATAATTTACAACCAAATCGAATTGCGCAAATGTAAAATATAATGTATAGCAATGTATAAGAATAGCAAATGTATATGTGTAAAGCAAAGTAAATGTATTTGTGTATTGCAAATGTGTAAGTGTATGTATTTACAAGTTGAGAAATGTGTATTTATTAAGTATTGTATTCTTGTTTTGTATTTTGGTTAAGTATGTACAAAGAAAAGAAAATTTAATAAAAGAAAATGTTTAAGTTAAAATCTATTTTTTATGTATTTCTATTTTATACAAGGGTTCTATAAAAAGAAAAATATGTTTTAAGAAAATTAATGCCTTATGTATAAAACAAAAGATTTAATCAAAGAAAAGAAGAAAAAAAAGAAATGTTTTAAGAAATCTAATTTTATGTATATTAATTTATACTAGCTTAAAAATAAAAAAAAAGTGATTAGGAATATTTTATATAAAAAGAGTTAATGAAAATTGATATAAAAAATTGTATGTTAAAATATGATATGATAAAAAAATATTAGTTAAAAAAATGAAAAAAAAGATGAATGGGCCAAAAGGGAATTTGGAGGCCCAAACAAATAACTGGCTGAGAAACAAAAAAAGAGGGTGCAGGGCGTGCTTAATGGGCTTAGGTTACTGGAAAAGGGCAAGGCCCATTGGCGTTTGACACAAATGTCTTAGGGTTAATTGATTTTTGTTTCACTAGGGTTCGTGAGCTTGTGAAACACAGAGGCGCCGTTCTTCGTTACTTCGCTTCCTCTTCATCTTCTTAAGCAAGCCTCTGAGTTAACACCTCCGTCCAAGGCCACCGAGCGCCGTCGTTCGTCCTCTTCCCTCCATTGGTTGGGCAACGCAAAAAATGAGAAAAAAGGTAACGATTTTGGACGTTTTTAGGGTTTGTTATTTCTGTCCTTGCATGTTCTGATTTCGTATTCTGATATTATGTGTTTTTGTTTGCCATTTGAAATGCATGAAAAGGGTATAAGAATACTACCTCTGACCTTGGAGACGGAGGAGGAGAGGAATGGGAGGCGCTGTGGCGACCAGAGGCGAGGGGAAAGCGCTGATGAACTAGCTTGCTCGTTTTGTTGGAGAACCTGGTACTTTTGTATTGCTTCTTTTTTTGTTGTTTAGGGTTTAATGATGATAAGCTTGAAAACCCTTACTTTATCACCTCTTTTCTTCTTCTTGTCTCTTTGGATGTTTGCCTCTGTACGCTAGCTTATTGTTTGCTGATACGCTTGGTGTTGATTATTACCTTGTATGCTTTCCCTGTGATGAGGCTTCCTCTGAGGGCCTCTTTGCCTCGTATGCTTGCTTGATATGTTTGGTTGCCTTGGATGATTCCAATCTGAGGGTTTTGATTGCTGGGTTGCCTCGAATGCTTGTTGGTATTGAGTTGAATGCTATTGTGTCTGATTTGTGTATTTGCCCAATGATGAAACCTTTCTGAGGGCTGTGTTGCTTTGATCTGACCCTGGTATAAACTTTGTGTTATTTGAATGGGCTTGGCCTTTGACAGGTTGATATTCAGCAGGCTTTAGGCTTAGCACTGTCTTGAAAAGGGTTTGTATATTTGATATTCTGGTTTGGACTTGAAGCTTTAACAAACTTTAGGCTATTACAGGTTTTGACTTAGTATACTTTAGGCTTTTGTTTGGCTTCAGTAGGTTGAGTGTTCTTCGAATCAGGTAAGGCTTGGGTGAGTTTTGGATACAGGTTTATGTTTGTGTTTGAATGGTAAGGCTTTGGTGAGTTACTGGTTTTTGCTTGTGGTTTTTGAACCTCTGTTTGCAGGTTTTAGCTTATTTTGACAGGTTGGGTATGTTTGTAATGCAAACTGAGTTTTTGTTTCAGCAGGGTGGAGGCAGTTTGAATGATTACAAGCTTGTGGTTTTGTTCATGTTTGCAGCTCTGAGTTGTTTTTGGATACAGGTTTGGAGGCTTGGGAACTGTCTTGGAGGCAGTTTTGCAATCTCTTTTTCTTTCAGTTTGTGGTATTATGTTTTTGTAATATCTCTGCCTCCTCTACTGTTGATAACAATTTTGTTTTATATCTTTTTCAAGCCTAAGCCTGTAAGCCCTTCTTCTTTTCTTTCTTTTCTCTCTCTCTAGTACAGATTACAACATAAAATATTGTTTAGCACTGTACTAATTCTGAAAAAGCAAATGGCCTTGAAAATGATGAAATGAAAAGTTTGCTTGCACTAGTTGCTTTGCCTCTGCATACTTTATCTCTTTCTCCAGCTTTCCTGCATCTTTGTGATAGCCTTTTGTACTTTGATATCTTGATATCATTTTGGACAACTTTGATAGTTTCATTCAGTTTGCCCTTTTGACTTGGTTTAGGCCATTCAGTTTGGTTGGAAACTATGCAGTTGGTTGACAATTTGAACTTTGTGCAAAATCATAACTTTGTGCATTCATGTCTTTTTCTTTTGCAAGCATTTTTCACCCTTCTTTGTGAACCGGGAGAAATCTCGTGATTTGCGGAGAGGGCAATCTGATTCCGGCCATTTGCTTTTAATGATGAACCCAATTTTTATCTGTCTGCTTTTAATTATTTTATCTGCTTTTGACTTTTTCTTTCTTTTTTGTTTTGCAGATGAAAATAATTGAGCCAAGGAGCAATGGATAGAAGATGAAGACTTGAAGACTTAGGAGAATTAGGACATAGTTTTACTTCACTTTTAATTATTTGTAGTAATATTAATAAATAACTGTAAATAAATTTAACAGTATTTAAACAATATCTGTAACAACAATCCAAAGTGAATAACATCCTTTTTATCAGTTAATTCCTCTTTCAATTTACTGTCCATTTAATTATTTGAATTCCTTAAATTAAAATAACTGGAAGTATCCAATTATTCTGACTTAGAAAAAAAATAATTAACGAACACTGTGGTCTCGCCATTCAGCATGAATCAGTAATAAACCTGGCGCTCCAATTAAACAATGCATAGTTAATCAAACCAACATCCAGATGCTCTCTTTTCACTGATTTAATCAAACACTGCAGATTCTTAATTTAAGTACCTCAACTTTTATCTCATCTCAAATCAAATGCCTTAGCCTTTACTGATCATACCAAGCACTGCAAGTTCTCAATTCAAATGCCTCAAATCAAATCTCAGAGTAAACTGAAAAGAAACTGTAAAGATAATCCTTTCTGAGAATGCACGCACAAAAACCCTAATTCTTGATTAAATGTCAAAGAAACGTCTGCCCGATCAAAACCTGAGCCAACTCAACCAAACCTTAGCAATCTGCCTGAACTGCTTTAAAATCAATGAAAACCCTAATTTTGTCTGACTGATAAGAAAAGTCTGTTGGACTGAATCTTACGCCAATCTGGAAAAAAATCAGGAAAAGCCCGAAGCTGTAATTTCTTGTGGAAAAATACGAGGGCAAATTTTAGGGTACAACAAGTTGGTTTAGGCAATGGAGTCTATTTCTAGTTTGATTGAGCAAAGAAGTTTTGGAAAGTTGGTTTGGGCGAGAAGTCTCTTTCTAGTTTGATTGAGTAAGAAGTCTTGGACTGGTATGTCTAAGAAAATTGTAATCATATTTTGATTATAGTGAAAAGATCATGCATGTAAAAGGGACTAGACTACTCTCATTATAGAGGAACCATGATATGTTTTATGTGTGATTTACTTATAGCTTCTGCACTTTAAATATTCTGTTACTGCATACTCAAGCTTAGAATCAGAACTTGGTCAGATTCAGAAGCTTCTGCTTGAAAAAGCTTATTTTGAATGGTGGAAGAGCAAAATGTACACTTACATCATTGTCCTTGATGATTAGCTTTGGGACATCCTTGGGGATGACATTGAGTTTGAAATCTGTTGCTGAGAAGTCTGGCAATAAAACACATAGATCTTCAAAAATCAGTAAATTAGAAGAAGCTTCTGATGAAAAATATGATGATGAAGAAATGACCTTTATCATTAAAAGGTTCCAACAACCAACCATAAGGAACAAGAGAATCTATGGGAAAAGCAATGGCTTCAGAGGATCTAGTTCCAGAGACAAAGAAGATGACCAAAGGATCTTCTATAACTGAAACAAACCTGATCACTTCAGATATGATAGTCCTGATATTTAGAAGGACAAGTCAAATAAAGGAAGCTTCTAGAAGGACAACTTCAAAAAAATAAATAAATAGGAGTCTCATGGAAACAAGGGATGGACTTGATAATGAAGTAAGTTTTGGCAAAGATGAAGGAGAAACAAATCTGGCATTGATGCCTGTTGTACCCCAAAATTTTCCCTCCCATATTCTCCAAGAAATTGCCAAGCCAAGTCACAAAATTCCCCCAAGGGTTGTGCAGTGCAACTGTCTCCTATACAGTCAAAACTAGGGTTTGTGTTCTGATCAAGAAACTGAAGGTTTCAAAGTCCCAATCAAGTCTCATATGCTTACAAAGATGGTCAAGTATCCTCATGTCAAGTTTCAAGGCATTCAGCTCAAAATTGCACAGTCAAAACCCTAGATTGCACTACAGTCAACTGTAGGGGCAAAATGGTCATTTGACAGTCAAAAGTTCAAATTTTTGGTCAACATATCATTTTGAAGCCACAAACATCATTTGATCAATGCTTGATCATGATTCTCAAAATTTGGCTCAGAAATCATCAAAGATGCAAAAGTTTCCTTATTTGGACAGTTGAAAAAGTCAACTGAAATTGACCAGGGCATAACTTTCACATGGATTATCAGAAAAATTCCATCCAAAGCTCATTTTGAAGAGAAAGACATTTCCTACAACTCATCTTCATACTTCAAGTCTAAGAAATGCTCTCACAAAAAGTTATCAATTTCAACATTATAGGTCATTTTCAAAAGTCAACAAAAAGGGACTTTAAGTCAAAGGCCATAACTTGAGATTGGTAAATCAAAATGACATGGGACCAAAGGAATTGGTTAGAGGACTCAAAGACCTTTCCAAAATGTCAAAGAACATGTGAAAAGCTTAAAAATTGAGCAAGTTATGCCTTGTGGAAGTTGGGAAATTTTTGGATATTTTGAAAAGTCAACTTTGATCCAAATGACCTAAAAATGCTAATGGGCCCATTTTTCTTCCATGATTCATCATTCCAAGCATGTGCACGACCACTTGGCCCAAAGGGAAGTATTTTCTCATTTTTTATTTATTTATTTGAATTATTATTTATATTAATTCATTTAAATCATTTAAATATGTAGAAAATATAAAACTTGACCTAAAAAATCTTTTCATGCATGTTTTACCCTCAATATCTCGTGCACATCCCAATATGGCAAGATTTGGTTTGATTTAGGCTAATTGGCACAAAAATGCACATGAAAAAAGATATGGAAGATCCTTAGAAAATCAAATATGCAAAACCATTATGGCATTGGATTTTATTGAGTTTTGTTGACCTAAAAGCTTCACTACATAATCAGAAGCATAACCCTAATCACAAGACACTCTAAGCTGCGCAGAGAATACCATTGCAAACTTGGATTTTTATCAAGAAAACAAGGTTACAAAGCGATTCAAAGCTTAATTTTCATTCAAAAAGCTTGCTCAAGGCCTATTGAGTGTATTCCAATCAGAATCATCCCTCAAAAACTCCAAGAACTGGTAAAACAAACCGCATCTGTGCAAGGAAAATTTCAGAGTCGTGCATCATGATTCATACATTCTTTGTGATTTTTATTCATGGATTCATGTTAATTACCTTGTTCTGAAGCTAACCCAATGTTTTGATTGAATTATTATGCGTTATATTCGATTCCACCATGTTTAAATTCTAGGGTTTTCAGGAGGATAAATTAGGGCTTTTACAATAAGGAAAAATCAGAGGTTGAGACTATGACCATTAGACTCAGCACATGGAGACGGAGAGGAATCTACCCTCGCGCTCAATTTATGAGCATTGAGGAGCTATTCGCTATTTTCCAATAGCCTACCTAAAGCCACGCTACGAAAACCGTTGCTATTGTGTTTTGTTTTTTCAGGCACGCGAGGAAGATGAAGACATGGCAAGCTGTGATTCATTGGTTTGAATTTGCGCGCTTTAATCCACTAACCCTTTGTTTTATTCTTATAATATTTATTGATTATTCATATATCAAAAGCGTTCAATGGCACAGATGGCAAGCGAGTCTCTTGGCAAGGCATATGACCTGGGTTCGAACCCCAGGTCTTTCACATGTTCAATATTATTTTTCATTAACTAATCCCATGCAGCGCTTAATGTGTGGATATACCATGTGCCTCAATAATCAAGCATACACGCATCCAAGAGCATCCAAATCAAAGGCCAGGATTGAAGAACATGCTATGCCCAGGTCAACGTTGATGCATGCAAGCTATGAAAGTCAAAAAGGCCTCAGAGTCATTGGGCCAGAATTTCACACTAAAACCTCCATATTGGGACTGAACCCCTCCCTGGTTTGCACATATATTATTTTATTTTTATTGTTTTATTATTTGTTTTGCTTTGATTTAATTAATTGTTTTTTTACAAAAAATACAGAAAATACATAAAAATTCAGAGGAGATGAAAAATATAATAAATAATATTTATTTTGATATTTTTCTTGTAAGTAATGCATATAAATGAATTTAGTTTTAAATTAGGTTTGATTTAAATTCTTTTCATAAAAAATCCAAAAATATAGAATTAGGTTTAATAATTTTTTATTCCTTTTTTAATTTTCTTTTTTCACCATAATATTATTTACTTTATTTATTTTCATAATTAAATTGTACATAAAAATTAGGGTTTCATTTAGTTAAAAATTTCAATATTTTCTTAATAACTAAAAAATAATTAGAACTATGGTTTGACATTTTAATTTTAATTAATTCTCTTTTTTCATTAAATCTCAAAAACACAAAAATACCAAAAACTTTCCTTTTTAATTTTTAATTTTTTAGTCCTCATTAATTCTAATTAATTAATTCTTGTAATTTAATATTTTGCAAAAGGGTCCAATGCCCTCGTTTTGTTCTTAATTTCTTAATTTCGCATATTTATTTTATCGCTTAAATAATTATGTATCTCTCCCAAAGCCATGTAACTCGGACAATTTAAACTTTTCGCACTTTTACTTTGCTTTATTTATTTTCTGTCAAATCGGGTCCGGTTTAATTTTGGCGATGTGGACCCGCGCCATTTGTAATAGCCTTAGATTTACTTTCCCGCAAATATTTTTTAACTGTTAACAAAAAGCATGAAAGAATGTATGGACCATAATAAAATCAAGCGTAGATCACAATGAACATGACAAGACAAATATCAATGAAAACGACACACGAATCGCACACACCACCCCTAGGGTACGCCTCACTGTTGCCTTGCCTCGAGAGGTGATCGTCGAGTAGAGGACGTCTTAGTAAGTCCTCATGATCCGGGAACCTGGCATGAGGGTAGCTTCTAAGGTGTCTTCCTATTGCTCCGGTGATCATCATGCCCCTATAAACTCGAATTGACCCGAACACCTCCAACGGTGGTGCTACCTACCTCTCAATGGTGGGATGGCACTACTTTAAAGGACTTTTACACAGACGAATTCCTTAGGGTAGGTTCTCAAGGATACTTGCTCTAATTTCAAACAAAAATACTTTTCACACCGACACCTTTTCAAAAGCTTTCAAAGCAAATTTTTCAAACACTCTGACGTACGAGTCGAACTGAAATTTTTCAAAGAAACTTTTTGTAAACCCACATTGAAAAGCAAACAAAACAATTTTGAAAACACATTGAGCAAGTATCTAAGAGCCCATGGATAACCATGGATAGAAAGGGTGCTAACACCTTCCCTTTCTATAACCTACCTCCCGAACCGAGAGCAATCTCTTTAAGGAATTTTTCTGTGCTTTTGTCCTTTCCATTTGGAGAAAATAAAAGACGGTGGCGACTCTTGCTTCCACGACATTTCGCGAACCAGCGTTAAACAGTCAGTTCCAGATCCACCGATCACAGAACTGGCGACTCTGCTGGGGATTCTTTATAAAGTGAGGTGTATCTTAGGGATAGTTCATAACTGTGTTTTCAATTGTTTTCTTTGCTTGCTTTATTATTGTGGGACTTGCTTGGGAGTTCTATAGATCCTAAACCCGGATCTGGGGGATACCTTCTTAGAAAGTAGCAACAAGGCTGTGAGGGAACTGTGCGGGGTATACCGACATGGTTGAAACAGTCTGCTACGTTGATGTGGCACTTTGGTGTGTACCGGTAACCCTTGAGTTCAGTCAAGGAGAGTACGGGGCCCCCGCGTGGTGTCGTGAAGCATCAACAGACCTTAGGAACCTTAATTGAACTATCTTGGCCTCTTTAGGGTAGTGAGATAACTGACTTTGGTGCAGTCCGAGGTTGGTTGATACTCGATACTACGCTCAATTGAGGGTTGCTTTCCTGGAATATTTCGGTCGCCAGTTCAGTGGCTAAATCGAAACGATGAACAATGAAAGCAATCCCGTGATATTGGGAACCTTAGAACCCGGTTACTTTGATTAGGACAGGTTGAACCCACCAACTTCAAAAGGGTACTACCCAGACCCCATGCTGGCCTTAAACCTTAAGGGCTTGTCTTGTGTGCCTTGTGTGCCTTACATGTTTGTCTTTGTAAATATCTGTGGTGTGTTTAATCATAGCATCATGACATCATCCAGCATCATATGCATTGACTAACCATTTCAGGGGTTCGAATTTTCATCTTTGTTCTTGTTTTGTAGGACATGGAAACTGTTCGTAGAAAGACAATTCAAGTCAGTCTTGTAAGGATCCCTCCTCAGCTTAAGGAGCTTATATCCAGGATTCCTGAGAACTCTTCATTCAGTGAAAGGCATGGAAGCCTCGTCAGCTTGGTCAACACCAACATTGAGGAAGATATGATTAAGGTCCTGTTCCAATTCTTTGACCCTCTGCATCACTGTTTCACCTTCTTGGATTATCAGTTGGTACCTACATTGGAGGAGTTCTCCCGGCTCCTGAAGATCCCTATCCTTGATCAGCTACCCTTCAACGGTACAGAAAAGGAACCTAAGCTTGAAGAGATTGCTAAAGCCTTGCACCTACAGTCATCTGACCTCAAGGGACATTGGGAAGTTAGAAGTGGTATCAAAGGGTTCTTAGCCAGGTTTCTTTTTGAAAAGGCCCTTGAATGTTGGAACTCCCTTGACTTGCAAGCTTTTGAAGAGGTTGTGGCCCTCCTTGTTTATGGTTTGGTGTTGTTCCCTAACCCAGATCAGCTTATTGATATCAGTGCTGTTCAGATTTTCATGACCAGGAATCCTATACCTACGTTGCTGGGGGACATCCTTCACTCATGTTACACTCGAACCATGAGAAAAAGAGGTGTCCTTATGTGTTGCACTCCTCTCCTGGGAAGGTGGTTTATTTCGCACCTTCCACAATCAGTCTTGAAGAATGAGCAGGGTTTGAGATGGTCACAACGGTTGATGACTCTTACACATGCAGATATACATTGGTGTCCTAGGTCCAGAGAAGATGTCACTATCATTGATCGTTGTGGGGAGTACCCTAATGTTCCTTTACTTGGAATCAGAGGAGGTATTACTTATAGCCCATGCCTGGCTTGGAGACAGTTTGGTTATGCTCGGAGGGATGGTCCTCATGACATGTTAATTCCTGACATAGTCTTTGACTTCGACAACGATACTCAAGGACTTCGCCAGAGATTTATCAGAGCCTGGAGGATGCCCAGTAGGATAGACAGCAAGACACTGGGGCATAGGAATTCCATCCCATTGGAGCCTTATCTCAGGTGGGTACGAGCCCGCTCCCAGAAGTTAGTGATGCCTTATCCTCATATGCTCCCAGTAATCAAAGAACCTGTCTTGGAAGGGGAAGTGTCCCACATTATTCAGCACCCTGATATGCCCACATCCTGGGAAGAGATGCAGAAGAGCTGGATCTAGCTTAAGGAGGAAAGGAATTCTCTTGAGACCAGTCTACATGCCAGCGAAAAGAAGGTCTTGGAGCTCACTCGCCTGTTGCATGAGGAGAGGAATCTCAACACCTACATAGCTCCAAAGAGGATGCGCAGCATATTTTGGGATTGATTTGATTTTTGTACTTTTTCCCATGAGGCTCTGATGTATTAAACGATGATTTTCTTTAATGATAACGTGTGTTCTTTTTTTGTCTACAACAAATTTGAACTTTCGAACCCTTGAATGCATTGCATACGCATTTCGTACATCATGTGCATAGCAGGTTTTCCTCTTTTCAGGTTGCTTACAGTTCTTCGCTGTTTATTTCAGCATCATGAATCCCGAATCTGCATCAACTGAGACATCAATCAAGGCTCTCCAGGCGCAGAATGCGCAGTTTCAAGAACTAATCAAGGGTCTGGCTAAAGGCCAAGAAGAACTGAAGGCTATGCTCCTGAAGAAGGAGAAGAAGAAGAAGAGAAGAACTGTTCTGTTCAACTCGGGCCGAAGGTTCGGCAATACTCTGCAGCATGAAGAGGCTGGTTCTTCTGTTGGCAAGAGTCATTCTCAGGCAGAAGTAAAGGTTCCTAGTCCGGTCGTCTCCGACAACGAGACAGATTTTGATGAAGAGCAGTACCCTCCTGCAGATGACAGATATAAACAACTAGAGGACAGGTTGAAGGCTATGGAGGTTCAACAGGTACCTGGGCTGGATTTCAGAGATCTGGGTTTGTCGACTGGTGTGATTATCCCGCATAAGTTCAAAGCACCATCCTTCTCCAAATATGACGGGGCGTCTTGTCCCAAGCTGCACTTAAGGTCCTATGTTCGGAAAATTCAGCCGTACTCTGGGGATAAGAATTTATGGATCCACTTCTTCCAGGAGAGTCTTTCAGGGACTCATCTCGAATGGTTCTATCAGCTGGATGGGACCAAGGTTCGTAACTGGGAGGAGCTGGCTACTGCTTTCTATAAGCAGTATCAATATAATGCCGACCTTGCCCCCACACGTACCCAACTCCAGGGTATGTCGTTAGGTGCAAGCGAAGGTTTTAAAGAGTACGCTCAGAAATGGAGAGACCTGGCTGGCAGGGTGCAGCCACCATTGACTGATCGGGAGCTAGTAGACATGTTCTTGGGGACTCTATCTGGGCCGTTTTTCAACCATCTGATCGGGAATTCTTCTGCTGGGTTCACTGATTTGATTCTGACTGGAGAGAGAATTGAGGCTGGGATGAAGTCTGGGAAGATTACAAAGGGTGCATCATCTAGTTCGGAAAAGAAACCATTCAAAAAGGAGTCTAGTGCCGTGTATGGTTCTAGGAAATCAGAGAGACCTGAGCACCGCCAATCTGTCAGCGCGGTGATGATTGCTAAGCCTGCTGCCGCTCCTCGGTCGAATAATCCTCAAAGGGCTGAAAGACCCCAGAGGGAGTTTACCCGGTTAAACATGACCCTATCACAGATTCTGCCACAGTTGCTAGCCACCAACTTAGTGACTGTCAGGGAGGCTCCAAAGTTCCCAAATACAACATCTCCCAAGTACAATCCGAATGCTCGTTGTGCCTACCATTTAGAAAGCCCGGGGCACTCTACCGATGACTGTTGGGCGTTGAAGAATAAGGTGCAAGACCTTATCGACGCAAAAGAGATACAATTCGAAGCACCTGCAAAGCCGAATGTAGTTACTGCCCCTATGCCTCAGCACGGGGTAAATGCTGTTGATGAAGACGTTTATGCTGTTTCTGTGGATGATCTAGCCACTCCTCTAAAGATCGTCAAGAAGAACCTACTGCAGGCCGGTTTATTTCCGGGTTGTAGTGAGGGTTGCCTATTCTGTGCTGTGTCCCCATCTGGTTGTCCCTTGCTAAAATTAGGCATCCAAAGCTTAATGGATAGCAAGGAGATTCTATTCAAGAAGTCTGCTGTTCGGTTGGTTCCAATGGAAGAAGTTTCTGTGGTGACTATCTTCAATAATCCGATCCCGGCTCTCCAGAAGAAGCCCGCTCAAATTATGACCGTTGCACCCGTTATTATCACTGTTCCAGGGCCCCTGCCCTATGTATCTGATAAAGCTGTCCCTTGGCACTATGGGGCAGATGTATATATAAACGGGATTAAACAAGAGCTCAACGCTGGCGCCAGCATCTGTGACATCACTGGCCCAGCCAAGGTTACCCGCAGTGGCAGGCTCTTCTCGCCTGACATTGCACCGCCTGCTGCCCGAAGACCGCTCCTGATAATTCCTACAAGTACACCTATTCCTGTTGCTGATCAAGTTGTTATTCCTGCTGCTAATCCGATTGTTTCTCCTGCTGCCGAGTCATCCAATGCTCGGGGCAAGGGAATTGAAGTTGAGCCTGCCCAGATGGAGGCACCCATACCCATAGCTGCTGAGGCCTCCCCACAAGAGATGGAGGAGATTCTGAAGATCATAAAGAAGAGCGATTTTAATGTCGTGGAACAGCTGGGGCATACGCCCTCCAAAATCTCCATACTCTCTTTATTGCTGTGCTCCGAGGCCCATGCAAAGGCCCTAATCTCGTTCCTCAAGACGGCCCATGTGCCACATGAAACCTCTGCAGTCCAGTTCACTGATTGCGTGGCAAGTCTAACGGCAGATAATGGCTTGGGCTTCTCAGACGCTGACTTGACCGCAAAGGGGAGAGATCATAATGATGCTCTGCATGTCTCAATTGAATGCAGGGGCACCACCTTGGCACATGTGTTGGTTGATACTGGGTCATCTTTGAATGTGCTACCCAAGAAGGCTCTGGATCGTCTAGATTGTGAAGGCCTGGAATTGAAACCCAGCAACATCATCGTCAGGGCCTTTGATGGTTCAAAGAGGATGGTCCATGGAGAGGTTGACATTCCGATTCGTGTGGGCTCTCAGGTGTTCGACTCCACTTTTTATGTGATAGACATCCGTCCATCTTACTCTTGTCTGCTGGGTCGACCCTGGATACATAAGGCTGGGGCAGTGACCTCTACCTTGCATCAGAAGCTGAAGTACCCCGTCAGAGGGAAGATTGTCACTGTGCAAGGAGAGGAAGAATATATGGTGAGCCACCTGAATTCCTTCAGGTACATTGAGATGGATGGGGAGTTTATTGAAACCCCCTTTCAGCACTTCGAGGAGGTGTTTCCAATCGCAACAGAAATAACAGAAGCAAGTGGTCCTTTAAAGATGGCTTCCCTGAGGGATGCCCGGGCTGTGGTCCAGAAGGGTGAATGTGCCGACTGGGGCAGACTTCCAGACTTTACTCAGAAGACTGATAAACTTGGGCTGGGTTTTACCACAGAAGGTCAGAGAGCTATGAGGAAAGCAAAGATCGGAAGACCTCCGGTATTTATTAAAGGCTCAGGAGTGAATGCTGTTGGGGAAGACCATGAAGTGGATGAAGCTGAATTCAACAGCTGGATCTATCCGACGGCCGAAGACGGATTGAACAACTGGACTGCTAAGGACCATACCCCGGTTACCTTTGTGACGCAGTAATAAATTTCTTTGTTTTGTTATTTTTTAATAAACAATGATAAACTCTATGGCCCGGTGTCTTACCCGAGGCACCGTGGTTCTATTTGTGAGGGCATACAAACTGTCATTTCATATACCATGAATAAAAATCTTGGACGTTTTTCGCATTGCAAATATTGTGTTCCTTTTCTGTCTTTCTTTTCCTTTACATAATTTTCAAAAACAGCTGTATTTACACACACACTCACTCATACAGGTTCCAATCCACTCTGGATCTCACTGATAACAACTCTGCTACTGCCAATTATGACTTCGAAAATCCGATCAACTTAGCCGAAGACGAAGGTGAAGATGATTGCGAAGTGCCTGGCGAGCTTGCAAGACTGTTGCTTCAGGAAGAGAGGGCAATTCAACCCCATGAAGAGCCAGTGGAAACCATAAACCTGGGTACTGAGGCAGACAGGAAAGAGGTAAAGATTGGTGCCAACCTAGAGCTCAGCGTGAAGCAACGGTTAACCAAGATGTTACATGACTATATGGAGATCTTTGCCTGGTCCTACGAAGACATGCCCGGGTTGGATACCGATATTGTGGTCCATCATTTGCCGACTAAGGAAGACTGCCCTCCAGTTAAGCAAAAAGTCCGTCGGATGCGTCCAGAGATGTCTGAGAAGATTAAAGCCGAAGTCATGAAACAGTTTGATGCCGGTTTCCTTGCAGTAACTTCTTACCCTCAGTGGGTTGCTAATGTGGTGCCAGTACCTAAAAAGGACGGTAAGGTCAGAATGTGTGTTGACTACAGGGATCTGAACAGGGCCAGCCCCAAAGATGACTTCCCCTTACCTCACATTGATGTCCTTGTTGATAATACGGCCCAGCACAAAGTGTTCTCTTTCATGGATGGCTTTTCAGGTTACAATCAGATCAAGATGGCACCTGAAGACATGGAAAAGACTACATTTGTTACTCAGTGGGGCACCTTCTGTTACAAGGTCATGCCATTCGGGTTAAAGAACGCTGGGGCAACCTACCAACGTGCCATGGTTGCCTTATTTCATGATATGATCCATCATGAGATCGAAGTGTATGTGGACGACATGATCGCAAGATCCCAGACTGAGGAAGAGCACCTAGATCATCTGCAGAAGTTGTTTGACCGGTTGAGACTGTACAAGCTGAGACTGAACCCGAACAAATGCACCTTCGGGGTAAGATCTGGGAAACTGCTAGGCTTCGTGGTCAGCGATAAAGGTATTCAAGTGGACCCTGCTAAGGTCAAAGCTATTCAAGAGATGCCAGTTCCCAAGACAGAGAAGGAAGTCAGAGGCTTTTTAGGACGCCTGAATTACATTGCCCGGTTCATCTCACATCTGACTGCTACCTGTGAGCCAATCTTCAAGCTGCTGAAGAAAGATCAGGTAGTACGTTGGAACGATGAATGTCAGGCTGCCTTCGACAGAATCAAAGAGTATCTCCAAGAACCACCTGTCCTTATGCCACCGGTTGAAGGGAGACCGCTGATACTATACCTGACAGTGCTTGACAACTCAATGGGGTGTGTGTTGGGGCAGCATGACGAGTCTGGCCGAAAAGAGCATGCCATTTATTACCTTAGCAAAAAGTTTACCGACTGTGAGACCCGATACTCACTGCTCGAGAAAACTTGTTGCGCTTTGGTATGGGCTGCTCGCCGGCTGAGACAGTATATGCTGACTCACACTACTTTGTTGATCTCAAAAATGGATCCTATAAAGTACATATTCGAAAAACCTGCTCTGTCTGGGAGAATTGCAAGATGGCAAATGATCTTGACGGAATACGACATTCAGTACACAACCCAGAAAGCCATCAAGGGAAGTGTATTGGCAGACCACTTAGCTCATCAAGCTGTAGATGACTATCAGTCCATGAACTTCGAATTTCCGGATGAAAGCATCATGATTGTGACAGACTGTGAAGTACCTGGACCGGATGAAGGACCTGAACCAGGATCCCGATGGTCTATGCACTTTGACGGAGCTTCCAATGCTTTGGGAAATGGCATCGGCGCCATAATCATATCCCCTCAAGGTACTCATACTCCACTCACTGCCCGACTATGTTTCAACTGTACCAACAACATGGCGGAGTATGAGGCATGTATCATGGGTCTTCAAGCTGCGATCGACCTAAGGATCAAATTCCTGAGTGTCTTCGGAGATTCCGCTCTTGTGATCAATCAGATCAAAGGAGAGTGGGATACGAAACATCCAAACCTGATTCCTTATAGAGAATGTGTGTTGACCCTGATTCCCCACTTCACAGAGATAACCTTTGAGCACTTTCCAAGAGAAGAGAATCAGTTAGCAGACGCGTTAGCTACAATGTCTTCAATGTTCAAGGTTAAATGGGATAATGAGGCTCCCCGGATCATCATCTGGAAACTGGACGAACCGGCATACTGTTGTGATCTCGAAACTAAATTGGTGACTGAGAAGCCTTGGTACCACGAAGTGAAGAGATACCTGGAAGCTCAGGAATACCCTGAAGGAGCATCTGTCAATGATAAGAAATTCCTGAGGAGGTTTGCAGCCAAGTTCTTCCTTAGCAACGACATCTTGTACAAGAGAAACCATGATTCAACCTTACTGCGTTGTGTGGATAAGACTGAAGCAGAAAGAATCATGGAAGAGCTACATGAAGGGACCTTTGGTACACATTCCAGTGGGCATACTATGGCTAAGAAAATCCTACGGGCAGGATATTATTGGTCCACAATGGAAGCTGACTGCTACCAACATTCCAGGACATGCCACAAGTGCCAGATTTATGCAGACAAGGTGCATGTTCCTCCGGTTCCCCTGAATGTTCTGACTGCGCCTTGGCCGTTTGCAATGTGGGGCATAGACATGATTGGCGAGATAAAACCTACGACATCCAATGGACATCGCTTCATCCTAGTGGCGATTGATTATTTTACAAAGTGGGTTGAGGAAGCATCCTATGCTACGGTAACCAAGACTGTTGTGGCACGGTTCATTCGACACAACCTGATCTGTCGGTACGGCGTCCCTGAGCGAATTATTACAGACAACGGTACCAATCTAAACAACAAGATGATCGCTGAGCTCTGCGAACAGTTCAAGATACAGCACCACAATTCTTCTCCTTACAGACCGAAGATGAATGGGGCTGTAGAGGCGGCAAATAAGAACATCAAGAAAATCGTGCAGAAGATGACCGTGACTTACAAAGATTGGCACGAGATGTTACCGTTCGCTCTGCATGGGTACCGTACCTCAGCTAGGACGTCAACCGGGGAAACTCCTTTCTCTCTGGTTTATGGCATGGAGGCAGTCTTGCCAATCGAAGTGCAAATACCCTCTCTCCGGATAATGAAGGATGCAAATCTGAACGAAGATGATTGGATCCAGACACGACTTGATCAGCTCAACCTCATAGACGAAAAGAGACTTGCTGCTATCTGTCATGGTCAGACGTATCAGAAATGGATGATCAGGGCATTTAACAAAAAGGTCAGACCACAGGAGTATCAAGTTGGGGATCTGGTTATCAAGAGAATCATCCTTCCTCAGAGTGATCCAAGGGGCAAATGGACCCCTACATACGAAGGGCCATTTGTGGTTAAGTATGTGTTCTCAGGAGGAGCCATGATATTAACCAACATGGATGGTGACGACCTTCCTCACCCCGCCAATGCAGACATAGTAAAAAAATACTACGCATGAAAAAGACCCGCTAGGCTGACATGCCTAGGCAAAAATTAGGGCTTCCCGTCGGACCAAAAGGGTTCGGGCAAAATGAAGGGATGAAAATGAAAAAATCTGTACACCCGGCAAGTCGAAAACCTGAAAAGGCGGCTTGGGCAAAAATGGGTATCCCGGTGGACTGAAAACCCGAAAGGGCGGTCCAGGCAAAAATTAGGGATAAAAGCGTAATACTATGTCTCATCGGATCACTTTGCATCCAGAATCCGGTATCTACATCAAGTTCAGACGGCATCGATCAGTCAGCTTCACCTTCAACCAAGGTCATCAAGTGATGAGACGCTCGGAGTTATAAAGACAATAGCAGAGTTGAAACCCAGTGGATCATTCATATTTCACACAGCTGTTTTATTTTCTTTCGTACGAAATATGTATAAACTCTTTTGCTCGGCGACGTTCCTCTTACTAGGACGTCAGCCTCTTGTACACAAAATGCCTATTTTCAGGCCATTCAAAAATCAATACAAATACATTTTCAGTTAAACGTGCCAAGTGTTTTTCTTTTTTCTGTTTTGTTTTGCGAAGAACGTCCAAGGTTCAATTTGTGATATATGCATTGACAATAATTTGCTAACTCATAAATATTTGCATACGAAACAAAGGAATTAATTGCAGGTGACACTAGAAACAGGGGCAATGAAAGAGTTGTCTAAACAATCCAATTGCTCTATCCTCCAAGGTACCAAGGTAGGTTCAGCTAAAGAACATGACCAGTATACCTGAATTCCCCAGAGAGTGAGCCAACAAAAGTGCATTCTTCTCCAAGCAGAGCTATCAAATCTCAAGGAAGTTGATTATCCTCCCGTAGATCTCAATACTTCCCCAGCAGCATATATTCTTAACAAGCATCCCCGGCAGTCTTGGCCTAAAGATTGTTCCCCGGCGGTATCTCAACATTCAAAGGAATCACTTCCCCCGCAGTTCCAAAAACTTCCCCAGAAGAATCCAATCCAGTTTCCCCAGGAAAATTGGAATTCATATCCCCAAACAGTAAGCTTATCCCTAGTATATTCTGGAAGCTTATCCCCTCGCAGAGCACGAACGCGTCGTCCGGCTGGATTTAAAGAGTTATTTCCTTAACAGGATATAACTGGGTTATCCTCAGCCAAAAGCCACGGAAAAAGCGTCGTCGACAAAGTCTTCTTACCCCAGCGAAGTCCATCAATACTTCCAACAACAAGACATCCTCAGCAAGTTATCAACAATTCAGCGAAGCATCTCTATCCCCACAGAGTATTGCCTCCTAGCATGGTCGCTAGAGTATCTTTTCTCCCCGCAGAATCTTCCATTTGCCAAGTTTATTCCGCAACGGAGTCATCTTCTCCTACCGGTATTCTTGCAGCTATCATCCCCAGCGAAAGCAATACCTATTCTTCAACGTCAGCCCAGGATATGACTTCCCGGCACCCGTCAAGGATCTACTTTCCTAGACGAAAACATATTCATAAAACATCACATACACCATTATAGCATGCATAGACGCATCATATCATACAAGTCTCATTTATGTTGAGAACATCATTGCTTGATCCATATCATGCATTGCATATGACTGACCTTTACCTTTCAGGAAAGACGCAGTTAAAATGCTCAAACGTATTTCAAAGCCTTTTTTAGTTCAGCTAAATCGACCCCCAACAGATTTTTCTGATAAAGACTCAGCAGAAGTGATGGTCCCCTCTCCGACAAGTGCGTGAGGTGGTAATTCCTTCTTCAGATGTTTCCCTCTCCGACGATGAGTGTGAGGTGATAGTCTCTTATGGTTCCCTCTCCGACGATGAGTGTGAGGTGATAGTCTCTTATGGTCCCCTCTCCGACAAGTGCGTGAGGTGGTAATTCCTTTTTTCAGATGTTTCCCTCTTTGACGATGAGTGTGAGATGATAGTCTCTTATGGTCCCCTCTCCGGCAAGTGCGTGAGGTGGTAATTCCTTCTTCAGATGTTTCCCTCTCCGACGATGAGTGTGAGGTGATAGTCTCTTATGGTCCCCTCTCCGACAAGTGCGTGAGGTGGTAATTCCTTTTTTCAGATGTTTCCCTCTCCGACGATGAGTATGAGGTGATAGTCTCCTATGGTCCCCTCTCCGACAAGTGCGTGAGGTGGTAATTCCTTTTTCAGATGTTTCCCTCTCCGACGATGAGTGTGAGGTGATAGTCTCTTATGGTTCCCTCTCCGACGGTGTGTGAAGTGGTAAGTCCTTTTCAGATGTTTCCCTCTCCGACGTTGAGTGAGGTGATCATTCCTTTCAGATTATAATTGCCTATGGTTCTCGTTCCGATATTGCAAAGATGGTAATTCCCGCCAAGGTTTTTCTCAACGAGCGTTGTTGAAGTTAAAATCATCCAAGGTTCTCTTATCATTCATGCTAAAGCAGTAACCATCCCTGGTTCATTCATCGCTGTTTGAAGCTCCAGACCCAGCTCCTGTAACCAGTCAGGACATATCAATACCAAGCATCTAAAATCAGCTCCTGCAACGTGTCAGGTACTCATTTGTTCTTTTGCAGGTATGCAGGTTCTCGCTAAGGAATCTCCTACGCAATCAACATCCAGATGGCATCTATAAGCCCATCATCCTATCCGGCGATTCCCAAATGGCATCTATAAGCCCATTCCCATCACACTGCTAACATGTGAGCGCAAATTTCTGGGCACTCTAGTGTTCAATCATCTTCTACCCTCGGATTACGAAAGGCACGTCCGCCAATCTACATCCTCAGGTCTAAGAAGATTGAACAGGGGCAACTGTTGTACCCCAAAATTTGCCCTCCCATATTCTCCAAGAAATTGCCAAGCCAAGTCACAAAATTCCCCCAAGGGTTGTGCAGTGCAACTGTCTCCTATACAGTCAAAACTAGGGTTTGTGTTCTGATCAAGAAACTGAAGGTTTCAAAGGCCCAATCAAGTCTCATATGCTTACAAAGATGGTCAAGTATCCTCATGTCAAGTTTCAAGGCATTCAGCTCAAAATTGCACAGTCAAAACCCTAGATTGCACTACAGTCAACTGTTGGGGCAAAATGGTCATTTGACAGTCAAAAGTTCAAATTTTTGGTCAACATATCCTTTTGAAGCCACAAACATCATTTGATCAATGCTTGATCATGATTCTCAAAATTTGGCTCAGAAATCATCAAAGATGCAAAAGTTTCCTTATTTGGACAGCTGAAAAAGTCAACTGAAATTGACCAGGGCATAACTTTCACATGGATTATCAGAAAAATTCCATCCAAAGCTCATTTTGAAGAGAAAGACATTTCCTACAACTCATCTTCATACTTCAAGTCCAAGAAATGCTCTCACAAAAAGTTATCAATTTCAACATTATAGGTCATTTTCAAAAGTCAACAAAAAGGGACTTTAAGTCAAAGGCCATAACTTGAGATTGGTAAATCAAAATGACATGGGACAAAAGGCATTGGTTATAGGACTCAAAGACCTTTCCAAAATGTCAAATAACATGTGAAAAGCTTAAAAATTGAGCAAGTTATGCCTTGTGGAAGTTGGGAAATTTTTGGATATTTTGAAAAGTCAACTTTGATCCAAATGACCTAAAAATGCTAATGGGCCCATTTTTCTTCCATGATTCGTCATTCCAAGCATGTGCACGACCACTTGGCCCAAAGGGAAGTATTTTCTCATTTTTTATTTATTTATTTGAATTATTATTTATATTAATTCATTTAAATCATTTAAATATGTAGAAAATATAAAACTTAACCTAAAAAATCTTTTCATGCATGTTTTACCCTCAATATCTCGTGCACATCCCAATATGGCAAGATTTGGTTTGATTTAGGCTAATTGGCACAAAAATGCACATGAAAAAAGATATGGAAGATCCTTAGAAAATCAAATATGCAAAACCATTATGGCATTGGATTTTATTGAGTTTTGTTGACCTAAAAGCTTCACTACATAATCAGAAGCATAACCCTAATCACAAGACACTCTAAGCTGCGCAGAGAATACCATTGCAAACTTGGATTTTTATCAAGAAACTCAAATTCTGAAAACAAGGTTACAAAGCGATTCAAAGCTTAATTTTCATTCAAAAAGCTTGCTCAAGGCCTATTGAGTGTATTCCAATCAGAATCATCCCTCAAAAACTCCAAGAACTGGTAAAACAAACCGCATCTGTGCAAGGAAAATTTCAGAGTCGTGCATCATGATTCATACATTCTTTGTGATTTTTATTCATGGATTCATGTTAATTACCTTGTTCTGAAGCTAACCCAATGTTTTGATTGAATTATTATGCGTTATATTCGATTCCACCATGTTTAAATTCTAGGGTTTTCAGGAGGATAAATTAGGGCTTTTACAATAAGGAAAAATCAGAGGTTGAGACTATGACCATTAGACTCAGCACATGGAGACGGAGAGGAATCTACCCTCGCGCTCAATTTATGAGCGTTGAGGAGCTATTCGCTATTTTCCAATAGCCTACCTAAAGCCACGCTACGAAAACCGTTGCTATTGTGTTTTGTTTTTTCAGGCACGCGAGGAAGATGAAGACATGGCAAGCTGTGATTCGTTGGTTTGAATTTGCGCGCTTTAATCCACTAACCCTTTGTTTTATTCTTATAATATTTATTGATTATTCATATATCAAAAGCGTTCAATGGCACAGATGGCAAGCGAGTCTCTTGGCAAGGCATATGACCTGGGTTCGAACCCCAGGTCTTTCACATGTTCAATATTATTTTTCATTAACTAATCCCATGCAGCGCTTAATGTGTGGATATACCATGTGCCTCAATAATCAAGCATACACGCATCCAAGAGCATCCAAATCAAAGGCCAGGATTGAAGAACATGCTATGCCCAGGTCAACGTTGATGCATGCAAGCTATGAAAGTCAAAAAGGCCTCAGAGTCATTGGGCCAGAATTTCACACTAAAACCTCCATATTGGGACTGAACCCCTCCCTGGTTTGCACATATTTATATTTTTTTTTATTGTTTTATTATTTGTTTTGCTTTGATTTAATTAATTGTTTTTTTACAAAAAATACAGAAAATACATAAAAATTCAGAGGAGATGAAAAATATAATAAATAATATTTATTTTGATATTTTTCTTGTAAATAATGCATATAAATGAATTTAGTTTTAAATTAGGTTTGATTTAAATTCTTTTCATAAAAAATCCAAAAATATAGAATTAGGTTTAATAATTTTTTATTCCTTTTTTAATTTTCGTTTTTCACCATAATATTATTTACTTTATTTATTTTCATAATTAAATTGTACATAAAAATTAGGGTTTCATTTAGTTAAAAATTTCAATATTTTCTTAATAACTAAAAAATAATTAGAACTAGGGTTTGACATTTTAATTTTAATTAATTCTCTTTTTTCATTAAATCTCAAAAACACAAAAATACCAAAAACTTTCCTTTTTAATTTTTAATTTTTTAGTCCTCATTAATTCTAATTAATTAATTCTTGTAATTTAATATTTTGCAAAAGGGTCCAATGCCCTCGTTTTGTTCTTAATTTCTTAATTTCGCATATTTATTTTATCGCTTAAATAATTATGTATCTCTCCCAAAGCCATGTAACTCGGACAATTTAAACTTTTCGCACTTTTACTTTGCTTTATTTATTTTCTGTCAAATCGGGTCCGGTTTAATTTTGGCGATGTGGACCCGCGCCATTTGTAATAGCCTTAGATTTACTTTCCCGCAAATATTTTTTAACTGTTAACAAAAAGCATGAAAGAATGTATGGACCATAATAAAATCAAGCGTAGATCACAATGAACATGACAAGACAAATATCAATGAAAACGACACACGAATCGCACACACCACCCCTAGGGTACGCCTCACTGTTGCCTTGCCTCGAGAGGTGATCGTCGAGTAGAGGACGTCTTAGTAAGTCCTCATGATCCGGGAACCTGGCATGAGGGTAGCTTCTAAGGTGTCTTCCTATTGCTCCGGTGATCATCATGCCCCTATAAACTCGAATTGACCCGAACACCTCCAACGGTGGTGCTACCTACCTCTCAATGGTGGGATGGCACTACTTTAAAGGACTTTTACACAGACGAATTCCTTAGGGTAGGTTCTCAAGGATACTTGCTCTAATTTCAAACAAAAATACTTTTCACACCGACACCTTTTCAAAAGCTTTCAAAGCAAATTTTTCAAACACTCTGACGTACGAGTCGAACTGAAATTTTTCAAAGAAACTTTTTGTAAACCCACATTGAAAAGCAAACAAAACAATTTTGAAAATACATTGAGCAAGTATCTAAGAGCCCATGGATAACCATGGATAGAAAGGGTGCTAACACCTTCCCTTTCTATAACCTACCTCCCGAACCGAGAGCAATCTCTTTAAGGAATTTTTCTGTGCTTTTGTCCTTTCCATTTGGAGAAAATAAAAGACGGTGGCGACTCTTGCTTCCGCGACATTTCGCGAACCAGCGTTAAACAGTCAGTTCCAGATCCACCGATCACAATGCCTCTAACATTATATGGGTACAAAATCCTGCTCTAGTTTAAAATCTGATGAAGATAATGAGATTTTACTAAAAAGAGAAGCAAAGTAGAAGTCATGGTATCTGGACAGTGGTTGATCAAGACATATGACAAAAGAAAGGCATATGTTCCAAACTCTAATTCTGAAAGAGGAAGGGAATGTATGGTTTGGAGGAGGACAAAAAGTAAAGATCATTGGTATAGGAACCATTGGTAATTCTATTATCTCTGTTAATAATGTTTGGATTGTAGATGGACTCAAACATAACCTACTCAACATCAATCAATTTTGTGATAGTGGTTATGATGTCTTATTTAATAAGAATATCTGCTCAACCATCAATAATTATGACAAATAGGTTTTGTTCAAAGGGAAGAGGAAAGAAAATGTTTGCAAAGTTATCCTTTCTGATCTGACTAACCAAAAGGTAGTATGTCTTATGTCTATAAGTGATGAAAAATGGATTTGGCACGAAAGGTTAGGTCATGCTAACTGGAGATTAATCTTTAAACTTTGCAAGGAGAGTCTTGTTAAAGGGCTACCAAATCTTGATTATCACTCAAAGGTTCTCTGTGGAGCATGTCAAGTTGGAAAGATCACCAAGACCTCTTTTAAATCTAAAAACATGGTATCTACCTCTAGAACTTTGAAATTTCTTCACATTGATCTATTTGGTCCTGTTGGGACTATATTTATCAATGGAAAGAAGTATGGGTTAGTTATTGTTAATGATTACAGTAGATGGACTTGGGTTAAATTCCTTAGATCAAAAGATGAATCATATGGTGTATTCAACATCTTCTGCACACAAATATAGTCTGAAAAGGAATTGAAAATTTTAAAAGTCAGAAGTGATCATGGTGGAGAGTTTGAAAATAAGACATTAGAAACCTTTCATGAAAAACATGTAATTATCCATGAGTTCTTTTCTCCTATAACTCCACAACAAAGTGGGGTTGTATAGAGAAAGAACAGATCCCTACAAGAAATGGCTAGAACCATGATTTATGAGAAACAACTTCCAAAATACTTGTGGACAGAAGCTGTTAATACCTCTTGTTATATTCAAAATCGTATCTATATCATACCATTTTTTACTAAAACATCATATGCACTATTTAAAGAAAGAAAGCCAAGCATATCTTATTTCCATCAGTTTGGATGTATTTGTTATATTATAAATAACAAAGACTATTAGAAAAAAATTTATGCTAAAGCTCAGAGGGTATATTTTTAGGATACTCTGAACGCTCTAAAACATACAAAGTGTATAACTTCGAAACCAATGTCGTAGGAGAGTCTATACATGTAAAATCTGACAACAAAGATCCTGATCATAAAAAGTCAGAGCTTTTTGGAAGTCTTTCATAATTACAGGTGTCTGAAGTATATCCAGTCAATGGACCTTTAGACGCTAGGAATTCATTAGTTGTTGGCTCATATAGTATAACAACACATGACACAACTCCTGAATCACATCCAGAAGATGATGATTCTGAAGAAGCCCTAGATGGTTCACAAGCCTCAGTTCCTCTCAAGAGATCTTTCAAGTATACAACTTCTCATCCATAAGAGCTAACCATTGGAAACAAAGATGAGCCTTTGAGAACTAGATCTGCATTCCGAAATGAAAATTCAATTATAGGATTCATCTCCCTGATTAAGCCTATTTCTATTTATGAAACCTTGTCAAATGATGGGTGGGTTGTGGCTATGCAAGAGGAGCTGAACCAGTTCCAAAGGAATGATGTTTGGGATCTGGTCCCTAGACCAAACCAAAGAAACATTATTGGAACAAAATGGGAATTCAGAAACAAGTTGAATGAATAAGGAGAAGTGGTAAGAAATAGAGCTAGACTGGTAGCTCAAGGCTATAGTCAGCAGGCAGGTATATATTTCTCTGAAACCTTTGTACCAACTGCAAGGTAAGAGGAAATCAGACTTCTTCTCTATTATGTTATTAATCATGTTATATTCTATATCAAGTGGATGTTAAGAGTTCCTTTTCAAATGGAGTGATTTCTGAAGAAGTATTTGTTAAAAAGCCTACTGCATTTGAGGACCCTGACCATCCAGATTTTGTTTCCAAACTAAAGAAATTACTTTATGGACTCAAACAACCTCCAAGAGCTTGGTATGAAAGATTTATCAATTTCTTAATTCAGAATTGCTTTCAAAAAGGTCAAGTTAATACTAGTTTATTTAGAAAGACTTTAAATAAGGATATCTTAATTGTCCAAATCTACGTTGATGACATAATCTTTGGGTCTAATGCTACTCTTTGCAAGAAATTTTCTGAGTCTATGCAGGTTTAGTTAGAGATAAGCATGATGGGAGAATTAAGATTATTCCTTGGAGTTAAAATCAACCAATGCAAAGATCAAATCTATGTCTATCAATCTACGTATACAAAGAAGCTTCTAAAGAAATTAAATCTTGAAGACTGTAAAATTATGGAAAATCCTATGCACCCTACCTGTAATCTGAACCAAGAAGAAAACAACTCAAATATAGATCATAAGTTGTACAGAGGTATGATTGGCTCTTTACTTTACCTCATTGCTTCTAGGCCTGACATTTTATACAATGTATGTTTGTGTGTAATATTCCAATCAGACCCCAAAGAAGCTCACTTAACTGCTGTTAAGAGAATATTTAGGTACCTAAAAGGAACATCAAACTTGGGCCTTCTTTATAAGAAATCCTTAGATTACAAGCTAATTAGATTCTATGATGCTGAATATGCTGGGATATAATTGAAAGGAAATCCACTAGTGGAAACTGTCAATTTATTGGTGAAAACCTAATATCCCGGGCAAGTAAAAGACAAGAAACTATTTATCTATCTACAACAGAAGCATAATACATCTCAGCTTCTAAGTGTTGTACACAACTACTGTAGATGAAATATTAGCTAGAAGATTATCAGATTTGTGGTAACAGTTTACCCATCTTCTGTGATAATATTGCTGCCATCTGTTTAGCACAAAACCTTGTTCAACATTATCGAACCAAACATATTGAGATTAAACACCATTTTATCAGAGACTATGTTAAGAATGGCGTTATAGAAATTCAATTCATTGATATTGATCATCAATGGGCTGATATATTTATAAAACTCCTTACTGTTGAAAGATTTGATTTTATAAAAAAGAATCTGAATATGGTGTTTGTCGAAGATTAAGGCTTGATTCTGAGTGGAGTATCAGTCTATAAAAATGATGAGGCAACCATATCAAGAAGCCATTGGAAAACTTATAATATCTGATAGTCTCTAGATTATTTATATTTTAGAATGTAACACCCCATACATATACGTCTAGAATAATATGTAGTCGCATTATAATATGGCACATAGGAACATACAAGAGTAGGAGATTACATAATAAAACTCGTATACATCATAAGAATCACAAACTAATAGTGTATACAAGACATATGTCTATTAGAAATGCACAGTGAAAAGATAAAATATGATAAGCTCTTCATCCCATCTACTCACCCAGTCTTTAATCCAGACCTTCTAGAAATTCTTCACTTTTAAAAGACACCTAAAAAATAAATAACAGGATTGGGGGTGAGATTACTAAATCTCAGCGAGTCCTCATATTCTATGGTTTCTCTCGGATCTATAGGGTACATGCATAAAATATGAATCCACCATTTATCCAAGGTTTCCTCACTGTCAGGTACAAGAATACACAATCATCACACATCATCATAATTGGGAGTCCCTTGACCACCCAATTGAGAATCAACAAGCAAAGAATATAACAACACAACTGAGTATGCAAACTCATACCCATGTATGGGTAATCCATAAGTAGCTTATGCCTTCTGACCTAGGCCACACAAGCACACCCTTGATGAGTAACCAAATGCCTAGTGTCAAGAGACTTGCACAAGCACTCAACCTGATGAGTCAGATGAGTGCACATCAGAGCAAAGTCCAGAACGGAGTGTGTGATCGGTGGATCTGGAACTGACTGTTTAACGCTGGTTCGCGAAATGTCGCGGAAGCAAGAGTCGTCACCGTCTTTTATTTTCTCCAAATGGAAAGGACAAAAGGACAGAAAAATTCCTTAAAGAGATTGCTCTCGGTTCGGGAGGTAGATTATAGAAAGGGAAGGTGTTAGCACCCTTTCTATCCATGGTTATCCATGGGCTCTTAGATACTTGCTCATTGTGTTTTCAAAATGGTTTATTTGCTTTTCAATGTGGGTTTTTAAAAAAGTTTCTTTGAAAATTCCAGTTCGACTCTTGTATCGGTCCTCAAGAGTGTTTGAAAAATTGCTTTCGAAAGCTTTTTGAAAAGGTGTCGGTGTGAAAAGTATTTTTGATTTGTTTTTGAAATTTAGAGCAAGTATCTACGAGAACCTACCTACCCTAAGGAATTCGTCTGTGTAAATGTCCTTTAAAGTAGTGCCATCCCGCCATTGAGAGGTAGGTAGCACCACCATTGGAGGTGTTCGGGTCAATTCGAGGTTCGGGACATGGTGATCACCAGAGCAATGGGAAGACACCTTAGAAGCTACCCTCATGCCAGGTTCCCGGATCATGAGGACTTACTAAGACATCCTCTACTCGACGATCACCTTTCGAGGCAAGGCAACAGTGAGGCGTACCCTAGGGGTGGTGTGTGCGATTTGTGTGTCGTTTTCAGATATTTATCTTGTTCATGTTATTGGTGTTCTACGCTTGATTTTATTTTGTCCATACATTCTTTCATGTCATTTGATTAACAGTTAAAAAGTTGCAAGGAAAGTAAATTCTAAGCTATTACAAAAGGCGCGGGTCCACATCGCCAAAAGTTTCTCGAACCCGATTTGACAGAAAAATCAAGAAAGTAAAAGAATTAAGAGTGCGAGAAGTAATTTACATGGCTTCGGGAGAGGTACATAATTATTATAATGAAAATAAAATAAATACGCGAATTAATAAGAAATTAAGAACGAAACAAGGGCGTTGGACCCTTTTGCAAAAATATCAAAATTACATGAATTAATTAATTAAGAAAAGAAATTGTTTTTGTTTTTTTTGGTATTTTTATGTATTTTAAGATTTAATAGAAAAAATTAATTGCAATTAAACGCTAACCCTAATTCTATTTTATTTTAATTTATTAAGAAAAAACATTAGAATTTAACCTAAATTAAACCTAATTTTTATATACAATTTTAATTATGAAAATAAATAAAATAAATAATATTATTGTGAAAAAGAAAAATTAAAAAGGAATAAAAACATTAATTAAACCTAATTCTACTTCTTTTTAGATTTTTTTTATTAAAAGTATTAAAATTAAACCCTAATTTATACTAAATTCAATTATATACAATTTGTTTATGAAAATAATTAATAATAAAATACTTATTATATTTTGCTCTTTTTCTGATTTTTTTATTGATATTTTGTGAAAATAATAAATTAATTAAACAAGTAATAATTAAAATAAAAATAGAATAAAAAAAAATAAATAAAGAAAGCAAAGAAATTATGCAAACCTAGGGGGTTGTAGTCCCCAAAGTGGAGGTATGGCCCAAGAAATCTGAGCCCAATTCAATTCATGGCCTTGTGGACTTTTTACTCATGTGCAGAGCGTTGATTAAGATGCATCATGTTCCTAGGATCTGAACCGTTGATTTGATCTCCCTGGCCTTGTGAATGGTTTGATCTGGAGGGCGTATGGTATGCTCCAACCTGGAAATTGCATATGAACATGTTTTGCAAAATAATATGGAAATAACGTAGACCTGGGGCTCGAACCCAGGTCATGGATGTTGCTAACATTCTCGCTCACCAACTGTGCCAACTAACGCATTATTAACATTAAACAAACAACAAATATTATAAAAGAAGCACAAATGTTAATGAGTCTTCGCGCGCGAGTTTTCAAACTAGCCAGTCGTTGGCAGCCACGACATCATCGTCTTCATGTTCCTGAAAATATAAAAAACAATGGCCACGGTTTTGCAAATGTTCTCTTAAGCCAGTTTTGAGAAAATAGCGAATAAGCCTAGGTCACTCATAAATTAGGCGCGATAGTGACTTCTTCTTCGTCCAGACTTGCTGATTACAACCATGGTACTCTTGAAGGCCAATTTTTCTTGGTTTCAAAATCCCCAATTGGAGGTCCTGTAAACCCTAAAACTCAAACATGGCATAATCGTGTGTAGCACATAAAAAGACAATTAAATGTATTGGTTAGCTTCAAAACTTCATAATGAACATGAATCAATGAATAAAATGCTATGAAAATGCTTAGATTTGAGAACACGATCATGAGTTTTTCATGGAATATTTGGGGTTCTGTATACCGATTCCTTGAGCTTTGATGAAGGTTTTTGATTGGAATATAATCAGTGATCTCCAAGGAAGCCAATGGAACAAGAATTATGCTTTGAATCAACCTGTAAAGATGATTTCAGAATTGACTTTTTTGACAATTTTTTCAAGTTTGTGAATGGCCTTCTTGCGCAGCTTAGCGTGTATGAACATTAGGGTTTCCTTTAGGCTTATGTAGTGAGTCCATTAGGTCAAGAAAAGTAGAACAAATCCAATGCAATGATGGTTTTTGAAAATTTGATTTTTAAGGATCTTTTCATATCTTTTTCCATGTGTTTTTTTGTTCTCA
This sequence comes from Vicia faba, assembly GCA_948472305.1. Classification (NCBI taxonomy): domain Eukaryota; kingdom Viridiplantae; phylum Streptophyta; class Magnoliopsida; order Fabales; family Fabaceae; genus Vicia; species Vicia faba. Next base: position 260,505,431 of record OX451739.1, read on the forward strand.
ATCATGCCAATCAATCCAAATCTTTCCATGTTGGGATATGCACGAATTATTGATGATATAATATGCACAAAAAGATTGAAAAAACTTAGGTTAGCATTTTTCATATATTTATTTTGATTTAAATGAATTATTATAAATAAAAATTCAAATAAATAAATAAAAAATGAATAAAGACTTCCCTTTGGGCCAAGTAGTCGTGCATATGTCATGGATGATGAATTATGGAAGAAAAATGGGCCCATTAGCAATTTTAGGTCATTTGAATCAATGTTGACTTTTCAAAATATCCAAAAATTTCCCAACTTCCACAAGGCATAACTTGCTCAATTTTTAAGCTTTTCTCATGTTCTTGGACATTTTGGAAAGGTCTTTGAGTCCTCTAACCAATGTCTTTGGTCTAATGTCATTTTGGTTTACCAATCTCAAGTTATGGCCTTTTACTTAAAGTCCCTTTTTGTTGACTTTTGAAAATGACCTATAATGTTGAAATTGATAACTTTTTGTGAGAGCATTTATTGGACTTGAAGTATGAAGATGAGTTGTAGGAAATGTCTTTCTCTTCAAAATGAGCTTTGGATGGAATTTTTCTGATAATCCATGTGAAAGTTATGCCCTGGTCAATTTCAGTTGACTTTTTCAGCTGTCCAAATAAGGAAACTTTTGCATCTTGATGATTTTTGAGCCAAATTTTGAGAATATTGATCAAATGATGTTTGTGGCTTCAAAATGATATGTTGACCAAAAATTTGAACTTTTGACTGTCAAATGACCATTTTGCCCCTACAGTTGACTGTAGTGCAATTAGGGTTTTTGACTGTGCAATTTTGAGCTGAATGCCTTGAAACTTGATATGAGGATGCTTGACCATGTTTGTAGGCATATGAGACTTGATTGGACCTTTGAAAACTTCATTTTCTTGATCAGAACACAAACCCTAGTTTTGACTGTTCAGGAGACCTTTGCACTGTGCAACCCTTGGGGAATTTTGTGACTTGGCTTGGCAATTTCTTGAAGAATATGGGAGGGCAAATTTTGGGGTACAACAGAGTGATTTACGCCTAAGTGGCTACACGACCCCATCTGTGATGAGTAACAAAGTGACATTGTCTATGTGGTGTAACAAGCCTATCAATCATAAATACACATGTGTGTTAACATAAAGTGCAAAGATGCCTACATGACTGCACAAGCCCACTACCGAAAGCCCTAGCGAGTACACCTTAGAGCGAAGTTTGGAACCAAGTGAATTACGCCTATGTGGCTACACAAGTCCGCTAGAGGTGAGTAACAAAGTTACATTGCCTACATGGTATTACAACCCCACCATAACGATCATCCGTGTGAGTATCCAAGTGAGTATCTGCCTTGTCAGGCCCAACAATCCACCAATTGATAGCTCAGGTGTCTACATATGAACTCATTCTGGTATCCCAAGTGATTTACAACCTCAGGTATAGACCTACTTTTGCTTAAGAATACACAACCACATCACAACCGAACGTTCAACTGAAATAAACGAGTAACAAAACAAGTGATCACAACATTAGACCTCCAACTTCAAACATAATTTCTGACCATATTACAAACCTCCAATACACAAATAAGTATGCAAAATGAATGTAATTTCATCTAGTTTATGAAAATTCAAGAATCATTCGATTTCAAGTTACAAAGAAAGTTATTACCTTTTGAAGTGAGACATGTCAAGAAATCCGAATTTGTACATGCACGTCAAGGATGATGATGTAGTTGAACTTTATCTCCATTAATAGCCTTTCTCTAAATTCTAATTTAGCAATGAAAACAAATGAGCTACTCTACCAAACAAGCCCTTAAGTCCCATACTTTAAAGTGGAATGACCATATTACCCTTCAATTATGCAATATTTACTAATTTGCCATCTCGTTCAATATTAACTAGTTCCTTAGGATATCCACTTATAAATGTAAATTGAAAATGGGGATGTTACATCCTTACCTCCTTAAATTAAAATTTATCCTCGAATTTCTTCCATCCAACGGATAAAACTGCTCCTTATACCACGTTCTTTAGATAACCATGCGACTTTGTCTAAATGTGAATTCTTTCAAAATACACAACCCTTCTGATATACTTACGCATTTGTGTATTTTCAATGCTAATATTATCCCTTACACAATCACATGACTTCTAATGTACCACTCACATATACTTGGGAATGGATCCTTCAGGGGTTAGAAACCCTTATTGTTAGATGATGACAACTTATCTAGAGTCGGTGGGGTGGGGGTGGGGGGGGGGGGGAGGTGAATAGATCCCCAAAAATAATTTTCACTTAAAAAATTAAGCAAAAAATATGACAAGCGAAAGTCATATCCTAGATCACAAGTCGTCTAAACCGAACTGATTAATGGAGGCTCGAATATATGTACAATCAACAATCAATTGAATGATGATAATAAGATGTTAATACAATAAACTCTCAAATAATTGTTTTAGAATTACAAGGCCAACCAATATCCAATGAAACAATTGATAAAACTAAGTGAAATAATTTATCGAACACTTAGTGTGCAATTGATAAAACTAAGTGAAACAATTTATTGAACAATTGGTGTGCACTTAATTTTTTCAGATTTTCCTTTGAATTTTGTTGGTATGAAATACCTCTTGCAATCTAATAGATTGTAAGATAATCAACAAAACAATTTAACAATAAAAGGATTTGTCTATACAAATTAATTGCATAATCAAAGAGTTTAACAAATTGCTAATAAAATGTAAATGATATATATATATATATATATATATATATATATATATATATATATATATATATATATATATATATATATATATATATATATATATATATATATATATATATATATATATATATATATATATATATATATATATATATATATATATATATATATATATATATATATATATATATATATATATATATATATATATATATATATATATATATATATATATATATATATATATATATATATATATATATATATATATATATATATATATATATATATATATATATATATATATATATATATATATATATATATATATATATATATATATATATATATATATATATATATATATATATATAGAGAGAGAGAGAGAGAGAGAGAGAGAGAGAGAGAGAGAGAGATAATGACACAAGAATTTGTTTAGGAAGTTCACTAACCGTCCTCGCTATGGCTACGTCTCCCTCCAATTTCGTTTTAAATTAAGATAAATTTCTTACTATGTAAATATATCGTTTTACAAGAGAATTTAGCCTATGACCATAAATACAGTTGGTCTAGTGATCGAGCCAACTGTTACATCCACTTGAAATACTCCTAATATGTGACCCGTTTTACCCTCGTAATTTGACAAAACTATTTTATGGGGTCTAAGATCAGTGTCGAACTTACCAATTTTCTTTAACAAAAAGTGAGGCATCAAATTCAAAGCTTCCCCACCATCAATCAGAACTTAATTTACCCCCACACTTTCCATTTTTTCCATGATAAACAAGAGCTTCAAATGATTCTTCATTCCAGCATCTGGTATTTCAAAGAATTTATTTTACACTTCGATACAACCATTTTCATTACACAATAGCACACTTGTTGGTGCTTAGCCATTTCTTATTCATTGTAGTCGACTTGCTCTGAAACTTCAGTAACATGGTCATATTTGATGGGAAATACTAATACTATGTTACATAAGACATCAAAATCATCTTCAGATCCCGAGTCAAAGTTATCTATCGCCACATCCTCTTCCTTCACTGGTGGATCCATCTTCGCTTTTCCTTTTGACTTAACTTGCACGGGTGAAAACACTTGTATTCCCGTTGGTTTCCTACAATGCTCACTTACTTGCATCTGATAAGGTTTACTAATATTTGATCCATCCATCTCCCTCTCAACCTTATTTTTCCTCTAGAACCTTCGCCACTGACATCTAGAATCTTTCACTATAAGACAGTGATGACCCTCTACCCATATCGAAGCTTTTCCATTTTTGTTTGTTGATTCCTTATTTCCCAATTGGTCTAACCTACTTTTCCCGTAGGGAATTCCACATAGATACATAGGTGTTGGGTCTATTTTTGAGTTGAGTTAGGGCTTGTTTCTTTTGAGGGACTCCCCTCTTATCAAAATAAAACTGGGATCAAGTGTTCCTTGTCTTGCTTTCTGTTGCTCCAGTCGAGCCTTCTCCATTTCTTTTGCAACTTTCTTGTCGAACACACAGCTACACCAAGGACAAAGCATTACTTCAGAGTTTCTTGCCTTCCAACAGTACAAGAAATCAACCAGACCATCATCAGACTTTGGATAAACAACATCCATATTATTCACATAACTTTCACCAATTTATTCTTCCATGTCGAAATCAGTGATTTCTACTACATTGATTTTAATAGGTTTAACATAATGAGCCACCTCGACCTGAAGAGTATCAACATCGATCTTCATGGGGGCTTTAGCTTTTCTGCAAACTTCAAACGTCCATCCTTCAAATCATTTTGAACCAAATCCCTTAAAATTAAACATTGTGAAGTTTTATATCCCAAAAGTTATGATATTTACAAAAATCTCTTTTTTTCTTTGCTCTAATGGTGGCATCTTCGCGCCCCGTGGCACTAATATTTAACCATCTGCAACCAATAAATGTAAGATCTCATCACATTTGGTTATGTCGAATGTGTAGGTTTTCTTTGGGAACTTATCACTTTTTTGGTTTTCAAACACTATTTGCTAATTGGGACACATCCCTTAGGTATTGGGTATCCAATTTATTCCTAATGGAGAAATATTAGCCACCAACATCCATCTCGACTAGTTTATGCTCAGAATCTTGGGTAAAGTGTAATACCCTATTTCCCCGTCGGTAATTTAACCAAAAATCAGAGTAAATTAATTCATAAAATAAAAACATCAAAAATAGGATGTCACATCTTTGTACATACACACATGCTCATATAATAAGATATGCAACACATTATCACATGTTCACCAAGTCTAAACTTCATTTCATTTATTCGCAGTGGAAAAACATCAATAACGGTTATTCTTAACTCTTTAACATGAGTTATAATTATCATAATTCAAACTTCAACATGCATCATCAAATAAATCCAACAAAGTGGAGTTCTACAATAGTTTACTGCCATCATAATAAAACAAACGCAAAACCCCCAAGTGCTATGTATTAGAGTTGACACCGACTCAATCTACATAAAATGAGGCACTTCTCAACGAGCCTCTACCTCGAGCTACTTTGGATCATCTGCACGTTACCCACGTAGAGGCAACATTCAAATAGAAGGGGTGAGATGTCACAATAATATAATAAGTTATATAATTATAAGTATACGACATATATATCACGCAAGATTCCAAGCTCAATAATCATCAATCATAATTCATAATGATTATACAAGTACATACATATTTATCCTCATCCATCATATAACACATACCAACTATACAACTCAACTTCATCGTTATATCAACAATTCAATCAAATGCAATGCAACTGATGCTGATGAAAGATGCATGTGGTACCAATAAGGAAAAAAACTCATCTTAATAATGCACACTTAGGGCAACAACATTGTAACACCAATACATGCCATCGTTCGCCAATACATGCCATCGTTTGACAATACAGGCCATCATTCGCCAATACAGGCCATCATTCATGAATGCATGCGACATTGACATGCAACAAAACAATTCACATTGATTATTCTTACTCATCAACACCACGCTAATACAGGCTATCGTCATTATCATTATCATGCAATACATCGTGTAAAATAATCAAATTATTTATACAACATCATCTTACTCAATCGCATCAATATGCACCACACTTCGTACAACATTAACACACAAGGCATAAACCTTCACAAAAATAATCATCATAAGATAGAAAATATCATATCACATCAACACCAAAATCTTCATGATTAATTCCACAACAACAATAATTCATCATTAAAAATAGGACATTTCCAATTAACCTACTATACAAAGTATTTGCATACATTTCACAAAACGACATAACTTGATAGTATCAAACACCCGTCCATGCATCAAATAGTTGGAATTCTGGTATTGAAAATATTTTTAAGAGAAAGTATGATAAACCAGTGTTCCAACGATTTGAACTACGCGTCAATCGGATACCCGAAACTCAAGTTAAGAATTTTTGAAGTTTTACAAGATTTACCAACATTGACAACCTACAACAACAGACACTGACACCACAAAACATCTTTATACACCAATTAAATTTAGTTCCAGAACTAGAAATCATTTTTACAAGAAAGTACATTGTATTAGCTTTCAAACGGTTTAAACCGCACCCAAAACGGACTCCCGGGTTGAAAGTTATTAATTTTTGAAAATTTCAATTTTTTTTAATTTACTTTCGGGGTAACCGATTACCCAATATGTGGTACCCGAGTACACCCAGTCAAAATGCCCAAAAATGCTGTTTTTTCACGTGGTAACCAGTTACCCATATACTGTAGCCGATTCCCCTGTACAGAGTAAAAAAAACTAGATTTTTATGTTACGAAAATCTTCCTTTTCCAACCCAAAACCCCAATTTTTATACATCAAAATACATAATCTAATTTATCACATTGTCATACTACATCTACTACATTCTAACTCAAGTCACATCATCAATTTCATCAATTATGCATAATTTCAACTGATTAAATTAAAAACAATATACACCAAAACCTAACATTCAATATCATCATCTACCCAAAATTATACCACCTATTAGAGATTCAGAACCCTAACCTTACCTTAGGTTGTAGATTCCTCAAGCTTCAACAATGGTTCCTCTCTTCTTAGCTCTTCCTCTTCCTTGCTTCTGCTCTTCTCTCGTTTCTACGATTGATCAAAATAAGAATGCTCTTCTATTCCTCTTTGTGATACGGTGGCATAACCGACTGTTAATACTGGTTTGCGTTTTTTGTTCGAAATGTCGCGGTAAGCAAGAGTCGCCATTGACTTTTCTTTTATCCAAAAAGGAAAGGGTGAAAAGAACATAAAAAGACCTTTTTTCGAGATTTCTGAGTAAGGGGGGCATATTATGGAAAGGGAAGGTGTTAGCACCCTTTCCATCCGTAGTTTTCTATGGGCTCTTAGATGCTAGCTCATGTTTTGAATATTGCTTGTGCTTTGTGTGTTTTGAAAATTGTTTTGAAAATGCCTTAGTAAGGCGATTCGCTTTGTGATAAATCTTGTATCAGTCCTCAAGAGTGTTGACAAGGCGAATGTTTTTGAAAGTGTTTTGAAATATTTTTGTGTAGCTGCAAAATGTTGTTTTGAGCAAGCATCTAAGAACTTATCTACTTATACTTGAAAAGGTCGTTCTTTTCCTCCTAACCTTTTGACAGTTCTATCCTACTATTAGTGAGTAGGTAGCCCTATCGTTGGATAAATGAGGGACAAGCGCGGGTCATCGTTATGGTCATTGAAGGCAACATATATGGATACCTTAGCAGTTCGAAGGGACTGTCATCATATAGGCAACATCGAGGGACAAGATCATTTCTTGTAGGCAACTCGAGGGACGTTAAAGGACTATGATCTTTATGATGACTTTTAGATTGAGGGTCTTTTGTTAAGATATCCCTACGTTCGAGGGACATGACCATTGTTTTCCGAGCAACCAAGTGGGGAGTACCCTAGGGGTACAAGTGTACAACAATGTGTTTTTTCAGTTATATTTATCTTGCAATTAGGGTTTTCTATCGTTCATTTTTTATCTTTCCATACAATCCTATTAATCTAAGCATTGCATAAAATATAGTAGCTGAAGGTAAAGGCGGAAATATAAACCTAGGCTATTACAAAGCTTTGGGGCAGTTACATAATAGTGAAGAATGCGGAAAAGAAATCCTAAAACTATTACATTCCGGAAGCAATTAAATGATAATGATAAAAAAAAGCGGAAAAAATAAAGCTACGCTATTACAGTTGAACGCGCCCTATACACTTTATCTAGGAAAATAAAAATAAGATGACAATAGAAAAGAAAATGTTTTGGTGATTTTTTTATGAAAAAAATGATGTATGATAATTAAATAAACCTAAAAACCTAATTAATTTTAATTAATAAGAAAATGTTAATTTTGAAAAAAGTTAATTAAAATACCTAAATCTTAATTAGTTTTAATTAATAATAAAAAAAAGGTTAATTTTGAAAAAAAGGTTAATAAGAAAAAAACCTAAAACCTAATTAATTTTAATTATAAAAAAGGTTAATTTTAAAAAAAAAAGTTAATTAATTAAAAAAACCTAAAACCTAATTAATTTTAATTAAAAAAAGGTTTTTTTTTAAAAAAAAAATTTGTGTAATGATTAACAAGAAAGAATTAATTTTGCCAAAAAATAGATAGGGGAAGAAACATCAATGAAAAATAGGGTTAGAAAATACAAATAATACAAATGTCAGGGGTGGGTGTTGACCCAAAAATTTATTTAAAACCTAAAATTATTATTTGAGTTTAATAGAAAAAATCAAGGGTTTGTGAAAAATGTTAGGTTTTATGAAAAAAGTTTTAAACCGAAAGAAGGAAAATAGGTAAAATAGATAAAAGGATAAATAGAATGGAAGAAAACCAAAACCAATAGGGGTGGGTGTTGAATCCACACCCTTAATCTCCTCAGGATGTCTGTCTTTCCATGCATTGGTGGTTCTTATGATCCAGCCTCAGTGTTTTGTAATAACCCTGCATGGAACCCTGTTTAAATATGTAGTGTTGAATCTCATGAACACATTAAATAAATTATTATATCATGAAATACAAATAAAGAAAATATATGAAATTTTATAATGTTAAAACTGATATGGCATGTATGAATGCTTCTACATCCTTTTGATCATGGAGATCAAACCAACCTTTCCCTTACTGGAGAAGTAGTGAGATGAGGGTTTGTAACAAGGATGACTTGTTTGTAGTGAGATGGGGTTTGTAACAAGGATTTTAAGGTTTTTAGGGTTCTTGAAGAAATTTGATATTTTGACAGGGTTGTGGTAAATGTTTTTTTCTCGTTTTGTTTGTGTGAAAAGAATTAGATTATATAATCAAAATTAGAGAAAAAACGTGTTTTGAATGTGCAATTTGGCCTCCAATAACCACAAGCAATAATGCAGATTTTTATTCACTTGAGTCCGTCACGTTTCATGCTAAATCGCAGGGGCTTAAGTGCAATTTTTGAAGTTGAAATATGAAAACAAAATGTAGCCGACATCGAGAACTAACTCCTGTCCGAAAATAAGCTCAATCGGATAAAAGGTGAATTAGTTATGAATTTTTGAAATTTTGGCTAAAACAAACTTATTTTGGGCTCCAGTGTCAACTCTGACACGTTCTTCAATAAACAATTGGTATTGATTGGAGAATAACCCGGTCTCAACATTGGAAGAAAAGTTGTAGACCTCTGAGTCTATGACCTTGTATAAAAATATGGACTTGATCCGATGAAAATTGACCGAGTTATGAATTTTCGAAGTTTCGACCCAGATGAAATGATATTCAGCATTCAGGATTTTCGGCGCGTTACGCGCACTCTGAGCAAAAAAAGAAGGCTTTTTGGATACCGTTCGAACTCGATACCTCCTGTGAAAACGTATCCTACTCAATTTGTGAAATTTTGGCACCAGAACCAAATCGATACGATGAAAATCAACCAAGTTATGATTTTCTGAACATGACGCAAATAAACTTCTGTCACAAATTTTCGGTACGAAAATACTTGATAAATCCAAATTTTTGAAGACCTTCTGATCGAAATTGGCTTCCATCCGTGAGAGATGAAAACGTAGATAACGTCAAGACAGAACTTTGGCCACTGGAACAGGTTCAAAACAAGCCACGATCTTCAAGTTATGAATTTTTTAGTACGTAAAAACTGCACTTTCAGCACACTTTTTCACCACATTTCTTCGAGAAAACTCACACATTTGGAGACCTTCTTTAAAGAATTGGCTCTCGAGCCGAACCTGAATTTAAGAATACGTTATCAGAGATATTTTGGCGAAAGAACACCTGAATATGACGTGCCGGGTTGGACTTGTGAATCTTTGAACCCAGAATCGTTGCAAAATGGCGAACCGATCTTCAGCACGGAAAATACTCTGAGAACATCTATTGGCGAAATAAACGTCACTTGTAACCTGACGAAGCTTGATAAATATACCTTTATTCCATAACCATAAAACCAATAATATGCGTGTATGAAAAGAGGGTAAATTTTGGGGTACAACAGCTGCCCCTGTTCAATCTTCTTAAACCTGAAGATTTAGATTGGCTTGTCTGCCTTTCGTGATCTGAAGGTGGAAGATGATTGAACAATAGAGTGCCCAGAAATTTACACTCATATGTAATGATTCTTGACTATGTAGATAATGTCGGGAATAGGCTTATAGATTCCATTTGAAGATGACTGAAAGTCGTCAGAGATGGGCTTAAAGACGCCATCCTGAGAATGTGATGGAGAGTCGTCGGAGATGGGCTTAAAGATGCCATCCAGAATAATAATGATTTCATGAGATATTCCTTCGTGGGAATTCCTATTCCTTTTGTTAGGGAGTCATCTCTTGATTGAGGAGACGGAAGTGAAATGCTTATCTAGTCAAGATCTAGGCTTCACAATGACTGGTTAAGGATGATAAGGCTGACTGCTATCTGGTCGTATTCCAGGCTTCATAGCGACTTACTGGGGAAATATGAAATCGACCGTATCTGGTCGGGTCCAGGTTTTACAGTGTTGTAAACTATTGTCCGGAGATAAAAGAGAAGGAACCTGGATAGTAGGGTTACTTCGAGATGAAAGCCTTGATAGTAAGGCTGTGAGAAGTAACCTGGATATTAGGGTTACTTTGAAATGAAAGCTTGGATAGTAGGGCTATGAAAAGTAACTTGGATAGTAGGGTTACTTCAAAATGAAAGCCTGGATAGTAGGGCTATGAGAAGGAACCTGGATAGTAGGGTTACTTCGAAATAAAAGCCTGGATAGTAGGGCTATGAGAAGGAACCTGGATAGTAGGGTTACTTCGAAATGAAAGCCTCGACAATAGGGCTATGAGAAGGAACCTGGATAGTAGGGTTACTTCAAATGAAAACCTGGATAGTAGGGCTATGAGAAGGAACCTGGATAGTAGGGTTGCTTTGAAATGAAAGCCTGGATAGTAGGGATATGAGAAGGAACCTGGGTAGTAGGGTTACTTCGAAATGAAAGCCTGGATAGTAGGGCTATGAGAAGGAACCTGGGTAGTAGGGTTACCTCGAAATGAAAGCCTGGATAGTAGGGCTATGAGAAGGAACCTGGATAGTAGGGTTACTTTGAAATAAAAGCCTGGATAGTAGGGCTATGAGAAGGAACCTGGATAGTAGGTGTTGTACCCCAAAATTTGCCCTCCCATTTCCTCAACATTTTTTCATCACAAGACCCTTGGAGCTCAAGAACAAGTTAGGGTTTGCTCTGCTCAAGACTTCTCCTTGCACTGTTGACCCAAATTAGGGTTTGAGTTTACACAAAGATGTTTTGACCTAAAATGCCAAAGATGACTTTCATACTTCATGTTGGACTCACAAGTTTATCCATACCAAGTTTCAAGCCTTGATTCCAATCTTTGCCCAGTCAATTGGACAGTTGACCTAGAAATCAGCTGTATTGGGGAAAAAGTCAACTGTGGTCAATTGACAGTCAAACCTCATGATTTTTGACCCACATCAACATTATTAACTCATATGGACCATTTGATCAAGTTTGGATCATAAATCCACAAGAAATTTGATCAGATCACCAAAAGGGCAAAATGGTCATTTTTAGGGTTTTGACTGCACAAAGGCAATTTTTGACTGTTTGACCTAGCCAATGGCAAACCAAGCTCACATATGGACTCAAGGACTCAATGGCATTGTCTTGACATGTTCAACAAGTTCAAAAGATCCCAAATGCACAAGATTGACAGATGAATTTTCCAGTCAACTGAGCAAAATTTGACTGTATACTGAAAAGTCAAACTTTGACTTTTTGGTCAAAATCAAGTGTCAAGATTCATTTTTCATCAAGACATGTCAAATTATGAAACTTGTTCATCAAGAAATCAAAAATCACAAATTAGGGTTTGAAATGAAGAAATTTCATAACTTAGAATTTTTCTAAGTTATGAAATTTCCTAATTTTTTCCTAACTTTGTCCCATTTTTTTATCAAGATATATTTGGATTCAAGCAAAACTCAAAACATGAAAGTTACGGTCCATTGCAAAATCTACAACTTTGATTCACAAAGTTTCCTCAAACGAAGCTTGTAGCTCAAGTTATGATTTTTGGAACAAGGGTGCAAAACATTCTTAACTTAGAAATATTTTGACTTATTCTAGGTAGGATTTTTGCCTAACTTCATGGACATTTTTCACATTCTTCCACTTGGAATTTCAACTTGCATTACAAATATGGATTGTAGTACACATTCCAAGCTTTCCAAATTGTCCAAGAACTTCTCAAACACCCTTGTGGTTAGGGAGAATCAAATTTGTCAATATGGGCAAAAGTCACTTTGTTCATGGCCATTTTCATGTTCATAACTTAGGCATTTTTGAACTCAGCTTACACAACTAGATTACAGGCCTTTTATCTCATCCACACTCAATAATTTAATGCCAATCCTTTGTGTTCAAGCCTTATCTTGTGTGTTTAACCATTACATGCCAAATTAATCCATATATAGAAAAAGCATTTTATCCATTCTTGTAAAGAAGTGCTTTATGTCAAATACAAATCCAAGAAGCATGGGCCAAATCTTGAGAGCTAGCATTTTTTGTACACAAATCACACTGATCAAGAGTGATTTGTGCAGCATGTTTGAGGGGCCTGTGGTAGCCTATATTGAAACTTGACAAACTTTGCTTAAGATAGAAGAAACTTTGCATATTGAAACACATCTCACATTGCTGCAAGAACTAACTCAAGCAAACCTTGTAAACACTTTCCACTTGATCCAACTGACCTGAAACACGAGCCAACCACCTTCAATACCTCCCCAAACATAAAAACACCATTTTGCTGCACAAAACAGGGCATCCCTGCAGATTGAGTTGCACAACTCAGTTTGCTCGTGCGTTTTGGCCAAAGCTTGTTCATACACACTCCCTACCATCCATTGAAGCTATCCCAAGCCCTAGCTACAGACTGTAACACCTCTAACCAAGTTCACCATTTTCATTTTTTCAATTGTGCAGGTTGAGTTACATAGCTCGTTTCAGCTAGTTTCAAGACACACCAAGCATTGGAGGAGCATCCCTGAACTTCAAGCAAGCTATACAAGTCCTCAAACTCCATTGAAGATACCTCCATTGTTGTACACGACTCAAGCTGAAATAGGTAAAAACATGGACTTCTATCTCTCAATCTAGGAAGAGTTAGGCTTAGGTTTATGAATGAAACATGCTCTACTCATGGCCCTGAAGCTACCCATATCCTCACTTTTCATTTATATTGTGTGTGTTAAGAGAATTTGGAACCTGAACATTAGAAAAAACTTAGGTCAGAAATTGGGGATGAAGAAATTCTCCCTCGTTTCTTAGAGTTAAGTCAAGTTTTTTATATGTCTGGAATCGTCTCTTGATGCTCTACATTTTTGGTGTTATGAGTTTTGCTTGAAAGTCCAGGAATCAGGAGTTAGGAAATGCGCGTTTTTGTTGTTCAAACAAGTCTGGAGGTTGAAGATGATTGGCTTGGGCTGGGCCTGAGTCAGTCCTACTTTTTGCACCCCTTTTTTCAATTTGCACCCCCCTGGCCCATTGTATGATATACTTGTCATTTTTTATTTTGATTTTATATTTTTATCCAAGCATAAAAAAACACTAAAAATATTTTTCTCACATTTTTTGCATTTTATTTTGTTTCATTTAGTTACATATATAAATGAACATATATACTTTTTTTGTTTAAAATACTAAAAATAATACAAAATACATTTTGTTTTCTAATTTTATTTTATTTTATCTTTTGAAAACATTTTCTAAAAAATATACTTTTTTTTTTGTAAATAATAAATATTTTATTTTTGTACATATTTAATATATTTAGTAAATAATATAAATACTTATATATTTATTAGAATATTTAGGGAAAAAATACAAAAATAATACATTTTTTATTTTTATTAATAATTAACCTCAAAAAATACCTTTTTTACAATATACTTCCTTTTTATTTATTTTTTGTATATAATTAATAAATATTGCATATAATAAATAATAAATACCTTTTATTTACAAGATTAGGGTTTTGCCCTAAAACCATGAAAAAATCCAAAAAAATTAATCCTTTTTATTTTTGTTTATTTGACACATGAAAAATACTTTTACATACATATAAAAATCATTTTTTGCATCTTGCATATTTATTGTATTTTTATTCAATTATTGTATAATTAAAATAACTTGTATATTCAATTTGGATGTAATAGCTTAGATTTTAATTTCTTGCTAAAATATCCCCATTTGAACATTTGTACCCCCCATCCCATAATTGTGTTGTAATAATTTAGGATTTTATTTTTCGCATTTAAAAGCTTTCTAAATATGCCATGATAGACTTAGGGTTTGTATGCAAATCAAAAAAATGACAAATAGCTTGACCTAATTCAAAGACAAAAAGCATGAAAAATGGACAACACCAATCACACTTGCACCCCTAGGGTTACTCCACTTGTTGCCTTCAATAATGGGCCATGTTGCATGTTAGGTGTCTTTGGCAAAACAAAACAATTCAAATGATCATAGTCCCTCGATGACGCTTTCAAAAGTTGCCTAAAAAATGATCAAGTCCCTTAAAGGAAAAATTGCCCAAAGACACTTGGCACCATTGCCATCATGGTCTGAACGATGACCCGCGCCCGTCCCGTTAACATCCTAACACAATATTGTCCACCAAATACAATGGTGGAACAAAATTGTTAAAAGGGTTAAAACATAGAGAAAACCTTTGAGTAAATTTAGGGGTAGACAAACTCTTAGTTACTTGATCAAACTTGCAAAAACACTTGCTTACTTTTCAAAACACACATCACAACACACTTTCAAAACAACTTTAAAAAACATTAAAAACTTTTCAAAAGACATACACCTTTGTATACATTCAAACATGAATCATTGCAAAGGTTGCCACCACATTGGCCTATTTTCAAAACATTTTCAAACCCACATACAAAGCACCATTTCAAACAATTGAAAGCACCATTTCAAACAATTGAAAATCAAGGCAAGTTGATCTAAGCAAGTAACTAAGAGCTCATGGGTAACCATGGATAGAAAGGGTGCTAATACCTTCCCTTTCTATAATTTACTCCCCGAACCCAAGAAAACATCTCAAAGGTTTTTGCTGTGCTTTTTAACCTTTCCTTAGGATAAAATAAAAAGTCGGTGGCGACTCTTGCTCAACCGAAACATTTGCGAAAACAAACGCAAACCTCAAGTCAGTTCTCCCACCGCATCACAGAACTGGCGACTCTGCTGAGGAGAATTTTAAAGTGGAGTAACCTTAGGGCTTAGATCACCCTCTTGCATGACTAATTGTTTGCTTTGATTGCTTTATATCTCGATTCTCTTGTTTGGGCTTGAAATCCTACACCCGGATTTGGGGAAACATTCATAGATAGAAATACGTTGTGGAAACTGTGCAGGGTATACCGACACGGTTGAAGCAATAGCTATATTAGTGCGACATATTTGTGAGTACCGGTAACCCTTGAGTTCAATCAAGGAGAGTACGGGGCTGCTGAGTGATGTCACTAAGCACTAATGACCTAGAACCTTACTTGACCATCTTGGCCTTTCATTAGGGGTAGTGAGATGACCGACTTTGGTGCAGTCCGAAGTTGGTAGATACTCGATACTACACTCATTGAGGGTTGTTTTCTTGGAATATTTTGGTCGCTAGTTAAGTGGCTAAACCAAAACAATGAACATGGAAAACAATCTAATGATATTGAGCTCCTTAGAAGCCGGTTACTATTTATAGGACAGGTTTTTAAGCCAACTACACTCAAGAGGGTACTTACCTATGAAACCCCATGCAAGCCTAAACTAGGGTTTTGTGTGAATTTCCTGTACATATGTTTGTGCATACATCATGAGCATCATAAAGCATCATATACATCCACTAACCATTTCAAGGGTTGGGATCTTCATCTTTGTTCTTGTTTTGTAGGTCATGGAAATTCTTCGCAGGAAAACTATCCAAGTCAACCTTGTGAGAATCCCTCCTCAACTCAAGGAGCTCACATCCAGAATTCCGGAAAGCTCTCCCTTCAGTGAAAGACATGGTAGACTGCTCAGCCTAGTCAACACCAGCATTGAAGAAGACATGGTAAAGGTGTTGTTCCAGTTCTTTGACCCCCTTCACCACTGTTTCACTTTCCCCAACTATCAATTGGTGCCTACTTTGGAGGAATTTTCTCAACTCCTGAGAATTCCTATTCTTAATCAACTACCCTACAACGGTACGGAAAAAGAACCAAAGCCTGAAGATGTTGCTCAAGCACTACACTTGCAACCATCTGACATCATGGGGAATTGGGAAACTAGAAGCGGCGTCAAAGGCTTCTTGGAAAAATTCTTGTTTGAGAAGGCACAAGAGTGTTGGAATTCGTTAGATCTACAAGCCTTTGAAGAAATTGTGGCACTCCTCATTTATGGGTTGGTCTTGTTCCCAAATCCTGACCAGCTTATAGATGTCAACGCCGTCAAAATCTTCTTATCCAAAAATCCAATACCAACATTGCTTGGGGACATTCTTCACTCATTTTACACACGAACAATGAGAAAGAGGGGTGTTATCATGTGTTGTACTCCTCTCCTTGCAAGGTGGTTTATTTCGCACCTTCCACAATCTGTCTTGAAGAATGACCAAGGATTAAGGTGGTCACAACGATTGTTGACCCTCACTCACTCTGATGTACATTGGTGTTCTCGGTCCAGAGAAAATGTCATCATCGTCGATCATTGTGGAGAGTTCCCTAATGTTCCATTACTTGGCATTAGAGGAGGCATTACCTACAACCCTTGTCTAGCTTTGAGACAATTTTGATATGCAAGGAGGGATGGCCCTCATGACATGTTGATTCCTGACCTAGTTTTTGACTTCAACAACGATGCGCAAGGACTTCGCCAAAGATTCATCAGAGCTTGGAGGATGCCTAACAAGGTAGACAGCAAGGCACTGGGGCACAAGAACTCCATCCCTCTTGAGCCTTATCTCAAGTGGGTACGAACCCGAGCCCAGAGTCTAATGATGCCTTACCCCCATGTTCTCCCTGTGATTAAAGAGCCCGTTAAGGAAGGAGAGGTTCCCTACACCATCCTATATCCTGACATGCCAACATCATGGGAGGAGATGCAGAAGAGCTGGATCCAACTCAAGGAGGAACGAAACACTTTTGAAGCCAGCTTCTACGCTAGTGAGAAGAAGGTTTTGGAGCTTACCCGCCGACTCCACGAGGAAGAGACCCTCAACACCTACATCACACCAAAGAGGATGCGCAACATCTTTTTACCTTGAGAAGTTTTTTGTAATATTTGGCCCATGGGGCATTTATGTACTGACAAATTTCTTCTTATTAATATGACGTGTGTTCTTTTTATTTGCAACAATTTTGAATTTTCTAAATCCTTGAATGCATTGCATAAATAAGCATATCATGCATCATATGCATAACAGGTACCCTTCTTCTACAGGTTGCTTAATCTTCTTCGCTGTTTATTTCAGCACTCAATCATCATGTCTTCCGAGCCTACTACCGAACAAGCTATCAAGGCCCTCCAGGCCCAGAACGCCCAGTTTCAAGAGCTGGTCATGAGCTTAGCCCAGGGTCAACAAGAGTTGAAGGCTCTACTCTTGAAAAAGAAGAAGAAGAAGAAGAGGACTGCGCTGTTTAACACAGGACGGAGATTTGGGAATACACTGCAGAATGAGGCTGATCAGACTACTTCCTCTGCAGAGAAAGACAGTCCCCAAGGGGGAAGGGCTCCTAGTCCTGTGGTCTCCGACCACGAGACGGATTAGAATGATGAACAGTACCCTCCTGCTGAAGACAGGTACAAGCAACTAGAGGACCGTTTAAGTGCCATGGAGATTCAACATGTGCCGGGGTTAGATTTTGGAGATCTAGGTTTATCTTCTGGGGTGGTGATCCCATACAAGTTCAAGGCACCTGACTTTGCAAAGTACGACGGGGCTTCCTGTCCTAAACTGCATCTCAGATCATATGTAAGGAAGATCCAACCTTACACTGCAGACAAGAACCTGTGGATCCATTTCTTCCAGGACAGCCTTTCGGGGTCTCAACTCGAATGGTTCTATCAGCTGGATGGAGCCAGTATTCGAAACTGGAAAGACTTGGCTACTACGTTTTATAAGCAGTATCAGTACAATTCTGACCTCGCTCCCACGCGTACCCAACTCCAGGGTATGTCACTGGGGACGGGCGAAGGATTCAAGGAGTATGCGCAAAAGTGGAGAGACCTGGCTGGTAGGGTGCAGCCACCTTTGACGGACCGTGAGCTTGTCGACATGTTCTTAGGGACCCTGTCTGGTCCGTTCTTCAACCACCTGATTGGTAATTCTTCTGTTGGGTTCACAGACCTGATCTTGACTGGTGAGAGAATAGAAGCTGGTATCAAGTCAGGGAAGATACAGAAAGGTGCCTCCTCGAGTACTGAAAAGAAGCCCTTCAAGAAGGAAGCCAGTGCTGTTTATGGTCCCAGAAGACAAGTTAAACCGGAACGCCGCCAAGCTGTTAACGCGTTGTTAATTTCAAAGCCTGCTGCTGCTCCTCAGCAGTATAACCAACCAAGGGGCGAGAGACCCAAAAGGCAGTACACTCGGCTCAGTATGACCCTGTCTCAGATTTTGCCGCAACTACTATCAACCAACCTGGTAACTGTCAAGGAAGCTCCGAAGGTAGTGAACACAGCTTCTCCAAAGTACAACCCCAACGCCCGTTGCGCTTATCACTCTGATAGCCCGGGGCATACTACGGATGATTGCTGGGCTCTGAGGAATAAGGTTCAAGATCTTATTGATGCTAAAGAAATACAGTTTGAGGCGCCCGAAAGGCCCAATGTTGTGACTGCTCCCATGCCCCAACATGGAGTGAATGCTATGGAAGAAGACCGATATGTAGCCTCTGTGGAAGAGATTGTTACTCCGTTATTGACCGTCAAAAGGAATCTGTTGCTAGCCGGTTTATTTTCGGGATGTGGTAAAGGTTGCCTTCTGTGTGCTGTTTCACCTGCTGGTTGTCCTTTGCTGAAATCAGGTATCCAAAGCCTGATGGATAGCAAAGAGATCTTGTTCAAGAAGATTTCTGTTCCTGCTGTCCCTGTTGAAGAAGTTTCAATTGTCACTATTTTCAATAACCCTCCTAAGGTTCCTTCGAAGAAGCCTGTCAAAATCATGTCCACTCAGAAGATTGCTCCTATCATCATCACTGTTCCGGGGCCTCTCCCTTATACATCCGACAAAGCTGTCCCGTGGCACTATGGGGCAGATGTTTATGTTCTTGGAGTAAAGTAACAGTTTGATACTAGTACCGGCGTCAGTAACATCACCGGGCCTACCAAAGTTACTCGCAGTGGTAGGCTATTCTCACCAAATATTGCACCTCCAGCTATTCAGAAACCTCTTGTCATCACACCTGCAAGTGTGCCTGCTTCCCTTCCTGATCAAGTTCCTATTTCTACCCCTGCTGCCGAGTCATCTGACGCTCGGGGCAAAGGGATTGCTACTGATGTGCCTGCCTGGACGGAGGCACCGAAGACAACCAATGTTGAAGCTTTTCAGCAAGAGATGGAAGAGATCCTCAAGATTATCAAGAAGAGTGATTTCAATGTAGTTGAGCAGTTGGGACACACCCCATCAAAGATTTCTATGCTATCACTGTTGTTATGTTCAGAGGCCCATGCCAAGGCCCTGATTTCCTTCCTGAAGATGGCCCATGTGCCACAAGAAACGTCTGCTGATCCATTTACCGATTGTGTGGCCAACTTGACTGCTGATAATGGTTTGGGCTTCTCTGACGCCGATCTGACTGCCAAAGGAAAGAACTATAACGACGCCCTGCATGTCTCCATTTAATGCAGGGGCACTACTCTTGCCCATGTATTGGTAGACACCGGTTCTTCATTGAACGTATTTCCCAAGAAGGCCCTAGACAGGTTGGATTGTGAGGGTTTGGAGCTCAAGCCTAGTAACATTGTTGTCCGAGCCTTTGACGGTTCGAAAAGGATGGTACATGGTGAAGTTGACATTCCAATCAGGGTTGACTCTCAAGTTTTTGATTCTACTTTCTATGTGATGGATATCCGACCATCCTATTCTTGTTTGTTGGGTCGTCCACGGATCCACAAGGCTGGAGCTGTGACCTCCACACTACATCAGAAGCTTAAGTACCCGGTTAGAGGGAAGATTGTGACAGTTCAGGGGGAGGAAGAGTATATGGTCAGCCACCTCAACTCGTTCCGGTACATAGAAATGGTTGGGGAGTTCATTGAGACCCCCTTTCAACACTTTGAAGAGGTGCCTCAGACACTGGCATCAGTTGAAACTGTGATTGAAGACCCTCTTTTTAAGATGGCTTCCTTAAAGGATGCCCGAGCTGTGATTGAGAAGGGTGAGTGTGCAAACTGGGGACGACTTCCTGACTTCACTCCAAAGACTGACAAGTTTGGTTTGGGCTTCACTGCAGAGGCTCAGAGGGCTGTTCGTAAGGCAAGAATTAGAAAACCTCCTGTGTTCATCACCAACCCGGGAGTGAATGCTATTGAAGACGACGTGGAGGAATCTGAATTCGACAGCTGGATCTACCCAACAACCGACGGTGGACCAAGCAACTGGACTGCCAAAGACTTCACACCTATTACTTTTGTCACTCAGTAATGAACTCTTTTGTTTTGAATTTGTAACAGACAATATTTTGAAACTTTTATGGCTCGGTGTCCTACCCGGGGCACCGTGGCTCCATTTGTGAGGGCTTTTGTGTGTCATTTTCATATATCATCAATAAAAACATTGGACGTTTGTTGCATTTCAAAATCTCGCGCTCCTTTTCTTTCTTTATTATATATTGCAAAACAACTATATTTACACACACTCACTTATACAGGTTCCAATCCACTTTGGATTTCACTGGTAACAACTCTGCTACTGCCAGTTATGACTTCGAAAATCCGATCAACTTAGCCGAAGACGAAGGTGAAGATGATTGTGAAGTGCCTGGTGAACTTGCAAGACTGCTACTCCAGGAAGAGAGGGCCATTCAGCCACATGAAGAGCCAGTGGAAACAGTAAATCTGGGTACTGAGACAGACAGAAAGGAAGTCAAGATTGGTGCCAATCTAGAGTTCAGTGTGAAACAACGGTTGATTCAGATGCTGCATGACTATGTGGAAATCTTTGCCTGGTCTTATGAAGACATGCCTGGGTTGGATACCGACATTGTGGATCATCACCTGCCTACCAAGGAAGATTGCCCTACGGTAAAACAGAAAGTCCGCCGTATGCATCCAGAAATGTCCGAGAAAATCAAAGCTGAGGTTATGAAACAATTTGACGCCGGGTTTCTAGCAGTGACTTCTTACCCTCAGTGGATTGCCAACGTGGTTCCAGTGCCAAAGAAGGATGGTAAGGTCCGAATGTGTGTTGATTACAGGGATTTGAACAGGGCGAGCCCTAAGGATGATTTCCCTCTGCCTCATATCGACGTTCTGGTTGACAACACTGCTCAGCATAAAGTTTTCTCCTTCATGGACGGCTTCTCCGGTTATAATCAGATCAAGATGGCTCCTGAAGACATGGAGAAGACCACTTTTGTTACTCAGTGGGGCACCTTTTGCTACAAGGTCATGCCTTTTGGGTTGAAAAATGTTGGGGCAACATACCAACATGCCATGGTTGCTTTATTTCATGACATGATCCATCATGAGATAGAAGTATATGTCGACGATATGATTGCAAGGTCCCAAACTGAGGAGGAACACCTTGACCATCTACAGAAGCTGTTTGACCGTCTGAAGTTGTACAAGATGAGGTTGAACCCGAACAAGTGCACCTTTGGGGTAAGATCTGGAAAATTGCTAGGTTTCGTCGTAAGCGACATAGGTATTCAAGTAAACCCTGCCAAAGTGAAAGCCATACAAGAGATGCCAACTCCCAAGACAGAGAAAGAAGTCAGAGGCTTTCTAGGATGATTGAACTACATTGCCCGATTCATCTTGCATCTAACTTCTACTTGTGAGCCAATCTTCAAGCTGCTAAAGAAAGATCAAGTAGTACGTTGGAACGATGAATGTCAGGCCACTTTCGAAAGAATCAAAGAGTATCTCCAAGAACCACCCGTTCTTATGCCACCGGTCGAAGGGAGACCTATAATCTTATACTTGACAGTACTTGACAACTCAATGGGGTGTGTGCTGGGGCAGCATGACGAGTCTGGCCGAAAAGAACACGCCATTTATTACCTTAGCAAAAAGTTTACCGACTGTGAGACCCGATACTCACTGCTCGAGAAAACTTGCTGCGCTCTGGTATGGGCTGCTCGCCGGCTGAGACAGTATATGTTGACTCACACTACTCTATTGATTTCAAAAATGGATCCAATCAAGTACATATTCGAAAAGCCTGCTCTGTCCGGAAGAATAGCAAGATGGCAGATGATCTTGACGGAATATGACATCCAGTACACGACTCAAAAAGCAATCAAGGGAAGTGTATTGGCAGACCATTTGGCACATCAGGCAGTGGATGATTACCAGTCGATGAACTTTGAATTTCCAGACGAGGATATCATGGTAGTGACTGATTGTGAAGTACCTGGACCGGATGAAGTACCTGAGGAAGGATCCCGATGGTCTATGCACTTTGACGGAGCCTCGAACGCTTTGGGTAATGGAATCGGCGCTGTGATCATATCCCCTAAAGGCACTCATACTCCACTCACCGCCCGGCTATGTTTCAACTGCACCAACAACATGGCAGAGTATGAGGCATGTATCATGGGTCTTCAAGCTGCAATTGACTTAAGGATCAAGTTTCTGAGTGTCTTCGGAGATTCCGCTCTCGTGATCAATCAGATCAAAGGCGAGTGGGATACGAAACACCCAAATCTTATTCCTTACAAGGAGTATGTGTCGACATTGCTTCCCCACTTCGAGGAGATAACTTTTGAACACTTCCCAAGAGAGGATAATCAGTTAGCAGACGTGTTGGCTACGATGTCTTCTATGTTCAAAGTCAAATGGGACAACGAGGCTCCCCGGATCATTATCTGGAAATTGGATGAACCTGCACATTGCTGCGATCTCGAGACCGAAGAGGTAACAGAAAAACCCTGGTATCATGAAGTGAAGAGGTACCTTGAAGCTCAAGAATACCCCGAAGGTGCATCTGTTAATGACAAGAAGTTCCTGAGAAGGTTTGCGGCAAAGTTCTTCCTCAGCAATGGCATTCTCTACAAGCGAAACCATGATTCGACCTTACTGCGTTGTGTGGATAAGACTGAAGCAGAAAAGATCATGGCAGAGCTACATGAAGGTACCTTCGGAACACATTCCAGTGGACATACCATGGCAAAGAAAATCCTTCGGGTAGGATATTTCTGGTCCACAATGGAAGCCGACTATTATCAGCATTCTCGAACCTGTCATAAATGCCAGATCTATGCTGATAAGGTGCACATTCCTCCGGTTCCTCTGAACGTCTTGACAACACCTTGGCCTTTTGCAATGTGGGGCATTGATATGATCGGCGAAATCAGACCTACGGCATCCAACGGGCATCGTTTCATCTTGGTAGCGATTGATTACTTCACAAAGTGGGTCGAGGCAGCTTCCTACGCTACGGTAACCAAGAACATCGTGGCACGGTTCATTCGGCACAACCTGATCTGTCGATATGGTGTACCTGAGAGGATCATTACGGACAATGGTACCAATCTCAACAACAAGATGATCAATGAGCTTTGCGAGCAATTCAAGATACAACACCACAACTCTTCTCCCTACCGGCCGAAGATGAATGGGGCTGTAGAGGCAGCTAATAAGAACATCAAGAAGATTGTGCAGAAGATGACAGTGACCTATAAAGATTGGCACGAAATGTTACCGTTTTCTCTTCATGGGTACCGTACCTCAGCACGGACGTCAACAGGGGCAACTCCCTTTTCCTTGGTCTATGGCATGGAGGCAGTCTTGCCTATTGAAGTCCAGATACCCTCTCTCCAGATAATGAAGGATGAAGATTTGAGCGAAGATGACTGGATCCAGACTCGGCTTGATCAATTAAACCTAATCGACGAAAAGAGACTCACCGCTATTTGTCATGGTCAAACATACCAAAAACGGATGATCAGGGCGTTTAACAAGAAAGTCAGACGACAAGAGTATCAAGTCGGAGACCTGGTAATCAAGCGCATCATTCTTCCTCAAAGTGATCCCAGAGGCAAATGGACCCCTACGTATGAAGGGCCATTTGTGGTTAAACATATCTTCTCAGGAGGGGCCATGATTCTAACCACCATGGATGGTGACGACCTTCCTCACCCCGCCAATGCAGACATAGTAAAAAGATACTACGCATGATTAAAGACCCGCTAGGTTGACACACCTAGGCAAAAATAAGGGCTTCCCGGCGAACCAAAAGGGTTCGGGCAAAAATAAGGGACGAAATAAAAAAAATCTGTACACCCGGCAAGTCGAAAACCTGAAAAGGCGGCTTGGGCAAAAATGGGTATCCCGGTGGACTGAAAACCCGAAAGGGCGGTCCAGGAAAAAGTTAGGGATAAAGCGTAATACTATGTCTCATTGGATCACCTTGCATCCAGAGTTCGGCATCAACTATCAGACTTCGGCGTCAATCCACCAGCTTCATCTTCAACTAAGCGGCAAAGTGATGAGACGCTTGAAGACATAAAGGCGATAGCAGAGTTGGAACCCAGTGGGATTATTTTTCACATAGATGTTTTGTTTCCTTTTCACAAATTGTATAAACTCTATTTTTCTCGGCGGCGTTCCCTTACTAGGACGCCAACCTCCTGTACACAAAACTCCTATTTACATGCAAATTTCAAAATCAATACAAGTTCAATTTTTCAGACAAATTACCCATCGTTTTTCCTTTTTCTGTTTTGTTTTGCAAATAACGTCCAAGGTTCATTTTTGATATATGCATTTGACATTAATTGCTAATCATGAATATTTGCATACGAAACAAAGGATTAATTACAGATGACACCAGGAACAGGGACAATAAAGAATTGTCTAAACAATTTAGTTGCTCTGTCCACCGAGGTACCAAGGTAAGTTTGGCTGAAGAACCTGACCAAGATTCCTTCACTCCCCACAGAGTAATATAATACTCTCCTCAAGAAGAGTTGATTTCCCATCAGCCCTGAAAAGGCACAGTATCTCCAGCAAGTCAGCAACACTCTCCTCAAGCCGAGTTAGTCTACTGTCAGCCATGAGAAAGTTGGGTATCCCCAGGAGATCTCAACATTCTCAAGCGGAATATAGACATTCCTCAGCAAGCATCCCCGACAGTCTTAATATAAGATTTGTTCCCCGACGGAATACAGACACCCGAGTGGAACCGTTCCCCAGCACAGTCCAAAGTTTCCCCAGTAGATTCTGGAAGTTTCCCCAGTAGATTCTGGAAGCTTATCACCTACAGAGTACGAACGTCTCTCCCCGACTTTATTCAAAGGTTATTTCCCCACCAGGGTATAACTGGGTTATCCTCAACTAATTACCACGGAAGGTTCGTCCTCGGCGATGTTCTTCCTATCCCCAGCAAAGTTCATCAAATTCCCCAACATAACATATCAGTGGAATCCCCAGTGGAGCTCTCATCAAAACCTCAGCGAAGTATCTCTTCCCACAGAGTAGTTCCCCGCAGAGTAATCTCTCCAACAAGTTTATTCCCCAACGGAGTCATCTTCTCCTACCGGTTTATTCTTGTAACCATCATCCCCAGCGGAAACGAAGAACTCCACTCTTCAACATCAGCCCAAGATTCCACAAACTCCCGGCACTCGTCAAGGATTTATTTTCCTAGACGAAAATACATTCATAGACATTTCACATTTCATACATCCTGTTTACATACATGATAAAGTGCATACAACACTATCTCATTTTGAGCATCATGACATCATGCATTTCATACGTCATGACATTGCATACAACTAATGTCTTGCCTTTTCAGGAAAAAGGACAATCCAAAGATGATTATTATCAACTGTCACAATTCCAGATTCAATTCCTGTATCTAGCCAGGGAATATCTGTGAGTGATCAATTTCCAGATTCGATACCTGCATCCGGCCAGGGCATATATGTAGACGACAAATTCCAGTTTCGATTCCTGTATCCAGCCAGGGTATATCTATAGACGACAAATTCTAGATTCGATACCTGTATCCAGCCAGGGCATATCTGCATGAAGAGTTTAGAGATTCGATACCTGTATCCAGCCAGGGCACGTCTGTAAGCAACCTTTTGAAGTTCCAGATTCGATTCCTGTATCTAGCCAGGGCATACCTGTGAGCGTTTGATTGTAGATTCGATACCTGTATCCAGCCAGGGCATATCTGCATGAAGAGTTTAGAGATTTGATACCTGTATCCAGCCAGGTCACGTCTGTAAGCAACCTTTTGAAGTTCCGGATTTGATTCCTGTATCTAGCCAGGGCATATCTGTGAGCGTTTGATTGTAGATTTGATACCTGTATCCATCCAGGGCATATCTGCATGAAGAGTTTAGAGATTCGATACCTGTATCCAGCCAGGGCACGTCTGTAAGCAATCTTTTGAAGTTCCGGATTCGATTCCTGTATCTAGCCAGGGAATATCTGTGAGCGTTTGATTGTAGATTCGATACTTATATCTAGCCAGGGCATATCTGCATGAAGAGACTGAAGATCAACACCTGTAGCAAGCCAGGAAACCATCTTTCTCAAATACGCAAATTCTCGCTAAGGAATCTCTTACGCAATCGACACCTCCAAATGGCATCTATAAGCCCATTCCTGACAAGGTTCTGTCACGTCTCCAGATGGCATCTATAAGCCCATCCTCCTATCCATCCTATCTCCAAATGGAATCTATAAGCCCATTCCCGACATCACATTGCTGATACTCCAGCATGCGAGTGCAAATTTCTGGGCACTTTAGTGTTCAATCATCTTCCACCTTCGGATCACGAAAGGCACGCAAGCCAATCTACATCCTCAGGTCTAAGAAGATTGAACAGGGGCAACTGTTGTACCCCAAAATTTTCCCTCCCATTTCCTCAACATTTTCTCATCACAAGACCCTTGGAGCTCAAGAACAAGTTAGGGTTTGCTCTACTCAAGACTTCTCCTTGCACTGTTGACCCAAATTAGGGTTTGAGTTTACACAAAGATGTTTTGACCTAAAATGACAAAGATGACTTTCATGCTTCATGTTGGACTCACAATTTTATCCATACCAAGTTTCAAGCCTTGATTCCAATCTTTGCCCAGTCAATTGGACAGTTGACCTAGAAATCAGCTGTATTGGGGAAAAAGTCAACTGTGGTCAATTGACAGTCAAACCTCATGATTTTTGACCCACATCAACATTATGAACTCATATGGACCATTTTATCAATTTTGGATCACAAATCCACAAGAAATTTGATCAGATCACCAAAAGGGCAAAATGGTCATTTTTAGGGTTTTGACTGCACAAAGGCAATTTTTGACTGTTTGACCTAGCCAATGGAAAACTAAGCTCACATATGGACTCAAGGACTCAATGGAATTGTCTTGACATGTTCAACAAGTTCAAAAGATCCCAAATGCACAAGATTGACAGATGAATTTTCCAGTCAACTGAGCAAAATTTGACTATATACTGAAAAGTCAAACTTTGACTTTTTGGTCAAAATCAAGTGTCAAGATTCATTTTTCATCAAGACATGTCAAATTATGAAACTTGTTCATCAAGAAATCAAAAATCACAAATTAGAGTTTGAAATGAAGAAATTTCATAACTTAGAATTTTTCTAAGTTATGAAATTTCCTAATTTTTTCCTAACTTTGTCCCATTTTTTCATCAAGATATATTTGGATTCATGCAAAACTCAAAACATTAAAGTTATAGTCCATTGCAAAATCTACAACTTTGATTCACACATTTTCCTCAAAAGAAGCTTGTAGCTCAAGTTATGATTTTTGGAACAAGGGTGCAAAACATTCTTAACTTAGAAATATTTTGACCTATTCTAGGCAGGATTTTTGCCTAACTTCACGGCCATTTTTCACATTCTTCCACTTGGAATTTCAACTTTCATTACACAGATGGATTGTAGTACACATTCCAAGCTTTCCAAATTGTCCAAGAACTTCTCAAACACCCTTGTGGTTAGGGAGAATCGAATTTGTCAATATGGGCAAAAGTCACTTTGTTCATGGCCATTTTCATGTTCATAACTTAGGCATTTTTGAACTCAGCTTGCACAACTAGATTACAGGCCTTTTATCTCATCCACACTCAATAATTTAATGCCAATCCTTTGTGTTCAAGCCTTATCTTGTGTGTTTAACCATTACATGCCAAATTAATCCATATATAGAAAAAGCATTTTATCCATTCTTGTAAAGAAGTGCTTTATGTCAAATACAAATCCAAGAAGCATGGGCCAAATCTTGAGAGCTAGCATTTTTTGTACACAAATCACACTGATCAAGAGTGATTTGTGCAGCATGTTTGAGGGGCATGTGGTAGCCTATATTGAAACTTGACAAACTTTGCTTAAGATAGAAGAAACTTTGCATATTGAAACACATCTCACATTGCTGCAAGAACTAACTCAAGCAAACCTTGTAAACACTTTCCACTTGATCCAACTGACCTGAAACACGAGCCAACCACCTTCAATACCTCCCCAAACATCAAAACACCATTTTGCTGCACAAAACAGGGCATCCCTGCAGATTGAGTTGCACAACTTAGTTTGCTCGTGCGTTTTGGCCAAAGCTTGTTCATACACACTCCCTACCATCCATTGAAGCTATCCCAAGCCCTAGCTACAGACTGTAACACCTCTAACCAAGTTCACCATTTTCATTTTTTCAGTTGTGCAGGTTGAGTTACATAGCTCGTTTCAGCTAGTTTCAAGACACACCAAGCATTGGAGGAGCATCCCTGAACTTCAAGCAAGCTATACAAGTCCTCAAACTCCATTGAAGATACCTCCATTGTTGTACACGACTCAAGCTGAAACAGGTAAAAACATGGACTTCTATCTCTCAATCTAGGAAGAGTTAGGCTTAGGTTTATGAATGAAACATGCTCTACTCATGGCCCTGAAGCTACCCATATCCTCACTTTTCATTTATATTGTGTGTGTTAAGAGAATTTGGAACCTGAACATTAGAAAAAACTTAGGTCAGAAATTGGGGATGAAGAAATTCTCCCTCGTTTCTTAGAGTTAAGTCAAGTTTTTTATATGTCTGGAATCGTCTCTTGATGCTCTACATTTTTGGTGTTATGAGTTTTGCTTGAAAGTCCAGGAATCAGGAGTTAGGAAACGCGCGTTTTTGTTGTTCAAACAAGTCTGGAGGTTGAAGATGACTGGCTTGGGCTGGGCCTGAGTCAGTCCTACTTTTTGCACCCCTTTTTTCAATTTGCACCCCCCTGGCCCATTGTATGATATACTTGTCATTTTTTATTTTGATTTTATATTTTTATCCAAGCATAAAAAAACACTAAAAATATTTTTCTCACATTTTTTGCATTTTATTTGGTATTTATTTTGTTTCATTTAGTTACATATATAAATGAACATATATACTTTTTTTGTTTAAAATACTAAAAATAATACAAAATACATTTTGTTTTCTAATTTTATTTTATTTTATCTTTTGAAAACATTTTCTAAAAAATATACTTTTTTTTTTGTAAATAATAAATATTTTATTTTTGTACATATTTAATATATTTAGTAAATAATATAAATACTTATATATTTATTAGAATATTTAGGGAAAAAATACAAAAATAATACATTTTTTATTTTTATTAATAATTAACCTCAAAAAATACCTTTTTTACAATATACTTCCTTTTTATTTATTTTTTGTATCTAATTAATAAATATTGCATATAATAAATAATAAATACCTTTTATTTACAAGATTAGGGTTTTGCCCTAAAACCATGAAAAAATCCAAAAAAATTAATCCTTTTTATTTTTGTTTATTTGACACATGAAAAATACTTTTACATACATATAAAAATCATTTTTTGCATCTTGCATATTTATTGTATTTTTATTCAATTATTGTATAATTAAAATAACTTGTATATTCAATTTGGATGTAATAGCTTAGATTTTAATTTCTTGCTAAAATATCCCCATTTGAACATTTGTACCCCCCATCCCATAATTGTGTTGTAATAATTTAGGATTTTATTTTTCGCATTTAAAAGCTTTCTAAATATGCCATGATAGACTTAGGGTTTGTATGCAAATAAAAAAAATGACAAATAGCTTGACCTAATTCAAAGACAAAAAGCATGAAAAATGGACAACACCAATCACACTTGCACCCCTAGGGTTACTCCACTTGTTGCCTTCAATAATGGGCCGTGTTGCATGTTAGGTGTCTTTGGCAAAACAAAACAATTCAAATGATCATAGTCCCTCGATGACGCTTTCAAAAGTTGCCTAAAAAATGATCAAGTCCCTTAAAGGAAAAATTGCCCAAAGACACTTGGCACCATTGCAATCATGGTCTGAACGATGACCCGCGCCCGTCCCGTTAACATCCTAACACAAGATTGTCCACCAAATACAATGGTGGAACAAAATTGTTAAAAGGGTTAAAACATAGAGAAAACCTTTGAGTAAATTTAGGGGTAGACAAACTCTTAGTTACTTGATCAAACTTGCAAAAACACTTGCTTACTTTTCAAAACACACATCACAACACACTTTCAAAACAACTTTCAAAAACATTGAAAACTTTTCAAAAGACATACACCTTTGTATACATTCAAACATGAATCATTGCAAAGGTTGCCACCACATTGGCCTCTTTTCAAAACATTTTCAAACCCACACACAAAGCACCATTTCAAACAATTGAAAGCACCATTTCAAACAATTGAAAATCAAGGCAAGTTGATCTAAGCAAGTAACTAAGAGCCCATGGGTAACCATGGATAGAAAGGGTGCTAATACCTTCCCTTTCTATAATCTACTCCCCGAACCCAAGAAAACATCTCAAAGGTTTTTGCTGTGCTTTTTAACCTTTCCTTAGGATAAAATAAAAAGTCGGTGGCGACTCTTACTCAATCGAAACATTTGCGAAAACAAACGCAAACCTCAAGTCAGTTCTCCCACCGCATCATAGTAGGGTTACTTCGAAATGAAAGCCTGGATAGTAGGGCTACGAGAAGGAACCTGGATAGTATGGTTACTTCGAAATGAAAGCCTGGATAGTAGGGCTATGAGAAGGAACCTGGATAGTAGGGTTACTTCGAAATGAAAGCCTGGATATTAGGGCTATAAGAAGGAACCTGGGTCGTAGAGTTGCTTCGAAATGAAAGCCTTGATAGCAGGGCTATGAGAAGAAACCTGGATAGTAGAGTTACTTCGAAATGAAAGCCTGGATAGTAGGGCTATAAGAAGGAACCTAGGTAGTAGCGTTATGAGAAGGAACCTAGGTAGTAGGGTTACTTCGTGATGAGTTTGGGTAAAATCGCATCTGAACCGAGAAGGAACCTGGGTAAGGTTGCTTCGTGAGGAGTTTGGGTAAAACTGCATCTGAAACGAGAAAGAACCTGGGTAAGGTTGCTTCGTGAGGAGTTTGGGTAAAACTGCATCTGAAACGAGAAAGAACCTGGGTAAGGTTGCTTCGTAAGGAGTTTGGGTAAAACTGCATCTGAACCGAGAAGGAACCTGAGTAAGGTTGCTTTGTGAGGAGTTTGGATAAAACTACATCTGGACCGAGAAGGAACTTGGGTAAGGTTGCTTTGTGAGGAGTTTGGGTAAAACTACATCGGGACCGAGAAGGAACCTGTGTAAGGTTGCTTCGTGAGGAGTTTGGGTAAAACTACATTGGGTAATTCTAAGAAGGAACCCGGGTAGGGTTGCTTTCAGATAAGTCTGAGTAAAACTTCAGAAGGAACCTGGGTAAGGTTATTTTGGGCTAAGTCTGTGTAAAACTTCAGGAGAAACCTGGGTAAGGTTGCTTTGAGATGAGTCTGTGTAAAACTTCAAGAGGAACCTAGGTAAGGTTGCTTTGTGATGAGTCTGGGTAAAACTTCTAGAGGAACCTGGGTAAGGTTACTTCGGGATAAGTTCGTGTAAAACTTCAGAAGGAACCTGGGTAAGGTTACTTCAGGATTAGTCCGTGTAGGATTTTTTTCAAGATAAGCCTGTGTGACGCTGCATTTAGGAGAGACCCGTGTAAGATTGCTTCGTGACAAACCCGTGTAAAGCTGCATTCGGTCGGGCAAATGATTACTCTGTTTAATTTCAAGAGCTAATTTTGGACCTGCTGGAAATTGTTGATGATAACCTTCTTTCCTGAAAAGGTACATGATTAATTATATGTGATGCATGAAATGCATTGTGTGATGATGTTCTCAAAATAAATGAGATTATGCTGTATGCAATATGTGTGCGCACGTCATGATGTGTGACCCTGAAATGCTATTTGCGCCATATCCAGGTCTGGGAAAATAAATCTCTGACCGCTTCTGGAGAGTATTGGTGTTGTACCCCAAAATTTGCCCTCCCATATTCCTCAAGATTTGTCAAGAATAATCTTCAAATTGCTCAAAATGGCTCAAGAGGTTGCACAGTCAAATCACTTCCTAAGACAGCTGAAATTAGGGTTTTGGGTCTTTCAAGGAATTTGGGGTTCTCAATGGTTCAATCAAGTCTCATGGGCCTATATACATTCTCAAGCACCTACATGCCAAGTTTCAAGACTCACAGTGCCAATTTGCACAGTCAAAAGCTCCATTTGATCTACAGTCAACTGCAAGGGCAAAATGGTCATTTTGCAGTCAAAAGTCAAGATTCTTGGTCAACATCTTATTTTGAGTCCACAATCATCATTTGATCAAGTCTTGATCATGATTCATCAAGAATAGCTCAAAAATCATCAATATGCAAAAGTTACTATTTTTGGACAGCAGAAAAGTCAACTGTACCTTGACCAAGGCATAACTCTTTCATGGTTTGTCAGAAAAATTCCATCCAAAGCTAATTTTGAAGAGGATGCAATATCCTACAATCCATCTTCACACTCCAAGATCAGAAAATTCTCTCACAAGAAGTTACCAATTTTTACATTATAGGTCAATTTCAAAAGTCAACAAAAGTACACTTTGATTCAAAGGCCATAACTTGAGGTTGGTAAATCCAAATGACATGGGACCAAAGGCATTGGTTAGAGGACTTCAAGAGCTTTCCAAAATGTCCAAGAACATGGTCATATGATCAAAATTGAGCAAGTTGTGCATTGGAGAAGTTGGGAAATTTTCATGAATTTGCAAAAGTCAACTTTGCTCAAAACACCTTATTTTTGCTAATGGGCCTCAAATCTCTTCTTAAAACTTCACCCATGACTTATGCACGACCCATCAAGATGAATTGGATTTATTTTCTTATTTTTATTGATTAATTGGATTTTTAATATATATTAATTCATTTAATTAATTTGAATTATAAGAAAATAGAAGATTTGATTTTTAAATCAATTTGTGAAGAAAATATGATCAAAACATGCTGGAAAATTCGTGCACAAGTCAAAGATAAAAAAAAAATCCAATTTTGGCAACATTGTTCAATCATGAAAAATCAAGAATATTTGATTTTCAATCAAGGATTCAATCATCAATGCACATGGATATTGGCCCAGCTTTTAACCTAATTTGATTCTCCTATATGTATGCAAGCAAACCATGACCTAGTACACGATTGAAAGCTGCAGAAACGACCTTGTCAAATTCAAGAATTTCCAAGAAAACTAAAAACCTGTTCTTGCAACCTAGGCTAATTCAAGGCGTTTTGACCATTCAAACATATTGCAGGAGGTACCAGGAACGTTTTGCAATCAAATTCAGGCATCAAAGCTCAAGGAATCACTGAATACAGTTTCACGGTTTGCACTTTTGATTCAAAATCATATCTCTTAATTCATGCTCATTTAACATGTTTTTGTGATGGTTTTACATTGCTAGAGATCATACAAAGCTGATGGAATGATTTAATTGAACTGTAATGCCCTGAATCGTGATATGCCATGATCAAATTTCTAGGGTTTTCAAGCTTTCAAATAGGGCTTTCTAAACCAGGAAAAATTGGGACTAATGAGATACAGGGTTGAAATCGTGAGGCCAAGACGAACACAACCCATACCTCGCGAAACATTTATGATTGCTGTGTGCCTAATCGCTATTTTTCCTTGCAGGAGGTAGTGGAGGTTAAAAAGCCCCGCTATCTGATTCTGTTTACACAGAACAAAGGTTGAAGGTGATGAGGTTGGCATTTGATTCGTGTGTTTGAAAAGCGCGCGCGTTATTTTTGTTTATAGCATATTATTTGTTTTTTGTATATAATATTCTCTATCTATCCATTTAAGAAAAGCGCGTTACAGTTCAGTTGGCAAAGGCATTGAAGCATTATCCCTTGGGACCTGGGTTCGAATCCCAGGTCCCCCAACATATTGTTATTATTTTCTTGCAGCTGATCCAGCATCTCTCATGCTTTGAGGTTCACCATACACCTCCAATTCCCAAGCTCCAGATGTCTCCACACTTAGATCCAGTGGCCAAAGCTGAGTCCTCACCATACTCCCTGGTCAGCGCACGCATAGCAAATCCTAGAGAGTCAAAGCAGGCTTGAGCATTGTTGGGCCACAAAATTCCAGAATCACCTCCTGATTTGGGCCAACACCCCCCTGGGTTTATTTCATTTTCTTCTTTTATATTTCTTATTTAAATTGTTTTTTTTACTATTATTAATTATTATTATTATTACTTAATTAACCAAATAATTTATTTTTCCTAATAAAATTCAGAAAACATAAAAAATATAATATTTTTATTTATTAAATTTAATTAGTTATTTTGTAAATAAATATTAACATAATTTGTTTAGTTTTAATTAGGTTAACATTAATATTTTCACAATAAATTAAAATTAATGTAGAATTAGGGTTCTTGACAATCTTAATCCTTTTTTTATTTCCTTAAAACATTCAAAACTCAAAAAATATCCTTTTTTATTTAATTAATTAATTAGTTTAGGTTTAATTTAATTAAATACACAAAAATAACAAAAATCTCTTTCTTTCTCAAAAAAGGGTCAAAACCCTAAAAACTCTCCGATTTAATTTTTTCTCGCGCGTATGTTTATTTTATTCATGTTTGGATCCATATTATGTAATTGCTCCGAGGATGTAATAGCTTTAATTAGGAACTTTTTATCGCTTTTATTTAATTTCCCGTAATTTACTTTTCCAAGGATTTGTTTTTGGCGATGTAAATACCCGACGCCTTGTAATAGCATAGTGTTATTTTCCGCAACTATTAACTGCTAGATGTATGCTAACTAGGCTATGCATGACAAGATCTCTCTTAAATTAAAATCAATCGTAGCTCACCATAACATGTACAAAGATAACATAACTGAAACCTGACACACTCGCACATGCCACTCTTAGGGTACGCCTCACTTGGTTGCCTCGACGTGGTCATTGAGTATAGGGTGTTTTAGAGGTCGCCCTCCTGTATAAAGATCAAAGTTGCCTCGAAACGTTTGCCTCGATAAAAAATGATCTAAGACATTAGGGTTACCGCTAAGGCGTCCTACCATTGCTTTAGTGACCACATGTCCCTAAAATCGAATTGACCCGAAAACTCCAACGACGGTGCTACCTACTTCTCAATAGTGGGATAGTACTGTCTAAAGGACATTTACACAGCTTAATTTCTTTTGAGTAGGTAGAGGTTCTCGGGTACTTTCTCTTTTCAAAATGAAAAAACTTTTTGCACTTGCACTTTTCCGAACAAAGTTTTCAAACAAACACTTCATACACTCTTGAGGACAGATACAAGAGTTAAATCGAAGTTTTCAAACAAAACTTTTTTCAAAACCCACAAACACAAGAAAAGCAAAACCTTTTGAAAACATAGCGAGCAAGTACCTAAGAGCCCGTGGATAACCACGGATAGAAAGGGTGCTAACACCTTCCCTTTCTATAATCTACCTCCCAAACCCGAGAAACATCTCAAAAAGGAATTTTACTGTGCTTTTGTCCTTTCCTTGTTGGAGAAAATAAAATACGGTGGCGACTCTTGCTTACCGCGACATTTTGCAAAAACAAACGCAAAACGCGAACCAGCATTCCAAAAACAGTCAGTTCTATTTCCACCAATCACAGAACTGGCGACTCTGCTCAGGATACTATAAGTGAGGTGTACCTTAGGATTAGATCACCATGTTTTCAATTGTGTGCTTTAATTTTGTGGGCTTGTATCGGAGTTTTATAGATCCTAACCCGGATCTAGGGGTACCCTTTTTTTAGGTAAGTAGCAATAAACTGTGAGGGATCTGTCCGGCGTAGACCGATACGGATGAAGCAGTAGCTACATTGGTGTGACACCTTGGTCTGTACCGATATCCCTTGTGTTGGAACAAGGATAATATGGGTCTTCTAAGGAGTCATTAAGCACCAACTGACCTTAGAACCTTAAATTGACCAACTTGGCCATAGAACAGTAGCAGTATGCTACACTCATTGAGGCTAAACTCTCGCGATGGTTCTGACCGCAAGAAAAGGTTGCCAAACTGGAATTATGACCGATCGAGGGTAGTCAGTGATATTGAGATCCTCTAGAACCCGGTTACTATTTTTTAGGACAGGTCTTAACCAACTGAACTGAAAGAGGGTAATGCCTAAACTCCATGCCAGCCTAAACTTAAGGCTATATGTGTGACTTGTGTGCTTTCAAACTTGAACTACGTGCACATTCTTATTATCTGACAACATGAGTTCCTTGCAGATTTTGTTTACAGTCCTTATCCAATATTCTGGATTTATTGCAGGGCTTACTCACATCACCTCACACTTTTGCTTAAACACATAGCATACACATCATAACATCATACCATAACATTTCTTTAACCATTTCAAGGATCTCAAGGGTTTGTGATGCAGGTCAGGATGAACCAAATGTCTAGCAAGGGGCAAAGGGGATTCATTTTCCTCTAGCCAAGGTTGTTTGGAGATCAAAACATGATAACTTGAGTCAGGGGTTATGACCCACTCGATATGGTGAGCTTGACTCTTGGAGAAGGACTCTCAGCAACATGAAGTTCCTTCAATTGAGCTACCAGATTCAGATTCTAACAGTTTCCTGTTTACCCCGCGAGATCCTTGAAAACATTGCATACATACATATCATTGCATAACAGGTCACCCTTTACAGGTCTCTCATATTCTCGCTGTTTGTTTCACACAATGGCTCTCCAACAAGACAACCAGGATCTCCATACTCAAGAGACTCAGTTCAGGGAAATCTTCCTAAACCTATCCAAGGGACAGGAAGAGTTGAGAACACTCCTCGTGTGGAATTTGGTCAAGAAAAGTCCTGAAGACAACAAGGACGAACGGCTGAAACATCTGCAAGCTGAGGTAGATGCAATGAGAACCCAGATGCTGGGGCAGATGGCTCTTATCCAAGGCTTAGCTCGGGAGCAAGAAGAGTTGAGAGCTATGATCAACCAGCTTCATCAAGACAGATACAACAGTATGAAGCAAATAGTCAAGGCTGAGGATCAAGTCATTAATCAACTTCCGAGAAGTCAAAGGTTTGGTATTATGAAGAATGGACCTCTCCAAGTTACTACTACCTCATAGGGCCAACAACAACCTTTCCATAAGCAACGGGTTAATCAGAGGCCGTTTACCAAGCTAAACATGCCGCTGTCTCAAGCTTTGCAACACCTGTTGAGATTGAATCTGGTGACATTGGTAGGACCTCATCTGAATCCTAAGACTTCTTCACCCAACTACAATCCTGATGCGAGGTGTGCATACCATTCTAACAGTCCGGGGCATGATACTGACGACTGTTGGAAGTTGAGGTACAAAATTCAAAATCTGATTGATGAAGGAGCATTGGAATTCACACAAGACGGTCATGCTGAGTTCTTCTACCATGCCTCCAAGGTTCACCATTTGAAGTGACAAGTCCTGAGACGAGAAGACTTTTTGTTCATTGGAGTTTTCAATTTGTAATTTTCTTTTGATTGTTCGAACATTTATTCATGTCAAACTTTATTACTTTATCAACGCATTGCATATGTCTGTTTTGAATCAGTCCATTCGTATTCACTATATTCAAATTGCTTTCATTTTTTGTGATGTTCAACTCTCGATTAAAAAATTCTAAGCCTTTTGAGGGAGGATGACGAAAATGATACCAAAATCTCTACAATATGCTTTTAAACAGACCCCACTGACGATGTACAGGCATTGTTTCAAATCCTAAACAATGGAGTTATAAGGAAGATAATCCCTCGTTAACCCCTTTGAGCCAAAGAAGTTGGAGTTTTTCTTTTCAAAAATTAAAACCCTTAATCATAACCTGGGGCAGGGTAGTTCTCTCAGTTGATCCAGGTGCACAATGAATGGCATCAAAGAAGTCCTTCCGAGATAAAAAGGAAGTGATGGTTCCCTATAATTGTCAGGACAGGCAGTCATTATCTCTTAGAAACAAAAACCCAATAAGTCAAAACCTATGAAGGAGACTTACAAAACTGGGGCATCCTGCTGACTGTAATCACAAAAAGAAACAGTTCCTGCAAAAAACAGGGATAATAAAAAACCAAAAGGGAAGAGATCCTGCAAACTCTCAACAAAATGACTGCTTGTTCAAAATAAATTGTCAGTATCCGAACCATCACTGGTATATCAGAGCAAAGACTCAAACAAGATCTAATGCACGATTAGCTGAGTTTAGGATCGAAGAACATCACGAAGAACGGGTGGGTACAAATAAAATTTGAGCCTTCATTCTTTGTTTCTTAAACTGTGAACCAAGCCACGTTACAACCCTTCAAAAGTCCTAACTGAAGCACGGGTTAGTTCGAAAGCATACTGTTACAAAAGGTATCCTGACTCCTGTAGGGCTTGCTGTAAATCCTGAGTTGACATCACATTTTACAAAAAATTTCTTGTTTTATTGAAAATTGCGTTTTCAAAAAAAAAACTTCAAGACAGACATAAGCTTTGCATTCTTAAAATAACATTGTTTGCATATGACTATTTGTTCAAACAGTAGAGAAATTCGCACGGCGAATATCCAGTGAACAAAAACCTTCTCAGCAAAAAGGGTCACCTCAAGTAGAAAAAGCACGTCCAACCAAGGGGCAGACATGATCATTTTCCATCATCTGGGGTAGTCAAGTCAAGATGCAAGGAATCTCTCAAGATGCCAAATAGCCAGGGGCAGATCTCCGTCTGAATCACTTGGGGAATTGGACATGAATTCCAACAATGAATCTTGCACGATCAAACATCTTCTGGTAATATGGAAACACAACACTACTGACAGTGACAACTCCCTACATCCTGAGAGCATGGACATAGTCAGAAAATACTGCGCATGAACAAAGACCCGCTAGGTTGACTGGCCTAGACAAAAATAAGGGCTTCCCGGCGAACCAAAAGGGTTCGGGCAAAAATAAGGGATGAAAATGAAAAAATCCGTACACCCGGCAAGTCGAAAACCTGAAAAGGCGGCTTGGGCAAAAAAGGGTATCCCGATGGACTGAAAACCCAAAAGGGCAGTCCAGGAAAAAAAATTAGGGATCAAAGCGTACGACTATGTCCCGTCATCTCGTCACTTGCCTACCAGAAGAAGATTTGTCAATCGGCAGTTATCAAGCACCTCCGCAGGCACTTTCTTCTCCTGCAGAAACTGGGGCAATAAGAATCGTCCGAACTGCACAAGCTGCTCTGTCCACCAGGTACCAAGGTAGGTTCAGCTGAAGAACATGACCGAGATACTTTCACTCCCCGCAGAGTAATACAGTAATGGAAGTTCTCCCCACTGAGACTTGCAGCCATGGACGAATCAGTAATACTCTCCCCCAAGCAGAGTTAGTCTACTGTCAGTCCCGAAAAGGCTCGGTATTCCCAGGAGGTCTTAATATTCCCCAACGGAGTATACAGATATTCCCCAGCAAGCGTAAAGAGCATCTCCGACAGTCTTAATATCCCTCGACAAAATATAAGAATGTTCCCCGGCGGAATACAGGATACCCCTAGTGGAGCCATTTCCCCAGCGCAGTCTACAAAGGTTTCCCCAATAGAGAACTGAATCATCTTCCCCAGTAGATTCTGGAAACTTGTCCCCTGCAGAGTACAAATGTATCTCCTCAGCCATATTCAGAAGGTTACCTCCACAAGAGTCTAACTGGGTTATCCTCAGCAACTTGCAACGGAAAGATCATCCCCAGCAAAGTTCTTTCTATCCCCAGCGGAGTTCATCATCAAAATCCCCAACAGAGCTTATCAACGGAATCCCCAGCGGAGTTATCGTTGAAATCCCAAGCATCTCTTCCCACAGAGTAATTCCCCACAGAGTAATCTCTTCACCAGGGTTATTCCCCAACGGAGTTATCTTCTCCTACAGGTTTATTTTTGCAACCATCTTCGTTCATCATCCCCAGCGGAAATGAAGAACTCAACACTATTCTCCAGCAGCTCCGAGATTTATTTTCCCCAACTAAAACATCACATTTTCATACATCATGATACATGCATATACGCATCATATCATACGATCTCATTGATGTTGAGAACATCATTGCTTGATCCATATCATGCATTGCATACGAATGACCTTTTCTTTTCAGGAAAGATACAGTTAAAGTTCTCAGCAGTCAAAGGAGACAAATTCACTCAAAGGAGACAAATTCAGTCAAAGGAGACAAATTCAGTCAAAGGAGACAAAACCAGTCAATGGAGACAAAACCAGTTAAATCGATTCCTAAAGATTTTTCTGAAACCCGTCAATGGAGACAAAACCAGTTAAATCGATTCCTAAAGATTTTTCTGATGCTAACCCGTCAATGGAGACAAAACCAGTTAAATCGATTCCTAAAGATTTTTCTGATGCTAACCAGTCAATGGAGACAAAACCAGTTAAATCGATTCCTAAAGATTTTTCTGAAGCCAAGCCAGTCAATGGAGACAAAACCAGTTAAATCGATTCCTAAAGATTTTTCTGAAGCTAGTCAAGGGAGACAAGTCCAGTTAAATCGATTCCTAAAGATTTTTCTGAGGCAAAGCCAATCAATGGAGACAAAACAAGTTAAATCGATTCCTAAAGATTTTTCTGATGCTAATCCAGTCAATGGAGACAAAACCAGTTAAATTGATTCCTAAAGATTTTTCTAAAGCCAATCAATGGAGACAAGACCAGTTAAATCGATTCCTAAAGATTTTTCTGAAGCCAGTCAATAGAGACAAAACCAGTTAAATCGATTCCTAGAGATTTTTCTGAAGCCAGTCAATGGAGACAAAACCAGTTAAATCGATTCCTAAAGATTTTTCTGAAGCCAGTCAATGGAGACAAAACCAGTTA
This sequence comes from Vicia faba, assembly GCA_948472305.1. Lineage (NCBI taxonomy): Eukaryota > Viridiplantae > Streptophyta > Magnoliopsida > Fabales > Fabaceae > Vicia > Vicia faba. Next base: position 260,547,177 of record OX451739.1, read on the forward strand.
AATCGATTCCTAAAGATTTTTCTGAAGCCAGTCAATGGAGACAAAACCAGTTAAATCGATTCCTAAAGATTTTTCTGAAGCCAGTCAATGGAGACAAAACCAGTTAAGTCGATTCCTAAAGATTTTTCTGAAGCAAGTCAATGGAGACAAAACCAGTTAAATCGATTCCTAAATATTTTTCTGAAGCCAGTCAATGGAGACAAAACCAGTTAAATCGATTCCTAAAGATTTTTCTGAAGCCAGTCAAAGAAGACAAACCCAGCTAAATCGATTCCTAAAGATTTTTTTGAGGTAATCCAGTCAAAGAAGACAAACTCAGCTAAATCGATTCCTAAATATTTTGCCGACGCTAATCCAAAGAAGCCAAGTCCAGTTAAATCGATTCCTAAATATTTTTCTGATGATAACCCGTCAATGGAGACAACCTGTCAATGATGACAACCCGTCAATGAAGACAAAACTACCAACCAACAATCTCCAGATGGCATCTATAAGCCCATCCTTCTACAAACAATCTCCAGGTGGCATCTATAAGCCCATCCTCTTATCCATCATCTCTCTAAATGGCATCTGTAAGCCCATTCCCGACATCACATTGCTGATACTACACCATGCGAGTGCAAATTTCTGGGCACTTTAGTGTTCAATCATCTTCCACCTTCGGATCACGAAAGGCACACAAGCCAATCTACATCCTCAGGTTTAAGAAGATTGAACAGGGGCAACTGTTGTACCCAAAAATTTGCCCTCCCATATTCCTCAAGATTTGTCAAGAATAATCTTCAAATTGCTCAAAATGGCTCAAGAGGTTGCACAGTCAAATCACTTTCTAAGACAGCTGAAATTAGGGTTTTGGGTCTTTCAAGGAATTTGGGGTTCTCAATGGTTCAATCAAGTCTCATGGGCCTATATACATTCTCAAGCACCTACATGCCAAGTTTCAAAACTCACAGTGCCAATTTGCACAGTCAAAAGCTCCATTTGATCTACAGTCAACTGCAAGGGCAAAATGGTCATTTTGCAGTCAAAAGTCAGGATTCTTGGTCAACATCTTATTTTGAGTCCACAATCATCATTTGATCAAGCCTTGATCATGATTCATCAAGAATAGCTCAAAAATCATCAATATACAAAAGTTACTATTTTTGGACAGAAGAAAAGTCAACTGTACCTTGACCAAGGCATAACTCTTTCATGGTTTGTCGGAAAAATTCCATCCAAAGCTCATTTTGAAGAGGATGCAATATCCTATAATACATCTTCACACTCCAAGATCAGAAAATTCTCTCACAAGAAGTTACCAACTTTTACATTATAGGTCAATTTCAAAAGTCAACAAAAGTACACTTTGAGTCAAAAGCCATAACTTGAGTTTGGTAAATCAAAATGACATGGGACCAAAGGCATTGGTTAGAGGACTTCAAGAGCTTTCCAAAATGTCCAAGAACATGGTCATATGATCAAAATTGAGCAAGTTGTGCATTGGAGAAGTTGGGAAATTTTCATGAATTTGCAAAAGTCAACTTTGCTCAAAACACCTTATTTTTGCTAATGGGCCTCAAATCTCTTCTTGAAACTTCACCCATGACTTATGCACGACCCATCAAGATGAATTGGATTTATTTTCTTATTTTTATTGATTAATTGGATTTTTAATATATATTAATTCATTTAATTAATTTAAATTATAAGAAAATAGAAGATTTGATTTTTAAATCAATTTGTGAAGCAAATATGATCAAAACATGCTGGCAAATTCGTGCACAAGTCAAAGATACAAAAAAAATCCAATTTTGGCAACATTGTTCAATCATGAAAAATCAAGAATATTTGATTTTCAATCAAGGATTCGATCATCAATGCACATGGATATTGGCCCAGCTTTTAACCTAATTTGATTCTCCTATATGTATGCAAGCAAACCATGACCTAGTACACGATTGAAAGCTGCAGAAATGACCTTGTCAAATTCAAGAATTTCCAAGAAAACTAAAAACCTGTTCTTGCAACCTAGGCTAATTCAAGCCGTTTTGACCATTCAAACATATTGCAGGAGGTACCAGGAACGTTTTGCAATCAAATTCAGGCATCAAAGCTCAAGGAATCACTGGATACAGTTTCACGGTTTGCACTTTTGATTCAAAATCATATCTCTTAATTCATGCTCATTTAACATGTTTTTGTGATGGTTTTACATTGCTAGAGATCATACAAAGCTGATGGAATGATTTAATTGAACTGTAATGCCCTGAATCGTGATATGCCATGATCAAATTTCTAGGGTTTTCAAGCTTTCAAATAGGGCTTTCTAAACCAGGAAAAATTGGGACTAATGAGATACAGGGTTGAAATCGTGAGGCCAAGACGAACACAACCCATACCTCGCGAAACATTTATGATTGCTGTGTGCCTAATCGCTATTTTTCCTTGCAGGAGGTAGTGGAGGTTAAAAACCCCCGCTATCTGATTCTGTTTACACAGACCAAAGGTTGAAGGTGATGAGGTGTTGGCATTTGATTCGTGTGTTTGAAAAGTGCGCGCGTTATTTTTGTTTATATCATATTATTTGTTTTTTGTATATAATATTCTCTATCTATCCATTTAACAAAAGCGCGTTACAGTTCAGTTGGCAAAGGCATTGAAGCATTATCCCTTGGGACTTGGGTTCGAATCCCAGGTCCCCCAACATATTGTTATTATTTTCTTGCAGCTGATCCAGCATCTCTCATGCTTTGAGGTTCACCATACACCTCCAATTCCCAAGCGCCAGATGTCTCCACACTTAGATCCAGTGGCCAAAGCTGAGTCCTCACCATAATCTTTGGTCAGCGCACGCATAACAAATCCTGGAGAGTCAAAGCAGGCTTGAGCATTGTTGGGCCACAAAATTCCAGAATCACCTCCTGATTTGGGCCAACACCCCCTGGGTTTATTTGTTTTTCTTCTTTTATATTTCTTATTTAAATTGTTTTTTTTACTATTATTAATTATTATTATTATTACTTAATTAACCAAATAATTTATTTTTCCTAATAAAATTCAGAAAACATAAAAAATATAATATTTTTATTTATTAAATTTAATTAGTTATTTTGTAAATAAATATTAACATAATTTGTTTAGTTTTAATTAGGTTAACATTAATATTTTCACAATAAATTAAAATTAATGTAGAATTAGGGTTCTTGACAATTTTAATCCTTTTTTTTTATTTCCTTAAAACATTCAAAACTCAAAAAATATCATTTTTTATTTAATTAATTAATTAGTTTAGGTTTAATTTAATTAAATACACAAAAATAACAAAAATCTCTTTCTTTCTCAAAAAAGGGTCAAAACCCTAAAAACTCTCCGATTTAATTTTTTCTCGCGCGTATGTTTATTTTATTCATGTTTGGATCCATATTATGTAATTGCTCCGAGGATGTAATAACTTTAATTAGGACCTTTTTATCGCTTTTATTTAATTTTTCGCAATTTACTTTTCCAAGGGTTTGTTTTTGGCGATGTAAATACTCGACGCCTTGTAAAAGCGTAGTGTTATTTTCCGCAACTATTAACTGCTAGATGTATGCTAACTAGGCTATGCATGACAAGATCTCTCTTAAATTAAAATCAATCGTAGCTCACCATAACATGTACAAAGATAACATAACTGAAACCTGACACACTCGCACATGCCACTCTTAGGGTACGCCTCACTTGGTTGCCTCGACGTGGTCATTGAGTATAGGGTGTTTTAGAGGTCGCCCTCATGTCTAAAGATCAAAGTTGCCTCGAAACGGTTGCCTCGATAAAAAAATGATCTAAGACATTAGGGTTACCGCTAAGGCGTCCTACCATTGCTTTAGTGACCACATGTCCCTAAAATCGAATTGACCCGAAAACTCCAACGACGGTGCTACCTACTTCTCAATAGTGGGATAGCACTGTCTAAAGGACATTTACACAGCTTAATTTCTTTTGAGTAGGTAGAGGTTCTCGGGTACTTGCTCTTTTCAAAATGAAAAAACTTTTTGCACTTGCACTTTCCGAACAAAGTTTTCAAACAAACACTTCATACACTCTTGAGGACAGATACAAGAGTTAAATCGAAGTTTTCAAACAAAACTTTTTTCAAAACCCACAAGCACAAGAAAAGCAAAACCTTTTGAAAACATAGCGAGCAAGTACCTAAGAGCCCATGGATAACCACGGATAGAAATGGTGCTAACACCTTCCCTTTCTATAATCTACCTCCGGAACCCGAGAAACATCTCGAAAAGGAATTTTGCTGTGCTTTTTTCCTTTCCTTGTTGGAGAAAATAAAAGACGGTGGCGACTCTTGCTTACCGCGACATTTTGCAAAAATAAACGCAAAACGCGAACCAGCATTCCAAAAACAGTCAGTTCTATTTCCACCGATCACAATTGGAAATTGACTTCTGACCGTCGTAGAAAAAGTGGTTCTTCTACTTCCGCCGGAGATAGTGAACGGAGAGGACCATGCCGTGGATTTACTCCCGTTTGTGAATATTCTGTCGGGGAGAGACTCTGCTTGAGAATAACTCTGCGAGGGAATACCTTTGTTTTGAGGGAGGAGTAAACTTTGTTGGGGGTTGAGATTTCGCATTCAGAGAAATAAACTCTGCTTGGGAGTTAAATTTATGAACCGCTTGCGACTTATAAAATTCAGTTGGGGAGTATAGGCGTTGGCTCTCTGAAGGAGCTTTGCCGTGGAAAGTAACTCCTGTTTGGGGAAGCTGATGTCAAAGCTTCAGTTGCCTCTACTCTGTGGGGAGTGTAGATGTTACTGAGACACATGCTGAGGATACGATAATGACTTCGCATCAGGAATTTTCTGCCCCTATACCTGCTGGAGAAAGTGCCTGCGGAGGCTTTGTGGATTGAGTGTTATCCCAACTCATGAGGTACTTGGTAACTGCAGATCAGAATGACAAGTCTTCTACTGATAGGCAAGTGACAAGATGGCGGGACATAGTCGTACGCTTTAATCCCTAACTTTTTCCTGGACTGTCTTTTCAGATTTTTAATCCACCGGGATACCCTTTTTTGCCCAAGCCGCATTTTCAGGTTTTTGACTTACCGGGTGTACATATTTTTTGTTTTTATCCCTAATTTTTCCTGAACCTTTTTTGGTTCGCCAGGATGCCCTTATTTTTGCCTAGGCCAGTCAACCTAGCGGGTCTTTGTTCATGCGTAGTATTTTCCGACTATGTCCATGTTCACCGGGTACGGAGAATTGTCACTGTCCATAGTAGTAAGTGTTGCCACACTGCCAGAAGATGTTTGTTTAATCGTACATGATTCGCTGCTGGAATTCATGTCTAATGCCCCAAGTGATTCAGACCCCTGGCTATTTGGCATCTTTGAGCGATTCCTTGAACCTTGGCTTGACTGCCCCATATCAGCTGGACACCATGTCATGCCCCTTGATTATGAAAGGTCTGTTATTGGAATGTCTTTCCATCTGAGGTGATTCTGTCCATTGAGAGGATTTCTGTTCATCGAATATCTGTCGTGTGAATTTCTCTACTGTTGAATAAATAGTCATATATAAACAATGGTATTTTAAGAATGCAAAGCTTATGTCTGTCTTGAAGTTTGAAAAATCATTTTTTAGTAAAACAAACAAATTTTGTAAGAGAGTGATATCAACTCGTGATTTATGGCAAACCTTACAGGAGTAAGGATACCTTTTGTAACAGTATGCTTTCGAACTAACTCATGCTTTAGCTAGGACTTTTAAGGGTTATAACGTGGCCTGGTTCACAGTTCAAGAAACAAATGATAAAGGCTCAAAATTTATTTGTACCCACCCGCTCTTCGTGATGTTCTTCAGTCCTATGCTCAGTTAATTGCGCGTTTAGAATCCCAGTTGAGTTCTAGAATATTTTCCTTGATGTTCCGGTGATGGCTCAGATACTGACAGTTTATTTTGAATAGGTAGTCATTTTGTAACTCTTTTTTTGTCGAGGATTTGTAGGACCTCTTTCTTTTGTGATTTTGCTATCCTGTCTTTTGCCTGAACTGTTTCTTTTGTGATTACAATCAGTGGGATGCCCTAGTTTTTTCTTAAGTCTCCTTCATAGGTTTTGACTTAATGGGCTTTTATTTTGGTAGATAACGACTTCCTTCTTTAATGATTATGCGGAACCATCACCATCTTCTGATTTAGAAGGACGTCTTCGAGGACATTCATTGTGTGTGAAGCGGAAGATTGCGACTGAATGCGCCTCTGGATTAACTGAGAAAACTACCCTGCCCCAGGTTATGATTAAGGGTTTTAATTTGTGTGAAAATAAAAACTCCTACTTCTTTGGCTCGAAGGGGTTGACTAGGGGTTATCTTCCTTATAACTCCACTATTTTGGATTTGAAACAACGCTTGTACATCGTCAGCAGGGTCTGTTCAAAAGCATACTGTAGAGATTGTGGTATCATTTTCGTCATCCTCCCTCTAAAGGCTTAGAGCTTTTGATTGATAGTTAAATATCACAAAAAGAGAACCAGTTTAAATATAGTGAATACGAATGAATTGATTCAAAACAAACATATGCAATGTATTGATAAAGTAACCGAGTTTGACACGAATAAATGTTCGAACAATCAAAAGAAAATTACAAATTGAAAATTCTAATGAATAAAAGCCTCTTGTCAAAACTTGTCACTTCAAATGGTGGGCATTGGAGGAATGACAGAAAAATTTCAGTTGACCATCCCGTGTGACCTCCAATGCTCCTTCATCAATCAGGTCTTGAATTTTGTATTTCAATATCCAACAACTATCAGTGTCATGCCCCGGACTGTTGGAGTGATATGCACATTTTGCATCAGGATTATAAGTAGGAGCAGAAGTATTAGGATTCCGAGGAGGATCCTTCAATGTGACCAAATTCAACTTCAACATGTGTTGCAAGACTTGCAACATCGGCATGTTGAGTTTGGTAAACTGCCTCTTGGGTGTATCCGGCTTACACTCACTAACCCGTTGTTTTTGGCGAGGTTGTTATTGGACCCGTGAGGTAGTATCAATCTAGAAAGGTCCACTCTTCACCAAACCAACCTTTTGTCTTATCAGAGGTTGATCAATGACTTGGTCCCCAACCTCGACTGCTTGCTTCATACGGTTGTATCCGTCTTGATGAAGTTGGTTGATGATGGCTCTCAACTCTTCTTGTCCCTAGGCTAGGCCTTGGATAAGAGCCATTTGTCCCAGCATCTGGGTTCTCATTGCATCTACCTCAACTTGCAGTTGTTCCAGCCGTTCGTCCTTATTGTCTTCAGGACTTTTCTTGACCAAGTTCCCAACGAGGAGTGTTTTCAACTCTTCCTACCCCATGGATAGGTTTAGGAACATCTCCATGAACTAAGCTTTTTGAGTTTGAAGATCTCTGTTGTCTTGTTAGAAAGCCATTGCTGAAATAAACAGCGAGAACATGAGAGACTTGTACTGGAAGACCTGTTATGCAATGATATGTATGATATATGTATGCAATATTTTCAAGGATCTCACGCGTTAAACAAGAAAATGTCATAAGTTGAAATTTTACCACTTTGATTGAAGCATTTCGTATCTTTGAAGGTCCTTCTACAAGAGTCAAGCTCACCATATCAAGTGGGTCATAGACCCTGACTCAATTTATCATGTTTTGATCTTTTGACGACATTGGCTAGAGGAAAATAAATCCCCTTGCCCCTTGCTGGACGTCTGCTTTGTCATAACCTGCATCACAGACCCTCGAGATCCTTGAAATTGTTAGTATGATATGTCATGTTATGATGCTATGATGTGTATGCTATGCATCAAGCAAGAATGCAGGGTAAGAAACCAATTTATTAGATTTATACAAACAAGGTTCTGCAAGGAATACAAACAAAGCCCTGCAAGGAGTACAAATTGTCAGGAAAAAAAGCAAACAAGTCACACAAGTAACCTTAGGTTTAAGGCATGCATGAGTTTTAAGGTCATACCCTCTTGAAGCTGGATTGGTTCAACCTATCCTATAAATAGTAACTGGGTTCTAAGGGATCTCAATATCATTGATCTTTCCCCCAAGCTTCGTTCAATAGGCGATTGACTCGCAACCAAATAAAACTCGGGAGTCAAACCTCAATGAGTGTAGCATTGAGTATCTGTCGACCTTGGGAATACACCAAAGCCGACCATCTCGCTATGTCCTACTGGCCAAGTTGTGCAATTAAAGGTTCTAAGGTCAGTTGATGCTTTATGACACCATGCAGCGGCCTCGTACTCTCCTTAATTGACTAAAGGGTTACCGGTACCAACCAAAGTGTCACATCAACGTAGCTACTGCTTCAACCGTGTTGGTATACCCCACACGGTTTCCTCACGGTTTATTACTACTTACCTAAAAGGTGTTCCCCGATCTGGATGTAGGATCTTCAATAATACCCAAACAAAACCCTTGAATATACCCTACTTATTTAATTCCCCAGCAGAGTCGCCAGTTCTGTGATATGATGGAAGAACCGACTATTAATACTGGTTTACGTTTTTTGTTCACAAATGTCGCGGTAAGCAAGAGTCGCAATCGACTTTTCTTTTATCCAAAAAGGAAAGGGTGAAAAGAACAGAAAAAGACCTTTTTTCGAGATTTCTGAGTAAGGGGGTAGATTATGGAAAGAGAAGGTGTTAGCACCCTTTTCATCCGTAGTTTTCTACGGGCTCTTAGATGCTAGCTCATGTTTTAAAAATTGCTTGTGCTTTATGTGTTTTGAAAATTGTTTTGAAAATGCCTTAGTGCGGTGATTCGCTTTGTGATAACTCTTGTATGAGTCCCCAAGAGTGTTGACAAGGCGAATGTTTTTGAAAGTGTTTTGAAATATTTTTATGTAGGTGCAAAATGTTGTTTTGAGAAAGCATCTAAGAACTTATCTACTTATACTCGAAAAGGTCGTTCTTTTTCTCCTAACCTTTAGACATTGCTATCCTACTATTAGTGAGTAGGTAGCCCTATCGTTGGATGTATGAGGGACAAGCGCGGGTCATCGTTATGGTCATAGAAGATAACATATAGGGATACCTTAGCAGTTCGAAGGGACTGTCATCATATAGGCAACATCGAGGGACAAGATCATTTCTCGTAGGCAACTCGGGGGACGTTAAGAGACTATGATCTTTATGCTGACTTTTAGATTGAGGGTCTTTTGCTAAGATATCCCTACGTTCGAGGGACATGACCATTGTTTTCCGAGGCAACCAAGTGGGGAGTACCCTAGGGGTGCAAGTGTGCAACAATGTGTTTTTTCAGTTATATTTATCTTGCAATTAGGGTTTTCTATCGTTCATTTTTTATCTTTCCATAAAATCCTATTAATCTAAGTATTGCATAAAATATAGTACCTGAAGGTAAAGGCGGAAATATAAACCTAGGCTATTACAAAGCTTTGGGGCAGTTACGTAATAGTGAAGAGTGCGGAAAAGAAATCCTAAAACTATTACATCCCGGAAGCAATTACATGATAATGATAAAAAAGCGGGAAAAATAAAGCTACCCTATACACTTTATCTAGAAAAATAAAAATAAGATGGCAATAGAAAAGAAAATGTTTTGGTGATTTTTTATGAAAAAAATGATGTATGATAATTAATTAAATAAAATTAAAAAACCTAATTAATTTTAATTAATAAAAAAATGTTAGTTTTGAAAAAATTTAATTAAAATACCTAAATCCTAATTAGTTTTAATTAATAATAAAAAAAAGGTTAATTTTGAAGAAAAAAAAGGTTAATAAGAAAAAAAAACCTAAAACCTAATTAATTTTAATAAAAAAAAAGGTTAATTTTGAAAAAAAAAAGGTTAATTAATTAAAAAAACCTAAAACCTAATTAATTTTAATTAAAAGAGGTTTTTAAAAAAAAGTTTATGTGTAATGATTAACAAGAAAGAATTAATTTTGCCAAAAAATAGCTAGGGGAAGAAACATCAATGAAAAATAGAGATAGAAAATATAAATAATACAAATGTCAAGGGTGGGTGTTGACCCAAAAATTAATTTAAAACCTAAAATTAAATTAAAAAACCTAAAATTAATTATTTGAGTTTATTAGGAAAAATCAAGGGTTTGTAAAAAATGTTAGGTTTTATGAAAAAAGTTTTAAACAGAAAGAAGGAAAATAGGTAAAATAAATAAAAGGATAAATAGAATGGAAGAAAACCAAAACCAATAGGGGTGGGTGTTGAACCCACGCCCTTAACCTCCCCAAGATGTCTGCCTTGCCATGCATTGGTGGTTCTTATGATCCGGCCTCAGTGTTTTGTAATAATCTTGCATGGGACCTTGTCTAAATTTGCAGTGTTGAATCTCATGAACCCATTAAATAAATTACTATATCATGAAATACAAATAAAGCAAATATATGAAATTTTGTAATGTTAAAACCGATATGACATGTATGAATGCTTCTACATCCTTTTGATCATGGATATCAAACGAACCTTATCCTTACTGTAGAAGTAGTGAGATGGGGGTTTGTAACAAGGATGACTTGTTTGTAGTGAGATGGGAGTTTGTAACAAGGATTTTAAGGTTTTTAGGATTCTTGAAGGAATTTTATATTTTGACAGGGTTGTGGTAAAGGTTTTTTTTCGTGTTGTTTGTGTGAAAATAATGAGATTATATAATGAAAATTAGAGAAAAAAATGGGCTTTGAATGTTCAATTGGGCCTCCAATAACCACAAGCAATAGTGCACATTTTTATTCACTTGAGTCCTTCATGTTCCAGGCTAAATCGCAGGGGCTTAAGTGCAATTTTTGAAGTTGAAATGTGAAAACAAAATATGTCCGACATCGAGAACTAACTCCTTTCCGAAAATGGGTTCAATTGGATAAACGGTGAATTAGTTATGAATTTTCGAAATTTTGGCTCAAACAAACTTATTTTGGGCTCCAGTGCCAACTCTGACACGTTCTTCAATAAAAAATGGTATTGATCGGAGCAGAACCCGGTCTCGACTTTGGAAGAAAAGTTGTAGACCTCTGAGTCAGCGATCTTGTATAAAAATATGGACCCGATCCGATAAAAATTGACCGAGTTATGAATTTTCGAAGTTTCGACCCAAATGAAATAATGTTCAACATTCAGGATTTTCGGCGCGTTACGCGCATTCTGAGCAAAAAACGAAGGCCTTTTGGATACCTTTCGAACTCGATACCTTCTGTGAAAATGTATCCAACTCAATTTCTGAAATTTTGGCGCCGGAACTAGCTCGATATGATGAAAATCGACCAAATTATGATTTTCTAAACATGACGCAAATAAACTTTTGTCACAAATTTTCTGTACGAAAATACTTGATAAATTCGCATTTTTGAAGACCTTCTGATCGAAATTGGCTTCCATCCATGAGAGATGAAAACATAGATGATGTTAAGACGGAATTTTGGCCACCGGAACAGGTTCAAAATAAGCCACGATCTTCAAGTTATGAATTTTTTAGTACATAAAAACTACACTTTCAACACACTTTTTCACCACATTTCTTCGAGAAAACTCACACATTCGGAGACCTTCTTTAAAGAATTGGCTCTTGAGCCAATCCTGAATTTGAGAATACGTTATCAGAGATATCTTGGCGAAAGAACACCTGAATATGACGCGCCGGGTTGGACTTGTGAATCTTTGAACCCCGAATCGTTGCAAAACGGCAAATCGATCTTCAGCACGAAAAATACTCTGAGAACATCCATTAGCAAAATAAACGTCACTTGTAACTTGACGAAGCTTGATAAATATACCTTTATTCCATAACCATAAAACCAATAATATGCGTGTATGAAAAGAGGGTATATTTTGGAGTACAACACTCTTGTTTTTACTTATCTAGCCTTTGAATCCCTAAATCATAAATCCGAACCTTGCCCTCATTTGTTTAACATAATGTTACCATCTTTACCTTCTTGTCTTACACTATTATTCTCCTCATATTATTATAAATAATAATTCTAAATATTATTATTAAATCCAATTTAACCTCAAATAATTATTTAAGCTCTAAATAATTATAAACTAATTAAATCCTCATATTAATCTCATTCCCACACTACTCATAACACTACATTCACCAATGCATCACCATGCATCACATAACTCACCATAATTTATATATTCACCAATAATCATCAATATTCACACTAAATTAATTAAATAATTAATCTAGATTTTTAGGGTGTTACATAAAGCACCTTGATTTTAACAGTCAAAACCTATTTAAGTAATCATCGATTGACTCCATGAATTTTTTGTTTCATACTAGCTAGTTCTTCAGGCTAATCGTGGATTGCCTCATATAGAACTGCTTATGAAACAATTTTTTCAAACGAGTCCAATCATGAATTGAATGTGCTGGGAGTATTGTAAACTACAAAAGCATTCATTGTTAGAGAACTGGGAAAGTATCTCATCCTTAAGTTCTCATTGTTAGCAAAGTCCACCACTTTAGTCAAATATCAAGCGATATGTTCGACTGTAGACTTACAAGCGTCACCAACGAACTTGGTGAAAATTTAGGGACTTTCCAACCCCTTGGGAGTTCCGTCTGTAACTTGTACTCCGATAATAGAGATGAATAGTTGGTCCTATGAAGGCCAATATTCATTCCATTTCACGTCATTATCCTTTCGACAATGGCTTCAAGATTGTTTTCTCCCGCTAAATTATCTTGTCGAACTTGATGGATCACTTGGTATGCGTCTTAATTTCTATTGACTATATTGACAAGTGGGCGTTCGACTTCCTGGGGTATTGGTTATTCAACCTCTTGGGGCATAAATTTCTTATCCTGGTTAAAAGTTTCCTCAAGGATGACTCCTTCGTTTCAGACGGGCCTAATTGGTTGAGGTTGTATCACTGGTCGAACTTCTGACTGAGGGGTGCTGTGCCACGGTGGGAGAACTGACTTGGGATTTTGGGTTTTGTGTTCGCAAATGTTTCGGTTTAGCAAGAGTCGCCGCCGACTTTTTATTTTATCCTAAGGAAAGGCCAAAAAGCACAGGAAAAACCTTTGAGATGTTTTCTTGGGTTCGGGGAGTAGATTATAGAAAGGGAAGGTATTAACACCCTTTCTATCCATGGTTATCCATGGGCTCTTAGTTACTTGCTTAGATCACTTGCTTTGCTTTTCAATTGTTTGAAATGGTGCTTTGTGTATGGTTTTGAAAGATGTTTTGAAAAGAGGCCATCGTTGTGGCAATCTTTGTAATGATTCTTGTTTGAATTTATACAAAGGTGTTTTTGTCTTTTGAAAAGTTTTCAAAGTTTGAAAGTAGGGTTTTGAAATTGTGTGGAGAAGTGTGTTTTGAAGATAGCAAGGATGTTTTTGCAAGTTTTTTATCAAGTAACTAAGAGTTATCTACCCTATTTTACTCAAAGATCTTTCTTATGTTTTTAACCCTTTTAACAGTGTTGTTTCACCATTGTATTTGGTGAACAACCTTGTGTTAGGATGTTTTACGGGACAGGTGCGGGTCATCGTATAGACCATGATAGCAATGGTGTCAAGTATTTTTGGCAATTTTCTTGAGGGACTTGATCATTTTGTTTAGGCAACTCAGATAGCGTCATTGAGGGACTATGATCTTTTGTTTTGTTTTTGTTTTGCCAAAGTACTTGACATGCATATCATGGCCCATTTTTGAAGGCAACAAGTGGATTGAAACCCTAGGGGTGCAAGTGTGCATGTGTGATATTTTCGTGCTTTGTTTTTTTTATTAGTGATTGTCTACTTGTTAATTTTATCTGGCCATACATATCCTATTTACTAGCAAGCATATAAAAGTAATAAAGCGGAGAAAGATAAAATCCTACACTATTACAACCATATTGAATTGCATGAAAATATAAAGGAAAAAATAAAATAAAAGCAAGAAAAATGAGGGTCTTTCGATTGAGGCAGAAAACCCTTCGATTCTGCACTTTCTGGCTCTCTTCGATTTGGCCTGAAAAGGGTGAAGGAATGACTTTCGACTGAGGCCTCACGGTCAGCATGTTGTGCCTTTCGATTGGGACCAGTGGGACAGTATGTTGTGCCTTTCGATTGGGACCAGTGGAACCAGTATAAGATATAAGCTGCCTTTCTGCCTCCTTCGATTGGGCCTGGAGTCAGTGAGGAAGCCTGATGCTTCGTTTCATACTCCTGTCTCCTGTTTATTTCGTTTGAGATATTAAATAGCAACATGGCCTAAGGCCATGCTATCATTACCTCAGGGCCAGGTTAGTTCTTAAAGCATTTGTAATAAATCAAAGAGCAAAACCAAAAGGAGAGGCAATAAAAACAAACTAAAAGGGTGGAAACGAAAAGGTAACAAACACTACGTACATGTTTGAAACGAAAAGGAAGCTTATTTACATGTTATGCTAGAAATGAAGGGTTCAAGGTTAAGAATAACTTACCTTGCTTGAGGCTGGAACGTGTGTTGGGCCTTTAAGTGGTTTCCTTGAATGCTTCTGGATTCGAAGGGAGGAACCAGGGGTTATGTCTTTGATACTGGATTCGAAAGAGAAGAACAAGTGTGAGGTTCTTCCTACTGGATTCGAAGGGTAACAAGGTATAAGGATGTTTCAGATTCTAAGGGGATAAGTGTTTGGATTCTGGGTATGTGTTTGATGAGTGTTTAAGTGTTTGATAGCTTTATGGTGTTTGAGAATTTTTTGAAGATTCGTTCGCCTGGCCAAAAAGTCCTCCTAAACATGTGTTGGAGCCTCTTATTTATAGGCAAAGTTGGCTGAAGCTTTTTGAGGGAAAACAAAATAATTTGAACAATTTGAGTAAACTGCTCTTTGTAGCCTTCGAGGGACAGTGCTTGTATGTTATTTCGATGCAAGAATGGGGCAGTGTTTCAAGACTGCTGTGCAGCAGTTTTGGCCAGTGTACCATGCCTGAACTTGGCAGCAAGCATCTTTGAATATTTCATCCTTTCATTTTGACCCTCCTTCGACCAGATTCTTCTTCCAAACATATTGTTTGACTTTCCTCCAACAAGTGTCTTTCGAACGAATCACCTTTGTGCATCGTTTGAAGGGGCCATCAACCATGTGCTGAAGTTTGTCAAGGATGGAAATGCAGCATACTAAAGAGAAATGTTGTCCAGTCGAAGCTAGTACAAACATAGTCAATGTTTTGTCGAAGCCTGCATGGAGGAGGTCTAAACTTTGTGACTCCAAGCAAGCACACAAAAGGTCAATGCTCAAACAAAGACTTGCACGAAGGGAGCCACATGCCCAAACGAAAGAGGCATGCAGGAGGCAAAATGTCCAGATTCGAAAGAGGCATACATGAGGCAAAAAAGTGCAAATTGAAGGACACCAAAAGGGAGCTTTTTGCCTTGGAATCGAAGGAAGTTATAGGAGGCTTTGTACCTTGTGCATGCTAGCAAGGGGGATGCCTTTTGCGTGCAAGTTGTGGCTCAAATGAAAGTTTGTATGTAACTAGTCATTACTTTATGAGTCAAGGAAAGCATGGAGGGAAAGTTTGTATAGGCATGCAAGCATCAGACATCCAAACGAAACATGCAATAGGCAGTCATGGCATTGTGAACCCAGTAAGGCCAGAGATGCAATCGAAGGTGGCATGTAGGAAACTCCTGCCTTATAAATCAAAGCCAGCGTTCCAGAGGCCATCGCCCAGTCGAAGGATGCAACCAAAGCCTGTATCAAAAGAGGCCAAAAGGCCAATCGAAGGAGCTGAAACGAAGAACACTTATATTTCTCCAAATTTTGTCAAAATCATATTTTTATCTGTTTTCTCCCTTTTTGACAGTTTCCTTTTAATTTTGGTACTGGAAAATTCCAAAGTACTTGTGCAAGCTTGAACCTTGAGAATCCTTGTGAGAAAGACCTTGAAGAATGAGAGGGCAAATTTTGGGGTACAACGGCTGCCCCTGTTCAATCTTCTTGAACTTGAAGAGTTAGATTGGCAAGTTTTCCTTTCGCGACTCGAAGGTAAAAGAGGATTGGACACTAGAGTACCCGTAAATTTGCACTCGTCAAAATATAGTTGAGGAAATGGGCATAAAGATGCCATTTGGAGATGGTGGAATCTTGCTGGAGATGGGCTTAAAGATGCCATCCAAGAATGTTTGTTGAATTGCAATGTTGTAGGTCAGAAGAATGAGCATCAAAATGGTATCCATGTCTGGAATGCATTTGAACTGTATCTGGAGACTGAGTCTATATGAGCCAAAGAATGGCGTCCGTGTCTGGAGCGTAACTGGGTTGTAACTGTATTTGATTCTTTGAATGAATATCAGAATGACTGCCGTGTCTGGACTGTATCTGTATTCTGAATGGGTAACAGAGAAAAATCTGTGTATGGAGCAACTGTGTGCTGAGGATAAATTCTGAATGAGTGACCGAATGGCAACCGTGTCTGGAGCGTATCTGGACCGTATCTGAAGTTGAGATCTGTATGAGTAGAAGAATGACTTATGTGTCTGGAGTGTATCTGAAACTATAACTGGGATTTGAATAAGTGACAGAATGACTTCCGTGGCGACTGCACTGAGGGAATCAAATTGCTGATGTAAGGGTCAGAATGGTATCCGTGTCTAGAATGCATTTGAACTTGAGTTTTGATAATTGAATCTGAATGAGAGATAGAATGGTTGCCGTGTCTGGAGCGTATCTAGTCGGTATCAGATTGCCGAAGTTTGAATGAATAGTAGAATGACCGCCGTGTCTGGGGTGTATCTGTACTGTATTTTGACTTGAAATTCTGAATGAGTAATAGAATGACCGCCGTGTTTGGGGTGTATCCATACTGTATCTGAATAATTGTTAATGATAGCCTTTCGATCTCATCCTGAAAAGGATAAAATGTTAGCTAAACACAAAGTTATGTTGCATGATATGTATGATGCAATGAATTGTGTTTCATCAATGTTTATGATATATGAATGTAATGATTATGCATGTAAGCTGAGTAGCCGTCTTGCTGAGGAAGATAAATCCTGGTAGCTGGAGATAACAGAATCTTTGACTGCTGCTGGGGAAAATAAATCCATGATCGAAGCTGGGGATTCCAAAAATCTTTGATTACTGAAGATGAGAAATCCTTGCTGACTGCTTGGGGAATAAGGAAAACTTAGGAAATCTCTACTGGGAAGAAAAAACCTAGGAGACTTCTGCTGGAGAAATGAGACTGAGAATTTTCCCATCTGCTGGGGAAGCATCTCTGTGGGGAGAATGTTCACTATTCTGGTTCCGCTGGAGACAGGGTTTTCAGGGTTTTTGGGCTCCACTGGGAATCTTGAAACTTGACTCTGAGGGGAATTAAGTTTTGGAATACACTGGCTATGCTAAGGATTTTGAAGCTTAACTCCGCCGGGGAAATATACTCCAAATTTAGCCTTGTTGAGGGTCGAAATGATGTATCGCAGGGGATTTCTTCCGAAATGGCATAAAGATATCTTCCTATTCCTCCCACCCATCAGTAATTATCCTTTCTCCATTAGTTTTATTTGTAAGCAATGATTATAGTCAAATGCATATGCCTATTTAACAAAACATTGGACGTTTTCAAAATAAACATAAGTGTAAAAAGAAAAGAAAGGCAAGTAAATTTCAACACTTGGAAGTGTATTTGCATTAACTTTTGTGAGTATCTTTGTACAAAGGAGACAGACATCCTAGTAAGAGAATGTTGTCGTAAAAATTGAAAAGAATTTATACAAAAGAAAGATGGCTATGTGTAACAATTCCATGGGATTCCCATTCTGTTATGGCCTTCACAACTCTGAATATCTTATCCATTCGTTGCTTTGTCCGTCGATGACTAAGTTGATCAGAAGCTCGGAGCTTGTTGATGAAGAGATTGTTCTTAAAGTGATCCGATGAGACAAAGTCATACGCTTTAATTCCCTAACTTTTGCCTGAATTGCCCTTTCGGGTTTTCGATCCACCGGGAAACCCTTTTTTACCCAAGTCGCCCTTTCGGGTTTTCAACTTGCCGGGTGTACATATTTTTTTGTTTTTATCCCTAATTTTTTCCTGAACCGCCCTTTCGGGTTTTCGGTTCACCGGGATGCCCTTTTTTGCCCAAGTCGCCCTTTCGGGTTTTCAACTTGTCGGGTCGTTTCATGCGTAGTATCTTTTGACTATGTCTGCGTTTGCAGGGTGTGGCAAGTCATCGCCGTCCATGGTGGTCAGAATCATTGCCCCACCAGAAAAGATGCTCTTGATCACAAATGGTCCTTCGTAAGTAGGAGTCCATTTGCCCCTGGGATCACTTTGCGGCAAGATGATCCGCTTGATTACAAGATCTCCGACTTGATATACCTGACGCCTGACTTTCTTGTTGAAAGCCTTGATCATCCGTTTTTGGTAGGTCTGACCATGACAAACAGCGGTAAGGCACTTCTCGTAGATCAAATTGAGTTGATCAAGCCGGGTCTGAATCCAATCGTCTTCACTCAAACCAGCGTCCTTCATAATCCTTAAAGAAGGAATTTGAACTTCCATAGGTAGGACAGCATCCATGCCATACACCAAAGAGAATGGGGTTGCCCCTGTTGAAGTATGTGCCGTGGTACGATATCCATGTAGAGCAAACGGTAACATCTCATGCCAGTCTTTGTAGGTGACTGTCATTTTTTGAATGATCTTCTTGATATTTTTGTTCGCGGCTTCAACAACACCGTTCATCTTTGGCTGATAGGGAGATGAATTGTGATGATAAATCTTGAACTGTTCGCATAGAGCAGTGATCATAGTATTGTTCAGATTTGTAACATTGTCTGTGATGATCCTGTCGGGGACACCATACCGGCATATGAGGTTCTGCTTGATGAAGCGAGCAACCACATTCTTTGTAACTGAGGCATATGAAGCTGCCTCGACCCATTTGATGAAGTAATCAATAGCGACCAAGATGAAGCGATGTCCATTGGATGCTGTGGGCTTGATTTCTCCAATCATGTCAATGCCCCACATTGCGAATGGCCAAGGAGCTGTCAGAACGTTGAGAGGAACAGGAGGAATATGTACCTTGTCGGCGTAGACTTGGCATTTATGGCAAGTACGGGAATGTTGATGACAATCAGCTTCCATGGTAGACCAGTAGTAGCCTGCCCTTAGAATCTTCTTTGCCATCGTATGTCCTCTCAAATGGGTGCCAAATGTGCCGCTGTGTATCTCATTCATGATCAACTCTACTCCAGCTTTGTCCACACGTCGAAGTAGAACATAATCATGGCTGCTCTTATAAAGGATGCCATTGCTTAGGAAGAACTTGGCAGCAAATCTCCTTAAGAACTTTTTGTCATTGACGGAAGCTCCTTCGGGATATTCTCTAGTCTGGAGATACCTTTTGATTTCATGAAACCAGGGTTGTTCCACTACTTCTTCGGTATTAATCTCATGACAGTGCGCAGGTTCGTCCATTCGCTCGATGGTAATTTGGGGAGTCTCTTTATCCCAATTGAGTTTAAACATGGAAGACATTGTAGCCAGAGCATCTGCTAGCTGATTCTCTTCTCGCGGGAAATGCTCGAAAGTAATCTGCTCGAAATGAGGCAATAAAGTCAGGACATGTTCCTTGTATGGGATAAGATTAGGATGTTTGGTGTCCCACTCTCCTTTGACTTGACTGATAACCAAAGTCGAGTCCCCAAATACGATCAAAGATTTGATCCCTAGGTCTATAGCAGCCTTGAGACCAAAGATGTAAGCTTCATATTCGGCCATGTTGTTGGTACAGCTGAAACAAAGTTGGGCAGTGAAAGGTGTATGCCAACCTTCTGGGGAAATGAGTATCGCGCCGATACCGTTGCCAAGTGCATTTGAAGCACCATCAAAGTACAGGGTCTATCGGGATCCTTGTTCAGGTCCGTCATACGGTTTGTTACCTTTGATGTTGTCCAGAGTCATGATGTCTTCGTCAGGGAAGTCGAATCTCATAGATTGATAATCTTCGACGGCTTGATGAGCTAGATGGTCAGCTAGTACACTCCCTTTTATAGCTTTTTGAGTAGTATACTGGATGACATACTCAGTCAGGATCATCTACCATCTAGCGATTCTTCCAGATAAAGCAGGCTTCTCGAAGATATACTTGATTGGATCCATTTTGGAAATCAACAAAGTGGTATGAGTCAACATATACTGCCTTAGCCGGCGAGCAGCCCATACCAAAGCGCAACAAGTTTTCTCGAGCAGTGAGTAGCGAGTCTCACAGTCGGTAAACTTTTTGCTAAGGTAATAAATGGCATGCTCTTTTCGACCAGACTCGTCATGTTGGCCCAGTACGCACCCCATTGAGTTGTCCAAAACAGTTAGATAAATGATCAACGGACTTCCTTCAACGGGTGACATCAAAATAGGAGGTTCTAGTAAATACTCCTTGATTTTGTCAAAAGCCAACTAACAATCATTGTTCCATTCAACTACCCGATCTTTCTTCAACAGTTTGAAAATTGGCTCACGGGTAGATGTCAGGTGAGAGATGAATCTGGCGATATAGTTCAAGCGTCCCAAGAATCCTCTAACCTCCTTTTCAGTACGAGGAGCAGACATTTCTTGTATAGCTTTTACTTTAGCTGGATAAACCTCAATGCCCTTGTTGCTGACAATAAATCCCAGAAGTTTACCAGATCTAACTCCAAAAGTGCACTTGCTTGGATTCAGTCTGAGTTTATACTCCTTCAACCTGGCAAACAGCTTTTGCAAGTGTTCAAGGTGTTCTTCTTCTATTTGTGATCGAGCTATCATGTCGTCTACGTAAACTTCGATCTCATGATGTATCATATCATGAAACAAAGCTACCATGGCACGTTGATAGGTTTCCCCTGCGTTCTTCAGTCCGAACGACATCACCTTGTAGCAGAAGGTACCCCATTGTGTAACAAAGGTTGTTTTCTCCATGTCCTCGGGGGCCATTTTGATCTGGTTGTAGCCCAAGAATCCGTCCATGAAAGAAAATACTTTGTGCTGAGCTGTGTTTTCAACCAAAATGTCGATATGTGGCAGTGGAAAATCATCTTTAGGGCTAGCCCTGTTCAAATCCCGATAGTCCACGCACATTCTGACCTTGCCGTCCTTTTTGGGTACGGGCACAATGTTAGCAACCCATTGTGGATAGGTTGTAACAGCCAGAAAGCCGATGTTGAATTGCTTCATTACTTCAGCCTTAATCTTCTCAGACATGTCAGGCCTCATTCGGCGAACCTTTTGCTTGATCGGTGGACAGTCTTCTCTTGTAGGGAGACGGTGAACCACGATATCTGAGTCTAACCCTGGCATGTCTTCATAAGACCAAGCGAAGATTTCAACGTATTCATTTAACAACTGCACTAAGCGCTCCTTGACACTCGGTTCCAGGTTGGCACCCACTTTTACTTCTCTCCTGTCCTCCTTTGTCCCTAAGTTGATGGTTTCTAACAACTCTTCATGAGGCAGAATGGCCCTCTCTTCTTGTTGTAGAAGTCTGGCTAACTCTCTCGACACTTCACAATCTTCATCAACTTCGTACTCAGCGTGTTTAACCAAATCTTTAGAGTTATCGAAGGCTAAAACAGAATAGTCACCCATGGAATCCGGAGTGGATGGGTACCTGCATTTGTGAGTGTGGGTGTGTGTAAGGGATAGCCATCCTTAAACAAACAAAATGCAAAAGGAAAGGAAAATGAACACAACAGTTTATAGATGAAAAACGTCCAATGATTCATTAAAACATGGCATATGATTATGAAGGAAATCAAACCCTTACAAATGAACCTACATGCCCCGGGCAAGGCATGAGGTGAAAATAGTGTGAGAATTGTTTTAGTTATTACAGACCCTAAAAATGGGAAATTGTTCAAAGATAAAATTACTGGTTGATAAAGGTGATAGGAACGAAATCCTTTGCTTCCCAATTACTCAAACCCCCTTCGACAGTCGGAAAAATCCAATCTTCAAAGTGGCTCTCCTCATCCTCCTCTTCTATAACATTGATTCCGTGGTGAGAAATCTTGACAGGTGATCTTCCAATCTTAGAGCAACGCATAGCCTTCTGTCCTGCAGCAGTAAACCCTAAACCAAACTTGTCCGTCTTATGGGGAAAGTCAGGCAATTCTCCCCATACTGCGCTCTTCCCCTCCTTAATCACAACCTCTGCGTCCTTGAGAGATGCCATCTTAGCCACATGCTTGGGAATGATAGGTACCTCAACCGCTGTCTTCGCAACTGCTACCTCGAGAGAAACTTCCTCGAAATGTTGAAAAGGTGTTTCGATGAACTCGCCGTCTAACTCCACATATCGAAAGGAATTGAGATGACTAATCATGTACTCTTCCTCACCATGCACAGTTATGATTTTACCCTTAACAGGATACTTCAGCATCTGGTGCAAAGAGGATGTAACTGCCCCGGCATAATGGATCCACGGTTTTCCCAGCAAACAAGAGTATGACGGACGAATGTCCATTACGTAGAAGGTGGAGTTGAACACTTCGGTGCCTACCTTGATGGGAATATCAACCTCTCCATGAACCATTCTTTTGGAACCATCGAAAGCTCTAACGACGATGTTGCTAGGTTTGAGGGTCAAACCTTCGCAATCCAAATGGTCTAAGGCCTTCTTTGGCAGCACATTCAGGGAAGAACCATTATCAACCAAGACATGGGCGAGGGTGGTTCCTCGGCACTCAACTGAAACATGTAACGCATCATTGTGTTTCCTACCTTTAGGAGTTAAGTCAGCATCGGAAAAGCCCAGGCCATTGTCAGCAGTAAGACTGGCCACACAATTTTGGAACTGGTCAGCCGAGGTCTCTTGGGGGACATGTGCCGTCTTCAAGAATTTAATCAGAGCCTTGGCATGGGCCTCTGAACAGAGCAGGAGAGCTAACATTGAAATCTTAGAAGGGGTTTGCCCTAATTGTTCCACAACATCGTAGTCACTTTTTCTGATTATTTTTAGGATCTCATCCATCTCCTTCTGAGTGGTTTCAGGGATAACCACATCATGAACCTTCGTCCTAACAGGCATTTCCAGTATCCCCTTACCTTTTTCGGTGTTATCAGCGGATGGTCTTTCTTCAGGAGTGTTTAAATCTTCGATCACTGGGCCTTGCACAGAGGGTCCAACAGGTGAAGAAGCTTTTAAGGGTCCGAAGACTGCTCGGGGAGGAGCAATCTCTGGAGAAAAGATCTGGCCACTGCGGGTGATCTTGCTAGTACCCGCGATGTTTCCTATATCAGGGTCTTCTTCAGAGATTTCTTGGACTGTTTCGATTTGTTTGATGTCGTGGTAGAAGATTTCTCCCTCATAGTTCCACGGTATCATTTTGCTTGATTGGTACGGGACAGGTCCCGGCATGGTGATCTTTAGAGGTACACATTCAGAGTTTGGTGTAATCCTGACAGGCCTTTTGCAAGCCTTGGGAGGATTGTCGGAAATCGTTATGATGGCAATATCGTTGGTTGAGGTATCACAAGTATAAGGAGTAATCGGATTGGAATTGTTAACATGAGTTTTCTGGAAAAGTATTTCTTGAGTATCCATCAGGCGTTGGACACCCGACTTCAACATTGGAAAACCACCTTGAATGTTCAAACAAAAATAGCAGTCTTCATCACAACAAGGAAAGATCCCGGCTTTCAACAAATTTTCTTTAATCACAAACAATGGAGTCAACAGATCGGCAATATCAGTAACATGGAGATTTTCCAAAACAGCATGCACATTGTGGCCGTGCTTGGGCATCAGCGCAGATATAACATTCGGCTTTTCAGGAGCATCAAATTTGACCTCTTTGGCATCAATTAAATCCTGAATTTTGTTCTTGAGTGCCCATCAATTATTGGTATTGTGCCCAATACTGTTGGAATGGTAAGCACACTTGGCTTTTGAGTTGTAGGATGGAGAGGTGGTATTTACATTCTTTGGCGCCTCTTTTAAATTAGCAAGGTTCAACTTCAGGAGATGTGGAAGGATCTGAGCAGGTGTCATATTTACTGGGGTAAACTGCCGTGGCGGCCTTTGCTGATAAGTTCTGGGCTGATCATTCCTCGGTTGGCTGTTTCTAAGCTGGTCTGATGCGGACTTCTGTATTAATACGGCCCCCACTGTTGGCCGACGCTCCTCTCTTTCCCGATTTTTCTGTGTGTATACAGCGGATGCTTCTTTCTTGGCTGGGAAAGGTTTTCTAACAGCTGTGGATGCAGAAGCATCCTTTTGAATCTTTCCACTTTTGATACCGGCTTTCACCCTCTCGCCAGTCAAAATCAACTCAGTAAATCCCACAGAAGAGCTTCCGATTAGATGGTTGAAGAAGGGGCCAGACAGGGTTCCCAAAAACATGTCAACTAATTCCCTATCTGATAACGGTGGCTGCACCCTTCCAGCCAGGTCGCGCCACTTTTGGGCGTACTCCTTAAACCCTTCATTTGAAGCCATCTCCATACTTTGTAGCTGAGTACGGGTAGGCGCCAAATCAGCATTGTACTGATACTGACGATAGAAAGCGGATGCCAAGTCTTCCCAATTGTGGACCTCTGATCTCTCGAGCTGATAAAACCAATCTAACTGAGTGCCAGACAAGCTGTCTTGGAAAAAGTGCACCCAGAGGTCTTTGTCGGATGAATGTGGCTGGATCTTTCTAACATACGACCTCAAGTGCATCTTAGGGAAAGACAGACCGTCGTACTTGGCGAATGTTGGCACCTTGAACTTAGGAGGGATAACAATCCCAGCTACAAGCCTTAGCTCCTCAAAATCCAATCCGGGCACCCTCTGCAACTCCATAGCTGCCAATCTGTCTTCAAGGTTCTTATACTTGTCATCCGCTGGTGGATACTGTTGTTCTGAATAGTCCTCGTCTGCTTCCTCTTCCTCCTTTTCTACCTCAGATTCAGAAGGTACAGTAACTCCTTTCCCCTTGCCAATCCCTTCGTCGGACGTTGATGGAAACTCAAGAGTCCTTCTAGCATCACCCTCAAATCTTCTTCCGAAAGTAGCTACCCCTAGTCTCTTTTTATTTTTCTTCTCTTTACTTTTCTCTAGAAGAACTTTGAGATCCTCTTGACCCTTTGCTAAGGTCATGAGGAGTTGTTGAAATTGTGAATTTTGTGCCTGTAGGTCCTTCACTGTTTGCTCTAAATCCATCTTGCTGAAATAAACAGCAGAAAGATAAGGAAACCTGGCTTGAAGACCTGTTTGTGCATATGATGAATGATATGTTATTCATGTAATGCATTCAAGGGTTCAAAAATTTAAATTCGTTGTAAACAAAAAGAACGCACGTCATATTAAGAAGAAATTGTTAGTACATCAATGCCCCATGGGCGAAATATTACAAAATTCTTAATGTAAAAAGACGTTGCGCATCCTCTTTGGTGCTATGTAGGTGTTAAGAGTTTCCTCCTCGTGAAGTTGGCGGGTGAGTTCTAAAACCTTCTTCTCACTGGCATAGAAGCTGGCTTCAAAAGTATCTCGTTCTTCTTTGAGTTGGATCCAACTCTTTTGCATTTCTTCCCATGATGTTGGCATGTCAGGATGTAGGATGGTGTATGGAACCTCTCCTTCCTTAACGGGCTCTTTAATCAAGGGGAGAATGTGAGGATATGGCATCATAAGATTTTGAGAGCGGGTTCGTACCCATTTGAGGTAAGGCTCAAGGGGGATGGAATTCTTGTGCCCCAGTGTCTTACTATCCACCTTGTTAGGCATCCTCCAAGCTCTGATGAACCTTTGTCGAAGTCTTTGCGCATCGTTGTCGAAGTCAAAAACTAGGTCAGGAATCAACATGTCATGAGGGCCATCCCTCCGAGCATATCCAAATTGTCTCAAGGCTAGACAGGGGTTGTAGGTAATGCCTCCCCTAATGCCAAGCAATGGGACATTAGGGAATTCACCACAACGATCAATGATGATGACATTTTCTCTGGACCGAGAACACCAATGTACATCAGAATGTGTGAGGGTCATTAACCGTTGTGACCACCTTAAACCCTGCTCATTCTTCAAAACTGATTGTGGAAGGTGAGAAATAAACCACCTTGCCAGGAGAGGAGTACAGCACATGAGAACACCACTTTTCCTCATTGTTCGTGTGTAAAATGAGTGTAGGATGTCCCCAAGTAATGTAGGTATGGGATTCTTGGACATGAAAATCTTAACAACATTCACATCTATAAGTTGGTCAGGGTTTGGGAACAAGACCAACCCATACATAAGGAGTGCCACAATTTCTTCAAAGGCTTGTAGATCAAGAGAATTCCAGCAGTCTTGTGCCTTCTCAAACAGAAACTTAGCCAAGAAACCCTTGACACCACTTCTGGTTTCCCAATGCCCCTTGATATCAGATGGTTGCAAGTGTAATGCTTGAGCAACATCTTCAGGCTTTGGCTCTTTTTCCGTACCGTTGTAGGGTAGTTGATTAAGAATAGGAATTCTCAGGAGTTGAGAAAATTCCTCCAAAGTAGGCACCAATTGGTAGTCAGGGAATGTGAAATAGTGGTGTAGGGGGTCAAAGAACTGGAAGAGAACTTTAACCATGTCTTCTTCAATGTTGGTGTTGACTAAGCTGAGGAGTCTACCATGTCTTTCACTGAAGAGAGAATTCTCTGGAATTCTGGATGTAAGCTCCTTGAGTTGAGGAGGGATTCTCACAAGGTTGACTTGAATTGTTTTCCTGCGAAGAGATTCCATGACCTAGAAAACAAGAACAAAGATGAAGATCCAAACCCTTGAAATGGTTAGTGGATGCATATGATGCTTTATGATGTTTATGATGTATGCACAAACACATGTATAAGCAAGTTACACAAAACCCTAGTTTCAGGCTTGCATGAGGTTTCATAGGTAAGTACCCTCTTGAGTTTAGTTGGCTCAAAACCTGTCCTATAAATAGTAACCGGGTTCTAAGGAGCTCAATATCATTGAATTGTTTTCTATGTTCATTGTTTTGGTTTAGCCACTTAACTAGCAACCAAAATATTCCAAGAAAACAACCCTCAATTAGTGTAGTATCGAGTATCTACCAACTTCGGACTGCACCAAAGCCGGTCATCTCGCTACCCCTAATGAAAGGCCAAGATGGTCAAGTAAGGTTCTAGTTCATTAGTGCTTAATGACATCACTCAGCAGCCCCGTATTCTCTTTGATTGACTCAAAGGCTACCGGTACTCACAAATATGTCGCACTAATATAGCTATTGCTTCAACCATGTCGGTATACCCCGCACAGTTTCCACAATGTATTGCTATCTATGAATGTTTCCCAAATCCGTGTGGAGGATTTCAAGCCCAAACAAGAGAACCAAAATGTAAAGCAATCAAGGCAAACAATAATCATGCAAAAGGGTGATCTAAGCCCTAAGGTTACTCCACTTTTAGAATATTTCCCCAGCAGAGTCGCCAGTTCTGTGACACGGTAGGAGAACTGACTTGGGATTTTGCGTTTTGTGTTCGCAAATGTTTCGGTTTAGCAAGAGTCGCCACCGACTTTTTATTTTATCCTAAGGAAAGGCCAAAAATCACAGGAAAGACTTTGAGATGTTTTCTTGGGTTCGGGGAGTAGATTATAGAAAGGGAAGGTATTAGCATCCTTTCTATCTATGGTTATCCATGGGCTCTTAGTTACTTGCTTAGATCACTTGCTTTGCTTTTCAATTGTTTGAAATGGTTCTTTGTGTGTGGTTTTGAAAGATGTTTTGAAAAGAGGCCATCGTTGTGGTAACCTTTGTAATGATTCTTGTTTGAATGTATACAAAGGTGTTTTGTCTTTTGAAAAGTTTTCAATGTTTGAAAGTAGGGTTTTGAAATTGTGTGGAGAAGTGTGTTTTAAAGATAGCAAGGATGTTTTTGCAAGTTTTTGATCAAGTAACTAAGAGTTATCTACCCTATTTTACTCAAAGATCTTTTTTATGTTTTTAACCCTTTTAACAGTGTTGTTTCACCATTGTATTTGGTGAACAACCTTGTGTTAGGATGTTTTACGGGACAGGCGTGGGTCATCGTATATACCATGATAGCAACAGTGTCAAGTATTTTTGGTAATTTTCTTGAGGGACTTGATCATTTTGTTTAGGAAACTCAGATAACGTCATTGAGGGACTATGATCTTTTGTTTTGTTTTTGTTTTACCAAAGTACTTGACATGCATATCATGGCCCATTTTTGAAGGCAACAAGTGGATTGAAACCCTAGGGGTGCAAGTGTGCATGTGTGTTATTTTCGTGCTTTGTTTTTTTTATTAGTGATTGTCTACTTGTTGATTTTATCTGGCCATACATATCCTATTTACTAGCAAGCATATAAAAGTAATAAAGCACAGAAAGATAAAATCCTACACTATTATAACCATAATGAATTGCATGAAAATATAAAGGCAAAAATAAAATAAAAGCAAGAAAAATGAGGGTCTTTCGATTGAGGCAGAAAACCCTTCGATTCTGCACTTTCTGGCTCTCTTCAATTTGGCCTGAAAAGGGTGAAGACATGACTTTCGACTGAGGCCTCACGGTCAGTATGTTGTGCCTTTCGATTGGGACCAGTGGGACAGCATGTTGTGCCTTTCGATTGGGATCAGTGGAACCAGTATAAGATATAATCTGCCTTTCTGCCTCCTTCGATTGGGCCTGGAGTCAGTGAGGAAGCCTGAGGCTTCGTTTCATACTCTTGTCTCCTGTTTATTTCGTTTGAGATATTAAATAGCAACATGGCCTAAGGCCATGCTATCATTACCTCAGGGCCAGGTTAGTTATTAAAGCATTTGTAATAAACCAAAGAGAAAAACCAAAAGGAGAGGCAATAAAAACAAACTAAAAGGGTGGAAACGAAAAGGTACCAAACACTACGTACATGTTTGAAACGAAAAGGACGCTTATTTACATGTTATGCTAGAAATGAAGGGTTCAAGGTTAAGAATTACTTACCTCGCTTGAGGCTGGAACGTGTACTGGGCCTTTAAGTGGTTTCCTTGAATGCTTCTGGATTCGAAGGGAGGAACTAGGGGTTATGTCTTTGATACTGGATTCGAAAGAGAAGAACAAGTGTGAGGTTCTTCCTACTGGATTCGAAGGGTAACAAGGTATAGGGATGTTTCAGATTCTAAGGGGATAAGTGTTTGGAGTCTGGGTATGTGTTTGATGAGTGTTTAAGTGTTTGAGAGCTTTATGGTGTTTGAGAATTTTTTGAAGATTCGTTCGCCTGGCCAAAAAGTCCTCCTAAACATGTGTTGGAGCCTCTTATTTATAGGCAAAGTTGCCTGAAGCTTTTGGAGGGGAAACAAACTAATTTGAACAATTTGAGTAAACTGCTCTTTGTAGCCTTCGAGGGACAATGCTTGTATGCTATTTCGGTGCAAGAATGGGGCAGTGTTTCAAGACTGCTGTGCAGCAGTTTTGGCCAGTGTACCATGCCTGAACTTGGCAGCAAGCATCTTTGAATATTTCATCCTTTCATTTTGACCCTCCTTCGACCAAATTCTTCTTCCAAACATATTGTTTGACTTTCCTCCAACAAGTGTCTTTCGAACGAATCACCTTTGTGCATCATTTGAAGGGGCCATCAACCATGTGCTGAAGTTTGTCAAGGATGGAAATGCAGCATACTAAAGAGAAATGTTGTCCAGTCGAAGCTAGTACAAACATAGTCAATGTTTTGTCGAAGCCTGCACAGAGGAGGTCTAAACTTTGTGACTCCAAGAAAGCACACAAAAGGTCAATGCTCAAACAAAGACTTGCACGAAGGGAGCCACATGCCCAAACGAAAGAGGCATGCAGGAGGCAAAATGTCCAGATTCAAAAGAGGCATACATGAGGCAAAAAAGTGCAAATCAAAGGACACCAAAAGGGAGCTTTTTGCCTTGGAATCGAAGGAAGTTATATGAGGCTTTGTACCTTGGGCATGCTAGCAAGGGGGATGCCTTTTGCGTGCAAGTTGTGGCTCAAATGAAAGTTTGTATGTAACTAGTCATTACTTTATGAGTCAAGGAAAGCATGGAGGGAAAGTTTGTATAGGCATGCAAGCATCAGACATCCAAACGAAACATGCAATAGGCAGTCATGGCATTGTGAACCCAGTAAGGCCAGAGATGCAATCGAAGATGGCATGTAGGAAACTTCTGCCTTGTAAATCAAAGCCAGCGTGCCAGAGGCCATCACCCAGTCGAAGGATGCAACCAAAGCCTGTATCAAAAGAGGCCAAAAGGCCAATCGAAGGAGCTGAAACGAAGAACACTTGTATTTCTCCAAATTTTGTCAAAATCATATTTTTATCTGTTTTCTCCCTTTTTGACAGTTTCCTTTTAATTTTGGTACTGGAAAATTCCAAAGTACTTGTGCAAGCTTAAACCTTGAGAATCCTTGTGAGAAATGCCTTGAAGAATGAGAGGGCAAATTTTGGGGTACAACAGGCGCCAAAGAAATCATCACTTCACATCATCCGGGAAGCTAAATGTTGATTACTTTGAGTCATACTCTAAACCAAAGGGTTAAATATGGTACCCATTTATCAGGTAAGCAAATTAACCATTTCATGCTTACTTTTGTCCATTTCCTGACTCAACAGATTCACAGAACTTGTGATGAAAGTAAGCATTGCTTGGGAGGAAAATTCCATTCCTACATGTTGGGTGGTTCTGTAACACCCTTTCTAATTACCCCAAATAAAAGGCAAGAATTAAAATCAGAGAAAATAAATTGCACGGAAGGGATGTCACAACACACATCACATTCCAAAATTTTAACGAAAAACGGACAGGGTACGTTTGTAAATTTAAGCATATCAACACAAAACAAACATACATAAATATTTAACTTCTTTCTCTCGTGCAAACGCAACGGAGTTTCAATATTTAACTTCATCTCCATTCATGGAGGAATCAAAACATAATTCAAGGCATCAAGCCATGATAATTCACATAAAGCATATGTTATCAAGTCTCACATACACAAAATAATATACTCAAAGTAAGGATTATATACATCATAATCCGAATACAAAATAGACGAGTTAGACACTAAATATACCCCCCCCCCCCTAGGTGTTACTACCAGAGCATCGACTCGGCTCTAATCAAAATAAAACAGATTGTAATCCAATGCATCCGCTAACTAGCGCCTCGCGCTACCATCCTCGGTACCTGAACAATGCCATCAAAAGCATTTTCAAACAGAAGGGTAAGAATTCCAATAATCATATAACATGTAATTAAGGTAAAGCAATGGCAATAAATAAAGCAACACATCATGATCATATTCATTTTATCACATATAGTATCCGTACTTAAGGAAGTCATTTCCAACACATTAACCATATAAACCAATTATCTGAATACTCACATCATTGGCACATAACCATTATTCAAACAACAACAATATTGGCACATAACCAAACACATCAACACACATACACAATATACATAATTATGCATGTGACTCACAACACAACTCAACACATGCGAATGCGGTACCGACTTGTGGACCCAAAGTTCCACCGCTTATTTTTCCACATAGGGTCAAAGCCACTACGTCCATTTCCACTATAGGATCAACGTCTATTTTTGTGAACCCATGTTTCACCGCCTATGTTCCCTTTCCGGGTCAAAGCCACTACATCTATTTCCATTCAAGGATCAACGTCTATAAAATATGAACCCACTGTTTCACCGTCTCTATTTCAAGACCAACCATGCCATGCAATGTACAACCAACAACTCGTATGCAATTAAGACCACTTCCGACCTTAACATACACATACCACATATTCCAACACAATGAAATACCAACAATTGTACATGCATTGCAAATATAATTCACAAATCAAGTAATGTACAAGTTTAAACAATGTTACTTCCATGATTTATTCAAATCAAACACAATTTCATAAACCGGAAGCATTCAACTTAATTCGACTTCACCTGCAAAAATTCCATTTTTCAACAAAAATGTCACCCAACAGATCAACCAAAATTACTACCATAAACCGCATAATAATTCAGACTATTTGGACTAAAATCGGTTAATTAATTATCGGTCAAAAATTCTATTATTTCTATTTTTTTTTAAATCCTACAAAATTAGTTATTAAATATATTAAATCATTATTATTAAATATTTTTCATTGATAAACCGGAACGTAATTACTTCTTAAATTCGCTACAGCATGTAAAACAATTTTTCCTAATATCGCTACATTAATGCAAGTAATTACCAAAGCTACTTTAGATATATCACCTCTTATCCTCAAAATAAACAAGTTGGGATTTTTCTTTAGAAAAAATAACGCTCATCATAGTCTATCCTTGGTTAACAAGACATGGATTCTGCATATACCTAAGTTATATCCTAGAATTTGTATCTATATAAGCGATACAGATACCTAAAACTTAATAAAAGTATTTCAGCCAAACAAAAAACCATTTTATTTTAGATATATCACTTGTTATTTAGATATAACACAAGTGATATGCATCTTTCGAAAATAACATCCAACAAAGTCTTTCCTTAGTTAACAAGATATGGATTTTATTTAGCTAAGTCATACCCCTTAATTACTGTATAATCTGTAGATTCTGTTCACAGCACCTGAAACGCTGGAACTGTAATGCGATTGTCTTAAAATATTACTACATCATTACTGCTACAACATGCTAATATCATTAAATAAATTCAATTCGCTGCTACTGTATTGCTACTTAATTCTAGCGCTACAGGAATAGAACAAATGGAATCATTTCAAGGAGAAATATTAAGTCACTTATTTATGTGTATAACTAATAATATTGGGTCCTAAATCATCTCTCAATTTCATCAATACACCAATTTTTTTTCATCATAGCATAGTAGTGAAACTAACACCCTAAACCCCTAACTTATTCCAAAATCAAAACTATAAAATCACACACTAAATAATTGGTGGAAGTCAAACCCTTACCTCTAGTGTTGATTTTCTTGGAACAAGATGATGATTTTGTAGAACAAACCCTAGCCTTCTCCTTCTCTTCTCTTCTTCTTCTCTCTTTTCTTTCTTCTTTCTCTTCTTACCAACTACTCTTACTAACTCTACTTTTCTATTTTATAAAACTATCCTTCTACTACTAACTTTCCTCCCTCTATCTTTCTAAAATTATAATTTGGCCCCAACAATTATTTAATTCAAATTATAATATATAACTCTATTAAAACAATATTACACTAAATAATATTTATTCTATATAAACCTAATCATGCCAATTAATCAAACAAAGTCAAATATTACTACACACCAAATTAATATTATTCAAAATAATATTTCGACATAATAAATATTTTTATTTCATATTACCCAATTAATATTTTAATCGATATCAATTGAATATATTTCTCAAAATAGATATAATTTAATAGTTTTGGAAAATAATTAATGAAATAACATTTAAATATAAACGGCGTGTTACAGGTTCAACCAAGATTATTTATATGTGATCCTAACCCCTAAAATTGTGAATATGCATTCTCCACATTGTCATCAAATGTAGAAGTATTTATATGCAAGTCTGCCATCACCGAAGGTTGCATGCCATAAGATTGTTCTCGACCAGTCACGTGCATTGTGAAACTGGGCATGTAGAGCCTAAAATCACTAGCCATCGTTGTTCTAGGAGTCAATGGATGACTCTGTATCATTTTTATGTAAAATATCGAACCACTTTGCACCATCGATGGTATTGTCGTTGTGTTGGCCATAGAAACAATTGTTTTAGTAGAATTTGCAGCGACTGTGCCGTCCCCCATGGTATTTGAAGTTTTTCTCCATTGTTGTTATTTATGGGATTAACCATTCTCCTAACGTATCTCCTAATTGGTATTCTACCTTTTCTTTGGTTATCCTACCATTCTTCAATCTAACACATACAATTTTTGAGAAGTTTTATGTATAAAAA
This sequence comes from Vicia faba, assembly GCA_948472305.1. NCBI lineage: Eukaryota > Viridiplantae > Streptophyta > Magnoliopsida > Fabales > Fabaceae > Vicia > Vicia faba. The sequence continues at coordinate 260,581,046 of OX451739.1, forward strand.
CATGCAAATTTAGAAAAAAAATGTAAACTTTTGCACAAACAATCCCACTGGGCGTCCCTATATGTTTACTTGGAAATTTGGTAAACAAAACAAATTTTAATTCACTTAAGGGATTAAACTCAAAAATATCCCAGACATATTGTGCAAAGGTTTAAAGGTTTGAAATTTCCTGACTCAAAGTCGAAATATGCAATGGTTTACAAAATAACTTGATATGTTTTAAAATGACTTGAATGTAAAGAACTTTAAATGCAGTAAAATTTGAATTCAATAAAAGATTTGAAACTTAAGCAACTGAGTTTAAAAATTGGAACACAATACGTACATTTTCTACACTTATTTCTCCTAATGCTTGGTACTTTGAGTATTTAGAATTTGTGTGCATAATTGCAAACCCTAAAACTATAAACATCTATTTCTTATATACAAGTCCTAAAATAACCGTCTATAACGGTCAAAGAAGCAAAACATGCCATATTTCCCAATGCCATGCAAACTTCATCTTCATAAACTTTACACGTGTTGTCGAGTAACTACCTGATCTTATTCACTTTGAGTCTCTTCGATTGAACAATTAAATGATTTGCTGGATACTTGAAATTTTACTAAGTCCCAAATGTACCTTCTAGTCTTCATTGATGAGTATTCGACCAGAATTGGTATTGCCCTTCTACAAGGAAACTACCAATTAACACAAAAACATATGGTAAATCTTAGATCTTTTCGACTTGAAACTAACTTCCTCAATATCTTGCTTACACTTAACCTTAAGATTAATGTCGAAAATATGAGGTAAAAAAGGCCAATGATGTAAGTGTACATGTTGCTCTTACACCATTCAAAGTGAGAAAAACCAACATTGATTACAGGTGGTTTGACAGAATAGTGACTCTTTTCATGAGCACTATAATCATATGGTATAATAGTGCCAGTAACATTACTATCACAAGTATCACCCATCTTAGTATACTTTTCTCTTCTGGATATTTTCCATAACACTGTTAAGTGTTAAGCAAAGACCGTTCTTTGATGCCAACTAAAGGTGAGAAAATACACAAAATGGAAGTTATATTGTGTATCAGATAATGTACGCCTTTTCAAAAATAGTAGCTTCTGAATCTGACCAAGTTTATATTCTAAGCTAGAGTATGCCACATCAAAAATATTTAAAGTGTAGAAGCAATAAGTAAATAACACACAAAGTTATAATGGTTCCTCTATAATGAGAGTAGTCCAGTCCCCTTGCCACACAAAAGCTTTTTATTATAATCAAAACCTGATTACAACTTGCTTAGACACACCAGTCTAAGACTTCCTGCTCAATCTCACTAGAAAGAGACTTTTTGCCCAAACCAATTGTCCATGACTTCTTTGATCAATCAACCTGAAAGAGACTTCCTTTCCTGAACCAATTGTTCAGGACTTCCTTGCTCAATCAATATGAAAGATACTTCCTTGCCTAAACTAACTGTTTAGGACTTCCTTGCTCAATCAATCTGAAAAACACTTCCCTGCCTAAACCAATTGTTCAGGACTTCTTTGCTTAACCAATCTAAAAGAGACTTCCTTGCCTAAACCAATAATTCAGGACTTCCTTGATCAATTAATCTGAAAGATAATTCCTTGCTCAACCAATCTGAAATAGACTTCATTAATCAAACACTTATCCCGAGTCTTCTTTGCTCAACCACTCAATTTTATACTTTTACAAATTCTGAAAAGTTGTTTAGAATACAACATAATGTACATGATATTCAATCAGAGGTAAAAATAATACATCACATGTAAATTCCTTGATACTTGAGATTTCTAAGATATATAAGTGTAAAAAGCTCTCAAGTCTATGGGCAATACAACAACTATAAACTGTAACTTGGAGTGAGAGACAATTCTTACAATATTTTGATTTCAGCTACTGTTCTTGTTGTATTATTCTTGTTAATTCTTTTGAATATTTAGATCCTTATATATAGGGAACAAAAGAGACGTTGTAAGCTTTCTTACACAAGTGTATTTGTTGAAGAAGTGGTTTCCAAGAGAGAGGCATTGAAGTTGGTATGATGATAATCTTCATCTTCTGAATAATTACTTAGTCTATTGTGTCTTTATCAAGTAAGGAGTTTATCACACCCCAAAATTTCCCCTTCTTATCCTAACCTTTTCCTTGTTTTCATTTACTGAACTTCACTAGGTCATTAACTTGGATTTCATCCTTTTTAACGAAGAATTTGAGGCTTGAGATCAAAGAATCTTGAGTTAGGGTTTCCATCTGGTTCAAGGTTGACTCAACCAAAGTTCTCCTTAAGCATGGATTAAGGGAATTATGGTTTTGGCTTATGGGCACTATGAACTTTTATTCCTCATCAACATACAAGGCTATTCTCATCAAAGCTTACCAAAGGTCAAGGAATTAGGGTTTATTTCCCTATTCTTGTAGTGGCCAAAAAGGCTCATTGGATTAAAGCTTATTTACCAAGCAGAGATCAAATATTTAAAGTTTATCTTTGTTTCCTCTCATTTTGAGGATGGGTTCATCATTAGAGTACATATGTCTCTAGTATTTTCCTTGAGCTATAATTTGTCTTTGATTTTCACACCATGGGTGATATATGTTGGAATCATTTACTATTTGAGGATAGTGGTTTAAAGTTTATCATGGTTACTTGAGGAACAAGATAATATGGTGCATTTGAGTGGAGAAAGGGTATTAAGGTATAATTGATTTTTGAATCAAGGTGAACCTTTTGACCTAATCCTTGGATTTTCATTCTTATTCAAGACATAGACATTGTATACATGCTTATCATTGTGAATAAAAATGTGGAGAACACTTGGCAAAAACTTTGACTTTTGGTCAAATTCAACCTTAAAAGGTTGATTTTCTTTACCAAAGTTTTACTTAATGTTCATCCAGTTCATGATTTTGGATTCAAGTGTTAGAAGAATATATAAGAATCAAATGACATAGAAAATTTAAGCATAAAATCAAGAGGATTCAAATCCATTCAAATTTTATTCAAGATATGAACAAGTTTCACCAAGTGTCATTCAAGATCCATTCAAATTTCATACAAATATTTTCCAACAAGAAAAAAGATCTATTGAATTTAGTTCGTGTCCAAGTTTGTAACTTCATTTGTTATAGGTCTTGGAATTGCAAGTTTCTTCCATCTTTAAGCCTTCCTTAGCCATATAAGTTCCATGCCAAGCTCCAAAGCATTGTGATGACATTCTCACCTTCCTTTTCCCATGATAAGCCATAATTTTTTCTTTAGAAATCTTCCATGTTCACCCACCATATTGATCATGAAATAAGAGAAAAAGTAAATTAGAAAACAACAAAAGCATTGATTTCAAGAAGCTTCAAGTCATGTTTCAAGTTTCTCAACAGTAACAACAACACTTTAAGCTCACTCAAGTTCAACAATACACAACATGATTCATTTCAAGCTTGTGTTATCTGACAAAATTAGTGCAAAATTATATTCATTCTATTTCAGAAGAGTGTTCAAACAAGAGAAGTTTTTAAACATAATCAGAAATGGAAAGTAATTGAACTAGACCCAAAATTGGTAAATAACAATTATCATAGTGCAGTCTAGATTAACAAACATATTTAGCCCAAGAACTCACATCAAGCATAACTCAAAAATTGCAAGAAAAAAAGAGAATTTAATTTTCCACCCTATAGTGAAAATAAAAACCCTACACAATTCCTAAAATTCCCCTAAGAAACCAAAAATATATTTCCGGTGCGCACCATACACCACACACAAACAAACCAAATATGGTTCCACCCTATTCAAAAGGCAAAAACAGAACCAGTATTATAGTTCCGGTTGCAACCGGTATTGTATTTCTGGTTTGTATAGCAGGAAGATTGATTTTTCTGTCACCTTGTCATTTTATATATTACCACAAATATACTTCTGGTATTATGAAAAATTCATATTACTTAAAACAGTAACCAGGATGGACAAGGATGATTAAAATCATTTCTTCATCTTTCCATAAACCCTCTCAAAAACCCTTTCATTCTCAATCTATTTTTCACTCCAAATCTTCATTCTTGTGGTTCATCATATCAAAAGGAGATCAAGGAAGTGGAAGTTAAGGTAAGATTTATTCATTTCAATCTTCACTATTCACATTAATCTGCTTTTCATCTTGAAAAAGGTTACGCTAAGACTGGAAATATAATTCCAGTTAGTAGTTGAGCATAACCGGAAATATAATTTCGGTTTCTATCTATGGTTATTTATCCAAAAATTATATGTTATTTAGTTTAATGTTTTTTTATCACATTAGGTATAGTGCATCCCGATACCATTCCCAAACCTAATGTGTCCCAAGTTGTTTCACCTCTCGTATCTAAGGCAGTAGATATTCATGACCATTTTGAAATTGAAGAAGAGTTTGAATTACGTGAAGACATGCTGTAGTGGATTCGTACACGGGCCACCAAAATAGGGTTTATTGTTGTAATTGAAGGTCCGATAATGGTACGAATATAAGATGTGAATTTGTGACTTTGACATGTGAAAGAAGTGGGAAATATATGCATCGGATCCTGAAATTGAAACGCGATGACACTAGTTCAAGGAAATGTGAATGTTCATTTAAGTTGCATGGTTATCTGTTGGCAAATAAGAAAGGGATATTTAATGTGATATGTGGTTTACACAATCAAGATTTATGTCTAATGTTAGTTGGTCAACCAATTGTATGTCGAATCCTTCTAGATAAGAAGACATGTGTTTCTGACATGACATTGAATTTGGTACCGTCCAAGAACATACTTGCAAATTTGAAGTGAAAAAGACCCGGGAATACATCAAATATCAAGCAAGTGTACAATAGTCATTATTTATCCAAATTAGCGCTTAGGGGGTTCGAAACGAAATGCAACACCTCTTGAAACTTCTGGATGGAAACAATTATGTATGTAGGCACCGAAGATGTGAGAATGGGGTAAAAGTAAGAGATATTTATTGGACTCAATATGATTCCATTAAATAGTTCAATATGTTTCCCATCATGCTCATAATTGATTCGACGAATAAGACCAACAAGTACAGGCTTCCATTGTTGTAAATTGTTGGTGTTACCTCGACTGAGAAGACGTATTCGATTGGTTTTGCATTTCCAGAGTGTGAAAAAGAGGACAATTTTGCATGGGCTTTAGAGGTTTGTCAGTCAATGTTGAAGGACCAAGAAGATATGCCGAAAGTCATTGTTACTGACCAAGATACAACATTAATTAGTTATATGGATGCATGGAATGTTATAATAAATGTATCTACAAAAGAGTTATTCGTTAATGTTGTTTACATTTCAGGAAGGTTTGTGTGAGCTATTCCGATCTATTGAAATATGTTGAAAGCACAATATTGGATCAGATAAAGGAGAAGATTGTTTGTTCTTGGACCGATCAGGTTATGCACCTCGGAAATACAACAACAAACCGATTTGAGTCTGCTCATGCATGTCTAAAGAATTGGCTGGGAAATAGCAAGGGTGATTTGATTAAGGAATGAGATTCTGTGAACCATATGATACTAAAATAGCATAATGATATACAAACAAAATTTGGTCGTAGTATTATGATGTTGGAACACAGGTTCAAAGACAACACCCTATATTCTCAGTTGGTCGGTAACATCTCTCGGCCAACTCTAAATTATATTTTTCACGAAGCCAAATGAGCTTCTAATGTAGGTTCCGACAACTCAAAGTGTGGTTGCACAATTGTGAAAACATATGGACTTCCTTGCGCTTGTGTCATATATAAAAAGATGAAAGTTGATTGCCCAATACGTATAGACGAGATCTCTAATCATTAGAAGAGGCTCAGTTTTAAAGATGACGGTGAAATGAAAGACGATAAATCATGTATCTCCATCTTTCCTGAATGAGAAGCGACACAAGAAAGATTTTTGAAAGCCGTTAACGCAACCAAACTCCACATCAAAGAGCAATTGAGGAAGATTGCATTTTCGGATACCACAAACATGAAACCACTCTCTCAACCGGTAAAAAATAAAGGGACATTGTTGTACCCCAAAATTTGCCCTCCCATATTCTTCAAGATTTGCAAAGTCAATACTTCAGAAATTCCCCAAGGGTTGCACAGTTCAAAGGCCTCCTAACAGTCAAAAATTAGGGTTTTTGGTCCTGACAAAGAAAATGAAGTTTCCAAGGGTCCAATCAAGTCCCACATGCCTACAAACATGGTCAAGCATCCTCATACCAAGTTTCAAGACTTACAGCACAAAATTGCACAGTCAAAAACCCTAATTGCACTACAGTCAACTGTAGGGGCAAAATGGTCATTTGACAGTCAAAAGTTCAAATTTTTGGTCAACATCTCATTTTGAAGCCACAAACATCATTTTATCAATGCTTGATCATGATTCTCAAAGCTTGGCTCAAAAAGTCTCAAGATGCAAAAGTTTCCATATTTGGACAGTTGAAAAAGTCAACTGTAACTTGACCAAGGCATAACTTCCACATGGATTATCATAAAAATTTCATCCAAAGCTCATTTTTAAGATAAAGACATTTCCTACAACTCCTCTTCATACTTCAAGTCCAAGAAATGCTCTCACAAAAAGTTATCAATTTCAACATTATAGGTCATTTTTAAAAGTCAACAAAAAGGGACTTTAAGTCAAAGGACATAACTTGAGATTGGTAAATCAAAATGACATGGGACCAAAGGCATTGGTTAGAGGACTTCAAGACCTTTCCAAAATATCCAGGAACATGATCAAAGCTTAAAAATTGAGCAAGATATGCCTTGTGGAAGTTGGGAAAATTTTAGGTATTTTGAAAAGTCAACTTTGATTCAAATGCCTTAAAAATGCTAATGGGCCACATTTTCTTCCAAGAATCATCATCCAAGGCATGTGCACGACCATTTGGCCCAAAGGGAAGTTTTTCATCATTTTTATTTATTTATTTGGATTTTTAATTGCTAATAATTCATTTAATTAAAATAAATATGTGGAAAATACTAAACCTAAGTTTTTAAATCTTTTTATGCATGGAATACACTCAATATTTCGTGCATGATCAGATTTGGAAAGAATCTTGGTAATTGGACATGATTTGAAGCAAATTTGCATGAAAAAGATTGGAAAATATATGCCATAAAAATCAAATATCTCTTCATCAATACAAAGGTTCTTTGGATCAATTTCTCAACCCTAATCACTCATACATATATATACATGCTAACCCTAGTGATCAGAACCAGAAAGCTGCGCCAGAAAAGCAGAGAAAAGTTTGAGTTTTTGCCTAAAATTTTCAAAACTGAAAACAGGGTTCCAAGAGGTTTCAAGGCGAAATAACCACTCTATCACCTTCCTAAGACATTACTGAGTCTGACTGGATAGTTTTCCACGTGCATAGCACCTTGAATCGGTATACAAAACTCATAACTTTTCATATAATATGCATATTCGTGTTTCGATTCTTAGGCATTCTCATTACATTTTATTTATGGATTTATACTAATTAGACCTTTCTGAAGCTAACCAGATAATTTAATTGAGTTTTTATGCATCGTATGAAGAATCACCATGAACGATTATTAGGGTTCTTCAAGTTTCAATTTGGGAACTTTCACATACTGTAAAATTGAGACTCCTTAATACCATGGTTGAAATCAGGGAGCTTAGACGAATACAACACACCCCTCGCGCCTAATTTATGTGATACCATGGCCTATTCGCTATTTTAGAAAACTGCATGTTTTGGGGGGGGGTTTAAAACCCCCGTTAACCTTTTTATGTTTCAGAAAAAAAATCAAACAATGAAGAAGAAGACCCTGTGGCAAGCTGCGATTGGTTGATTTGAAATTCGCGCGCGGAAGTCCCACTAACGTTTGTTTTATGTTATATTATTTGCTTCCTATTATATAATCAAAAGCGCGTTGGTAGCTCAGTGGCAAGCAAGCATATTGGTAATCTCCAGGACCTGGGTTCGATCCCAGGTCCCCCTCCCTTTCCTTATATTTTTCTTCTAATTGTATTCTCATGCAGCTTCAGTCCAAAGCGTCCACCATACGCTCATCACTCAAGCGTGCCACACGTCCCACAATCTCCATCCAAGGGCCAAGATCTGAGGCCTATGATATGCTGCAGTCAACGCACACACACGCTAGCCAAAAAGTCAGACAATGCCTTGACATAATTAGGCCAGAATTGCTAAGGCTTTACCTCCAATTTGGGGACAGACCCCCCAAGGTTTTGATTTTTATTTTCTTTCTTATTTTATTTATTTCAATTATTTCTTTTTTAAATTCCTTATTTTAATTTATTTTCATAAAAATATAAAAACAATAGAAAAATCAGAAAAGACAAAAAATTAAATATGTTTTATTTAACTAATATTTTTGTAAATAAAGTCTTGTATCAATTAATTAGTTTTTATTCTAGGGTTAATTTTTAATATCTTTTCTTAATAAATCAAAAACTTGTAGAATTAGGTTTAATTAGTTTAATTACTTTTTTCTTTTATTTTCTTATCACTAATGATTAATTGTTTACTATTATTTTTATAAATCAAATTGCATTAATTAATTAGGTTTAATTTTAGGTAATTTTCATATTTTCTTAATAAATAAATAAAAACTAGAATTAGGTTTTAATTTCATTAAATTCTCATAAAAAACCATAAATACAAAAAACTCAAAAAATAATTTCTTTTTCTTTTTAATTTCATTAATTTAATAATCATAATTTAATTTCATAACAAAGGGTCCAACGCCCTCGCTTCCAATTTTAATTCAATTCGCGCGTTTATTTCTTTTCTTTTAATTATTTATGTAATTCTCCCAAAGCCATGTAAATTTAATTTCTCGCACTTTATTTCTTTACTTTATGTCAAATCGGGTCCTGGATTTATTTGGCGATGTGGACCCGCGCCTTTGTAATAGCTTAGGAATTTTATATTTCTCGCAATTTTTAACTGTTAATAATGGCATGCAAGAATGAATGACAAAAATAAAAACAAACGCGTAGATCACCTATGACATGACAAGACAAAATAAAATGAAAACGACACACAAATCACACACCACCCCTAGGGTACGCCTCACTGTTGCCTTGCCTCGAAAGGTGATCGTCGAGTAGAGGATGTCTTAGTAAGTCCTCATGATCCGGGAACCTGGCATGAGGGTAGCTTCTAAGGTATCTTCCCATTGCTCTGGTGATCACCATGTCCCGAACCTCGAATTGACCCGAAAACCTCCAGCGGTGGTGCTACCTACCTCTCAATGGTGGGATGGCACTACTTTAAGGACATTTACACAGACGAATTCCTTAGGGTAGGTAGACGACTCTAGATACTTGCTCTAATTTCAAAACAAATTCAAAAATACTTTTCACACCGACACCTTTTTAAAAAGCTTTCGAAAGCAACTTTTCAAACACTCTTGAGGACTGATACAAGAGTCGAGCTGAAAATTTTCAAAGAAACTTTTAAAACCCACAGTTGAAAAGCAAACAAACCATTTTTGAAAACACAAATGAGCAGGTATCTAAGAGCCCATGGATAACCATGGATAGAAAGGGTGCTAACACCTTCCCTTTCTATAATCTACCTCCCGAACCGAGAGCAATATCTATAAGGAATTTTTCTGTGCTTTTGTCCTTTCCATTTGGAGAAAATAAAAGACGGTGGCGACTCTTGCTTCCGCGACATTTCGCGAACCAGCGTTAAACAGTCAGTTCCAGATCCACCGATCACAGAACTGGCGACTCTGCTGGGGAATTATTTTAAAGTGAGGTGTACCTTAGGACTAAGATCACTTGTGTTTTCAATTGTCTGAATTGCTTGCTTTAAATTGTGGGACTGTCTTGGGAGTTCTATAGATCCTAACCCGGATCTGGGGGATACCTTCTTAGAAAGTAGCAACAAGGCTGTGAGGGAACTGTGTGGGGTATACCGACATGGTTGAAACAGTCTGCTACGTTGATATGGCACTTTGGTGTGTACCGGTAACCCTTGAGTTCAGTCAAGGAGAGTACAGGGCCTCCGCGTGGTGTCGTGAAGCATCAACAGACCTTAGGAACCTTAATTGAACTATCTTGGCCTCTTTAGGGTAGTGAGATAACTGACTTTGGTGCAGTCCGAGGTTGGTTGATACTCGATACTACACTCAATTGAGGGTTGCTTTCCTGGAATATTTCGGTCGCCAGTTCGGTGGCTAAATCGAAACGATGAACAATGAAAGCAATCCCGTGATATTGGGACCCTTAGAACCCGGTTACTTCTAATAGGACAGGTTGAACCCACCAACTTCAAGAGGGTACTACCCAGACCCCATGCTGGCCTTAAACCCTAAGGGCTTGTCTTGTGTGCCTTACATGTTTGTCTTTGTAAATATCTGTGGTGTGTTTAATCATAGCATCATGACATCATCCAGCATCATATGCATTGACTAACCATTTTAGGGGTTCGAATCTTCATCTTTGTTCTTGTTTTGTAGGACATGGAAACTGTTCGCAGAAAGACAATTCAAATCAGCCTTGTAAGGATCCCTCCTTAGCTTAAGGAGATTATATCCAGGATTCCCGAGAGCTCTTCATTCAGTGAGAGACATGGAAGACTCATCAGCCTGGTCAATACCAACATTGAGGAAGATATGATAAAGGTCCTATTCCAGTTCTTTGACCCTCTGCATCACTGTTTCACCTTCTTGGACTATCAGCTGGCACCTACATTGGAAGAGTTCTCCCGGCTTCTGAAGATCCCTATCCTTGATCAACTACCCTACAAAGGTACGGAAAAGGAGCCCAAGCTTGAAGAGATTGCTAAAGCCTTGCACCTACAGTCATCTGACCTCAAGGGACATTGGGAAGTTAGAAGTGGTATCAAAGGGTTCTTAGCCAGGTTTCTGTTTGAAAAGGCCCATGAATGTTGGAACTCCCTTGACTTACAAGCTTTTGAAGAAGTTGTGGCCCTCCTTGTCTATGGTTTGGTGTTGTTCCCTAACCTAGATCAGCTTATAGATATCAGTGATGTCCAGATCTTCATGTCCAGGAATCCTATACCTACGTTGCTGGGGGACATCCTTCACTCATGTTACACTCGAACCATGAGGAAAAGAGGTGTCCTTATGTGTTGCACTCCTCTCTTGGGAAGGTGGTTTATTTCGCACCTTCCACAATCAGTTTTGAAGAACGAGCGGGGTTTGAGATGGTCACAACGGTTGATGACTCTTACACATGCCGATATACATTGGTGCCCTCGGTCCAGAGAGGATGTCACTATCATTGATCGTTGCCGGGAGTACCCTAATGTCCCTTTACTTGGAATCAGAGGAGGTATTACTTACAACCCATGCCTGGCTTGGAGACAGTTTGGTTATGCTCGGAGGGATGGCCCTCATGACATGTTAATTCCTGACGTAGTTTTCGACTTCGACAACGATGCACAAGGACTTCGCCAGAGATTTATCAGAGCTTGGAGGCTGCCAAGTAGGATAGACAGCAAGACATTGGGGCACAGGAACTCCATCCCATTGGAACCTTATCTCAAGTGGGTACGAGCCCGCTCCCAGAAGTTAGTAATGCCTTATCCTCATATGCTCCCAGTGATCAAAGAGCCAGCCTTGGAAGGAGAAGTGTCCTACACCATTCAGCATCCTGATATGCCCACATCCTGGGAAGAGATGCAGAAGAGCTGGATCCAGCTTAAGGAAGAACGGAATTCTCTTGAGACCAGTCTACATGCTAGTGAAAAGAAGGTCCTGGAGCTCACCCGCCTATTGCATGAGGAGAGGAATCTCAACACCTACATAGCTCCAAAGAGGATGCGTAGTGTCTTCTGGGATTGATTTGCTTTTGTATTTTGTGCCCATGAGGCTTTGATGTACTGAACAATTATTTCCTTAATGATAACGTGTGTTCTTTTTTTGTCTACAACAAATTTGAACTTTCGAACCCTTGAATGCATTGCATAAACACATATCATTCATCATGTGCATAGCAGGTTTTCTTCTTTTCAGGTTGCTTACAGTTCTTCGCTGTTTATTTCAGCATCATGAATCCTGATTCATCATCAACCGAGATGTCCATCAAGGCTCTTCAGGCGCAGAATGCGCAATTTCAGGAATTAATCATGGGTTTGGCTCAGGGCCAAGAAGAGTTGAAGGCTCTTCTCCTGAAGAAGGAGAAGAAGAAGAAGAGAAGAACTGTTCTTTTCAACTCGGGCCGAAGGTTTGGCAATACTTTGCAGAATGAAGAGGCTGGTTCTTCTATAGGCAAGGGTACTCCCCAAGGGGAAAAAGGTCCTAGTCCGGTAGTCTCCGACAACGAGACTGATTTTGATGAGGAACAATATCCTCCTGCAGAAGACAGATACAAGAAGTTGGAAGACAGATTGAATGCTATGGAGATCCAACAGGTGCCTGGGCTGGATTTTGGAGACTTGGGTTTGTCTACTGGTGTGATCATTCCTCACAAGTTCAAAGCACCATCTTTCACTAACTATGACGGGGCATCTTGTCCCAAGTTACACCTCAGGTCTTATGTGCGGAAGATTCAGCCGTACTCAGTGGACAAGAATTTGTGGATCCACTTCTTCCAGGAGAGTCTTTCAGGGACTCATCTCAAATGGTTCTATCAGCTGGATGGGACCAAGGTTCGTAATTGGGAGGAGTTGGCTACTGCTTTCTATAAGCAGTATCAATATAATGCCGACCTTGCCCCTACACGTACCCAACTCCAGGGTATGTCGCTAGGGTCAAGCGAAGGTTTTAAAGAGTACGCTCAGAAGTGGAGGGATCTGGCTGGCAGGGTGCAGCCTCCGTTGACTGACCGGGAGTTGGTAGACATGTTCTTGGGGACCCTATCTGGGCCGTTTTTCAACCATCTTATCGGTAACTCATCTGCAGGGTTTACTGATCTTATTCTGACTGGAGAGAGAATAGAGGCTGGGTTAAAGTCTGGTAAGATTCAGAAGGGTGCATCGTCAAGTTCTGAGAAGAAACCCTTCAAGAAGGAGGCCAGTGTTGTATATGGCTCTAGAAGACAAGAAAAACCTGAGCGCCGCCAATCTGTCAACGTGGTGATGATTGCTAAGCCTGCTGCCGCTCCTCGGCAAACCAATCCACCAAGGGCTGAAAGACCCCGGAGAGAGTTCACCCGTTTGAGCATGACTCTATCACAAATCTTGCCACAGTTGCTGTCCACCAACCTAGTGACTGTCAGAGAGGCCCCAAAAGTTGTGAATACTGCATCCCCCAAATATAACCCAAATGCCCGCTGTACTTATCACTCCGATGGCCCGGGGCATTCCACTGATGACTGTTGGGCTTTAAGGAATAAGGTGCAAGACCTTATTGACGCAAAAGAAATACAGTTTGAAGCGCCTGAGAGGCCGAATGTGGTGACTGCTCCTATGCCCCAGCATGGAGTAAATGCTGTTGACGAAGATGTGTACGTTGTTTCTGTGGATGATGTGGCTACTCCCTTAATGATTGTCAAGAGGAACCTACTGCTGGCCGGTTTATTTCCGGGTTGCAGTGAGGGTTGCCTGTTCTGTGCTGTTTCCCTATCTGGTTGTCCTTTGCTGAAGTTGGGCATCCAAAGCCTAATGGACAGCAAGGAGATTCTGTTTAAGAAATCTGCTGTTCAGTTGGTTCCGGTAGAAGAAGTTTCTGTGGTCACAATCTTCAATAATCCAATCAAGGCTCTCCCAAGGAAGCCTGTTCAAATCATGACTGTCGCACCTGTTGTTATTACTGTTCCGGGGCCTCTCCCCTACGTATCTGATAAAGCTGTCCCCTGGCACTATGGGGCAGATGTGTATGTGAATGGAATCAAACAAGAGTTCAACACTGGCGCTAGTATCTGCGATATCACTGGTCCAGCCAAGGTTACCCGCAGTGGCAGGCTCTTCTCGCCTGACATTGCACCACCCGCTGCTCGAAGACCCCTCACAATAACACCTACAAGTGTACCTGTTCCTGTTTCTGATCAAGTTGTTTCCCCTGCTGCCGAGTCATCCAATGCTCGGGGCAAAGGGATTGAAGTTGAGCCTGCCCGGATGGAGGCACCAAGACTTGTAACTGCTGAGGCCTCCCAACAAGAAATGGAGGAGATTCTAAAAATAATCAAGAAAAGTGACTTTAATGTTGTGGAGCAGCTGGGGCATACGCCCTCCAAGATCTCCATGCTCTCCTTGCTATTGTGCTCAGAGGCCCATGCTAAGGCCTTAATTTCATTTCTCAAGACGGCCCATGTGCCACAGGAGACATCGGCAGTCCAGTTTACTGATTGCATAGCAAATCTGACAGCAGACAATGGCTTGGGTTTCTCAGATGCTGACCTTACTGCCAAGGGAAGGGACCACAATGACGCCCTGCATGTCTCTATCGAATGCAGGGGCACTACTCTGGCACACGTGTTGGTGGACACCGGTTCTTCCTTAAATGTGCTACCCAAGAAATCTCTAGACCGTTTGGATTGTGAAGGCTTGGAACTGAAACCTAGCAATATTATCGTCAGAGCCTTTGACGGTTCCAAGAGGATGGTTCATGGAGAGGTTGACATCCCTATCCGTGTGGGTTCTCAAGTATTTGACTCTACCTTTTATGTGATGGATATCCGTCCGTCGTATTCTTGTCTACTGGGTCGACCTTGGATCCACAAAGCTGGGGCAGTGACCTCTACCTTGCACCAGAAGCTAAAATACCCTGTCAGAGGGAAGATTGTCACTGTGCAGGGAGAGGAGGAGTATATGGTGAGCCATTTGAATTCCTTCAGGTATATCGAGATGGACGGGGAGTTTATTGAAACCCCCTTTCAGCATTTCGAGGAGGTACTTCCAATCTCAGCAGCAGCAGAAACAGGGGTTGAAGAGGATGTTCCTTTGAAGATGGCTTCCCTAAAGGATGCCCGGGCTATGATTCAGAAAGGTGAATGTGCTAACTGGGGAAGGCTTCCCGACTTTACACAGAAAACTAACAAATTTGGACTGGGTTTTACTGCAGAGGGACAGAAAGCTATGCGGAAGGCAAAGACCAAAAGACCTCCCGTGCTCATTACCAATCCAGGAGTGAATGCTGTTGGGGAGGATAATGAAGTGGAAGAAGCTGAGTTCAATAGCTGGATCTACCCGACAACTGATGGCGGATTGACCAATTGGATTGCCAAAGACCATACTCCTGTTACTTTTGTTACGCAGTAATAAACTTCTTTGTTTTGTTATTTGTAATAAACAATTAAAACTCTATGGCCCGGTGTCTTACCCGGGGCACCGTGGCTTTATTTGTGAGGGCATATAAATTGTCATTTCATATATCATGAATAAATATCTTGGACGTTTTCTCGCATTTCAAATTTTATGCTCCCTTTCTTTCCTTCCTTTATATATCTCAAAACAGTTGTATTTACACACACTCACTCATACAGGTTTCAATCCACTCTGGATCTCACTGGTAACGACTCTGCTACTGCCAACTATGACTTCGAAAATCCGATCAACTTAGCCGAAGACGAAGGTGAAGATGATTGCGAAGTGCCTGGCGAGCTTGCAAGACTGTTACTCCAGGAAGAGAGGGCAATTCAACCACACGAAGAGCCAGTGGAAACAATAAATCTGGGTACTGATACAGACAGAAAGGAGGTAAAGATTGGTGCCAACCTAGAGCTCAGCGTGAAGCAACGGTTGACTCAGATGCTACATGATTATATGGAGATCTTTTCCTGGTTCTACGAAGACATGCCCGGGTTGGATACTGATATTGTGGTCCATCATTTGCCTACTAAGGAAGACTACCCTCCGGTCAAGCAAAAGGTTCGCCGTATGCGTCCAGAGATGTCCGAGAAGATCAAAGCCGATGTTATGAAACAGTTTGATGTCGGGTTCCTTGCAGTGACTTCTTACCCTCAGTGGGTTGCTAATGTGGTGCCGGTACCTAAGAAAGATGGAAAGGTCAGAATGTGTGTCGATTACAGGGATCTGAACAGGGCCAGCCCCAAAGATGACTTCCCCCTACCTCACATTAATGTCCTTGTTGACAATACAGCTCATCATAAGGTGTTCTCTTTCATGGATGGTTTTTCAGGTTATAATCAGATCAAGATGGAACCTGAAGACATGGAAAAGACTACCTTTGTTACTCAGTGGGGCACCTTCTGCTACAAGGTCATGCCTTTTGGACTGAAGAACGCTGGGGAAACCTACCAACGTGCCATGGTTGCTCTATTTCATGACATGATCCATCATGAGATAGAGGTGTATGTCGACGACATGATCGCAAGGTCCCAGACTGAGGAAGAGCATCTAGATCATCTGCAGAAGTTGTTTGACCGGTTGAAACTGTACAAGCTGAGGTTGAACCCGAACAAGTGCACCTTCGGGGTAAGATCTGGAAAGTTACTAGGCTTCGTTGTAAGCGATAAGGGTATTCAAGTGGAGCCTGCCAAGGTTAAAGCTACTCAAGAGATGCAAGTTCCTAAGACAGAGAAAGAAGTCAGAGGCTTTTTAGGACGCCTGAATTACATTGCTCGGTTCATCTCGCACCTGACTGCTACCTGTGAGCCAATCTTCAAGCTGCTGAAGAAAGATCAAGTGGTACGTTGGAATGATGAATGTCAGGCTGCTTTTGACAGAATCAAAGAGTATCTCCAAGAACCACCCATCCTTATGCCACCGGTTGAAGGGAGACCTCTGATACTATACCTGACAGTGCTTGACAATTCAATGGGGTGTGTGCTGGGGCAGCATGACGAGTCTGGCCGAAAAGAGCACGCCATTTATTACCTTAGCAAAAAGTTTACCGACTGTGAGACCCGATACTCACTGCTTGAGAAAACTTGCTGCGCTTTGGTATGGGCTGCTCGCCGGCTGAGACAGTATATGCTGACTCACACTACCTTGTTGATCTCAAAGATGGATCCTATAAAGTACATATTCGAAAAGCCTGCTCTGTCTAGGAGAATAGCAAGATGGCAGATGATCTTGACGGAATACGACATTCAGTACACGACTCAGAAAGCCATCAAAGGAAGTGTATTGGCAGACCACTTGGCACATCAGGCCGTAGACGACTATCAGTAAATGAACTTCGAGTTTCCAGACGAGAGCATCATGATTGTGACTGATTGTGAGGTACCTGGACCGGATGAAGGACCTGAGGAAGGATCCCGATGGTCTATGCACTTTGACGGAGCCTCCAACGCTTTGGGTAACGGCATCGGCGCTATAATCATATCCCCTCAAGGAACTCATACTCCGCTCACTGCCCGGCTATGTTTCAACTATACCAACAACATGGCGGAGTATGAGGCATGCATCATGGGTCTTCAAGCTGCGATCGACCTAAGGATCAAGTTTCTGAGTGTCTTCGGAGATTCCGCTCTCGTGATCAATCAGATCAAAGGAGAGTGGGATACGAAACATCCGAATCTTATTCCTTACAGAGAATGTGTGTTGACTTTGATCCCCCACTTCACGAAGATAACCTTTGAACATTTCCCAAGAGAGGAGAATCAGCTGGCGGACGCGTTAGCTACAATGTCTTCTATGTTCAAGGTCAAATGGGACAATGAGGCTCCCCGGATCATCATCTAGAAACTGGACGAACCGGCATACTGTTGTGATCTTGAGACTGAGTTGGTGACTGAGAAGCCTTGGTACCATGAGGTGAAGAGATACTTGGAAGCTCAGGAATACCCTGAAGGTGCGTCTGTCAATGATAAGAAGTTTTTGAGAAGGTTCGCAGCGAAGTTCTTCCTTAGCAACGGCATCTTGTACAAGCGAAACCATGATTCGACCTTACTGCGTTGTGTGGATAAGACTGAAGCAGAAAGGATCATGGAAGAGCTACATGAAGGGACCTTCGGAACACATTCCAGTGGACACACTATGGCGAAAAAGATCCTTCGGGCAGGGTATTTCTGGTCCACCATGGAAGCTGACTGTTACCAGCACTCTCGGACATGTCATAAATGCCAGATATATGCGGACAAGGTGCATGTTCCTCCAGTTCCTCTAAATGTTCTGACTGCGCCTTGGCCGTTTGCAATGTGGGGCATAGACATGATCGGTGAAATTAAACCTATGGCATCTAACGGGCATCGCTTCATCCTGGTAGCGATTGATTACTTTATGAAGTGGGTTGAAGCGGCATCCTATGCTACGGTAACCAAGACTGTTGTGGCACGGTTCATTCGGCATAACCTGATCTGTCGATACGATGTCCCAGAAAGAATTATTACAGACAACAGTACCAATCTGAATAACAAGATGATCACTGAGCTCTGCGAGCAGTTTAAGATACAGCATCACAATTCTTCTCCTTACAGACCGAAGATGAATGGGGCTGTAGAAGCAACAAATAAAAATATCAAGAAAATCGTGCAGAAGATGACAATGACTTATAAATATTGGCACGAGATGTTACCGTTCGCTCTACACGGGTACCGTACCTCAGCCAGGACGTCAACCGGGGCAACTCTTTTCTCCTTGGTTTATGGTATGGAGGCAGTCTTACCGATCAAAGTGCAAATACCCTCTCTCCGGATAATGAAGGATGCAGATCTGAACGAAGATGATTGGATCCAGACACGACTTGATCAATTGAACCTTATTGATGAAAAGAGACTCGCTGCTATCTGTCATGGTCAGACGTATCAGAAACGGATGATCAGGGCATTTAACAAAAAGGTCAGACCACAGGAATATCAAGTTGGGGATCTGGTAATCAAGCGAATCATCCTTCCTCAGAGTGATCCAAGGGGCAAATGGACCCCTACGTACGAAGGGCCATTTGTGGTTAAACATGTGTTCTCAGGAGGAGCCATGATTCTAACCAACATGGATGGTGACAACCTTCCTCACCCCGCCAATGCAGACATAGTAAAAAGATACTACGCATGAAAAAGACCCGCTAGGTTGACATGCCTAGGAAAAAATTAGGGCTTCCCGGCGAACCAAAAGGGTTCGGGCAAAATGAAGGGATGAAATGAAAAAAATCTGTACACCCGGCAAGTCGAAAACCTGAAAAGGCGGCTTGGGCAAAAATGGGTATCCCGGTGGACTAAAAACCCGAAAGGGCGGTCCAGGCAAAAGTTAGGGATAAAGCGTAATACTATGTCTCATTGGATCACTTTGCATCCAGAATCCGGTATCTACATCAAGTTCAGACGGCATCGATCAGTCAGCTTCATCTTCAACCAAGGTAATCAAGTGATGAGACGCTCAAGACATAAAGGCGATAGCAGAGTTGAAACCCAGTGGGATCATTCATTTCACACAGATGTTTTATTTTCTCTTGTACAAAATTTGTATAAACTCTTTTGTTCGGCGGCGTTCTCTTACTAGGACGTCAGCCTCTTGTACACAAACGCCCATTTACAGGCAAATTCAAAATCAATACAAATATACTTTTCAGTTAAAATTGCCAACTATTTTTCCTTTTTCTGTTTTGTTTTGCGAAGAACGTCCAAGGTTCAATTTGTGATATATGCATTGACAATAATTTGCTAACTCATGAATATTTGCATACGAAACAAAGGATTAATTACAGGTAACATTAGAAACAAGGGCAATAAAGAGTTGTCTAAGCAATCTAATTGTTTTGTCCTCCAAGGTACCAAGGTAGGTTCAGTTGAAGAACATAACCAGTACATCCCAATTCCCCAGAGAGTGAGCCAGCAAGCAGTGTACTCTCCCCGAGCAAAGTTATCAACCTTGAGGAAGTTGAGTATCCTCCAGCAGATCTTAACATTCCCCAGCAATATACATATTCTTAACAAGCATCCCCGACAATCTTGGTCTAAAGATTGTTCCCCGGAGGTATATCAAACATTCAATGGAGTCACTTCCCCGATACAATTCAAAACTTCCCCAGGAGAGACCAATCTAGTTCCCAAGGAAAGTTGGAATCCATCTCCCTAAGCAGTAAGCTTATCCCCAGTAGATTCTGGAAGCTTACCCCCGCAGAGCACGAACGCGTCCCCCGGCTTTATTCAAAGAGTTATTTCCTTACCAGGATATAACTGGGTTATCCTCAGCCAAAAACCACAGAAAGAGCGTCCTCGACGAAGTCTTCCTATCCCCAGCGAAGTCTATCAACACTTCCAACACAACAAGGGTATCCCCAGCAAGTTATTATCAACAACTCAACAAAGTACCTCTCTCCCCACAGAGTATTTCTTCCCAGCAAGATTGTTATAGTACTTTTCTCCCCGCAGAATATTCCACTCGCCAAGTTTATTCTCCAACGGAGTCATCTTCTCCTACCGGTATTCTTGCAACTATCATCCCTAGCGGAAGCAAAAATCTATTCTTCAAATGTCAGCCCAGGAGTGACTTCCCGGCATCCGTCAAGGATTTACTTTCCTAAGACGAAAACATACGCTCATAAACATCGTGCTTCCATACATTATAGCATGCATGTACGCAGCATATCTTACAAATCTCATTTATGTTGAGAACACCAGTGTTTGATCCATATCATGCATTGCATATGACTGACCTTTACCTTTCAGGAAAAGATTCAGTTAAGTTCTCAGCTATTTCAAGACCTTAACTGGTTCAGTTAAATCGACCCTAAGATTTTTCTGTTTCTTATCCCGTCCAAGGCCTTCTCTGGTTCAGTCAGATCGACCCTAAGATCTCCCTGTTTCTTATCCAGTTGAAGACATTTCAAGACCTAGACCGGTTCAGTTAAATCGACCCTACAATTTTTCTGTTTCTTATCTCGTCCAAGGCCTTCTCTCGTTCAGTCAGATCGACCCTAAGATCTCCCTGTTTCTTATCCAGTTGAAGACATTTCAAGACCTAGACCGGTTCAGTTAAATCGACCCTAAGATTTTTCTGTTTCTTATCCAGTCCAAGGCCTTCTCTAGTCCAGTTAAATCGACCCCTAACAGATTTTCCTGATGAAGACTCAGTAGAAGATATCTAAGATTCTCTCAATGATTACTGTTGAGGTTGAAGTCGCCCAAGATTCTCTCAATGATTACTGTTGAGGTAGAAGATATCCAAGATTCTCTCAATGATTACTGTTGAGGTTGAAGTCGCCCAAGATTCTCTCAATGATTACTGTTGAGGTTGAAGTCGCCCAAGATTCTCTCAATGATTACTGTTGAGGTTGAAGTCGCCCAAGATTCTCTCAATGATACTGTTGAGGTAGAAGTCGCCCAAGATTCTCTCAATGATACTGTTGAGGTTGAAGTCGCCCAAGATTCTCTCAGCGTTACTGTTGAGGTTGAAGTCGCCTATGGTTCTCTCCCCGTTACTGCGGAGGTAGTAATCGTCCCAAGATTCTCTCAATGATTACTGTTGAGGTTGAAGTCGCCCAGATTCTCTCAATGATTACTGTTGAGGTTGAAGTCGCCTAAGGTTCTCTCACCGTTCCTGTTGAGGTAGTAACCACCCCTGGTTCATTCATCACCGTTTGAAGCTCCAGATTCAGCTCCTGTAACTAGTCAGGACACATCTATACAAAGAATCTGAAGACCAGCTCCTGTAACGGGTCAGGTAATCATTTTTCTTTTGCAGATACGCAAGTTCTCGCTAAGGAATCTCTTACGCGATCAACATCCAGATGGCATCTATAAGCCCATCCACATTCCAGCATGGAATCTATAAGCCCATCATCCTATCCATCAATCTCCAAATGGCATCTATAAGCTCATTCCCATCACCACACTACTATGTGAGCGCAAATTTCTGGGCACTCTAGTGTTCAATCATCTTCCACCTTCGGATTACGAAAGGCACGTCAGCCAATCTGCATCCTCAGGTCTAAGAAGATTGAACAGGGGCAACTGTTGTACCCCAAAATTTGCCCTCCCATATTCTTCAAGATTTGCAAAGTCAATGCTTCAGAAATTCCCCAAGGGTTGCACAGTTCAAAGGCCTCCTAACAGTCAAAAATTAGGGTTTTTGGTCCTGACAAAGAAAATGAAGTTTCCAAGGGTCCAATCAAGTCCCACATGCCTACAAACATGGTCAAGCATCCTCATACCAAGTTTCAAGACTTACAACACAAAATTGCACAGTCAAAAACCCTAATTGCACTACAGTCAACTATAGGGGCAAAATGGTCATTTGACAGTCAAAAGTTCAAATTTTTGGTCAACATCTCATTTTGAATCCACAAACATCATTTGATCAATGCTTGATCATGATTCTCAAAGCTTGGCTCAAAAAGTCTCAAGATGCAAAAGTTTCCATATTTGGACAGTTGAAAAAGTCAACTGTAACTTGACCAAGGCATAACTTCCACATGGATTATCAGAAAAATTTCATCCAAAGCTCATTTTGAAGATAAAGACATTTCCTAAAACTCCTCTTCATACTTCAAGTCCAAGAAATGCTCTCACAAAAAGTTATCAATTTCAACATTATAGGTCATTTTCAAAAGTCAACAAAAAGGGACTTTAAGTCAAAGGCCATAACTTGAGATTGGTAAATCAAAATGACATGGGACCAAAGGCATTGGTTAGAGGACTTCAAGACCTTTCCAAAATGTCCAGGAACATGATCAAAGCTTAAAAATTGAGCAAGATATGCCTTGTGGAAGTTGGGAAAATTTTAGGTATTTTGAAAAGTCAACTTTGATTCAAATGCCTTAAAAATGCTAATGGGCCACATTTTCTTCCAAGAATCATCATCCAAGGCATGTGCACGACCATTTGGCCCAAAGGGAAGTTTTTCATCATTTTTATTTATTTATTTGGATTTTTAATTGCTAATAATTCATTTAATTAAAATAAATATGTGGAAAATACTAAACCTAAGTTTTTAAATCTTTTTATGCATGGAATACACTCAATATTTCGTGCATGATCAGATTTGGAAAGAATCTTGGTAATTGGACATGATTTGAAGCAAATTTGCATGAAAAAGATTGGAAAATATATGCCATAAAAATCAAATATCTCTTCATCAATACAAAGGTTCTTTGGATCAATTTCTCAACCCTAATCACTCATACATATATATACATGCTAACCCTAGTGATCAGAACCAGAAAGCTGCGCCAGAAAAGCAGAGAAAAGTTTGAGTTTTTGCCTAAAATTTTCAAAACTGAAAACAGGGTTCCAAGAGGTTTCAAGGCGAAATAACCACTCTATCACCTTCCTAAGACATTACTGAGTCTGACTGGATAGTTTTCCACGTGCATAGCACCTTGAATCGGTATACAGAACTCATAACTTTTCATATAATATGCATATTCGTGTTTCGATTCTTAGGCATTCTCATTACATTTTATTTATGGATTTATACTAATTAGACCTTTCTGAAGCTAACCAGATAATTTAATTGTGTTTTTATGCATCGTATGAAGAATCACCATGAACGATTATTAGGGTTCTTCAAGTTTCAATTTGGGAACTTTCACATACTGTAAAATTGAGACTCCTTAATACCATGGTTGAAATCAGGGAGCTTGGACGAATACAACACACCCCTCGCGCCTAATTTATGTGATACCATGGCCTATTCGCTATTTTAGAAAACTGCATGTTTTGGGGGGGTTTAAAACCCCCGTTAACCTTTTTATGTTTCAGGAAAAAAATCAAACAATGAAGAAGAAGACCCTGTGGCAAGCTGCGATTGGTTGATTTGAAATTCGTGCGCGGAAGTCCCACTAACGTTTGTTTTATGTTATATTATTTGCTTCCTATTATATAATCAAAAGCGCGTTGGTAGCTCAGTGGCAAGCAAGCATATTGGTAATCTCCAGGACCTGGGTTCGATCCCAGGTCCCCCTCCCTTTCCTTATATTTTTCTTCTAATTGTATTCTCATGCAGCTTCAGTCCAAAGCGTCCACCATACGCTCATCACTCAAGCGTGCCACACGTCCCACAATCTCCATCCAAGGGCCAAGATCTGAGGCCTATGATATGCTGCAGTCAACGCACACACACGCTAGCCAAAAAGTCAGACAAGGCCTTGACATAATTGGGCCAGAATTGCTAAGGCTTTACCTCCAATTTGGGGACAGACCCCCCAAGGTTTTGATTTTTATTTTCTTTCTTATTTTATTTATTTCAATTATTTCTTTTTTAAATTCCTTATTTTAATTTATTTTCATAAAAATATAAAAACAATAGAAAAATCAGAAAAGACAAAAAATTAAATATATTTTATTTAACTAATATTTTTGTAAATAAAGTCTTGTATCAATTAATTAGTTTTTATTCTAGGGTTAATTTTTAATATCTTTTCTTAATAAATCAAAAACTTGTAGAATTAGGTTTAATTAGTTTAATTACTTTTTTCTTTTATTTTCTTATCACTAATGATTAATTGTTTACTATTATTTTTATAAATCAAATTGCATTAATTAATTAGGTTTAATTTTAGGTAATTTTCATATTTTCTTAATAAATAAATAAAAACTAGAATTAGGTTTTAATTTCATTAAATTCTCATAAAAAACCATAAATACAAAAAACTCAAAAAATAATTTCTTTTTCTTTTTAATTTCATTAATTTAATAATCATAATTTAATTTCATAACAAAGGGTCCAACGCCCTCGCTTCCAATTTTAATTCAATTCGCGCGTTTATTTCTTTTCTTTTAATTATTTATGTAATTCTCCCAAAGCCATGTAAATTTAATTTCTCGCACTTTATTTCTTTATTTTATGTCAAATCGGGTCCTGGATTTATTTGGCGATGTGGACCCGCACCTTTGTAATAGCTTAGGAATTTTATATTTCTCGCAATTTTTAACTGTTAATAATGGCATGCAATAATGAATGACAAAAATAAAAACAAACGCGTAGATCACCTATGACATGACAAGACAAAATAAAATGAAAACGACACATAAATCACACACCACCCCTAGGGTACGCCTCACTGTTGCCTTGCCTCGAAAGGTGATCGTCGAGTAGAGGATGTCTTAGTAAGTCCTCATGATCCGGGAACCTGGCATGAGGGTAGCTTCTAAGGTATCTTCCCATTGCTCTGGTGATCACCATGTCCCGAACCTCGAATTGACCCGAAAACCTCCAACGGTGGTGCTACCTACCTCTCAATGGTGGGATGGCACTACTTTAAGGACATTTACACAGACGAATTCCTTAGGGTAGGTAGACGACTCTAGATACTTGCTCTAATTTCAAAACAAATTCAAAAATACTTTTCACACCGACACCTTTTCAAAAAGCTTTCGAAAGCAACTTTTCAAACACTCTTGAGGACTGATACAAGAGTCGAGCTGAAAATTTTCAAAGAAACTTTTAAAACCCACAGTTGAAAAGCAAACAAACCATTTTTGAAAACACAAATGAGCAAGTATCTAAGAGCCCATGGATAACCATGGATAGAAAGGGTGCTAACACCTTCCCTTTCTATAATCTACCTCCCGAACCGAGAGCAATCTCTATAAGGAATTTTTCTGTGCTTTTGTCCTTTCCATTTGGAGAAAATAAAAGACGGTGGCGACTCTTGCTTCCGCGACATTTCGCGAACCAGCGTTAAACAGTCAGTTCCAGATCCACCGATCACAAACACCTAAGAAGGTGAAACCAACACTAAGCGACAATTCAACAACGAGGAGTCCTTCATATTTTGAACATGTTGACAAAGTTTTTCTCGATTCACCTACTCTGAAATCTCAGAAAAGTGTTTTCAAAGGAGCTCGTATTAGCAAACCACCTCCTACACCGACTCCACCAAAAATACCATTCATCGAGGAGATGTCGGTTTTTATGCACAAGTACATTGAGTGGATCGTCAATGTCAGGGGTGACGGTAATTGTGGGTTTCAAGCAGTTTCGAGTTTGCTTGATAAAGTTAAAAAGGATCACCATATTGTCCGAGATACTCTTATCAGAGAGTTAATGGGTAATAGAGAATTATACAAACGTGTGCTCGGGACAATAAAAATTTGAAGAGATTTATGACGCGCTAGTACTTTGCGTTAGTGGATTTGCACCGGAGGAAAAATGGATGCGCTTCTCTGAGATGGGTCATCTGATATCAAGTGCGTATGAGAGAGTGTGTATTAATATTATAAGATATAGTTTCTCGAAAAAAAATTTCCCACTGCACACTGCTCCACCACCAAATCCCAATGGTCGTATCTATGTGTTGGTGGGTTTCAAATCCGCAACATTTTGTTCAAGTATATTTGAAACCGGGATTCCAATAACACTTACATCACCGGAGTGGGAGGATCATTACATAATCCCTTTCGAGACCTGGCCGGACTAATTTATTGAAAGGATGTAAGACTATAATAAGTTGAACAAAATTGAAATAGAAAAATATAGGGAAAAGTCAAATGGGGTAGCATCTGTGGATTTGGCCGGCAACAATTATTTTTGATAATTAAGTAGTTAGGTATAATTTTATTATATATGTAATTTTGTCAATATATTATGTCGTGGAATATAGCCATTTTGTAGTTGACCAAAAATATCATCTTTGAATACACAAGGCTTTTGTTTTTGTTTCTATGTATGCTTCTACTTCTATTTCTGTTCTGGTTTTTAGTCCTAGAGGACTTATCAGAAATGTATTTCTGGCACATATTTAGGTGGAACTGATGAGTGCTAATTTGTTTTGAATTTGAGTGTGAATAATTAGCACTAATCGGCTTAATTCGTTTGCTTTTTGTCAATAAACCTCAACTTTAGTGTATATTCGGTATAATTTACGTTATAGTGTATTTATTGTGTTATCGTGTAAATATCATTGAGTTTAATTGATTTTATCTCATTTTTGTAGGTATTCAAGCATTAATATTTAGGCATTATTCGAAAGATCATTGAATAAGCTTTCCAACGCTTTCGACTATGCGCGAATCAGAGTTACGGTTCTCAACTTATGATTGAAATTGTGTTGGTTTTTCAACTTACTGTTATCTGTCGCCGGGCGACGCTTTTTGATCGCTGGGCGATGCTGGGGAGACCTGAAGCATGGAAAGAAATGCTATGTTGGTCGTCGGGCGACGCTTTTTGGTCACCGACGATGCTGGATAGTCAGAAATGCATATTTAGGGGTAAAAACACATTTTTTTAGTATGGTTTTGGGTATTTTTTATCCCAACTCCATCAACCTTCATTTTTTGATAGGATTAGCTTAGAAAACAACATTAAAGCTTGCATAAGGATGATCCGGGGTGGATTGATCATCAATCGACGCTGACAAACGGGTAGATTTGTGGTTCATTTCTCTTCCTCTCTGGGTATTCTTTATGTGTTGAGTTTGTACATGTATTTACTCTGAACTTATATATATTTTTCGCCCATGGAGTTATATTAAACTTGCTTTACAAATATTTGTGGAATGTTGTCTTATATTTTTGCTCTGTGCTAGGGATTTGAGTTGTTATAGACATATACCGCTTAGATTCTTATCTAGGATGATTATTTGTTAGTTTCTGAACTCTAGAGACAGATTTAGATCTGACATCTACTTGGGTATCAAAGCTTAATGCCTTTGTGTGGTTATGTTGTGCTGAGAGATCGTCAGTGCGATTACATAGTTGTCTTCTGTGTTGTTGAGGAGGTAGAAACATCATTTCCTTGGTGATACAGTCAATCTCTCGATGTGGGTTAGAAATGACTTAGGTTGTGAGTGATACGTAGTCACATTGATGAGTATTGTTAGGTTGAATGTAACTGGTCGGTAGATTTAATTCTGTGATGAGTAGATTATATGCAGGCTTGATAAGTTCTTCCTTAGTTATTTTTCTTTTGTTTACATTTATTTTCTGTTGATAACATTTTCTTTACAAACCAATTTAATCCCAAACTATTTAACGAGAGAATTGTCGAATGGTAATTCAATAACCAATCTCTGTGGACATCATACGATATAACCTATATCACCCGGTAAATTAATACTTTACTTTTTGCTTGCCGCTATACCGCCAACAAAATGGTGGCATTGCTGGGGATTGGTTCTATTGTTTTCGCATCGCGATAATTCTTTTGTTTTTGAGTTTTGCAGATATCGTATATATTGTTTATTTTTACTTGTGTATATTGATGCTTGTATATGTTTACTATACTTATAAATTTGTTATATCATTGTTTGTTTCCTTTCATGTTTGCTTGTGTGTTGGTTAGGAATAACCAGGTGGAAGCAACTTGGAGGAACATTCTTAAATAACAGGCGTCGAGCTTACGACTTAAAACAATCATGTTTTATTGTTTTCCATTTTATTAGTTTAGGTAGTGTGTTGATTGTTGTTTAAACAAGTTGAAATTGGACTTGTTCTAAATTCTTATATCTTCACTTTTCAACTTGTTTATTTCCCTTTCATTTGTTTGTTTTTGTTGTTGTTGTTTGGACTCGAATTTTGGTCCAATATCTTGAGGAATTTAGAGGCAATTTTCCAAGTCTGAACATTTCAACTTGCGGATGTATGGTAATGACAATGTTTTGAAGTTGGTACGCGCCAGGTACTCGTTTATCGCTTTCTAAAACATAGCATGTTTAGGAGACTTTTCTTTTGTATAATTTTCATGTCATTCATTCTTTTGCAAATTGTGTTCACTTTTAAATCACTTTAGAACTAAAACCTTGTGAGGTTGCTTTCCATTGTTTACTATATGCATGGGAGACCGACAATTTTGTATTAACTCAATTTTATTATATTTAATCTTGCATTTATGTTGATTCATATGAAATCATGATATTATCAAGGCATTTTGTTTCATTTTGAGCATAACTACCTAGCCAAATAGTCAATTTCACCTTGTGAGTGTGTGATCATTTGTAACCCTTTGAGCCTTTTGTCATTATCCATGTTGTTTAAACTTGGTGCTTGTCTATGAGTATTGAATTCACTTTTTGAATGGAGTTTGATTGTTGTTTTTCTTGAGCCCTCAACTTTGTGTTGTTGTATGAATTTTTGTCTTGCCTTAGAATGTAGGGAGTATTCACATAATGATACGGTTGAATTCAAGTTGGGGAGAAAAATGATTGTGTATTTATTGGTTGGTTGCGATGAGGTTGAAAAAGAAAAAGAAAGGAAAAAATGTGAAAAATAAGTGATAGAAAAAGAGAGAAAAAAAATAGAAAAGCTGTGAAAAAGAATAACAAAAAGAGTTCGAATAATTGTAAGAATAAGTATGGTGCTTTGGTGTGAAATTTGGGATTTGAAAGAAGTTTAGTTGGAATTTTGTCTTTAAATCTTTGGTGAATTGATCACTCCCTTAGGTTTAGGCAAGTTTTTATTTCGATTAGCCTTAGGAATTATCCCTTGTTTGTTCACTCGACCATATTACAACCCTTGAAGCCCTTGTGATTTTTCTTTTGTGCCTTTCAATATGAATTTGCTTTGATGAATGCATAATTTAGTTATTCTTAGCAAGATTGTTGGGTGATATTTGAGCACCTCATGTTTGTGTTTATCATCTACCGATGAAGTGTGTGCTAGGTGTGATTCACTTGTGAATATTGTAATGTTTTAGAATTTTTGACATGTGCTTTATATCTAGGAGTTGTTTCATTTTCATGTTATCATTGTAGAATTTTGGTAAGTATTTACCTTGCGTGTGCGTTTTTGTTTTGAACCATACATTTGTTTTCCGTTTTCAAAAACCCGTTGATTTGTGATTCTTTGATTATCGTCTTTTGCTTCTTTAAGTTTATTTGACTTTGTTTGAGGACAAACAATGTTTTAAGTTGGGGAGAGTTTGATGAGTGCTAATTTTTTGTGAATTTGAGTGTGAATAATTAGCACTAATCGGCTTAATTCGTTTGCTTTTTGTCAATAAACCTCAACTTTAGTGCATATTCGGTATAGTTTATGTTATAGTGTATTTATTGTGTTATCGTGTAAATATCATTGAGTTTAATTGATTTTGTCTCTTTTTTGTAGGTATTCAAGCATTGGTATTTAGGCATTGTTAGAAAGAGCATTGAATAAATTTTCCAGTGCTTCTGACTGTACGCGAATCAGAGTTACGGTTCTCAACTTATGGCTGAAATTGTGTTGGTTTTTCAACTTACTGTCATCTATCGTCGAACAACGCTTTTTGGTCACCGGGCGACGCTAGGGAGACCTGAAGCGTGGAAAAAACTTTATTTGGTCGCCGAGTGATGCTTTTTGGTCACCGGGCGATGCTGGACAATCATAAATGCGTATTTAGGGGTAAAACACATTTTTGGATATGGTTTTGGGTATTTTTGATCCCAACTCCATCAACCTTCATTTTTTGAGAGGATTAGCTTAGAAAATAACATTAAAGCTTGCATATGGATGATGTGGATTGCTCATCAATCGACACTGATAAACTAGTAGATTTGTGGTTCATTTCTCTTCCTCTTTGTGTATTCTTTATGTGTTGAATTTGTACATGTGTTTACTCTAAACTTATGTACATTTTTCGCCCATGGCGTTATATTAAACTTTCTTTACAAATCTTTATGGAGTGTTGTCTTAGATTTTTGCTCTGTTCTAGGGATTTGAGTTGTTATAGACATATACTGCTTAGATTCTTATATAGGATGATTATTTGTTCGTTTTTGAACTCTAGAGATAGATTTAGAGCTGACATCTATTTGGGTATTAGAGCTTAATGCCTCTGTGTGGTTGTGTTATGCTGAGAGATTGTCAGTGCGATTACATAATTGTCTTCTGTGTTATTGAGGAGGTAGAGAGATCATTTGCTTGGTGATATAGTCAATCTCTCGATTTGGGTTAGAAATGACTTAGGTTGTGAGTGACACGTAGTGACATTGATGAGTATTTTTAGGTTGAATGTAACTGGTCGATAGATTTAAGTCTGTGATGAGTAGATTATATGCAGTCTTGATAAGTTCTTCCTTAGTTTTTTTCTTTTGTTTACATTTATTTTCTGTTGATAACATTTTCTTTACAAACCAATTTAATCCCAAAATCATTAATGAGATAATTGTCGAACGATAATTCAATAACTAATCTCTGTAGACACGATACAATATAACCTATATCACTCGGTAAATGAATACTTTACTTTTTGCTTGCCGCTGTACCGCTGTAACAGGAACCGAAAATGAAATTCCGGTTTACACTTGTCACAAGATAGGATTTGGAAGGTCCATGTTTTCCTTCAACTACTATAAATAAGCTTACTTGGCATATTGTTTCATAGCAAAACACCAAAAACCAGAATGGACATCAAATGACATGTTGGGAATGTCCACTTTACCGATAATACACCATCCATAGATTTTAAGTTCACCGAGTACACCCCTCTTGAAGATCTGCAATACATATTGCAAGAACTGCTATCTTATGGCGACAATCAAAAGTTGTGAAGATCGAGAACCGCTCACCATCCATTGTCAAAGATGTGAAGCTTAAGTTCATCAACTGTGAGCTGAAGAACGACACTGATATACGGGTGTTGTACCCCAATTTTTGACCTAAGATCCCATTTTTATTTTTGCATTTTTAAAGATAAGTCAAGGTCACAAAATACAGTCGGTTTTAACCTCTCACTTTCAAGCATTGACTATGCGAAGATTGTCAAGTGTTTTGAACATTTTTAGCCTATGTATCACTAATTTCTAATCCATACAAAGGTGTATGTTCATGTTTTCTTTTGCTTCATGTGCAGAGACAGGTCTGAATCAAGAGCATCAGGTGTCGCGCCTCAATTAAGGTTTTGAGTCTCCCAAGCCCGAAGTACGGTTGATTGTGGATTCTCGAAGACTGATTCATCAAGGCACAACTGTTGCACCCTAAATTTCGCCCCTAATATGTTTTAGTCGCACTTTCATATCATATTTTGTTATTCGGTCACAATCATTAGTAAATACCTTCATTCATCACATTTTGCATCATTAGTCGTATTTAAGTTGACCAGAAAAGTCAGTTTAAATCAAAGTTTGCATCGTCTTTCAGTTGTAAAATACCCGACATTTCATTTCATTCATTTTTATCGGTTTACTATTTTCTTGCACTGCTCCAAATTGTTTATATGTCGATAATAAAATATTTCGGTTTTATAGACAGACTGTTAAAAGCGATTCGACACTATGCGGGAAAGTAGCGAGAAAATATTTCAAGTTTTCACCTTTTACCGATCATTTTATGAATCTGTGCTTCGCATAGATTATGACGGTATGCTCGCTTTATTTTTTCGGTACAGTTCGAAGTCTCGTTTTTAACCTTAAACGTCTGTTTAGTCTGATTTTTATTATTATTTTATTTTTGATTTTTGACTTCTTGAATATTTTTTCTTTAATCTTTGTGACATGTAGATTATTTTAATGTGTTCATTTTATTTTTTCGGATAAATTTTCGTCCGTTTTTTTATCATTTTCGGTCATTTTGGGTCTTTATTTTTTATTCATAAAATATTCAAAAAAAATCATTTTTAATTGAGTTAATTTTAATACATTTAGTTTTTTTGGTTATTTTTATCATTTAAGGACTATTTGATCACAAAATATATTATTTACACTATGCTCTATTCCTATTGGTTGTTAGATGAAATTGAGGATCGATACAAGTGCTCAAAAACAAATAAGCAGCATTGCACTACCAAGACACAAAACCACTCTTGTTGACTCTTGAACCAAAAGTCCCTATATTCTCAATATCACACACATCCTCATCGTCCATAAATACCTCACACAACTCAATCAAAATGACAAAACAATAACACTAACAAATCCTCACACACATTGCCACCAAAACAACACAACAAAAACAGCATCATGTTACAACCACTACTCTTATCACTGTTCCTGCTTTCTTTGTCCATTTTCAACAGAATCAACCCCAATCAACGTATGGCCCAAACCAACAAATCTCACATGGACCTCACCACACCAATCCATACCCTCTCTCCACCAACAACCTCCGATAGAAAACCCACCGTAACACTAACCTCCCTTCATATCTTCCTTCAACCAACCTTCTACTCACAGTGGCCCCTTCTCTCTGTTAGATACCCTATCTCCAGTTCCCCCAACCTTCTCATGCCCATCTCCCTTCGACACAACCACCTATCTCCAGCTGTCCCTGTTTTGCCCGCGACTCACCTCTCCCTTCAGCCACAAATCCAGTCTGCATTACACACGTATAGCAGACCTTCGCCCTCTGTATATCTCCTTCAACCCACCTTCACTGTTCACTCTTCCTAACAACACCATCACCGATTCCACCAACCTTCCTCCTCTCCGCACAAACATCATCATCTATCTCTCTTCCGGTTAACCTCTTCCAACTGACAACTTCCATTACAACACTACCCAAACTGCAACCCGCTAACTCCATCTCTCCCTTCGCCCACACTACCGTCACCTCCTTTCCTTCCATCTTTATCGCCTTCCAACAATCTTCCGTCTCTACACATTAGCCACAAACCCACTCCTCTATCACCTCACAATCGCCCTTCAAATTCCGCAAGCTACACACAAACCTCTCCTTCTGCCCTTCACACTTTCCGTGGAACTCCCTCTCACCTCTGCCAACAATCGTATTCCATTTTTCCCTTTTTAATTTTAATTTGATTTATGATTATTATCATTTTTTTTTGTTTATATAGTTATTTTGTTTTAAAATAAAGCCTGATTATATTTATAATTGTTAAAAATATATGGGTTGTATGTTGCAATTTGTTTTGGCTGAAGTTCCACTAAGCCCATTGTTTCATTTACTTTAGACACCCCCATTTAATTTTTACAACTCCATGCTTTAGCATTTACATTTTATTATATTATTTTATTGTCTTGATTTAATGTTTAATAATAATAAAATATAATTGGGCATATAATTTTTTGGGTTTAGAATTTAGTTAAACAATTCATTTGTAAATGAATTCAATTTGTGATTTAATTTTCTTATTGTTTTATTTAATAGAAACTTTTGAGTTTTAGTTGGAATTTTATCTTGTAAATAAATTTAAATTGTGTTGTCTATTTTATATCATTTCATTGTGATTTCAAATTTTGAGCTTGATTTAATTTTCGAATATATAATGAATGTATAAACTTCACTGACCAGTTTTTTATGGACTTCGATTCGACGCATTCCGGTCCTATAGCTTGATTCTTTATTTCACATGAGATGTTCATATTATTTCTCTGTTATCCTGTTTATCTGTTTGTTGGAGTTTTTCATGTGATGTAGGGAGTCTTATACCGTGAGCGTCATCCACGATTTCTTTTTTCCGTGATTTATTTTCACGCATTGCACTTCTCGCTTGTGGTTCATTGCGCTTTATTCGCTGCTGGGAGTATTATCTTACATCTGGTTTTTTGACGCTGTCGGCTTGTGATTTATTTTCACCTGAGGTTTGATATACTCTTAGCTTATTTATCTGTCTGTGGTTTTAAATTCAAGGGAAAGAATTAATTTGTTGACTTCATGTCATCGAGTATATAATACTATTATGTGAAATCCCTTCATACCTTTTTTTAGTTTTATTAATCTTAAGACGAATCTCCTACAAATCAATTTTTAAACTCACACCCCTTTTAAGTCAAAACTTCGACATTAGGTTATCACATCTTCAAAATCTCGCCAACACCTATTTTTTTTTTAGCCAAACGAATCATTTTAATCAAACAAACAATTTTTAACCAAAAAATAGATATTTCAAAAGGTTCCTGCGGAGTACCGCTGATGCATTGGGTGCTAATACCTTCCCATTGTATAACCAACCCCCGAACTCTCGATCTCTTTTCAAAACGCATTGTATTTTCATTACTTTTAAGTATTATTATACATTGCATATTTTAGGGTTTTATTTCGCTCTTTTCCCTTTTCCTTTGGAAATAATAAAGCGCGGTGGCGACTCTTGCTTTTTGTGAGTCAAGTTAATTAATAGCTTGATCTCCGATTTTCACCGCTACAGAATTAGCGACTCTACTGGGGATAGATTGACCTCTTGCTGGTCCATCCCTAAGTGGGTTAAGCCTAATTTGTTTTATCTGTTTTATCATTATTTGATTGTTTGATTATATGTATATATTATGATTATTTGGGTGTTGATAATATTTGCAAAGGACAAGTCCTATACCTGGACTAAGTTACACTTAGGAATAGGACGGGCGGTATAGTCATGTTAACTTTGAGGGAGTAATCCCGAAGGAGGCATGAAATCCCCCACTCAGTGGAAGGCCCTTTTGAACGTAATATTTGTTTACCGAGTAATCGGGAAGACATTATTATTTTCGACCTGGGAGCCAGAGAAGCTGAGAACCGTAGAACCCTAACCCATCTTGGCCTTTTAGGTGTAGCGCGGAGATTATAACGGAGTAATCCGGAAGTAATTGTTACGCGATGCTACACTCGGATGAGTTTCTCTTGAGAATATTGCTGATTATTGAGTAATCAAGACGTTGGTAATATCTGAAGGAGGAATGTAGACTCCGGGAACTCTTAGAACCTTGCTCTACAGGTGTGATTAAACCGTTAGTACCTACCTTAGGGGTGTTCCTTACCTTGACTCCATGCTCGTGACGTTGAACCTTTCGACTTTATTTGTGACCTTGCTTGTGGTTGTTGCATAGCCATGCATTCATGCATCCATAAAACCCTTTTCACTTGACTTTGAAGGAATTTGGAGGTCTTTCTTTGTAAACATCACAAGTTTTGTCAAGCTCAATGGATCTTGGGTGTTGATAGGGCGAAAACCCTAATCCACCAAAATGGATGATTGATCTTGATGATAACTTGATCAATGTTTGGAGCCAATTTAAAATTCATCTTCTATCTTCATACTTTGATGTTTACAACTTAATATCTTGAGTTCCTTGAAAATCAAATAAAAACTCTCTTTTGCATATCATACATCATTCTACATTTTTTGTTTCACTTTCAAAGGTCTTTTTCCGAGTCTTATTTTTCCTTTGGTCTCACCAGTAAAACACTCGCGCTAAGAGAACAATGGAGAATATCAAGCAAGAGGTTTCTGAACTCCGTAGAGAGATGACTATTTTGAAAGCTAGTATGGAGCACTTAACTGGTTTGGTCGAAATTCTGGTCGCCGCCCAAGTCAATCCTTCTAAGAAGGAGGAAGCGATGATAAAAGTATTCACTGATTGTCATTCAAGGACGTTGGTTTTGAAGTTCAAATCAAGCACGTGCCGAAGAGTAAACACGATTGATGGTCACTTTGAGTTTTGAGGGATGTTTTCGGTGATTCAAGTTCAGATGGAAAGCCTTCCCAGATTATTAACTTATTTCTGCTTTTTGTAATTTTTCTTGTTTATCAAAACATTGTTTGCATGTAAGAACTTGTTTGCATCTGTATGATTATCTTAATACAATGAGTATGTTTGTCTTGAGGAAATTCATTCGTTTCACTCATATTTGTTTTCAAATTTTAAATTTCTTTTGGCATTATGATACCAACTTGTTGCCCATTCTCTTGCCTAGGAAGAGATTGAAGGGAGGATGATGATCTAAAGAACACAAAATCTCTGGTTGTTTGCTTTTGGATAAAATCTTGCTGATGATGTACAGGCATTGTTTCAAATCCCTAAACACCGGAGATATAAGGAAGATAATCCCTTGCTAACCCCTTTTGAGCCTTTGAAGCAGAAGTTTCTTTTCTATACGAAAAAACCCTCAAATTTTAACCTGGGGCAGGGTAGTTTTTTTTAGTTAATCCGATTGAGTGTTCAAAATTCATAAGAAAGATATTTCTGAAGAGAAATTACGAGGGCTATCCTTCATATATAATGAATCCAGAAGATGTGGAACCACAGTGTTGTCCCTCATTCATCAATAAACGAGGCAATCACAATCCTCTCAACAAGTAAAGACAAGCTAATGTCACACATTTTGTTCAAAAATCAAAAATCAAGAAAAAAAGAAAAGCCTGCTAAGTCAAAAACATGAAAACGTGCGACTTAGGCAAAAATTAGGCAATCCCGTTGGACCATCAATTTAAAAGAATTAGTTCAGGCAAAAGTTAGGGAAAATAAAATTGCAAGGAAAGGAATACAAAGAAAATTCCTCAACAAAGAACAAAATGGTGACTACAAACACGAAGACATAAAGGTGGTTGCTACACGGAAAGCCTCGTCGTTTCCTTAACCGTCACAAAATCCTTTTGAGAGATGAACACTCATGTTGAATTAACTGAACATAGGGTTGGAGAACATCACGAAGAATGGGTGGGCACCTAAAAAGTTTGAGCCTTAAAAATCTTTTTTCTAAAAACCGTGAACCAAGCCACGTTACAACCTTCAAAAGTCCTAATTGAAGCAAGGTTGTTTTGAAAGCATATTTCAATGAGATAATGTTCCTAACTCCCATGAATGTTTGTTAAATAGTTATGTTGGTATCATATGTTTTTCCTCCACAAAAATAAATGGTGTTCTAACTCGCAAAATTTGTGCGATATCTTTTCAAAATCTTCAAGACTTACATAACTGTTACATTAGAATTTTCATTCTCATAATAAACTTTTTCTAACTGCAAAACATTTGCTTGATATCAAGGAAGCTCACATATAAGCACCAATGATGAGTTTGTTCTTTTAAGGCCTGAAACTATGTTGAGTAATTGGCGAATCATTTCAAGAAAAATCATATCCAGGAGCATGTCACCTGAAGACCGTAAGCACGGACATGTTGCTTCTCCCAGTTAATGCTTTCCCAACTTGTTTACTCTTTTGGGGCAAATTTTGAAGACTTTGTTGTGCCAACTATAGTCAATCCGGGACAATCACATCGAGATTTGATGAATCTCTCTAAGAGTTTGAAGACACCAGAGCATGGTGAATGCCAGGTCTTTTGTAAAATCCTCTTGAGACGATTTCTCCTCATCAACTATATAGCTTAGGGCATATTTAGAAGTGAAGTTATTCGCAAGAATTGTCGTGCAACATGCAGCTTATCAGCAGTAAACTTGGGGCATCCAAAATTAGTCCTAGGGGCAATCCAGATTTGTTAAGATATGTGATATGTTTTGCACACATTATCAGAGGGTGGTGTTCCCAGTATCTCCAGTTAAGCATGACTTTTTCCAGCTGAAACATTGTTTGGGTTGTTATCCTTTCAATGGACTGTTGACATTAGAAGATTGGACTTTGGGTTTTCTACCAAAAATATCTTCCTCTCCAAAGAGCTTTAAGCCTTGTAAAAGGACTTTACTCCAATGATGACTTTTGATCTATCTCCAATAATGTTCCCATCCTATTGAGATTAGCTGAGTGTCGAGTTGTACTGTGATGTCTTATCATCTCCAGTTTATCCTCTATCTGTTTTGTCAGCATACACATGACATTCATTTATTCATTCACACTTGCATCATGCACGCGCATTTGTATTTGTTGATGTCATTGAGTTCGTATACCCTGGTTATATCTAGTCAAATAGTGTTCTTGCTCCTTCCAAATAGAGTGTCAACTTAAGCAGAAAGTGCGCCTCCTTTCTAATTCCCCACTGAGTTAACTCTTGTGGGAGAATCTTGGTTTAGCTTTCCTTTTCCATCTCTGGATAGGATAAATCCCCATTTGAGTTGTTTCCTTATTGGGTGGAGTCTTGTTTGACTGTTTTCTCTCCAGTTTATTCCTGGATTGAGCTTTGTCTCTTGTGAACGATACCCTGTGGATCTCTCTAGGATGTGAAACCTAGATGGAGGGTGCGTTTATTTTGCAACGTAAATACTTGGTCTCCTCAAGAAGGATTTATTCATGGTTCCCCATTGAAGATGAACTTTATTCCCCAGCAGTGTTATCACAACCTTCTTCTGGAATATCGACATGACAACAAGTGACTGACTCTTTATTTGAGCAGTTTGATTATTTATGATTTCTCTACGACAAATGGCGGTCTCTTCATGAGCAGTTTGTCCATCCTCGATGAAATTACTGATTCTCACCTCCAGCAATATCTTCATGATATTTTATGGGTACCTTTGAAAAAACATCAAGCAGCAGTCTCTTCATGGACAACTTGTATGTTATCAACATCTTTTCAAAACAGCAAGCGGCAGTCTCTTCATGAGGCAACTTGTGTGTTATTGTCACCTTTGAAAACATCAAGCGGCAGTCTCTTCATGAGGCAACTTGTTATGTTATTAACAACTTTAAAAACAGCAAGTGGCGGTCTCTTCATGAGCAGCTTGTATGGAAAACGGCAAGTGGCAGCTTCTTCATGAGCAGCTTGTACGTTAGTATTTTTTGGAAAACAGCAAGTGACAGCTTCTTTATGAGCAGCTTGTGGATTTTTGGCAACAAGTGGCAGCTTCTTCATGAGCAGCTTGTGTGCTTTGATATTCTTTGAAGACAGCAAGTGGCAGCTTCTTTATGAGCAGCTTGTGGATTTTTGGCAACAAGTGGCGGACTCTTCATGAGCAGCTTGTGTGCTTTAATATTCTTTGAAAACAGCAAGTGGCGGTCTCTTCATGAGTAACTTGTGTGTTAGTGTTACCTTTGAAAACAGCAAGCGGCGGTCTCTTCATGAGCAACTTGTGTGTCATTGTTATCTTTGAAAAACAGCAAGCGGCGGTCTCTTCATGAGCAACTTTTATGTTATTGACACCTTTGAAAGATAACAAGTGGCGGCCTCTTTATTTGAGTAGCTTGTGTATCCCCAACAATAATGTTTACTCAGCAAATGGCATCCTTTTCGGAAAGGTCCCGTGGGGAAGTTTGTTATTTTATCCTTTTCAAGCGATATCTTGGTTAGAGAATAAATGTGTTACCGTTCTTGGTAAAATTCAGAAATCAGAGATGTTTATCTCCAGCCACAGTGCTGATGTCAATCATTTTGTTTTCCAGCCACAGTGCTGATGTCAATCATTTTGTTTTCCAGCCACAATGCTGATGTCAATCATTTTCCAGTCTTAGTACTGATGTCCATCATTTCCTTTCCCAGTCACAGTACTGATGTCAATCATATGCTTTTCCAGTCTCAGTACTGATGTAAATCATTTCTTTTCCAGTATCAACACTGATATAAATCATTCAAGAGTCTCTCATTTGAAATCTATGACTCTGTTTCCCCAGTGGAGTTACAACCTCTTCCTCTGTGGGATTACTGTATAATGTGCTTGGTTTCTCCAGCATAGTCTGTCTCGTATGGCGTCATTCCCCATAAAATTCAGAGCATTACATTCATATCATATCATG
Organism: Vicia faba; assembly: GCA_948472305.1. Taxonomy (NCBI): domain Eukaryota; kingdom Viridiplantae; phylum Streptophyta; class Magnoliopsida; order Fabales; family Fabaceae; genus Vicia; species Vicia faba. The sequence goes on from OX451739.1 coordinate 260,621,075, forward strand.
AACATAATCGCGGTATCTTAAGGCCAAAAATTGTGTATTCTATATTTAAGTCCCTTCAATCTCGTCGAAATGAAGATCCCAATCTTCATATCTCCAGATAAAAGAAACTTAAATAGGGGCAGCTGTTGTACCCCAATTTTTGACCTAAGATCCCATTTTTATTTTTGCATTTTTAAAGATAAGTCAAGGTCACGAAATACAGTCGGTTTTAACCTCTCACTTTCAAGCATTGACTATGCGAAGATTGTCAAGTGTTTTGAACATTTTTAGCCTATGTATCACTAATTTCTAATCCATACAAAGGTGTATGTTCATGTTTTCTTTTGCTTCATGTGCAGAGACAGGTCTGAATCAAGAGCATCAGGTGTCGCGCCTCAATTAAGGTTTTGAGTCTCCCAAGCCCGAAGTACGGTTGATTGTGGATTCTCGAAGACTGATTCATCAAGGCACAACTGTTGCACCCTAAATTTCGCCCCTAATATGTTTTAGTCGCACTTTCATATCATATTTTGTTATTCGGTCACAATCATTAGTAAATACCTTCATTCATCACATTTTGCATCATTAGTCGTATTTAAGTTGACCAGAAAAGTCAGTTTAAATCAAAGTTTGCATCGTCTTTCAGTTGTAAAATACCCGACATTTCATTTCATTCATTTTTATCGGTTTACTATTTTCTTGCACTGCTCCAAATTGTTTATATGTCGATAATAAAATATTTCGGTTTTATAGACAGACTGTTAAAAGCGATTCGACACTATGCGGGAAAGTAGCGAGAAAATATTTCAAGTTTTCACCTTTTACCGATCATTTTATGAATCTGTGCTTCGCATAGATTATGACGGTATGCTCGCTTTATTTTTTCGGTACAGTTCGAAGTCTCGTTTTTAACCTTAAACGTCTGTTTAGTCTGATTTTTATTATTATTTTATTTTTGATTTTTGACTTCTTGAATATTTTTTCTTTAATCTTTGTGACATGTAGATTATTTTAATGTGTTCATTTTATTTTTTCGGATAAATTTTCGTCCGTTTTTTTATCATTTTCGGTCATTTTGGGTCTTTATTTTTTATTCATAAAATATTCAAAAAAAATCATTTTTAATTGAGTTAATTTTAATACATTTAGTTTTTTTGGTTATTTTTATCATTTAAGGACTATTTGATCACAAAATATATTATTTACACTATGCTCTATTCCTATTGGTTGTTGGATGAAATTGAGGATCGATACAAGTGCTCAAAAACAAATAAGCAGCATTGCACTACCAAGACACAAAACCACTCTTGTTGACTCTTGAACCAAAAGTCCCTATATTCTCAATATCACACACATCCTCATCGTCCATAAATACCTCACACAACTCAATCAAAATGACAAAACAATAACACTAACAAATCCTCACACACATTGCCACAAAAACAACACAACAAAAACAGCATCATGTTACAACCACTACTCTTATCACTGTTCCTGCTTTCTTTGTCCATTTTCAACAGAATCAACCCCAATCAACGTATGGCCCAAACCAACAAATCTCACATGGACCTCACCACACCAATCCATACCCTCTCTCCACCAACAACCTCCGCTAGAAAACCCACCGTAACACTAACCTCCCTTCATATCTTCCTTCAACCAACCTTCTACTCACAGTGGCCCCTTCTCTCCGTTAGATACCCTATCTCCAGTTCCCCCAACCTTCTCATGCACATCTCCCTTCGACACAACCACCTATCTCCAGCTGTCCCTGTTTTACCCGCGACTCACCTCTCCCTTCAGCCACAAATCCAGTCTGCATTACACACGTATAGCAGACCTTCGCCCTCTGTATATCTCCTTCAACCCACCTTCATTGTTCACTCTTCCTAACAACACCATCACCGATTCCACCAACCTTCCTCCTCTCCGCACAAACATCATCATCTATCTCTCTTCCGGTTAACCTCTTCCAACTGACAACTTCCATTACAACACTACCCAAACTGCAACCCGCTAACTCCATCTCTCCCTTCGCCCACACTACCGTCACCTCCTTTCCTTCCATCTTTATCGCCTTCCAACAATCTTCCGTCTCTACACATTAGCCACAAACCCACTCCGCTATCACCTCACAATCGCCCTTCAAATTCCGCAAGCTACACACAAACCTCTCCTTCTGCCCTTCACACTTTCCGTGGAACTCCCTCTCACCTCTGCCAACAATCGTATTCCATTTTTCCCTTTTTAATTTTAATTTGATTTATGATTATTATCATTTTTTTGTTTATATAGTTATTTTGTTTTAAAATAAAGCCTGATTATATTTATAATTGTTAAAAATATATGGGTTGTATGTTGCAATTTGTTTTGGCTGAAGTTCCACTAAGCCCATTGTTTCATTTACTTTAGACACCCCCATTTAATTTTTACAACTCCATGCTTTAGCATTTACATTTTATTATATTATTTTATTATCTTGATTTAATGTTTAATAATAATAAAATATAATTGGGCATATAATTTTTTGGGTTTGGAATTTAGTTAAACAATTCATTTGTAAATGAATTCAATTTGTGATTTAATTTTCTTATTGTTTTATTTAATAGAAACTTTTGAATTTTAGTTGGAATTTTATCTTGTAAATAAATTTAAATTGTGTTGTCTATTTTATATCATTTCATTGTGATTTCAAATTTTGAGCTTGATTTAATTTTCGAATATATAATGAATGTATAAACTTCACTGACCAGTTTTTTATGGACTTCGATTGGACGCATTCTGGTCCTATAGCTTGATTCTTTATTTCACATGAGATGTTCATATTATTTCTCTGTTATCCTGTTTATCTGTTTGTTGGAGTTTTTCATGTGATGTAGGGAGTCTTATACCGTGAGCGTCATCCACAATTTCTTTTTTCCGTGATTTATTTTCACGCGTTGCACTTCTCGCTTGTGGTTCATTGCGCTTTATTCGCTGCTGGGAGTATTATCTTACATCTGGTTTTTTGACGTTGTCGGCTTGTGATTTATTTTCACCTGAGGTTTGATATACTCTTAGCTTATTTATCTGTCTGTGGTTTTAAATCCAAGGGAAAGAATTAATTTGTTGACTTCATGTCATCGAGTATATAATACTATTATGTGAAATCCCTTCATACCTTTTTTTAGTTTTATTAATCTTAAGACGAATCTCCTACAAATCAATTTTTAAACTCACACCCCTTTTAAGTCAAAACTTCGACATTAGGTTATCACATCTTCAAAATCTCGCCAACACCTATTTATTTTTTTAGCCAAACGAATCATTTTAATCAAACAAACAATTTTTAACCAAAAAACAGATATTTCAAAAGGTTCCTGCGGAATACCGCAGATGCATTGGGTGCTAATACCTTCCCATTGTATAACCAACCCCTGAACTCTCGATCTCTTTTCAAAACGCATTGTATTTTCATTACTTTTAAGTATTATTATACATTGCATATTTTAGGGTTTTATTTCGCTCTTTTCCCTTTTCCTTTGGAAATAATAAAGCGCGGTGGCGACTCTTGCTTTTTGTGAGTCAAGTTAATTAATAGCTTGATCTCCGATTTTCACCGCTACAACGGGCTATATGGAATACTTTTACCCGTTTTAAAGTAAAATTTCTGATCGAGCTAGATGTGATTGTTTCGAGATCGGTAAATGATATTATCATGACATTGCAACGTCCACATGGACGTTTAAGTGTAATTGTTGTACCCCAATTTTTGCCCCTTAGATCTCTTCATCATACCATGTTGATTCACTCACAACAAGATCACACTAGGATTCTTGGTTCCCCTCCCTACTTTGAGTTTTGCTCCTTTTGAGGGATTACCAAGCACCTCGACTTATGTTCCTTTTGTGATCATGAATATTGTTTTGATTTCTTCATTTAACTAATAAAATAAAATGTTGGCTTGTCTTGCTTGTTATCCATGTAGGTGAAGGGCAATGAGATTTAACAAGTTACTCCATGGGTTCATGAGTTTATTTCCATGCCCTAGTCAATATAGCTTGAGAAGTTCAAACCTCACCATTGGATTGGTTTCGGGAGAATTGGCATGGAAAGGTTGCTTTGGTTCATAACATTTCAAGGTTATTAGATTTGACTCAAAAGTACAAGGGGGTTGATTGGAGAAGTTGTCATGTTTGGACAAGGCCTTGTTCCTATTGGTCACAAGAAGAATATTTATCTCAAAATTCAAGATATGGAAGTGGTTTTGGTGGCTATGAGTCCTCATTATCATCCTTAACAACTTCTGTTCACAAAGCAAGAATATTGGTACAAGAAGTTTGTTCAAACTTGTCAAAGTTCCTCAAGGCATTCTCTTGATCTAGAAGCTAGGGTTTTGAACTTCAAAGGAGTATATCTTGCTCACCTTTTGGTATTTTTGAGTGATTCCAAAGACATCCTTCTCTTCAAAGGGTTATAAACAAATAACTTCAAAAGTTCCAAGGATTTTTCATGTGGAATAAACTTGGTGAAGAAGAAAGATTACAAGTCATCCAGATGAATCCACAATTTTACATAAGTAACTTCAAATGATCATAACTAGGTCAATTTTCATCACCTTGAGCCCATTCTTTTTCCATAATCATCTTTAAGATGTGAACTTTATGCCTTCTTTTATGTGCAAAGTGGGAAAATGGATAGAGGTTGCCTTAAATGTGCAAAAGATTATAGGTCATTTCATGATTTTTGGCCAACTTCAACAAGTCATAACTTGCCCAATATTTGGATATTTTGAGTAATTCAAGTTTAAAAATGTCATTCAAGTGATCTACTTCATTCCATCTTTTTTGGTCAGGAGAAAATTCTAAGTGGAAGGCCATGCTTGGATGCAAAAGATTATAGGTCATTTTTGAAGAAGAATTTGAAATATTTCTAAGTATGGAAAGTCAACCCTTTTTCTTCAACTTTGACTCAATGAAACTTTCATCTCAAGTAGCCATTTAACTCCATTCTTTTTCCATTGCAAAGCTTGTAACCTCATCTTTCTAAAGCATCAAGAATCATGCCCTAAGACCCCTTGAGTTGGAAATGCCATGGATTTAAATTTGGTAACTTGAAACTGAATTTTCCACAAAGTCAGAATTTTGAAATCCATAATGTGACTTCTAAACGCAAGATTTATGCGCATTTTTGATTTAAACTTGATTAGCAAACTTTCCAAAAGTGATTAGCACCCCAAAACGCAAGATTTGGTTGAGTTTTGATGGAAATGAAGTCACACTTCACTCGTGCTAGACCTTCACTCAATTTCCCTCCAAACTTCCTTGTTTCTTCCAATTTTCATTCCCATTCACTTCCCAATAAATAGAGGGTCACCCCCCGTTCATTTATTCAAGCTTTGAGAGCCAAAAACACCCTGCCAAAACTTCACACGAACCCATCTTTTTTGAATTCAGTTTCTGAGATTTAAGCTCCCCTTTCCAAAATTCTTTGCGCATTCATCATCCTTAAGCATCATATAAAATCTCCAGCACTTAAACCAATCAAAACGAGCCATAATTCAAGCTACAGAAGTCCAGTTTCAGAGCTTCTTCCTCGAACTTCAAAAAGGTAGAATTCTCTACCATTTGGATCTAAATCAAGCACTAATCTATTCTACCCCTTCTCCTGATTCCAATGCTGCTTACAATTTTTAAATCCATTGAGAATTGAGAGAGAAATCTCAAATTGAAGGTGCTCGCTATTTTCTGGGTTTTTGATTCATATCGCTCTCCATACCTTATATAAATTTGGCGCGATGGTGGTGTTAGAATCGTCTTGAAAAGATGAGTTCAATGATACTAGCCTAGGATCCTAATTTTTCCATTTGAAGGATCTCACAAAATCCCCATTGCAGGGTGTCTGGAGGTTGAAGATGATGACATGTCTCGTCTTAGCCAATGATAGCGTGCCAAATGTTTTAATTTCATTGGTTGCCCCTTTTCTGATCCTATGCGTATATCACTAAGGTCTATATCAAGCACAGCGTGTCTGGTCCACTGGATCAGCTTACTAACGCGTTTTGACTATGATCTGATGGTCCACATCTTTTTGGTTTTATTTTATTTTCTGATTTTATATTTTTATTGATTAAATTTTCAAAAATTCATAACTCTTTTATTTTTTATCCAAAAATTATGAAAAAATTCACAAAAATACTTTGAATTATTTCTGATCTCATGACTATTTTTTCACATTTTTATTTTGACATTTGATATTTTTTGTATTTTTTGAATTATTTTCTTTCTTTTAATTAATTAAAAAAATACTTTCTGAGCTTTTTAAATTCTAAAAAAATTATGGAATGATCCAATGATATTGTGACAAATATTGGTGACCTTACTTTAATTTTTGTTTCTGACTTTACTATTTTTTTAATCATTTTTTGTTTATTTTACCCATTTATTTTAATTTTCAAAATAGTTTCTGACTTTAAAAAATTACCTAAAAATTTGTAAAAATTATTTGAGCCTTTTTCTGATTTATCTATGGTCTTACTTTTTATTTCCTGATTAATTTGAACATAGTTGATATTTTTCTCATTATTTTTTATTTTTAAAACATTTTTAAAAATCCTTTTTTGTGTATATTAAATGTGATATTATTTTGTGATTATTTTCTGGCTGATCTTGAGTTAGATTTTGGATCATGAACTTTATTAACATCATTGGATCCATGGTGTTGAGTTTAACTCCACAAAAATGGATGAATGATTTTAATAATAGTTTGATTAAAATTTAATTCAAAAGTGGTTTGTATATTTTTTTCCCATCCCTCTTCATCTCATCTCTTTCTTATTGCACTAATTGTTGTTGGAGCATGATCTCTATATCATGTCTCAAAGCAAATGGTGCATAGATTGCTATTGACCGACCTCAAAATAGGTGCGACTTCTATATAAGTCCACTTACGATTGCTTAATATAGCGTTAAATTTTGTCCCGATTCGAATAAATGATCATTCGTGGCCCAAACTTATGATTGTAATCCTAAGTATGTTAATTTGATCTCTTTGATCCAATAACCTTGAGATTCATTGTGTGGAGGCTTTGGTTCTACCAATCCTCTAATGGATCTACAACACCTTTGGTCAACGTGGATCACTTAAACATAGTTGATCATTAAAATGGTACTTGTGAGAATTCCAAATGGATGATATACTTGACAAAAAGCAAATGCAACTTGTTGTGTGGAGGCTTTGGTTCTACGAATCCTCTAATGAGTTCCAAATGCAAGCTTCAAGATGGTCATCCAACTAACCACTAATTATTGACTTGTTTTACCTTATGCTTTCATTCTTTTTTATGCTTATGTACCATTTACTTTAGCATTTACATTTCATGCCATTTTTATCTTTGCTCATTTGAGCATTTATTTTCTTGCCATTTTTACTTTGCTCACTTGAGCTTTTTCTTTTACTTTCTTAAGATACTTAATAATCAACATAAACCCTAAAAAATCTTTAATGGTACTTGGACTATTTGGTTACTATCCTTGGCATTATGGAGCATGGGGCTTTTCTTGGACTTAGGATTAGAAACCTTGATCTATCTTGGAGATCTTATCTGATTATTTTGTCTGGAGTTCTTGAGGTTTACCTAAAGACATTGGGTTGCTTGTTTGTTTTTGTGTGCAGGTTTTTGTGATTACATCCTCTGTTTGTAATCTGGAATTCACCCGTATACAGCCGTTACTCTGCCCAATTTTTAAGAAGACTTAATACACTTGAAGTTTGGTTCTCTCAAGAGGTCTAGTATTTCTTTGCTTGATTGGTTTCAATCCAAGGAATGGGAATTCTGTCTTGGCTCATAATGTCAAGTTTTGGCTTCTTGTTGGTTAGATGGTTCTTATCTCTAGCTTTTACCTTGTGCTTTAGGGTAGTCCCTTCATCTCCTCCCATCTTCTTTAATTTCAAAAATCTTCTTCCTCCTTTTGAAAACTCTTCTTGTTTTAAACTGGAACCATTTTCACAATAAACTTGGACTTATGTCCATGCATTTTCAAAACATTTTCATAAATAAACTCCAATCAACTTAATAATACCTTGACATTTTTTTATGAGAAGACTAAAAGTCAATAAATATTATTCCAAACCATTTTGCCACTTTGGCTTTTTACCTTTAAAACTTTTCTTAAAAGATTAAACTCTTGTCAATCCTTGTAGTGATGCAAACGACTATACTTCTACAATATGTAGTGAAGAGAGATGTTTTCCACTTGGGTGTTGAGTGAGGCATTATTGATTTTGAAATCCAAGCCATATCATCCACTTTGAGATGATGCAAATTCTCCTTTCTCATGATTGTGGGTAGTAGGTGTGTTTTCCACACGGACAATGATGATAATGTTTTATCTTATAAAATTAACCAACACATTTGTGTGTCAAATTTTTGAAAGAGGAACTACGTGTACCCTGATCCCCTATTGCACGAAAGGTGGTACGTAGGCACAAAAGGTTCACAACTGCGGAGGATGCAAACATTATAAAATAAATACGCTTCTTTCCTCACCTCCTTCATTCACTTTTTATATACAACAATTTTTATAGCCAAAATATACAGATTTTACAAAGAGTATCCTGCGGAGTACCGTAGATGTTTAGGGTGCTAATACATTCCCTTTGCATAACCAACCCGCTTACCTTGAATCTTTCCCCCTCTTTTTGGGTTATTCGCTCTTTTCCCATTCCTTTGAAAACAGTAAAGCACGGTGGTGATTTTTATTTTGATTTGTATATAGTCTAGTCAATCCAATGGCTTAGTCTTGAACATTTCTACCGCTATATAAAAATGGCGACTTCACTAGGGAAATATTGACCTCTTGTTGGTCCATACCTAAGTGGGTTAAGCCTATCTTTGTTTATATTTGTATATGTGTTATTACTGTTTTTGTGATTATATGTTGTATATATGTTTGTCTGGATTTTCCTGGTTTTCAAGGTGCTTGGTGATTATTCATAAGTTCTATACCTGGAATTGGGTAAACTTTAAGATAGGACGGACGGTATAGTCATGTTAAATTTGAGGGAGTAATACAAAAAAAGGAGGCATGTGATCCCCCACTCAGTGGAGGCCCCCTTTGACTGTAGTGTCGTTTACCGAGTAATTGGGAAGACGTACTGCTTTCGACCTGGGAGCCTGCTAAAACTGAGGACCGTAGAATACCAAACCCATCTTGGCCTTTTAGGTGTAGTGTGGAAGCTATGACGGAGTAATCCAGAAATAGTTGTCACGCGATACTACGCTCAGACGAGTCTTTCTTGAGAATATTACTAATTACCGAGTTAATCGGGAAGTTGGTAATATCCGAAGGAAGGATGTAGACTCTGGGAACCTCTAGAACCTTGTTCGGCAGGTGATAACTTTTTAGACCAACACCTTATGAGTAGTACCTTCGACCTCATGCTCGTGACGTTGAACCTATGAACCCTATATGTGTGATCTTGTGTGTGATTGTTGCATCATGCATCCATGCACTCATAAGCATCTTTTTGAAGAAACCATATTAAATAACAAAGTAAAAATAATCCTGTGCATTGCATATCATGCATCATATTGCACATATTTCTTGCATTTTTTATGCATATCCAGGTGTCTTACCAAGCTTCTTTACTTTGTTCAACAAGTTGACTAATCACTATAACACTCGGGCTAATTTTAAAAAGAAGATGGACAACTTAGAACAAGAGAATCGCGAGCTACGCGAGGAAGTTTCTGATTTGAAGGCCTGCATAACCAATTTGACTACTCTGATGGAAGCTCTGGTGGCTGCTCGGAATCATCCACCGAGTGTTCAACCTCAACCAACAAGGACAAATACTGAAGTTCCAACTGTTCCCGTATCTGCTACTCCGGATGTTGTTCAGAATCGCATGCCTCAAGGTTATCCATGGGGAATGCCATAGAATTTCGAACTTGAAGGTTTCAATCTTGGTCCTCAAGATACTCCAGTGGTTCAGACTATTGTTACTCCGGCACCTCTTGTGGTGCATGTTGTTCCTGCTGCACCTCCTTCGATGAATATGGTTCCGTTTGTTAATGATGATGTGTGTCGTCCTTTCCCTCCACCGAGTGAAGACTTGGGTCTTTATGACAGAATAGATGACTTTCAAGAGAAGTTTGACAAGATGCAGAGAGAGATGAAGACCCTCAGGGGGAAAGAGCTATTTGGGCAGAATGTGATGAGCTATGTGTAGCGGTAGAAATGTTCAAGACTAAGCCATTGGATTGACTAGACTTTATACAAATCAAAAATAAAAATCGCCACTGCGCTTTATTATTTCCAAAGGAATGGGAAAAGAGAAAATAACCTAAAAAGAGGGAGAAAGATTCAAGGTAAGGGGGTTGGTTATGCAAAGGGAAGGTATTAGCACCCTAAACATCTACGGTACTCCGCAGGAACCTCTTTGAAAAATCTGTATATTTTGGCTATAAAAATGTGTTATGTATAAAATGGATGGTGGAGGTGAGAAGAGAAATATTTTTTATGATTTTTGCACCCGCCGCGGTTGTGAACCTTTAGTGCCTACGTACCACCTTTCATGCAATATGGGATCAGGGTACACGTAGTTCTTCTTTTAAAAAATTTGAAACACAAGTGTGTTGGCTAATTTTAAGAGATAAGACATCATCGTCATTGTCCGTGTGGAAAACATATTTAATACCCACAATCATGAGAAAGGAGAATTTGCATCATCTCAAAGTGGAGGATATGGTTTGGATCTTAAAATCAACAATGCCTCACTCAACACCCAAGTGGAAAATATCTCACTTCACTACATATTGTAGAAGTATAGTTGTTTGCATCACTACAAGGATTGACAAGAGTCCAATCTTTTTTGAGAAATTTTTTAAAGCAAAAGCCAAAATGGCAAAATGGTTTGAATGAGATTGATTAACTTTTAGTATTTCTCACAAAAATTTCAAGGTATTATTAAGTTGATTAAAGTTTGATTAAGAAATAATTTTTGAAAAAGCATGGACATAAGTCCAAGTTTATTATGAAAGCGGTTAAGTTTATAAAAAGCTTTTGAAAAAAGATAAGAAGGTTTTGAAAATTAAAGAAAGAGAGAAAAGAATGTCCTATGTACAGGGAGGTGAACGACAAGGTAAAGAGAATCCGACCGAATAAGAAACCAGTACTTGACATGATGAAGTCAATAATATGTTCCCATTCCTTTGGGGTTTAAAGCGACAGAAAGAAAAGATAAGCTAAGAGTATATCAAACCTCAGGTGAAAATAAATCACAAACTGACAGCATCAAAAAAACAAGATGTAAGATAATACTCCAAGCAGCGAATAAAGCACATTCAATCAGAAGCGAGAGGTGTGACACGTGAAAATAAATCACGGATAAAGAAATCATGGATGAAGCTCACGGTACTGAATAAGATTCAAGATTCTAAAAATACAGCTCACGGTATTAGAGAAAATTCCCTGCACCACATGAAATATACCGACAAAACTAACAGCACGGGAAAAAATGTATGCGTCCGTACGATTTTCAGAATTTAATTTAAAGTTTAAAATCGTAACGCAATAAAAATAATATTTACATAACCAAAATTTATTTACAAATGAAGTGAATAAAATATACAGTCAAAATATTATATACAAGTATATATTTACAGTACCAAATATTAAATCAGAATATTAAAGTAATGAATACAATAAAAAGGAAATGAAGGAGAAATTATATGCGCTATGCGAGAATGAATTGCTTGAAATGATTATCGGAAACCTTCACAATAAACAAACTCGTCAGTAGCATAAGCGGTATAAAATAAAGGAAATTGCAACAATTAAAATCTATGTTAGTAATCACAAAGTATGAAATTGAAATGGAATTGCATGAATGCATATGAAAAATCATTAAATAAAATAAAAATAAAATAACTAAGCAAAATATATAAAATTGTTAACTAAAGATTAAACAATTATAAGAATAATTAAATTAATTCTAAATATTACTAAGTATAAAGTTAAACTACATTATTATCTAATCGAATAACTAATAAAACTAAACTAAACAAAAAAAAATAGTAACAATAGACAAAGTAAAAAAAAAGTGTAGTAAACAGTAAAAGAGGAGGGTATGTGGAGTAATTTCGTATGGGCTTGCTGTAACAAAAAAAATGGATTGGGCTTAAGGGTACAAGGCCCAAAACGAATTTTGAAGCTTTAGAAACCCTAGAAGCTCTAAGAGGCAGCCGCTCCACATTCCTCTTTATCCCTATTTTTCTTCCTCACTCTGTTCACGATATTTCTTCCACTTTTCTCTTCATCGTGGAAAAAAAAATAGCAACACCAAAATTTTCTTTTCTCACAAAAACCATAAACCCTCTCTGCTTCAATCATTCTATATACTCTACTTTCTTAGTTTCTGTTAATTTCTACTCTGTTCTTGAATTCTCCTCTCGTTTCCATGAAAATAAAACCAAAACTCAATCGTGAACCAACCATAATCTCACGTTTTATTCCTTCTTACTGCTTTCACGCTTTTTCCTCTCTCTCTCTCTCTCTCTCTCTCTCTCTCTCTCTCTCTTGATTAATCCTCTTTGATGAAATTATAAGCAACAAACTTCCTTGCTCACGACAATAACAATAAACCCTCTTCTGGTTTTTTCATGCAGTTAAACATAAAATCAACAAGGCAACAAATATTCATGGTAAGAGAAACAACTATAACAATCTCATGGGTTCTGTTTTATTGAAACATCAACAACAAAAAATGCAGCAACGAAAACTAGTTCATGGCATACATCATTATAACAAGCATAGCAACAAATTTTGAGAAAAAAGTAGGGAGACTTACAAGATCAGAGCAAGTCTAATGATTTCGATTTTAACGATGAAATAATAAAGAAATCCAGAGATGAGGTAATATGCTCTTTTAATTCCTTCTGCTCTTCTGAAAACCTTGTTGGAAAATCTTGTTATAGAATTGATTTCTTCTGAAACTGTAAAGAATAAATGTTGCTTGTTCTTCAAATTTTGCAGATTCTGGAAAAAAATCAGGGGAAGATTCTATTTGGATAAAATTACTTTTCTTTCTTCTACCTTTTCTCCCCCCTTTTCTGTTTGTGGATAAATGGTTTTATAGGTGAATGAAGTGGAGCTTAATCCTTGTGAAAAGATTAGATTGATTCTTGGCCTTAGATAACAAGTAGAATGGAAGGTGAGATTAGGATAGATTTGTGTTTCTTTGAAGGCATGGAAAGTGTGAACAATTGAAACAAAGAATTGAGAGAAATTTGAATTTGGTTGGAATTTGGCTCTTGAAATTTGAGGTTTGTAAGTTTGGAGTGAAAAGGGTGCAAAATCGTGACATTGCTGAAAGAGGAGGAAGTGAAACCGCGAATTACATCCTATGGAGTCCCACATTGAAATTTCTTTTCCATTTTTGAGGAAAAAAAATAATAACATAATAGTAACAACAATAAGAAGAAAAAAAGTGTTAGTAACAATAATAAGACAAATGAGAAAAAAAATAAAATAAAATAAGTAATATCTAAAAGAAATATAAATAGATAAAAATAAAAAAATAATAATAAGACAAATGATAAAAAAAAATTGCTAGAAACATTTAACAAAAAATAATAATAATAGCAATACTACAAAAGAAAAATCAATTGGTTAGTAATATACAAATAAGAAACAAATTTTTGAAATAAATGAAGAGATTTAAAATAATTTTAATAATAATTTAAATTAAAAAAAAAAGATATTTTCAATTTGAATTGAAATCAAAATAAAATCAAATCAACTATTGAATCAAAAAGATAATTCATTTAATAAATGAGATTGTAATAAAAAATTGTAAATTCAAATCAAATATGTAAATTTGAATTGAATTTTCCAACTTAATAAAAACACAAAATCAATTATTAATAAAATGTGCACAATAAATCTAATTAATAATTAGAAATAAAAACTCAATTTTCAATTCAATTATTAATTAAATAAAAAAGAAATAACGAAAAAAAAAAAGGAAAATTGTTATTAAAAATAAAAATTAAATTGAACTTTAAAATCTATTTTAGTTTTCTATAATAATTCAACTTAAAAAATATATTTTAAATTGAATTAAAATTAAAACCAAAGATAGATTTTTGAACTAAAAAAAACATTAGAAATATGATAGAAAATGTAAATGATAAACTATTTTAATTCTTTTGTTTTTTTTAAATAGAAATTAAAATGATGAATAAAAACAAGAAAGTATGCGAAATGATCGACTTTTCAAATTAACGACAAAATATGCACCAGTCGAAAAAAGTTAAAGGATAAAAAATGGGGTATGACAACTTGAAAAATGCCTTTTTTGGTCAAAGTGCCTTAAATCAACTTGCAAACATGATCGTGTTCCACAACTCAAGGCATTCTTAATCACGCATGAACTTGAGATTGATGAAATTCTTATTGAACCATGTTCACACTTGTCAGAACTTGAGATTACTCGTCGAAGAAGACATGAAAATAAACACATGAACCTATCTCGAAGAGTCTTGCGAATTATGCAATCGAACACGCCTTAACCATGCTGACTGAAGCTTGAGGATGGTGTGACCTAAGATTATAGATCACAAATATGAAAAAAAGGTCTTTGAGAACAAGTCGTTGGCCTGAAAAACCCACAACCCTAATCGGAGAACCATCACTTGATTTTCTCGATCGGGAACCATGTCTTCAAAAAGAAACAAAATAAACAAAACATATTTTTTGGATTTTTAGTTAGAAGTCAGCAAAATATAAAACACATATATACAAGATACATGATCCAAGGTGATTGGTGATCCCTCATAGACAAAATTAAAGATAAGAGACAGTAGAAGAGAGAGAGAACCATATTGTTTGATCTTGGTGCATTGTGATGATATGAGATGATAGAGGAATCTTAGGGGGGGAAATTGGGGTACAACAGTTGCCCTTATTTAAGTTTCTTCTATCCGGAGATACGAAGGTTAACAATCTTCGTGTCGGCATGATCGAATATACTTAAATATAAAATAAACCCTATTTTTGGCCCTAAGATACCCTGCAATGCTTATGAGTATGAATATATATGAACAACTTCAAAGGGACACAAAACATCACTGGGGATGTAACAAAGAAAATAAAGAAACAAAAGAGAAACCCGACAAGGAAAATAAATCACTGGTGGATCAAAAGATCTGACTTATAGAGGATGATAAAAAGTCAAAGGATACACCAACTTCTACTGAAGGCGGAACTACCAACGTTCACTGAAGGTAGAAAGAGGAAAGAAATAATAACATTGAGGTTCACTAACGGTGAGCTACCAACGTTCACTGAAGGTAGAAGGAAAAGAGATATCATAGCATCGCCGTTCACTGACGATGAACTACCAACATTCACTGAAGGTAGAAAAAAGATAACAATCATCGACGTTCATTGCCAATGACCTACCAACTTTCACTAAAGGTGTTCTACCAAATTTCACTGAAGGTAGAGAGAAAATATATCATAGCATCGTCGTTCACTGACGATGAACTATCAACGTTCACTTAGGGTAGCAAAAAGATAACAATCATCGACGTTCACTGCCAATGACCTACCAACTTTCACTGAAGGTAGAAAGAGAATATCATATCACCGCCGTTCACTGGCGATGAACTACCAACATTCACTGAAGGTAGAAAAAAGATAATAAACACCGACGTTCACTGCCGATGGTCTACCAACTTTCACTGAAGGTAGAAAGAGAATAGCATATCACCTCCGTTCACTGACGATGAACTACCAACGTTCACTGAAGGTAAAAAAAAGATAATAAACACTGACATTCACTGCCGATGGTCTACCAACTTTCACTGAAGGTAGAAAGAGAATATCATATCACCGCCGTTCACTGACGATGAACTACCAACATTCACTAAAGGTAGAAAAAAGATAATAAACACCAACGTTCACTGCCGATGGTCTACCAACGTTCACTGAAGGTAGAAAGAGAAAATATATCAAGTTTTTCCCCCAAAATTCTGGTGTTTCACCTAGAACGGGTCTCAACTTCTTCTTTAACCAAGGGAATCTGCCTGGAAAGGGTCAAACATAAGTTGTCTCAAATAAAGAGACTTGTTACTTGTTGTCATGGAGAATTGCAAAAAGAAATGACTTTCTAGGGATAGAAATATGACTTCCCGGGGAAATGCCACGATATTCCTGCTGAGGAGATAAAGTCTTCTTGTGCAAAATAAATGCACAAACTAAAACTCAACGTTTTCATAAATCAAAAGTAAATAATATTGTCATGCAACCACAGATCCAAATCAGAAATAAACTGGAGCAAGACAGCCAACGAAGATACATCCTTTGAGAAATAAACTCAAGAGGAAAAACCAAATCCATCTAAGCAAAGAGCGCTGCAGGAAGGTCAGAACACAATGTCAATGAACAATGATTTGTCAATTTTAGCCATGCATGATGTATGTATGAATGTATGAGTGTTATTGTGCATATGCTGGTAAAACAGATACACAAACAGTAGGAACAAACAAACAAAACTGCCTCAGGTACTAACAACACTTAGCTAAACTTCAACCAGAAAGATCATTCCAAGAAAGGTAAAAGCCAACTGCGGAAACCAAACCTATTGCCTGCTTTTAACTTTACTAGAGAGAAACATAACTCAGAGGTAGACAAATTAAACAGATACCAAGATAGAACATCCTCCTTCCAGCTTCATCAGAGAAACCAAATTTTCTTCAAAAGTAACACACCTACTGGAGATTGCAAGACCAGCCTTAAATAAAGCCGATTGACGCTAAAACAAACAGACCTCACTGGGGAATTCAAGCCTACCTCCCTGGAGAAAGATATGGATTGAAACTTTACATTATGAAGACTTATTCCAACAAAAGATGCCCTGGGATAGCCTTTCCGGGGAATCAAGAAGTCAACATTAGTACCAATATTGCAAAAAGAGCGATATCTCAGCACACCAAGGGAATAAAACCTTTCATCATATGAGGGAAGACTTCACTGGGGAATCTGGGACAGAGGCTTCTGACCATATAAACCCAAAATCAAAAGTGAACCAAGACTTAACTGGAACCAATGGGATCACGAACCCAATACTACACCTTACACTGATTGCTAACGTCTTTAACTATCTGAGAAACATATAAAGATCGTGCACATACCAGCAAATTGACCTAAGAGAACCTTCAAGAAGGAAATAAATCTTCTCAAAACAACCGGAGTTTGTTCATTCCTAGGATCACCATTTTTTGTTGTCATTGTGTCATTACAAATCTCAAGGTAAATTGAATTGTAAAAATCTCTCCTTTTTTTTTGAAAAGTCAATTTTTCTTTTTAATCTTTTTGCTTTGAAAGTTATTATCAGTAATAAATGGAGTCTTTGCAAGCTAAATAAAATAGGAACACAAAGAATTGGGTAAAAGCTCGAATTTCATTAATAGAATGGTAGTCCGCGAATGGCGAGACTCCATGGATGATTACAAAGTTTGGGAAATGGTAATACATAATGGTAAAGATACATTGAGATACAACGACCACTATCCCCCTAGAAACTTTTGAAATCCTGAGCAGAAGCTTTTGTTGAAGTATGGTGAGGATCCGAGAAGATTGTTGCTTCAACGATCAAGTCTTGTCTGACGTAGTTACTTTCCAAGAAAATCCCTAACTTTTGCCTAAGCTACCCTTGCGGGTTTTCAACTTAGCGGGAAATTTATTCTGTTTATGTCTCTAATTTTTGCCTAGACGCCCTTTTGGGTTTTCGGCCTACCGAGACGCTCCTTTTTGCCTAAGCCGCCCTTTCGGGTTTTCAACTTAGCGAGTTGTTATTTTATTTCTTTAGGCGAAGTATTTCTTGACTGCGTCAGCATTCATGGGACGTGGGAACTCCTTGCCATCCATAGTTTCAAGAATTAATGCACCACTAGAAAAGGCTTTCTTGACAACATCCGGGCCTTTAAAATTGGGAGTCCACTTGCCCCTAGAATCAGTGTTGAAAGACATGATCTTCCTGAGCACGATGTCGCCTTCTCTGAATTCACGAGGTTTGACCTTTTTATCAAATGCTTTCTTCATTCTTCTCTGATATAACTGCCCATGACATAAAGCTGTCATTCTCTTCTCTTCAATCAAGTTCAATTGGTAAAACCTGTTCTGGATCCATTCATCCTCTATCAACTTGGTTTCCATTATTACACACAACGAGGTAATCTCTACCTTGACAGGGAGTACAACTTCCATTCCATACACCAGGGAGAACGGGGTTGCTCTTGTTGAAGTGCGAACAGATGTTCGATATCCATGCAGAGCGAAAGGGAGCATTTCATGCCAATCCTTATAAGTAACAACCATTTTCTGGATAATTCTCTTGATATTCTTATTAGCAGCTTCAACAGCCTCATTCATCTTTGGCCTGTATGGAGACGAATTGTGATGGACAATCTTGAATTCTTCACACAGTTCTGTCATCATATTGTTGTTCAAATTCGAGCCATTGTCGGTGATGATTCTGCTTGGCACACCATACTGGCATATAATATTATTTTTGATGAAACACACAACCACCTGTTTGGTAACATTGGCATATGAAGAAGCCTCTACCCATTTGGTGAAGTAGTCAATTGCTACCAAGATAAAACGGTGCCCATTCGAAGCTTTGGGTTCTATCATCCCAATCTTGTCTATACCCCACATAGAGAAAGGCCATAGGGTGGAAATCACATTGAGAAGTGTCAGAGTCACATGGACCTTATCTGCATAAACTTGGCATTTATGGCACTTCTTTGCAAATTTGTAACAGTCAGATTCCATTGTCAACCAATAATAACCTGCCCTTATAATCTTTTTAGCCATCGAATGTCCATTAGCATGAGTGCCAAATGAACCTTCATGAATCTCATGCATCAGCATGTTTGCTTCGTGTCTATCCATGCATCTGAGCAAGACCATGTCATAATTTCTCTTGTATAACACATTTTCACTGAGGAAGAAACTGCTTGCCAATCTTCTCAGTGTCTTCCTATCTTTCCTCGACGCACCAATTGGGTATTCCTGAGTCTGAATAAAATACTTGATATCATAATACCAAGTTTTTTCATCTGCTACCTCCTCTGTCGTAAACACATGAGCGGGCCTATCCAGCCGTCGAACTGTAATTCGGGGTATATCATTCAAAGTATTCACTTGGTACATGGAAGCCAGAGTTTCCAGAGCATTCGCCATTTAATTTTCATCTCTATGGATGTGATGGAATTCAACTTTATTGAAGAAGGGTAATAATCTTCTAGCATAATATTTGTAAGGGATTAAGCCAGGGTGACGAGTGTCCCATTCTCCTTTGATCTGATTTATTACCAAAGCTGAATCACCATACACATCTAGAATTTTGATTCTGAGATCAATAGCCTCCTCAAGACCCATGATGCAAGCCTCATATTCTGCCATATTATTAGTGCAATCAAATGTTAACCTTGCAGTAAAAGGAATGTGCGATCCATGAGGAGTGACAATCACAACACCAATTCCTTTACCATAAGCATTCACTGCTCCATCAAAAATCATACTCCAACGAGATTCAGGGTCAGGGCCTTCCTCAGGAAATGGTTCATCAAAATCTTTCACTTTCAGGAACATCACATCCTCATCGGGGAATTCATATTCTACAGACTGATGATCTTCCACCGGTTGGTGAGCAAGGTAATCTGCCAACACACTACTTTTAATAGCCTTTTGAGTGCAGTACTCGATATCATATTCAGATAACAACATTTGCCAGCAGGAAATTCTCCCGGTAAGAGCAGGCTTTTCAAAAATATACTTGATTGGATCCATTTTGGAGATCAACCAAGTGGTATGATTCAACATATACTGCCGCAAACGCTTTGCCGCCCATGCCAAAGCACAACATGTCTTTTCTAGCATGGAATACCGCGACTCACAATCAGTGAACTTTTTGCTGAGATAATAAATGGCGAACTCTTTCTTCCCTGTTTCATCCTGTTGTCCCAGAATACAACCCATGGAATTATCTAACACTGTTAGATACATAATCAACGGACTTCCTTCTACGGGAGGGAGCAAGATAGGAGGTTCAAGCATATATTCTTTAATACTCTCAAATGCATTTTGATAGACATCCATCCACACACAACCTTGATCTTTCTTTAACAACTTAAAGATCGGTTCACATGTTGCAGTCATGTGGGGAATAAATCTGGAAATATAATTCAAACGCCAGAGGAAATCTCTGACTTGCTTTTCAGTTCTTGGTGCTGGAATTTCTTGAATTGCTTTGAATTTATCAGGGTCAACTTCAATTCCTTTCTGGCTAACAATGAAACCCAACAATTTCCCCGATCTAACACCGAAAGTGCATTTATTTGGATTCAAGCGAAGACGATACTTCCTCTAACGCTGAAACAACTTCAACAGATCTTTTATATGCCCTTCTTCAGTCTGGGATTTGGAAATCATATCATCAACATAGACTTCGATTTCTTTGTGCATCATATCATGGAATAGGGTTGTCATAGCCCTCTGGTACGTTTCACCAGCGTTCTTCAACCCGAAGGGCATCACTCTGTAACAGAATGTTCCCTAGGGTGTGATAAATGTTGTTTTCTCCATGTCCTCTAGAGCCATTCTTATTTGATTATACCCGGAAAATCCGTCCATGAACGAGAATACCTTGAATTTTGCTGTGCTGTCCACTAACATGTCGATGTGAGGCAATGGAAAATCATCTTTTGGACTAGCTTTATTTAGATCTCTGTAATATACGCACATGCAGACTTTTCCGTCTTTTTTCGGTACTGGGACAATATTGGCAATCCATTGAGGATACACTAACGTCACAAGAAAACCAGCATTAATCTGCTTTAGGACCTCCTCTTTGATCTTTACTGCCATATCTGGGTGGGTTCTTCTCAACTTTTGTTTAACTGTCGAACACTCAGGCTTTAACGGCAAACGATTCTCGACAATATCTGTATCTAGCCCAGGCATATCTTGATAAGACCAAGCAAAAATATCTACATACTCTTTCAACAACTCAATCAACTCGCTCTTCATATTAGGATGTAACGATGCTCCAATCTTGACTTCCTTCGGATCTTCTTTTGAACCCAAATTGGTCACTTCCAAAGGCTCTTTATATGGCTGAATGGTATTTCCCTCGTGCTCAAGCAACCGTGAGACCTCTTCTGGAATCTCATCATAATCTTCTTCTTCAGCCTCAAACACAGGACTTTCAAAGTTGGGAGAGGGTGCAGGGTCATTGTATTCAACGGGTTTTTTAATTATGCACATATGATTTATGATTGCTTTTAGAAACTGACACATATAACAAGTGATCATGCAAATTAATTTTCAGTTATTATTTATTTTGAAAGGTTATTTTTATTACCATTTCCCAAGAAAAAGTAGAAAATAAAGACATAATTTGGGAAGCAAAGACAACTTTTATTAATGATCTTAAAAGTCATAGCAAACAGATAAGCCCTACAACATTAATACTTCCATCTTGGGCAGAGTGAAAGCTTTTCAAAAGAAAGAAACAGATTAACAAAACAAATTACTTTGAAACATGTATGCAAGAAGGAATATCAATAGTGACCCAGTTCTGAACTCGGACTCCATGCGTCACATAATTTGGTACTTCCTGCTCAGCTTCATCCTCTTCAACAACATTAAATCCAGAACCAATGGGATGGAGGTAGCCTCCACTGCGGAAAACATCCTGATAATTGTTCACAGTAAACTTTGACTTCAAACCTTCGCCTTTTCCAATCTTCGAAGAGAAACCTAAACCAGCTCTGTTCTTGTTCACGGGTGGATCCATAATTTTTCCCCAAACGGTATTATGACCATTGCGCACAACCTGCTGCGCGTCCTTCAGCGAAACCATATAATTCTCATTTCTCCGTATGTTGTCAATGGATAGGGCTTGGAACTGGGTTCCAACAGCGGCCTCATCCGCTTCTACAATACTGAAAGAGGATAGATGGGATATCAACAACTCCTGCTCCCCATTTATGATCACTACCTTCCCTTCACGCACAAACTTTAGCTTCTGATGCAGAGTTGAAGTGACAGCCCCTGCTTCGTGTATCCATGGCCGTCCTAGAAAACAACTATATGTAGGAGTAATGTCCATGACCTGGAAGGTTATCAGGAACAAATGTGGTCCTATATGGATGGGTAAGTCCACTTCACCGATGACTGATTTCCTCGACCCATCAAAAGCCTTCATAATGATGCCACTCGGGCGCATAGGTTCTCCTTAATACTTTAACTTCATGAGAGTACTCCTCGGTATAACATTCAGCGTAGATCCATTATCAATTAACACATTGGACAGCAAATTATTCTTGCAGTTCATAGATATGTGGAGGGCCAGGTTATGATTCCTCCCTTTATCTGGTAACTCATCATCGCAGAAACTAAAGTTATTACATGACATAATGTTTCCAATTACGCTGCTGAATTAATCTAACGACATGTCATTCTCCACAAAAGCTTGGTCTAGTACTCTCATCAGTGATTATCTATGAGCAGAGGAATTCATCAATAAAGCTAGGATAGATATCTTTGAAGGAGTCTGCAGTAGCTGATCTACAATTCTGTAGTCGCTCATCTTAATTATCTTCAAAATATCATCCACTTCTTTCTCTAATGTAGCTCCACTAGTCTCTCCTTGAGCCTTCTTAGGCTCATCATTCTCAGCAATTTTCTTTCCAGCAACAACATCTCTTCGAACCACCAGCGCAAACACACGACCGCTACAGGTCATCCTGCTATTTTCAGCTATATTTCCAATATCAGGCATTGGCTGGATGGGAACTTCCACCCCATCTTTTAAGATTGTAGCGTTGTATTTGTAAGGCACAACCTTATCTGATTTGTAGGGAATAGGACCTGGCAGACTAATTACCAATGGGGTAACAACTGGTTTACTATGGTACTCCACTTCAAGATGAGCGGGTGCACCAAAACAAGGTACAATAACGTTTACTCCTTCCTCAACACAATCAGGCATCACAAAGTCATTTCTGGCAAACAAATCTTTGTCTGAAGAGAAATACTCATCCGCGGAGGCATACTCTTCCTCTGACTCTTCTTCCATTAAACAAACTTCAACCATATCAACCTTATGATAATCATCTCTCTGACCTGTGATCTTGATAATCCAGTTGTCTAACAGCAAATGAACACCTTCCCTCATAATAGAACATCCTCGGGGGTTTCGACAGCAAACTATGCAAGATCCATATTGGTGTTCCACCTGACTAGCAGTACGGCAGAAGGTAGCATGCAACTGCACGAGATCCTCATTTAAATATTCCACATCAAAAATTCTGAATTCACCAGGACATCCAGACACCATATTCACTTCCTCTTCATACTCTTCCCTAGGCCTGATTATATGGATTAAACCCTCATCCATCATCTCCTGTAAATCAGCCTTTATCTTCTCACAACCCTGTATGTATGTACTGCAAGCAACAAAACCAACGTGGTCATGCGTATAATAGCTGAATTCACAGAGGTCTGCATGCATTTTCACCAAATCTCCTCTAACCAGATTAATGTCAAAAATCTGAAAGTCGCCTAGACAATCGGCCACCATATTTACAGCATTTACTCCCCCGTGCTTGGGTAGAGGATTGTCTTTCACATTAGGTCCCATGTCCTTGAAAGATAGAATTCCAGACTTCACCAACTTTTGCACTTCAGTCTTCAAAGGATAACAATTCTCAACACTATGCCCTGCTGCTCCCTGATGAAAAGCACATGTTTGGTCTGCCTTGTAATACCAAGGCAATGGTGATGGTACGGCGGGAGGTGGTCATGTCT
This sequence comes from Vicia faba, assembly GCA_948472305.1. Taxonomy (NCBI): domain Eukaryota; kingdom Viridiplantae; phylum Streptophyta; class Magnoliopsida; order Fabales; family Fabaceae; genus Vicia; species Vicia faba. The sequence continues at coordinate 260,644,921 of OX451739.1, forward strand.
GGACCAACTTCTTCTGAATCAATGCTGGTATTAGTTCTGAGTAGCTCATGGGAATAGGGTCATAGTTCTCCCTTCTCTGATTATTCCCTTGGTTCCCCTGTTGGGACGGTCTTTGATAAGAAACGGTAGTCGGAGCAACATTCATAACAGGAGTAACCGAGGCGACTTGCTGGTGACGCTGATAATTCCTTCTAGGAGCATTTACCCTCCTCTCTTGTATAACAGCATTTGTGTCCCCTTCCTTCTTCTTGGTAAACCCATAAGATGGCTTCTTCACACCTCCGGATCCTTCACTCTTCGTCAAACAGCCTTCTCTTACAGCCTCTTCTAGGCGGACACCCATTCCTACCATCTCTGTAAAATCACTTGGTGCGCTTGCTACCATCCTTTCGTAGTAGAAAGCACCCAGCATCTTCAGAAAAATCTTAGTCATTTCTTTCTCTTCCATGGGAGGAATCACTTGGGCAGCTACCTCGCGCCATCTCTGCGCATACTCTTTGAATGTTTCCCTGTCTTTCTGAACCATGGCCCTAAGTTGGTCACGGTCGAGTGCCATGTCCACATTGTACTTGTATTGTTTAATGAATGCTTCTCCCAAATCATTAATAGTATGGATGTTGGCATTGTCCAAGCTCATATACCATTTCAATGTTGCACCGGTCAAACTATCCTGAAAAAAGTGAATCAGCAGACGCTGATCATCAGTGTGGGTAGACATTCTTCTTACGTATATCACCAAGTGAGCACGAGGGTAAGTGTTGCCCTTGTGCTTCTCAAATTCTGGGACCTTAAACTTAGCAGGTATCTTAACATTCGGGACCTAACACAGCTCATTCACATTCTGCCCAAAATAGCTCTTTTCCCCTAAGATCTTTCATCTCTCTTTGCATTCTATCAAACTACTCTTGAAAATCATCCATTTTGTCAGAAAGACCCAATTCTTCACTCGGAGGAGGGAAAGGACGACACACATATTCATTAACAAACGAAACCAAATTCACCGAAGGAGGTGCAGCAGGAACAGTATGCACCACAGGAGGTGCAGGAGTAACAACAGTCTGAACCACTGGAGCATCTTGAGGGCCAAGATTGAAACCTTCAGGTGCAAAATTCTCTGGCATTCCCCATGGATAACCTTAAGGTATATGGTTTTGAACAAAAGCCGGAGTAGCAGATACAGGAACAGTCGGAACTTCAGTACTTGCCCTCGTTGGTTGAGGTTGAACACCCGGTGGCTGATTCTGAGCATCCACTAGAGCTTCCATTAGAGCAGTTAGATTGGCCATGCCGGCCTTCAAAGCAGAAACTTCTTCGTACAGCTCACGATTCTCCTGTTCTAAGTTGTCCATCTTCTTTTTGAAATTATCCCGAGTATTGTAGTGATGAGTCAACTTGTTGAATAAAGTAAAGAAGCCGGGTAAGACACCTAGGTATGCATAACAAGTGCAAGAAATATGTGAAATATGATGCATGATATGCAATGCACATGATTATTTTTACTTCATTACTTAATATTTCAAGGGATTTAAGATTTATAGATATATTGCAAATATCAAAGTAATAAAGCTTTTGAAATACTGAAAAATTTTATTATAATAACTTCAAAATGGATTACAAGTTTCAATGATCCCAAGTACAAGATTAAAATAAAATCTAAAATCATAAGAAAAGGTACTGATGGAGATCAATCTGTACGCTGGCGCTTCCCTGTGAGCCTGACAATCTGAGCCCTCAACCTCTGGTTTTCTTCCACATGTCTGATGGAAACCTCCCTCCAATCATATGGATCAGAAAGTGAGTAATCATCACCTGTTTGAGGCTTAGGGGAAAATAAATCTCCTTGCCTCTCCATCGACTCCACCGCTCGACTCTCAAGGATCTCGATCAAATCATCTTTCTCCTTCAGGTCTACTCTGTAGGAACTCTCTAAAGTCTGGAACTTGTTCTTCCAAGCATCCCTTTCCTGTTGCATCCTAACCAAAGCGAGTTGCATCTCTTCTAGATCATCTAATAAGGGAGGGGTGGTCTTCACAAATAGGTCAGGCATGGGTGTCTCCCGAGTATACGACATCTTTAACTAAATGGCTCTCGATCGGACCCACTGAAGATATGGCTCCAAAGAAACAACACCCCTAGGTCCCAAATCCTTCCTACTCTTCTTATGAATGTGACGACAGGCCTTCACAATCTGCTCCCTAGCTTCTCTGTGGTCTTCTCCTTCCTTCATAAAGAAACTACTCAAATGAATATTGTTCGGTTTATCCCTCATTGGATAACCAAGCTATCGCCGTGCAAGAACATGGTTATAGTTAATTCCTCCCTTTGTACCAAGAAGAGGTACATTGGGGAAACTACCACAACTTTCAATAATCTCTACATCCTGGTAAGCTCGATGATACCAATCAATGTCTGAGTGAGTAAGTGCCATGATCTTAGGAGCCCAACGGGGTTCCTTCATGACATCCCAAAAAGCATCAGACTGAGGCATATGAGAGATGAACCACCGGTACAACAAAGGCGTGTAACAGATAATCATTCCCCCATGATAAGAACTCTGAAGATGAACAGAGTAATAAGCATTACCCAACAGTGTAGGAACTGGGTTTCCAATCATGAAAATCCTGATAGCGTTAATGTCGACAAACTTTTCCACATTAGGAAATAAGAACAATCTGTAAGCAAGTAGAGCAAAGATGGCCTCAAAAGCAACTGTACTCTTCATTCTGGCAAAGTAACGAGCTTTCTCCAATAAGAACTGAGCTGGTAAGCCTCTAATCCCTCCTTTAGTAGTCATATGGGTTTCCACCTCAGACTTCCCCAGATGAATCAAAGCAGCAATCTCATGTGGTTTTGGCTCGCCCTCCAAACTAGTAAAAGGAACACAATCGGTAACGGGTAAATCCAATAGATAAGAATACTCCTCCAATGTAGGCATCAACTGATAATCGGGAAAAGTAAAGCAGTGATACACTGGATCATAGAACTGGACCAAGGTCAAGAGAATACCCTCCTTTATCTTCAGCTTCATGAGAGGAATAATGGATCCATACTTCTTCTGAAAGTCTGCAGAACATTCGATCTCTGGAATTAGACTGACCAACTCATCTATCTTAGGATCCTTGAAACTGTATTTCCCGGTCTTTCTCTTTCCAGAATCCATGGTTAAAAGTACCTGAGATATTCACAAATAGTCAAACTTTAAATCCCTTGAAATATTGTTTCTTCAAAAGATGCTTATGAGTGCATGGATGCATGATGCAACAATCACACATAAGATCACACATATAGGGTTCATAGGTTTAACGTCACGAGCATGAAGTCTAAGGTACTACCCATAAGGTGTTGGTCTAAAAAGTTATCACCTGCCGAACAAGGTTCTAGAGGTTCCCAAAGTCTACATCCTTCCTTCGGATATTACCAACTTCCCGATTAACTCGGTAATTAGTAATATTCTCAAGAAAGACTCGTCCGAGCGTAGTATCGCGTGACAACTACTTTCGGATTACTCTGTCATAGCTTTCGCACTACACCTAAAAGGCCAAGATGGGTTTGGTATTCTACGGTCCTCAGTTTCAGCAGGCTCCCAGGTCTAAAGCAGTACGTCTTCCCGATTACTCGGTAAACGACACTACAACCAAAGGGGCCTCCTCTGAGTGGGGGATCTCATGCCTCCTTTTTTGGGATTACTCCCTCAAAGTTAACATGACTATACCGCCCGTCCTATCTTAAAGTTTGCCTAAGTCCGGGTATAGGACTTATGAGTAATCACCAAGCACCCTGAAAACCAAGAAAATCCAAACAAACATATATACAAAATATAACACATAAGCAACAATAACACATATACAAATATAAACAAAGATAGACTCAACCCACTTAGGGGTGGACCAGCAAGAGGTCAATATTTCCCTAGTGAAGTCACCATTTTTCTGTAGCGGTAGAAATGTTCAAGACTAAGTCATTGAATTGACTAGACTTTATACAAATCAAAAATAAAAATCGCCACCGCGCTTTATTGTTTCCAAAGGAATGGGAAAAGAGCGAATAACCCAAAAAGAGGGGGAAAGATTCAAGGTAAGGGAGTTGGTTATGCAAAGGAAAGGTATTTGCACCCTAAACATCTACGGTACTCCGCAGGAACCTCTTTGAAAAATCAGTATATTTTGGCTATAGAAATGTGTTATGTATAAAATGGATGGTGGAGGTGAGAAGAGAAATATTTTTTATGATTTTTGCATACGCCGCGGTTGCGAATCTTTAGTGCCTATGTACCACCTTTCGTGCAATAGGGGATTAGGGCACACATAGTTCCTCTTTTAAAAAAATTGAAACACAAGTGTGTTGGCTAATTTTAAGAGATAAGACATCATCATCATTGTCTGTGTGGAAAACATACTTACTACCCACAATCATGAGAAAGGAGAATTTGCATCATCTCAAAGTGGAGGATATGGCTTGGATCTTAAAATCAACAATGCCTCACTCAACACCCAAGTGGAAAATATCTCACTTCACTACATATTATTGAAGTATAGTTGTTTGCATCACTACAAGGATTGATAAGAGTCCAATCTTTTTTGAGAAATTTTTTAAAGCAAAAGCCAAAATGGCAAAATGGTTTGAATGAGATTGATTAACTTTTAGTATTTCTCACAAAAATGTCAAGGTATTATTAAGTTGATTAAAGTTTGATTAAGAAATAATTTTTGAAAATGCATCGACATAAGTCCAAGTTTATTATGAAAGCGGTTAAGTTTATAAAAAGCTTTTGAAAAAAGATAAGAAGGTTTTGAAAATTAAAGAAAGAGAGAAAAGAATGTCCTATGTACAGGGAGGTGAACGGCAAGGTAAAGAGAATCCGACCGAATAAGAAACCAGTACTTGACATGATGAAGTCAATACTATGTTCCCATTCCTTTGGGGTTTAAAGCCACAGAAAGAAAAGATAAGCTAAGAGTATATCAAACCTCAGGTGAAAATAAATCATAAATTGACAGCATAAAAAAACCCAGATGTAAGATAATACTCCAAGCAGCGAATAAAGCACATTCAATCAGAATCGAGAGGTGTGACACGTGAAAATAAATCACGGATAAAGAAATCATGGATGAAGCTCACAGTACCGAATAAGATTTAAGATTCTAAAAATACAGCTCACGGTATTAGAGAAAATTCCCTGCACCACATGAAATATACCGACAAAACTAACAGCACGGGAAAAAATGTATGCGTTCGTACGATTTTCAGAATTTAATTTAAAGTTTAAAATCGTAACGCAATAATAATAATATTTACATAACCAAAATTTATTTACAAATGAAGTGGATAAAATATACAGTCAAAATATTATATACAAGTATATATTTACAGTACCAAATATTAAATCAGAATATTAAAGTAATGAATACAATAAAAAGGAAATGAAGGATAAATTATATGCGCTATGCGAGAATGAATTGCTTGAAATAATTATCGAAAACCTTCATAATAAACAAACTCGTCAGTAGCATAAGCGGTATAAAATAAAGAAAATTGCAACAATTAAAATCTATGTTAGTAATCACAAAGTATGAAATTGAAATGGAATTTCATGAATTCATGTGAAAAATCATTAAAAAAAATAAAAATAAAATATCTAAACAAAATATATAAAATTGTTAACTAAAGATTAAACAATTATAAGAATAATTAAATTAATTCTAAATATTACTAAGTATAAAGTTAAACTACATTATTATTTAATCGAATAACTAATAAAACTAAACTAAACAAAAAAAAAATAGTAACAATAGACAAAGTTAAAAAAAAAAGTGTAGCAAACAGTAAAAGAGGAGGGTATGTGGAGTAATTTCGTATGGGCTTGCTGTAACAAAAAAAAACGGATTAGGCTTAAGGGTACAAGGCCCAAAACGAATTTTGAAGCTTTAGAAACCCTAGAAGCTCTAAGAGGCAGCCGCTCCACATTCCTCTTTATCCCTATTTTTGTTCATCACTCTGTTCACGATATTTCTTCCACTTTTCTCTTCATCGTGAAAAAGAAAATAGCAACACTAAATTTTTCTTTTCTCACAAAAACCATAAACCCTCTCTGCTTCAATCATTCTATATACTCTACTTTCTTAGTTTCTGTTAATTTCTACTTTGTTCTTGAATTCTCCTCTCGTTTCCATGAAAATAAAACCAAAATTCAATCGTGAACCAACCATAATCTCACGTTTTGTTCCTTCTTACTGCTTTCACGCTTTTTCCTCTCTCTCTTAATTAATCCTCTTTGATAAAATTATAAGCAACAAACTTCCTTGCTCACGACAATAACAATAAACCCTCTTCTGGTTTTTTCATGTAGTTAAACATCAAATCAACAAGGCAACAAATATTCATGGTAAGAGAAACAACAATAACAATCTCATGGATTCTGTTTTATCGAAACATCAACAACAAAAAAATGCAGCAACGACAACTAGTTCATGGCATACATCATTATAACAAGCATAGTAACATATTTTGAGAAAAAAGTAGGGAGACTTACAATATCAGAGCAAGTCTGATGATTTCGATTTTGACGATGAAATAATAAAGAAATCCAGAGATGAGGTAATATGCTCTTTTAATTCCTTATGCTCTTCTGAAAATCTTGTTGGAAAATCTTGTAATAGAATTGATTTCTTCTGAAACTATAGAGAATAAATGTTGCTTGTTCTTCAAATTCTGCCGATTCTGGAAAAAAAATCAGGGGGAGATTCTATTTGGATAGAATTACTTTTCTTTCTTCTACCTTTTCTACCCCCTTTTCTGTTTTTGGATAAATGGTTTTATAGGTGAATGAAGTGGAGCTTAATCCTTGTGAAAAGATTAGATTGATTCTTGGCCTTAGATAACAAGTAGAATGGATAGTGAGATTAGGATAGATTTGTGTTTCTTTGAAGGCATGGAAAGTGTGAACAATTGAAACAAAGAATTGAGAGAAATTTGAATTTGGTTGGAATTTGGCTCTTGAAATTTGAGGTTTGTAAGTTTGAAGTGAAAAGCTTGCAAAATTGTGACATTGCTGAAAGAGGAGGAGAACGTGTGAAAATTTCACTTCCTGGAGTGAAACCGCGAATTACATCCTATGGGGTCCCACATTGAATTTTCTTTTCAATTTTTGACAAAAAATAAATAAATAAACAAATAATAACATAATAGTAACAACAATAAGAAGAAAAAAAGTGTTAGTAACAATAATAAGACAAATGAGAAAAAAAAAGAAAGTAATATCTAAAAGAAATAGAAATAGATAAAAATAAAACAATAATAATAAGACAAATGATTAAAAAAAATTGCTAGAAACAATTAACAAAAAATAATAATAATAGCAATACTACAAAAGAAAAATCAATTGGTTAGTAATATACAAATAAGAAACAAATTTTTGAAATAAATGAAGAGATTTAAAATAATTTTAATAATAATTTAAATTAAAAAATATATATATTTTCAATTTGAATTGAAATCAAAATAAAATCAAGTCAACTATTGAATCAAAAAGATAATTCATTTAATAACTGAGATTGTAATAAAAAATTGTAAATTCAAATCAAATATGTAAATTTGAATTGAATTTTCCAACTTAATAAAAACACAAAATCAATTATTAATAAAATGTGCAAAATAAATCTAATTAATAATTAGAAATAAAAACTCAATTTTCAATTCAATTATTAATTAAATAAAAAAGAAATAACGAAAAAAAAAAGGAAAATTGTTATTAAAAATAAAAATTAAATTGAACTTTAAAATCTATTTTAGTTTTCTATAATAATTCAACCTAAAAAATATATTTTAAATTGAATTAAAATTAAAAACAAAGATAGATTTTTGAACTAAAAAAAACATTAGAAATATGATAGAAAATGCAAATGATAAACTATTTTAATTCTTTTATTTTTTTTAAATAGAAATTAAAATGATGAATAAAAACAAGAAAGTATTCGAAATGATCGACTTTTCAAATTAACGACAAAATATGCACCAGTCGAAAAAAGTTAAAGGACAAAAAATGGGGTATGACAGCTTGAAAAATGCCTTTTTTGGTCAAAGTGCCTTAAATCAAATTGCAAACATGATCTTGTTCCACAACTCAAGGCATTCTTAATCACGCATGAACTTGAGATTGATGAAATTCTTATTGAACCATGTTCACACTTGTCAGAACTTGAGATTACTCGTCGAAGAAGGCATGGAAATAAACACATGAACCTATCTCGAAGAGTCTTGCGAATTATGCAATCGAACACGCCTTAACCATGCTGACTGAAGCTTGAGAATGGTGTGACCTAAGATTATAGATCACAAATCTGAAAAAATAGGCCTTTGAGAACAAGTCCTTGGCCTGAAAAATCCACAACCCTAATCGGAGAACCATCACTTGATTTTCTCGATCGGGAACCATGTCTTCAAAAATAAACAAAATAAACAAAACATATTTTTTGGATTTTTGGTTAGAAGTCAGCAAAATATAAAACACATATATACAAGATACACGATCCAAGGTGATTGGTGATCCCTCATAGACAAAAATAAAGATAAGAGACAATAGAAGAGAGAGAGAGAACCATATTGTTTGATCTTGGTGCATTGTGATGATATGAGATGATAGAGGAATCTTAGGGGGGAAAATTGGGGTATAACACTATGCTTGGTCCCAAATGTTAAGATACCTGCTAAGTTTAGGGTCCTGGAGTTTGAGAAGTATAAGGGCAACACTTGCCCTCGTGCTCATCTGGTGATGTACGTGAGAAGAATGTCTACCCATACTGATGATCAGCGCCTGCTGATTCACTTTTTTCAGGATGGTTTGACCGATGTTGCGTTGAAGTGGTATATGAGTTTGGATAGCGCCAACATCCATACTTTTAATGATTTAGGAGAAGCATTCATCAAACAATACAAGTACAACGCAGACATGGCGCCTGGCTGTGATCAACTTAGGGCCATGGTTTAGAAAGACATGGAATCGTTCAAAGAGTATGCGCATAGATGGTGTGAGGTAGCCGCCCAAGTGATTCCTCCCATGGAAGAGAAGGAAATGACTAAGATTTTCTTAAAGACGCTGGGTGCTTTCTACTATGAAAGGATGGTAGCAAGCGCACCAAGTGACTTTACTGAGATGGTAGGAATGGGTATCCGCTTGGAAGAGGCTGTAAGAGAAGGCCGTTTGACGAAGAATGAAGGATCTGGAGGTGCGAAGAAGCCATCTTATGGGTTTACCAAGAAGAAAGAAGGAGATGCAAATGTTGTTATACAAGAGAGGAGGGTAAACACTTTTAGAAGGAATTATCAGCATCATCAGCAAGTCGCCTCAGTTACTCCTGTTGTGAGTGCAGCTCCAACTACCGTTGCTTATCAGAAACCGTCCCAACAGGGGAATCAAGGGTATAATCAGATAATGGAGAGTTATGAACCTATTCCCATGAGCTATACAGAGCTACTACCGACATTGATTCAGAAAAAGTTGGTCCAGACACGACCACCTCCCGCCGTACTATCACCATTGCCTTGGTATTACAAGGTAGACCAAACATGTGTTTTTCATCAAGGAGCACCAATGCATAATGTTAAGAATTGTTATCCTTTGAAGAATGAGGTGCAGAAATTGGTAAAGTCTGGTGTTCTATCTTTCAAGGATATGGGACCTAATGTGAAAGATAATCCTCTACCCAAGCATGAGGGAGTAAATGCTGTAAATATGGTGGTCGGTTGTCCAGGCGACTTCCGGATTTTTTACATTAATCTGGTTAGAGCAGATTTGGTGAAAATGCACACAGACCTCTGTGAATTTAGCTACTATACGCATGACCATACTGGTTGTGCTACTTGCAGTACAAATATACAGGGTTGCGATAAGATAAAGGTTGATTTACAGGAAATGATGGATGAAGGCCTCATCCATATAATCAGGCCTAGGGCAGAGTATGAAGAGGAAGTCAACATGGTTTCTGGATGTTCTAGTGAGTTCAGAATTTTTGATGTGGAGTATATGAATGAGGACCTCGTGCAGTTGCATGCTACCTTCTGCCATACGGATGGTCAGGTGGAACACCAATATGGATCTTGCCTAGTTTGCTGTCGAGATCCCCGAGGATGTTCAATCGTGAATAAGGGTATTCAGTTGCTGTTAGACAATGGAACTATCAAGATCGCAGGTCAGAGGGATGATTATCATGAAGTTGATATGGTTGAGGTTTGTTTAATGGAAGAAGAGTCAGAGGAAGAGTATGCCTCCGCGGATGAGTTTTTCTCTTCAGACGAAGATTTGTTTTCCAGAAATGACTTATTGATGACTGGTTGTGTTGAAGAAGGGGTAAACGTCATTGTGCCTTGTTTTGGTGCACCCGCCCATTTTGAAGTGGAGTATCATAGCAAGCCAGCTGTTACCCCATTGGTAATTAGTTTTCCAGGTCCTATCCCCTACAAACCAGATAAGGCTGTGCCTTACAAATACAACGTTATAATCTTAAAAGATGGGGTGGAAGTTCCCATCCAGCCAATGCCCGATATTGGAAATATAGCTGAAAACAGCAGGGTGACCCGTAGCGGTCGTGTGTTTGCGCCGGTTGTTCGGAGAGATGTTGCTGCTGGAAAGAAAATTGTTGAGAATGATGAACCTAAGAAGACTATAGGAGAGACTAGTGGAGCTATGCTAGAGAAAGAAGTGGATGATATTTTGAAGATGATTAAGATGAGCGACTACAGAATTGTAGATCAGCTACTACAGACTCCTTCAAATATATCTATCTTAGCTTTATTAATGAACTCCTCTGCTCATAGAGAATCCTTGATGAGGGTACTAGACCAAGCTTTTATGGAGAGTGACATGCCAATAGATCAATTCAGCAGCGTAATTGGAAACATTACGTCATGTAATAACTTGAGTCTGCGATGATGAATTACCAGATGAAGGAAGGAATCACAACCTGGTCCTCCACATACCTATGAACTACAAGAATAATTCGCTATCCAATGTGCTAATTGATAATGGATCTGCGTTGAATGTTATACCGAGGAGTACTCTCATGAAGTTGAAATATCAAGGAACACCTATGCGCCCGAGTGGCATCATTGTGATAGCATTTGATGGGTCGAGGAAATCTGTCATCGGTGAAGTGGACTTACCTATCCACATAGGACCAAATTTGTTCCAGATAACCTTCTAGGTCATGGACATTATTCCCGCATATAGTTGTTTGCTAGGATGGCCATGGATACATGAAGCAGGGGCTGTCACTTCAACTTTACATCAGAAGCTAAAGTTTGTGCTTGAAGGGAAGGTAGTGATCATAAATGGGGAGCATGCATTGTTGATATCTCATTTGTCCTCCTTCAGTATTGTAGAAGCATATGAAGTTGTTGTGGGAACCCAGTTCCAAGCCTTATCCATTGACAACATAAGAGGAAATGAGAATTCCATGGTCTCACTGAAGGACGCACAACAGGTTGTGCGTAATAGTTCTAATGCAGCTTGGGGACGAATTGTGGATCCACCCGTGAACAAGAACAAAACTGGCTTAGGATTCTCTTCGAAGAATGAAAAAGGTAAGGGCATGAAGCTGAAGTCTACTATGAGCAGCTATCATGATGTTTTCCGCAGCGGAGGTTACCTCCATCCAACTGATTCTGGAATTAATGTTGTTGAGGAGGATGAAGCAGAGCAGGAAATGCCGAATTATGTGACGCATGGAGTCAGGATTCAGAACTGGTTCACCATTGATGTTCCCTCTTGCATACATGTTTCAAAGTAATTTGATTTGTTAATATTTTTTTTCTTGAAAAGCTTTCACTCTGCCCAAGGTGGAAGTATTAATGTTGTAGGGCTTATCTGTTTGCTATGACTTTTAAGATCATTAATAAAAGTTGTCTTTGCTTCCCGAATTATGTTTTTATTTCCCGATTTTTCTTGGGAAATGGTAATAAAAAAACCATTCAAAATAAATAATAACTGAAATTCAATCAGCATGATCACTTATTATATGTGTCAGTTTCTAAATGCAATCACAAATCATATGTGAAGATTAATTAAAAAACTTGTTGAATATAATGTCCCTGCACCCTCTCCCAACTTTGAATGTCCTGTGTTTGGGGCTGAAGAAGAAGATTATGATGAGATTCCAGAAGAGGTCTCACGGTTTCTTGAGCACGAGGAAAATACCATTCATCCATATAAAGGGCCTTTGGAAGTGATCAATTTGGGTTCAGAAGAAGATCCAAAGGAAGTCAAGATTGGAGCATCGTTGCATCCCTATGTGAAGAGAAGGTTGATTAAATTGTTAAAAGAGTATGTGGATATTTTTTCTTGGTCTTACCAAGATATTCCTAGTCTAGATACAGATATTGTCGGGCACCGTTTACCGTTGAAGCCAGAGTGTCTGCCAATTAAACAAAAGTTGAGAAGAACTCACCCAAATATGGAAGTAAAGATCAAAGAGGAGGTTCTAAAGCAGATTAATACTGGTTTTCTTGTGACGTCAGTGTATCCTCAATGGATTGCCAATATTGTCCCAGTATCGAAAAAAGATGAAAAAGTATGCATGTGCGTAGATTACAAAGATCTAAATAAAGCTAGTCCAAAAGATGATTTTCCATTGCCTCACATCGACATGTTAGTGGATAGCACAACAAAATTCAAAGTATTCTCGTTCATGGACGGATTTTCCGGGTATAATCAAATAAGAATGGCTCCATAGGACATGGAAAAAACAACATTTATCACACCCTGGGGAACATTCTGTTACAGAGTGATTCCCTTAGGGTTGAAGAATGCTGGTGCAACGTACCAGAGGGATATGACAACCCTATTCTATGATTTGATGCACAAGGAAATTGAAGTATATGTTGATGATATGATTGCCAAATCCCAAACTGAAGAAGGGCATATAGAAGATTTGTTGAAGTTGTTTCAGCGTTTAAGGAAGTATCGTCTCCGCTTGAATCCAAATAAATGCACCTTCGTTGTTCGATCGGGGAAGTTGTTGGGTTTCATTTTTATCCAGAAAGGAATTAAAGTTGACCCTGATAAATTCAAAGAAATTCAAGAAATTCCGGCACCAAGAACTGAAAAGCAAGTCAGAGGTTTCCTCGGGCGTTTGAATTATATTTCCAGATTCATTTCCCACATGACTGCAACATGCAAACCGATCTTTAAGTTGTTAAAGAAAAAATCAAGGTTGTATGTGGACGGATGACTGCCAAAGGGCATTTGAGAGTATTAAGGAATATCTGCTTGAACCTCCTATCTTGCTCCCTCCCGTAGAAGGAAGACCATTGATTATGTTTCTGACAGTGTTAGATAAATCCATGGGTTGTATTCTGGGACAACAGGATGAAACAGGGAAGAAGGATTTCGCCATTTATTATCTCAGTAAAAAATATACTGATTGTGATTCGCAGTATTCCATGCTGGAAAAACATGTTGTGCTTTGGCCTAAGCGGCAAAGTGTTTGCGGCAGTATATGTTGAATCACACTACTTGGTTGATCTCCAAAATGGATCCAATCAAGTACATTTTTGAAAAGCCTGCTCTTACTGGGAGAATTGTCTGCTGGCAAATGTTGTTATCTTAATATGATATCGAATACTGCACTAAAAAGGCTATTAAAAGTAGTGTGTTGGCAGATTATCTTGCTCACCAACCAGTGGAGGATCATCAGTCTGCAAAATATGAATTCCCCGATGAGGATATGATGTTCCTGAAAGTGAAATATTGTGATGAACCATTACTTGAGGAAGGTCCTGGCCCTGAATCTCGTTGGAGTATGATATTCGATGGAGTTGTGAATGCTTATGGCAAAGGATTAGTGTTGTGATCGTCACTCCTCGTGGATCGCACATTCCTTTTACTGAAAGGTTAACATTTGATTGCACTAATAATATGGCAGAATATGAGGCTTGCATCATGGGTCTCGAAGAAGCAATTGATCTCAGAATTAAAATTCTCAATGTATATGGTGATTCAGTTTTGGTAATAAATCAGATTAAAGGAGAATGGGATACTCGTCACCCTGGCTTGATCCCTTACAAAGATTATGCTAGAAGATTATTACCATTCTTCAATAAAGTTGAATTCCATCACATCCCTAGAGATGAAAACCAAATGGAGGATGCTCTGGAAACTCTGGCTTCTATGTACAAAGTGAATACTTGGAATGATATACCCCGAACTATAGTTCGACGTTTGGACATGCCCGCTCATGTGTTTATAATAGAGGAGGTAGCAGATGAAAAACCTTGGTATTATGATATCAAGCATCTTCTTCAGACTCGGGAATACCCGATTGGTGTGTCGAAGAAAGATAGAAAGACATTGAGAAGATTGGAAGTCAGTTTCTTCCTCAGTGAAAATGTGTTATACAAGAGAAATTATGACATGGTCTTGCTCAAATGCATGGATAGACACGAAGCAGACATGTTGATGCATGAGATTCATGAAGTTTCATTTGGCACTCATGCCACTGGACATTTGATGGCTAAAAGATGCTAAGGGCGGGTTACTATTGGTTGACAATGGAATCTGACTGTTACAAATTTGCAAAGAAGTGCCATAATGCCAGATTTATGCAGACAAGGTCCATGTGCCTCCGACACTTCTCAATGTGATTTCCTCCCCGTGGCCTTTCTATATGTGGGGTATTGACATGATTGGGATGATAGAACCAAAAGCTTCGAGTGGACACCATTTTATCTTGGTAGCAATTGATTACTTCACCAAGTGGGTGGAGGCTGCTTCATATGCCAATGTTACTAAGAAGGTGGTTGTGCGCTTCATTAAGAATAATCTTATATGCCGGTATGGTGTGCCGAGTAGAATCATCACTGACAATGGCTCAAATTTGAAAAACAAGATGATGACAGAACTGTGTGAAGAATTCAAGATTGTCCATCACAATTCATCTCCATACAGGCCAAAGATGAATGGGGCTGTTGAAGCTGCTAATAATAATATCAAGAGAATTATCCAGAAGATGGTAATTACTTATAAGGATTGGCATGAAATGCTCCCTTTTGCTTTGCATCGATATCGAACATCTGTCCGCACTTCAAAAAGAGCAACCCCGTTCTCCCTAGTGTATGGAGTGGAAGTTGTACTCCCAATCGAGGTAGAGATTCCCTCGTTGCGTGTGATAATAGAAACCAAGCTGACGGAGGCTGAAAGGTTTGACCAATTGAATTTGATTGAGGAGAAGAGAATGACAGCCTTGTGTCATGGCCAGTTATATCAAAAAAGAATGAAGAAAGCTTTTGATAAAAAGGTCAAACCTCGTGAATTCAGATAAGGCGGCCTCCTGCTCAGGAAGAACATGTCTTTTAACACTGATTCTAGGGGCAAGTGGACTCCCAATTTTGAAGACCCATATGTTGTCAAGAAATCCTTCTCTGGAGGTGCATTAATTCTTGAAACTATGGATGGTGAGGAGTTCCCACGTCCCATGAATGCTGACGCAGTCAAGAAATAATTTGCCTAAAGAAATAAAAGAACGGCTCGCTAAGTTAAAAAACCCGAAAGGGAGACTTAGGCAAAAATTAGAGACATAAACAGAATAAATTTCCCGCTAAGTTGAAAACCCGCAAGGGCAGCTTAGGCAAAAGTTAGGGATTTTCTTGGCAAGTAACTACGTCAGACAAGACTTGATCGTTGAAGCAACAATCTTCTCGGATCCTCACCATACTTCAACAAAAGCTGCTGCTAAGGATTTCAAAAGTTGTTAGTGGGGATAGTGGTCATTGTATCTCAATGTATCTTTTCCATTATGTATTACCATTTCCCAAACTTTGTAATCATCTATGGAGTCTCGCCATTCGCAGACTACCATTCTATTAATGAAAGTCGAGCTTTTACCCAATTCTTTGTATTTCCTATGTTATTTAGCTTGCAAAGACTCCATTTATTACTGATAATAACTTTCAAAGCAAAGCGATTAAATAACAAAATTAATTTTTCAAAAAAAAAAGTTTTTTACAATTTACTTTTACTTTGAGATTTGTGATGAAACAATGACAACAAAAATGATGATCCCATGAATGGAAAAACTCTGGTTGTTTTGAGAAGCTTTTGTTCCCCTCGGGAATGTCTACTCAAGATGTTTCTCCGCACAAGATTTATGATTCTGGTATCCTCGATCAAGTTTGGATTCATTTCTCCTTTTTCTGAGTTTTCATGATGTGAATCCGCATTTCCTCCAGTGAAGTGGGTCTGAATTCCCCAGTGAATGTTTGGATGTGTCGTTGTCAGTCTGCTTTATTTGAGACTGGTCTTGCAATCTCCAATAGGAATGTTACTTTTGAGAAACACTGGTTTCCCCGATGAAGCCTGAAGAAGGATGTTCTACCCCGGTATCTGTTTGATTTGGCTACCTCCGGATTATGTTTCTCCTCAGTAAAGTTAAAAGTAGGTAGTAGGTTTGGTTTCCGCAGCTGGCCTTTACCTTTCTTGGAATGATCATCTTGGTTGAAGCTTAGCCGAGTGTTTCTAGTGCCTGAGGCAATTTTTCCTGGTTGTTCCCAATGTTGTATATCTGTTATGTCAGCATACGCATGACAACACTCATACATTCATGCATACATCATGCATAGCTAAAATTGGCAAATCATTGTTCATTGACATTTGTTAATATATTTTTTGACATATTACCCTGTTTTACAGAGATAAGTTACCCTCTTTTCATTAGAGCGTTGGTCTTAAGCAGAAAATGTACATTCTTTCAATTTCCCTACTGAGTTTCCCCTCATAGAAGATTTATGCCTTAGCCTTCCGGTACAGTTCCTTGTTTGGACGGATCTTGTTTTCTCTCTTGAGTTTATTTCTCAAAGGATGAATTCAGGTTGACTGTTTCATTACAGTTTATTTCTGGTTTGGATCTGTGGTCCCCCGACAATATTATTTACTTTGGAATCATGAAAAACTCCAAGCTTTGGTCGGTGCATTTATTTTGCACAAGAAGACTTTATCCCCTTAGCAAGAATATCATGGCCTCTCCCCAGGAAGTCATACCTCTTGCCCCAAAAAAAGTCATTTCCTTTTACAATCCTCCGTGACCACAAATAGCAAGTTCTCTTTATTTGAGATAGC
Source organism: Vicia faba (assembly GCA_948472305.1). Classification (NCBI taxonomy): domain Eukaryota; kingdom Viridiplantae; phylum Streptophyta; class Magnoliopsida; order Fabales; family Fabaceae; genus Vicia; species Vicia faba. The sequence continues at coordinate 260,662,022 of OX451739.1, forward strand.
TTATGTATTATCCTTTCCAGGCGGAGTGCCTTGGTTAAAGAAGAAGCTGAGACTCGTTCTAGGAGAAACACTAGAATCTTGGGGGAAACTTGTTATCTTTTTGCTATCCTCAGTGAATGTTGGTAGTTAATCATCAGTGAACGACGGTGATATGATATTTTCTCTTTCTACCTTCAGTGAAAGTTGGTAGGACATCGGCAGTGAAAGTCGGTGTTTGTTATCTTTTTGCTATCTTCAGTGAACGTTGATAGTTCATCGTCAGTGAATGACAGTGTTATGATATATTATCTTTCTACCTTCAGTGAAAGTTAGCAGGACATCGGCAGTGAACATCGATGTTTGTTATCTTTTTTCTATCTTCAGTGAACGTTGATAGTTCATCGCCAGTGAACGGCGATGCTATGATATATTCTCTTTCTACCTTCAGTGAAAGTTGGTAGACCATCGGCAGTGAACGTCGATGTTTGTTATCTTTCTTCTATCTTCAGTGAATGTTGATAGTTCATCGTCAGTGAACAGCGATGCTATGATATATTCTTTTTCTACCTTCAGTGAAATTTGGTAGGATATCGGCAGTGAACGTCGGTGTTTGTTATCTTTTTGCTATCTTCATTAAACGTTGATAGTTCATCGTCAGTGAACAACGGTGATATGATATTTTCTCTTTCTACCTTCAGTGAAAGTTGGTAGACCATCGGCAGTGAACGTCGATGTTTGTTATCTTTTTTCTATCTTCAGTGAACGTTGATAGTTCATCGTCATTGAACGGCGGTGCTTTGATATATTCTCTTTCTACCTTCAGTGAAAGTTGGTAGGACATCGGCAGTGAACGTTGGTGTTTGTTATCTTTTTGCTATCTTCAGTGAACGTTGATAGTTCATTGTCAGTGAACGGCGGTGATATGATATTTTCTCTTTCTACCTTTAGTGAAAGTTGGTAGACCATCAGCGGTGAATGTCGATGTTTATTATCTTTTTGCTACCCTCAGTGAACGTTGGTAGTTCATCGTTAGTGAACGACGATGATATGATATTTCTCTTTCTACCTTCAGTGAAAGTTGGTAGACCATCAGCAGTGAACATCGATGTTTGTTATCTTTCTCTCTGCCTTCAGTAAACGTTGGTAGCTTCGCCTTCAGTAGAAGTTGGTGTATCCTTTTACCATCCTACCACCATCTTTGATTCAGGTCTTTTGGTATACCAGTGATTTATTTTCCTGGTGGGCTTGCTCCTTTGTTTCTTTATTATTGTTGCATCCCCAGTGATACTTTGCGTCTCTTTGGTCCTGTTCATATGAATTCATATGCATAAGCATTTTCAAGGCATCTTAGGGCCAAAAATAGGGTTTATTTTATATTTAAGTATCTTCGATCGCATCGACACGAAGATTTTTAACCTTAGTATCTCCGGATAGAAGAAACTTAAATAAGGGCATCTGTTGTACCCCAATTTTTGCCCCTAAGATCCCTTCATCATACCATATTGATTCACTCACAACAAGATCACACTAGGATTCTTGGTTCCCCTTCCTACTTTGAGTTTTGCTCCTTTTGAGGGATTACCAAGCACCTCGACTTATGTTCCTTTTGTGATCATGATTATTGTTTTGATTTCTTCATTTAACTAATAAAATACAATGCTGGCCTGTCTTGCTTGTTATCCATGTAGGTGAAGGGCAATGAGATTTAACAAGTTACTCCATGGGTTCATGAGTTTATTTCCATGCTCTAGTCAATATAGCTTGAGAAGTTCAAACCTCACCATTGGATTGGTTTTTAGAGAATTGGCATGGCAAGGTTGCTTTGGTTCATCACATTTCAAGGTTATTAGATTTGACTCAAAAGTACAAGGGGGTTGATTGGAGAAGTTGTCATGTTTGGACAAGGCCTTGTTCCTATTGGTCACAAGAAGCATATTTCTCTCAAAATTCAAGATATGGAAGTGGTTTTGGTGGCTATGAGTCCTCATTATCATCCTCAACAACTTCAATTCACAAAGCAGAATATTGGTACAAGAAGTTTGTTCAAACTTGTCAAAGTTCCTCAAGGCATTCTCTTGATCTAGAAGCTAGGCTTTTGAACTTCAAAGGAGTATATCTTGCTCACCTTTTGGTATTTTTTAGTGATTCCAAAGACATCCTTCTCTTCAAAGGGTTATCAATAAATCACTTCAAAAGTTCCAAGGAGTTTTCATGTGGAAGAAACTTGGTGAATAAGAAAGATTACAAGTCATCCAGATGAATCCACAATTTTACATAAGTAACTTCAAATGATCATAACTTGGTCAATTTTCATCACCTTGAGTCTATTCTTTTTCCATAATGATCTTGAAGATGTGAACTTTATTCCTTCTTTTATGTGCAAAGTGGGAAAACGGATGGAGGTTGCCTTAAATATGCAAAAGATTATAGGTCATTTCATGATTTTTGGCCAACTTCAACAAGTTATAACTTGCTCAATTTTTGGAGATTTTGAGTGATTCAAGTTTCAAAATTTCATTCAAGAGATCTACTTCATTCCATATTTTTTGGTCAAGAGCAAATTCCAAGTGGAAGGCCATGTTTGAATGCAAAAGATTATAGGTCATTTTTGAAGAAGAATTTGAAATATTTCTAAGTATGGAAAGTCAACCCTTTTTCTTCAACTTTGACTCAATGAAACTTTCATCTCAAGTAGCCATTTAACTCCATTATTTTTCCATTGCAAAGCTTGTAACCTTATCTTTCTAAAGCATCAAGAATCATGCCGTAAGACCCCTTGAGTTGGAAATGCCATGGATTTGAATTTGGTAACATGAAACTGAATTTTCCACAAAGTCAGAATTTGGAAATCCATAATGTGACTTCTAAACGCAAGATTTATGTGCATTTTTGATTTAAACTTGATTAGCAAACTTGCCAGAAGTGATTAGCACCCCAAAACGCAAGATTTGGTTGAGTTTTGATGGAAATGAAGTCACACTTCACCCGTGCTCGACCTTCACTCAATTTCCCTTCAAACTTCCTTATTTCTTCCAATTTTCATTCCCATTCACTTCCCTATAAATAGAGGGTCATCCCCCATTCATTTCTACAAGGTTTGAGAGCCAAAAATACCCTGCCAAAACTTCACACGAACCCATCTTTTTTTAATTCAGTTTCTGAGATTTAAGCTCCCTTTTCCAAAATTCTTTGCGCATTCATCATCCTTAAACATCATATAAACTCTCCAACACTTAAACCAATCAAAATGAGTCATAATTCAAGCTACAGAAGTCAAGTTTCAGAGCTTCTTCCTTGAACTTCGAAAAGGTAGAATTCTCCACCATTTGGATCCAAATCAAGCACTAATCTATTCTACTCCTTCTCCTGATTCCAATGTTGCTTACAATTTTTAAATCCATTGAGAATTGAGAGAGAAATCTCAAATTGAAGGTGCTCGCTATTTTCTGGGTTTTCTATTCTTATCTCTCTCCATACCTTATATAAATTTGGCGCGATGGTGGTGTTAGAATCGTCTTGAAAAGACGAGTTCAATGATACTAGCCTGGGATCCTAATTTTTCCATTTGAAGGATCTCACAAAATCCCCATTGCAGGGTGTCTGGAGGTTGAAGATGATGACATGTCTCGTCTCAGCCAATGATAGCGTGCCAAACATTTTAATTTCATTGATTGCCCTTTTTCTGATCCTATGCGTATCTCACTAAGGTCCATATCAAGCACAACATGCCTGGTCCACTAGATCAACTTACTAATGCATTTTGATTATGATCTGATGGTCCACATCTTTTTGGTTTTATTTTATTTTCTGAGTTTATATTTTTATTGATTAAATTTTCAAAAATTCATAACTCTTTTATTTTTTATCCAAAAATTATGAAAAAATTCACAAAAATATTGAACTATTTCTGATCTCATGACTATTTTTTCACATTTTTATTTTGACATTTGATATTTTTTGTATTTTTTGAATTATTTTCTTTCTTTTAATTACTTAAAAAATACTTTCTGATATTTTTAAATTCTAAAAAAATTATGGAATGATGCAATGATAGTGACAAATATTGGTGACCTTATTTTATTTTTTGTTTCTGACTTTACTATTTTTTTTATCATTTTTTGTTTATTTTACCCATTTATTTTAATTTTAAAAATAGTTTCTGACTTTAAAAAATTACCAAAAAATTTGTATTAATTATTTGAGCCTTTTTCTGATTTTTCTATGGTCTTACTTTTTATTTCTTGATTAATTTGAACATAGTTGATATTTTTCTCATTGTTTTCTATTTTTAAAACATTTTTAAAAATCATTTTTTGTGTATATTAAATGTGATATTATTTTGTGATTATTTTCTGGCTGATCTTGGGTTAGATTCTGGATCATGAATTTTATTAACATCATTGGATCCATGGTGTTGAGTTTAACTCCACAAAAATGGATGAATGATTTTACTAGTAGTTTGATTAAAATTTAATTCAAAAGTGGTTTGTATATTTTTTTCCCATCCCTCTTCATCTCATCCCTTCCTTATTGCACTAAATGTTGTTGGAGCATGATCTCTATATCATGTCTCAAAAAAATGGTGCATATATTGCTATTGACCGACCTCAAAATAGGTACGACTTCTATATAAGTCCACTTACGATTGCTTAACATAGCGCTAAATTTTGTCTCGATTCGAATAAATGATCATTCGTGGCCCAAACTTATGATTGTAAGCCCAAGTATGTTAATTTGATCTCTTTGATCCAATAACCTTGAGATTCATTGTGTGGAGGCTTTGGTTCTACCAATCCTCTAATGGATCTACAACACCTTTGGTCAACGCGGATCACTTAAACATCGTTGATCATTAAAATGATACTTGTGAGAATTCCAAATGGATGATATTCTTGACAAAAAGAAAATGCAACTTGTTTTGTGGAGGCTTTGGTTCTACCAATCCTCTAATGAGTTCCAAATGCAAGCTTCAAGATGGTCATCCAACTAACCACTAATTATTGTCTTGTTTTACCTTATGCTTTCATTCTTTTTTATGCTTTATGTACCATTTACTTTAGCATTTACATTTCATGTCATTTTCATCTTTGCTCATTTGAGCATTTATTTTCTTGCCATTTTTACTTTGCTCACTTAAGCTTTTTCTTTTCCTTTGTTAAGATACTTAATAATCAACATAAACCCTAAAAAATCTTTAATGGTACTTGGACTATTTGGTTACTATCCTTGGCATTATGGAGCATGGGACTTTTCTTGGACTTAGGATTAGAAACCTTGATCTATCTTGGAGATCTTATCTGATAATTTTGTCTGGAGCTCTTGAGGTTTACCTCAAGACATTGGGTTGCTTGTTTGATTTTGTGTGCAGGTTTTTGTGATTACATCCTCTATTTGTAATCTGGAATTCACCCGTTTACAGTTGTTACTCTGCCCAATTTTTATGAAGACTTAATACACTTAAAGTTTGGTTCTCTCAAGAGGTCTAGTATTTCTTTGCTTGATTGGTTTCAATCCAAGGAATGGGAATTTTGTCTTGGATCATAATGTCAAATTTTGGCTTCTTGTTGGTTAGATGGTTCTTATCTCTAGCTTTTACCTTGTGCTTTAGGATAGTCCCTTCTTCTCCTCCCATATTCTTTAATTTCAAAAATCTTCTTCCTCCTTTTGAAAACTCTTCTTGTTTTAAAGTGGAACCATTTTCATAATAAACTTGGACTTATGTCCATGCATTCTCAAAATATTTTCATAAATAAACTCCAATCAACTTAATAATACCTTGACTTTTTTTTTGTGAGAAGACTAAACGTCAATCAATCTCATTGTAAACCATTTTTACAATTTGGCTTTTTACCTTTAAAAGTTTTCTTAAAATATTAAACTCTTGTCAATCCTTGTAGTGATGCAAACGAGTATACTTTTACAATATGTAGTGAAGAGAGATATTTTCCATTTGGGTGTTGAGTGAGGCATTGTTGATTTTGAAATCCATGCCATATCCTCCACTTTGAGATGATGCAAATTCTCCTTTCTCATGATTGTGGGTAGTAGGTGTGTTTTCCACATGGACAATGACGATGATGTTTTATCTTATAAAATTAACCAACACATTTGTGTTTCAAATTTTTAAAAGAGGAACTACGTGTATCCTAATCCCATATTGCACGAAAGGTGGTACGTAGGCAATAAAGGTTCGCAACCGTGGCAGGTGCAAAAATTATAAAATAAATACGCTTCTTTCCTCACCTCTATCATCCACGTTTTATATACAACAGTTTTTGTAGCCAAAATATACAGATTTTACAAAGAGGCTCCTGCGGAGTACCATAGATGTTTAGGCTGCTAATACCTTCCCTTTGTATAACCAACCCCCTTACCTTGAATCTTTCCCCCTCTTTTTGGGTTATTCGCTCTTTTCCCATTCCTTTGGAAACAATAAAGCGCGGTGGCGATTTTTATTTTGATTTATATAAAGTCTAGTCAATCCAATGGCTTAGTCTTGAACATTTCTACCGCTACAGTAATGTTTGATGTATGTTTCAATCCTTAATGTATTACCTATCTTATGATATGAATTGAATTTTGGATTTATGAAATTGGTATTATTCAATGTTGTTTTTCTTTTTTCTGTGTAGCATAAAACCGAAAGTCCGGGTACAAACTGGAAATTAAATTTCAGTTTTATCCTACATTTTATCAAATCGTGGTGCATCCCGGAATAGTATTTCCAGTTTCCAGGGGCATTTTTGTAACTTCGTGTGGTGTGCTAGAAAACTATATGGTGAAAAAAGAAATCCTCGAAAAAAAGGGGAACTGTTGGACCTAGGACAAAATGGTTGGATGGGCTTTTTCACATAAAAGTGACATTTTGTTTGGACTTTACCTCAACAAATTTCACAATAGAGAAACCCTAATACAAATAGATATAAAAACCCAATGATTGGCACTGAAAGGGAGGATTGTTCGTACGAAAAATCTGCTACACTGTGAAATCTAAAAAATGAAAGCACAAGCAATCTCACAAGTTCCAGATCACAAAGGTAGAAGAAGGGAAAAATTGTTACCTCACTACAACTTAAAGGTCTCTCTGCAACACTTGTTTGCAAGCACTACCGTTATTGTCACAAGAACCCCCACCGGCCGCCATTCTGAAACACTGACGCCACAAAAGGTTGCTCATTCTCTTCTATAACACGAATCTGCCCCTTAATCTCTCTAATTTTGTGTGGATTGTTGTTGTTGTGACCTAGGTTTTTCAAAACCTTTTTTCAGATTTATGGTTTTCACTAACTTTTTGCAAAAAATAATTTGATCTTTGGAACAAGAAGGGGAAAACGAACCATGCAGTGTGAAAATTTTTTGATTATGGAATTTTTTCCATGGAGGCACTGCCGTGCTCAGCCACATCTTCATGGTTTTCACCCTTGTTCTTTTTGTTCCACCCTATTTGATCCATATTGTTTCCTTTTTTTCTTTCTTTTATTTGTTATTCTTTTGTTGTGTTAAGATGAAGACAAAAGACTATGAGGTCTTAAATGAGAAAGAGAAACAAAGTTAAAAAATAAATATAGGTAGAGGCGGACAATTGCCCTTCAAATGGGAGAGATATTTTTATTAGGAAACTCATTGATTTTAATTCTACGCATTAACTGTTTGATTTGAAAAATATAAAAAAACAAAGAAAAATGTTGGTTGGTCTTCTGAAGTCTTTTTTCACGTGTTTGTTTTGTTTCAAATTCCTAGGTATCTGTGAATGGCACTTGGTGAGTGACAAGTGGCCACCAGAGCCACTTGTCCTCACTTGAAAAGATGACCGGAAACGCGAATATGTGCATGCCTCCATACCTTTCTTATTGTGCACTCTCACTCTAGATTGTAGATCCTACATATCTTGCTCTGTTGATCAGATCCAGCGGCTACATGTTTTTCTGTTTATTTTATTTACTTTATTTTAATTTTATCTTTAAAATTCATAATAAATCAGATTTCACAGAAAAATCTCAAACAATTCCTATTAATATTTCTGATTATTTATGACTTTGTGAATTTTTTCTAGAATTTTATTTTGATGTTTGCTATTTTTTAATCATTTTTCAATTATTAGATTTGTTTTAATTAGCTTAAAAATATTTTTCTGATTTTAAAATACTGGGAAAAAATTCCTTAAAATATTTTATTTCATTTCTAATTTTTGTATATTTTTAGTGGCTATTTATTTGATATCTTAGTGTTACTTGGTTATTTTTTATATTCAATTTAAAAAAACAATTAAAAAATACTTTTATGTTTCATTTATTGTTTCTAATGACAATTTAAATTTGTATATATGTTGCTGCTTTAATTTGTAACCTTAGAATGTAGTTTTGGTTTTGGTTTGAGCCATGATTCAATTAGGTTGTATTGTTTGATTTAATATTGGATTTTATTTATGTGGTTGTTTTGTTTGGCTCCATCCTCATTCATAAACTATGTACCCCATTCCCATGTGGTATAATAGTTAGTAATTACTTCATTATTTTATTTTATTTAATTATTCATCATCACATTTACACAAAACCTTTCAAGGAATTAATACTCGATTATGAGCCATTTCACACTATAAGTCGATAAAGCTTTTAAGCATAAAAAACAACCACACATGCACACTTGCACGCTTGATCCTGGGCATTCTTACAATATGACTTATTCTATAAATTTTTCCAATTGGTCGTCTAGAGGCTAGCCCACTTTGCTAGCATTCGTTTAGAAATTAGGACTCATGTTTATTTACTTTATCATTTATGTTTGTGTGGTCCACCTTGTATGGGCTTGTATATTTATTTCTTACTATTATTACTCATTCAAAAGGTGTACCTCAATCCCCATGGACTTGTAATAATTTATTTACTTTCTTTACTTTTGTGCTTGTATCCTTATTTACATTGTTCACTTCACACACCTAAATCAATCAACCCCCCACATCTTGGTCCATATACCAAATCATAACCCAATTTGATAAGTCGAGCTTGCTTCACAATTGCAACCAACCACCTCAAGCATCTTGGTCCATATACCAAGCCCTACCCAATTGGTAATTCGAGTTTGTTTTTGCAATTACAATCAACCATTCGATTTCATCTTAAAACACTTTCATATTAAACTCAACACTTGATCCAACGTCAAGTCATTTTTAAAATGTGAAAATCTTTTCCTAATTAACCATAGGATTGGATGGAGGATATAGGTCCCTACATTCCCTTTTCCTAAATTAACCTTAGACATGTTCTCTTATGTGTCTTTGTTTAATTGCGATCTGACCAAGACACTTTAAATAAAACAAGTTCGAACAACTTGTCTCACTCTTTCATAAAAAGACTAAATGGATAAGTTACGAACCTACCTAATCTTTTCCTAAGTGTGCGGGTACCAAATACCTACTTTGGTCATTCAAATGCTTATGTCCTATAAAAATAACTCAACTTATTCAAACCTTTTTCCACTTGGCTTTTTCTCTTGAATTATTTTTCACAAAAGGAATGTGTTTTATCCATTTCAATACGGAATGAATACAAAGACTTAGCTCCCTGAACGAACAAAACAAGTCGAAGTTCTAACATTTGAAATGTCTAAACGTGTTATTCTTCTAAAAACCAACAAACTCTTGGTCTTTTTTAGAAGAACTACAAAGTTTTGACTTCCCTATTGCACTTAGGGGATACATAGGCCCGAGATTTTAAAACCGAGGAAAACTCAACTAACTAAAAGAACAAAACCCTTCTTCTTCCTCTTTTCTTGATTAATAACTAGAAGATTGCAACTATTACACTACTAATTGAACACACACTAACTAAATGGTTCCCATCAAGTACGATGGATGTGAGGGGTGCTAATACCTTCCCCTTGCATAACTTACTCTCGTACCCTTCTCTTGGTTGCGACGACCATATCTTTTTCTTTTACAGGTTTTATTCGATATTTTCCCGTTCCTTTTGGAGCAAATAAAGATCTATGGCAGCTTCATTGTTTTATATTTTTTGAGGCGCTTCAGCTGGGGACTTCACTAGGGAATTCCCATAAGCGAGTCCACCCTAGTGTTGCAACTAGTTTTAAATACAGAGTCGCCACCCTTAATTTTTATCCTAAGGAAGGGAATATAAAGGAGTAATCATAATAAGTTAGAGAATCTAGGTTTGGACTCGGTTCTAAACGAAGGGAAGGTGTTAGGCACCCCACATCTAGCTTCTTCACAAGGATACTAGGTTTAGAAGCACAATTTTTAGGAAATAGGGTTTTAATATTAATTAGGGGGCTCGCTTAATCGTATGCTTACGTATCCTCTTAGGAGGAATCAAAGTATCATTTCGTAGTTCGCGAGGTTTGTGTTTTTTAGGGATTACGAAAAATATTTGAATTTCCTGTGTGCTTTGCCTAAATGTTTGAATAGTAGCGATTTTAGACGAAGCGTGCAGTCGATTTAAATATTATCATAATCATTTTGAAAAGTTAATTTTCGCTTAATTTGATTAGAAAAATGATTTGGTGTTTGGTTGAATATTTTTTAAGGTATTAATTATAAAAAAAGTTTTTATTAATGCATGCTAAAAAAACAATTTTAATGCAATTAAATAGTAAATATTTTTTATGAGTTTGGAAAATAATGTATTTTATTTAAGTAATAATTAACATGATATCATAATTCTAAAATAGGACATATATAATATAAAAAATTATAAAATAAAATAATAAAGAAAAATAGATAAAACGTGGGGGGGGGGGGGGGGGGGGTGTAAATTATATTAGAGGTAGTAAAATAGGAGGGTGTTAATAGCATGGGCCTGAATTCAGATACTGAATTCAGTCCCAAAAGGAAAGGGGGTATATGTTTGAGTTACACAGCAAATTGGGGGGGGGGGGGGGGGGTGCAAGGAGCTAGGGCCCAAGTCCAGATTTTGGACTTGGCCTGTTTGGCCTAGTGGGTATGAAATCGCATGCGCTAGCAAAAAAAAAAAGAGAGGGGTGTGAATGCTAATGGGCTCGGCCCAGTGAGGTTTGGGAGAGTCCGTTTGGTCTCCGTGTGCATGGTTGCACGATGGTTATCATAGGCGTGCATTATGGAACGTAGGATAAGGATCATGTGGGTATGAACGAGGGAGTATGGTAACACTTGGGAGCGCGCGCATACGAGATTATCAAACACACTATATTTTCATTTTACAAATTACATATTTCATTTTCTGTTTTACCCTCTTCTCTCTCTCTTTCTGTGTCTCTATTCTCTCATCTCTCTCCACACACCACAAAACCTAACTCAACCTCCAACAACGGCGGCACTACTTCTCATTCTCTTCCCCAACATAACAACCACAACCTATAACCCAATAACCCCAAGCCCCAAATCTGCAACAGAAAAAGAAACCATAATATACCCTAAAAGCTAAGGGTTTACCTCAGTCGTATTTCTTCTTGTTTACTTCTGATCCGAGTTCTTTTGGCTAACCCCTCGTTTCTATTTGGTAGGTTACGTCGATGAAAGGGATGACAACGGTGGTGCCAGGGTGAAGGTAGCAGCGGCGTGGTGATTGGATTTAGGGTTCCAGATGTTGGAACCCTAGGCAGCGATTGGAACTCTTCGGGGCCTCCGTCTCTGTTAATTCTATTTTTCTGTCAATCTCTCCTCCCTTTTTGTTTAAGAATTTTTTCCTGTAATATTTATGTCCTCTTACTGTTAGAAATCTTTAGGTTTTTATAGCAATTTTGAATTAGTTATTTTAGGAAACAAGTTATGTTATCGTTAATTTTTAGAATTTAGGAAATGTTTTGATTGTAATTGATCTTCGTTGTAATTGCTTTAATTATTTGTTTCTGCTTTCATTCATGCAAGTTAATATTGATTGTGTTTCTGTGTTTAACTTGATCATGTTTCTAGAAAACTTTGAATGTGATATCAATTTGATTTTTTTTGTAAAACAAACATCATTCCTCTTTAATCCGTATAGTGAGTGTTTTCTAGTTTTTTGGGACACGCATTTTTTAACTGGGTTGTATATGTACTGGGCCTGGCGTTTTGTTATTTGTAACAATGTCAACTTAAACGAAATGTGTCTTCATACTCTTTTTTTACAAAAACGTTTTTTGCTCAATCAGCAAACAAAATAAAGTTTAAGTTTATAACATAATTATAATAAAAATAAATGTTTAATAATAATAAAAATGTTATAACTAAGGAAAAACATTTTTCTCAAAACAAAACCAAAAAATGAATTGGGCCATACTGTTTTCAAATATTGGGCCTTAAACAAAAATGCATTTTTTTAAACACCACTCCACCTAGATGGGCCATTCTGATTTAGAAATGGCCCAAGATTACTTCAATAGCGGGCACCCCCCTCTTCTATATTCGAGGTGGATTAAAAATTCTATATGGGCCCTTTCTGATATAGAAAAGCCTATTAATCTCTTTATAAGACAAAGACCCATCTTTATAAACTTTAAACCCCCATAAATAAAAATTATATAATATGAGTTACTTAAATAGAACCCTAAATATAATATAAGGGTAGGCCAAATTTGGGGTATGACAGTTGCCCCTATTTAATTATCTTTCGATTGAATAGTGCGAGAATATGCAGGTCTTCAAGTTTGATCAGAAGTTTATTAAATATTGGAAGACCCCAAAATTTGTCCGAGCGATTATAAGAATATGTTGTGCAGCATTCCCATGGGTGTGAAAGATAGGTGTAGATGATGATGTATCATCTAACCTGAGTTTGTACCAAAGTTTATTTTAACTTAGATATGACGACGCAAATAATTCGTCAGTATCTAAGAAGAAATTGTTTGCATATTTACCATAACCTAAGAGGTAAATAATACAAGTTTTGCAAAGCTGACTTACTAATACCTAAGGACTAATATAGTAAGTTTGTGACGTAAATTTCTTGTACTCATCGCAAACTAGGGGATGAGTAACATAGAGCTTGATAATACATTTCTACATAGAGACTAACGTAATGGGCCAAAGATTTTTTGCACACCTACCATAGCCTAGAGGATAGATAACGCTGGCTTGAAGCCAGATATTTGAAACTTGGAAATATTATGTCGGTTGTGTCAGTCCTCAACCAAAATTTGATAACTAAATGAAATATGCTAGGTTTGAAGCGATGAACCCCAAATTTCTTTGATGGTGTCAGTTGTGTCGTCCTTAACCATGACTATCAACAGAAAAAATAAACCCCAAATTCATCGATGATGTCAGTTGTGTCAGCCCTCAACCAAGACTATCAATCATGAAGAAAAAAACCCCAAATTGCTTAAAGTTTGAACTATATAATTCGCACAGATAAACTTATTGATGTTGAACCCCGAGAAAATTCGTAATTTTAAGTAAAGTAGCTTTGCAAGATGCCATGCATGATGTATATGCATAATGTGAGGCTCTTAACGGGAAATCTACTGCTGAGATTTCCAAGGAATCTATTACCGTGAACTACCTTCTGCCGAGGTCTTCTGGAAAATCAATCATTGAGATTAACCAGAGGAATCTACTGCCGAGATTCAATTGTGAGCTACCTTCTATCGAGGTATTCTGGATAATCAACTGCCATGATCAACTAGGGGAATCTACTGCCAAGATTCAATGTTGAGTTACCTTCTGCCAAGGTCTTCTGGAAAATCATCTGCCGAGATCAACCAGGGGAATCTACTACCGAGATTCGTTTGTGAGCTACCTTCTGTCGAGGTCTTCTGGATAATCATCTATCGAGATTAACCAGGAGAATTTACTACCGAGATTCAATTAAGAACTTCTGCCGAGGTCTTCTGGATGATCATCTTTCGAGATTAACCAGGGGAATCTACTTCTGGGATTCATTGTGTACTACCTTCTACCGAGGTCTTATGGATAATCATTTGTTGAGATTAACCAGGGGAATATACTATCGAGATTCATTGTGTACTACCTACTGCCGATGTCTTTTGGATAATCACCTGCCGAGATTAACCAGGGGAATCTCTTGACGAGATTTTGTTGCATAACTACCTTCTACCGAGGTCATTCGGATAATCAACTTTCATGATCAACCAGGGGAATCTACTGCCGAGACCCTATTGTGAGCTACCTTCTGCCGAGGTCTTCCGGAAAATCAACGGTCGTGATCAACCAGGGGAATCTACTGTCGAGATTCGTTTATGAGCTACATTCTGCCGAGGTCTTTTGGAAAATCAACTGCAATGATCAACCAGATAAATCCACTGTCGAGATTCTGTTATGAATTACCTTTTGCCGAGGTCTTCCAGATAATTATCTGCCGAGATTAACCAGGAGAATCAACTGTTGAGATTCTATTATGAGCTACCTTCTTCCGAGGTCTTCTGGATAATCATCTCTCGAGATTAACCAGGGGAATCTACTGCTGAGATTCGATTATGAATTACCTTCTACCGAGGTCTTCAGGATAATCAACTATCGTGATCAACCAGGGGAACTTATTGTCGATATTCGATTATGAATTACCTTATGCCGAGGTCTTCTGGATAAATAACTATCATGATCAAACTGGGGAATCTACTACCGAGATTTGTTTGTGAATTACCTTCTGCCGAGGTCTTCCAGATAATCAACTACCGTGATCAACCAGGGGAATCTACTGTCGAGATTCGTTTATGGAAATACCTTCTACCGAGGTCTTCTGGATAATCAAATTTCGTGATCAAGCAGGGGAATCTATTGCCGAGATTCAAATGTGAGCTACCTTCTGCCAAGGTCTTCTAGATAATCATTTGTCGAGATTAACGAGGGGAATCTACTACCGAGATTCTGTTGAGAGATTACCTTCTGCCGAGGTCTTCTAGATAATCAACTGTCGTGATCAACCAGGGGAATCTTCTATCGAGATTCAATGTAGAATTTCCTTCTACTGAGGTCTTCTAGAAAATCACCTGTCGAGATTTACCAGGGGAATCTACTGTCGCGATTCAATGTAGAATTGATAATTTGATCGACAATGATGATTGTCTTCACATGTGACATGGTTTATGCTATGCATGTATATTTGATTGATGTATGAAATGTAATGATTGATTGATGTATGTAATGAGTGACTTGGATATGTGTAAATGGATATTGGACTTTGAAATGCGAATGCGTAATTGGGCTTTTTTAAGATATGCTCGACCCATGCTGTCGAACTTCGTGAGATGGATGAGATGATAAGTATAGCTCGATCTTGGATCTAAGAGCCCTGATGCATGATTTAGGTAGCCTTATGTTTTTTTAATTATGGCTCGAATGCTTTTTGAATGGTGCTCTTGTGATGGGTCGTAAATGATTAAGATGTAGAGAGGTCTTCTATGTAACAAGGCTGCTTGTCACATGGTGGTAGAGTGTTGTGCTTGCATGATTTCCTGATACTCTCTTCGAACTCGAAGACTTATAATGTAAAAGAGAATTCCCATGTGAAAGGTGAAGAGGGCTTGCCTTTTTGAGGCCTGTCTTGCCCCAACATTTGAATTTTGAAAGATGTGCCCCGAATCTCCAGGATCCGGAGGAAGTACCCTCAAAAAGAAACTTAGACCTCACCATGAACTTGTCATAGATTTCCCTAAGTATTCGCAGCTTGAAAAGTTTGTACTTGAAGTTGCTTAAAGGGGAATTTGGACCCTACACAGTATGATGAACTTGGTACGTACTGCCCCAACATTTGTGTAAGTGTTTGTTGGCAACAATTTTGGTAAAACAATGCTTTGATAATGTTTTTCTAAATTTATTGACATTTGGATCAAACTGTTTTGAATGATATCAAAGCAGATGTCTTGATATCTACCTTCTGAGCTGAACACAACTCACATCAGTTTAAGTTTTATGTTTCCTGTTTTCATGCGTGCCATAATTCAGGAGTTGTGACTCATAGGCTGCGAAAAATATGGAGGAATATTTTTCTATTTGAATTATCCTTATGGATTATATCATGGCATGTTTTCATGGAAATATTCAAAAGATTGGAATATTTGTTTTTCAGCCCAAGCCAATTGTTGCGCCTTTATAAGGACTTGCTTCCTTATTCATTCAACTGCAAATTTTAAAGAAGAATACTTTCTTTGTTTTAGAAGTCTAAGCCTTTTAATTGTCATACACTCTAGTATTAATTTAATACTTGAGATGTTATTTCAGTTGTTCTTAGGTAGAAGTATAACATGGGTAGTGATTAAGTGATTAGATCGTAAACTAGTTGTTTACTGAGGGTCTATGAATTGATACTATTTAGTGGACTTGTCCCTAGCTTGGTATCCCCTAGAGCAGGTGTTGTTGTACACTGAATTGGGTTAACAATCCTTTGTGTTTTTACTGATTTTATAATTGTTGCACTTTACATTGTCCTTATATATTTGTGTTATGAAATCTCCTTCCATATCACATATCTGATACCAGAATTTCAATTGGTATCAGAGTATACATCCTGCTCTATATTTGGGTGATATCTAGGGAAGATACTTTATGGTACTATGGACAAGGAAGGAGGATTTATGAATAGACCACCCACTCTGGATGGAATTAATTATGACTATTGGAAACCACATATGGTGGCCTTCTTAAAGTCTCTGGACAGCAGAGCTTGGAAAGTTGTTTTAAAAGGATGGAAACACCCTGTTAAATTGGGAGAAAATGGATAACCTACTTCTAATTTAAACCAGAAGAAGATTGGTCTAAAGAAGAAGATGGAATTGCTCTTGGAAATTCTAAAGCCTTGAATGCTATATTCAATGGAATTGACAAGAACATTTTCAGGTTAGTGAACACATGTGAAGTAGATAAAGATGCATGGGGAATTCTTCAATCTACCCATGAAGGCACATCCAAAATTAAGATGTCAAGACTTCAGTTGCTCACCACAAAATTTAAGAATTTGAGAATGAAGGATGATGAAAGTATTAATGACTACCATATGAACATTCTTGAAATTACTAATGCATCCAGTGCTTTAGGAGAGAAATTACCTGAAGACAAATTGGTGAGAAAGATACTCAGGTCTCTTCCTAAGAGATTTGATATGAAAGTGACTGCTATAGAAGAAGCTCAAGAAATTGACAAAATGAAAGTGGATGAACTTGTGGATCTCTTCTGACATTTGAATTAAGCATCAATGGAAGATTTGAAAAGAAAAACAAAATCATAGCCTTCGTATCAATTACTGAAGATGAAGAGGAGGACTGTGATCTGGATATAGATGGAGGAATATCAAATGCCTTAGCTATGTTTGGAAGATAGTTTAACAAAGTGATAAAAATAATGGATTGTGGCGGTAAAAATGTTTAAGACTAAGCCATTGGATTGACTAGACTTATACAAATCAAAATAAAAACCGCCACCGCGCTTTATTGTTTCCAAAGGAATGGGAAAAGAGAGAATAACCCAAAAAATAGGGGGAAAGATTCAATGTAAGGGGGTTGGTTATGAAAAGGGGAGGTATTAGCACCCTAAACATCTACGGTACTCCGCATGAACCTCTTTGTAAAATCTGTATATTTTGGCTATAAAATGTTGTATAAAAATAGATGGTGGAGGTGAGAAAAGAAGTATATTTTTTATGATTTTTTCACCCGCCGCGGTTGCAAACCTTTAGTGCCTATGTACCACCTTTCGTGCAATAGGGGATCAGGGTACACGTAGTTCACCTTTTTAAAAATTATAAAACACAAATGTGTTGGTTAATTTTATGAGGTAAGACATCATCGTCATTGTCCGTGTGGAAAACATACTTACTACCCACAATCATGAGAAAGGAGAATTTGCATCATCTCAAAGTGGAGGATATGGCTTGGATTTTAAAATCAACAAGGCCTCACTCAACACACAAGTGGAAAATATCTCTCTTCACTACATATTGTAGAAGTATAGTTGTTTGCATCACTACAAGGATTGAAAAGAGTCTAATCTTTTAAGAAAGGTTTTAAAATAAAAAAGCCAAAGTGGAAAAATGGTTTGAAATGAGATTGATTGACTTTTAGTCTTCTCACAATAAATGTCAAGGTATTATTAAATTGATTGGAGTTTATTTATGAAAAATGTTTTGAAAATGCATGGACATAAGTCCAAGTTTATTATGAAAATAGTTCAAGTTTAAAAACAAGAAGAGTTTTCAAAAGGAGGGAGAATATTTTTGAAATTAAAGAAGATGGGAGGAGAAGAAGAAACTATCCTAAAGCATAAGGTAAAAGCTAGGGATAAGAACCATCTAACCAACAAGAAGCTGATACTTGACATTATGAGTCAAGATAGAATTCCCATTCTTTGGATTGAAACCAAACAAGCAAAGATACTAGGCCTCTTGAGAGAACCAAACTTCAAGTGTATTAAGTCTTCACAAAAATTGGGTAGAGTAACGACTATATACGGGTGAATTCCAAATTACAAACAAAGAATGTAATCATAATAACCCGCACACAAAACAAACAAATAACCCAATATCCTGAGATAAACCTCAAGAACTACAGACAAAATACCAATTAAGGTTATAAGGTTTCCAACATAGGTCAAGCCCTCTAATCCTAAGTCCAAGAAGTCCAATACTCCATAATTCCAAGGATAGTAACCAAATAGTCCAAGTATCATTAAAGGCTTTTTTAGGGTTCATGTTGATTATTAGGTGTCTTGAAAAAGAAAAGAAAAGCTCAAGTGAGCAAAATAAAAATGACAAGAAAGTAATTGCTCAAGTGAGCAAAATAAAATGGCATGGAATGTAATGCTTAAAATAAATGGTACATAAAGCATAAGAAATAAAAGCATAAAGTAAAAACAATTTAACAATTAGTGGTTAGTTGGATGACCATCTTGAAACTTGCATTTGGAACTCATTATAGGATAGGTAGAACCAAAGCCTCCACACAACAAGTTGCATTTGTTTTTTCTCAAGTATATCATCCATTTGGAATTCTCAAAAGTACCATTTAATGATCAACGATGTTTAAGTGATCCGCGTTGACCAAAAGTGTTGTATATCCATTAGAGGATTGGTAGAACCAAAGCCTCCACACAATGAATCTCAAGGTTATTGGATCAAAGAGATCAAATTAACATACTTGGGCTTGCAAACATAAGTTTGGGCCACAAATGATCATTTATTCGAATTGGGACAGAATTTAGTGCTATGTTAAGCAATCGTAAGTGGACTTAAATAGAAGTCGCACCTATTTTGAGGCTGGTCAATAGCAATCTATGCACCATTTGTTTTGAGACATGATATAGACATCATGCTCCAATAACACTTAGTGCAATAAGAAAAGGATGAGATGAAGAGGGGTGAGAAAGAATATACAAACCACATTTGAATTAAATTTTAATCAAACTATTATTAAAATCATTCATCCATTTTTGTGCAATTGGACTCAATACCATGGATCCAATGATGTTAATAAAGTTCATGATCAAAAATTCAATCGAAGATTAGCCAGAAAATAATCATAAAATAATATTGTATTTAATTTATACATTAAAAAAAGGGTTTAAAAATGTTTTAAATTTGAAATAAGAAAGAGAAATACTAACTATGTTCAAAGTAATCAAGAAATAAAAAAGTAAGACCATAGAAAAATCAGAAAAAGACTCAAATATTTTTATAAAATTTTTGGTAATTTTTTAAAGTCAGAAACTATTTTAAAAATTAAAATAAATGAGTCAAATAAACCAAAAATAATAAAAAATAACAAAGTCAGAAATAAAAAATAAATGAGGTCACCATTATTTGTCACAATATCATTGGATCATTACTTGTTTTTTTCAGAATTTAAAAATGCATAAAAGTATTTTTAAACATTTAAAACAATTCAAATAAAGTGAAATTTATAAAAAAATATCAAAACACAAAATAAAATTGTGAAAAAGTAAAAATCAGAAAGAGAAAAATCAAAAATATTTTTCATAATTTTTTCATAATTTTTGGACTTAAAATGAGTTTTCTATGATTTTTTGAAGTTTAAAGCAATTAAATATAAAAATAAGAAATAAAAAATAAAGTAAAAAATATGTGGACCATTGTATGAGAGTCAAAACGCTTTAGTAATCAAATCCAAGGGATCTGGTGCGATGTGCATATCATGGTCATTAGTGAATAAAGCATAGAATCAAATATAAATAAGATTTTCAAAAAAAAAACAAGTGGCAAGCCATCATTGGTTGGAAGATGACATGTTGGTCATCTTTAACCTCCAGCCTACGTGAATTGTAGGTCTTTCAAACTGTAAAATTAGAAGCTCAGACCTATGCCATTCGCTTCGTCTCTTCTAGACGAAGACAATCACACCTTCGCGACAAATTTATATAAACTGTAGCTCAAGCAATTTGGAAGGAAAGTTTTGAAAAGGGATTTGAAATTTCATGGTCAAAATGTGTTTCTAGATAAAAGCAAGTGTTGCAACTAGAACCAGGGAAATGAGAGCTTCACAATGATATCAAAGTTTTGAAGAATTGATGGAGAAATCTACCTATTGAAGTTGAGTTGCAGAGCTCTGAAACTGGACTTCTATGGAGCAATATAGGGCATGATTCTTGAAGGTAATTGTATGGTTAGCTTCAGGGAAGATCAAGGAAGGTGAATTAATAGAAAAATTGGATTGAAAAAGGCTTGAATACTGATTTCGAAGTTACAGAAAATTGAGTTATGGAGCAAGTTTGGCAGGGTGATTCTAGCTATTCAAACTTGAGGAAATGAATGAGGGATGACCCTCTATTTATATGGAATCAAATGGAATGTTCAAGCGTGTGAAATGATGAAGTTTGGAGGGAAATCGTTTGAACCTGATACACGAGTAAGGTGTGATCTGTTTTGCATCAAAACTCATCCAATCCTTGCATTTTAAGGCTCTAATCCACTTTGGCAACTTGGTTAAACATGTTTAGATCACAAACGCATGCTAATTTGATGTTTAGAAGACAAAACATGAATTTCAAATTCTGACTTATGAAGAAACTTTAGTTCCAAGTTACCAAGTTCAATCCAATGGCATTCTCAGCTCAAGGGGTCTTAACGCATGATTCTTGATGCTTTAGAGAGATGGGATTACAAGCTTTGAAATGGGAAAAGAATGGAATCAAATGGATGTTTGATCTGAAAGTTGCAATGAGTCAAAGTTGGGGGGAAAAGGTTGACTTTCCATACTTAGAAATATTTCAAGTTTTTCTTCAAAAGTGACCTATAATGTTTTGCATCCAAACATGACATTCCTCTTGGAATTTGCTCTTGACAAAAAAATATGGCGTGAAATAGACCTTTTGAAGGAAATTTTGAAGCTTGAACCATTCAAAATATCCAAAATAGGGCATGTAAATAAACTCATGAACCCATGGATCAACTTGCTAAGCCACATTGCCTTTACCTACATTATTAACAAATAAGACAAACCAACATTGCATTTTATTAATTAAAAGGAAAATAAAAAACAAAACATGAATGATTGCAAAAGAAAAACAAGTCAAGGTGCTTGGTGATTCCTCAAAGAGAAAAGCTAAAGATGGGGATGAGAACCAAAAGCTCTAATATGATCTTGTTGTGATTGAATCAATATGGTATGATGAAGGGATCTTAGGTGCGAAAATTGGGGTACAACAGCTTCCCTTATTTAAGTTTCTTCTATCCGGAGATACGAAGTTTAAAAATCTTCTCGTCGACGTGATCAAAGATACTTAAATATAAAACAAACCCTATTTTTGGCCCTGATATGCCATGCAATGTTTATGGGTATGAATGCATATAAACAACTTCGAAGGGACGCAAAACACCATTGGGGATGTAGCAAAGGAAATAAGGAATCAAAAGAGAAACCCGACCAGGAAAATAAATCACTGGTGAATCAAAAGACCCTACTCATAGAGGATGGTAAAAGGTCAAAGGATACACCAACTTTCACTGAAGATGACCTACCAACTTTCACTGAAGGTAGAAAGAGAAAATATCATAGAACCGCCGTTCACTAACGATGAACTACCAACGTTCACTGAGGGTAGCAAAAAGATAACAAACACCAACTTTCACTGAAGGTGACCTACCAACTTTCAATGAAGGTAGAAAGAGAAAATATCATAGCATCGCCGTTCACTGACGATGAACTACCAACGTTCACCGAGGGTAGCAAAAAGATAACAAACACCAACTTTCACTGAAGGTGACCTACCAACTTTCACTGAAGGTAGAAAGAGAAAATATCATAGCACCGTCGTTCACTGATGATGAACTACCAACGTTCACCAAGAGTAGCAAAAAGATAACAAACACCAACTTTCACTGAAGGTGACCTACCAACTTTCACTGAAGGTAGAAAGAGAAAATATCATAGAACCACCGTTCACTGACGATGAACTACCAACGTTCACTGAGGATAGAAAAAAGATAACAAACACTAACTTACACTGAAGGTGACCTACCAACTTTCACTGAAGGTAGAAAGAGAAAATATCATAGCACTGCCGTTCACTGACGATGAACTACCAACGTTCACCGAGAGTAGAAAAAATATAACAAACACCAACTTTCACTGAAGGTGACCTACCAACTTTCAATGAAGGTAGAAAGAGAAAATATCATAGCACCACCGTTCACTGACGATGAACTACCAACGTTCACTGAGGGTAGAAAAAAGATAACAAACACTAACTTTCACTGAAGGTGACCTACCAACTTTCACTGAAGGTAGAAAGAGAAAATATCATAGCACCACCGTTCACTAATGATGAACTACTACCGTTCACTGAGGGTAGCAAAAAGATAACAAACACCAACTTTCACTGAAGTTGACCTACCAACTTTCACTGAAGGTAGAAAGAGAAAATATCATAGCACCGTTGTTCACTAACGATGAACTACCAACTTTCACTGAGGGTAGCAAAAAGATAACAAACACCAAATTTCACTGAAGGTGACCAACCAACTTTCACTGAAGGTAGAAAGAGAAAATACCATAGCACCGCTGTTCGCTGACGATGAACTACCAACATTCACAGAGGGTAGCAAAAAGATAACAAACACCAACTTCCACTGAAGGTGGCCTACCAACTTTCACTGAAGGTAGAAAGAGAAAATATCATAGCACCATCGTTCACTGACGATGAACTACCAACGTTCACCGAGGGTAGCAAAAAGATAACAAACACCAACTTTCACTGAAGGTGACCTACCAACTTTCATTGAAAGTAGAAAGAGAAAATATCATAGCACCGCCGTTCACTGACGATGAACTACCAACGTTCACCGAGGGTAGAAAAAAGATAACAAACACCAACTTTCACTGAAGGTGACCTATTAACTTTCACTGAAGGTAGAAAGAGAAAATATCATAGCACTGCCGTTCACTGATGATGAACTACCAACATTCACTGAGGGTAGAAAAAATATAACAAACACCAACTTTCACTGAAGGTGACCTACCAACTTTCACTGAAGGTAGAAAGAGAAAATATCATAGCACCTCCGTTCACTGATGATGAACTACCAACTTTCACTAAGGGTAGCAAAAAGATAACAAACACCAACTTTCACTGAAGGTGACCTACCAACTTTCACTGAAGGTAGAAAGAGAAAATACCATAGCACCGCCGTTCACTGACGATGAACTACCAACGTTCACTGAGGGTAGAAAAAAGATAACAAACACCAACTTTCACTGAAGGTGACCTACCAACTTTCACTGAAGGTAGAAAGAGAAAATATCATAGCACCGCCGTTCACTGACGATGAACTACCCACGTTCACCGAGGGTAGCAAAAAGATAACAAACACCAACTTTCACTGAAGGTGACCTACCAACTTTCACTGAAGGTAGAAAGAGAAAATATCATAGCACCCCTGTTCACTGACGATGAATTACCAATATTCACTGAGGGTAGCAAAAAGATAAGAAACACCAACTTCTTCTTTATCCAAAGCATTTTGCTTGAAAAGGGGATATATATATAAGCTGTCTCAAATAAAGAGACTACCACTTGCAAAGATTTCACAATAAATTGTCTCTGTCATATTGAAAGACTTTCCATCCACTGATGTAAATTGGCAACGTACTGCAAACTATCCACTCATAGAGAAGATATCAAAAAAGAAAATAACATTGACTTTTACGGGGAAGTACAAGTTGCTCAAATAAAGAGACTTGCTACTTGTTGTCATGGAGGATTGTCAAAAATGACTCTCTGGGGGGAACATTATGGCTTCCTTGGGAATGAATTGTGACTTCCTGGGGAATGGATCATGACTTCCTGGGAGGATGCCAATATATTTCTGTTGAGGAGATAAAGTTTTCTCGTGCAAAATAAATGCACATTTTCAAACCAAAGCTCGAAGCTTGTTGAGATTCAAAGTAATAATATTGATGGGAAATAAAGATTCAAACCAGATATAAACTCAGTGAAATAGTCAATCAAAATACATCCTTTGAGAAATAAACTCAAGAGGGAAACCCGATCTAACCAGACAAGAAACTGTACAGGAAGGCTAAAGCAAAAATCTTCGACGAGGGATAACTCAGTGGGGAAATTGAAGGAATATACACTTTATACTTAAAGCCGACACTCTATTGGAGAGAGGACAACCCAACTCTGCAAAACAGGGTATTATGTAAACAAAATATTAATGAATGTGAATGAACAATGATTTTCTAAATTTAGCTATGCATGATGTATGTATGAATGTATGAGTGTTATAATGTATATGCTGACAAGACAAACATATAACACTAGGGATAAACAAGAAAATACAACTCGAGCACCAACAACACTCTTCTAAATCTCATCCAGGATGAATATCCCATAAAAAAAGCACCAACTGAGGAAGAAAAATCCTATTTCGCGGCTTAACTTCACTAGGGTGGAACATAATCCGAAAGTAAACAAATCATAGTGACAAAACCGTAGAGATACAGGGGTATAACATCCTTCTCCAGGCTTCACCGGGGAATAGTACTCAGACTTCAATGGAAAAACAAATGCTTTCACGGTCCGCACTTCAATTGGGGATTGTGATACTGATTTCAAACAAGGCAGATGGAGACCATATCGGAAAAACATCAAATGAGTATTTTGAGCTGACTTCAATGGAGAAAAACCAAACAGACTTCATTAGAGGAGATAATGCCTCATTATCGAGATATCAACTGAGGACCTCGTGCTGACTTTATTGGGGAGGCCAACACCACATCAAAGAGTGGAAACCAAGATATGCTCTTCAATATTGAGAGTAAGTATTGCACCAACTTCTCTGGGGGAAAAAAAGGAAATCTCATGGGGACAACAACTTGTAGAGTTAAGAAGTCAAACATTACAACAAGGAACCAATCTTATGGGGATTTTAAATCAAACCCAATACTTGGCGAGTGGAAACCCAAAAAGCTGATAACCATTTCAGCACTTCTTTAAACAAAACATTGCCCTTTCCTGATTGTCGGGCAATCAAATAAAGTGTAAGTACAGCCGAAAGGGAGATGCTTCGTAAATGAGTCAAATCTCAACATGCACGGGGAGAAAAGACTTCTACCAAATAGCAAAGCCTTCACTGGGGAAACTTGGATTGAGTCTTCACATCATGCAAGCATATTCCAACAAAAGATGCTCTGGGATAGATTTCCTGGGGAATCAATACCAACAATAATGCCAATACTGCAGAAAGAGCGACATTTTGCAAATAATTCGTCTCAGCACGCCAAGGGAACAAGACCTTTCGTCATATGAGGGAAGATCTCGTTGGGGAATCCATAATAAAGACCTCAGACCAAGCAAACCCAAAAAATAGAAAATAAACCAACACTTGACTGGGGACACCGGGATTACAAACCCGATACTGTACCTTACGCCAATTGATATTGTCTTCAATATACAACAAACACATGCATACCAACGAAAACAACCTGAGAAAACCTTCCCGGGGAAAACAAAACTTCTCAAAATTACGGGAGTTTATCCATTCCTGGGATCACCATCTTTGTTTTCCTCTCGAATCACAAAATCTAAAGTAAAAGTAAGTTGTAAATTATTTTTGAAAAACAATTATTGTCATTTAATCTTTTCGCTTTGAAAATTATTATCAATAATTAACGGAGTCTTTGTAAGCTGAGTAAAATAAGAAATATAAAGAATTGGATAAAAGCTCAAATTTTATTGATAGAATGGTAGTCTGCGAATGGCGAGACTCCATGGATAATTACAAAGTTTGGAAAATGGTAATATATATAATTGAAAAATATATATTGAGATACAATGACCACTATTCCCTCTAACAACTTTGAAATCCTGAGCAGCAGCTTCCGTTGAAGCATGGTGAGGATCCAAGAAAATGGTTGTTTCAATGATCAAGTCTTGTCTGATGTAGTTACTTGCCAAGAAAGTCCATAACTTTTGCCTAAGATGACCTTGTGGGTTTTCAACTTAGTGGGAAATTTATTCTGTTTATGTATCTAATTTTTTCCTAGACCGCCCTTTCGGGTTTTCGGACTACCGAGACGCTCTTTTTTGCCTAAGCCGCCCTTTCAGGTTTTCAACTTAGCGAGTTGTTCTTTTATTTCTTTAGGTGAAGTATTTCTTGACTGCATCAGCATTCATGGGACATGGGAACTCCTCACCATCCATAGTTTCAAGAATTAATGCACCGCCAGAGAAGGCTTTCTTGACAACATATGGGCCTTCAAAATTTGGAGTCCACTTGCCCCTAGAATCAGCGTTAAAAGACATGATCTTCCTAAGCACGAGGTCGCCTTCTCTGAATTCACGAGGTTTGACCTTCTTATCAAAAGCTTTATTCATTCTCTTCTGGTATAACTGCCCATGACACAAAGCTGTCATTCTCTTCTCTTCGATCAAATTCAATTGGTCAAACCTGTTATGGACCCATTCAACCTCTGACAACTTGGTTTCCATTATCACACACAAAGAGGGAATCTCAACTTCGATTGGGAGCACTTCTTCCATTCCATACACAAGGGAGAAAGGGTTTGCTCCTGTTGAAGTATGGACAAATGTCTGATATCCATGTAAAGCAAAAGGGAGCATTTCATGCCAATATTTATAAGTAACAACCATCTTCTAGATGATCTTATTGATATTCTTATTAGTGGCTTCAACAACCCCATTCATCTTCGGCCTATACCGAGATGAGTTGTGATGGACAATCTTGAATTCTTCACAAAGTTCTGTCATTATCTTGTTGTTCATATTAGAGCTATTATCGGTGATGATTTTGCTCGGCACACCATACCGACATATGAGATTATTCTTAATGAAGCGCACTACCACCTGCTTAGTAACACTAGCATAGGAAGCAGCTTCCACCCATTTGGTGAAGTAATCAATTGCTACCAAGATGAAATAGTGTTTATTCGAAGCTTTGGGTTCTATCATTCTAATCATGTCAATACCCCACATAGAGAAGGGCCACGGGGAAGAAATAACATTGAGAAGTGTCGGAGGCACGTGAACCTTGTCTGCATTAATCTGACATTTATGGCACTTCTTTGCAAAATTGTAGCAGTCAAATTCCATTGTCAGCCAATAGCAACCTGCCCTTAGAATCTTTTTAGCCATCAAATGTCCATTGGCATTAGTGACAAATGAACCTTCATGAATCTCATGCATCAACATGTCTGCTTCGTGTCTATCCACGCATCTAAGCAAGACCATGTCATAATTTCGCTTGTACAACACATTTTCACTGAGGAAGAAACTGCTAGCCAATCTTTTCAATGTCTTTCTATCTTTATACGAAGCACCAATAGAGTATTCCTGAGTCTGGGGAAAATGCTTGATATCATAATACCAAGGTTTCTCATCTGCTACCTCTTCTGTTGTAAACACATGAGCGGGCCTATCCAGTGGCCGAACAATAATTCGAGGTATATCATTCCAATTATTCACTTGATACGTAGAAGCCAGAGTTGCCAGAGCATCTGCCATTTGATTTTCATCTCTAGGGATGTGATGGAATTTGACTTTATTAAAGAAGGGTAACAATCTTCTAGCATAATCTTTGTAAGGGATCAATCCGGGGTGGTGAGTATCCCACTCTCCTTTAATATGATTTATTACCAAAGCTGGATCGCCATACACATCTAGAATTTTAATTCTGAGATTAATAGCTTCTTCGAGACCCATGATGCAAGCCTCATATTCTGTCATATTATTAGTACAATCAAATGTCAACCTTACAGTAAAAGGAATGTGTGATCCATGTGGAGTGACAATCACATCACCAATTCCTTTACCATAAGTATTCACAACTCCATCAAATATCATGCCCCAACGAGATTCAAGATCAGGACCTTCCTCAGGAAATGGTTCATCATAATCTTTCACTTTCAGAAACATTACATCCTCATCGGGGAAATCATACATCACTGACTGATAATCATCCACTGGTTGGTGAGAAAGATAATCTGCCAACACGCTGCTTTTAATAGCTTTTTGAGTGCGGTATTCGATGTCATATTCAGATAACAACATCTGCCAATGGGTAATTCTCCCAGTAAGAGCAGGCTTTTCAAAAATGTACTTGATTGGATCCATTTTGGAGATCAACTAAGTAGTGTGATTCAACATATACTTCCGCAAACGTTTTTCCGCCCAGGCCAAAGCATAACATTTATTTTCTAGCATGGAATACCGTGACTCATAATCAGTAAACTTTTTACTGAGATAATAAATGGAATACTCTTTCTTCCCTGTTTCATCTTGTTGTCCCAGAATACAATCCATGGAGTTATCTAACACTGTCAGATACATAATCAATGGTCTTCCTTCAACAGGAGGGAGTAAGATAGGAGGTTCAAGAATATATTCTTTAATACTTTCAAATTCCCTTTGGAAGTCATCTGTCCACACACAACCTTGACCTTTCTTTAACAACTTAAAGATCGGTTCACACGTTGCAGTCATGTGGGAAATGAATTTGGAAATATAAATCAAATGCCCGAGGAACCCTCTGACTTGCTTTTCAGTTCTCGGTGCTGGCATTTCTTGAATTGCTTTGACTTTATAAGGGTCGACTTCAATCCCTTTCTGGATAACAATGAAACCCAACAATTTCCCTGACCGAACACCGATGGTACATTTATTTGGATTCAAGCGGAGTCGATACTTCCTCAAATGCTGAAACAACTTCAATAAATCTTCTACGTACCATTCTTCAGTATGGGATTTAACAATCATATCATCAACATATACCTCAATTTCCTTATGCATCAGATCATGGAATAGGGTTGTCATAGCCCTCTGGTACGTTTCACCAGCGTTCTTCAACCCGAAGGGCATCACTCTGTAACAGAATGTTCCCCAGGGTGTGATAAACGTTGTTTTTTCCATGTCCTCAGGCGCCATCCTTATTTGATTATACCCGGAAAATTAGTCCATGAACGAGAAAACTTTGAATTTTGCTATGCTATCCACTAACATATCAATGTGTGGCAATGGAAAATCATCTTTTGGACTAGCTTTATTTAGATCTCTGTAATCTACGCACATGCGAACTTTTCCGTCTTTCTTCGGTACTGGGACAATATTGGTAATCCTTTGAGGGTACACTGATGTCACAAGAAAACCGAAATTTATCTACTTTAGAACTTCCTCTTTGATCTTTATTGCCATATCTGGGTGAGTTCTTCGCAACTTCTATTTGATTGGCGGGCACTCTGGCTTAAGCGGAAAATGGTGCTCTACAATATCTGTATCTAGACCAGACATATCTTGATAAGACCAAGAAAAAATCCACATACTCTTTCAACATATCAATCAACTTGCTCTTCACATCAGGATACAGCAATGCTCTGATCTTGACTTCCTTCAGATCTTCTTCTGAACCCAAATTGATTACTTCCAATGGCTCTTTATATGGCTGAATGGCATTCTCCTCGCGCTCAAGAAACCGTGAGACCTCTTCTGGAATCTCATCATAGTCTTCTTCTTCGGCCCCATACACAGGACATTCAAAGTTGGGAGAGGGTGCAGGGTCATTGTATTCAACGGGTTTTTTAAGTAATTTGCACATATGATTTATGATTGCTTTTAGAAACTGACACATATAACAAGTGATCATGCAGATTAAATCTCAGTTATTATTTATTTTGAAAGGTTTTTTCTGATTACTATTTTCCAAGAAAAAGCAAAAATAAAGACACAATTTGGGAAACAAAGACAACTTTTATTATTGATTTTAAATATCACAGCAAAAGATAAGCCCGTACAACATTAATACTTTCACCTTGGGCAGAGTGAAAGTTTTTTTTTCAAAAAGATTAACAAAACAAATTACTTTGAAACATGTATGCAAGAGGGAACATCAATGGTGATCCAGTTCTGAACCCTAACTCCGTGCGTCACATAATTTGGCATTTCTGGCTCTGCTTCATCTTCCACAATGGTATTAATCCCAGAAACAGTTGGACACATATAACCCCCGCTACGAAAGATATCTTGATACTTACCTGCAGCAGCCTTTGGCTTCATGCTCTTACCCTTATCATTCTTCACAGAGAACCCTAAGCCAACTTTGTTCTTGTTTACAGGTGGATCAATAATTTGTCCCCATACTTCACTATGGCCATCACGCACAACCTACTGCACATCCTTAAATGAATCCATAGAGTTCTCAGTTCCTCTTACATTATCAATGGATAAAGCTTGGAATTGGGTTCCAACAGCAGCCTCATCCGCCTCCACAATGCTGAAAGAGGACAAATGAGATATCAATAATGCATAATCTCCATTTATAATTACCACTTTTCTTTCACATACAAACTTCAGCTTCAGGTGTAAAGTCAAAGTGACAGCCCCTGCCTCATGTATCCACGGCCGTCCCAACAAACAACTGTAAGCGGGTATAATATCCATGACCTGGAAAGTAATCTGAAACAAATGCGGGCCTATATGAATAGGCAAGTCCACCTCACCAATAACAGATTTCCTTGATCCATCAAACGCTTTCACAATAATGCCACTTGGGCGCATGGCGTTCCTTGATATTTCAACTTCATAAGCGTGCTCCTTGGTATAATGTTCAATGCGGATCCATTATCAATCAGCACATTGGATAACGAATCATTCTTGCAGTTCATAGAGATGTGGGGGGCCAGATTGTGATTCCTTCCTTCATCAGGCAGTTCATCATTGCAGAAACTCAGGTTATTACATGATGCCATGTTCCCTACCACACTGCTGAGTTGGTCTACTGGCATATCACTTTCCACGAAAGCTTGGTCCAATACCCTCATCAAAGATTCTCCGTGAGCAGAGGAGTTCATCAATAAAGCCAAGATAGATATTTTTGAAGGAGTCTGCAGTAACTAATCTATAATTTTGTAGTCGCTTATCTTGATTATCTTCAAAATATCATCCACCTCTTTTTCTAGTGTAGCTCCACTAGATTCACCCACTGCTTTCTTGGGTTCAACATTTTCAACAATTTTCTTTCCAATACTAACATCTCCACGAACAACTGGTGCAAATACACGACCACTGCGGGTCACTCTACTAGTCTCAGCAATATTTCCGACATTAAGCATTGGCTAGATGGTAACTTCCACACCATCCTCTAAGATTCTAGCAGTATATTTGTAGGGTACAACCTTATCTGACTTGTAGGGGACAGGACCTGGCAAACTAATCACCAATGGAGTAATAACTGGCTTGCTATGATATTCAACTTCAAAATAGGTAGGTGCACCGAAATAAGGCACAATAACATTTACTCCTTCTTCAACACAATCAGTCATTACAGAGTCATCTTTGGAAAACAAAACCTCATCTGAGGAGAAATACTCGTCAGCAAAGGCATACTCATCATCTGACTCCTCTTCAGCCAAACAAACCTTAATCACATCAACTTCATGGTAATCATCCCTTTGTCCTGTAACCTTTATAGTTCCATTATCCAACAACAATTGAACACCTTTCCTTACAACTAAACATCCTCGGGAGTCTCGGCAGCAAATTCGGCAAGATCCATACTGATGTTCTACCTGACCAGCCATGTGGCAGAAAGTAGCATGCAATTGTACAAGATCCTCATTCATGTATCCCACATCAAAGATCCTGAACTCTCCAAGACATCCAGAAACCATGTTTACTTCCTCTTCATACTCTTCCCTAGGCCTAATTATGTGGATGAGGCCCTCATCCATCATCTCCTACAAATCAACTTTTATCTTGTCGCAACCCTGTATATCTGTTTTACAAATAGCACAACCGGCATGGTCATGCGTATAGTAGCTAAATTCACAGAGGTCTGCATGCATTTTCACCAAATTTCCTCTAACCAAATTAATATCAAAAATCCGGAAGTCACTTGGACAATCGGCCACCATGTTTATAACATTTTCTCCTCCATGCTTTGGTAGAGGATTATCTTTCACATTAGGTCCCACATCCTTGAAATATAGGATACCATACTTCACCAATTTTTGTACTTCAGTCTTCAAAGGATAGCAGTTCTCAACATTGTGCCCTGGTGCTCCCTGATGAAAAGCACATGTTTGGTATGCCTTATAATACCAAGGTAACGGTGATGGTACAGCCAGATGTGGTCGGGTCTGAACCAATTTCTTCTAAATTAACGTCGGGATTAATTCTGTATAACTCATAGGGATAGGGTCATAACTCTCCCTTCTCTGATTATACCCTTGATTCCCCTGATGGGATGGTCTCTGATAAGCAACAGTGGTTGGAGATAAACCAACAACTGGAGTCACTGAGGCGACTTGTTGATGATGCTGAAAATTTCTTCTAGGAGGATTAACCCTCCTCTCTTGCATAACAACATTTGTATCTCCTTCCTCCTTTTTGGTAAACCCATAGGATGGCTTCTTCGCACCTCCAGAACTTTCACTTTTTGTTAAACGGCCCTCTCTTACAGCCTCTTCTAAACGGATACCCATGCCTACCATTTTAGTAAAGTCACTTGACGCACTCGCTACCATCCTCTCATAGTAGAAAGAACCCAGAGTCTTTAAGGAAATCTTAGTCATCTCCTTCTCTTCCATGGGAGGAATCACTTTGGCGGCTACCTCACGCTATCTCTGTGCATACTTTTTTAATGATTCCCTGTCTTTTTGGACCATGGCCCTGAGTTGATCACAGCCAGGCGCCATGTCCACATTGTATTTGTATTGTCTGATAAATGCTTCTCCCAAGTCATTGAAAGTATGGATATTGACACTGTCCAAACTCATATACCACTTCAGTGCAGCACCAGTCAAACTATCCTGAAAAAAGTGAATCAACAGACGCTGATCATCAATATGGGTAGACATTCTTCTTACATACATCACAAGATGAGCACGAGGACAAGTGTTGTCCTTGTACTTCTCAAATTCTGGGACCTTAAACTTAGTAGGTATCTTGACATTCGGGACCAAGCATAAATCATTCACATTTTTCCCGAACAATTCCTTTCCTCTGAGGGCCTTCATCTCCCTCTGTATCTTGTCAAACTGATCTAGAAAATCATGCATTCTATCATAGAGACCCAAGTCTTCACTTGGTAGAGGAAAAGGATGACACATATCATCATTAGCAAATGGGACCACATTCATCGAAGGAGGTGCAGCGGGAGTTGCATGCACCACAGGAGGTGCAGGAGTAACAATAGTCTAAACAACTGGAGTATCTTGAGGACCAAGATCGAAACCTTCAGGCGCAAAGTTCTATGGCATTCCCCATGGACAACCTTGAGGCATGCGGTTCTGAACAACAATTGGAGTAGCAGACACAGGAACAGTCGGAGCTTCAGTAGTGACCCTTGTTTGTTGAAGTTGAACACTCGGTGGCTGATTCTGAGCAGCTATCAGAGATTCCATCAGAGTGGTAAGATTGGCCATGTCGGCCTTCAAAGAATAAACTTCCTCATGTAGCTCGCGGTTCTCTTGCTCTAAGTTGTCCATCTTTCTTCTGAAGTTAGCTCGAGTGTTGTAGTGGTGAGACAACTTGATGAACGAAGTAAAGAAGCTTAGTAAGACACCTAAATATGTATAACAAATGCAAGAAATATGTGCAATATTATGCATGATATGTAATGCACATGATTTATTATTTTTTATTAATATTTCAAGGGGCTTAAAGATTTATAGACACGTTGCAAATATCAAAGCAATAACACATTTGAAATACTGAAATTTTTTTATAATAATAACTCCAAAATGGATTACAAGTTTATATAAACCCAAGTACAAGATGAAAATAAACTCTAAAACCCTAAGAAGTAAAGCTGACGGAGATCACTCTATACGCTGGCGCTTCCCTGTAAGCCTGACAATCTGAGCCTTCAACCTCTGTTTTTCTTCCGTATATCTGGTGGCAACCTCCTTCCAATCAACTGAATCAGGAAGTGAGCAACTAGAATCTAACTGAGGCTTAGGAGAAAATAAATCCCCTTGCCTCTCCATCATCTCTACAGCCCGACTCTCAAGGATCTCAATCAATTCGTCTTTCTCCTTCAAATCCGCTCTATAGGAAATATCTATAGTTTGGCACTTATTCTTCCAAGCATCCTTTTCCTGCTACATCATGACCAAATCAAGTTATAGCTCTTCCACATCATCCGGGAGGAGTGGTCTTCAAAAACAAATCAGGCATAGGTGCTTCCCGTGAATACGACATCTTTAATTGAATAGCTCTCGTTTGGACCCACTAAAGATAAGGCTCTAAAGAAACATCCTCCTAGGTACCAAGTCTTTCCTACTCTTCCTATGAATGTGACACCAGGCCTTCACAATCTGCTCCCTAGCCTCCTTATGGTCTTCTCCCTCCTTCAGGAAGAAACTACTCAAATGAATACTATTTGGTTTATCCCTCATCGGATAACCAAGCTGTCGTCGTGCAAGAACAGGGTTGTAGTTAATTCCTTCCTTTGTACCAAGAAGAGGTACATTGGGGAAACTACTACAACTGACGACAATCTCTATATCATGGTAAGCCTGATGATACCAATTAATATCCGAGTGAGTAAGTGCCATGATCTTAGGCGCCCAACGAGGTTCCTTTCTGACATCCCAGAAAGCATCAGACCGAGGCATATGAGAAATAAACCACCGGTACAACAGAGGCGTGCAACAGATAATCATACCCCCATGATAAGAATTTTGAAGATGAGTAGAGCAATAAGAATCACCCAACAATGTAGGAATTAGGTTTCCAATCATGAAGATCCTGATAGCATTAATGTCAACAAACCTGTCCACATTAGGAAATAAAAACAACCCATAAGCAAGTAGAGAAAAGATGGCCTCAAAAGCGACTGTACTCTTCATCCTGGCAAAATAAAGAGCTTTATCCAATAAGAAATAAGATGGTAATCCTCTAATCCCTCCTTTAGTAGTCATATGGGCTTCAACCTCAGACTTCCCCAAATGGATCAAAGCAGCAATCTCGTGTGGTTTTGGCTCACCCTCTAAACCAGTAAAAGGAACACGATCGGTAATAGGTAAATCCAACAGATAAGAATACTCCTTTAGTGTAGGCATTAACTGATAATCAGGGAAAGTAAATCAATGATACATCGGATCATAGAACTAGACCAAGGTCGAGAGAATACCCTCCTTCATCCTAAGCTTCATGAGAATGATGGTTCCATACTTCTTCCGAAAAAATACATAACACTCAATCTCGGGAATTAGACTGATCAACTCATCTATCTTGGGATCTTTGAAACCGTATTTTACGGTCTTTCTTTTTCCAGAATCCATGGTCAAAAGGTACCTGAGACATTCACAAATGGTCAACTTTCAAGTCCCTTGAAATGAAATTTCTTCAAAAGATGCTTATGAGTGCATGGATGCATGATGCAACCATCACACACAAGATCACAAACATAGAGTTCATAGGTTCAACGTCACGAGCATGAGGTCGAAGGTACTACCCATAAGGTATGGTATAAAAGTTATCACCTGCCGAACAAGGTTCTAGAGGTTCCCAGAGTCTACATCCTTCCTTTGGATATTACCAACTTCCTGATTAACTCGGTAATTAGTAATATTCTCAAGAAAAACTCGTTCGAGCGTAGTATCGCGTGACAACTATTTTCGGATTACTCCGTCATAACATCTACACTACACCTAAAAGGCCAAGATGGGTTAGGTATTCTACAGTCTTCAGCTTCAGCAGGCTCCAAGGTCGAAAGCAGTACATTTTCCCGATTACTTGGTAAATGAAACTACAGTCAAAGGGGCCTCCACTGAGTGGGGGATCTCATGCCTCCTTTTTTGGGATTACTCCCTAAAAGTTAACATGACTATACAGCCCGTCCTATCTTAAATTTTTCCCAAGTCCGGGTATAGGACTCATGAGTAATCACCAAGCACCCTGAAAACCAGGAAAGTCCAGGCAAACATATATACAACATATAACACATAAACAATAATGGCACATATACATATATAAACAAAGGTAGGTTTAACCCACTTAGGGATGGACCAGCAAGAGGTCAATCTTTCCCCAGTGAAGTCGCCATTTTTTTCTGTAGCGGTAGAAATGTTTAAGACTAAGCCATTGGATTGACTAGACTTATACAGATCAAAATGAAAATCGCCACCGCGCTTTATTGTTTCCAAAGGAATAGGAAAAGAGAGAATAACCCAAAAAAGAGGGGGAAAGATTCAAGGTAAGGGGGTTGGTTATGCAAAGGGAAGGTATTAACACCCTAAACATCTACGGTACTCTGCAGGAACCTCTTTGTAAAATCTGTATATTTTGGCTATAAAATGTTGTGTAAAAAATAGATGGTGGAGGTGAGAAAAGAAGTATATTTTTATGATTTTTGCACCTTCCGCGGTTGCGAACCTTTAGTGCCTACGTACCACCTTTCGTGCAATAGGGGATCAGGGTACACGTAGTTCACCTTTTAAAAATTTTAAAACACAAATGTGTTGGTTAATTTTATGAGATAAGACATCATCGTCATTGTCCGCATGGAAAACATACTTACTACCCACAATCATGAAAAAGGATAATTTGCATCATCTCAAAGTGGAGGATATGGCTTGGATTTTAAAATCAACAATGCCTCACTCAACACCCAAGTGGAAAATATCTCTCTTCACTACATATTATAGAAGTATAGTTGTTTGCATCACTACAAGGATTGACAAAAGTCTAATCTTTTAAGAAAGGTTTTAAAATAAAAAAGCCAAAGTGGCAAAATGGTTTGAAATGAGATTGATTGACTTTTAGTCTTCTCACAAAAAATGTCAAGGTATTATTAAATTTATTAGAGTTTATTTATGAAAAATGTTTTGAAAATGCATGGACATAAGTCCAAATTTATTATGAAAGTAGTTCAAGTTTAAAAACAAGAAGAGTTTTCAAAAGGAGGGAGACGATTTTTGAAATTAAAGAAGATGGGAGGAGAAGAAGAGACTATCCTAAAGCATAAGGTAAAATCTAGGGATAAGAACCATCTAACCAACAAGCAGCCGATACTTGACATTATGAGTCAAGATAGAATTCTCATTCTTTGGATTGAAACCAAACAAGAAAAGATATTATACCTCTTGAGAGAACCAAACTTCAAGTGTATTAAGTCTTCATAAAAATTGGACAGAGTAATGGCTGTATACGGGTGAATTCCAGATTACAAACAAAGAATGTAATCACAATAACCCTCACACAAAACAAACAAACAACCCAATGTCCTGAGATAAACCTCAAGAACTCCAGACAAAATACCAAAAAAGGTTACAAGGTTTCCAACATAGGTTAAGGCCTCCAATCCTAAGTCCAAGAAGTCCAATACTCCATAATTTCAAGGATAGTAACAAAATAGTCCAAGTATCATTAAAGGCTTTTTTAGGGTTCATCTTGATTATTAGGTGTCTTGAAAAAGAAAAGAAAATCTCAAGTGAGCAAAATAAAAATGACAAGAAAGTAAATGCTCAAGTGAGCAAAATAAAATGGCATGGAATGTAATGCTTAAAATAAATAGTACATAAAGCATAAGAAATAAAGGCATAAGATAAAAACAATTTAACAATTAGTGGTTAGTTGGATGACCATCTTGAAACTTGCATTTGGAACTCATTAGAGGATGGGTAGAACCAAAGCCTCCACACAACAAGTTGCATTTTCTTTTTCTCAAGTATATCATCCATTTGGAATTCTCAAAAGTACAATTTAATGATCAACGATGTTTAAGTGATCTGTGTTGACCAAAAGTGTTGTATATCCATTAGAGGATTGATAGAACCAAAGCCTCCACACAATGAATCTCAAGGTTATTGGATCAAAGAGATCAAATTAACATACTTGGGCTTGCAAACAAAAGTTTGGACTACGAATGATCATTTATTCAAATCGCGACAAAATTTAGCACTATGTTAAGTAATCGTAAGTGGACTTATATAGAAGTTGCACCTATTTTGAGGCAGGTCAATAGCAATCTATGCACCATTTATTTTGAGACATGATTTAGAGAACATGCTCCAATAACACTTAGTGCAATAAGAAAAGGATGAGATGAAGAGAGGTGGGAAAGAATATACAAACCACATTTGAATTAAATTTTAATCAAACTATTATTAAAATCATTTATCCATTTTTATGGAGTTAGACTCAACACCATGGATCCAATGATGTTAATAAAGTTCATGATAAAAAATTCAACCCAAGATTAGCCAAAAAATAATCACAAAATAATATTGTATTTAATATATACATTAAAAAAAGGGTTTAAAATGTTTTAAAATTGAGATAAGAAAGAGAAATAACAACTATGTTCAAATTAATCAAGAAATAAAAAGTTAGACCATAAAAAAATCAGAAAAAGACTCAAATATTTTTATAAAATTTTTGGTAATTTTTTAAAGTCAGAAACTATTTTAAAAATTAAAAGAAATGAGTCAAATAAACCTAAAATAATAAAAAATAACAAAGTCATAAATAAAAAATAAATGAGGTCACCAATATTTGTCACAATATCATTGGATCATTCCATTTTTTTCTAGAATTTAAAAATGCATAAAAGTATTTTTAAACATTTAAAACAATTCAAATAAAGTGAAAATTTATAAAAAATATCAAAACACAAAATAAAGTTATGAAAAAATAAAAATAAAAAAGAGAAAAATCAAAAATATTTTTCATAATTTTTTCAGATTTTTTGGACTTAAAATGAATTCTCTATGATTTTTTCAAGTTTAAAGCAATTAAATATAAAAATTAGAAATAAAAAATATAATCAAAAATATGTGGACCATTGGATGAGAGTCAAAATGCATTAGTAATTAAATCCAAGGGATTTGGTGCGCTGTGCATATCATGGTCATTAGTGAGTAAAGCATAAAATCAAATATAAATCAAATTTTCAAAAAAAAAAACAAGTGGCAAGCCATCATTGGTTCGAAGATGATACGTCGGTCATCTTCAACCTCCATCCAACGTGAATTACAGGTCTCTCAAACTGTAAAATCAGAAGCTCAGACCTATGCCATTCGCTTCGTCTCTTCAGGACGAAGACAACCACACCTTCGCGAAAAATTTATATAAATTATAGCTCAAGCAATTTAGAAGGAAAGTTTTGAAAATGGATTTTAAATTTCATGGTCAAATCGTGTTTCCAGATAAAAGCAAGTGTTGCGACTAGAACCAGGGCAATGAGAGCTTCATAATGATATCAAAGTTTTGAAGAATTGATGGAGAAATCTACCTATTGAAGTTGAGTTCCAGAGCACTGAAACTGGACTTCTATGGAGCAATATAGGGCACGATTCTTGAAGGTAATTGTATGGTTAACTTCAGGGAAGATCAAGGAAGGTGAATTGATAGGAAAAATTGGATTGAAAAAGGCTTGAATACTGATTTCGAAGTTACAGAAAATTGAGTTATGGAGCAAGTTTGGCAGGGTGATTCTGGCTATTCAAGCTTGATGAAATGAATGAGGGATGACCCTCTATTTATAGGGAATCAAATGGAATGTTCAAGCGTGTGAAATGATGAAGTTTGGAGGGAAATCGTGTGAACCTGATACACGAGTGAG
This sequence comes from Vicia faba, assembly GCA_948472305.1. NCBI lineage: Eukaryota > Viridiplantae > Streptophyta > Magnoliopsida > Fabales > Fabaceae > Vicia > Vicia faba. Next base: position 260,701,954 of record OX451739.1, read on the forward strand.
GTGTGATCTGTTTTGCATCAAAACTCATCCAATCCTTGTGTTTTAAGGCTCTAATCCACTTTGAAAACTTGGTTAAACATGTTTAGATCACAAACGTGTTCAAATTTGATGTTTAGAAGCCAAAATATGAATTTCAAATTCTGACTTATGAAGAAACTTCAGTTCCAAGTTACCAAGTTCAATCTAAGGGCATTCTCAGCTCAAGGGGTCTTAAGGCATGATTCTTGATGCTTTAGAAAGATGAGATTACAAGCTTTGAAATGGGAAAATAATGGAATCAAATGGATGTTTGAGATGAAATTTGCAATGAGTCAAAGTTGGGGAAAAAAGGTTGACTTTCCATACTTAGAAATATTTCAAGTTTTTCTTAAAAAATGATCTATAATGTTTTGCATCCAAACATGGCCTTCCTCTTAGAATTTGCTCTTGAACAAAGAATATGGCATGAAATAGACCCCTTGAATGACATTTTGAAGCTTGAACCATTAAAAATATCCAAAAAATGAGAGAGTTATGAATTGTTGAAGTTGGCAAAAAATCATAAAATGACCTATAATTTTTTGTTTCCTTAGGGCATCTTCCATCCATTCTCTCACATTTCACATAAAAGAAGGAATAAATTTCACATCCTCAAGATCATTTTGGAAAAAGAGTGGGCTCAAGGTGATAAAAATTGACCAAGTTATGATCATTTGAAGTCACACATGAGAAATTTGGGGTTCATCTGGAGGACTTGTAATCTTTCTTCATCATCAAGTTTCTTCCACATGAAAACTCCTTGAAAATTTTGAAGTGATTTGTTAATAACCCTTTGAAGGGAAGGATGCCTTTGGAATCACTCAAAGATACCAAAAGATGAGCAAGATATACTTCTTTGAAGTTCAAAACTGTAGCTCCTAGATCAAGAAAATGCTTTGAGGAACTTTGATAAATTTGAACAACCTTCTTGTACCAACACTCTTGCTTTGTAAATATAAGTTGTTAAGGATGATAACGAGAGATCATAGCAACCAAAACCACTTCCATATCTTGAGAATTGAGAGAAATATGCAATTGTGACCAATGGGAACAAGACCTTGTCCAAACATGACAACTTCTTCAACCAACCCCTTGTACTTTTGAATCAATCTTGATAACTTTGAAATGTGGTGAACCAAGATAAACCTTGCCATGCAAATTCTTCCAACATAAATCCAATGATGAGGTTTGAACTTCTCAAGCTTTATTGACTAGGGCATGGATATAAACTCATGAACCCATAGATCAACTTGCTAAGCCACATTGCCTTTACCTACACTATTAACAAGACAAACAACCATTTCATTTTATTAATTAAAAGGAAAATCAAAAACAAAACTTGAATGATTGCAAAAGAAAAACAAGTCAAGGTGCTTGGTGATTCCTCAAAGATCAAAGCTAAAGAAGGGGAGGAGAACCAAAAGCCCTAATGTGATCTTGATGTGATTGAATCAATATGGTTTGATGGAGGGATCTTAGGGGCAAAAATTGGGGTACAACATGGATAGGAACCAAAGATCAAATGTTAAGAACATCTCATCTGACATCTATAAGTCAAATGCGTTTGGAAGAAAAAGGGCTGAAGAAAAATCCACTCAAGGGAAGGGAATAAAATGTCATGAATGTGAAGGCTTTGGTCACATTAGAGCTGAATGTCCTACATATCTTAAGAAATAGAAGAAGAATTTATCTGTTACTTTCTCTGAAGAGGACTCAAAAATTGATCTTGAAGAATCTGCCAAGTATGCTAAAGCATTGATAGGAAAATATGTATCTGATGAAGAGTCTAGTGATGGGGAACTAATCTTTGATGAGTTAGCGGACTCATACAAAGAATTATGTCTCAGAAGTGCAGAAGTGTGCCTAGAAGGGGAGAAACAAAAAGCCCTCATAACTCAGCTGAAGGCAGAAAAGGAAGAGCATCTAAAATCTATTTTAAATCTAGAATGTGAAGTGACTTCTTTGAATTAAAACCTTGATAGATTGGTCAAATCTGTCAAGATGGTTAATAATGGGTCTGACACATTAGATGAAATTCTTCAAGCAGGAAGAGTGACAGGAGACAAGAGTGATCTAGGGTTTAATGAGAAAAAGGAACCAAATTTAGAAGAACCTTCATTAGAGTCTAAACCAAGGATGTCAAATCAAATGTCTAAACATCATGGTAAGAAAGGACATCATGGTAAGAAAAAGTTTAATCACACTAGAGGGAACTCCCAGCCCTGGAGATGTCATCACTGTGGAAGGCTTGGTCATATAAGGCCTTTCTATTTCAAGTTGTATGGATAACCTAAAACTACTCCTCTTCCCAAAAATGATCAAATTCCCAAAAATAGCAAAAAGAAGAAATAGTGGGTTCCCAAGTCTAATGTTGCTAGTTTCATAGCTCATACCTCTCTCAGAGTATCAACCAAAGATGACAGGTACTTTAACAGTGGCTGTTCTAGACACATGACATGTGTCAAGAATCTGTTGATAGATGTCAAATCTCATTCCACCAAATATGTGACTTTTAGTGATGGAGCCAAAGGTGAATCAAAGGAGTTGGCAAGCTGGAATGTTCAGGAGTTCCTAAGCTTGATGATGTGTTACTTGTTAAAGGATTAATAGCTAACCTGATATGTATAAGCCAATTGTATGATCAAGGATTCAAAGTTAAATTCACCAAGGAAGAATGTGTTGTTTTCAATTAAAAGAATGAAGTTATTATGAAAGGAATCAGATCTAAAGACAACTATTATTTACGGGTTCATCAAGAGTTGAACTTCTCCTCAACATGTGTTTTAGCCAAAGAAAATGCAGTTAAACTATGGCATCAAAAATTGGGACACTTGCATATGAAAGGAATGAAAACAATTATATCTTAAGAAGTTGTGAGAGGGATTCCTAAGCTCAAGATAGAAGAAGGAAGAGTATGTGGTGACTGCCGGATTGGAAAGCAAACTAAGATGTCACATCAGAAGATCTAACATCTTATTACATCAAAAGTTTTGGAACTTCTTCACATGGACTTGATGGGACCTATGCAGGTTGAAAGTCTTGGTGGGAAGAAGTATGTCTATGTGGTTGTAGATGACTTCTCTAGGTACACATGGATAAGTTTTATCAAAGAAAAATCAGAAACTTTTGAAGTGTTTAAAGATCTCTGTTAAAAACTTCAAAGGGAAAAAGATAGTCATGTCATCAAAAACAGAAGTGATCATGGAAAGGAATTTGAGAACAACAATTTTACTGATTTTTTTCTCTTCTGAAGGAATCAGTCATGAATTTTCCTCTCCCATTACTCCTCGGCAAAATGGGATTGTGGAACGGAAAAACATAACCCTTTAAGAATCTGCCAAAGTTATGATTCATGCTAAGAAGTTACCTACTGTAACGCCCGTAATTTAATTAATTATTTAATTAAATTATGTTTGGATTATTTGTAAAGTTGTGTTATGATGATAGTTGATGTGTGTTGTTATTGGATTTATTTATTCTATTAAGTCGTGGAATAATATTAGAATAATAATATTATTTGGTGTAGGCTTATTTTAAGGACTAGAAGTAGTAGAAAGGGGGTGTAGGAGTTTTAAGCCCATTAAGACATAATGAGAATTATAGGGTTATTATATTAGTTATTTAGAATTAATAAGGAAAAAGAGGTAGCAGTAAGAAGAGAAGGAAATAAGGTTTGGAAGAGAACGTAAAAGTTGTAGAAAAGAAGGAAAAGAGCCAGAACAGAATTCAATCGGAAAAGTTGTAGAGCAACCTTCAATCCAAGGTAAGGGTGGGGTTCTGACTCTATAATAGGGTTTATGATGAGTAGTATGTGGGATTGGATTAGAAAAGTTGTTGTTTTTTATGATTGAAATATATATATATATATATATATATATATATATATATATATATATATATATATATTTTGTTGTTTGATGAGGATCAATGATTTAGAGATGAATAATGATGCCCTAATGATGTATAATTGATGTAGAAACATAGGATTATTATAATTGATGATTACCTATGATTAGAGGATGTTTTTAGGGCCTAAGGCAGGGAAATCACAGTGAAAACGCAGTGAAATCGCAGAAAATATTCATGACAGATTAGTATGAGTCGACCTCAAAGGCCATCGTCGACACATGTAGGTTTTTGGACTCAGGATGAGTCGATACATAGGATCATGCATCGATACATGCAATGTCTCAGACTCAGTATGAGTTGAAACAAGGGTATTACGCGTCGGCTCATGCAGGATTTCAACCCAGTACGCGTCGACTCAAAATAGTATGCGTCGACTAATGTAGTCTGATTTTTGACAGATTCTTCCAAAGGCTGTAACTTGAGTTTCCAGACTCCGTTTGAGGTGTCGTTTAAAGCGTTGGATAGCTAACGCGATGAACCACATTCTTAAGTATTAAAATGAAGGATTAGAAGAATAATCCTAGTACCCAAATTAGGATTAGAATTAGCTTCTCGCGTTAATCGTTATGATGATTTTGTGAAGTATGATGAGGATAAGATGATTATAGATTATTGCTTGGTTCATAACAGTAAGATTAATGATGATAATGATATAGTATTATAGAATAATAATATGTAGAGGTTTGGTAATTAGAGATAATCCTTAGATGATTAATTAATTATAGGCATTATCATGTTGTAGGCCTATGGCCAACGTTGAGGGATTGTTGATCTGTCGTTGTATTATTGTTATAGCTGAGTTACTGTGGAATTATGTTGATGAATTATGTTGATGAATTATGTTGATGAATTATGTTGATGAATTATGTTGATGAATTATGTTGATGAATTATATTGATGAATTATGTTGATGAATGATGTTGAGATTCCTCTAATAATTGGCAGCTATTAAGATGTAGGCTTCTAGCTAACAATGATGTTGTATTGAGATGTTGTTAGTTGTGGGTGTGGTTAATACATTCATGATTGTGTCTCATACATTGCATAAAAAGATGGAGCTGATGCTCGTTAAGATGGCCTGTATTGGTGAATATTAAGATGAAGGCTTATGCCTTATTGATGCCTCTATTTATTGGTAATTATTTTGAGATGGGAGTTCTTCTCCGATGGTACCACATGCATTTGCATAGTATTGAGTCGCATGATATGATTGCATAAAGAAATTGTGTATTGATGCGGTAAATGTGTATATTATTGGTATTTTGTTGCGATTATTGTTGTTTATGACATGTGAAGTGGTGTTATTATATGAGTTGATCTAACATATTATTTATCATATGTTTTATTATATTTTTATATATCTCACCCCTTGTGTTTGAATGTTACACTTACATTGGTAACGTGCAGGTAATCTAGAGTGAAGGCAGTATACCTTCGGTAGTTTGAGTCGGTGTCATTGCTCTGATACGTAACACTCGGGGGGATGAACACTTGTTGCTTTTAATTATTGATTATTTCAGTTGTTGAACTTTAATTTGACTGTTGCTAAGTATGTGTTATTTTGAAGTTGTTGTAATTATTGGACAAAGATGTTATTATGATTCCGTTGTGTAGTTGTTCAAGTTGTTGAATTAAGAGATTAAACTATTCTACTGTTGGTTCATCCGAAGTTTAAAGTGTTATGTATCCATGTTGAATGCAATGTGTTTTTAAGTTGAATTTGTGGCATCCTGATTCAGTTGTATGAATTTTAAAACTCTTATTTACATTCATAATTGCCGAGTAGAATTGGGGTGTTACAAAGTTGGTATCAGAGCAAAGTTTGTCCGTCTGACCAAGTTGTCGAGTCGTAGTTGTCTAACAATCGAGTATCATTAATTTGAGTTCTAACCATTTTTTATGTTGTAGTGATAAGTTGAGATGGCTGGAAGGAATGATGTTGCACTTGTTGCCGCTTTAGAAGCAATGGCGTATGCGATGGAGAATCAGCCGAATGCTGACGAGAATGCTGGATCTCGTAGTTTGGCAACTTTCCAGAGAGAGAATTTGCATACCTTCAAGGGAAAGTATGATCCTGACGGAGCATTGGATTGGTTGAAAGAGATTGAGAGAATCTTCTGTGTGATGGACTACACTCCAGTTGAGGAACATGTTTCATTAATAGTACTCCTTTAATTACTATTATTGATACCGATGTTACTCATTTCTTTATTACTATTGATTGTGTTGAAAGATTGGGTCTTATGTTGTCTTCTATGAATGGAGAAATGGTCGTCAACACTCCAGCCAAAGGGTCGGTGACTACTTCTTTTGTGTGTTTAAAGTCTCCCTTGTCGATCTTTGACAGAGACTTTGCTGTTGATTTGGTTTGTTTACTGTTAAGAGGGTTGGATGTGATTTTGGGTATGAACTGGTTAGAGCATAACCATGTTCATATTAACTGTTATGATAAGTCTGTGAGGTTTTCTACTCCTGGAGAAGAGGAAGATAGTCTGTTATCTACTGGACAGTTGAGGAAGTTGATGCAAGAAGAAGCACATATGTTCTCGTTGATGGCGTCACTATCTGTAGAGACTCAAGCTATAATTGAGGAATTGCAGGTGGTGTGTGAATTTCCTAAAGTTTTCCGTGATGAAATTCCTGATGTACCACCAGAGAGGGAAGTTAAATTTGCAATTGATCTTGTACCTGGTACTAGACCTGTGTCTATGGCACCATACAGGATGTCTACATCTGAATTGTCAGAATTAAAGAAGAAATTGGAAGAGTTACTTGAAAATAAGTTTGTAAGACCAAGTGTATCGCCGTGGGGAGCTCCAGTGTTGTTAGTAAAGAATAAAGATAGAAGAATGAGGCTTTGTGTTGATTATAGACAGTTGAATAAAGTGACAATTAAGAACAATATTCGCTTCCAAGAATATATGACTTAATGGACCAATTGGTGGATGCTCGTGTGTTTAGTAAGATTGATTTGAGGTCGAGTTACCATCAGATTAAAGTGAAGGATGAAGATATCTAGAAGATGGCTTTCAGAACGTGTTATGGACATTATGAGTATTCGGTGATGCCTTTCAGTGTTACTAATACGTCAGGAGTATTCATGGAATACATGAATCGTATCTTTCATACTTATTTGGATCGGTTTGTAGTGGTGTTCATTGATGACATTTTGATTTACTCTAAGTCAGAAGAAGAGCATGCAGAACACTTAAGAGTAGTATTGCAAGTTTTGAAAGAAAAGAAGTTGTATGCAAAGCTGTCTAAGTGTGAGTTCTGGTTAAAGGATGTTAGTTTTCTTGGTCATGTGATCTCAGGTAGTGGCATTGTTGTAGATCAATCGAAGGTTGATGCGATGTTGCAATGGGAAACTCCGAAGTAAGCTACTGAGATTATAAGCTTTTTGGGATTAGCTGGTTATAGAAGGTTTATAGAAGGTTTCTCTAAGTTGGAACTCCTGTTAACTAAGTTGACTTGTAAAGGTAGAGCTTTTGTGTGGGATGTTCAGTGCAAGAAGAGTTTTACAGAGTTGAATAAGAGATTGACGTCGGCTCCATTTTTGACGTTACCTAATCCAGGAGAACCTTTTGTGGTATATTGTGATGCTTCTAAGATGGGTTTAGGAGGTGTGATTTTGCAGAATGATAAGGTAGTTGCTTATACATCAAGGAAGTTCAGGACTCATGAGAAGAACTATCCTACGCATGATTTAGAGCTTGCTGCAGTTGTTTTTGTGTTGAAAATTTGGAGGCATTATCTTTATGGTTCTAGATTTGAAGTGTTTAGTGACCATAAGAGCTTAAAGTATTTATTCGATCAGAAGGAGCTAAATATGAGACAACGGAGATGGTTGGAATTGTTAAAGGATTATGATTTCGGTTTGAATTATCATCCAGGAAAAGCGAATGTGGTAGATGATGCGTTGAGTCGAAATACTTTACATATGTCAGCAATGATGGTTAAAGAGTTGGAACTAATTGAACAGTTCAAGGATATGAGCTTAGTTTGTGAGGTGACGCCGCAGAGTGTTATGTTAGGTATGTTGAAGATTAATAATGAATTCCTATACAATATCAGAGAAGCTCAGAAGTTGGATGTGAAACTGGTAGATTCGATGGTTGGGATCGATCGGTCTGAGAATAGTGATTTTAAGTTAGATGCTCAAGATATGTTGCGATTTCGTAATCGGATTTGTATTCCTGATGATGCTGAGATGAAGAAAGTGATACTTGACGAGAGCCATAGAAGTAAGTTGAGTATTCATCTAGGAGCTACAAAGATGTATCAAGATTTGAAAGGTTTGTTCTGGTGGCCTGGGTTGCAGAGTGATGTAGCTAGGTTTGTGTATGCATGTTTGACTTTTCAGAAGTCGAAATTTGAACATCAGAAGCCTGCAGGGTTGATGCAACCATTAGAAGTTCCAGAATGGAAATGGGATAACATTTCGATGGAATTTGTGACGGGGTTACCTAATACTTTACGAGGACATGATTCGATTTTGGTTATTGTTGATAGGCTTACAAAGTCGACTCATTTTATTCCTATTAAAATCAGTTTTCTAGTGTCGAAGTTGGCTGAGATTTACATTAGTGTGATTGTGAAGTTGCATGGTGTTCCTTTGTGCATTGTGTTGGATAGAGATCCGAGGTTTACTTCTGATTTTTGGAAGAGTTTGCAAGGAGCGTTGAGCTCTAAGTTAAGGTTGAGTTCAACATATCATTCTCAGACAGATGGTTAGACTGAATGGACTATTCAATCGTTGGAAGATTTGTTGAGGGCAAGTGTTCTTGAGCAGGGAGGTTCGTGGGATACTTACCTTCCGTTGATAGAGTTCACTTATAATAACAATTACCATTCTAGTATTGGGATGACACCTTTTGAAGCGTTGCATGGCCGAAGATGTAGAACTCCTTTATGTTGGCATGAATCTGGAGAAAGTGTAGTACTTGGACCTGAACTTGTTCGTGAGACTACTGAGAAGGTGAAGTTGATTCGAGAAAATATGAAAGCTTCCCAAGTTAGACAGAAGAGTTATCATGACAAGAGAAGGAAGGACTTAGAATTTCAAGCAGGTGACCATGTGTTTTTGAGAGTTACACCTGTGACTGGTGTTGGACGAGAATTGAAGTCTAAGAAGCTCACTTCTCGTTTTATTGGTCCATATCAGATTTCAGAGAGAGTTGGGAATTTTGCTTATAGAGTGGCCTTACCACCTAATCTTTAGAATTTGCATGACGTGTTTCATGTGTCACAACTCCGGAATTATATTTCAGATCCATCTCATGTGATTCATATGGATGATGTACAAGTACGGGATAACCTTACTGTGGAGACGATGCCTGTACGAATCACGGATCGTGAAATTAAGACTCTGAGGGGAAAAGAGATTGCTTTGGCTAGGAGCTTCCAGAGAAAGCATGACTTGGGAGTTTGAAAGCAAGATGCGAGACTCCTATCCTGAGTTGTTTAATTAAGGTAAATTTTCGAGGACGAAAATATTCTAAGTGGAGGAGAGTTGTAACGCTCATAATTTAATTAATTATTTAATTAAATTATGTTTGGATTATTTTTGAAGTTGTGTTATGATGATAGTTGATGTGTGTTGTTATTGGATTTATTTATTCTATTAAGTTATGGAATAATATTAAAATAATAATATTATTTGGTGTGGGCTTATTTTAAGGACTAAAAGTAGTAGAAAAGGGGTGTAGGAGTTTTAAGCCCATTAAGACATAATGAGTTTTCCTAAACATGTGTACAAACTAAAGAAAGCTCTGTATGGATTAAAGCCGGCTCCAAGAGCTTGGTATGAGAGATTGACCAAATTTCTTGGTGAGAATGGATATAGGAAAGGTGGCATAGGCAAAACTCTTTTCGTCAAGGAAGAAGAAGGGAAGATCATGATTGCACAAATTTATGTTGATAATATTGTGTTTGGTGGGATGTCAAATGAGATGGTTCAACATTTTGTCAAGCAAATGCAGTCAGAATTTGAGATGAGTCTTATTGGTGAATTAACCTATTTTCTTGGTCTGCAAGTTAAACAAATGGAAGATTCCATATTATCATCTCAGAGCAAGTATGCTAAGAATATAGTAAAGAAATTTGGGATGGAAAATGCAAGTCACAAAAGAACTCCTGTCCCCACACATCTGAAGTTGTCTAAAGATGAAAAAGGAGTAAGTGTGGATCAAAGTCTTTACAGAAGTATGATAGGCAGGCTTCTATATCTCATAACTAGAAAACCTAGCATTGCCTTTGCTGTAGGGGTGTGTTCTAGATATCAAGCTAATCCTAAATTTAGTCATGCCAACCATGTGAAGAGAATTCTTAAATATGTGAATGGGACAAATGACTATGGTATGCTATACTCTCATGGATCTAGTTTTGCCTTAATTGGTTATTATGATGCTGATTGGTCAGGAAGTGCTGATGATAGAAAAAGTACATCAGGAGGATGCTTCTTTCTGGGAAATAATCTCATATCTTGGTTCAGCAAGAAGCAAAATTGTGTGACTTTGTCCACTGCTCAGGCTGAGTATATTACTGCAGAAAGAAGTTGTTCTCAATTGGTTTGGATGAAACAAATGTTAACAGAATATAATGTCAAACAAGATGTCATGACATTATTCTGTGACAATATAAGTGCCATAAACATATAAAAAAATCTCATTCAACACAGCAGAACCAAACATATTGATATTTGTCATCACTTCATAAGAGAGCTTGTTGAAGAAAAGATTGTTGCCTTAGAACATGTAACCACTGAATTGCAACTGGCTGACATTTTCACTAAGGCTTTAGATGCTAATCAGTTTGAGAACTTAAGAGGAAAATTAGTGATTTTCCTATATGAGGGTTTGTAGCAATGAAAGGCGTGTGGGAATATCATTAAAGTGATATTATATTATTTATGTTTCCAACAAATCAAATTTCGAAAGCAATCATTACAAGAATGTCTCAAATTGTTTTCCACACGCTACAAAATCACACCTTTCTACTTTCACAAACTCTTCATTCCCCTCTACAGAAAAAGAACCCTTGTCATTCTTCATTCCTTGGCTCAAAAATCTTCAAAGATATCTCAACATGATACATTGTCTTCCTCAAAATTTGCCAACCTCCCTGAGAAAATATCTCTTGATAGAGTACTTGACGTTACTCCTCTAAGAACTATCCCACCGCTTGAGAAGAAGGTCAAGAAACCTAGATCATCACCTGCAAAGAAATCCAAAGACGATAAAGGTAATACTTCTACTACTACTGATGATAGGACAGAAGAATAGATTGTTAATATTGATAGAAGCATTAGAAGACTAGTAGATAGAGTGTTAAATGAAGGTTTTGTGGGGCCTGGGATTTCTACCCCTCTTGCTTGTATACCTTCTCTAGATGACAAAACAAATGACCCTAAAAGTGTTGTTGAATCGTCCATCTCCAAGGAAGATGTTGTTGGCTCCAAAGTTGCAGAAAATAAAAATGCTGAGAATGTGGTTAATATAGATGAGCTGTCTGACAATGAGCTCATTACTAATGTGGTGCCTGGAATTGAAAAAAGGCTTAACCAGGAAAGTGAAGGATGTAAGTGTCATACCCCCTGCCAAGACTGCTAAGAAGAAAATCATGTATGGTCCTCCAAAGCCTGGAAGTAAAGTGGTTCCTCCCTCTAGCAAAAGAAAAACTAGACCTGATAGCTCCACATATGATGATGATGGTGTTGTAAAGAGATATAAAAGCAAGAAGAAAGCTATATTAGTTGAAAAAGCCGACTCTGAGTATGATGTCGAGCAAGATGTCTAGGATATCTCTCCTATCAAAAAGTCTGCAAGCAAGAAACTTTCTGTTAGGATACCCGATGCCCCTCTTGACAACATTTCCTTCCATTCTGTTGGGAATGCTGAAAAATGGAATATGTGTTTCAAAGAAGAATTGCCCTTGAAAGAGAATTGGGAGCTGGTGCTCTGGAATGCAAAGAAATCATGGAGCTGATATCTTATGCTGAATTGATGAAAATTGCTACCAGGTTTATGAAATGCTATGAGACTCTTGTTAAGGAATTTATTGTTAACATTCCTGTTGACTGTGCTGATCATAAATGTAAGGAGTATAGAAAGGTGTATGTTAGAGGTAGGTGTGTAGAATTTTCCCCTGCTATCATAAATAGATTTATGGATAGGTCTAAATATGACTATTGTGAGTTGGAAGTAACAGATAATCAAGTGTGCAGAGCCATAACTGCTAACCAAGTGAGTGAGTGGCCCATGAAGAATAAACTTCCTGTTAGAAAGCTAAGTGTGAAATATGTTATTTTGCATAGAATTGGAGCTGCTAACTGGGTTCCTACTAATCATACTTCAACCATCACTATTGGCTTAGGAAAGTTTATTTATGCTATTAGAAACAAGAAACTGTTTGATTATGGTACTTACATCTTTGATCAGACTATTAAGCATGCAGGAACATGTGCCATTAAGATGCCTAATTATTCTTAATCAGAACCCTAGAATTCTAAGTGGTAATGATGTAGTGTGCAAGAGGGAGTCTGCTTTGACCCTTCACTTCAAGCTTTTTTCAGGAAAACATGCCCCATACATTGTTTTGACATCTGTATTTGCTGAAAATAAGACCTCCACCAAGGATGACATGATCACTGAATTAAGGGAAGCCTGCAAAAAATTAGATGATGTGATCAGAGTTAGCTCAGCAAGAAAGATAACTTTTGAAAAGATGACCAATGAGCTGCAGAAGGACAACAACTTTGATGATAGAGTGAGCTCTGAAGAAGAAGATTCTAGTGAGGAAGGAAGTTATGGCTCTGCCAAGTCTACTGGTCCTGAAGACAATTAGACTATTTGCTTTTTATTTATTTGACCCCTTTATTTCTTTTTGGCACTTGTATGTGCTTGACTTTAGAATTATATAGTCTGTACCTATATTATTGATACACTCTTGAATGCATCCTTCTATTTGGCATATTATGACTAAAAAGGGGGAGAGAAACTGACTGACTGACCACTGACTGACCACTGATTGAGGCGGAGCTTAATACTTGAGAGGGAGCCTCTCAGAAGATGTTCTGACATCTTCCTTTGCTAACAGCTCACTGCTAATTGAGTTTTTGTTTTCTTTGCTTGATTTGATTATGGTGCTGCTCTGATAATGTGCTCAAATAATGTTTTAGCCAAAATTTGCCACAGGGGGAGTTTGTAAGTGTTTGTTGGCAGAAATTTGGGTAAAATAATGCTTTGATAATGTTTTGCTAAATTTCGTGACATTTGGAGCAAACAGTTTTGAATGATGTCAAAGCAGATGTCTCGACATCTGCCTCCTGAGCTGAACGTTTCCTGTTTTCATGCGTGCCATAATTTAGGATTTGTGACTCATAGGCTGCGAAAAATATGGAGGAATATTTTTATATTTGAATTATCCTTGTGGATTATATCGTGGCCTATTTTCATGGTAATATTAAAAAGATCGGAATATTTATTTTTTCAGCCCAAGCCCACAGCTGCGCCTTTATAAGGACTTGTTTCCTTATTCATTCAACTGCAACTTTTGAATAATAATACTTTCTTTCTATTTTAGAAGTCTAAGCCTTTTAATTGTCATACACTCTAGTATTGATTTAATACTTGAGATGTTATTTGAGTTGTTAATTGTGGATTATTCATAAGCTTTTAAGCATTGAATGATTGAAGTCTTTAAAACTTTTTATTTCTGTTGTTATTCACTATAAGTGATTGAAGGGATTTGAGGAGGGCCTCATACCTAGGTGTGTCTTAGGTAGAAGTATAGCATGGCTAGTGATTTAGTGATTAGATCGTAAACTGGTTGTTTACTGAGGGCCTATGAATTGATACTATTTAGTGGACTTGTCCCTGGCTTGGTAGCCCCTAGAGTAGGTGTTGTTATACACTGAACTGGGTTAACAATCCTTTGTGTGTTTTACTGCTTTTATAATTGTTGCACTTTACATTGTCCTCAGATATTTATTTCGTGACATCTCCTTCGACATCACATATCTGATACAAGAATTTCAATTTGAATCTCGAAGGTTTCCCCCTTATTATTAGGGCCTTGAGGAGTCATTGAAAAGGAAAATCGAGCCCTACCATGTTGTGATATGAACTTGATTAAGGAATGCTCCTTCGAAAGGTATGCCCATGTTTGAACAACGCTTTGAAATTTGATCCGAGTTGATTGAATCTCATAATGATCACCCCTTGTGATATGTCCCTACAATCATTATTGTTTGCTTATGATTATAGGGTTCTTCTTTAGATGTTTTGCCCCTAGTTAGGAGCTTCCTGGAAAGGATGGATTTTTATCAAACCAATTTTGAGATCTCCTTGATGCTAAGTATTGATTCGTTTAAAAAAACGTACATTTTTGAAAAGTAATTTTGTTTGATGCACATGAAAGTTTTGAAATCGAAGTTTGAATAGAAATGGATGATTAGAGATGGATATTCGAAGAAGCGAAATGGTTAGCAATAATTTTAACAAACATAGGAGTCAGTTTAACACAAATTTTGCCGAGTATGCTTTCATATTGAACCTTACTTCACTTAGGACTTTTGAAGGTTGTAACGTGGACATGGTTTGTGGTTTAAGAAACAAAAGATATAAGGCTCAAAATTTATTTATCCCACCCAATTCTCCTTGATGTTCTACAATCCTAATTTCATTTAATGCAACAGATGCGTTTAATCTCCAAGAGAAATTTCGTAGTCGTGTAGATAATGAGAAGCGTTGATAAGATTCAAGCACCGATGAAAAGCATTGATAAGATCCAAGCATTAATAAAATCCAAGAGTTGATGAGAAGCCTTGATATTTTTGAGGTGGAAGACATAATATTTTTCTCCAATTTATTTGTTTTTTAATCCCTTATTTTTCATGGACCAATTCTTTTGAATTTCCGGTCCATCGAGATGCCCTAACTTTTTCCCAAGTAAAGTTTTTTTTTATTTCCTTTGACTTAGCGGGCTTTCTCCCTTTTTTTTTAATTTCATTTTTTTTCGCTTTTGATTTTGAAAATTTGTGACTTCCATGCTAATTGTTATAAGCTTCGTTTTTATTGTTTCCTCGATCTTGATTGATGTACTAAGGAAAAAGACGTCGTGGACTTTGTCTTTGTTGATTCTTCAATCTTGGACGATGAATGCGAGGAAAAGGATACGCTCGAACCTTTGATTAGATTGTTTCCTCAATGATGTATCGAGGAAAGAGATATGCTTGAACCTTTTTAAATCACTTCTCTTGAGAATAGAATGCACCATTGAATTAATTGAAAGACTACCCTACCCCTGGTTAAAATTAAGGTTTTTTAGAAAAATAGAAGAAAACTCCAACTCCTGGCTTGAGGGGGTTAACTATGGATTATCTCATTATATCTCCATTGTTTAGGAATTGAAATAATGCATTACATTGTCAGCTCAGTCTTACCATTAAAAGCATACATTAGCAAATTTTTGTTATTTAATTTTCATCCTTCTTCCTCGAAGTTTGTTTGTGCAATGGAAGACAGAAAAGAAGAATATAAAGTCGTTGGTTATTTGTAGAATTGATTGATTTCAAAAACATGCATGATTATTTATTCGAATTACTGATCATAGAGTATAAAATTTATAACAAATAACACTTAGCAATAAAGAAAATACACATGATAAAGCCTAATTATCCTAGGGATGGGCTTCTTTAGTGATCCACCAATCAGGGTGAGGGTTTTTCCACCATATTAGAGCCATCTTCTTCAAAAGTTAATTGCTTATTGTCAATCAGCTCTTGTACCGCTTCTTTGAATGAATTGCATTCTTCAATTGAATGCCCCGCTACTCCATCATGAAAGTCACATTGAACATCCGAGTTGTACCAAGGAGGAAATGAAGACTTCATGGATCTAGTGTGTCTAGATATCATTGATGAATTTTGGACCAGATATGACCATAATTGAGTGTAGGTAATAAGGATTAGGTCAAACTGGATATTTTCCCCTTCTTGGATGTTTGGACGCATATGCTGATTCAGGCGTTGATGTTAATTGGTTCGATTCCAAACCTGATGATTCTGACATCGATGTCGATGTGAAATTTTAGCATGCTGGTTATGTGGTATAGGTCATAGGTGTTGGTGTTGAAGACCAGAGGGTGGTTATTGGCATTGAACTTCTACTGCATACGAATATTGATGATAAAGCACAAGAGATGGAGTTTCTAGAGCTTGGTAAGTTTCCCATATTGCATTTGTTTCATTTTCTTCTTCCCCTTGGAAATCTCTAAGGGATTCACAAGTCGGGTTACTCGAGATGCTTTGGATCTTTCCGGTTTTGATGTCGTTCTCGATGCGTTCCCCAACTATTACTAGGTCAGAAAAGCATGATGATATACTTCCTAACATGTTTTCATAATACTAACCTTGTAGGGTGCCCATGAACATTTCTACCAACTCCTTATCCAATAATGGAGGTTGTACTCGAGCAACCAACTCTCTCCATCTATGTGCATATTCTTTGAAGGATTTGTTACCCCTCTGAGATAAATCTTGTAGTTGCATGTGACTTGGAGCCATGTTAGTGTTGTATTTATAATGCTTCTGAAATGCCACAGCCAAGACATTTCAGGTGGGAACGTGGTTTCTTTCCAATTGCGCATACCAGTCTAATAATAATCCACTAAGACTGTCTTGAAAACAGTGGATAAGTAATCTGTCGTTGCGTGGGTATGCTTCCATTTTCCTAACATACATCTTCAAATGAGTCTTAGGACAACTAGCTCCTTTGTACTTTTCGAAATCTGGCATCTTACACTTTGGAGGAAATACCACATTTTCAACCAAACATAAAGCAGAAACATCAAAGCTATGAGTGTCCTATTCTTCTATGGTGCTAAGCCTTTTTTCCAGCATGCGGTATCTTTTGGTGTCTTCTGCATCTTATGACTCTTCGGAATTCATGGTCAGGTTTTCCCCTTGGGGTTTTTGCACAGGGAATGCAAATTGATGATACTCAATAAATTCATGGGATGGATTATACCCGTCTCGAAAAACGACATGGTTTTTCAAATCAAGGTTCTCAATTGAAGCTTGTATAGGCCGAGGTCGAGCCGAGTGTTTTCTTGAGGTGTAATGTCGTCCTCAATTATGGCTTGTTTATCTTCTCTCATTACCATAACTAATGTTATGCTTGCTTCGTGAGTTGTTTTGAGTTCGTCTTGAGTATCCGGGAATCACTTTGTTGGACTATGGTTAGAAATTTTCTGTGAGTCGGAGCGATGTGAGTTTTTATGCAAATGGATAAAAATGAAAATGTATGAAAATGCTTGGGTATGCAAAAATACCTTTTTCGCTTTTAGATATACAAATTTTTTTTCATGGATATGCAATGTGACGTAGACGTAGTATGATGGTAGACGTAGGGGTACCTATACAGGTTCAATGATAGACATGGTGATGTCCTACACTGACTTAGAGATTGAGACATGTAGAAACTCCTTAAGGATTATGGCCAATAAAAGACGACAAGGAGTTCCTACAGGATAGGGATTACGACATAGACGGAAGCCTTATGGGCTAGAGATAGTAGTAGAAGAAAAGATAACCCTTACAGGTTCACAGATTGTAGTGGGATTTATGAAAGGTATCCTTAGAAGGTAGGTTCCTAGTATTGGCCTACGAATATTCTACCCTCCCTATAAGGTGGCTTCCTTAAGGGTATCATGAATAACACTAGAGAGAAAGGCACAAGGGTCTCCCCTAAGCGGAGTCTCTTTACAGACTGAAACTTTCGTCTCTAGGTCATGAAAGATCTCATCATGAGTTTGGGTTTAAAGGTCGTACAAAGAGTCATAGGTGTCATTCCAAAGTCCTACTTCCTAAAAGGATGTATCTCGAGAGATATTCCTTTTGTAGAATTCCACCGACTCTAGGCGAAGTCATCACATAAACTCATAGGGTTAATGTATCCCTTTGGCTAATAGACAAACCTTCTTTCTAAGGGTTTTTGAAAATATTTTTGCAAAAATTTAAATCCCACCACAAATATAATAATACAATGAAATAATAAAAATAAGCAGAAAATAAATAAATAATTAAATAATAAATAATAAAAACCAAAAAGAAAAAAAGAAAAACCCTAAAAACCCTAAAACCAAAGGACAAGGCTTCTAAACCTAGGGTTGAGTCCCCAGTAGAGTCGTCGGCTGTTGTAACTGGTTTTAAATACAGCGTCACCACCCTTAATTTTTATCCTAAGGAAGGGAATATAAAGGAAAAACTCAAATAATTTAGAGATTCTAGGTTTGAACTCGGTTCTAGACGAAGGGAAGGTGTTAGACATCCCTCATCTACCTTGTTCAAAAGGATACCAGGTTTAGAAGCGCGGTTTTTAGGAAATAGGTTTTTGATTTTAATTAGGGGGAGTCTCCACGATTTTAACCGTATGCCTACGTATCCTCTTAGGAGGAATCAGAGTCCCATTTCGTAGTTCGCGTGGTTTGTGTTTTTTAGGGATTACAAAAATATTTGAATTTCCCGTGTGCTTTGCCTAGTTGTTTGAATAACGACAATTTTGGATGAAGCGCACAGTCGATTTAAATATTATCGTAATCCTTTTGAAAAGTTAGTTGTCGTTTAATTTGATTAGAAAAATAATTTGGTGTTTGGTTGAATATTTTTTAAGGTATTAATTATAAAAAAGAGTTTTTATTAATGCATGCTAAAAAAACAATTTTAATGCAATTAAATAGTAAATATTTTTTATGAGTTTGAAAAATAATGTATTTGATTTATGAAATAATTAACATAATAAAATAATTATAAAATAGGAAATATATAATATAAAAAAATTATAAAATAAAATAATAAAGAAAAATAGATAAAACGTGGGGGGTGTAAATTATATTAGAGGTAGTAAAATACGGGGGTGTTAATAGCTTGGGTCTGAAGTCAGATACTGAATTCATGCCCAAAAGGACAGGGGGTATAGGTTTGAGTTACACAACAAATTGGGGGGGTGCAAGGAGCTAGGGCCTAAGTCCAGATTTTAGACTTGGCTCGTTTGGCCTGGGGGGTATGAAATTGCAGGCGCTAGCAAAATAAAAAAAGAGAAGGTGTGAATGCTAATGGGCTCGTCCCAGTGAGGTTTGGGAGAGTCCGCGTAGGCTCCGTGTGTGTGGTCACACGATGGTTATCGTAGGAGTGTGTTTTGGAACGTAGGATAGTAATCATGTGGGTATGAACGAGGGAGTATGATCACACTTGCGAGCACGCACATAAGGGATTATTAGACACACTATATTTTCATTTTACAAATTACATATTTCATTTTCTGTTTTACCATCTTCTCTCTCTCTCTCTCTCCGCGTCTCTATACTCTCATCTCTCTCCACACACCACAAACCCAAACTCAACCTCCAATGGTGGTGGCGCTACTTCTCCTTCTCTTCCCCAGTACAACAACGACAACCTATAACCCAATAATCCCAAACCCCAAATCTGCAAGAAAAAATGCAACCATAATATACCCTAAAAGCTAAGGGTTCACCTCAGCCGTATTTCTTCTTGTTTGCTTTTGATCCGAGTTCTTTTGTCTAATCCCTCATTTCTGTTTGGCAGGTTACAACGATGAAATGGATAGCAACGATGGTGCGAGGGTGAAGGTAGCGGCGGTGTGGTGATTAGATTTAGGGTTCCATATGTTTGAACCCTAGGCGGAGATGGGAACTCTCTGGGGCCTCCGTCTCTGTTAATTTTATATTTCTGTCAATCTCTCCTCCCTTTTTGTTTAATAATTTTTTTCCTATAATCTTTATGTCCTTTTATTGTTAGAAATATCTAGGTTTTTATAGAAATTTTGAATTAGGTATTTTAGGAAACAAGTTATGTTATCGTTCATTTTTAGAATTTAGGAAATGTTTTGATTGTAATTGATCTTTGTTGTAATTGCTTTAATGATTTGTTTCTGCTTTTGTTCGTGCAAGTTAATATTGATTGTGTTTGTGTTTAACTTGATCATGTTTCTGGAAAACTTTGAATGTGATATCAATTTGATTTCGTTGTAAAACAAGCATCATTCCTCTTTAATCCGTGTAGTGAGTGTTTTCTAGTTTTGGGGACACACATTTTTGACTGGGTTGTATATGTATTGGGCCTAACATTTTGTTATTTGTAACAACATCAACTTAAACGAAATGGACCTGCATACTCTCTTTTACAAAAATGTTATTTTCTCAATCAGAAAACAAAACAAAGTTTAACTTTATAACATAATTATAATAAAAATAAATGTTTAATAATAATAAAAAAAATGTTATAACTAAGGAAAAACATTTTTCTCAAAACAAAACCAAAAAATGAATTGGGCCATATTGTTTTCAAATATTGGGCGTTAAACAAAAATGCATTTTTTTATACACCACTCTGCCTAGATGGGCCATTATGATTTAGAAATGTCCTAATATTACTTCAATAGCGCGCACCCCTCTTCTATATTCTAGGTGGACTAAAAATTCTATGTGGACCCTTTCTCATATAGAAAGGCCCGTTAATTTCTTTATAAGACAAAGATCACTCTTTATAAACTTTAAACCCATATAAATAAAAATTATATAATATGATTTTTTTTAAATAGAACCCTAAACATAATATAAGGGTAAGGCAAATTTGGGGTATGACGCCTAGTTTAGTTCTTTGTGTATTTGTGTGCTTTATTGTTTTGTTTTTTTTTCTTGTTTTCTCTAATTTTATGGTTATATATCTTGTTATATTCCAAAGTTGTGATGTTGGAATTTAAGGGTGATATATTACTAGAAGTGAGACTCATTACACATGTATGAGAAACTATTTGGATTAGAAGGTGTTGTGTAGCGAACAGACTTTCAAGACTCCTTATCTTGTTAGTCTACGCAAAGACCCCTCCTAGAGTAGGTCATGTGGAGGTGTTATTGGTGTACATCCCTATGTATGGATTGTAGTATTTTCTAATGTGTACCGATGAGTCTAGGAACCTTTAAGAACCCTTACCCGTTGTTTGGACTCCTATAAACCAAGGGTTGTGTAGTGCTTAACTTACCAAGCACCTGTGTTGGAAAGTGGCCCAAATACCTCCCTTGGAGTAGTTTCTTTTGGATATAATATTGGCTTGGCACTGCCTGTGATACATCGATATTATCGTCAAAATGGAGCATTGATCCCAGTAATTTGTTTATCCGAAAACCATTAGAACCACCTTGCGAGGGGAATTGTTGGATAGACGTCAAAACTATGCCCGACCGTCCTTTAAACTCCTACATGTGTGGACTTTACATGTGAACTGTGTATAGCAACAACATGACATTGTACTGCATCACATTGAATTCTTACATGCATTACCATGTATTTCATCTTCATCAGAAAAACTCATTTCATCTCTCCTGTCCAGAAAGATCAAACTAATTACCCAACACTTGCTCATAATTTGAAGGATGTATCAAAGAGCTATAAAAGATCTTCAGCTAGGTCAGGATCAGTTGAAAGTAGAGGTCAACCACCTGAAAAGTTAGATGGGCTTGGTCCTAGACATCTTGTAAGCCTTGTTGAAGAAGAAGAGCAACACCACACCATTTGCTACAAAAAAATTGGTTACATCTCTCCAGTCGTCTGGAGTCACCATGGGGAAAATACATCCACATGGGGAAAGCTTCCCAGTTTGAGGTCCTCCTCCTAGATGTTATACTCGGCCTTTACCTCCAAAGATTCCTCGACAACATCCACTACTTACTCCGCAACTAAAGCAGATGGGTCTTAATCAACAGAGGAATCCTCATTACCGAAAGTATAACCTGCAAGATATTCAATCTATCCCAATGATGTATACTAAATTGTTTCCATACTTGAATCAAAGTCATGTTGTAGTACCAAGGGAGATAAAATCAGTTCCAGGGACTCCTAAGGTTTGGTTTGATGACAATGCAAGATGTGTTTTCCATGAAACTCTGTAGGACACACAAGTGAGATTTGTTTTTCTTTCAAATGTTGAGTTCAAGAGCTGATTGATGACAAGATTATGACTTTCAGGCAGAACGATTCAAACATAGACATCTTGGTTACAGGATTAGATGATAGTGACACTACAGAATCCCTAAGGATAATTGGAACCTTTACTTTCCAAGAAAGTTTTTAGACTCTAAAGAATTGTGTTGACAATGATGGAGTCCAGGTGTTAATTGCAGGAAATGAGGTATTCTTCAGCAAAGATATAACTAATTCTAGAAAAGGGGAGTCTATCGCAGCACCAGCGCACTACCCTCAACCACTACCTGTCAGGACTCCTCTCCAGCAGCTGCTGTTTGTTTCTCTTCAAGGTTTGAATCAAAATTTCCAGAGTCAAGCTCGACCTTGCATTAACTTGGAAAGAAGGAATGCTCCTCTGGATCGAATTCCTATGACCTACAATTAGTTTCTGCAATACTTGGTTCAAAGCTCATTGGTGGTTCCCAAATTTCTTAATCCACCGAAGATGTTCCCTTCTAGGTATGAACCTAATGTAAAATGTAGATATTAAGCTGGAACAGGAGGACACTCAATAGAGGACTGCAATCCCTACAAAGCCAAGGTCCAACAGTTGATTGACGACAAGAGCTGTCATGCCCCATATTTGACCGCCCCATTTCAAACAGTTAAAATTATTTTAAAACTTGGGTTTTATAAAATTATTTTGGTTTATTTACACTAGCATTTTGAGTTTTATAAATATTCATTTTCAATTCATTTTGTCCATTTAAAAATATATAATAGTTTATTATTTATATTTCTTAAATAACAAAAACTTGCTTACGCTTCATATACTTTCAATTGGCTTTTTATTTCAAATAAGTAACATATCATAATTAGTGAGGGAGCAAGCTTACAAACATAAGGTCATGGGTTCGAATCTCACTTGGTACACTTTGGATATTTTTTCTGTTTATTTGTTACTAACTTTATTTCCATTTTTAATTATTCTTAAAATCACAAAAATCACATTTTTTATTATTTAATTATTATTTTAGTTTTATTTATTTATTATATTTTAAAAATATTATTTTTTATTAAAATTATTGTTTTATTTAAAAAATAGTCAAAAATCTTAAAAATAAATAAAATCTAAATCTTTTTCCAAACCATATCTTGCACATGGACACAAATAGGTCCAGATTCTTAATTTTGCTGACCAAGATAGAATCTTTGGGATTTTTACTGTTTGGGTAATTTCTTTATTTGACAATTTGACATAATTTCTCAGATTATAAATAAATCTCTTTTCCTTCATAATAATTCACCCACGAATCCTACAATTTTACGCATACACAATTTCACACTTTTATCAACAATTATCCACAATTTTGTAAGTCCACAATCTCACTCACTGACACTTTCTTTTGGTATTATTTTTTAATTTTTGACCCATGATTTAATATGAGGTCTCATTTTATTCTAGGGTTTTTGTCAAATTATTTTGAACCATATAATGAACATTTAGTGGTATAAGTTTTCAAATTATATTTTGTAATAACAACTTTATCATAATACACTTTGTTTCGTACATTAGTAATTTTTCAAACCATGTAGAGATTACTGACAAAAATTCAAGTTTTTTTCATGAACATAACCCTCCTTCACAAATTTACGCTACCGTTTCAAATTCACACTCATAAACCGTAACCATGCTCATTATCACTAAATTCCATTTTCACAAACTCAACTCTCATCATCAAAATTTCAAACCAAAGACCTGTAAAATTCAGTCCAGCACCACGTTACACAAACACAACCACCACGCGGCATCGATGAAATCAATCACAATCAAATTTAATAGAACATATCATAGGAATATTAAATTATTGGTGTTGTTGTTTTTTTCTTTAACCTTCATTGTAGGAAAGAAGAAGAGGAATCCGAGATGACAATAACATGGCGGTTGAAACAACAGATTCGGAAAAGCCGACGAAGCCCTCCCGCCGGACAGACCCCACCATAATTGTTTGTTGGTGTTTACTATAATTGGTTTTTCAGGAATCAAAGCAAGGATCTAGAATCAGGAATCAAAACAAAAGTTATGTTGAATCCCTTCGGTTTTTGATAATTGTTTTTTTCTCTGAGAAAGAAAGAGGATGGCAGAGAGGTAGAAGATCGTGAGCACAAAAAACAATGGAGAGAGAGAAAAGGGCCACGATCTGCTTTTGTATCCCACAGGTTCCATTTTTCATTTTCATTTTTTATATTTTATTAATATGCCACGTGTTGCAACCTAAGAGGCTAGGATTTTGAATTGAAAAAAAAATGAATAGATGCCTACTAATGGATGCATCAGTAGCGCCCCATCTCCCCAAATATATGCTTCTCTTGTTTTTTTAATTTATTTATTTAATTATTGTTTAGGAATTAAGGTTTAATATTAATTAGGCCTCTGGGCTATTTAGTTTACAAATTTCTAGTATATCATACTTATATCTCATTTCTCACCTCCTTTTGATTTTTCATTTCAATTTTTATTAATTAATTTAGTTTTTTTTTTTAATTAACAAAAATACAAATGACGGGATATACATCCTAGAGTAATTAATAGGTCGGCCCAACGCCTTATCAATTAATTATTCAAATCAAAACATTTAAAAATCATCAACAAATTAAATGAATTTTTTCGCCCTACACGATCTAATTCTAATAAGGATCAACTCCTTATAAAAATCTATTCTTCGCCTAGTGCGACTTAATTCAAAAGAAGATCAACTCTTCCTCAAAACTCAAACTTTAATCTAAAACATCTAACCAATCTTAAATCATTTTTTCCACTAACATAATGAAAACCTCAAGAACATTTTTGAAAAAGGATTAAATAGCATTGCCTTCAAATCAAACTTCAAATTGCGTCTACGATCACTCATTTTTTCAACCCAGAGAAGGTTCAAGGATAATTTGAAAGCAATTCTACACAATCCTATAAAAGACACAAACCAAACACTACGAACTACAAAATTGGACTCTGATTCTTCGCAAGGAGATACGTAGGCACTCGGTTAAAACTAAGGCGAGTTCGGTTATTAAAAAATTAAACCTTTTCTTATTTACATGGAAATAATAACTTAAGTAGAAATCCACGATTTATCCCTAAATCTAAAAGTGGAGACCCTTGAGAAAAAGGGAGATGAAGGGTGCCTAACACCTTCTCTTCGTCTAACCGACTCACGAATTTAGAATCTTTGTAAGAATTAGGGTTACCCGTTATTTCTCCGTTCTTTGGACTAAAATTAAAGGTGGCGACTCTTTATTTTTTGCCGGTTATGACAGTTGGAAACTCTGCTGGGGACACAACCCTATGGTTAGAGTTTTCCCTCCTTGTAGGTCTAGATTTTTGGGGTTGTTTCTATTTATAGCATGTTCTTATATTTATTTGTTTATTGATTTATTTTATTTTATTTTTCATCATTATTATTATCATGTTATTTATATTATAGGTGGGATTTAGTTTCAAAAAATATTAAATCTTAGAAGAAAGATTGTCAATTGGCCAATGGGGTTTAACATCCCTATGAGTTTTTGCGGCAACTTCTCCTATAGTTGGTCGAATTCCGAGAAATATCTTTGGAGGGCTAGCCTCTCTTGGAGATAGGACTTTGGATTTGATCAATGACTCTTTGTATAACCCTAAAACAAAATATCATGGTGAGACCTTGAATGACCTAAGTGACAAAAATCTCGGTCTACAAAGAGGCTCCACTTAAGGGAGGCCATTGTGCCTTTTTCCTATAGTGTTATCCATGACACCCTTAAGAAAACCACATTTGGGTTGGATAAAATAAATTTAGAACCTTCTGTAGGATCCCTCCTGTAGGATCCCTCCTGTAGGTTGTTCTAATAAAAAAAATTTCCTTCATAAGGAACCTTCCCATGAAGGACATCTTTTCATTATCCCTAAACCCATAAGGGTTTCCTTTTGTCCATATCAATCCCTACCCCCGCAAGGTTTTTCCTTTCACATGTTGGTATCTTCGAACCTGTTTAGGTTTTATTCCCTAAACCCACAAGGGTTTTAGTTTGTCAATTACAATCATTAGATCCATAGGCATTCCATTAAATATGTTATAATCCCTAGCCCGTAGAGAATTTCATTTGTCTATTACAATCCCTAGCATGTAGGGATTCCTTTTGTCTTTCATTATCCATAACCTTTGAGGAGTCTCCTTGTGCTCGTCACAATCCCTAAGTCAGTATAAGGTATCCTCCTTTCCATTTAGGTTTCCTTAGGTTTGTCAAATCTTTAGGCTATAAGGGCTTCCATAGCCTGTAGGATTTCTTATTGGCTATCATAATTCCTAGCATGTAGGAATTTCCGTCTGTCTATTGTAACCCCTAGGCTATAGGGGTATTCCTTTGTACATCTTCGACTCTTAGTCCTAATTCCTAGCCTGTAGGAATTTTCGTCCGTCTGTCTAAATCTTTAGCCTGTAAGGATTTCATTAAGTCCAACGTCGTTGCTAAACCCGTTTAGGATTCCTTATGTCTGTCATAATCCCTGAAACTAAGGTTCATCCTTCAACCTGTATAGGGTATCCTCATGTTTACCTCGATCATACGCCCGTGTCACATTGTATACCCATGAAACTTTTAGCATACCCTTAAAAACCAAATATATTTTTACATACCCCTGCAAACGCATTTCTAGTTTCTCCCTTATCCAATTGCAATCCAGCTAGTAGATTTCCCGATGCTCAAGAACAAATTCCAAGCATGCTTCAAGAAAGCTGTGAAGGAATTCAAGAAAATCCTAAATTGTTGAAGGAGAAAGTCAACCATTGAGCTTGATCCTACAAGTCCTACAAAGGAGAGAAGGCAACCCTTCTTCATACAAGCCAAAGTCTTACAACGCCTCAAATGCAACTATCACTGGTGATTACTCCATATCAGAGGCTACAGTATTGACAAGAGCGAATGCCCTCACACAATAGGTATGCCCAAGAAAAGTCAAGGGTTACTCCCATACTTTGACAAATCCAAGAGCATCCAGAAGCTCTCTTAAATTCAAGTGGATCAACAAAGAAGCTCTTCCATAGGATCATTAGAATTTATCAATTACAAATTGTAATTTCCTAGTTTCTAAGTTTCATTTATTGTAACTTTGTATCTTTTGACTAGTAATTCGAATAAAATGACCATGCATGTTTCCGAAGTCAATTCATTCGTTTCACTCTTTCATCACTTTCCATATATAATCAACGACTTTTCCGTTTTTCTTTTCACTTTTCCATCTTTCACCTTTAACAAACTTTGAGGGAGAATGATGTAAACTAAATAACTAAATTTTTCTAAATGTATGCTTTCAATGGTAAGACCGAGCTAATGATGTACGATATTGTTTCAATTCCAAAATAGTAGAGAAATAAGGAGTTAATTCGTAGTTAACCCCCCGAGCAAGGAGTTAGAGTTTTGTTCTATTTTCTAAAAAACCTTAATTTCAACCAAGGGAAAGGTAGATTTAAATTAATTCAATGGAGCATCCTAATCTTAGGAGAATCAAGTCAATCTAAGAAAAGGTTCAAGCACATCCTGTTCCTTGCATCCATCATCCAAGGTTAAGGAGTTAATGAAGATAAAACCCACGACGTCTTCCTCCTTAGTACATCATTCAAGATCAAGGAAACAATGAAGATAAGCTTACAAAGTTAACATGGAAGTCATAAATGTTCAAAAAAAAAAAAAAAGAATTTCAAAAGGAGAAAGCCCGCTAATTTAAAGAAAATAAAAAAAAATTGACTTAGGCAAAAGTTAGAGTATCCCGATGGACCAAAGTTCAAAAGAATTGGTCCATGCAAAAATATGAGATTGAAAACAAATAAATTGGAGAAAAAGCTTGTGACAACCACCTCAAGAATCATCAAGTTTTCTCATAAATGCTTGGATCTTATCAATGCTTTTCATCGGTGCTTGGATCTTTACTAATGCTTCTGCTCATCATCGCGACTATGAAAATTCTCTTGCAGATTGAATACATCAATTGGATTAATTGAAAATAGGATTGGAAAACATCAAGGAGAATGGGGTGGGTTAAAATAAATATTGAGCCTTATATCCTTTGTTTCTTAAGGCTTGAACCAAGGCCACGTTACAACCCCCAAAAGTCCTAATTGAAGTAAGGTCAACTATGAAAGCATACTCGACAAAATTTGTGTTAAACTGACTCCTATGTTTGTTAGTTATTGCTAACCACTTCGCTTCTCCGAATCTTCATCTCTAAATCATCCATTTCTTCTCCGTGAAAACTTCGATTTCAAAACTTGCATGTGCACCACTAAGAAATACTTTTCAAAATGTACACTTGTATATACGAATCATACTTAGCATCAAGGAGATCTCAAAAATTGGTTTAATCAAAAGCGATCCTTTCCAGGAAGCTCCTAACTAGGGGAAAAATCATCTAAGAGGAGCCCTATGATCATAGGCAAGAATAATGATCATAGAGGTATATCACATGAAGATCCTATTTGACTAGGGGAAAAACATCTAAGAGGAGCCCTATCATTAGAGGCAAGACTAGTGAATGTAGGGGCATCCTATTAACAAGGGGTGATCATTCCAATATTCAATCAACTTGGGTCAAATTTCAAAGCACCCGTTAATCAGGGGCATACCTTTTGAAGGGGAATTCCTTAATCAAGTTCATATCACAACATGGTAGGACTCAATTTCCTCTTTCGACAACTTCTCAAGGCCTAATAATAGAGGGAAACCTTCGAGAATCGAATGTTGGGGCAGTGCATATCAACTTCATCCTACTGCATGTAGAATCCAAGTTTCCTTTCAAGCAATTTCAATTACAAACTTTTCAAAGATTCAAATCTTGGGGAAATCTATATCAAGTTCATGGTGAGGTCCAAGTTCTTTCTGAGGGTACCTCCTCCTGATCCTGGAGGTTGGGGGCATATCTTTCAAAATTCAAATGTTGGGACAAACCACTATGAGGCTCGATCAAAAGGAGTTTATTCAAACTGATTCATCAAAGAAAAATATCTCCAAGAGTTCGTTAATCAGGGGCATAGTTCAAGATAGTGAGGCCATTCATATTATGATCAAACTACTTCCAAGATCATATCAAGGAGAATCTCTACAAATTAACAAATTAGGGCAACACCCTCCACGAAGGGGAAGCTTTTCTACGCACTTTCACTACCACCAATGGATCCTTCTCCTACATCATCAATCTTCAAGTTCAAATCGAGTATCGGGAAATCGTGTGACTAGAATCCTTGTTACACAAGCAACCTCTCTGCGTCTTAACCATCCACGACCTACCACAAGGGCATCATTCAAAAGCATATAAGTCTGTATAAAGCATTCATTAGGTTACTTTGATCCAGAATTGGACCATACTTGTCATTTCATCCATATGACGAATTACGACAGCATGGATCAAGCATATAACAAGCTCAATCATTCATTAGCATTTCAAAAGTTCAACATCCATCTATATGTATCCAAGTCACGCATTCTATTCATTGGTCAATTGTTACATACTACACATTAGCACTTGCATCTACATGCATACATGACATATTATAAACCAAGATTTAGGAACTCCCGTAAAGATCCCAAGTAAATTTTCAAGGGAATCACTATTCTCAATCCACGTGTAATCTCCAACTAAGTCAGTAACATCTCTCAGACTATTCCTCCCGGTGAGTCCGTCGTATGAGCACTCTTCATCAAAATCGTAAGCAGCCTTACGTAGTTTCTAGCCATTTAAGACGTGAGAATCTTCACGCAATATCCATCAACCATCCAAGACATGAGCAACCTCACGCAATTTTATCAGCCTAAGACGTGAGCAGCTTCACGCACTTCAATCAAAATATGACGTGAGCAACCTCACGCATTTTTTATCAGCCATTTAAGATGTGAGCAGCCTCACACGTTTTCCATTAGCATAAAGACATGAGCAACCTCACACAATTCTTTATTCGCGTTTCATACAAGACGTGAGCAGCCTCACACAACCTCATCCATTATTCATTCGTAGGTAGCCCTACAAAGCATAAGCATCCTCATGTGTTCATCAGCCATCCGTACGTAAATAGCCTTACGTAAAAATCGTGAGTAGCCTCACACTTTCCAATCACATGATCGACGTCTCTCGATGAACTTTCCGATATTAGCGACCTTGTTGTTTGTTTCACCTTTCCAAGTTGATACTATTCCAGTAACCCTATGGATGTTTGTAAAGCCCAGTTCCTATCTAGCATGTCTTTTCAAAAACCCAATTCCCGCCTGGTGCATCATTTCAAAAGTCCAGTTCCCGTCTGGTAGTCAGTTCTTGTCTGACAGTTCAATCAAAACCAATTCCCTTCTGGTAGTTAGTTATCATCTGACACATTTCACCAGTTCCTATCTGGTAGTCAGTTCTCGTTTGACACCTTATCTTAAACTCCAGTTCCCGTCTGGTAGCCTATCTTGACATTTGCAGTTCAAATAACACGGGCAGTGCATTTATCAATCATCCCATCATTTCAATTCATAACATTATCATATCAAGCATACATACCATGCATCATGAATACATTAAGCATTATCATATCAAACATGCATACATGCATTACATTCAATCATACATGCCCATGAAAACATCGGAAAATCTCAAGGCATGCTTACCAGCTAAGATGCACTCAATTTCAAATACAAGCTCACCACTATCCATTACTTATACTATCACTATAGTCACCCCAGTTGAGAACAGACACAACCTTCAAAGGTACCACTATCAAAATTTCACTAGGCAACTTACATATGATTCATGTCCAAAGCCTATGGTGGTAAATACACGAAATCTGCGC
The DNA here is from genome assembly GCA_948472305.1 of Vicia faba. Taxonomy (NCBI): domain Eukaryota; kingdom Viridiplantae; phylum Streptophyta; class Magnoliopsida; order Fabales; family Fabaceae; genus Vicia; species Vicia faba. The sequence continues at coordinate 260,732,713 of OX451739.1, forward strand.
TTATTTTCTAGATGTTGATATATTATCCGCGTCGTCATATCTAGGTCTTTTATATTCAGGCTTTAGGCATTGGTGAGTTAACTATGTCATCCCTTTTTAGTTTTTGGTTTATTGAATAGTCTGTCTTTCAAAAATTTTTGGTCAAAATTTAGGATCTTTCATTATTTAATAACCCTCCAATTCGAATGTGCAAGACCTTTGCATTCTCGCACCTTCAATTAAAGAGTAATTAAATAGGGGCAGTTGTCATACCCCAAATTTGACTGCCCCATTTCAAACGGTTAAAATTACTTTCAAACATGGGTTTTATAAAATTCTTTTGGTTTACTTACACTAGCATTTTGGGTTTTATAAATATTTGTTTTCAATTTATTTTGTCCATTTAAAAATATATAATAGTTTATTATTTATATTTCTTAAATAGCAAAAATTTGCTTACCCTTCATATACTTTCAATTGGCTTTTTATTTTAAATGATAACATATCACAATTGGTATGGGAGCCAGCTGGCAAACATAAGGTCATGGGTTTGAATTTCACTTGGTGCATTTTGGATATTTTTTCTGATGGACAATGCTGCACACAACAACCACACGTCCTAGCCGCTCCGATTTAAGTTGTAGTCCTTCCGTTCAATTTTTTGCTCTTGGGTTTTTGTTAATTGTTTTTTTTTCTCTGAGAAAGAAAGAGGATGGGAGAGAGATAGAAGACTGTGAGCACAAAAGACGAGGGAGAGAGAAAAGGGCTAAAATCTACTTTTGTATCCCATAGTTTCCTTTTTCATTTTTGTTTTTTATATTTTATTAATATGCCACGTGTTGCGACCTGAGAGGCTGAGATTTTGAATTTAAAAAAAATGAAGAGATGCCTACTAATGAATTAGGGATTAATGTTTATTTATATGTTTCTATTTTTTAATTTTAAATTTATTTATTTATTTAATGTTTAGGAATTAGGGTTTAATGTTAATTGGGCCTTTGGTCTTTTTGTTTTACTAATTTCTAGTATATCATACTTATATCTCATTCCTCACCTCCTTTTGATTTTCCTTTTCGATTTTTATTAATTAATTTAGTTATCTTTTTTTTTTAATTAAAAAAATACAAATGACAGGATGTACATCCTCGAGTAATTAATAGGTCGGCTCGACGCCTTACTAATTAATTATTCAAATCAAAACATTTAAAAATCATCAACAAATTAAATGAATTTTTTCGCCCGATGTGATCTAATTCTAATAAGGATTAACTCCTTATAAAAATCTATTTTTTCGTCTAGCGTGATTTAATTCAAAAGAAGATCATTTCTTCCTCAAAACTCAAACTTTAGTCTAAAACATCTAACCAATCTTAAATAATTTTTCCACTAACATAATGGAAACCTCAAGAACATTTTCAAAAAATAATTAAATGGCATTGCCTTCAAATCAAACTTCACACTGTGTCTACGATCGCTCAGTTTTTCAACCCATACAAGGTTCAAGGATAATTTGAAAGAAATTCTATGCAATCCTATAAAAAACACAAACCAAACACTATGAACTACGAAATTGGACTCTGATTCTTCGCAAGGAGATACATAGGCACGCAGCTAAAACCAAGATAAGTCCAGCTATTAAAAAACTAAACCCTTTCTAATTTACATGGAATAATTAACTTTTAAGTGGAAATCCCTGATTTACCCCTAAACCTAAAAGTGGAGCCCCTTGAGAACAAGGAAGATCAAGGGTGCCTAACACCTTCCCTTCGTCTAAGCGACTCACGAATTTAGAATCTCTACGAATTAGGGTTACCCTTTATTTCCCCATCCTTAGGACAAAAATTAATGGTGGCGACTCTTTATTTTTTGTCGGTTACGACAAGAGCTTAGTCTTTGAAGAGGATCATCCAAAGGGAAAATGCGAGTACCATACTGGAACGATGGGGCATTATATCACAGATTAAGAGAGTTTTCAAGTCAAAACACAAAGGTTAATTGTAACCAAGTCCCTATTTCGTTAGAAAGAAACTTTGAATGCATATGCTTTGAACCTAAAGACATGCAGTGAGAATAAAAAGGGACCTCTAAAACCCCTTAAAATTATGTATCACAAGGAAAGCATCAGACATATTGCAAGTGTGATGTCACCATTCCCCTGTGAAAATATTGAAGTAACACCTTAGAGTTACAACATTGCCACCCATGCAAGTGGAAGCTCAGAAGAAATAGTGAGTAGGTCTGGAAAGACTGCCTTTTGTGGAGAGCTTGAAGATATAAAGGGCTTTCACAATAATTCCGGAGAGCATGATGATTTCAACCTTTGTATTAAAAATTGATAGTCAATGAATCAAGCATGAGAAAGCTTTCTCAGCGCTGACGGCTCATCAGATCTTTATCATTTGCATTTGTAGTTTCTTCTTGTTTTCTAAATGTTTATTTGCTTTTAATTTTTTTTTAATTTTAATGGTAATATTAATGAAATGAACATGCATTTGTTTGAATCAATCCATTTGTGTTCACTCATTTTCCCAATTTTTATTGAAAAAAAGAAAAAATATATCACTATTTCTTCTTTCCCTTTTTTATTTATCAAAACTTTTGTTTTAGCAAAGATTGGAGGGAGCATGATGAGAATGAAGTACCCATGATAATTGTTGGTATGCTTTCGAATAAAACTCTACTGACGATGTGCAGACATTGCTTCAATTCCTAAACACTGAAGATATAAGGAAGTTAATCCATCGTCAACCCTTTCGAGCCTATAAGTTGAAGTTTCATTCATAAATAAAAATCCTTTTATTTAAACTAGGGGCAGGGTAGTTTTAAGTTAATTTGAATTTTCATTCCAAAGAATCGTCTGAACACCTAAATGGCTAAACCATATGCTCTTCTTTACACACAATAACAAGTGTTGAAGTCATCAGAAGAATCCAAGAGCATAGTGGTCATCCCTCAATAATCAAATGATGTGGTAGTCACGATCCTGTTCAAACCAAAGAAATAAACGTCAGACACATTGTTCCAAAAATGTTAAAAAAAATTAAAAACCCGCTAAGTCGAACCACGAAGGCGACCTAGGAAAAAGTTAGGGCATCCCACTAGACTGAAAGCTCAAAAGAAGTAGTCTAGGAAAAAGTTAGGGAAAGAAAAAATAATAAAAAATGAAAAAATAAGTGATCATCATATCAGGAACCAAAGGGTCACCGTTGTAACCGGTTTTAAAATGAGAGTCTCTCACCCTTAATTTTTATCTTTAGGAAGGGAATATAAAGGATAACCCTAATTTGGCCTGAGATTTAATGTTGTTGACTCGTTTTAAGAAGAAGGGAAAGTGTTAGGCACCCCTCATCTAACTTGTTCACAAGGATACTAGGGTTTAGAATTGAAATTTTAGGAAATAGGGTTTTAATTTTTATTAGAGGAACTCACCACGATTTTGAGTCGTATGCCTATGTATCCTCTTAGGAGGAATCAAAGTCCCAATTCATAGTTCGTAGTTGGTTGGTGTTTTTTATGGATTACGAAGATGTTTTGAATTTCCCTTGTACCAAGTCTAGATGTGTGAATAGCGGAGTTGCTAGATGAAGTTCGCAGTCGATTAAAATATTTTTGTAATCCTTTTTGAAAATTGTTTTAGAGGTAATTAAGTTATTAAAAAAAGAGAGTTTAGTGTTGGTTAAATATTTTTTAAATGTATTAATATATAAAACATCTTATTAATGCACGGTTAAAAATAATTTTAATGTAATAAATGCTTGGATGAGTTAGAAAATAAATATTTGATTTTTTAATAATAATAATAATAGTAAAATAATATTAGAATTTTATAAATATATTAAATTATAAAAAATAATAATTATAAAAAATAAAAGAAAAAAAACACAGGGAGGTGTATTTTGTATTAAGATAGTAAAATAGGGGGATATGGGAAGTAGGGCCTTGAATTCAGATGTTGAACTCAGGCCCAAATGCAGAGGAGGTGAGTCATTGCACAAGTTAGTAAAAATGGGGGGTTTAGTCAGCAAGGGGCCCAAGTCCAGATGTTGGACTTGGCCCAATAGCACTAAGGGGTATGGATTTTGTTGACATAGCAAAAACGACAGAACAGGGGCCGTGAATATCAGGGGCTTAGGCCCAAACAACATGGGATCCATTTAGGAAAAGTGTGGGAGGGATCACGGTGTTATAATGGGCGTGTGAATCATGAGCGTTTGATGATGATCTAAAGGTTATGGTGGGAAGCATATGGTAAGGATTAGGGCGCGCGAACACATAATCAAGAAGCGTTTATAAAAGTGAATCATTGGGCTCAGAGCCCATTTATTCCTTCTTTTCCTCTCTCTACAATGAAACAAAAAATAATTTATAAAACATAGAGAGAGAGAGGCTCTGACCTCTCTCTAAAACTCAGGTGGCCGAAAATCTCCCTGGATGCGCCGTCCACCTTCTGCCACCACCAACCACCCATTTTCCCCACTTTTCTAGTTGATATCCAACCGAAAACTTCAAACATTCAAACTCTCTACCATGAATCTTCATCTGGGTTCATAGAACCATAATAATCCTAAGGGTTCCTGATGAACCCTAACTGTCCAAAAACCCAGAATACCCAAAAGTGAAAAACACTAACCCTAATATTCAAACAACCCTAAGAACCCTAACCATATGATCTAAGAACCCTAACCCGAGGTTAGAACCATAACCCTAAAAAACCCAAAATTTATAGAAACAAAATATCAAACATGCAAACATTACAACAAGGATTAAAAGCCCTAAAGCTAAGTTATTCGTGTTACCTCTTCTTCCGTGATACTGGTCGTATAGTTTTGATTTCCTGAATCCTCCCTCTGATCTCTCACTTCTTCTTCTTTTGCTTGCAGGTACCAGAGTGGTGGCGGTGTAGCGACGGTGGCTTGAAGATGAGAAAGGCTTGGTTTGAAGTTCTTAAGGTTTCAGATATTGAAACCCTAAGTCTTTCTCCTTTTTGACCTCTTGTCAACTCGTCTTCTTAATTTCTCCTCCCCTCTAGAAATTTTTTAGGTTCTATTTATAGGTATAAATTTTAGATAGATTAGGAATATGTTTTATGATTGACGCTATATTTTGTTGATTTAGGGTAGATTGATGAATTAGGAGATTTAATTTGATTGCAATCGATTCGATTATGTTTTTAGAGGGGTTTTTTTACAAATTTTTATGTAAAGATCTGATTGAAAATGATTTGATTTCATTTTAGTTTTGTGTGCATTACTTCTGTTTGGATTTTAGCAGTAGGTGTTTGTGGGCTTGGGTTACTTAGGGATGAAGGGTTTAGCAAGAACAGGGCGCCGCTGGGAGCTTGGGTTGAAAACCCTAGCTTTGGTTCGGTTGACTTTAGTGAACATTTCAGACAATAAAAAAAAATACTTCTCTTAACAAAATAATAAAATAATAATATTATTAATAAATAATTAATAAAGACTTGATTATGGTAATTTATAAATAAATAAATGAATTAAATCATTGACTCCAGTTAACAGTCTTAGCACAAAGGGTTTCACAAAGACTATGAGCCATCAACTCAATGGGCCTATCCAATAAAAATGAAGCAACAAAAATGTGTATACCCCCCTCCTTAAAGCTTACGAAACAACTTTAATAGGCCATCAAATTTTGATAGCCCAAAATTCTAAACCCCCTGTATTGTAATATACCTCACACTTATATCTTGTAATGAATTCCACAATTTTAATAAACCCCCAAAAACACATAGAAACGTCAAAATGGGCCTTACCCCTTTAATGGGCCTAAAACGTATATATCCCATAGTGAGCTTAGAAACTAAATAAACCCTCTCTCTTTATTAATACAAACCAACGAGTGGATCTTCAACCCCACCTGGGCCTTTCTGATTTAGAAAGCCCATGATCTCTTTTGTTAAAACACACTCCCCTTTTATCAACTTACACCCCACGATAATTTGTCAACAATAAAAGAATAACATTAATGAGGAATTATTTTTAGAAATTAATAGGACAAATTTGGGGTATGACAACCGCCCCTATTTAATTATTCTTCGATTGGATAATGCGAGAATACATAGGTCTCGCACATTCGAATGAAGGTTTATTAAATAATGGAAGACCCCCAAATTTTTTCTGAATCATTTATAAGGATACACTCTACAATGTTCCCAAGAGTATGAAAAATAGGCATAGATGATGATGTATCATCTTACCGGGGTTTGAACAGAAATTTTTTGTTTTGACTTAGATACGACGACGCAGATAACTCGTCAATATCTAAAAGAGATTGTATATTTTTGCATATTTACCATAACCTATGAGGTAAAATAATACAAGTCTGAAAAGTTGACTTACTAATGCTTTGATACTAATATAGTTAGTTTTAAATATATATTTTATCTATTCATCGTAACCTAGGGGATGAACAAAATTTGATAACACATTGCTGCATGGAGACTGATGCAATGAATTATGTAGATTTCGTTATGCTTACTACACCCTAGAGAGTAAACAGTACGAGGATGAACCTGCACATTTATCACGATCTAGGGGATAAGAGACAACAGGGGTGGGCTTATGTTATTCATCACAACCTAGGGGATAAATAGTATAACCCTGAAAATTCACATACCTATCGCAACCTAGGGGATATATATTTGAAGAATTTGTGCGTTTACCACGACCTAGGGGATAAGCGACACAAAGATAGACTCACGTATTCATTACAACCTAGGGAATGAATAATATGAACCTGGTAATTTGCACACCTACCCTAACCTAGGGGGTAGATGATTGAAATGTGTTTTGGTGATCGAATCTTTGATAACTAGATCAAAGATAAGATCAGAGTTTTACCGGTTGCGTCTGTTCCCAACCAAGGTAATTGCTTGCTTCGATAAACTGCCAAATGGACCCAAGATACTGGTTTCACCCAAAGTGTATTTGAAAAAGCCATGTATGATTTATATGCATAATGTCCTAGATCAATATGGAACCCAAAATGTATGTGCATCAAGTATTTTATATATGCCCCAAATATTTAAATATGCACCGAATGTGTGTATATGCCCCAAATATTTAAATATGCACCGAATGTGTGTATATGCCCCAAAATGTAATAAACAATGTTTTTTTTAATATTTTCTCCTATTAAACCAATGGTTTGCATTACCAACTCCCTAACATTGCATTGTTGTGGTATCTTTGAATTGATTTGAACCAAATGAAAGGTGTCAGCAGGATCTTGATTTTGGTATCACATACGCAGGTGTATGGGTGGACGTAGTTGTGGACGTAGACATTTGACGTGGCCGTGGACGTAGGTGTGGACGTGGCCGTAGGCGTGGACATGGACGTAGGCGTGGATTTTCTTATGATGTTTTCCTAACCAAAAATTCTTTTTTAATGTTACATCAAATGCTTTTATTTGTCAAATCCCAAAATGATTTCAACACAGTATTCATAAAAATAATCATAGTATTTTGCAAACAAGTCTAAGAAGAAAAAAACACAATTGAATGATTTTGAGAAAGTCTTTATTGATAAGTATGCCTCTGAATAGGCGAGAGTACAAGATGCAATTCCTTAAAAGAGGTAATCACATAAAGCTTTAAACATGAAAAATGGAAATGAAAATGAAAATTGTTATTGTTGTTTCCCCAATATCCTTTTGATAGCTCCATTCTCCTTTGCTTATGAGTCAAATGATCTAGCTTAATCCCTCTCCTTTGTAGTCATAGTCATGGTTCTTAGATTGCAGTCTTTTTGTTCTTTATTTCTGAATGAGATCCCTAAATTTTTCCTGGATTTCCCTTTCGGGTTTCCAATCCATCGAGATAATAATTTTTTTTGTGTATGTCCCTAATTTTTTCCTGGATTTCCATTTCAGGTTTTCAATCCACCAGAACTCTCCTTTTTTCCTGAGTCGTCCGTTTAGGGTTTGAACTTAGCGAGCCTTTTTATACATAGTATTTTTTGACTGCGTATAAATTTGCCGGATGTTGTAGTTTTTCCCCATCCATTGTTGTGAGAATTAGACCGCTACCAGATAATTCCATTCTTACCACATATGGACCTTCGTAGTTGGGTGTCCATTTACCATGTGATTCAAGGTGAGGTAGCAGAATCTTCTTGAGCACCAAATCCCCTTCTTTGAACAATTAAGGACAAACTTTCTTATCGAATGCTTTCTTCACCCACTTTTGATATAACTATGATGCTCGATCTTGAAATTATCACATAACTCCTTCATCATTTTGTTGTTCAAATTGGACCCGTTATCTGTAATGATTCTGCTTGGGACCCCATATCTGCATATGAGAATTTGCTTGATGAATTGAGTAACCACTTGACTTGTCACATTTGCATAGGATGCCACTTCTACGCGTTTGGTGAAGTAATTAATTGTAACTAGTTTGAACTGGTGTCTATTAGATGCTTTTGGTTTGGTCATTCCTATCATATCAATTCCCCATATTAAAAATGGCCAAGGAGAGCTCATGACATCCAGAGAAGTTGGTGGTACATTCATTTTGTCGGTGTAGATTTGGCACTTGTGACATGTCTTTGTATAATGGTAGCAATCAGGTTCCATCGCCAACCAATAATAACCAGCTTGTGAGATTTTTCTAGCCATGGCATGTCCAATTGTATGTGTTCTGAAAGTACTTTCACGGATTTCTCTCATAAGTGTATTTGCTTCCTGTTTATCCACACCATATCGTAGTTTCTTTTGTATAACATGTAACCATTTAGAAAGAACATTAAAGCTAGCTACCGCATAGTGTGTTTGTCAATGATTGTGGCATTTTCTAGATATTATTGTTTCTCAAGGTACCTCTTCATGTCATAGAACCAATGCTTGTTGTCTGGTCCTTCTTCAATAGTAAGACAATGTGCAGGTTCTTCAAAATGTCTGATCGTAATAAATGGTTCGTGGTTTGGCCAAGTTACTCTAAACATGGCTGATAAAGTTGCCAAGGCGTCTGCCATTAGATTTTTCTTCTTGCGGAATATGACTGAAGGTAACCTCGGTAAATTCTGTAGCTAGCTTCAGAACATGATCTTGATATGGAATCAATCTAGGGTGCTTAGTGTCCCACTCTTTGTTGACTTGGTATATGACTAATTCTGAGTCTCTAAACACTTCAAGATGTTTGATTCTTAGATTGATAGCAGCTTCCAAACCCAAGATACAAGTTTCGTATTCAGCGATATTATTGGTGTAGTCAAAACATGATCTTGCCGTATAAGGTTTGTGAAAATTCTTCGGAGAAGTCAAAACCGCGCCAATGTCGTGCCCCAGTGCATTTGAATCCCCGTCAAACATGAGTGTCTAATGTTCCTCTGGTTCAGGTCCTTTGTTGGGCCCTGGTATTTCGTAGTCACCAATAACCATGACATCTTTGTCTGGAAAATCGAACTTAATTAGTTGATATTCTGGTAGTGGTTAATGAGCTAGATGGTCGACTAGTATGCTACCCTTGAGGGCCTTTTGAGTAACGTATTGGATGTCGTATTCTGATAGTAACATCTTCCATCAGGCAATCCTTCCTATAAGAGCTAGTTTTTCGAACACATACTTTAAAGGATCCATTATTGTTATTAACCATGTGGTTTGAGTTAATATACATTGCCTCAGTCTTTTAGTAGCCCAAGCCAACACACAACAAGTCTTCTCGAGAAGTGAGTACCTGGTTTCTAGTCGGTGAATTTCTTGTTGAGGTAGTAGATTGCATGCTATTTTCTACCCGATTCGTCATGTTATCCCAATACACATTCCATTGACCCTTCAAGCACTATTAGATACATGATGAGCGGTCTTCCGGAAACCGGTGGCATCAAGATTGGTGGCTCTTGTAAATATTGCTTTATTGTCTCAAAAGCTATCTGACAATCGTTATTCCATACCACCGTCTAATCTTTTTTCAATAATTTGAATATAGGCTCGCACGTAGCAGTTAGGTGCAATATGAACCTTGAAATGCAATTCAATCATCCTAAGAAACCACAAACCTCTTTCTCTGTCCTCGGAGCTGGAATTTCTTATATGGCTTTTACCTTATCGGGGTCTACCTCAATATCATGTTGACTTATAATAAAACCTAGTAACTTGCCTAACCTGACACCAAATGTACACTTTTTTGGGTTCAACCTTAGTTTGAACCTTCACAGACACTCGAATAGCTTTTGTAAATGTATGATGTGATCCTCCTCCATATGAGATTTAGCAATCATATCATCTACGTACACCTCAACCTCTTTGTGAATCATATCATGGAATAGTGTGACAAAAGCCCGTTGATAAGTTACCCTTGCATTCTTTAGACCGAATGACATTACCTTATAACAGAAAGTTCCCCAAGGAGTCTTAAAGGTAGTCTTTTCCATATTTTTGGGTGCCATTTTGATTTGATTATAGCCTGAGAAACCGTCGATGAACGAGAATACTGAAGCTTGAGTTGTATTGTCCACTAAAATATCTATGTGAGGTAACGGGAAATCGTCTTTAGGACTTGCTTTGTTCAGATCCCGATAATCTACACACATGCGTACTTTTCTGTCCTTGTTGAGTACTGGCACAATGTTAGCTATCCAAGGTTGATAATATACCATTGCTAAGAACCCTGCGCCAAATTGTTTAAGGACCTCTTCTCGAATCTTGTTGGACATGTCTGGTCGAGTTTTTCTGAGCTTCTGCCTAACTGGAGAGCAACTTTTCTTGAGAGGTATGTGCACCACAATGTCTGTATCCAATCCTGGCATATCTCTGTAAGACCATGCAAATATATCCACATATTCATGTAGCAACTTGATCAGTCTTTCTTTGACTCTTTTCTCCAATGTTGCCCCTAGCTTAATCTCTTTCAGATCTTCCTCTGTGCCATGGTTAATGGTCTTAATAAATTCCTAGTATGGTTGTATATTATCAGCTTTATGCTCTATCTCCCTCGCCAATTCTTTAGAAAGTTCAATATCTTCATCATCTTCCTCGTCTGCTTGGTTGATGGGTGAATCAAAATTATATCGGATAACAACAGTAACATTATCGATGATTATGGGCATGGATCTGCACATTTATCATGTTTTGGTGCACTTTTTAGTATGTGAATTTGGAAAATGCATATGAAGAAAAGTATTGACATTTTTAAATATAAGAGATAAATTCAAGAGAAAGACAAGTATTGTACCCCAAAATTTGCCCTCTCATTCCTCAAGACAATCCTCACAAAGGACTCCCAAAATCCAAGCTTACACAAATATATTTTGATTTTTCAGCATTAAAATTAAGGAAGAAATTGCTAAAAAAGGACAAACCAAATGAAAATGCTCTTTTTGACAAAATTAAAGGAAAAGTAAGTTCCTTTCAATTTTTCATCCTTCGATTGGACACTTTGGCCTTGGTTGCATCTTTCGTTTGGGCGTTGGATTCCTTTGGGGGAAAATTCATTTCATGCTTAGATTGAGGCATTGGACTCATTTGGCTAAGATCATTTCCTGTTTCGTTTTAGCGCTAGACTTCGCTTGAATGTTTGTGCAAATCTTTCGTTTGGCCACACAACATCTTCCCTGCATGTTAGCCAAGACATACAAGGCATAATTTCCCACCATAATAACATACACAAGGCCAAAGTCAAATTTGAAGCAATTTGTTACAAGCTTTGATAGGGAAACACTTCCCATCAAAAAGCTTCAATTCATGAGGCATAAAGCCTCCTGATGATGTCCTTCAATTCAGGAGGCCAAATACTCCCTTTTACCCTCTTTCGATCACACGTTTTCCCCCTGCAGGCCTTATTCATTTGGGGAAATGACTTTCCCAGCATGGCAAGCTTCGGTTGAGCCTTTCATCCCTTGCATGCATATTTTGTTTGGGGGTGTGAATCCTCCAGCACAATTTTTTAGTCATGTCTTTTGTTTGGGCATGTGGCTCCCCTTTTACAAGCTTTCGTTTGAACATATTTGCATAAGGTCACAAGGCATGAACCTGCTGCATACCCTCTTTCGTTTGGCCATATGGCCCCTTTGCAGGCAAATTTAAGTGGGCAGGATCTCCTATGGAAATGGCCTGATTCAAACACACAAATTCTACACCATGCCATTGTCTCATGCGAAAGAAGTACCATGGTGGTGCATTCGAAGGGCAGGCCAGGCATGTCTGGATGTCCCAATCGAATGACATATTTTACTGACCCATCTGAAAAGCATGCATTTGGACCATTCGAAGGAACCCATGAAAGGCCTGGTCGAAAGGCACTAATTTGGCCCCTTCAAAGGACATCCACATGAGCCATTCGAATTACACTTCAATTTGAAAAAAGATATGGTTATTGAAGAGTCTGGTCGAAAGGCAAAGCTAGGGGGTCAAGGAAAAAGGTTGAGATGCCAAAGGTACTTGTTTACCAAGTCCCATACGCTTCTAGAATCAGGCCTGATTCACGGGCCATAAAACTCCAAAACTGCTGCACAGCAGTCCTGCAATGCTGCCTTACTGCTTGCACCAAAATGGCAATAAAACATTGTCTACTCGAAAGCTACAAATATAACATACCCTTTTTGTTTGAACCTTTTGTTTTCCCTCCCAAAGCATCAGCCCAAGCCATCTATAAATAGGAGACATCACCACACATGTTAGGGGCGCCTGAAGGATTGCAAGAAAACACTTGTGAAAATTCTCAAAAATTCTCAAACACTTTCAAACATTCTTTTTTTCAAACATTTCTATACACTAAGAAAAAACCTTCGATTCACCCCGCAAGTGACCATAAAACTACCCTTCGACCCACTTCCCCAGCTACCATACAGTAGGCCTTTGAGTTATCCCTTCACTTGTTATAAAAGAGCTTTCGATCCACTCACACACCTCCTTCGATCCAGTCGCTGCTTTTACAAAGTAGCAACTGGATTAGCCCCAGGAAGGTCCCAACGAACTCCCATTGTCTCTCAGAGAAAACACTTACATCTCCTTTTGTATTATGGACTTCAAGAGGTAAGTTTATTTCAAATATGAGTCTATTCTATTTTTATATCATGTGCACATACCAATAAAAAATGTAGACATTTCTAGACCATGTTTTAGCTTTCGATTCTGACTGCTTATATGTTGAAAACTCAACCTTAGTTAGTTATGCTTTAGACTTTTAGACCCATTGGTTTTTAAGCTAACCCCTGGACTCTAGTTATATTTTGATATTGCATTTTTTTAGAAGTTAAGACAGTTTTGTTATGCCATTCTATTGGCTAGCTGCGCAAGCCTTTCGAATCATAATTTGAGGGCCCAATATGCTTACAAAGAGTTAGCCAGGAGTCTGTGGCGAAGCATGAGCTTTCTTGCTCCTAGGCCTCAAACGAAGGCCAAAACCATGCTGTCTCCTGGACTGTAAAGAAGGCCAGAACTTTTCTATCTCCAAGTCTCAATCGAAAGGCAGAACTATGCCGACTTCCAAGCCCATACGAAAGGCGTGACTACCCTAATTCCAACCCCCAGTCGAAGGAGACAAAAAGGAAAATCAAAGGGTAGGACTTCACTGACTTTAGAATCCAAATCGAAGGAGGCCAGGACATGCAGAATCGAAGGGTGTTTCTGCCTAAATCGAAAGACCCATTTTTCTTGCTTTTATTTTAGTTTTGCCTTTATATTTCCATGCAATTCAATATGGTTGTAATAGTGTAGGGTTTATTTTTTGCATTTTTATTGCTTTTGTATAAATGCTAGTAATTAGGATGTATGATAAGATAAAAAAAACAAGTAGATAACCAAAAGTTCAAAAGACAAATGCATGCAATCAAGCACACTATTCACACATGCACCCTTAGGGTAATTCCACTTGTTGCCACAAAGAAATAGTCATGTCCCTCGAATATGGGCATTTTAGCAAAGACCCTCGATAAAAGATCGTAGTCCCTCGATGACCCTCAATGTTGCCTTCGGTAAACGATCTAGTCCCTAAACGACATTGCTAAAACGTCCCATAAATTGCCTTCTATGACTATACAAACGTCCCACACCCGTCCCTTCACATCCAATAATGGGGATTCTTACCAAATCAATGGTAAGATAGAAACATCTAAAGGATAAGTAAAAGAACGTTTAAGACCTTTTTGAGTAGGTAGGATATTCCTAGTTGCTCGTTTGCTCACAACAAAAACATTTTATACACCCACAATTTTCACTTTGAAACATTTTTTAAAAGACAAAACACTTTGTATGCGTTCTTATAGAGACAAGATCCATTACAAAGACATTCATTTTCAAAATAATTTCAAAACCCACATCACAAACACACTTTCAAACAAAAAGCAAGTGGCCTAGCAAGCAACTAAGAGCCTGTAGATAACTACAGATGAAAAGGGTGATAACACCTTCCCTTTTCACAACCTACCCCTCGAACTCAAGAAATAATCTCGAAAGGTCTTTCCTATTCTTTTCAATTCTTTCCTTATTGGATAAAAGAAAAGTCGATGGCGACTCTTTCTACCCGCAACAATTGAGATCAAACACAAAACACCCAAGTCAGTTATCCCACCGTGTTACAAAATTGGCAACTCTACTGGGGACAACTTAAAATTGGGGTTACCTTAGGGCTAGATCACCTTTATTTGCTTTTCATTTTTTGACTTGCTTGATTTACATTATGGTTCCTTGTTTGGGCTTGTTTTGATCCTCTATCCAGATTTGGGGCACCATTTTTAGGTAAGTAGCAATAAGTTGTGGAAATTGTGCAAGGTATACCGGCATGTTCTAAGCAATAGCTACGTTAGTGTGACACATTTGTTGGTACCGGTAGCCGTTGAGTAGTCAAGGAGAATATGGGGACGCTGTGTGGTGTCATGAAGCACTAACTGACTTTAGAACCTTACTTGAACAACTTGGCCATTAGGAAGTAGTGAGGTAGCCGGCTTTGGTGCAGTCTGAAGTTGGTTGATACTTAATACTACACTCATTGAGATCAGACTTTCGGGATATTTCGGTCGCCAATAAAGAGGCTTGCGCTGAAACAATGCCCGATGAAGAAAGATCAGTGATATTGAGATTCCCTAGAACCCATTTACTTTCTAAGGCAGGTTGAACCAACTAAACTTCAAGAGGGTACTTACCTATAAACCTCATGCAAGCCTAAACCTAAGGACTTGTTTGATTTAACTTGTGCATATGCTTGTACATAACATCATGACATCATACCATAGAATTTTAGACTAACCATTTCAAGGATTTTGATATTCATCTTTGTTCTGTTTTGCAGGACATGACTTCCACTCGAAGGAACATAATCCAAGTCAACCTTGTACGAGTACCTTTTCAGCTTAAGGAGTTAGCATCAAGGGTCCCTGAGAATTCTCCATTCACCAAAAGACAAGGACGACTTCTCAACTTGGTTACCTCAAGCTTTGATGAAGATATGATAAAGGTGCTTTTCCAGTTATTTGACCCTTTGTACCATTGCTTTACCTTCCTCGATTACCAGCTTGTACCTACTATGGAATAATTCTCTCAACTCTTGGGAATTCCTATTCTCAATCAACTACCTTTCAACGCTACTGAAAGAGACCCAAGCCCTGAAGAGGTCGCCCGAGCTTTACACTTGCAACAATCTGACGTTACGTCTAATTGGGAAACATGAAGTGGTGTCAAAGGGTTCCTATCCAAGTTCTTGTTAGAAAAAGCTCAAGACTGTTGGAACACTCTGGGTTTACAAGCTTTCAAAGAAATTTTGGCTCTTCTCATCTATGGGTTGGTACTATTTCCAACTTCTGACCAACTTATAGATGTGAATGCTGTCAAAATCTTTTTATCTCACAATCCAGTGCCTACTTTATTGGGAGATATCTTGCATTCTATCCACTCTCGCACCATGAAGAGAAAAGGAGCCCTCATGTGTTGTACTCCTCTGTTGGCTAGATGGTTTGTTTCGCATCTCCCCCGATCTGTTATGAAGAATGAGCAAGGCTTGAGATGGTCCAATAGGATGATGTCACTCAGACATTCGTATATCCACTGGTGTTATCGATCCTTGGAGGACATTACTATCATAAACCATAGTGGGGAATTCCCTAATGTACCCGTGCTTGGCATTAG
Organism: Vicia faba; assembly: GCA_948472305.1. NCBI lineage: Eukaryota > Viridiplantae > Streptophyta > Magnoliopsida > Fabales > Fabaceae > Vicia > Vicia faba. Next base: position 260,748,772 of record OX451739.1, read on the forward strand.
AGGAGATATCACTTATAACACTTGCTTAGATTTGCAACAGTTTGGGTACGCATGAAGAGATGGTCCACATGATGTGCTCGTCCAAGGTGTGGTATTCGACTACGAAAGCGACAATCAAGGCTACCATCAGAGGTTTATACGAGCTTGGAGGATGGTAAACAAGGTGGATAGTAGGACATTGGGACACAAAAATTCCATTCCCCTTGAGCCTTACCTTAAGTGGGTACGAGCTCATGCTCAGAGTCTCATAATGCCTTACCCCTCCATCCTCCCCGTTATCATAGAGCCTGTTGTTGAAGGAGATGTCTCGTATACTGTCCTTCATCCCAACATGCCCACCTATCTCAAAGACTTGCAAAAGGATTGGATTCAGATAAAGGAAGAACAAGACACTTTTGAAGCCCAATTTTACGCCAGCGAGAAGAAATTTCTGGAACTCACCAAGAAGCTTCATGAAGAGAGGAGTTTGAACGCCTACATCGCACCAAAGAGGATGCATTCAACCTTTTTGTCTTAGAAGTTTTTGTATTTTATTTCATTGTAAGCCCAAAGAGGCATGATATACTCGAACGTGGATTTATTAATGCAACGTGTGTTCCTTTTTGTCTAAAACAAATTTAAATCTCTAATTTCCTTGAAATCATTTGCATATGCATTTTCATTCATCATAACACAAACAGGTTTCTTACAATAGATCTCCTTATCTTTCTACTGTTTATTTCAGTGAGATGGATATTGAACAGATAGTAAAGGATCTTCAAGCGCAGGACGCTCAATTCCAACAAATGTTCTTGGCTCTGGCTAAAGGACAAGAGGATTTGAAAACTTTGTTGATCAAAGAGAAGTAGAAGAAAGCGAAGAAACCAGTCGGTGTTTTGAATCTGGGAAGAAGGTTCAAAGGACCAGCCAGTGAAATCTAGATTTCGCAACCTCGTCGGGTGAAGGAGATAATCAAGAAGGGAAAAACAAGGAAGGAAATGACCACCCAGAGTCTGAAGAAGAGGAAGAAGTGGATTACTCTCAATGCTATGGAGATCCAGAGGGTACTCAGGTTGGATTTTGAAGAGCTAGGACTTGTCTCAGGGGTTGTCATCCCACAGGAATTCAAGGTCCCCACTTTCGCTAAATATGACGGTGTCTCTTGTCCAAAGTTGCATTTAAGGTCATACGTTAGGAAAATTCAACCCCATACTGCTGATAGGAACCTATGGGTACATTTTTTCCAAGAAAGCTTGTTAGGGACGCAGTTGGATTGGTTCTATCAGTTGGAAGGAACCAATATTCGCAATTGGGAAGATTTAGCCGCCGCTTTTTACAGGCAATACCAGTATAATGCTGACTTAGCTACAACTCAAACACAATTGCAAGGCATGTCTATAGGTGTTGGTGAAGGTTTCAAAATTTATGCTAAAAAATGGAGGGATCTCGTGGGAAGAGTCCAACCCCCTCTATCTGACAGAGAATTGGTGGATATGTTCTTAGGCACGTTATCTGGTCCATTCTTCAACCCTGATCGGAAGCTCTTCGGCTGGATTTACTGAACTAATCATGACTGGTGAATGGGTAGAAGCTGGTATAAAGAGTGGCAAAATTCGAAAAGATGTATCCTCGAGAACAATGAAGAAACCCTTTACCAGAAAGAAAGAGGTTAGTGTTGCATACAACCACAGAAATCAAAACAAAACTGAATGTCGCCCGACGGTAGGGGCTGTTATGATTTCCAATCCTGTACCAAATCAACAGCGAAACTATCAACGCATGCCAGAGGAGCCATGAGACGATTCACCTGGATCAACATGACCTTGTCCCAAGTTTTTCCATTTATTTTGAAGTCCAATCTGGTGACCCTAAAGGAAGCTCCCAAGAACCCCAACACTACTTCTCCTCGCTACAACCCGAATGCTTGATATGCCTATCATTCTGAAAGTCCGGGGCATGATACAAACAATTGTTGGGCCTTGAAGAATAAGGTAAAAGACCTTATCAAGGCGAAAGAGATTGAGCTTGACCCCCCAGAAACACCTAATGTGATAACGGTGCCAATGCCCAAACACGGTCAAGGCGTCAACGCTGTTGATGATGATTGTTTTGTTTCCTCCGTGGATGATTTAACTACTCCCCTTTTGACTATTAAACAGAATCTATTGCAAGGCAGTCTATTTCTGGGCTGTGATGAAAGTTGTTGCTTATGTATGTCTCTACCAAATGGATGTTTGTTACTGAAGATGGGCGTCCAACACTTGATGGATAACAAAGAAATCCTGTTTGAAAAAGTTCCTCTTACCAGAAATTCATGTGAAGATGTTTCAATAATCACCATCTCCAACAATCCTCCCAGGGTCTCCACCAAAAGACCCGTCAGGATTACATTTGTTCCAATGTATGCTCCCCTAATCATCACCATGCCGGGGAGAATACCATATTCTTCGGATAAAGCTGTTCCCTGGAACTATGGGGCCGACGTCTATTACCATGGCATCAGGAAAGATTTATTGGCTATCAAAGACAAAATTACGAAAGATACTGATCCTGACATTAACAATATCGTTGGGACCAGTAATATAACAAGAACTGGAAGAGTCTTCTCACCCGAGATCTCTCCAAAGACCATTGCTACTCCTGTAATTATTCCCGCTACTGCTCCTACCAACATCCCTAGTGATACTCCCGTTGATAGTCCTACTATTATCCCTTCTACCAAGACAAGGGGCAAAGAGGCATTGTGTGATCCTGTCCAGAAGAAGGCACATCCAGAGGTCGTTCTTGAAGCTTATAGCAAGGATATGGAAGAGATACTAAAGATAATCAAGAAAAGTGACTATAACATCGTGGAACAATTGGGGAAGACCCCCTCGAAAATATCAATGTTGGCTTTACTTTTGTGTTCTGAGGCCCATGCCAAGGCCTTAGTAAAGTTTTTAAAGACCGTCCATGTGCCCCAAGAGACTTCTATTGATCAGTTTGAGAATTGTATGGCCAATATAACTGCTGATAACGGTTTGGGTTTTTCTAACACTAATTTAACCCCCAAAGGAAAAAAAACACAATGATGCCTTACACATTTCCATTGAGTGCAGGGGCACTATGTTAGCCCATGTTCTGGTGGATACGGGCTCGTCGCTGAACGTCTTGCCCAAAAATGCTCTTGACCGGCTAGATTGCGAGGGACTCACTTTGAAGCCTAGCAACATTGTGGTGAAAGCCTTTGATGGTTCTAAAAGAATAGTACACGGAGAAGTAGACATCCCTATAAAAGTTGGAACCCATACTTTTGATTCAACTTTCTACGTGATGGATATCTCCCTTCCTATTCCTGTCTATTGGGCCGACCCTGGATTCATGGCGCTGGTGCCATCACTTCTACCCTACATCAGATGTTGAAGTACCCAATCAAGAGAAAAGTTATCACAGTCTATGGGGAGGAGGAATACATGGTTAGTCACCTGAACTCTTTCAGGTATGTGGAAATGGATGGTGAGTTCATTGAGACCCCATGTTAGCATTTTGAGGAGGTCCCACAAACAGTTGCGGAAACCAAGACTACTACCAAGACTCCAAAGGTTACCAAACCTCCATTGAAAATGGCCTCTCTGAAGGATGCTAGAGTAGTGGTTGAGGAAGGTGAATGTACCATCTGGGGTCAACTTCTGGATATTCCTAAAAAATCCAAAAAATTTGGGTTGGGTTTTACTTTGGAGGCCCAGAGAATTGTTCGACGAACTCGCTCTGGGGGACCACCTCTACATATTAGTAATCATGGAGTCAATGCAGTAGAAGACAGTGATGGCAGCTGTGATATGGACGAGTGGATTTTTCCAACCATCAATGGAGGACTCAACAATTGGGAGGCCAAAGAATTTTTCCCTATTACTTTTATTCAAGAGCAATTGTCTTTTAATTTTTGTCAGACTTGTAATATTTAAACAATTTAGACTTTAAAACCATGTGTCTTACCCCAGGCACAATGGTCCATTTGTGAGGGTTGTTACTTCATCTTCATATGTTATCAATAAATCATGGACGTTTTTGCATGCAAATTTTATGCTTTTTGTTTTTCTTTTTCTACCTTTTATTTTATCAAAGATAGTTATGCTCTTACACACACTCACATATCGAAATGCAGATCCACATCCACTCAAGATCCCATGGGTAACGATTCTGCTATGGCATATCATGAGTTTGAAAATCCGATCTACCAAGTCGAAGACGAAGGTGAGGAAGATTGTGAGGTACCAGGGGAACTAGACATGTTATTACAACAGGAAGAAAGGACCATACAGCCCCACGAAGAGCCGGTTGAAACAATTAACTTAGGTACCGAAGAGGACAAGAAAGAAGTTAAGGTAGGTGCCAACCTAGAGCCTAGTGTCAAGAAGCGCTTAACTTAGTTACTACATAACTATATCGAGGTATTTTCCTGGTCATACAAAGACATGCCAGGACTCGACACTAATATCATGGTCCATTGTTTGCCAACAAAAGAAGACTTCACTCCGGTAAAACAAAAGGTTCATCGCATGAGGCCAGAAATGTCAAAGAAAATCAAGACTGAAGTCATGAAGCAATTCAACATCAGATTCTTAGCTGTCACCTCCTATCCACAATGGGTCGCCAATGTTATTCGAGTGCCTAAAAGGACGGTAAGGTACGTATGTGTATGGATTACAGAGGCTTGAATAGGGCAAGCCCCAAGGATGACTTCCCGCTTCCCCATATCGATATTCTAGTTGACAACATCGTACAACATAAAGTATTTTCCTTCATGGATGGTTTCTCCGGATACAACCAGATCAAAATGGCACCTGAGGACATGGAGAAAACGGTCTTTGTCACATAGTGGGGCATGTTCTGTTACAAAGTTATGCCATTTGGATTAAAGAACGCTGGGGCAACCTATCAGCGTGCCATGGTAGCTTTGTTCCATGACATAATTCATCACGAGATAGAGGTCTACGTGGATGACATGATAGCCAGATCTCAAACTAAAGAGGAACACCTTGACCATCTGTAGAAACTGTTTGAAAGACTGAAGAAATACAAACTAAGGTTGAATCCGAATAAATGCACTTTTGGAGTGAGGTCCGGCAAACTCTTAGGCTTCATTATCAGCGGCAAAGGTATCGAAGTGGACCATGAAAAGGTAAAAGAAATACAAGAAATTCCTGCTCCTCGCACTGAGAAGGAATTCAGAGGATTCTTAGGACGGCTAAACTACATCACCAGGTTCATTTCCCATCTAACCGCTACTTGTGAACCAATCTTCAAATTGCTGAAGAAAGATCAAGTGGTGGAATGGAATGACGAATGCCAGGCTGCCTTTGATAGGATCAAGGAGTACCTTCAAGAGCCTCCCATTTTGATGCCGCCAGTTGAGGGAAGACCTATGATCATGTATCTAACAGTCTTGGAAATTCAATGGGGTGTGTGCTGGGGCAGCATGATGAGTCTAGCCGAAAAGAGCATGCAATATACTACCTGAGCAAAAAGTTTACCGACTATGAAACCAAATATTCACTGCTCGAGACAACTTGTTGCACTCTGGCATGGGCTTCTCGCCGGCTTAGACAGTATATGTTGACTCACACTACCTTATTGATATCCAAGATGGATCTAATTAAGTACATATTCGAGAAGCCCACCCTCTATGAGAGGATAGAAAGATGGCAGATGGTCCTGACTGAATATGATATTCAATACACTACCTAGAAAGCAATAAAGTGAAGTGTGCTAGCCGATCACCTGGCTCATCAGGTTGTGGATGACTTCAATCCATGAATTTCGAATTCCCGGACGAAGACATCATGTTGGTAAATAATTGTGAAGAACTCAGACCATATGACGGACCTGAACAAGGATCCGGATGGACCATGGTTTTTAATGGAGCTTCCAACGCACTCGACAAAGGCATAAGCGTTGTGATCATATCCCCCGAAGGCTGTCATACTCCCTTCACTTCTAGATTGTGTTTCAACTATACCAATAATATGGCAGAATATGGAGCGTGTATTATGGGTCTCAAAGCTGCCATAGATTTGGGAATCAAGTCCTTAAGTGTATTTGGAGATCCATCCTTAGTCATCAGTCAGATCAAAAGAGAATGGGACACGAAGCATCCTAATCTCATTCCCTACAAACAACATGTGTTGACATTAATCCCACATTTTGAGGAAATTACATTTGAGCATTTTCTGCGAGGGGAAAATCAACTAGCAGGCACACTAGCCATTATGTCATCCATGTTCAAAGTCAGGTGGGATAATGAGGCTCCTCAGATCACCACAGAGAGGATGGATGAACCAGCTCACTGTCACGAGATTGATACTGAAGAAGTAGTGGACAAGCCTTGGTTCCATGAAATTAAGAGATATCTCGAGGCCCAAGAATATCCAGAGGAAGCTTCAGTCAACGACAAGAAATTCCTGAGAAGATTCTCTGTTAAGTTCTTCCTCAGTAATTGAGTTCTCTATAAGCGTAACCACGACTCTACTTTGCTCCGGTGCATAGACAAAAGTGAGGCAGACAAGATCATGGCTGATTTACATGAAGGCACCTTTGGCACCTATTCTAGTGGGAACACAATGGCTAAAAAGATCCTACAGGCAGGATACTATTGGTCCACCATGGAAGCAGATTGTCATCAGCATTCACGAACCTGTCACAAGTGTCAGATCTATGCTGACAAGGTACATGTGCCTCCAGCTCCTCCAAACGTCCTGACTGCTCCTTGGCCATTCTCAATGTGGGGCATTGACATGATTGGAGAGATCAAACCTACAGCTTCTAATGGACACCGCTTCTTCTTGGTTGCCATTAATTACTTCATGAAGTGGGTCGAGGCAACTTCATTTACTTCTGTTACCAAGAAGGTTGTCGCCCAATTCATCAAACAAAATCTTATTTGTCGGTATGGTATTCCTGAGAGAATCATTACAGATAATGGTACCAATCTCAACAGTATTATGATCACTGCACTATACGTGCAATTCAAGATCCAGAACTATAAATCTTCTCCTTACGGGCCGAAGATGAATGACGTTGTAGAAGCCGCTAATAAAAACATCAAGAAGATTATACAAAAAATGACAGTGACCTACAAGGACTGGCATGAGATATTACCATTTGCTTTCCACGGTTACCTACCACAATGCTCACATCAACAGGGGAAACTCCTTTCTCCTTGGTATACGACATGGAAGCTGTCCTACCAATTGAAGCCCAAATACCTTCTCTGAGAATCATAAATGATGCGGGGTTGAATGGAGAGGATTGGATTCAAACTCGATTTTACCAAATGAACTTAATTGATGAAAAAAGGCTTACGGCTGTTTGCCATGGCCAGATGTACCGAAAACGTATGATTAAGGTTTTTAACAAGAAGGTCAGACGTCAGGTATCTCAGGTTGGTGACTTGGTAATCAAATGTATCATAATTCCACAAGGTGATCTCAGGGGAAAATGGACTCCTACATACGAAGGACCATTTGTGATTAAAAAAACATATTTTCTGGTGGGGCAATGATCTTAACCACTATATACAGTGATGACCTTCCACACCCTGTAAACACGGACATATTCAAAAGATACTACGCATGAAAAAAGACCCGCTAGGTCGAATGGCCTAGGAAAAAATTAGGGAGAAAACACAAAAAAAAATGTACACACGGCAAGCTGAAAACCTGAAAAGGCGACTTTGGTAAAAAAGGGTATCCCGGTGGACTAAAAACCCGAAAGGGCGGTCCAGAAAAAAGTTAGGGATTTAAAGCATATGACTATGTCTCGTTGGATCACCTTACAACCATTCTTCAGCATCAATCGTCAAACTCAAATGGTTCTAATCTATCTAATCAGTTTCGGACGAAGCAGCAAGTGGATGAGACGCTCAGAGACATGAAGGCTATAGCAGAGTTGGAACCCCATGGGATTATTTTACATAACTATATTTTCTTTGTATTAATTTTCATTTTTACGACGACATTCTCTTACTAGGATGTTCGTCTCTTTCTACAAAAATACTTATTCAAGTTAATACAAAGATATTCCTCTAAAAGTGCAAAACTATCTATTTTTCTTTTACTGTTCCTGTTTTGTTTGCAAAAAATGTCCAGTGTTTATTTTTGAACATATGCATTTGAACGTAATTACTGTTTACAAATGAACACATAAAAAAGGAAAACTAAATAGAAAGACAATTATTAATGGCTTTAAGAAACAAGATAATATCTATGGGCCATTCCATAAAGTCCCCACAGGTACTTTCCCTAACGGAACATGAGCAAGGACATCCTGCTACAAGATCATTGCTATATCACCAATATGTAGCCTAATGATATATGTTACTTTCTTATCCCCGACGGAGCAAAACTTCCAGTTACTGCTTCGAAGATTCCTCAATGAAAGTCACCCAGCTGCTCAGGAATTCCCCAGTAGGATTCCACCAAGTCCATAAGAAATGTACGGCATTTCCCTTCCCCAACAGAGTTTACTTCTCTAATGACGGAAGCCCATCTATCAATGCCTCAATTTCAATAAACTATAAAGACTTACACTCCACATTCCCAACAACGGTCATGGATTTATCCCCAATCTAAACAACATTGCACAATAACAACTAACATGTGCATACATTGCATTCATACATCATAGACATCGACAACACAAATTCATATATCGAAATCTCATTTATTTTGAGAAACATCATTACACCATGCGTTTCATACATCATGGCATTACATGCAACTAACTCTTTACCTTTTCAGGAAAGACCAATCAATAAAAATTATTATCAAATTTTCAACAAGACAAGGCAATTATCTGTGAACAAATCAATGGTAAATCAATTCCTGAAACAAGACAGAGTAACTATCTACATGACAAATACTTCCTTCAAACTTCTGCTGGTTCAGTTTAAATCTCTCAATGATTTATCCTGATTCTTTCCCGTAGACATTTTCTCTGGTTCAGATAAGTCGCTCCAAGATTTATTCTGATTCTTTTCCAGACCTATGTTGGTTCAGTTTAAATCTCTCAACGGTTTATCCCAATTCATTCCTGTAGACACTTTCTCTGGTTCAGATAAATTGTTCCAAGATTTATTCTGATTCTTTTCCAGACCTCAGCTGGTTCAGTTTAAGTCTCTCAACGGTTTATCCTGATTCCTCCCTGTAGACGTTTTCTCTGGTTCAATTTAGATCTCAATGGTTTATCCTGATGCTTTCCCAGTAGACGTTTTCCCTGGTTCAATTTTAAATCGACCAAACATTTATTCTGATTATTTCCAGTTAAATATTATTCAATATTTCTTCTAAGTTCAATTTAAATCGACCAAAGATTTATTATGATGCTTTTCCAAGTTAAAGTCAAGCTTAGACTTAGTCTAATCTCTGTCAATAATCACCTTTGGATGGCATGTATAAGCCCATCTCCGCCAGCTCTCCATTATTTCTCCAAATGGCATCTTTAAGCCTATTCCTCACACCTCAACCACAATATCAAGTGCAAATTTATGGGCACTCTAGTGTTCAATCATCTTCCACCTTCAAGTCACGATTGGCAGATTCATCAATCTAACTCTTCAGGTTTAAGAAGATTGAACAGGGGCAACTTTTGTACCCCAAAATTTTCCCTCTCATTCCTCAAGACAATCCTCACAAAGGACTCCCAAAATCCAAGCTTACACAAATATATTTGGATTTTTCAGCATTAAAATTAAGGAAGAAAATGCTAAAACAGGACAAAACAAATGAAAATGCTCTTTTTAACAAAATTAAAGGAAAAGCAAGTTCCTTTCAATTTTGAATCCTTCGATTGGACACTTTGGCCTTGGTTGAATATTTAGTTTGGGCTCTGGATTCCTTTGGGGGAAAGTTCATTTTATGCTTCAATTGAGGCATTGGACTCATTTGGCTAAGATCATTTCCTGTTTCATTTTAGCACTAGACTTCGCTTGAATGTTAGTGCAAATCTTTCGTTTGGCCACACAACATCTTCCCTGCATGTTAGCCAAGACATACAAGGCAGAATTTCCTACCATAATAACATGCACAAGGCCAAAGTCCCCTTTGAAGCAATTTGTTACAAGCTTCGACAGGGCAACACTTCCCATCAAACAACTTCAATTCACAAGGAAAAAAGCCTCCTGATGATGTCCTTCAATTCAGGAGGCCAAAGCCTCCCATTTTCCCTCTTTTGATCACACATTTTCCCCCTGCAGGCCTCCTTCGTTTGGGGCAATGACTTTCCCAGCATGGCAAGCTTCGATTGAGCCTTTCATCCCTTACATACATCCTTCGTTTGGGGGTGTGAATCCTTTAGCACAAGTCTTTAGTCATGCCTTTCGTTTGTGCACGTGGTTCCCCTTTTACATGCTTTCATTTGAACATATTTGCATAAGGTCACAAGGAAGGAACCTCCTGCATACCCTCTTTCGTTAGGCCATATGGCCCCTTTGCAGGCAAATTTGAGTGGGCAGGATCTCCTGTGGAAATGGCCTCATTCAAACACACAAATTTTGCACCATGCCATTGTCTCATGCGAAAGAAGTACCATGGTGGTGCATTCGAAGGGCAGGCCAGGCATGTCTGGATGTCCCAATCGAATGACATATTTTACTGACCCGTCCCAAAAGCATGCATTTTGACCATTCGAAGGGTTTAAGGCACCTTTAAAGGATATCCACATGAGCCATTCGAATGACACTTCAATTTGAAAAAAGAGATGGTTATTGAAGATTCTGGTCGAAAGGCAGGGCTAGGAGGTAAAGAAAAAAGGTTGAGATGCCAAAGGTACTTATTGACCAAGTCCCATGCACTGCTAGAATCAGGCCTGATACACTGGCCATAAAACTCTGAAACTGCTGCACAGCAGTCCTGCAATGCTGCCTTACTCCTTGCACCAAAATGGCAATAAAACACTGTCCCTCGAAAGCTACAAATACAACATACCCTTTTTGTTTGAACCTTTTGTTTTCCCTCTCAAAGCATCAGCCCAAGCCATCTATAAATAGGAGACATCACCACACATGTTAGGGGCGCCTGAAGGATTGCAAGAAAACACTTGTGAAAATTCTCAAAAATCCTCAAACACTTTCAAACATTCTTTTTTTCAAACATTTCTATACACTAAGAAAAAACCTTCGATTCACCTCCCAAGTGACCATCAAACTACCCTTCGACCCACTTCCCCAGCTACCATACAATAGGACTTTGAATTATCCCGTCACTTGTTATAAAAGAGCTTTCGATCCACTCACACAATCCCTTTCGACCCAATCACTGCTTTTACAAAGTAGCAACTGGACTAGCCCCAGGAAGGTCCCAACGAACTCCCATTGTCCGTTAGAGAAAGCACTTACATCTCCCTTCGATTTAAGGACCTCAAGAGGTAAGTTTCTTTAAAACTTGAGTCTATTCTATTTTTATATCATGTGAACATACCAATAATAAAATGTATACATTTCTAGACCATGTTTTAGCTTTCAATTCTGACTGCTTATATGCTGAAAACTCAACCTTAGTTAGTTATGCTTTGGACTTTGAGACCCATTGGTTTTTAAGCTAACCCCTGGATTGTAGTTATGTTTTGATATTGCATTTTTTATAAGTTAAGACAGGTTTGTTATGCCCTTCTATTAGCTAGCTGCACAAGCCTTTCGAATCATAATTTGAGGGCCCAATATGCTTACAAAGAGTCAGCCAAGATTCTGTGGCAAAGCATGAGCCTTGTTGCTCCTAGGCCTCAAACGAAGGCCAACACCTTGCTGTCTCCGGGCCTCAAATGAAGGCCATAAATTTTCTATCTCCAAGTCTCAAGCGAAAGGCAGAACTATGTTGACTTCCAGGCCCCGACGAAAGGCGTGACTACCCTGATTCCAACCTCCAGTCGAAGGAGACAAAAAGGAAAATCGAAGGGTAGGACTTCACTGACTTCAGAATCCAAATCAAAGGAGGCCAGTAAATGCAGAATCGAAGGGTGTTTCTGCCCAAATCGAAAGACCCATTTTTCTTGCTTTTATTTTATTTTTGCCTTTATATTTCCATGCAATTCAATATGGTTGTAATAGTGTAGAGTTTATTTTTTGCATTTTTATTGCTTTTGTATAAACGCTAGTAACTAGGATGTATGGTAAGATAAAAATAACAAGTAGATAACCAAAAGTTCAAAAGACAAATGCATGCAATCAAGCACACAATTCACACATGCACCCTTAAGGTAATTCCACTTGTTGCCTCGGAGAAATAGTCACGTCCCTCAAATATGGGTGTTTTAGCAAAGACCCTCGATAAAAGATCGTAGTCCCTCGATGACCCTCAATGTTGCCTTCGGTAAATGATCTAGTCCCTAAACGACATTGCTAAAACGTCCCATAAATTGCCTTCTATGACTATACAAACGTCCCACGCCCATCCCTTCACATATAATAATGGGGCTTCTTACCAAATCAATGGTAAGATATAAACATCTAAATGAGAAGGAAAAGAACGTTTAAGAACTTTTTGAGTAGGGAGGATGTTCCTAGTTGCTCGCTTGCTCACAACAAAAACATTTTATACACCCACAATTTTCAATTTGAAACATTTTTCAAAAGACAAAACACTTTGTTCGCGTTCTTATAGAGATGAGAACCATTACAAAGACATCCCTTTTCAAAATACTTTCAAAACCCACATCACAAACACACTTTCAAACAAAAAGCAAGTGATCTGGCAAGCAACTAAGAGCCCGTAGATAACTAGAATGAAAAGGGTGTTAACACCTTCCCTTTTCATAACCTACCCCCCGAACTCAAGAAATAATCTCGAAACGTCTTTCCTGTTCTTTTCAAGCATTTCCTTATTGGATAAAAGAAAATTCAGTGGCGACTCTTGCTATCCACAACAATTGCGATTAAATGCAAAACACCCAAGTCATTTCTCCCACCGTGTTACAATAAGGATCTTAATTGAATGCGAAATATAACTTTTTATTAATTATGAATACATTTTGAAATAAATTGGGGGACCCTTACCAGCAACCCATATTCCTCGGGCCTGACATAGGTTCTTTCAAAAACAAGAAAAATTACTTTGGAAATAAAAATATCTCTGGAATCTCCACAACTGTCCAATTCTTGAGTTTTTCGCATGTGGCGCATTCATGGATGAAGTTCGACGCCTTCTTGATGTTGCCCTTGTCAGATATAATTGCCACCCGTCCGCCATTCTCTACTCCTTTGTTGATGAAGGTTTCTTGGATTTGAGGAAACCTTGCTTTGCCTTTCAGAGTATCCTTTAATAATTTGTAGCCTAAACTAAAACGATTCTTCTTCTCATGTATTTCTGAGAGTCAACCCCAACCTTTTGAGGTACCACTTTCCATAGCTACTTGCAAATCTCTCCATGAAGTCACCGTAGGTTTTTTGATTTTTTCCACCGATAGGGTTACCATTGAGGTAACCTCTAAGACTTGAAATGGCATTGCTATACATTTTTCATCAGCACTGATGTACCTATAGGATTCTATGTGGCTTACAAAGATGTCCTCTTCACCATCTATTATAACCAACCTTCCTTCAATGAAGATCTTAAGTTTTTGATGTAAAGTTGAAGTGACTGCCCCTGCTGCATGAATCCAGGGTCTTCCAAGTAAAAATGTATACATTGGCTCTATATCCATCACTTGAAAAGTGATATAAAACATATGTGGGCCGATCTTGACAGGAAGGTCCACTTCTCCAAATACTGAACTTTGAGAACTGTCGAAAGCTTTAACTATTATAGAACTGGGCCTTATCATAATACCATCTAGTGTTAACTTCATCAAGCTATATTTTGGTAACACATTGAAGGCAGCACCAGTATCGGTGAGTATCCTAGACAGGCTTGTAGTACCTATCTGAATAGATATGTGCAATACCTTATTGTGAGCTTTACCTTGTGGAGGCAACTCACTGTCATTAAAACCTAGATATGATTCAGATGTCTAATTTGCTACAACGTTGTCAAATTGGTTTACAGTAATCTCCTCTGTGACATGAGCAAAACTCAGAACCTTCATTAGAGAGTCTCGATGCGCTTATGAATTAATGAGCAGCGAGAGTATAGAAATATTGGGTGGGGCTTGGTGAAGCTGATCCACCACCATATAATCACTTCTTTTGATTATTTTAAAAAATTCTTCTGCCTCTTGATCAGTAAAGTTCTTGTTCAAAGGCTCTTGTTCTTGACTAGCCTCCACCATTATTTTTCCTTTATCTTTCACCAATGTATCATTTTTATTTTTCACCACAGCATCATTCTTCTTTGATGGTTCGGAGCCAAAGATTCGACCACTGTGAGTCATGCCCCATATTCCTGCTATATTTGAGATTGCGGGTCATTGACTTGTCGGTGGCTCACATTCTTGCTTTAAACCATTAACGTATACAGTAGAATCATAAATCTATGGTATCATAACCCAAATTTATCCTACCGCGATGATTTTATTTTTCAAGATTTAAATAGAAGAAATATTTAATAAAAGATGGTCCATCAATATCTGGTGGCCCATTTATAAGAATTCAAGTCAACAGAGGGGTATATCTTAATTTAAGAGAGTGGAGCTTTCTAAATCAGAGAGACACAGATGCCCATAGGCCCATTCGCAAAGCATGTTGGCCAATGGCCCATGATATTTGAATATTAAAAATATCTTAAAATGAAACTAAAATTTTACTTGTATCATGGTCCATTAGGTTGTTATTGTTGTTAGTAATTAAGAAAGGGGGGTGTATATCTTATTAAGCCTATTTAATTCATTTTTGAAAATCATTCTATTTTGGTTTATTTCAAGAGAAAAAATATATTTATCAAGCATCGTCTTATTAATTATTTTTATAAACCATTTATTAAAATACTAATTTTACAAAGCTCAAGTTTTATGTTGAGTCCAATTTGTTACAAAGAAGCCCAATCTGAGGTATTGTAATAAACAAAATACTATGTTGGATCCATTTCTCATTTTTAGAGTTTATGTTGTTGTTACTGTTTTATTTTAAGTATTATTATTAAAACATCACTTTTATTTTATTTTATTATTAAATATTATTTAGGGATTTGTTTTATAAGTATTTTTTTTTGAAAATGTATTTTGAAGCCCAAAAGATCAGGCCCAGTCCGCAGCAAGGTGCTAAGGTTGTTGCAATAAACAAAAAATGCTATTGGGTAGAAGATATGTTGCAAAAATAGTTTAAGGCCCAAAAATGCAAACACATACTGTTCAAATCCAACGTAAATCAATGCACGTTTCTTGTGCTAACTAATACTGCAAATCAGAAATTGAATCTAGAACATATTTTACTGCAAATTAAAAATTGAATCTAGAATATTTACTACAAAGCTGAAATCGGGCAAGGAATCAAATTTGATAAATAAAATATGCAAAATCTTCAGGAATAATTAATACAAACTAAATTCTCCAAGTTTGCAGAATTAAATCAGTGCAGGGACAAATCTCTTACTATAACGATGTTATAAACAGAATCCAATTACAATCATGACTTAATCAAATCTTCAGCAAAATCTAGATACCAATTAAATCCAAATCAATTACAATACTTTTCAAAATCAATTACAAATCAACAAATCTTAAATTACTAAAGCAGAATCAAGAGATTACAGAATCGTTGTTCTTACTAAATCCAAAGTTAAGACAATCTTCACGATAATTTGAATCTAAAACAAATCTCAGAAAAGCGTAAAACTGAATCAATGCCAAAATGGGTCTCAATAATATTATAGTTTAAATCTCTATTAGAAAATCAAGATACACAAGATCAAATTTGGGCTGAATGATTGTATTATAGTCAAGATCAGTTACAAAAGGAAAAAAACCAATTAACAACAACTAACATCCCTAATTACTGAATCTAATCCCTAAATCGGGGCTACCTTATTTTATAACAGCAAATCAAAAAACCCTAAACTTCTAACCCTATAAAAATAAAGCTAAAAGAATACAAAAGGGGTCGGAAAAAGGAAGAGAAAAATACTGGAAGACGAAAATTTTGACGAAACCTTTGTCGTTGGAGATCCAGATGCAAAAGTGATTAGAGTTTCCAGATCGTAAACCCTAATCACCCTTGAACCACCGCTAGCCACCGCTCCTCCATCGTACACCACCATCAATCTTTGAAGCTGCAATCGACACCTGCAAATAGATGGAGAAGAAGAGGGGATCAGTCCCAAATTGTAAAAGCTCAAAAAATCAGAACGAGACGGTCACAGAGTGGGTACAAATCCTTAGATTTTCTATTCTTTCATTTTGGGGTGTTTGGGGTTGGGGTTTTGATTTAGGGTGGGTTTCATTTCACTGCCGCTGGAGGGACTTGGCCTTAGGGTTTTGGGAAGTTGAGGGAAGGGTTCGTGAGAGAGAGAGACGGGAGACTGAAATTGAAAACAAAAACAAAAACAAAAAAACAAATATTAAAACTCTGTTTGGATAACATATATGCGAGTCCATATCAATTATTGTGCGCCTTTCGTTTAGATCTATTGGATCTTCATCAGACGGTCATAGGCCAAGTCTCCACCATAACTCTGTACTCCGCGCCACACACAATCCGTCTGGACCCCTCTTACTGCATTTGGGCCTAGCCCATTTGCTGTTTGCACCCTCCTTGTCAACAATTACTAAAACACAAAGGCTGATACACCCCTCCTAGGAATTTATATCTGGGCCTAGCCCAGTCTACTTTTAGCACCCCCACAGTTTTACTCTATAACCAAAATCGCACCTCCTAGTTAATTGATTTACTTTCTCTTTTTTTTTTATTAATTCTTATATTTTCTTATATCTTCCCATTATATTAATTATTTCTTTATTTAATAATTATTATCATTGGTAACATTAATTTTATATCATATTATTATTAATATTAATTTTTATTTTATTCATCAATTGTAAATATCATTTATATTATCATAAATAAATTATTTTCTCAAAAAAACTCATGTACGTATATTATTTTGACGTATATTGCACTAAATCCCTTTTATCATGCATTAATCCAGATTTTTGCAATTAATATTATTAAAAAAACACAAACAAATCTCAAATCATTTTGGCGAACAAATTAAGCTAATCAACAGTCTTTTTTTGCAATTGGGTTTCAAACTAATTTTGGCTTACTGCATACTCAGTCAAAATCTCTGCAATCACTACTCTCGACCGAGTGAGAAGTGATTCAAAGTATATTTGCAAACCCCTAAAAGACACCAACTCATATGAACTACGAATTGGGACTCTGATTCCTCATAAGAGGATACGTAGGCATACGATCTAAAATCATGGCGAGTCTTGCTAATTAAAACTTAAAACCCTGTTTACCCCAAACCTAAACCTAGAGCTTAACATCCTTGTGAACAAGGTGGATAAAAGGTGCCTAACAGTGGTGACTCTTGAAAAAAAACCAGTTGCTACAGCTGGCAACTCTGTTGGGGACTCTCCTTAACCCTAGGTTTAGGTTCTTTTAGGTTTTTACTTTTAATTGATTTATTTATTGCATTTATCTATTTTATTGCATTTATTTTTTTACCGTCAAATTCTTTTATTATCCTATATTTGCTATGTGGCAGGTTTTTATCTCAAATTTTTTTCCTCCAATAAACCTTAAAAAGAAGGTTCGTCTATTAGCTTAAGGGGTATATCATCCATGCGAGTTTATGTGACGACTTCTCCTAAAGTCGATGAACTTATGGAAAAGGAATACTTATCGAGATATATCCTCTTGACGAGTAGGACTTTGGAAGGTCACCCATGACTCTTTGTAATGACCTTAACCAAAAATCTCATGATGAGACCTTTCACGACTTTGAGACGAAAGTTTCAGTTTGTAAAGAGGCTCCACCTAAGGGAGGCCCTTGTGCCTTTTCCCTCTGGTGTTATTCATGACACCCTTAAGGAAACCACCTTTTGGGAGGGTAGATATACCGTTAGGTCAAAATTAAGGAGCCCACCTCATAGGGGTACCCATCATAAAAACCTGTCACAAAATCCCGTTACTCAATCCAACACTTATACATTCATGCACTCATGTATATCGCATGTTCATCATTTGTGCCTCTTATCTGTCTTATTCATAGGGTACAAAATAAAAGATAACAAAATCAAAATTTTTGGTGACTATCTTAAAAATGGATACCAAAGGGAAACAACTTGTCCGCGTCAACACCTACAAGCCTGGCCTTTCTGAAATCAAAACTATAAAGGGTAAACTATCCGAAAGATCTATAAAGATCTACACTCACCGCTATGGGTATAACCTTGATTTGACTAAAGTAGAAGTACAGATGGATTCAGTCTCTACCCTGATTCAGTTTTATGACCCTCCACTGAGATGTTTCACCTTCCAAGACTTCCAGCTAGCACTGACTCTGGAAGAATTTGACAGAATCCTGAACTTTTTCCAAAGAAAAGGCCTATGTAGGTATTGGACAAACTATTGAAGTCAAAGCTCTGGCAAAAGGCCTAGGGATCCCCTACCCTGAATTGGTGCAGAATTATCAAAGAGAAGGTCCAATACAAGGAATCAAAATTATATACCTGGAAGCTAAGGCATAAGATTTTGCTAATTATAAGGAGTGGGAATCTTGTGTTGATTGTTTAGGGTTGTTGGTATTTGGTGTAATCTTATTTCCTCGGACCGTGGATTATATTGACCCCGCGACCATTAGCATATTTTGGGGAGCGAAAGTATTTAATATGGATCCTACTCCTGCATTGCTTGCTGACATTTATTACACTTTACATATGATGTATGAAAAAAGAAGAGGTATGCTAAATTGTTGCATCCCGCTTCTATATACTTGGTTCATGACTCATCTTTACAAGGAAGACTATATGATCCAAGAATTGACCAGGTGTGAGTGGCCACAAAATTAAGGCCTCTCACTGCAAACTCAATGTTATGGTATGCAAGAAAGTTGGATATTGGTGACATCACTATTAGCTGTAGGGATTTTCCTAACGTCCCTTTGATTGGATCGCGAGGATGTATAACTACAACCCTACTCTGGCCCTACGACAACTAGGGTATCCTTTGGAAGACAAACCTTCGGACGAACAAATTCGACCATTTATCATCCACAATATGGGTATAGAAGACCAAGGGTTGCTCAACAAGGTTATTCGGGCCTTGAATAAGGTTAACAAGAGGAAGGCCGAAAGAAAGAATGCCATAGCAAGAGAACCCTACACCAAATGGGTCCAAGATAGGGTACGAATTATCAAGCTGCCATTTGAGAAAGATCCAGAGTAAAAGTCAGAGGTCCCAGAGATAACACCTATATCTTTGGAAGAAGTCGACAATCTGAAAAGTGCCTTAAAGCAAGCTCAAAAAGAGAAATAAGTACTGGAAGTCAACCTCCTCAATCTGACCAGAGAAAAGAAACAGATGCAGCTTATACTTGAGTCAAAGTACGAGAAAATTGATAAAAGTAAAAAAGACTTAGAGAAAGAAAGTCTCAAATGAAAGCGTACAACTGAAGGGCTGTTAAGTGCAACGTTTAACCTAGATTCTCATAACCAAAGGTTAGAAGAGGCCGTTGCTGAAATCGGGAGGTTAACTAGATGGTATGAAAAGGCAACACATGACAAAAAGGTGCTAGAGGAATGTTTGAGAGCCCAAATCCAAAGTTTGGCACAAGCTTCCTTAGATCAAGAAGAGAAAATAAAGTACCTTGCCACCGAACTCCAAGACAGCCACGAATCAGAGGCCAAAGCACGCTTTGAAAGGATAGAAGCAGAGAAACTCTTGACTCAGAGGACTCGAGAATATGAGCACGTATATTTAGAGCTGCAGGGTCTTCAAAAGGATTTTCTCGTCCAACAAAGGGTTTACACAGAAATGAGGGGTGAAAAGATGTATTGGGAAGAGCAGTATACCAAGATCGCCCAAGCTGGGAGGGATAACCACAAGATAATCCTACATCTTTATCAGGAATGCAGGTACTACAAGGACAAACATGAAAAGCTCGTCTTCTTAGCCAACAATCTCATTGAGGACATCCCTAGAAGTTTAAAAGATGCAGAGAATGTAATGGTTCCTCTTCCGAAGGACGTTAAAGACTTTCTACATCTTTGCCGAGCAATGGTTGACGGCTTCAGAGCACACATTTGTAGGCGCACTTAGGAAATTTAGTTCCTTTTCTAATTATGTTTATGCAAACAAGTTTTGATTTCAATTTGTAATATTTTTCAATATCTGGATTATGTTACTCTTAATAAAGGCATTTTGTTTCCCTATCTCAAAGGCGTGTCTATTTTAAAGCTAGTCACCAAATAAAATAATAAGTGAAAATACAAATATGTACCCAAATAAATAAGACAGTTAAAATAAGAAATCATTTCATAATCATGCACATCCATTTGCACACATGCATTTATAAAACACTTGCATGTCATGTAAAAACTCACTTGCTTTAAAAATCTACCCAGTTAAGCCATTGGTAAAAGAAGACCTCCACCTCCTTGGCCTCCATATCAAACAAGGGCCCATCAACAGAAAGCAATGGAATAGATTGAGGAGACTCAAGCTGTGTTCAAAGAGGATCTTGATCAAGTGAAGGGTGACGTAAGCTCAATGAAAGGAGATTTGAGCCAGGGTCTTCTAGCTTTGAAGAACATTATCGATAGGCAGGATCAAATTCCCAGGGTAGCTTTTGAAGAGGTAGCCCAAACCGTTGGTGCATCGAGCGGTCACCAATTGAGGAAAGAGCCGGAAGCAGGACCCCAAAAGTCTGCCATGGCCCAGCAAGAGGTTGGAATTGAAATATTTATCCCACCACCGTCAAAAGTAGGGGCATCACATACCCTACAAATTCCAACCAATAATGCAAATAATTACCTAGACTTGCAATACGGAGATCATGACCCAGAGGATGCTCACCAGGCACCCCTGAAGACAACTGGTGCTCGTGTTGCAGACAACCCACTCGGAATAAATCAGTATAAAGCCTTGGAAGAAAGACTGAAGGTTGTGGAGGGCTTTGACGCTTTCAAAGTAGACACTCTGGAAATGGGTTTAGTCCCTAATGTGGGGATACCTCCAAAATTCAAAGTACCCGACTTTGGACAGTATAAAGGGATCACTTGTCCAAGGAATCATCTTCGTATGTACTGTAGGAAGATGCACGCCCATGCCCATGATCAGAAACTAATGATTCATTGTTTTCAAGACAGTCTAAGTGGGGCATCTTTGGACTGGTACATGCAGTTAGAACAAACACATATCCGAACTTGGGTGGATCTTGCTAATGCTTTCTTGAAGCATTACAAGTATAACTTGGACATGGCGCCGACTCGCTTGCAACTCCAAAATCTGTCCCAAAAGAAGGAAGAGTCCTTCAAGGAATATGCTCAAAGATGGAGGGAGATGGCATCCCGAGTACAACCACCACTACTGGAAAGGGAACTCGTAGACATGTTCATGGGAACCTTAAAAGGGATTTATTATGATAAAATGGTGGGAAGTGTCTCGTCAAGATTTTAAGACTTAGTGACTATTGGCGAAAGAATTAAAATTGGTTTGAAAAGCGGAAAGATATTAGGGGGGTCATCAAGCACCCCTTACAATTCAAAAAGTCTGGCTTCAAAATTCCCAAGAAGGAAAGAGGGAGAAGTCAACGTTGTGGCCTCACAACCAAGGACATCACAACCATTGGTGATCCCGCAAGGACAAAGAAAGGACAAATTTAAAAGGCCACCTAGAAATTTTGATCCACTGCCCATGCCACCAAGCCTGTTATTACAACACTTGGTTAAGGCATCCCTGGTAGAAATCAAGCCTTTAGCTCCTCCGGTCGGGCCACTCTCGCAAAGATATAATGCCGACGCTAAGTGTGAATACCATGCTAATTCTCCAGGGCATACCATAGAACAATGTTGGGCCTTCAAGCATAAGGTTCAGGATTTGCTAGAGTCTCAAGACATCACCTTCAATAAACCTAATATCAAATCAAACCCTATGCCTCCGCATGGTGGACTGATAATAAATGCAATCGAGGTGGTCACCGACTTTGGGGGAACCGTAAAGGCAAAAACCCCTATCAACTTGTTGAAGGAATATCTGTTCGAATGTGGATTCTTGTTAGAGCATAATAAAGCTTTTGAAACAACTCTGGAAAATCTGGTGGATCGGGGGATAGTCCAATTCGGACTGTACCCTAAAGAAAAATACATAGCCACGATTGGAGGGAAAAAACCACTGGTAATCCCTTGCCAGGGTCCAAGCCTTACCAAGAAGACTCTAGTCATTCCATGGGGAGAATCAGCGGATGTCATAAGAAGGGAACCTAAGAAGACCCTCTTAATACCCATCACTCCATAAGCCACGATGGTAATTAAGGGGACATCACCTATCCCTTACGAGAATAATAAGGCAGTACCTTGGAGTTATGACTCAGCCGTATACATCAATGGAGTGAAGCGAGAAAGCAGGCCATCCGCAAGTCAAGAACCTGCAATTTCAAACATAGCAGGAACATGAGGTATGACCTGAAGTGGTTGAATCTATGGAGCCGAACCATCAAACAAGACAGATGTGATTCCAACGAAGGACAAAGGAAAAGCAATGGTTGATACAAATCAAGAAACATAATTTCCTAACAAAGACTTTACTAATCAAGAGGCAGAAGCGTTTCTGAAAATAATCAAAAAGAGTGACTATAGAGTGGTGGATCAGCTCCATCAAACTCCAGCAAAAATCTCCATACTCTCACTACTCATCAACTCTGAAGCACACAGGGATTCCTTGATGAAAGTGTTAAGTTTAGCTTATTTCGCAAAGGAAATTTCGGTAAATCCGTTTGACAATGTCGTAGAAAATCTCACGTCTGGATCCTACCTGGGTTTCAGCAACAATGAATTACCACCACAGGGTCGGGCCCATAACAAAGCACTCCATTACTATGCAGATAGGTAATACTCATTTGTACATGGTTCTTACTGACACCGGTTCCGCTCTTAATGTGTTGCCGAAGTCAAGTCTCGTAAAGTTAATAATAGATGATGTGACAATGAGACCAAGTTCTATGATAGTAAAGGCATTTGACGGTTCTCAAAGCTCGGTGCTAGGGGACATCGAACCAGCATACACTTGTTTACTGGGGAGACCATGGATACATGCGGCAGGGGCAGTAACCTCGACCCTGCATCAAAAGTTGAAGTTCCTAGTGGAAGGGAAGCTGATCATAATTGATGGCGAGGAAGACATCTTCGTGAGCCACATTGAGTCATACAGGTATATTAGTGCCGACGAAGACTGCATAGCTACCCCGTTCCAAGCCTTGGAAATTGCTTCGATGATAACATTACTAGTCGAGAAGGGTAACAAGACTAAAGTAACATCATGGAGAGATTTGCAAATGACTATGGGAGGTGATGTCTCAAAATGTTGGGGAACGCTCCCAGAAATTCCTGAGAAGAATAATCTCTTTGGTTTGGGTTACGAATCGTCAAGGGCTACTCTGAAAGGCAAAGCATGTTTTCCTCCGATCCGAGAGACTTTCGTCAGCAAAGGAACAAAGCATGGAGAGGACGTGGCAACGGTATCAAGCAAAATCAATACCAAAAAGGCAACCAACTTCATTAGAGAGGGTGCGCCGGGAGAAGATCTCAAAGGATGGACTAATGTGGAGATTCCTGAGATATTTTTCTTTTCTAAGTAATATTTCTTGTTTTGAAAAAACCTATGTCATGCCCAAGGCATAGGGGTTGCTTGTAAGGGTTTTCCTTGTTCTTATTTCAGACAATATTTACAATTAATAAAAGTTATATTTTGTTTTCAATTAAGATCCTTGTCTCTCTTTTGCATTCATCTATTAAATATAAGAAGGGAAATAATTTCTTTGCATACACATTTTTAAATTCCAAGCACTAAAATATGCACCAAAACATAATAAATGTGCAGATCCATGCCCAAAATTACCGATAACGCTACTACTACGACCCGATACGATTTTGATGTTCCTATCCACCAAGCCGAAGAGGAAGATGGCGAAGATCTTGAACTCTCCGAGGAAATGGAGAGGGAAATAGAGCGAAAGGCTAATAGCATACAACCACATCAAGAGCCTATTGAGACCATTAACCTGGGCACCGAAGGAGATCCGAAAGAAATCAAGCTAGGGGCAATGTTGGAGCAGAGCGTCAAAGACAGGCTAATCAAGTTATTACACGAGTATGTGGATATATTCGCTTGGTCCTACAAGGACATGCCAGGGTTGGATACAAACATCATGGTGCATAGATTACCTTTCAAAGAAGGTTGTTCTCCAGTCAAGAAAAAACTCAGAAGAACCCGTCCAGATATGTCCAGCAAAATCAGAGAAGAGGTTCTCAAACAATTTGACGCAGGGTTCCTAGCAGTGGTAGAATATCCACCCTGGATAGCTAACATTGTACCAGTACCCAAGAAGGATGGCAAAGTACGCATGTGCGTAGATTATCGAGACCTAAACAAGGTAAGCCCCAAAGACGATTTTCCGTTGCCTCACATAAATGTCCTAGTGGATAATACAGCTCAAGCCTCGGTATTCTCATTTATGGACGGTTTCTCGGGCTATAATCAAATCAAGATGGCGCCTGAGGACATGGAAAAGACTACCTTCATGATACCTTGGGGAACTTTCTGCTACAAGGTAATGCCATTCGGTCTCAAGAACGCAGGGGTAACCTATCATATGGAAATGGTCACGTTATTCCACAATATGATCCACAAGGAGGTTGAAGTATACGTCAATGATATGATTGCCAAATTCCATACGGAGGAGGAAAATATCATACATTTATAAAAGTTGTTTGAACGGATACGCAAATTCAGACTAAGGTTGAATCCAAATAAATGCACATTTGGCATCAGATCAGGCAAATTGTTAGGTTTTATCGTAAGCCAACGGGGCATCAAGGTGGATCCAGAAAAAGTAAAAGCTATACAAGAGATTCCCGCTCCAAGGACAGACAAAGAAGTATGTGGTTTCTTAGGGAGATTGAACTACATCTCGAGGTTCATATTGCATCTAACAGCTACGTGTGAACCAATATTCAAGTTATTACAAAAGGATCAGACAGTAGTATGGAATGATGATTGTCTAACTGCCTTCGAGACGATAAAACAATATTTGCAAGAACCACCAGTCTTAATACCACCAGTCCCCAGAAGGTCACTCATCATGTACTTGACAGTGCTCGAAGGGTCAATGGGTTGTGTTTTGGGACAGTAGGATGAAACAGGTAGAAAGGAGCACGCAATCTATTACCTCAACAAGAAATTCACTGACTACGAAACCAGATACTCACTCCTTGAGAAAACTTGTTGTGCATTGGCTTGGGATACCAAGAGGTTGAGACAATATATGTTAACCCATACTACATGGTTAATAGCAAGAATGGATCCTCTAAAATACGTGTTTGAAAAGCCAGCTCTTACCGGAAGAACCGCACGATGGCAGATGCTACTATCAAAATACGACTTCTAATATCGCATGCAAAAGGCCATCAAAGGTAGTATACTAGCTGATCATCTAGCTCACCAACTGCTATCAGAATATCAGCCCATGAAGTTTGACTTTTCTAATGAGGATGTCATATTTATAGTTGACTACGAAATACCAGGACCCGACGGAGGGCCCGAGCCAGGGGCACGTTGGACACTCATGTTCTAAGGGGATTCAAATGCACTAGGTCACAGTGTATATGCAATATTAACATCTCCCAAGAGTCATCACCACCCCTACACTGCAAGGTTATGTTTTGACTGCACTAACAACATTGCCGAATACGAAGCCTGTATAATATGGATGGAAGCTGCCATCGATTTAAGAATAAAGCACCTTGAAGTGTTCGGAGATTCTGTGTTAGTCATATACCAGGTTAATGGCGAATGGGATACTAAACACCCTAAACTGATTCCATATCGGGATCATGTTTTAAAGTTAGCTGCAGAATTTACAGAAACCACTTTCAGTCATATCCTATGAGAAGAAAATCAAATGGCAGACGCTCTGGCATCCCTATCAGCTATGTTCAAAGTGACTTGGTCGAATCATGAACTACGTATTACGATCAGACATTTAGAAGAACCTGCACACTGCCTTGCTATTGAGGAAGGACCTGACAACAAACCTTGGTTTTACAACATCAAGAAGTACTTGGAGAGGCAGGAATACCCGGAAAATGCCTCTATCATTGACAAGCGAACCTTGCAAAGGTTAGCCTCAAAATTACTTATGAGTAATGGAGTGGTATACAAAAGAAATTACGACATGGTACTACTCAGATGTATGGAAAAACAAGAAGCAGATACACTCATGAGAGAAATCCACGAAGGCACTTTCGGGACCCATACAAATGGGCACGCCATGGCTAGAAAGATTCTGCGAGCAGGGTATTACTGGTTAACAATGGAAGCTGATTGTTATCATTACACGAAGACATGCCATAAATGTCAGATCTTCGCCGACAGGATAAATGTACTATCGACTCCTCTGAACGTCACGAGCTCCCCTTGGCCATTCTCAATGTGGGGAATTGATATAATTGGCATGATCGAGCCGAAAGCATCCAACGAACATCGCTTCATATTGGTAGCCATCGACTACTTTACCAAGTGGGTAGAAGCAGCGTCCTACGCCAACGTAATAAGTCAAGTGGTTACGCGCTTCATCAAATAGAATATCATATGCAGATATGGTGTCCCAAGCCAGATAATTACAGATAACGGGTCTAATTTAAACAACAAGATGATGAAGGAACTATGCGACGATTTCAAAATCGAAAATCATAATTCCTCACCATACAAACCAAATATGAACGGGGCCGTTGAAGCAGCCAACAAAAATATTAAGAAGATCATCCAGAAAATGTTGAAGACATACAATGATTGGCACAAAATGCTTCCCTTCGCTCTGTACGGCTATCGCACTTCTATACGCACATCAACAGGCGCGACCCTTTTCTCACTAGTATATGGCATGGAGGCAGTACTCCCGATGGAAGTTGAGATACCATCACTTTGAGTCTTGAGAGAAAAAAAGCTGGAAGAATCAGAATGGGTTTAGGATCGACTTGACCAACTCAACCTCATTGAAGAAAAACTATTAATGGCTTTGTTTAATAGTCAGTTATAACAAAAGAGAATGAAAAGGGCCTTCAATAAGAAAGTACGCCCTCGAATATTCAAGGAAGGGGATCTAGTGCTCAATAAGATTCTACTACCTCGCCCCGATTCACGTGGTAAATGGACACCCAACTACGAAGGTCCATTTGTAGTCAAAACAACATTCTCTAGAGGTGTTCTCGTCCTCACAACAATGGATGGGGAAGAACTACCGCATCCAACCAACTCAGACACAGTCAAAAAATACTATGTATAAAAAGCTCGCTAAGATCGAACCCCTAAAAGGGTGACTTAGGCAAAAAGGAGCGTCCCGGTGGATCCAAAACCCTAAAGGGCGATCCAGGCAAAAATTAGTGGCATATAAAAAAAAATTATCCCTACGGATTGAAAACCCGAAAGGGCAATCCAGGCAAAAATTAGGGATCATTCCCTACAAATAAATAAAGAACAAAAAGATTGCAATCTAAAGGGCTATGACTACGAACCACAGAGGGGAAGATAGGTTGGAATCATACAACTCAGAAGCGAATGAGATAAGTTCATCAAAAGCTATGGGGGAACAACAGTAGCGGTTATCATTTTTCATTGCCATTTTCTGTTTTAAGACTTTCTATAATTACCTCTTTCTAGGAATTGCATCTTATATCTCGCCCACTCTGAGGCATATCAATAAAACATTTATTTTCGTTATATCTTTCGAATCATGTTTTTTCTTTTCTCAGATTTGTTTTCAAAATACTACGATTATTACTCATGAATATTGTCTTGAAATAATTTCGGGGAATTAACAGAATAAAAGCATATGACAAATATCGAAAAAATGCTTGGGTTAAAAAAGTATCGAAGGAAAATCTACGTATACATACATGCACACAGTTACCCTTACGTCTTGAAAAAATCTATACACATGTTTGCATTTGTACCTATGCATATCTACATATCTGCACACAAAGTCTACGACCACACACATGTCTACGCCTATGCTTGCATTCAATGATACAAAGTCTATACATATACCTACGCGTCCCTACGCAAAGTCTATGTCCATTCCTAACTTACGACACAAGGTCTACGCTTACGTCTGCGCTTACAACATACAAATCTACGCATACCATATACAACGCCAAAAATTGGTAACTCTGAGCCAATGGTTTAAAGGAGAGAATGCCAAAAATAATCGTCATAACATTTCAAGGCATACACGCATTTTACACATAATTCATACATACAATTTGCATAGTATAAATACACTATACAGTTTTGCATACAATACAAATACACTCAGGGTTCCACACATCAAACATCATGCATTTTGCATACATACAACATTCAATGCGCATGCATACACATGTATCACACAGAACACAGACAAATAATTTCACCCTCGATTCAACTATCTAAGGGTCAACCTACGCAATACCCCTCCTACGATTCAACCCATCACCTCAGTCTTCATGTCGTGACACATTCAGCCCATCACCTAAGTCTTCCTGTAGTGATGAGCTCCTTATAAGCTCAGTATATTGCCCCTAAGCCGTAGCATATCTTCAAAGCCCATCATGTTGCCTCTAAGCCGTAGCGTATTCTCAAAACCCATTACCTTGACTCTAAGATGCAAGTGAATCCTCAACATTCTGTATGTTGCCTCTAAGTTGTAACACATTCTCAAAAACCCATTGCATTTCTCCTAAGCCGCAACACATTTTTCAAAACTCGATATATTGCGTCTAAGCCGCAATATATTCATTCAACTTAAACACATTGCCTCTAAGCCGCAATGAATCTTTCCAGATCAGTATATTTCCTCTAAGCCGTAATATATCATCTGACTCAAACACATTGCCTCTAAGCCGTAATGTATTTGCAAAACCCAACACATTGCCTCTAAGCCGCAATGTATCTTTCCAGGTCAACATATTTCCTCTAAGCTGCAATATGGTCTCCAAACCAACACATTTCCTCTAAGCCACAATGTGTTACCCAAACTCAGACCATCGTCTTAGACTTCAGGCAACGATGTTTGAAACCAGATTTAGCTTATCACATCAGACTTCATGCAATGATTTACAAACCTAATCCATGACCTCAGGCTTCATGCAGCAATGTATTCCGTCATGCCAAGTTCCAGACCATCAGCTCATACTTCATGCTACAATGCTCAAAAGAAAACAAAACTCAACATATTTCCCCTAAGCCGCAATGTCTTAACAAACTCAACACATTGCCTCTAAGCCTCAATGTAACTTCAAAGTCAACACATTGCCTCTAAGCCGCAATGTAGCTTCAAAATCAAACACCTAGCCTCTAAGCCGCAATTTATCCTCAAAAATCAACACGTTGTTTCTAAGCCGCAACGCAGTACCCAAACTCAGACCATCGTCTCTGACTTCACGCAGCAATGTTCGAAACCAAGGTTTAGTATATCACATCAAACGTCACACAACGATTCGCGAACACAATCCATGGCCTCAGTCTTTAAGCAACCATGTATCATCAATCATTGCTATACTCACCCTCCAAATGGGTGAATAAGCCAAGATATAAAGAATTGCGCTATCTGCCTCGTTATCAAACCTGGGTAAGCGATATATCATCACCTTCGCCTACTTCCTTGATACTTGTAAGGGTATACTACATCAGCATAACCTTATTTTTGTCGGGAAATTTTTGGGATACTTCAAGTATTCAATAAACTTCCAATCAGAATGCTCAAGACTCGAGCTTTCTCGCGCTATTCGACTGAAAGATAATTAAATAGGGGCAGCTGTCGTAACCCAAATTTGTCCTACCGCGATGATTTTATTTTTCAAGATTTAAATAGGAGAAATATTTAATTAAAGATGGTCTATCAATATCTAGTGGCCCATTTATAAGAATTCAAGTCAACAGAGGGGTATATCCTAATTCAAGGGAGTGGGGCTTTCTAAATCAGAAAGACCTAGATGCCCACAGGCCCATTCGCAAAGCATGTTGGCCAATGGCCCATGATATTCGAATATTAAAAATATCTTAAAATGAAACTAAAATTTCACTTGTATAATGGTCCATTAGGTTGTTATTGTTGTTGGTAATTAAGAAAGGGGGGTGTATATCTTATTAAGCATATTTAATTCATTTTTGAAAATCATTCTATTTTGGTTTATTTCAAGAGAACAAACATTTTTATCAAACATCGTCTTATTAATTATTTTTATAAACCATTTATTAAAAGACTAGTTTTATAAAGCTCAAGTTTTATGTTGGGTCCAATTTGTTACAAAGAAGCCCAATCCGAGGTATTGCAATAAACAAAATAGTATGCTAGACCCATTTCTCATTTTTAGAGTTTATGTTGTTGTTACAATTTTATTTTAAGTATTATTATTAAAACATCACCTTTGTTTTATTTTATTATTAAATACTATTTAGGGATTTGTTTTATAAGTATTGTTTTTGAAAATGTATTTTGAAGCCCAAAAGATCAGGCCCAGTCCGCAGCAAGGTGCTAAGGTTGTTGCAATAAACAAAAAATGCTATTGGGCAGAAGATATGTTGCAAAACAGTTTAAGGCCCAAAAATTTAAACGCATACTGTTCAAATCCAACATAAATCAACGTACGTTTCTTGTGCTAACTAATACTGCAAATCAGAAATTGAATCTAGAACATATTTTACTGCAAATCAGAAATTTAATCTAGAATAGATTTTACTACAAAGCAGAAATCAGGCAAGGAATCAAATATGATAAATAAAATCTACAAAATTTTCTGGAATAATTAATACAAACTAAAATCTCCAAGTTTGCAGAATTAAATCAGTGCAGGGACAAATCTCTTACTATAATGATGCTATAAACAGAATCCAATTACAATCATAACTTAATCAAATCTTCAGCAAAATCTGGTTACCAATTAAATCCAAATCAATTACAATACTTTTCAAAATCAATTACAAATCAACAAATCTTAAATTAATAAAGCAGAATCAAGAGATTACAGAATCGTTATTCTTACTAAATCCAAAGTTAAGACAGTCTTCACGATAATTTGAATCTAAAACAAATCTCAGAAAAGCATAAAACTGAATCAATGCCAAAATGGATCTCAATATTATTATAGTTTAAATCTCTATTACAAAATAAAGATACACAAGATCAAATCTGGGTCGAATCATTGTATTACAGTCAAGATCAGTTACAAAAGGAAAAAATCAATTAACAACAACTAACATCCCTAACTCCTGAATCTAATCCCTAAATCGGTGCTACCTAATTTTGTAACAGCAAATCAAAAAACCATAAACTCCTAACCCTATAAAAAGAAAGCTAAAAGAATACAAAAGGGGTCGGAAAAAGGAGGAGAAAAAGACTGGAAGACGAAAATTTTGACGAAACCTTTTTCGTTGGAGATCCAGAAGCAAAAGTGATTATAGTTTCCAGATAGGAAACCTTAATCACCCTTGAACCACTGTTAGCCACCGCTCCTCCATCGTACGCCGCCATCAATCTTTGAAGCCGTAACCGGGACCTACAAACAGACGAGACAGTCGCAGAGTGGGTACAAATCCTTAGCTTTTCTTTTCTTTCATTTTGGGGTGTTTGGGGTTGGGGTTTTTATTTGGGGTGGGTTTTGTTTCATTGCCGCCGGAGGGAATTGGCCTTAGGGTTTTGTGAAAGGAAGAAGTTGATGGAAGGGTTCGCGCGAGAGAGAGAGAGAGAGAGAGAGAGACGGGAGACTGAAATTGAAAACAAAAATGAAAAAAAAATTTTAAAAATCTATTTGGATACCATATATGCGAGTCCATATCAATTATCGTGCACCTTTCATTTAGATCTATTGGATCTTCATCAGACGACCATAGGCCAAGTTTCCACCGTAACTCTATACTCCGCGCCACACAAAATCCGTCTGGACCCCTCTTACTGCGTTTGGGCCTAGCCCATCTGCTGTTTGCACCCTCCTTGTCAACAATTACTAAAACAAAAAGGCAGATACACCCCCTTGGGAATTTATATCTGGGCCTAGCCCAGTCTACTTTTAGCACCCCCACAATTTTACTCTATTACCAAAATTGCACCCCCTGGTTAATTGATTTACTTTCTATTTTTTTATATTAATTCTTATATTTTCTTATATCTTCCCTTTATATTATTTATTTCTTTAGTTAATAATTATTATCATTGGTAACATTAATTTTATATCATATTATTATTAATATTAATTGTTATTTTATTCATTAATTGTAAATATCATTTATATTATCATAAATAAATTATTTTCTCAAAAAAACTCATGTACGCATATTATTTTCACGTATATTGCACTAAATCCCTTTTATCATGCATTAATCCAGATTTTTGCAATTAATATTATTAAAAAAACACAAACAAATCTCAAACCATTTTCACGAACAAATTAAGCTAATCAACAGTCTTTTTTTTTTGCAAATGGGTTTCAAACTAATTTTGGCTTACTGTGTACTCAGTCAAAATATCCGCAATCACTACTCTCGACTGAGTGCGAAGTGATTCAAAATATATTTGCAAACCCCTAAAAGACACCAACCCATACGAACTACGAATTGGGACTCTGATTCCTCATAAGAGGATTCGTAGGCATATGATCTAAAATCGTGGCGAGTCTTGCTAATTAAAACTTAAAACATTGTTTACCCCGAACCTAAACCTAGAGCTTAATATCCTTGTGAACAAGGTGGATGAAAGGTGCCTAACACCTTCCTTTCATCCAATTAAGTCCGAAACCTAGAATCTCTGTCCGTGCATTAGGGTTTTCTGTTAGATTCCCTTCCTTAGGATAAAAA
Organism: Vicia faba; assembly: GCA_948472305.1. NCBI lineage: Eukaryota > Viridiplantae > Streptophyta > Magnoliopsida > Fabales > Fabaceae > Vicia > Vicia faba. Next base: position 260,781,698 of record OX451739.1, read on the forward strand.
TAATAGTGGCGACTCTTAAAAAAAACAGTTGCTACACATGGTACTGCTTTGTCAATTTTTTAAGGGGTAGGAGATGGTCCCCTAATTACCATCGTAGTCTTTGAAACTACTGGTATCCTCAGAGTTTGTCTTGGTATCATTACTGGTGTTTCTGTTGATTCTCCCCATGGAATCACAAGAGTCTTCTTATTAAGGTTCGTCCCTTGGTAAGGAATTACCAATGGCTTCTTTGTACTTCCTTCGGTCGCGGCTACATATTCTTCTTTAGGGTATGATCCAAATTGGACTATACCCTGGTCCACCAATTTTTTCAATGTCTTTTCAAAAGATTCATTATGTTCCAAGAGGAACCCACACTCCAACAAATACTCCTTAAACAAATTTATTGGGGCCTTTACTCGTCTAGATGCCCCAAAGTCAGTGACTATTTCAATTGCATTTATTACTGGTCCACTCTGCAGAAGCATAGGGTTTTACTTGATATATGGTTTATCGAAATTCATATCTTGAGAATCCAACAAATCTTGGACTTTATGTTTAAAGGCCCAACATTTTTCTATAGTGTATCCGGGAGAATTAGCATGACACTCGCATATGGAATTGGCATCGTACATTGGTGGGGGTGCCCCGATTGGAGGAGCTAGAAGTCTTAGCTCTACCAAAGAAGCCTTGACCAAGTGTTGCAATAATTGACTATGTGACATAGGGAGAAGGTCAAACTTTCTTGGCGGCCTTTCAAATCTGTTCTGTTGCTATTCCAGTGGAATTATTAATGGTTGTTATGCCCTTGGATGTAAGGCTACGTCATTAATTTCTCCCTCCTTCCTTTTTTAGAATTTAGGAACATGTCTTTTTGCATTATAAGGGGCACTAGATGATCCCCCTTGTATCTTTCTGCTTTTTATTCCAGCTTCAATCCTTTCACCAATAGTTACTAAATCAGAGAATCTGGGAGACACGCTTCCTACCATCTTTTCATAGTATAACCCTTGTGTTATACGGTGGGAGAACTGAATTTTTTTGTTTTATCCAAAATGTGCAAATAGCTAGAGTCGCCACCAACTTTTCTTTATTCCAATAAGGAAAAGGTGAAAAGAACAAGAAAGACCTTGATAGATTTTGAGTTCGGGGGGGGGGGGGGGGGGGGAGGGGGTAAGATATGAAAAGGGAAGGTGTTAGCACCCTTTTCACCCATAGCTAACTACATACTCTTAATTACTTAGCTCACTTTTGAAAACTTGCTTTGTGTGTGATTTGTTCGAAAACATTTTGAAAATGCCAATGTAAGGCTAACTTTGTAATAATTCTTGTATCAGTCGTCAAGAATGTATACAAAGTGTTTGAAAATAGTTTCTTTTGAAAGCGTGATGTGAGAAATGTTTTGAAAAAAACAGTTCGTGAGCAAGTAATTAAGTGTATCCTACCCACAAAGGTCGTTCATATTCTTTTCCTTATCCTTTAGAGATAGTTCTATCTATATCATTAGTTATTAGGTAGCCATATATATATTGGATGTGAAGGGACAAGAGAAGGTTCATTGTATGGTAATCGAAGGCAACATGTAAGGATACTTTAGCAATTTCGTAAGGGACTGTCATCATATTATTCGTAGGCAACTCGAGGGACTAGATCATTTTTTCGTAGGCAACTCGAGGGATATTGAGGGACTATGATCTTTTGTATGAGGATGATTTGATCGAGGGTCTTTTGCTAAAGTATTCCTACTTTCGAGGAACGTGACCAATATTCATAAGACAACATGAGAGGGTACCCTAGAGGTGAAAAGTGTATTGTTTTCATTTATTTATCTTGAATTAGGATTTTCTAAGTTCAATTATTAGTCTTTCCATACAAACCCTAGATACTAGCAGTTAAATATGTACAGAAAAATAAAGTGTGGAATATAAAGTCCTAAGCTATTACATGGCTTTGGGAGAGGTACATAAGCATAAAAAATGTGGACAAGTAAACCAACACTATTACATCCTGTGAGCAGTTACATAATAGAAAAATGTGGAAAATAAATTTATGCTATTACATAGGGAATGCATCCTATACACTTGATCTAGGAAAATTAAATAGAAAAGAAATAGGAAAATAGAAAAAAGAAAGTTGAAATGTTTTTATGAATTTTTTATGGAAAATAATTTAGATGATAATAATTAATAAACTTAAATTCTAATTGATTTTAATATAAAAAAGGTTAATTAATTAAATATATCATGAAAATTAAATATTAGTTAAAAAAACCTAATCCAAATTTATTAGTAAAAAATTTAGGTTAGTTTAATAATTGGTTATTTAAAAAAATAGGGTTAGAAAAGAGAAAAAGGAAAGAAATTAGGTTAAGACAAAAATAGGAGGAAAAACACTGCATGGGGTGGGTGTTGAAACCACGCCCTCCCGGCTTTTTACTGCGTCTCTTGCCACTAAGCCAGGAACTTGTTTGTGTTTGAGAATAGGCGTTGCATAATATATGTGAAACTCTATGGTACCTCAGGAATTGATTTGAATGGTCGCTTGGCCATGAAGATGGCTGAATATTTGATTTCAAGTTTGCCCTAGTTTTGACAAAAGTTGAGATTTTGAGATTTTTTATGGTTCTTCTTGAGACAATTTTATGACCTCTGATGGTCTGAATGTGTTCTCTATTTATAGGCCATGAATTAGGTCAACAAACATGAATAAAATCTTTGTATTTCATGATAACATATTTGATTTGATTTTTTTTGCATGGAAACATATCTTTTTGAGCTTAATCTTGTGCCAAATCCAATCTTCATGATCCCTCACGATTTTTTAGCATGATTATGTGATATTGGACTCATGATTTGATTCAAAATATATCCCCACACCTTATATCATTTATTTGATATTTTATTTGATTTATTTTGCTTTTAAATGAATAAAAATCAAAATAAAAAGAAATAAAAACCATAAAATTAAATGAATGGATTTAGGAGACTATTATGAGGTCAGAAACATGTTTGGACCTTAAAAGATAAGCCCATTAGCCCAAAAATTCAAATTTGCTCAATTTAGACTTCACGCATTTCCTTAAAATTGTCCAACTTGCACCAATCACAACTCACTCAATTTTTGTCATATGAGGGTGATCTTGGATCTTTTGGAAACCTCAAGATGTCCCCTACTATCTTTATGTTGGTCATTTTTTCATTTGAAGATTTTATCGTGATGTAAATTCCTTTGACAAAAAGTCTCTTTTTGTGGACTTTTAAAATGACTTGTAATATTTTGTCCCATATCTCTCAAATGAAGCATTTTTGGCCTTGAGATTAGAGAAACAAAATTTGTAGAGAATTGAATTTCCTTCACTATAGGCTTTGGTTGAGAAATTCCTGATGAAGTATCTGAGAGTTATACTTGGTCAAAGTTGAGTTGACTTCTCTTTAAGAAAACCCTAATTTGGCACCTTTTGACTTTTGATGAATCTTGAGTTTTCTTGATGAATCATGATCAACCCTTGATCAAATGATGAATGTGACTTCAAAATGTTGATGTTGACCAAAAATCTTGAAGTTTGACTGTAAATTGGTCAAAGTTGACATTTTGCCCAATACAATTGATTTTCAATCATCAGACTAATTGGTTGAGGAACCTTGTGCTGCAAGGCTTAGAATTTGGCATGAGGGTACTTTGAGACACACGAGGACCCATGAAACGCACTTGAGGCATTAGAAGCTCAAGTTTCTTTGAAGAAAGCAAAACCCTAGTTATAGGTCAATTTCTTAGGAGGAGGACTTGTCTGATCAATTCCTTGAGTAGTCTTGAGTGCTTGAGAACCCTAGGAGCGTGAGGAGGTCTATTGAAACAATTTATATTGAATAATGGGAGGGAAAGTTTTGGGGTATAACAGCTGCCCCTGTTTAATCTTCTTAAACCCGAGGAGTTATATTGGCATACTCGTCATTCGTGATCTGAAGGTGGAAGAGGATTGAACACTTACGTGCCCAGAAATTTGCACTCACATGTGTACAAAGTAACACTATTGGTTATTTGTTTTGCTTGAATGGGATTAAAGTTGCCATTTGGAGAGGTGACTGAGTGTCGTCGGAGTTGGGCTTATAGATGCCATTCGACTATATCTGAGAAGTATGATGGAATGAGTCTGTGTCCGAATGTATCTAGAAGATGTGCTGAGGAGTGTCATAATGAATCTTATGTCTCGATTGTATCTGAATGATGTTCTAGAATGAGTCTATGTCTTGACTGTATCTATAAGAGGATCAGAATGAGTCTTCGCCCGACTGTATCCGAGATTTGTATTAGAATGAGTCTACGCCTGGCTGTATCTAGAAGATGTACCATAATGAATATCAAAATGGATCTATATCTGAATTGTATCTGAATTGTATCTAGAAGATGTACTGGAGCGAGTATCTGAATGAATCTATGTCTCGATCGTATCTAAATTGTATCTATAAGATGTACTGTAATGAGTATCAGAATGAATCTACGTCTCGATCGTTTCTGAACTGTATCTAGAATATGTATTAGAATGAATCTACTCATGACTATATCCAAAGGGGTATAAGAATGAATTGTTGATTGATTGTATCTGAAGGATGATGATTTGTTGACAATATTTATCTGTTTGGTAACTAACCTGAAAAGACAAAGTTAGTTTTATACAATGGCATGATGTGTGTAATGCATTGTATAATGATGCTCTCAAAATAAATGAGAATGTTATATGCGTTTTGTATGCATATGTTACGATATTTTGTAAATAATGTATGTGTTGTACCCCAAAATTTTCCCTCTCATTTCTCAAGGCATTTCTCACATGGGGCTCCCAAAAATTCAAGCTTACACAAATACATTTGGATTTTTCAGCATCAAGATTAAAGAGTAAATTTCTAAAAAAGGACAAAACAAATGAAAATACTCTTTTTGACAAAATTAAAGGAAAAACAAGTTCTCTTAATTTTATATCCTTCGATTGGGCACTTTGGCTTCTTTGATGTAGGTGTTGGTTGCATACTTCGTTTGGGCGCTAGAATCCTTTTGGGCAAGTTCATTTCATGCTTCGATTGGGGCATTGGACTCATTTGGGCAAGTTTGTTTCCTGCTTCGTTTGGGAACTGGACTTTGTTTGAACGTTTGTGAAAATATTTTATTTGGCCACATAGCATCTTTCCTGTATGTTAGCCAAGGTTTACAAGGCAGGATTTCTAACCATGTTAACATGCACAAGGCCAAAGTCACCCTTTGAAGCAACTTGTTACAAGCTTCGACAAGGCAACACTTCTCATCAACTAGCTTCAATTGATAAGGAAAAAAGCCTCCTGATGATGTCCTTCAATTCAGGAGGCCAAAAACTCTCTTATCCTCTCTTTCGATTACACATCTTGCCTTCTGCAGGCCTCCTTTGTTTGGGGCATATGGCCTTCCTAGTGTTGCAAGTTTCAATTGTTCCTTTCATCCTCTGCATGCATTCTTCGTTTGGGGCGTGTGAATCCTTCAACACAAGATTTTGATCATACCTTTCGTTGGGCATGTGGCTTCATTTTTACAAGCTTTCGTTTGAGCATGTTTGCATAAGGTCACATGGAAGGGACCTCCTGCATACACCCTTTCGTTTGGCTATATGGCCCCTTGCAGGAAAGTTTGAGTGGGCAGTATCTCCCTTGGAAATGGCTTGCTTCAACACACAAATTCTACACCATGCCATTGTCTCATGCGAAAGAAGTACCATGGTGGCACATTCGAAGGACTTGCTAGACATGTCTGAATGTCCCAATCGAATGACATGTTTTACTAACCCATCCTAAGAGCATGTATTTGGACCATTCGAAGGACTTGCTAGACATGTCTGAATGTCCTAATAGAATGACATGTTTTACTAACCCACCCCAAGAGCATGTATTTGGACCATTCGAAGGAACCCATGAAGGGCCTGGTCGAAAGACACTTATTTGGGCCCCTTTAAAGGATACCCACATGAGCCATTCAAAGGACACTTTGATTTGAAAAATAAACGATTGCTGGAGAGTCTGGTCAAAAGACAGGGCTAGGGGGTCAAGACAGAAGGTTGAGATGCCAAAGGTACTTGTTGACCAAGTCCCATGCACTTCTAGGTTCAAGCCTGATACAGTGGCCATAAAACTCTAAAACTGTTGCACAACAGTCTTGTAACACTGCCTTATTCCTTGCACCAAAATGGCATACAAACACTGCCCCTCGAATGCTACAAACACAACATGCCTTTTTTGTTTAAATCTTTTGTTTTCCCTCCTAAAACATCAACCCATGCCATCTATAAATAGGAACCTCCGAGACACATGTTAGGGGAGCCTGAAGGATTGCAAGAGAACACTTGTGAAAATTCCCAAAACTCTCAAACACTTCCCAACATTTTTTTAAACACTTCTAAAAAACTCAACCCCCTTTATACATTAAGTGAGTCTTTCGATTCACCCCCAAGTGACCATCTAGCTAGCCTTCGACCCACTTCCCCAACTACAATATAGCAACCCTTTGATTCATTCTGTTACTTGTCATGAAAAGAACCTTCAATCCACTCACACACCCTCCTCCGATTCAGTGATTGCTTGCATAAAGTAGTGACTGGATTAATCTCAGAAAGGCCCCAACGAACTTCCATTCACCACCAAGGAAGACACTCGCAATTTCCTTCAATTTAAGAACTTCAAGAGGTAAGTTCCCTTTAAACTTGCATCTATTCTATTTTAATGTCATGTGCACATGCCAATAAATAAAAATGTAGATATTTCATATAGGGAGCTTGACCATGTTTTAGCTTTCGATTCTGATTGTCCATATGCTGAAAATCTCAACTCTAACTAGTTAGGCTTTGGACTTTGAGACCCAATGATTTTTGTGCTATCCCTTGACTTGTAGTTACATTTGAGTGTTTCATTATAAAGAACTTAAGACAGGTTCATTATACCTTTCAATTGGCTAAATACTCAAGCCTTTCGAATCTCAACCTGAGAGCCTAGCATAATTACAGTCGAAAGAGTCAGCAAGGAGCCTGTGGCAAAGAATGCACCTCACACTGACTCCAGGCCTAAAACGAAGGAAGTAACCAGAAAGGTGGCCTTGCTGACTTCCAACTCCCAGTCGAAGGACAGGACCTTGCTGACTTCCAACTCCCAGTTGAAGGACAGAACCTTGCTGACTCCAGTTCCAAATCAGAGATCAAAAGCGCAGAATCGAAGGATACTTCTTCCTGAATCGAAAGATCTCATTTTTATTTTATTTTTTATTTATATTTTCTTGCTATTTCAATATGGTTGTAATAGTGGAGGATTTATTTATTTTCATTTTTTATTGCTTTTATGTAAATGTTAGTAACTAGGATGCATGGCAAGATAAAAACAATAAGTAGATAACCAAAAATTCAAAAGACGAAATGCATGAAATCAAATACACTATTCACACACATGCACCCTTAGGGTAATCCCACTTGTTGCCTCAAAAAAATAGTCATGTCCCTAGAATATGGGCATTTTAGCAAATACCCTCGATAAAAGATCGTAGTCCCTCGATGACCCTTAATGTTGCCTTCGGTAAACGATCTAGTCCCTAAACGACATGCTAAAACGTCCCATAAGTTGCCTTCCATGACTATACAAACGTCCCACGCCCGTCCCTTCACATACAATGATGGGGCTTTTACCAAATCAATGTTAAGATAACAACATCTAAATGAGGAGGAAAATAATATTAAAGACCTTTGTAGTAGGTAGGATGCTCCTAGTTGCTCGCTTGTTTACAACAAAAACATTTTATACACCCACATTTTGAAACATTTTAAAAAGACAAAATACTTTGTACGCGTTCTTATAGAAACGAGAACCATTACAAAGACACTTTTCAAAATCACTTTCAAAACCCACACCACATGCACATTTTCAAACAAAAGCAAGTGATCTAGCAAGCAACTAAGAGCCCGTAGATAACTACGGATGAAAAGGGTGCTAATACCTTCTCTTTTCATAACCTACCCCCCTAACTCAAGAAATAATCTCGAAAGGTCTTTCCTATTGTTTTCAAACTTTCCTTATTGGATAAAAGAAAAGTCGGTGGCGACTCTTGCTATCCGCAATAATTGCGATCAAACGCAAAACACCCAAGTCAGTTCTCCTACCGTGTTACAGTACAGATGCTGTGATACGGTGGCAGAACCGACTGTTTGACGCTGGTTTGCGTTTTACGTTTTTTGTTCACAAAAATGTCACGGTAAGCAAGAGTCACCACCGACTTTTATTTTATCCAACAAAGGAAAAGGAAAAAGAACAGAAAAAACCTTTTTCGAGATGTTTCTGAGTACGGGGAGTAGATTATAGAAAGGGAATGTGTTAGCACCCTTTCTATCCATGGTTTTCCATGGGCTCTTAGGTACTTGCTCATCTTTTTAAAATTTCTTGTGTGTGTGCTTTGTTTTTGAAAGGAGTTTTAACTTTGTGATAACATTTTTATCAGTCCTCAAAGGCGTGACGAAGTTGTTTTGAAAATTGTTTTGAAAAGTGTAAGTGTGAAAATTTTTGATTTGAGAAAGTACCTACTAGCATCTACCTACTCGACAAAAAAGATCGTTTCTATTATTTTTTCCTTTAGACAACGATATCCTACTATTGGGAAGTAAGTAGTACCATCGTTGGAGTTGTAAGGGTCAATTCGAAAGGGACGTGCGATCACTAAAGCAACATTAGGACAAATTAGTAATAACCCTAGAGTCTTAAGATCATATTCGAGGCAACATTTTCGAGGCAACATTTTCGAGGCAATATTTCTGAGGCAACATTTCCGAGGCAACATTCGAACAGGACGTTTGATATTTTTTAGATAGGAGGGCAACCACTAAGACACCCTATGCTTAATTATCGTTTACCGAAGGCAACCGAAGTGAGAGTATACCTTAAGAGTGATATGTGCGAGTGATCTATTTTCAGTTATTTAATATTTGCATATTAGGGTTTTTTAACCATATTAATTTGTCATGCATTTTTGCCATACAATCCTATTAGCATACATCTAAACAGTCAAATATTTGCGGGAATTAAAATGCGAGAAAGTAAATCTACGCTATTACAAGGCTTCGGGGAGGGGGATTAACTAGATAGCCAAAAACCCGGGGAAAATGCGATAAATAAAAAGCCCTAGATTAAACTATTACAAACCATGAACAATTACAAAAATATTGATAAAAATAATTAACACGCGTGCAATGAATTAAATACGAAGTGACTAGGGTTTTGACCCTAGACTTAAATCTAATGACGGTTGATTAAAAAAATGTTTTTGTTTTGTAAGAAAATAAAGAAACAATTAAACTAAAAAGAAAATCCTAGCTCTAATTAATTTTAAATTAAGAAAGATAAATTGATTTTAATCTTAAAAACCTATTTTTGTATTTTTATTTATTTGAAAAACAGAGAAAATAAAATTAAATCAAGAGATAACCTAATTTTATATTTGATTTTATTTATGAAAACAAATTACAATTTCCTAAGTTAAACTAAATTAAATTAATTTTGATAATAATAAAAAAATAATCCTAATTTTTGTGAATTATTTATTTTATGACTTTATAAAAAAAGATTAATTTGTCAATTAAAAAGATTAAAAGAAAATTAAAAGAATTAAAGAAAAGAAATAAATAGAAAAAGGTTAAAGATGGGCCTAATAGAAATGTTGGGGGGTATATTGTGGAAATTCTGAGCCCAAATGATCCAAGCCCATTTGACTTTGTCGGATCTGGTTGTAGGTTGAATTGAGGCGCATGGTAATCCTTCAGACTGGAACGCGTACATCTGGCTGGCTGCTGCATCAACTGGTTGATTATTGAAGGTGCATGGTAGGCGTGTGAAAGTGATTTGCACTGAATCTGTGGAAGGAAAAGAAAATAAAGAAAGTTGTCTGGACCTGGGATCGAACCCAGGTCCTTATGCCTTTTGCCCATGCCATGTTGGCATCTGCGCTGCAATTTTTATTTGTATATACAATAAAAACAAAATATAATATAATGAAAGCAAAAACGCTGAAACCCAAACACGTGAAAATTTGAATGGGCGAGTGGTTGGCTGACACACATCTTCTTCTCCAAGGAACCATCGTCTTATGTTCCTGGACTTTTACCTTCAGACACTTGCTGTAACTACAACCCTGTGTCACTCAAAAATTACCCACAAGCAAGATAAATGAAATTCAATGGTACCAATCAACTCGTCTCATCCTCACGAGTATCATGGTACCAGAATCAACGTCCAATTTAACCTGTACTGCAAAGCCCTAAAACTAACCAAGAAACCCTAGCCATGGAAGTTTTACATACAGTCATCAAAAATGAAATTGAATAGAATGATTAGCTTGTAAACTCAATAAGGAGCAAGAATATATAATCAAAACGTGCAAATGATGTATGGATCAATGAAAACGAAAACGAGTTTTTTAGGCAAACCGTGTGACTGCTACAAAGTGTTTCAGGATGTGGGGAGGCTTGCTAGTGATTGGAACATATTCGTGAGACGTCCAAAAACCGATTGGTAAGGTTAGGATGGCTTGAGATGGCTTGTAGCTTGGAATTTGATCTGCACTTTTTCTTTGAAATTTTGAAGTTTGTTCTGCCTCTTTCACGACTGCTCAACCTCTTCTCTTGCCTTGGATTCCTTCTGTATATGTAGTGCAACACATTAGGTTAACAAAAACGAATTGAATCTTGACCATTATGAAGATTTAATTTGGTCTTTCATGGCATATGATATCTTTCCAAATTTGCTTCAATCCAATCTTTTTCAACCCAAATCAATCTTGCACGAATTGGTCATCCTGCTAGCTATACATAGACTCAAAAGATGCACAAAAAATCCAAGATTTGATTTTATTATTTTACCATTTAATTTGATTTATTTTGATTTAAATGAATAAAAAATCAAAAAAAATCATAAAAATAATAAAATAAAAGGTGAAAAATCTTAGGGGTCGTGGGTCCTATTAGAAACATGTTTCAAACAAGAAAACATGGGCCCCTTTGGAAAAAAAATGCAAATTTGATCAATGTTGACTTTTGGCAATTTTGCAAAAAAGGTCAACTTGGCCAATGCATAACAATCTCAATTTTGACCCTAGAGAGGGTTTCTTGGACTTTTTAGAAATCTTAGGATGTCCCATAAGCAAACCTTTTGATATTATCTCAATTGAGTCTTCCATGTTCATGTATGAAGCTTTGACCCAAAAGGTGTTTTTGTTGACTTTCCAAAATGACCTATAATGTCAAAATTCATATCTTTTTGTGAGTGCATATTTTGAACTTGGGAGATGAAGTATGTGAAAATGTCAAAATGAGATTTGGATGGGTCATTTCTGATGAAGTATGAGAAAGTTATGCTTGGTCAAAGTTGAGTTGACTTTTCCTACAAAACCCTAATTTAGCAACTTTTGGGTTTTGATGAATTGTGAGCAATCCTTGATGAATCATGATCAACCCTTGATAAAATTATGAATGATACTTCAAAATTAGGATGTTGACCAAAAATCTTGAAGTTTGATTGCATGTGGGCCACAATTGACTTTTGACCTAACATAGTCGATTTTTAGGCCTTTGAGCAATTGACTGAGCAAACTTCTTCTGCAAGGCTGAAACTTGACATTGATGAACTTGAGAACATATTAGGACAATGGTGATCATTTGAGTCCTTTTTGGTTCACATATCCTGATAAAAAATGAAACCCTAATTTGAGGTAGACTGCCTTAGGAGAGAGTTTGTCTGGTCAACTCTTGAACTTCCTTGAGCAATTTGAGGACCTCACTTGACATGTATTGAGAAATATGGGAGGGAAAATTTTGGGGTACAACAGATGCAATATGTTGTTGAAGCGTATGGTAGCTTCTTGTAACAATGTCTGGCTGGGGAAAATAAATCCTTGATTGTTGCTGGGGGTGAAGAAAGTAATTCTTAAATTTTATTTAGAACAACCTTACTGGGGATTTCCGCTTTCTGTTTGATGATACTTTGCTGGGGACGTTCAACTTTTGCTTGGTGATAGAAAAATTCCATAAAAATTGGTCACTCATCGTTCTTTTGAAGGATTTAGTTCTTATGTACCCTGACTGGGGATAAAAGAGATGGATAGTTTTATGATGTGCTATCTGACTAAGTTTCAAATATGGATGTCAACACTTCTAGGGAGGACAAAGTTGAATGACATCAGGTCGGGAAAGATAATCTTGTCTGGGAATTAGAGAAATAAACTCCTTTGGGGAAATAAACCCTGCCAGAGAAGAGAATTCTGCCAGGGATTTTACGGTGTTGGAGAAATAAAATCTGTTGGGGAATTAAATAATGTAGACCGTATTGAGGAAATAATCTCTAATGGGGACCTAGATTTCATAGGCTACACTGAGGAAGTTTTCACCATATACTGGGGAAATGATCAAACTTTCTCATCCGCTAGGGGACTTATTAGGGAAGATGATCATGTTGACCTATCTATCAGAGATATAGAGGTGAAACGCTGGAAGATGCCCTAATTTCTGTCTGATGTCATATTAGATTTTATGGGGAATATATATCTGTTGGAGATGAGCTTATGAAGGTAGCTCTGTAGAGATAGTTCCATGGAGATTGTCCTGTGGGTATTTATGGATAACTTGAACATTATCCCAACTCATAGAGGGATAAATCTTCTACCTATAAACAAGTGATGAGATAATGGGACATAGTCGTACGCTTTAATCCCTAACTTTTTCCTGGACCACCTTTTCAGATTTCCAGTCCACCAGGATACCCTTTTTTGCCCAAGCCGCCTTCTCAAGTTTTTCACTTGCTGGGTGTACAATTTTATTTATATATCCCTAATTTTTGCCTGAACTCTTTTAGTTCGTCGGGATGCCCTTAATTTTGCCTAGGCCAATCAACCTAGCGAGTCTATTTTTCATGCATAGTATTTTTGACTATGTCCGTGTTCACAGGGCACGAGGAATTTTCACTGTCCATGGTAGTAAGTGTTGTAGCACTGCCAAGAAGTATTTTCTTGATCATATGTGGCCCTTCGTATGCGGGAGTCCATTTTCCCTTGGGATTAGTCTAGTGCACCCGATGTTTGAAGTTATTGATCAACCATTGATTTCCAACTTCCTGATAGTCTTGCCTTCCTCAGTAGAATTATCATAGCAGAATGACAACATCTTATACTACTGACATAGACGAGCAATTCGGTGATACCCAAGATTCAATTTTCATAGTGGATTTTGCTGAAACTCATGATCAAGGTAACATGCCCCAAGTGATTCAGATGGAGACCTGCCCCTGGCTATTCAACACTTTTGAGAGATTCTTTGAATCTTGACTTGACTTCCATATATGAGTTGGACAATAACATGTCATGCCCCTTGATTTATAACCAATTGTGTCCATGAAAGGCATGTTACTAGAAGTGTCTTTCTCTTTGACCCATCCTCTGAAGTAATTTTGTTCATTGGGAGGATTTAAATATTCGTCATGCGAATTTATCAACTGTCAAACACTTAGTAATATGCAAACAATGGTATTAAAATGCAAAGCTTATGTTTGTGTTGAGGTTTAAAAAATGCATTTTTTTAGTAAAACAAAATTTGTAAGAAGGTGATATCAACTCAGGATTTATAGTAAGCCTTACAGGAGTCAGGATACCTTTTTGTAACAGTATGTTCTTAAACTAACCCATGCTTCAGTTAGGACTTTGAAGGGTTGTAACGTGGCCTAGTTCACGATTTAAGAAACAAAGGATAAAAGATTAAAGTTTATTTGTGCCCAACCCGTTCTCAATGATGTATTCCAGTCCTATACTCAATTGATTATGCATTTATGTTCCAATAGAGTTTGGAATTATAGAACTGATACTTGGTGATGGTTCAGAAACCAAAAATTTATTTGAGAAGGTAGTCATTGTTTCTTGTAACATCTTTCTTTTGTTGAGGATTTGTAGCGACCTCTTTTTAACTTTATTATCCCTAACTTTTTCCTGAGCTGTTTTGTTTGAGATTACAGTCAGCGAGATGCCCCAGTTTTTTCCCTAAGTTTCCTTCATAGGTTTTGACTTAGCGGGATTTTGTTTTGAAAGATAATGACTGCCTGACTTAATGATTACGGGGAACCATCACCGAATTTTGATTTGTAAGGATGTCTTTGATACTACCTGTTGTGTACGACGGAAAAGCTTGTGATTGAATGCACAATTGAATTAACTAAGAAACTACCCTGCCCCAGGTTATGATTAAGGGTTTCAATTTGCGTGAAAAATAAAAATCCTACCTCTTAGGCTCAAAGGGGTTGACTAGGGATTAACTTCCTTATATCGCGACTATTTAGGAATTGAAGCAACGCTTGTACATCGTCAGCAAAGTCTGTTCAAAAGCATACTGTATGAGATTATGGTATCGTTTTTGTCATCCTCCCTCTAAAGGCTTATAGCTTTTAACGAGAGTTGAATATCACAAAAAGGAAGTAAAAAGCACAATTTAAATATAGTGAAAATGAATGGAATAAATCAAGACAAACATATTCAATGCATTAATAAAAGATAATTTTTTTGACATAAAGATAAGTGTTCGAACAAACAAAAGAAATTACAACTGAAAATTCAAATAAACTGGATGCTGTCAATCTTAGTCATGATTTAGAATGGGAGCAGTGATCACATTAGGAGTCTCAAGAGGGTCAAACTCAATCTCCTTAACGTCAATCATATCTTGGATCTTATTCTTCAGAGCCCAATAGTTGTTAGTGTCATGTCCGAGACTGTTGGAGTGATATGCACACCTTGCATTGGGATTATAACTGGGAGAAGAAGTGTTAGGATTCTGAGGAGGATCCTTAAACGTAATCATTTATGCCTTCAACATGTGTTGCAATTCTTGAGACAATGACATGTTGATTCTTATAAACTGTCTCCTGGGTGCATCCTGCCTACACTGATTACTCTATTGTTGTTGTTGTGGTACTGGTGCAAGATAAGAGATCAGCATTGCCCCTACAGATTGGTTGCAGTCACTCTTACTATGACCCTTTTGTCTGTACACAACATTGGATTCTTTCTTACTATTATAAGGCTTCTTCACAGTGTTCAAAGACGTAGCCACCTAAATTTTACCGCTTATGATTCCATTCTCAACATGTTCTCTTGTTAATATCAGTTAAGTGAAACCGGATGAAGAACTTCCAAGTAGGTGATTATAGAAAAGGACCTGTTAGCATGCTCATGAACATGTCAACCAATTCCCTATCAGCCAAAGGAGGTTGAACTTTGCCTGCCAAATCTCTCCATTTCTGTGCGTACTCTTTAAACCCTTCCTCGGAACTCATGGACATACTCTGTAGTTGCATACGGGTTGGCGCCAAATCAAAATTGTATTGATATTGTTTATAGAAATCTGTAGCCAAATCTTCCCAGGTATGGATATTGGTACCTTCAAGTTGACAATACCATTCTAGTTGTGTTCCAGACAGACTCTCTTAAAAGAAATGCAACCATAATTTCTTGTCAGCAGTGTGTGGTTGAATTTTCCGAACATATGATCTCAAGTGCAGCTTTGGGCAAGAAATGCAGTCATACTTAGCAAAGGCAGGATTTTCGAACTTAAGAGGAATGACGACTCCAGAGACCAAACCCAATTCTTCAAAATTAAAGCCATGCACCTTCTAGATCTCCATAGCTTTCAGACGCTCTTCTAACAGCTTGTATTTGTCGTCAGCAGGTGGATATTGTTCATGCAGATAATCTTCTTCCTCTTCATAAGAACCTTTTTCAGAACCATGGTTTCCATTTTCCCCAGCCTTAACACTCTTACCATCTTCATCCTGGTTGTCATCTTCATCTGATGGGATATTAAAATCCAGAGCTTGCTTGACTGGACCTCTGAACCTCCTGCCCATGTTAAGGGTGTCAGTTGGTTTCTTAGTCTTCTTCTTCTTCTTCTCTTTGGCGATGAGAACCTTCAGTTCTTCTTGCCCCTTGGCTAAGTTTAGGAACATCTGTTGGAACTGAGCATTTTGGGCCTGGAGATCTTTGATTGTCTATTCAAGAGCCATTTTATGTTCTGTGACAAACAACATGAAGATAAGAAAACCTGTCTTGGAAACATGTTATGTAATGACATGTATGGTATGTAGATGCATATGCAATGTTTTCAAGGATCTTGTGGGATCTAAAAAATTTGAAATGTTAGAAATTGAATCTGGTTGCAGCTTTGTCTGAAGAACTTTAAGTCTTCATCTTTGACTGTCCTTCTATAAGAATCAAGCTCACCATATCAAGTGGGTCGTAGCCTTTGACTCACTAGAATGTATTTTGATTTTAATGGTGTCTGGCTAGAGGAAAATAAATTCTCCTGCCTCTTGCTAGAAATCTAGCTTATGATAATCCTGCACCATAAATCCCTAAGATCCTTGAAATGGTTAGTGAAAATGTTATGTTATGATGACATGATGTTATGATGTCATGTTCATGTTAGATAAATAGAAACCGCAAACAAGTCACGCAAGAGCCTTAGGTTTAAAGGCTTGCAGAATTCCATAGGTAAGTACAGTTCCCCATTAAAGTTAAGTGGGCTCAACTTGTTGTAAAATAGTAACTGGGTTCTAGGAATCTCATATCACTGATCTTTCTTACAAGATTTATTTTAGCATGGGAACTGGCTTGCCACCAAAACATCCCGAAAGTCAAATCTCAATGAGCGTAGTTTTAAGTATCAACCAACCTTGGATTGCACCAAAGTCGGATATCTCACTACCTTCTAATGGCCAAGATGGGTTAATTAAGGTTCTAAAAGTCAGTTAGTGCTAACGACACCACGTGAAAGCCTAATGTTATCCTTGTCTGGATCAAGGAACATCAGTACAAACCAAAGTGTCACACTAATGTAGCCATCATATTATCCATATCGGTCTATGCTGTACAACCTTTATGATCTATTGCTACTTACCTAAGGTATCCCTAGATCCGGGTATAGGATATTACAAGAAATTAAACCCAAGTAACCCTTAAGGTAAAGCAAATAATCTAAACAATTAAAGCAAGTAAAAGTGATCTAAACTCTAAGGTAACGCCTCTTTTTTAAGGCTCCCCAGCAGAGTCACCAGTTCTGTTATATGGTGGGAGAACTGACTTTTTTTGTTTTATCCAAAATTTGAGGATAGCTAGAGTCGCCACCTACTTTTCTTTTATCCAACAAGGAAAGGGTGAAAAGAACAGGAAAGACCTTGATAGCTTTTTGAGTTTGGGGGAGGGGGGGGGGGGGGTAAGATATGAAAATGAAAGGTGTTATCACCCTTTTCACCCATAGCTAACTACAGACTCTTAATTACTTAGCTCACTTTTGAAAACTTTCTTTGTGTGTGATTTGTTTGAAAATATTTTGAAAATGCCAATGTAAGGCTAACTTTGTAATAATTCTTGTATCAGTCCTCAAGAATGTATACAAAGTGTTCAAAAATATATTGTTTTAAAAGTGTGATGTGAGAAATGTTTTGAAAAAAACAGTTCCTGAGCAAGTAATTAAGCGTATCCTACCCATTATGGTCGTTCGTATTATTTTCCTTCTCCTTTAGGGATAGTGTTATCCGTACCATTAGTTAGTAGGAAGCCCTATCTATTAGATGTGAAGGGACATGCGAAGGGTCATCGTATGGTCATCGAAGGCAAGATGTAAGGATACTTTAGCAATTTTGTATGGGACTGTCATCATATTATTTGTAGGCAACTCGAGGGACTAGATCATTTTTCCGTAGGCAACTCGAGGGACATTGAGGGACTATGATCTTTTGTATGATGATGATTTGATCGAGGGTCTTTTGCTAAAGTATCCCTACTTTCGAGGGACATGACTAATATTCGTAAGGAAACACGAGAGGGTACCTGTTGTACCCCAAAATCCCCCCCCCCCCCCATTTTCATTCAAAACATTCTCCTAGGGTTCTCAAATGCTCAAGGTTGCTCAAGAATTGATCAGACAAATTCTCCTTCTAAGCAATGGACTTATAACTAGGGTTTCACTTTTCATAAGGAAGTTTGGGTTTCTAAATCCTCAGGTAGACATCATGGTTCCTCATATGTCTCAAGGAATTCTCATACCAAGTTCCATGCCTTGCATCACAAGTTTGCTCAGCCAATGGCTCAGATGATTGAAAATCAACTGTATTGGACAAAATGTCAACTGTGGTCAACATACAGTCAAACCTCAAGATTTTTTGTCAACATTAAAATTTTTAAGTCATATTCATCATTTGGTCAATGGTTGATCATGATTCATCAAGAAAACTCTCAAATAATCAAAAGTCAAAAGTTGCCAAATTATGGTTTTCTTAAGGAGAAGTCAACTAAACTTTGACCAAACATAACTTTCACATGCTTCATCAGATTTTCCTCAACCAAAGTTCATTTTGAAGGAAATTCAACTCTCTACAACTTTTTATCTATAAGCTCATGTCCAAAAAATGTGTCATTTGAGAGATATGGGCCAATACATTATAGGTCATTTAAAAAGTCAACAAAAAGACACTTTTTGTCAAGGCAACTTACATCAAGATAAAGTCTTCAAATGCAAATATTATGTAAAAATAGATTGTAGAGGATATCTTGAGATTTCCAAAAAGTCCAAGTTCACTTTCAAATTATGAAAATCAAAAGAGTTATGACTACTGCAAGTTGGAAAATTTTGAGCAGATGCATGAAACCAAAAGTGATAAAACTTGGAATTTTGGGCAATTGGGCTATTGTTTCAAAATCCAAACGTGTTTTGAAGATTATAATGAACCTCAAGACTTGTTAAAACACCCCTTTTTGATTTATTATATTTATCTTTGATTTTTATTTATTTAAAATTCAAAATAAAACAAAATAAGATCGAGGCTTATTACAAGAGTCCAAGCCCATGATATTCTGACCTAAATTTAACCTATATATTCTCTTCATTCATACAAACTGATAACACAAAAATGTATAGTATATTTTGCTTGATTAACATAAATTATTTCTCTATTTTATTTTAATTATGTTGCTTTATGTTGGTATTATGCTGATATTTAATTGTATTGCAGGTATTTAATTAAATGAAGCTTTTGTGAGAAAAGGAAGAAAAAGGGGTACAAATGAAGAAAAATAGTAAATATACAAAAAGAAAAAAAGGATACAAAAAGTAAAGAGCCAAAGATAAGCCCAAGCCCAAAAAGAAGAAGCGTGTGGCCATGTGAAGCATGACGACCGAAAGGCAAGCATGACGACCGACAGGCAAGCATGACGACCAACACGTGAAGCATAACGACCGACACGTGAAGCATGATGACCGGCATGAATTTGACAAAGTAAGTGACAAACATCACTAAGCCCTTGACGAACGACATCTCCTATTATTGTGCCCACGTCCCTTAAAGCTTGCAACGAAAGTGTGTTAGTTGTTATATCCATGTTCCACCAAGTCAAATACGAAGTGATCCAACAACCAACATACTTTCTATAATCTCTCACCTGTAGTTATTCAAGAAATCTATAAAGAGGAGGCTTCAGACATTGAGCGACTGTCTTATTTTCTCTCTCTGGGGGTCCAGGATTCCAACATTTTATTTTAGTTTTTAGGCAGAAATATTACCATGTAAAAGTGGTAGTTTCTCACATAGAGGAACTACCGCACCATTAGTTTTAGGTGTTGTTTTTCTTTTATTTCCATTTTGTATCTGACTTTCAAGCGTGCCAGCATATCCTAAATTCAAGTTCCAGTTATTATACGTAAAGTTTGTTTCCAAAATTAATTCCAGCTTCCATTTTATCTCCAGGTTACATTTAATTGTTTGTTCTAATTGTTTATGATTTCATCTTAGTTTAAATTTATTTCTGTTTTAAATCATGTGTTGTCTTATGTTAATTTCTTAATAACATGCTTATGTTTAAAACTATGTCCAGTTAAATATTCTTGAGTCCGGTGTACAAGGACCGTTGTTACCGATGTGACTCCGTGAAAATTATAGGTGCAAATTTATGAAAATACGTTTGTTTTGGTTCTACTTTCCAAATCTAATTTAAGTAGCTTTGTCACGAGAGTGAGAGGGTATTTAACATGATTTTTCCACGAGAGTGGGAAATTAATTAAGGTTTAAGCCGAGACCGCGAGAGCGTGAGGAGTGAACCGGATAGTGGAAATTAGGCAACATATCTAAATACAACGAAAGCGCTTTAGATACGTTTAAGATATAATTGGATTTCAAAATATATTTCTTAGTTATCGGGCGAGCGAGAGAAAATTCTTGGGACTAGGAAGTATGGCTTTAGTTAATAAAGCGAGAGCGTGAGACGGAGTCTTTAAGTTAGTATATTCTATGGAACTAAGTTATAGTCGTTATTAGTACCCGTTTTCTATAAGTCCCTCAGGAACGCGGAAATCATATCCCGACCTTGTTTTAGTATTATTTTCAAACCTTTAGCATTTAGTACTTTTATTCCCCTTAATCAATTATTCATTAGCCTTTGCTTTACAAAGTGACGATAGATTACAGTAGGTTGACATTGGTCTCTTTGGTTCGACAATCTTTTATATTACTTCGATATTTCCATGCACTTGCGGACGCATCAAGTTTTTGGCGTCGTTGCCGGGGACCAACAGTCAATATTGTTATTCCATTGTTGCACCGTATAGACTAAGGAACTCTTGTAAGAATTACTATGTATCACCCAAATTTTTTCTACAACTCCCATTCCGAGTATTTCGCGGAATCACAAGAACTCCATAAATCCAACCTCGAAATATTATTGGAGAATTTCAATGCGTCACAAACTCATTCTCACCCGAATTACCTTTCCAACTACTAATCCCAACATTTTGAGGAATCGCAAGAATATTATAATTCCAACCAAACTTATCCTCAACCAAATTTCCCTTAAAATCACTACACCCAATATTTCGAGGAGACGCAAGAATCCTATAAATCCGAACTCGAAATACTAATGGAAAATTTTAATGAAATATCTATGATGACAGAGCGCTTTGTGGAAACACAAAATGCGACTCTAACTCACTTTGAAGAATCATAAGAATCACATGATTTTAAGTTCGAAACATCAATGGAGGATTCTGATGCAACGCTAATTCACTCTAGGTTAGAATCTATGATGGAGCACTTTGTAGAGACACAAATTGTCCAGAACAAAGAATTTAGCAAACAAAGTCTTCAAAACAGTGAAAACCTTAGGCAACTGACCACTGTGGTTGAGTCGCTCGCGACTCATAACATAGCCTTAGAGACTCAAATCTCCTAGCTTGAACAAAACCCTCTAGGACCCTTCCCTGAGGATAAAATGGATGTTGTAACAACCAGTAGTGAAAAACAAATTGAAAATCCTAAGGAGAGTGATAATGAGGTTGAGGAGAGTGATGATGTGGTTGAGGAAAGTTCCAACGAGAAAAGAGTAAAGATTGAGAAAAATCCTCCAACACCATCTGAAAGGGAGGTTGTAGAAGATGTAGAGAAGGAAGCACCTATTGTTGTTCCTCATCCCTATACCCCACCGTTTCCTTTCTCAAAAAGTTTTATGGAAGCTCAACTAGACTCCCAATCTAAAACATATATGGAGGTATTGAAAAATATCCACACCAATGCACCCTCGTTTGAAGTCTTGCATAAAAAGAGAAAATTAGAGGACCATGAAACTAGGGATATAATTATTGTTAAGAGGGTAAGGTTAACCTTTGAGGTGGTGGATGAAATCACTAAGCCCAAACTTGAAAATACGATACTTAGAATAGATCCAGAACCACCACCACAAGTTCAAAAGAATGAACCACCCCACGGAAGAAAGAACAGAAAAGGTGAGGGATATGTGAGATGGCTTGATAAGTGACCATGGAAAATGACAACTACTAAAAGTTCAACCGAGGAGTCATTCTTGAGAGAACCACCATGAGTGCTTGCACTTCTGAGCCGTCGAGCTATCGACGTTAAACAAAGCACTGCGTGGGAGGCAACCCACGAGTTTCAATTTAATGTTTTTTTTATTCTTTTGTTTGAGTTTGCAGAAAATAAAGATATGGATTGCTCCTCACGTCTCGGCCATCTCTAGGCAGAAAATTTATAGATGATCATCTTGAAGATGAGCCGGTGACCACGCATATTCGTATGAATGTCGCTGCTAGTGGTGACACTGTTGATGAGTACGATAGGAGAAGGTACTTCCTATGGATGGAGAGCGGATTTGGTCATGATAGCCCATCAATAGCATTGATCAGGTTCTTATTCCTCTTTCCACTTTTTATTGAAACATTGAGGATAATGTTTGGTTTAAGTATGGGGGAGGAACTTTACCGCTTTCCATTTATCGCTTCTTATTTCGATTGATCGTTTTCTAAGTTTATTTCATGCTTTTAGAATTTTACTTGTTTTCGGTATTTGGTCGAGTCATAGCATATGTTGTCAAGTTTGTATGCCTGATTTCAGTTGTTATCGAATTTCCCCGTATTTTTAAAATTTTCTTTTTTATTCATGGCACCACACTCTGAAAGTTTATAGGATGTCTAGGCTTTGTTAGAGAGACTTGGGAAAGTTTCGATAAAATCGATACCATTATGACACCCTAAACCCCTCATTATGTGATATAAATATTGGTACCCATTATGTCAAGACCTTAGGCTCAAGTTTTCAAAGTAGCTCTTAAGTAGTTTATATTAGCAGTCAGCACCATCTTAAACACAAACTACGTAGGGAGTCGATGAATATAAGTGAATGATCCTATTTTTAATAAATAAATGATTTAATTGAAAAATAACCTTCTAAGTTAGGTGACTCTCACCCGTTCGTTTAGCCCAACGGTTGTTAAAAATACCAGAACCCCGTGCTAAAGAAAATAAAAGGATTGAATACTCGAATTCGTTTGCATAAAGTGGGAGTCTTTGAACATTGTGTCGTTACAGTATCCTTGGTATTGAATACTTAGTACCTATCAAACTAACATTAGCCTAGCAGCCACGTATGATTAGGAGTCGTGTTGTGCCCTTGTTTCAAAGCTCTCTTATCATTTCTTTTACTCTGTTTCTTGATTGCTTGAGGACAAGAAATGGTTTAAGTGTGAGGGAGTTTTATAACACAAAAATGTATAGTATATTTGGCTTGATTAACATAAATTATGTCTCTATTTTATTTTAATTATGTTGCTTCATGTTGGTATTACGCTGATATTTAATTGTATTGCAGGTATTTAATTAAATGAAGCTTTTGTGAGAAAAGGAAGAAAAGGGGTACAAATGAAGAAAAATAGTAAATATCCAAAAAGAAAAAAGGCTACAAAAAGTAAAGAGCCAAAGATAAGCCCGAGCCCAAAATGAAGAAGCGCGTGGCCACATGAAGCATGACGACCGGCAGGCAAGCATGACGACCGGCACATGAAGCATGATGACCAACACATGAAGCATGACGACCGGCATGCATTTGACCAAGTAAGTGATGAACGTCACTAAGCCCTTGACAAACGGCATCTCCTATTATTTTGCCCACGTCCCTTAAAGCTTGCAACGAAAGTGTGTTAGTTTCTATATCCACGTTCCACGAAGTCAAATATGAAGTGATCCAACAACCAACGTACTTCCTACAATCTCTCACCTGCAGTTATTCAAGAAAGCTATAAATAGGAGGCTTCAGACATTGAGCTACTCTCTATTTTTCTCCCTCTGGGGGTCCAGGATTCCAACATTTTATTTTAGTTTTTAGGCAGAAATATTACCATGTAAAAGTGGTAGTTTCTCACATAGAGGAACTACCGCACCATTAGTTTTAGGTGTTGTTTTTCTTTTATTTCCATTTTGTATCCGACTTTCAAGCGTGCCGGCATATCCTAAATTCAAGTTCCAGTTATTATATGTAAAGTTTGTTTCCGAAATTAATTCCAGCTTCCATTTTATCTCCAGGTTACATTTTAATTGTTTGTTCTAATTGTTTATGATTTCATCTTAGTTTAAATTTATTTCTGTTTTAAATCATATGTTGTCTTATGTTTAATTTTCTTAATAGCATGCTTATGTTTAAAACTATGTCCAGTTAAATATTCTTGAGTCCGGTGTATGAGGACTGTTGTTACCGATGGGACTCTGAAAATTATAAGTGCAAATTTATGAAAATACATTTTTTTTGGTTCTACTTTCCAAATCTAATTTAAGTAGCTTTGTCACGAGAGTGAGAGGGTATTTAACATGATTTTTCCACGAGAGTGGGAAATTAATTAAGGTTTAAGCCGAGATCGCGAGAGCATGAGGAGTGAACCAGATAGTGGAAATGAGGCAACATATCTAAATACAGTGAAATCGCTTTAGATACGTTTAAGATATAATTGGATTTCAAAATATATTTCTTAGTTACCGGGCGAGCGAGAGCAAAATCTTGGGACTAGGAAGTATGGCTTTAGTTAATAACGCGAGAGCGTGATACGGAGTCTTTAAGTTAGTATATTATACAGAACTAATTTATAGTCATTATTAGTACTCGTTTTCTATAAGTCCCTCAGGAACGCGGAAATCATATCCCGGCTTCGTTTTAGTATTATTTTCAAACCTTTAGCATTTAGTACTCTTATTCCCCTTAATCAATTATTCATTAGCCTTAGCTTTACAAAGTGACGATAGATTACAGTAGGTTGACATTGGTCTCTGTGGTTCGACAATCTTTTATATTACTTTGATATTTCCGTGTACTTGTGGACGCATCACAAACCCTTGACGATGAAACCTTGTGCAAGAAACAACTTCCAAAAATCTCAAAATTACTCAAAATTAAGGCAACCTTAGAACCCTAGTTGCAGCCAACTTCAAGGCATTCTAACCATTCCATTCACTTCCAGGGGAATTACAGAGTAAGAATGAATCAAACCTAATGATCCAAAGCTCGTGAAACGCCACCGCATGCATCTACGATCTCATATTTTTTTGCAAATTCGTATTTTGATTTTTGTTTTGCTTTAAGACATACTAATGATATCATTGTGTTTCTGAGATATGTTAGTGCAGGAAAAGCAGATCGCATGACTTCCATGGTACCAAAATCGCGAGTAGCCTTGTTCATGCCAATTTAAGATATTTTCGTTGTACCTCCAAAACCATTACGATTTAGTCTAAAATAATGATCTTATGGAACTCGCAGGCCTCGATTTATGGGGGCAGGGTACTCTTGGATCTCTAACAGTGTCTGTCTTTGCAGGAACAAAAAAGGAAGCTACGGGAGAAGATGACCGATGTTAGGGTTCCAGCGCCTCTCCAATTCATGCATTTTGTTTAATATTTAATTATTTTGTTTCAGTTTAAACAATGGATGTATCACCTCCCAGTGGTTAAAATGCGCGCGCTAAGGATTTACTATGAAATGGCATGGGTTTGATTCCCGCTTTTGGCATTTTGAGTTTTTTTCTCATAATTTTATATGTGTTACAAAATAATAACAAAACATGTTGATTCTCTTTCCTTATCACAAGTGCGCATTTGGCACAATGGTGGACCGGCTGGGCAAGGATTCTAAGGGTGTGGGTTCAACACCCACCCCGGGAAATTATGTTTTTTTCTCTCTATTTTTCTATTCTTCTTACTCTTTTATCTTCTTTTCCTTTAATTTCACAAAAAACCTTTTACAAACCTATTATTTTTTATTAAAAAAAAACCTTTTTTCATAAACCCTAATTAGGTTTTTAGGTTTTTTTAAATTTAATTAATCATTTGGTTTAAATTAAAATCAAATTAGGTTTTTAGGTTTTCAATTTAATTAATTAACCTTTTGATTAAAATTAATTAGGGTTAATCATCAAAAAACCTTTTTATCAAAAAATCACCAAAAACAATTTCCTTTTCCTTTTTTCTTAGTCTTACAATTAGCATAGATTTCTTTTCTCGCATTTTTTATTATTATTGTAAGTGTTCACAATTTGTAATAGTAATTAGGGTTTACTTTCCCGCATTTTTTATTATATTTGTATCTGCCCTGAAGCTTTGTAATAGTCTAGGGCTTTACTTTCCGCTTTTTACTTTCCACACATTTACTGCTTTCCTATTTTACTATATTGCTGTTAGTAACTAGGCTTGTATAAAAAAGACTAAAAACGAATTGATATCTAACCCTAATATCAAAGATAAACAATAACTGAACACAAATCACCTCGAACACTCGCACCTCTAGGTAACCTCCCTTGTTTCCTTTCTATAAAAATAGTCACGTCCCTCGAACGTGGGGACGCTTTAGAAAAGTCCCTCGATTAAAAAGATCATAGTCCCTCGATGACCCTTTCGATGTGGCCTTCGGTAAATGATCTAGTCCCTCAAACGATAATTTCTAAAGCATCCCTACAAGTTGCCTTCAATGAATATAAAATGACTCATGCATGTCCCTTCACATCCAACGATAGGGCTTCCTACTAACTAATGGTAGGGAAAGATTATCTAAAGGAGGAGGAAAATACAAGAAAGACATTGAGTAGGTAGACCGTTGTTAACCGCTTGCTCAAACATTTTAAAACAAAAACCTTTCACACAAACACTTTCAAATATTTCCAAAAACATTTTGTACGCATTTTCGAGGACATATAAGAGAATCATTACAAAGCTGCCTTACATTGGCATTTCAAAATATGTTTCAAACACACATTCACAAAGCAATTTTCAAAACAAAGTGAGCTAGCGATTAAGAGCCCGTAGATAATTATAGATTAAAATGGTGCTAACACCTTCTTTTTTCATAACCTACCCCCCGAACTCAACAATCTCAAGGTCTATCTTATTCTTTTCAGCCTTTCCTTATTGGATAAAAGAAAAGTCGGTGGCGACTCTTGCTATCCGCACATTTGCAATAAAATGCAAAACCAAGTCAGTTCTCCCACCGTATTACAGTACCCTAGAGGTGAAAGTATGAAGAGTGTATTGTTTTCAGTTATTTATCTTGAATTAGGGTTTTCTAAGTTCAATTATTAGTCTTTCCATACAACCCCTAGTTACTATCAGTTAAATATGTACAGAAAAATAAAGTGCAGAATGTAGTCCTAAGCTATTACATGGCTTTGGGAGAGGTACATAAGTATAAAAAATATGGAAAAGTAAACCTACGCTATTACATCTTGTGAGCAGTTACATTATAGAAAAATGTAGAAAATAAATCTATGCTATTACATAGGGAATGCGTCCTATACACTTGATCTAGGAAAATTAAATAGAAAATAAATAAGAAAATAGAAAAAAGAAAGTTGAAATGTTTTTATGAATTTTTTATGGAAAATAATTTAGATGATAATAATTAATAAAACCTAAATTCTAATTGATTTTAATATAAAAAGGTTAATTAATTAAATATATCATGAAAATTAAATATTAGTTAAAAAAACCTAATCCTAATTTATTAGTAAAAAATTTAAGTTAGTTTAATAATTGGTTAATGAAAAAAATAGGGTTAGAAAAGAGAAAAGGAAAGAAATTAGGTTAAGAAAAAAATAGGAAAAATACTGCATGGGGTGGGTGTTGAGCACACGCCCTCCTGGATTTTTACTGTGTCGCTTGCCACTAAGCCAGGCGTTCGTTGGTGTTTGAGAATATGCTTCAGTTGACTTCTCCTTAAGAAAACCCTAATTTGGCAACTTTTGACTTTTGATGAATCTTGAGTTTTCTTGATGAATCATGATCAAACTTTGATCAAATGATGAATGTGACTTAAAAATGTTGATGTTGACCAAAAATCTTGAAGTTTGACTGTAAATTGGTCAAAGTTGACTTTTTGCCCAATACAGTTGATTTTCAATCATCTGACTAATTGACTGAGCAACCTTGTGCTTCAAGGCTTTTGATTTGGCATGAGGGTACTTTGAGACATATGAGGACCCATGAAACCCACCTGAGGCATTAGAAGCTCAATTTTCTATGAAGAAAGCAAAACCCTAGTTGTAGGTCAACTGCTTAGGAAGAGGACTTGTCTGATCAATTCCTTGAGTAGTCTTGAGTTCTTGAGAACTCTAGGAGCATGAGAAGGCCTATTGAAATTTGTCTTGAATAATGGGAGGGAAAATTTTGGGTATAACACCTTGAAAGGTTCCCATGAACATATCGAATAATTCTTTCTCCAGAAGGGCTGGTTGTACCCGGGCTGCCATTTCTCTCCATCTTTGAGCATACCACTTGAGAGGCTCCTCCTTTTTCTGAGACAAGTTATGGAGTTGCATACAGGTAGGAGCCATGTCCAAGTTATATTTGTACTGTCCCAAGAAAGCATTAGCAAGATATGACCATGCCTGGATATGAACCCGTTCCAACTGCATGTACCAATCTAGGGATGCCCCATTTAAATTGTCTTGGAAACAATGAATCATCAGCTTCTGGTCTTGAGCATATGCATGCATCTTCCTGCAATACATGCGTAGATGGTTCCTCAGACACGTGAGTCCCTTGGATTTTCCAAAGTCAAGTACTTTGAATTTTGGCGGGGATTACCACATCAGGAACTAGACCCATTTCGAGAGCATCAACATCGAAAGCATCGTAACCCTCCACAACCTTTAACATTTCTTCAAGAGCATTGTATTGGTTGAGCGCCAATGGATTTTCAGTAGCATGAGTATGGGTTGTTCTCTGAGGTTCTTGATTGATGTCCTCAAAGTCATGGTCTCCATATTTTAAGTCTAAGTAGTTGTCCATGTTTTTAATCGGAATTTGCAAGGTATGAGATGACCCTACCTTTGGTGGAGGTGGGACAAACCCTTCAGTATCAGCTTGTCTTGTTTCTTGTTGAGCCATGGTGGACTTTTAGGGTCCTGACTCCGGTTCTCTCCTTGGTTGGTGACTTCTCGATGCACCAATGGTTTGGGCTACTTCTTCAAAGGCTTCCCTAGGTATTTGTTCCTACCTTTCAATTATGTTCTTCAAGGCTAGAAGAACTTGACTCATATCTCCTTTCATTAAGTAGGAGTTTCCCTTGACCTGGTCTAAAGCCTCCTTGAAGGCCGCTTGGTTCTCTTCGACTTGTTCCATCACTTTTTTTTATGGGCTCTTGTCTAGTATGGTGGTCGGAGAGGCAATGCTTTTCTCCTACCAATGGTTTAAATGAAGAGTGTTTTGAAAAAATGACGAGTTTTTTGTTATGAGTTTATGAGAAGCAAATGTTTGTGAATGCATGAATGTGTATGAATAATGCTAAGCGTTTCGTTTTTTGATTGTCTTACTCACTTGTATATGCGTATTTTTTTATATATATTTTTCTTAGGTTTTTCTTTTTATTGGTGACTATCTTAAAAAGAAATACGCAAACGAGATACGAAAAAAAAATCCTTTATTGGAATGATAATCGTCTTTAAAAAGAATATAATTCAAATACTAAAAAATATTCAAAAATATCAAAATTAAACTACTGAATGACAAAGGGAAACAACAACAAAATATTTCAAGTGTGTCTGCGAATGTCTGCTCCAAAACCATCAACCATTGTCCTGCAAAGCTTAAGGAGATGTTCAACGTCTTTCGGGAGAGGAACCATCACATTTTATGCGTCTCTCAAACTCCTAGAGATGTTTTCAATGAGATTGTTGGCTAATAAGGCGAGCCTTGCATGCTTGTCTTTGTAGAATCGGTATTCTCAGTAGAGATCAGGAGTTATCTTGTGATTATCTTCCCCTTCTTTGGAGATCTTTACATATTGCTCTTCCCAATATAACTTTTTATCCCTCATCTCCGTATAGAGTTTCCGTTGTATTAGGAAATCCTTTCGGAGGCCTTTTAACTCAAGACACACTTTCTCGTATTCATCAGTCTTCTTGGCGAGAAATCTTTCTCTCATCATCCTTTTGAGGCGTTCCCCTATCTCCGATTCTTGGCTATCTCAGAGTCTTGTCATAAGATACTTCATTTGTTCTTCTTGATATAAAGAAACTTGCACCAGACTTTAGATTTGAGCCCTTAAATCTTCTTCCATCATCTTCTTGTCTTGCATTGCCTTTTCATACCACCTATTTAATCTCCCGATTTCACTAGCAACATCCTCCAACCATTGGTTGTGGTAATCCAAGTT
This sequence comes from Vicia faba, assembly GCA_948472305.1. Classification (NCBI taxonomy): domain Eukaryota; kingdom Viridiplantae; phylum Streptophyta; class Magnoliopsida; order Fabales; family Fabaceae; genus Vicia; species Vicia faba. The sequence continues at coordinate 260,811,718 of OX451739.1, forward strand.
AAAAGTGGCACTTAACAATCCTTCAGTTGAACGCTTCCGCTTAAGACTCTCCTTCTTAAATGCCTCACGATCTTTCTGAATATGTTGTTCTTTTGATTCAAGTATGTGTTGCATTTGTCTTTTTCTCCTTAGTTAAGTTATGGAGGTTGAGCTCCAATTCTTCTTTCTACCTTTGAGCTTGTCTCAAAGCATTCTTCAAATCATCTATTTCTTCTAAGGACATAGACGGAGAATCTGGGACATCTGGCTTGTACTCAGGATCTACGTCAAATGGTAACTTAAAAATCCGCACCCTATCCAAAACCCATCAAGTTTAAGGCTCTTTCACCACATCATTCTTCCTCCCAACCTTTCTTTTATTGACCCTATTCCAAGCTCGGATGACCTTGTTTAGCAACACTTGTTCGTTTTTTCCCATGTCATAAATGATCATTTGCCGGAGTTGTTCATCTGAGGGTTTATCCTTCAAAGGATACCCTAGTTCTCGTAGATCCAAAGTAGGGTTGTAATTGATGTAACCACGTGATCCAATAAACGGAACATTTGGAAAGTCTCTGCAACTATATATGATATCTCCAATGTCCAGCTTCCTCGCATACCACAACACAAAATTAACAGTAAGAGACCTTAATTTTTGAGGCCACTCATATCTTGTCAGATTTGGAATCATGTAATCTTCTTTATAGAGATGAGTCATAAACCAAGAATACAAGAGTGGGATGCAATAGTTTATAGTACCCCTCCCCTTTTCGTACCGAGTATGAAGTGTATAATAAATATTAGCAAGTAAAGTGAGGGTTGGGTCTGTATTGAAAACTTTTGCGCCCCAAAATATGTGAATAGCTGCAGGGTCAATATAGTCCAAAGTTCGTAGAAATAGGATTATACCAAACACAACTAGTTCTAAACAATCAACACAAGACTCCCATTCTTTGTTATTGACAAAATAAAGAGCCTTAGTCTCCAAACAACATCTCTTAATCCCTCGTACATCACCTTTTTTTTTTTGTAATTAAGTGATAACTCCGGATAAGGGATCCCTAAACCCTCTGCCAAGATTCTGACGTCAATAGTCTTCCCGATTCCCATATAAGCTTTCTCTTTAGAAAATTTCAAAAGCCTATCAAATTCTTCCAAAGTCGGTGCTAGCTGGAAGTCTTGAAAGGTGAAGCACCTCAATGGAGGGTCGTAGAACTGAATTAGGGCAGAAACAACATCCAATTGTACCTCTACTTTTGTTAAGTCAAGGGTATCCCCATAGCAATGAGTGAACATCTTCGGAGCTCTTTCAGACAGTTTCCCTTTTATATCCTTGATTTTTGTAATATCTGGCTTGATGGCATTAATACAGACAAGTTATTTCCCTCTGACATTCATTTTTAGGACAATTCACCAAAAACCTTTGATTATTACTTTTTTTATCCTGTGAATAAGACAGATAAAAAGAAATGGAGGGTAATGAATATATGAAATGAAAAATATATGAATGCATGATTGTGGGGCTTTATGACGAGATTTTATGAAAGATACCCTTAGAAGGTAGACTCCTAGTTTTAGCCTACATATATTCTACCCTCTCCATAAGGTTGTTTCCTTAAGGATATCATGAATAACACTAGAGGGAAAGGCATAAGGGCCTCCCTTAAGCGGGACTTCTTTGCAGACTGAAACTTTTGTTTCTAGGTCCTGAAAGGTCTCGTCATGAGATTTTGGTTTAAGGGTTATACAAAGAGTCATAGGTTTCATTCCAAATTCCTACCCCTCAAGAGGATGTCTCTTGAGACGCATTCCTTTCGCGGAATTCCACCTACTCTAGGCGAAGTCATCACATAAACTCATAGGGTTGATGTATCCCCTTGGCTAATAGACAAACCTTCTTTCTAAGGATTTTAAAAATATTTTTTTTAATAATAAAATCCCATCACAAATAAATATAACATGATAGAAAAGTAAATAAAAAATAAATAAACTAAAATGAATAAATGTAAAGAAAATAACAAAAATAGAAAAACCCTAAATCAAAATAAAGACTTCTAACCCTAGGGTTGACTCCCCAGCAGATTCGCCAGCTATTGTAACCGGTTTTAAAATGAGAGTCGCCACCCTTAATTTTTATCTTTAGGAGGGTAATATAAATTATATCCCTAATTTGGTCATAGATTCTAAGTTGTTGACTCGTTTTTAGACGAAGGGAAGGTGTTAGGCACCCTCATCTACCTTGTTCACAAGGATACTAGTGTTTAGAATTGCAATTTTTAGGAAATAGGATTTTAATTTTTATTAGGGGAACTCGCCACAATTTTGTGTCGTATGCTTACGTATCCTCTTAGGAGGAATCAGAGTCCCAATTCGTAGTTCGCAGTTGTTTGGTGTTTTTTATGGATTACGAAGATGTTTTGAATTTCCCTTGTACCAAGTCTAGATATGTGAATAGCGGAGTTGTTTGACGAAGTTTGCAGTCGATTAAAATATTCATAATCCTTTTTGAAAATTGTTTTAGAGTTAATTAAGTTATTAAAAAAAAGAGTTTAGTGTTGGTTAAATATTTTTTAAATGTATTAATATTTAATACATCTTATTAATGCATGGTTAAAAATAATTTTAATGCAATAAATGCTTGGATGAGTTAGAAAATAAATATTTGATTTTTTAATAATAATAGTAAAATAATATTAGAATTTTATAAATATATTAAATAATAAAAAATAATAATTATAAATAATAAAGGAAAATTAAAAAAAAATGCAGGGGGTGTATTTTGTATTGAGATAGTAAAATAGGGGGGGGGGGGTATGGGAAGTATGACCTTGAATTCAGATGTTGAATTCGGGCCCAAACGCAGAAGAGGTGAGTCATTTCACAAGTTAGTAAAAATGGGGGGTTTAGTCAGCAAAGGGCCCAAGTCCAGATGTTGGACTTGGCCCAATAGCACTAGGGGGTATGGATTTTGTTGACATAGCAAAAACGACATAATAGGGGGCGTGAATATCAGGGGATTAGGCCCAAACAACATGGGACCCGTTTAGGCAAATTATGGGAGGGATCACGGTGTTACACTGGGCGTGCGAATCATGAGCATTTGATGAAGATCTAAAGGTTATGGTGGGAAGCATATGGTAAGGATTATGGGCGCGCGAACAAAGAATCAAGAAGCCTTTATAAAAGTGAATCACTAGGCTGAAAGCCCATTTTTTCCTTCTCTTTCTCTCTCTACAATGAAACAACAAAATACTTTGTAAAACCTAGAGAGAGAGGCTCTGACCTCTCTCTAAAACTCAGGCGGCCAGAATTCGCCTGGCCGCGCCGTCCACCTTCTGCCACCACCAACCACCTATTTCCCCGGTTTTCTGGTTGATATTCAACCAGAAACTTCAAACATTCAAACCCTCCATCGTGAATATTCATTTGGGTTCGTAGAACCCTAAGGGTTCGTGATGAACCCTAATTGTCCAAAAACTAAGAATACCCAAAAGTGAAGAACCCTAACCCTAATCTTCAAACAACCCTAAGAACCCTAACCCTAGGTTATAACCCTAACCCTAAAAAACCCAAAATTTATGGAAACAAAAGATCAAACATGCAAACATTACAACAAGGATTAAGAGCCCTAAATCTAAGTTATTCGTGTTACCTCTCATGCCGTGATACTGGTCGTATAATTTTGATTTCCCGAATCCTCCCTATGATCTATCACTTCTTCTTTTTTTGCTTGCATGTACCAGAGTGGTGGCGGTGTACGGTGGTGGCTTGAAGACGAGAGCGAAGTGGTTTGAAGTTCTTAGGGTTTCAGATATTGAAACCCTGAGTCTTTATCCTTTTTGATCTCTTGTCAACTCATCTTCTCAATTTCTCATCCCCTCTAGAAATTTTTTAGGTTTTATTTATAGGTTTAGATTTAAGATGGATTAGGAATATGTTTTATGATTGACGTTATATTCTGTTGATTTATGATAGATTGATGAATTAGGAGATTTAATTTGATTGTAATCGATTTGATTATGTTTTTAGACAGTTTTGTACAAATTATTATGTAAAGATTTGATTGAAAATGATTTAATTTCGTTTTAGTTTTGTGTGCGTTACTTCTATTTGGATCTGAACAATATGTGTTTATGGGCTTGGGTTACTTAGGGATGAAGGGTTTAGCAAGAACAGGGCACCACTGGGAGCTTGGGTTGAAAACCCTAGCTTTGGTTTGGTTGACTTTAGTCAACGTTTCAGACAATAAAGAAATAATATACTTCTCTTAAAAAAATTATAAAATAATAATGTTATTAATAAATAATTAATAAAGACTTGATTATGGTAATTTATAAATAAATAAATGAATAAAAACGTTGACTTCAGTTAACAGTCTTAGCACAAAGGGTTTCACAAAGAATATGGGACAGCAATTCAATGGGCTTATCCAATAAAATCGAAGCCACAAAAAATGTGTACACCCCCTCCTTAAACTTACAAAACAACTTTAATGGGCCATCAAATTTTGATGGCCCGAAAATGCTACACCCCCTGTATTATAATATACCTCCCACTTATATCTTGTAATGGATTCAACAATTTTAATAAACCCCCAAAAATACATAGAAATGACAAAATGGGCCTTACCCCTTTAATGGTCCTAAAACATATATATCACATAGTGAGCTTAGAAACTAAATACACCCCCTCTCTTTATTCGTACAAACCAACGAGTGGATCATCAACCCCGCATGGGCCTTTCTGATTTAGAAAGCCCATGATCTCTTTTTTTTAAAACACACTCCCCTTATATCAACTTACACCCCACGATAATTTGTCAACAATAAAAGAATAACACTAATGAGGAATTATATTTAGAAATCCATAGGGCAAATTTGGGGTATGACAGTCACCTAAGACAATCAAACTTTGATAAAACAGGTGACTGCCACCACAAGTGAAAAAACCACATTGGTTTTCAAGCCTTCAGGCTTACACCTCCAAATTCCTCTAAATAATTAAAAGTATGTGACAAATTAACTGAACGTAAGACTGGAGTTCATCACGAAGATTAGGGTGGGTTAAAATCAAATTTTGAGCCTTTTATCCTTTAATTTGAAAATTGTAAACCGGACCATGTTACAACCCTCAAAAGACCTAACTGAAGCAAGGTTTCTTTTGAAATCATACTCATTAAGGTTGAGTTAACCTGAATCCTAAGATGTTTCCTAATCATTTGTGTTGGTATCAAATTCTCACATTATCTTTCACAATTTGAATAAACCAGTGATCCACTCACCGTTTCTTTTACTCATCATTTCAATAATGGTTTTGATTTAAAACCTTGCATTAAACATTACATTAATATTACCATTTAAAAAAAAAAATTATTTGCAAATATTCATTTTAGCATTAAGGAAGTTCCAACAAAAGTGCAATCAACAAGAAACCTGATCTTTTCAAGGAGCAGTCAGCCAGGGGCAAGTTTGTTGCAAGTTTAAGTTGATCTGAAGCAATTACTTCGAGACATAGAAATCTTTCCGAGGCTTATTCTAAAGTGAGTTTTTGTTGTAAGAATCAGTTGATCTCAAGCAATTATTTAGAGACGTCGAAGTCTCTCAGAGGCTCATGCAGGGGCAGGTCGTTTCATATTTGCAAAGCCCGCCACACTGAGATTCGGTTAATCTCAGGAAGTTATCTACAGATGTTGAAGTATCTCTAAAGATCATACTTCAATATAAGACTAGCTTGTTACTCCTAAAGTCTGTCAGTTAGTGGCATATTGCTACAGAATACTAAGGCATTCCTTTTTAGGTAAGCTTTCTCAAAAGCTTAATAAACTAGGGCATTATAACTTTCTGGAGTCGAGATCTCTCAACTTTGAAAATGCTTAAGTGCAAAGCCTAATGCATCCGCATCCCCGGCCATGGGGCACCTTTCTAATCGTCATTATTTGAGCAAGTCAGAAGTTTATAGTCTTTCCTCTATAAGAATTAGCATGCAGCCCTTTAAGTAGAAGATCCTCAATCAGAGTTTGGAAAATTATCTTCATAATGCCATATCTTCTCCCTTCAAGACCAACGGTGTCGAGAATTCAGTTTGATAACCAATGCATTAACCAGTGAAATCATGCATTCATTTTCTTTCTATCATGCATATCATATTCATGCATTGTTTCAGCCGAGCTCGGGACCTCAGATTAAAGCCAATTATTATTCCAAGCGGAATCAAGCTTTAAAGACTATTTCTCAAATGGCAGACTTAGTTCTTCTCCCCATTGTAAGTTGAATTCTTGTTCAAAAACCAATCAACAATGGTGTTGATTCTCAAGTCGAGTTTTTTCCCCAATTAAGTAATTGATTATTTCCCCAGTAAACTCTTGTGTCAATAGAATTTTCCACTCAAATTCCCCCAGTGATGTTCCCCATAGAGTTTCTTGTGAAGTTTTCCCCAATAAACCTTCATTTTCTCCTCAAGCGAGCCTTTTTCAACAGAATTATCATCGTTGTGTCCCCAATGTTATTATTCTCAATAAGACCTTTTCAGATTCTTTCAGATAACAATTCCCTCAGTAAGCTTAGTGACAATAGTCCTTTATATACTTGATTCTCTAAGGTGTTCTCAGTTAATCCCAAATGAGCCTCTGGTGTGTTTATTTCCCCAGTGAGTTCCTCTTTTCATTCAACATAAATCTATCTCTCCCGACATGGGGTCTTAAAGAATTTTTAGCTGAAGATGGTTATCTTTATTGAATTGCACTTTTGTTACATCTATTGTCAAGGATGATAGGAATAAGATTTATCCACTTTGGAATTATCTATTTTCAGTCACGGGTTTTGAGCTCGTTAGTTCCATCCCCAGTAAAGCTGCCAGTTGCAATCTATAGTCAATAAATGTTGATGGAAAAGTTGATTTGCCAATGTTAATCATTGTTTGGTTACAGACTACTTTTAGTGGTTACAGGAAAGATTGTTGTGTTAATTATTTGTTCATATGTTGGAATTCAATATTTGCAGATTTGTTGATAGTGAACGAATTTACTAACATCCAAGTGTACTTTTGTTGCTTTCTATTGTTAATGATTATTAGCAGGGAAGATTTGTCAACATTGAAGTGTTTCACATGTGGTTACATGTTCTGTTACAGGAAACTATTAGTGGTTACTATCAAGGATGTCTTGTTAACTATTTTGTTCGTATGTTGGAATTCAGTGTTTGTAGGGTTGTCGACAGTGAATGAATTTATCAACATTAAAGTGTGCTTCTGTTGCATTCTACTGATAATGGTTATTAGCAGTGGAGATTTGTCAATATTGAATTGTTTCACATGTGGTTACATGTTCTATTACAGGCAGCTGCTAGTGGTTACTAGCAAGGGTGTTCTGTTAACTTTTCTTGTTCGTATGTTGGAATTCAGTGTCTGCAGGTTTGCCGATAGTGAAAGAATTTACTAACATTAAATTTTGTTTCTGTTGCATTCTACTGATAATGGTTATTAGCAGAAGATGATTTTCAACATTGAAGTTTTGAACATATGGTTATATGTTTTATTACAAGCAACTGTTAGTGGCTACTAGCAAGGATGTTCTATTAACTTTTTATTCGTATGTTGGAATTTAGTGTGTGCAGGTTTGCCGATATAGAAGGAATTTATCAACATCTAAGTGTACTTCTATTTCATTATACTGATAATGATTATTAGCAATGAAGATTTGTCAACATTGAAGTTTGGAACTTATGGTTATATGTTTTGTTGCACCAACTATTGATGGTTATTAGCAGGAAATGATTGTTAGTATTAAAGTTTTGAACATATGGTTATATGTTTTGTTACATTCAAATGTTAATGTTTAATAGTAGGAAATGGTTGTCATCATTGAATTTTTGAACATATGATTATATATTTTGTTACATTCAACTATTAATGGTTATTAGTAGGAAATGATCATCATCATTAAAGTCTTGGACACATGGTTATATGTTTTGTTGCATTCTACTGATAATGGTTATTAGCAGTGAAGATTTGTCCATATTAAAGTTGGGAACATATGGTTATATGTTTTGTTACATACAATTGTTAGTGGTTACTGGCGGGAATGTTATGTTAATTGCTTGTTCATATGTTGGAATTCTCTATTTGCAGGTTTGTCGATAGAAAAGGGATTTATTAACATCGAAGATGGCTTCCTTTGCATTCTATTGCTAATGGTTATTAGTAGGAGATGAATTTTCAACCTTTAAGCTCTTGAACATATGGTTATATGTTTTGTTACATTCAACTGTTAATGGTTACTAGCAGGAAATGATGGTCATCATTAAAGTTTTGAACATATGGTTAATGGTTATGTGTATTGTTACACTCTATTGTTAATGGTTATTAGCACGAAATGGTTGTCGACGTTTAAGTTGGGAACATATGGTTATATGTTTTGTTACAAACCACTGTTAGTGGTTACTGGAGGGAATGTTTTGTTAATTACTTGTTCGTATGTTGGAAGTCACTATATGAAGGCTTGTTGATAGAGAAAAGGGATTCATCAACATCGGAAATCTTTTCCATTGTGTTATATTGTTAATGGTCATTACAGGAATTTAATTGTCAACCCTGAAGCTCTTTAACATATGGTTATATGTTTTGTTACAAACTGTTGTTAGTGGTTACTGGAGGAATTGTTCTGTTATTTACTCGTTTGTATGATTGAAACTTGTTGTCTACAGGATTGTCGATAGAAGAAGGATTTATCAATATTGAAGAGTATTTGTTGTTGCTTTCAACTGTTAATGGTTATTAGTAGGAAATGATTGTCAGCATTGAAGTTTTGAAGTATGGTTATGTGTCTTTTTGCTTTCAACTATTAATGGTTATTAGTAAGAAATGATTGTAAGCATTGAAGTTTTGAATGTATGGTTATATGTTTTGTCACATTCCACTGTTGGTGGTCATTAGTAGGAGGTGAATTGTAAGCCTTGAAGTTGTTTTAAACATGTGGTTACGTGTTTCAATTATAAACTACTGTTAGTGGTTACTGACAGAGTGTTTGATCTGTTAACCTTTTGATTCATTATTCAAAAAATACAATAGAGAGAGAATCTGTTGAACATTGAAGTATTATTCTGTTGCGTTATACTGCCAACTTGATGTAGATAGGTCATTGAATTGTCAACCTCAAAGTTGTTCAACATATGGTTACTTGTTTTGTTATATATTATTGTTTAGTTGTTACTAGCAGAGTGAAGGTTCGTCAAACTTGGAAACATCCATGTCAGTCAGTATGCTGAGCATGATATGTTTTATTCCCTATTGAAGTTACTTGTTGCATTCTACTGCCAGAAATTGATGAAGGGGAAAAAACTTAATAACTTTGGAATTTCGTGACAGCCGGTACACTTAACATGTTTCTTTCATCCCCAGAGGAGTCTGCTTTCAGTCAACCTTTCTGAGCCTTATTCCATTGCATCTATTCATAATGCATAATTAATAAATCTCGGTATTTCCTGGTTCATTGAATTCTAGAATCATCACATTCATATTTATTTCATTATTCACCTCATACCCATTTCATTTTAAGACAAATTTTGGTTTTCGGAATTTAAATTATCTTTCACCTTGATGATTCAAATATGTTTCTTTGAATCATCCAATTAAAGATATTTAAATAAGGGAAGTTGTCACATCCCAAAATTTCCCCTTCTTATCCTAACTTTTTTCCTTGTTTTCATTTACTTATCTTCACTAGGCCATTAACTTGGCTTTAATCCTTTTGAATGAAGAATTTAAGGATTGATATCAAAGAATCTTGAGTTAGGGTTTCCATCTGGTTCAATGTTGACTCAACCAAAGTTCTCCTTAAGCATGGATTAAGGGAGTTAGGGTGTTGGCTTATGGGCACTATGAACTTCTATTACTCATCAGCATACAAGGTTATTCTCATCAAAGCTTACCAAACGTCAAGTAATTAGGGTTTATTTCCCTATTCTTGTGGTGTCCAAAAAGGCTCGTTGGATTAAAGCTTACTTCCCAAGCAGGGATCAACTCTTTAAAGTTCATCTTTGTTTCCTCTCATTTTGAGGATCAGTTCATCATTGGAGTACGTATGTCACTATCCTTTTCCTTGAGATACAAGTTGTCTTTGATTTTCACACCATGGGTGATATATGTTGGAATCATCTACTACTTGAGGATCATGGTTTAAAGTTTATCATGGTTACTTGATGAACAAGATAACATGGTGCATTTGAGTGGAAAAAGGGTATTAAGGTATAATTGATTTTTGAATCAAAGTGAACCTTTTGACCTAATCCTTGGATTTTCATTATTATTCAAGACATAGTCATTGTATACATGCTTATCATTGTGAAGAAAAATGTAGGGAACACTTGGCAAAAACTTTGAATTTTGGTTAAAGTCAACCTTAAAAGGTTGATTTTCTTTACCAAAGTTCTACATAATGTTCATGTAATTCATCATTTTGGATTTAAGTGTTAGAATAATAAACAAGAATCAAATGAAATGGAAAATTTAAGCATGGTATCAAGAAGATTCAAATCCATTAAAATTTTATTCAAGTTATGAACAAGTTTCACCATGTGTCATTCAAGATCCGTTCAAATTTCATACAAAGATTTTCCAACAAGAAACATGTTCTGTTGAATTTCATTTGTGTCCATGTTTGAAACTTCATTTGTTATAGGTCTTGGAATTGGAAGTTTCTTCCATCTTCAAGCCTTCCTTAGCCATAGAAATTCCATGTCGAGCTCCAAAGCATTGTGATGACATTCTCACCTTCCTCTTCCCATGCTAAGCCATGGTTTGTTCTTTAGAAATCTTCCATGTTCACCCACCACATTTCTCAGGAACTAAGAGAAAAAGTAAATTAGCAAACAACAAAGGCATTGGTTTTAAGAAGTTTCAAGTCACGTTTCAAGTTTATCAACAATAACAACAACACTTTAAGCTCACTAAAGTTCAACAATACACAACATGATTTATTTCAAGCTTGTGTTATCTGACAAGATCAGTGCAAACTTATATTCATTCTATTTCAGAAGAGGGTTTAAACAAGATAAGTTTGTAAACATAATCGAAAATGGCAAGCAATTGAACCAGGCCCACAATTGGTAAATAACAATTATCATAGTGAAGTCCAGATTAACAAACACATTCAGCCCAAGAAATCACATCAAGCACAACTCAAAAATTGCAAGAAAAAAAAGGGGAACTGCTGGACCTAGGACAAAATGATCGTATGGGATTTTTCACAAAAAAAGTGACATTTTGTTTGGACTTTATCTCAGCAAATTTCACATAAGAGAAAACCTAATACAAACAGATATAAAAAACCAGTGATTGACACTGAAAAGGGAGGATTGTTCATACGAAAAAGATGTTACACTGTAAAATCTAAAAAATGATAACAAGAGAAATCTCAAAAGTTCCAGATCACGAAGGTAGAAGAAGGGAAAAAGAGTTACCTTGCTGCAACTTGAAGGTGTCGTTGTGGCACCTCTTTGTGCCGCAGCGAGCACTATTGTTGTCGTCACAAAAACCCCAGTAGGCCGCCGTTCTGAAACACCAACGCCACAGAAGGTTGTTCATTCTATTCTATAACATGAATCCACACCTTAATCTCTCTAATTTTTAGTGGATTGTTGTTGTTGTCACCTAGATTTTTCAAAACATTTTTTCAGATTTGTTGGTTTTCACTAACTTTTTGCAACAAAAAAAAAATTTGATCTTTGGAACAAGGAGGAGAAAATGAACCTTGCAGTGTGAAAAATTTTTAATTCTGGATTTTTTTTCACAGCGGCGCCGTGGTCAGCCACTTCTTCATGTTCTCTGCCCTTGTTCTTCTTGTTCCACCCCATTTGGTCCATATTATTTTCTTTTTCCTCTTTTTTTCATTTGTTGTTCTTTTGTTGTGTTAAGATGAAGAGAAAACACTGCGAGGTCTTAAATGGGAAAGAGAAACAAAGTTAAAAAAAAATAGGTAGAGGCGGACGGTTGCCCTTAAAATGGGAGAGATGTTTTTAATGGGAAACTCTTTAATTTTTATTATATTCATTAATTGTTTGATTTCAAAAACAAACAAAAAAACAAAAAGAAACCTTGGTTGGTCTTCTGAAGTCTTTTTCATGTGTTTGTTTTCTTTCAAATTCCTAGGGATCCGTGAATGGAACTTGGTGAGTCACAAGTGGCCATCGAAGCCACTTGTCCTCACCTAAGAAGATAACCGGAAACACAATTATGTGCATATCTCCCTACCTTTCTTACTGTGCACTCTCACTCTGGATTGTAGATCCTACATACCGTGCTTTGTTGACCATATCCAGTGGCTACAAATTTTCTGCTTTATTTTATTTATTTTATTTTTATTTATTTTGTTTTATCTTTAAAAATTCATAATAAATCAGATATTAATCAGAAAAATCCCAAACAATTCCTATAAATATTTCTGATTATTCAAGACTTTGTGAATTTTTTCTAGAATTTTATTTTGATGTTTGCTATTTTTTTAAAAATTATTTTTAACTTGTTTTCTTTGTTTTAGTTAGCTTAAAAATATTTTCTTCTTCTTTTAAAATACAAAAAAAAAATTCGAAAAATATTTTATTTCATTTCTAATTTTTTTGTATATTTTTAGTGGCTGTTTATTTGATATCTTAGTATTACTTGGTTATTTTTTTCTTATATTCTATTATAAAAACAATTAAAAAAATAATTTTATGTTTTATTTATTGTTTCTAGTGACAATTTAAATTTTTATATATGTTGCTGCTTTAATTTGTTACTTTAGAATGTATTTTTGGTTTTCGTTGCCGCCATGATTCAATTGGGCTGTATTGTTTGATTTAATATTGGACTTTATTTGCGTGATTGCTTTGTTTGGTTCCATCCTCATTCATAAACTATTATCCCCGTTACCATGTGATGTAATAGTTAGTAATTACTTTATTGTTTTATTTTATTTAATTATTCATCGTAAAATTTACACAAAACCTTTCAAGGAACTAATACTCGATTGCGAGCCATTTTCACACCATAAGTCGATAAAGCTTTTAAGCATCACAAATGACCACACATGCACACTTGCACGCTTGATCCTGGGCATTCTTACAATATGACATATCTGATCAATTGTTCCAATTGGTCGTCTAGAGGCTAGCCCACTGTGATACGGTGGGAGAACTGACTTGAGGGATTTGCGTTTTATCGCAAATATTGCGGTTAGCAAGAGTCGCCACTGACTTTTCTTTTATCCAAAAGGAAAGGTGAAAAAGCACATGAAAGACCTTTGAGATTGTTTCTTGTGTTCGGGGGGTAGATTATGAAAAGGGAAGGTATTAGCACCATATTCATCCATGGTTTTCCATGGGCTCTTAGTTACTTTCTAGATCACTTGCTTTTGTTTGAAATTGTGCTTTGTGTGGGTTTTGAAAATATTTTGTAAAGAGGCCATTGTTTAGGCAAACTTTGTAATGATTCTCGTTCGTAATAATGTATACAAAGTGTTTGATCTTTTGAAAATATTTTCAAGTTTGTAAGATATTTTAAAAGTGTAGGTGTTTGTTTTGAAAATGGCAAGGATGTTTTGTTTGAAATTGAGCAAGTAATTAAGAGCATTCTACCTACTCAAAAGTCTTTTTGTTCATTTTTCTTTTCCTTTGACATTGTTATCTTACCATTGATTTGGTAAGCAAGCCTATCTTTGGATGTAAACGGGACTGGCATGGGTCATCGTATAACCATGATTAGCAATGTTGCAAGGTATCTTAGCATTCTTTTTTAGGGACTAAGACCATTTGAAAGGCAACTTAGATAGCGTCATCGAGGGACCATGATCTTGTATTTGCTTTGTTTTTGCTAAGATACCTCACATGCGTAATATGGTCATTTTATAAAGGCAACCAAGTGGATTTACCTTAGGGGTGCTTGTGTGCAAGTGTATTGTTTTCATGCTTTATTTTTTATTGAATTAGGGTTTTCTAATTGATTGGTTTTAGTCTTTCCATACAAACCCTAATTACTAGCATTTGTGTGTAAAAGCGATAAACTACGGAATTTAAAGTTACTACGCTATTACAACATTTGTGAGAGGGAGTGTAGAAATTAATGAATGGGGATTGAAAGAATTTAAACCAAATTAGTCTATTACAACCATATTGAATTGGTATAATTGTACAAGGATTTAAATGAATATAATGTACAAGATGAAAAAATATACTAAAATGTAAATGTAAAGAAAATGAATCTTTGTTTGTTTTTCATGAGAAAAGGGAATTTGTTTTAACTTAACCAATTGAAGAAAATAATTGATTAAACTTAAATTTATTAAGAAAAGATTTTAAATAAAACCCTAATTCCAATAATTGATTAAAAAGAAATTAAGTTTCAAGAAAAGTATTTTTTGGTATTTTTGTCTTGATAATATTTATAGTATTATAAAATATTTTTAGCCCTTTTTTTATGTTAAAATAAATTATTTAAATAGGTGTAAAAGAAAGTAAATAATAACCTAGTTTTAATTTAATTTATAAGATTAGTTAGTAAAAATAAATAAAGTATAGTTAAATAAAATATTTTTTTGTGAGAAAAATAAAATAAACTAAGTCAAAATATAAATCTATTATTTTTGTATTTTTTATGATTTTTTATTATTAGGAAAAATATTTAAGAAAATAAATGAAATAAAAATAAGAAAATAAAATAAACTGGGTCAGGGGCGCAAATAGCCTGCAAGGGGGTTAGTAAGCCAAAAAAACAAAAAACACCAAGAGCCCAACAAGGCCCAGCGCCTGCAAAAACAAAAAACAAAAAACAAAATCAGAAAGCAAAGTTGTGAAAAAATAAAAAGGGTACCACTAGGGCTCGAACCCAGGTCCTAAAGGTTACAGGCGCACGCTTCTACCACTGGGGTGGCTATACATCCGTTAACATAAGAAAATCAATAAATATATAATACAAAACACGCCCTGACTACTTCATCTTCAACCTCCAGTCAGACAAATTGTAACTTGTTCATTTCTCATCAAAAATGAAAACTGTAAACATGAAACTTGTAGCAAATTTCCTCACAGTTTCAAAACTGTAAAGCATTAAAACTATAGATCAAAGATAAGCATGAACATCATTGGCCCTAATCTGTACCCTAAAAATCTCAGAAAATTCAATCCTAAAATTCTCTAAGCTCAAGCAAAATTAATGGAAATTATGGATATGGTTAGCTTTAGGGCAATGATATCTACATGTTTTGTTCACAAATATTTCATTAATGATGCTTGTATGAAGAGTTCAAAGTTAAGAAAACTTACCTCAAAACTGGAAATCTTGTTTTTAGTTTGAGCTTGTTTCAAGTAATGGTGATGATCAGGTTAGCTTCCTTGAGGTCCCAGGAAGCTAATGCAATAATTAGCTTGAGCAATGGATGGCTGAAATGATCTGGAGAAGTCAATGTGCAGAGCTCGGTTTTTGAAAATGGAGGATGGTTTTAATGGTGTTACAGTTCTGTAATAGGGTGTGGCATTAATTCTATATGATGTTTAGAAACTTTAGACACTAAAATACCAAGAAACGCACAAGTAGATTGTGAGTTTCAAGTTTTTGGTCAGTTTATGTGAAAATGGAAGTATGAGATGTGTTTCTGAGTTCTAGGTTGTTTCAGGGCATGAGCATTCGTGTATTTGTGGCCAATGATTTGTGTATGTATAAACAAAAGCGTTTGAGAGCTTTGGACAATCATAAGTACAAGTTTTTAGCTTTTGGCTAGGTTACTTGATTTTGAAAAAAAGTGGGAAACAACTTTCAAGAGGAGGTACAAGCATGGGCTGGGTGATTGTAAGTGTCTAAACCATTTCTCATAGTTATAGGACTTGTTTGATCAGAAGAGAACAAGTGCAAGGCTCAAGAACAAGTTTTGTACAAAAAGTTACTTTATCAAAATGGCAATGTAACCTTTCTTCCAAAAATGGATCTAAAGCATGTCAATGCATTGAATGCTTGAAGTGAGACCTCTAACAGCCGTGTAAACCATTAATTATGGAGTTCCTAACAAGTTTGATTCCTGCAAAGTAGTGTTTATGCAGCACGATTTGAATTTTGAATTTGGTTCATCACAAAAATGACTTGTAATTCAAGTGATAAAACCCTAACTTCATCTCTTCGATTCCCCCTACTCAAGAATGATCTCAAGGAGTTCTTGGACATTTTGGAAAGATTGAAATGTTCTATACAACCCATATTTGAATTGATTTTGAAGATTCCCCTTGGAACTATATGAAAAAGTGCCATGAAGTTGGGTCAAAATCCTGACCAAATTAGGGCAAAATTTCATTAAGTGTTTAGTTTCATGACCACGTGTTCTTAAAATTATAACTTGAGATACAAGAACTTTTGGAAGGAGTTTGGTAAAGCAAAGCTGTATATTTCATAGAGATATACAACTTTCATGTTGGAAGTTTCTCTTGAATCACCTTGCATCATGGTGAAAAATTTGTTCAAAGTTGTGAAAAAACATGAAATTTCCAACACTTAGAAAAATTTCTAAGTTTAGAAATTTTGACTTTTCAAAATGAAATCTTGAATTTTTGATTTCTTTATGAATAATTTTCATATTTTGATATCTTTTGATGAATTTTGATCTTTGGCACTTGAATTTGACCAAAAAGTCAAAGTTTGACTTTTCAATATACAGTTGACTGAAAAATTCATCTGTCAATCCTTTGAACTTTAACAATGTTTTGAGCCATGTTATTAGGTCAAAATGATGAAATTGAACTCTTGAGATCATTCCTTAAACCAATTGATCATTTGTTAGGTCAAAAATCAGAAATTGCCCTTTCCCAGTCAAAACCCTAATTTTGACAATTTTTCCCTTTTGGAGATTTGATCAAATTTCTTGAGGTGTTGTAGTCCAAACTTGATTAAATTATACACATGAGTTTAAAATATTTGATGTGGATCCAAAATTATGAATTTTTACTGTAAATTGGCCAGGGTTGACTTTTTCCCCAATACAACTGATTTTTAGGTCAACTGCTCAATTGATTGAGCAAAAGTGTGATTCAAGGCTTGAAACTTGTCATGAGTAATATTGGGGGTCCATAATGATCCATGAAAGTCATATGGGGCATTGTAAGGTCAAAAATACTTGTGCAAACTCAAACCCCAATTTTGGTCATCAGTGCTTAAGGAGGTGTCTTGAGCTGATAAAACCCTAGTACAATCTTGAGTTAAGGAGATCTTGTGAGCAAATTCTTGATAAGTGAGAGGGAAAATTTTGGGGTACAACACCCGCTTTTATAGCATTCACTTAGAAATTAAGACTCATGTTTATTTACTTTATCATTTATGCTTGTGTGGGTCACCTTGTATGCCTTATTCATATTGTTCACTACACACACCTAAATTAATCCAACCCCTGCATCTTATCAAATCATAACATAATTTGATAAGTCGAGTTTGCTTTGCAATCACAACCAACCACACCAAGCATCTTGGTCCATATACCAAGCCCTATCGAATTGATAAGTCGAGTTTTCTTTCGTACTTGCAATTAACCATTCGATTTCATCTTAAAAATACTTTCATATTAAACTTAACAATTGATCCAAAGTCAAGTAGTTTTTAAAATGTGAAAATATTTTCCTAATCAGCCATAAGATTGAATCGAGGAGATAGGTCCCTACCTTCCTTTTTCCTAAATTAACCTTAGATATGTTCTCTTACGTGTCTTTGTTTAATTGTGATCCGATCAAGACATGTTAAATAAAACAAGTTCGAACAACTTATCTCACTCTTTCATAAAAAGGAGTAAATGGATAAGTTAGGAACCTACCTAATCTTTTCCTAACTGTGTGGGTGCCAAATACATACTTTGGTCATTCAAATGCTCGTGTCCTATAAAAACAACTCAACTCATTCAAACCTTTTGCCATTTGGCTTTTTCTCTTGAATTTTTTTACACAAAAAGAATGTGTTTTAGCCATTTCAATAAGAAACGAATACAAAGACTTAGCTCCTCGAACGAGCAAAACAAGTCGAAGTTCTAACGTTTGAAATGTCTAAACGCATCATTCTTCTAAAATCAACCAAGAAACTCTTAGTCTTTTTTAGAAGAACTACAAAGTTCTGACTTCCCTATTGCACTTAGGGTATAAGTAGGCACGAGGTTTTGAATCGAGGTAAAATCAACTAACTAAAAGAACAAAACCCTTCTTCTTCCTCTTTTCTCGATTAATAATTAGAAGATTGTAACAGTTTGGTAAATTTTCTTAACTTTGAACTCATAGTTTAAGCTATCATTTGCACTCGTTCTTGAAATTAATTTACAGTGTCTACATTTCTTTGAAATCCTTGTAAAAAGGTGAGAAACTTTGATCTTTACACTTTTGCATTTGGTTGAGAAATGAAAGAGTTACCATTTTTTGGAAGTTTGAGCTTGAGGTTTGTGTTGCTGAAAAACTTAAAAATTTTGAATTTTCGAAGTAGAAACCGGTTTCCCAAAACAGGGTAACCGGTTTTCGAGGCTAAATTTTGTTTCTGTTTCTAAATTTTTCGCAGCAGAAACCGGTTTTCTGAAATGGGGAAAGCGATTTTTATAGCTGATTTTTGCCTTCCAGCGCCTCTGTCAAGATGATTTCGCAGGGGAAACCGGTTTCCCCATCGCTGGAAACCGGTTTTTTGAGACTTTTTACCAAAATATTTTCTTTCAATCACCTGCTTTTCCATTCATCTTCAACAAATTTTTTCCCGACTTTCCACATGATTTTCAATAACCAAATCAACTCCTTTTGGCTTGATTTTTTTGCATGCTACTTGATTTATGTGTGTACTTTGATAATATTTGAAAAATATCAAAAATATGTTTTATTTTGTTTATTTTATTAAAAAATCCAAAAACATATCTTTTATACTTTCTTTTAAGACTTTATTGTTGATTTCTTGATCTTTCCCAATTTGAATTTGTCTAACATGCCATGTTTTGACTCTTGCTTATTAACATGATGTTTGTGTATGTTCATTACCTTACATGATTAACACTTGTGCCAAAGAATACAAGGAAAAGGGATAATTTTGTTAACTTTATAAGTCATGTGCATATGCATTACCTTTTGTATAAAACCCCTTTGTAAATGTTCACCCTATGTATTCTCATATACTCTAAGGAACCTTTTAACCCTAAAAATAATTTTCAAACTTCCTTTTTTAATCAAATGATTCAATGTACTTAAGTTTATAAAAACAGTTTCAAAAGACTAAAACTGACTTAACATCACCCAAATCTTCTTACTACTCGACTTTTTCAATTTAAAACTTTTTTCGAAGAGATTAGATATAAATCCTCTTTATAGTTGAGATATGGTTCTCCTATCCCCATAGTAATTGTTGAAGTAAATGTGATTCTTTCCACATGAAGACGTTAGTTGGCAACTTGTTGATCTTTATATCCAAGTTATTAGCTCTTCCTTCATAGTGATGCAAGATCCATCTTCTCATACTTGTGGTGGTATTAGTTGAATTTTCTCTCTAAAAGATGATGAAATATCTCTTTTCTCTTAAAATCAATCACAACAAACTTTTTTTTTTACCACAAACTACGAGGTTTTGATCCTTAATTGGTACGTAGGTATAAGATTATGTCTTTCTAAACAAAAATAACCTAAAATCTACTTCTTTTCTCATCTTCGTACTCATTTATCAAACAAACAATTTCAAAGCAAAAACATATATTATAAATGGTTCCTATAGATACATAGGGTGCTAATACCTTCGCTTTGTATAACTAACCCCCGTACCTTGGATCTATTCCTTATGCTTTTTTTAGTCTTTACTCCTTGCATTGCATGTTAAAAAATAGGGTTTCGATCTTTTCCCTTTTCCTTGAAAGAATAAAGTTCGGTGGTGACTTCTTAAGTCTTTGTCAGTCAATTTTATTCAATAGCTTGGTCTCCTTGATTTTTCACCATGACAGAAATAACGACTCCACTAGGGACTTTATCCTCAAGAGGGTTAAACCTAGTTTATTTTATCAATTTTATTATTATTTGTTTGCCTATATGTATTGTTTTGGGGTTCTTTGGGGGTGGTATTGGTGTTTATCAAAGTACAAATCCTACGTCCGGATTAAAGTAACACTTAAGAATTAAGATGATAGTATAATCAAAAGTTACGTGACTAGAGTAATCCTGATATAAGTAGCATATGATATAACCCTACTCAGTGGAGGCCTCCTTGGGGGTGGTAATGCTAAAACAAGCCAGTTGTTAAAGCATTACTACTTTCAATATGTGAGCCCATAAAGCTGAGAAGCCATAGAACCCCTTTACCAATCTTATCCTTTAGTATGTAGTGCGGTGGCAATTCAAAAGTAGTATTGAATTAGCCGTTAGGAGATACTACGATTGGATGAGTTTTTCTTGAGAATATTATTGTTACTCACAAGTAGTTGTGTAAATCAGTAATATCTGAAATAAGAATCACGACTCCAAAGGTACTTTTATAACCTTGTTCTATAGGTACAAATGAACCCATACTACATACCTTATGGGGTGATTCTTACTTGTGGCTCCATGCTCGTGACTTTGAAACCTTAAAACCATGTTTGTAATTATTGCATACCATGCATTCACGCATTCATAAAAAAAACTTTTTCAAGGAACTTATAAAATTCTCCTTGCAAACATAATGGAATTTGTAATCATGGAAATTGGAAAGAGAAACACTAAGAAGTACAATTTCAATAAGCCTGAGTTACAAGAGTTGAGAAAGCTAGGATCTTTGGTATCTAATCGAGAAGATTTCAAAAAACATCATGGAGGGCTTTTGGGTATTCTCAAAGTTAACATACTGGATGTAATTCTTGAGACTCTTGTTCAGTTCCAGGATCCCCTTTACCATTTCTTCACGTTCCCTGATTATCAGTTGGTTCTTACTTTAGAAGAGTACTCTTTTTGGATTGATTTACCAGTGACAAGTGATTTACCTTTCACTGGTTTTAAGGAAATTCCCAAGCCCCCTGTCATTACTAAAGTCCATCACTTAGAGGCTTCTGAGGTGAAGGAAAATCTTAATTTTTGAAAAGGTCTTCAAGGTTTAAATTTCTAGTTCTTGATGGAAAAGGCTATTGTCTTAGGCAAAGCAAATAGTAGGGATGCTTTTGAGGCAGTTTTTGCTTTACTCATTTATAGTCTTGTGCTCTTCCCAAACATTGGCCATTTTGTTGATATTAATGCTATTTGGATATTCTTGATTGGTAACCCAGTTCCTACTTTTCTTGGAGATACCTGCCACTCTATTCATCATAAAACTCAAAAGGTACATGGAACTATCACATGTTGTGCCCCTCTGTTGTACAAGTGGTTTAATTCGCACTTACCAAAGTCCAATCTCTTCAATGAAAATCTAGAAAATCTTAGGTGGTCCCGAAGGCTTATGTCCATTATTCAAGTTGATTTAACTTGGTATATCCCATCTTATGACAAGGGGGAAATCATTGACAGTTTTGGAAGTTTTCCTAATGTACCTATTCTTGGTATAAAAGGAGGAATCAACTACAACCCTATTCTTCCTAGACGTCAGTTTAGATACCCTATGGAGAACAAACACAATAAAATTTTATTGTAGGGTTTATTTTACCTTAATGAGGAGGATAATCTGGATTTGAAGGAGGAAATTGTGGATGGTTGACAGAAGATTCATGTGAAAGGTAAAGATTAATTAGGAAAGAAGGATTGTATTGCCTTTAAACCCTTTACTCAGTGGGTAGATGATAGAGCTTGTAAGCTAAAGATGCCCTATTTTCTTTAAAAAAACCTTTTCAACCTTTGCTTGCACCTTCATCTTCCATCATTTCCATTGAGAAAAGGGAAGAGTATCAAAAAATCTTGGCTAGGAAGGAATTGGAAAGAAATACTTGGGAGGAAAAATATCACATCTTGAAGTATGAAAAAAGGGTTTTTGAAATACAATTGAAGGACAAAGAATATATATTCTTTCTTCAAGATGGTTGGCTTGTAGAGCAAGATTGAATACTTCACCGAAAGGATACTTTGCTCAAGCAGTGTGCCAAAGAGAGGAAGAGGAAACATAAAGATTTGATAGATGTTGGTTCCGCTCTCGATACTTGGAAGAAAGTGGTTGATTTATTAGTCAAAGAGAAGATGAAGATGGAAGACTTTTGCAAGGAGAATATGAAGAGGCTCGACATGCGAGGAGGATTTAGTTCTTCAGATGGGACTCCGTAGGACCTAAGGATTTATCTATTTTCCTCTTGTATTTTTAGGATCTTTTGAAAGTATACTTTAAATGAAATCCTTCCTTGAGTAATAAAATTAGGTTTTTTCCGGCTATTTTTAAAATATTATTTCCTCTTCAAATGTTTGAAAATTTATAAGTAAGTTCTTTGAAAACTATCAAAAATAATTTTGTGTCTCATATCATTCATCATTCATCATCCAGTCTTTGCATTCTAGAGTCTTACTCGTGCCTTTTCTCTCCAAATAGAGTCAAACGCACTCGGTCTAATCATTGAGAAGATGGACATCACATTAGAGCAAGAGAACTACGAGCTTCGTGAAGAGGTGACTATCGGTTGGGCCGAAATGGAAATATTAACAACTATGGTGGAGAATTTGGTGAATGCTCAGAATCAGCCACTGACTCCCACATCTACTCGTTCAACTCAAGAACAACTCTAAACCACATTGATCTCTAAAATTGTTATCTCCCCTGTTTCAGTAGCTCCAGTCAGTGTTCCGCATTACCAGATGCCACTTGGATGTCCTTGGGGCATGCTGTTGTACCCCAAAATTTGCCCTCCCATATTCTTCAAAATTTGCCAAGTCAAAGCTTCAAACATCTCCTCAAGGGTTGCACAGTTCAAGGGCCTCCTAACAGTCAAAAATTAGGGTTTTGGTTCTGACAAAGAAAATGAAGTTTCCAAGGGTCCAATCAAGTCCCATATGCTTATAAACATGGTCAAGCATCCTCATACCAAGTTTCAAGACTCACAGCACAAAATTGCACAGTCAAAAACCCTAATTGCACTACAGTCAACTGTAGGGGCAAAATGGTCATTTGACAGTCAAAAGTCCAAATTTTTGGTAAACATCTCATTTTGAAGCCACAAACATCATTTGATCAATACTTGATCATGATTCTCAAAGCTTGGCTCAAAAATCATCAAGATGCAAAAGTTTCCATATTTGGACAGTTGAAAAAGTCAACTGTAAATTGACCAGGGCATAACTTCCACATGGATTATCAGAAAAATTCCATCCAAAGATCATTTTGAAGAGAAAGACATTTCCTACAAATCCTCTTCACACTTCAATTCCAAGAAATACTCTCACAAAAAGTTATCAATTTCAACATTATAGGTCATTTTCAAAAGTCAACAAAAGGGGACTTTAAGTCAAAGGCCATAACTTGAGATTGGTAAATCAAAATGACATGGTACCAAAGGAATTTGTTAGAGGACTCAAAGACCTTTCCAAAATGTCCAAGAACATGAGCAAAGCTTAAAAATTGAGCAAGTTATGCCTTGTGGAAGTTGGGAAATTTTTGGATATTTTGAAAAGTCAACATTGATTCAAATGACCTAAAATTGCTAATGGGCCTCTTTTTCTTCCACAATTCATCATCCAGGGCATGTGCACGACCATTTGGCCCAAAGGGAAGTTTTTATCATTTTTATTTTATTTATTTGGATTTTTAATTATCAATAATTCATTTAATTAAAATAAATAGGTGAAAAATACTAAACCTAATTTTCTAAATCTTTTTGTGCATAGAATAGGCTTAAGATTTCATGTACAATAAAATATGGAAGGAATTATGGTGATTGGATATGATTGAGACCAAAAATGCTTGAAAAAGATTGGAAAAATTATGGCTTGAAAATCAAATATCCTTTTCATCAATTCATGGATTTTCTGATCAAATTCTTTGACCTAATCGTTCACCTATACATACTAATGCAAACCCTACTCCTCTTAAGCTCCCAGCTGCGCAAAAAAGCCAAGAACAAAACTTGAATTTTCTAAAAAAAAGTCAAATACTGAAAACTGTTTTCCAGGGCGATTCAAGCTGAGATAATCATCTCATCACCTTCCCGAGGCATCAAGCAACGTGCCTGAATAGGTTTCCACGTCCCTAACGCCCAGAATTGGTGAATAGGATTCAAACTCTTCCACATTTTTTTCATAATCGTGTTTTAATATTTAAGCATTTTCATGGCATTTCTTTCATAGATTCTGACTAATTGGATGATTCTGAAACTAACCATGTGATTGAATTGAGTTTTTATGCACTATATGCAAAAACGCCATTGTTGTCTTTTAGGGTTTTCAAAGCTGTGAATTGGGGTTTCCCATTTAAGGAACAATTGAGACTCGAGACCTGGATCATTGAAACAAGCGTTCTTGGACGAAAAGAACCCAACCCTCGCGCCTAATTTATGAGGCCATATGGCCTATTCGCTATTTTCCAGAAAGGTGCATAAGGGAACGATTCAAAACCGTTACCAATTTCTTTTATGTTTCAGGAAAAAAAAGAACAAAACGAGGAAGACGCTTAGGTGGCCATCAGTGGTTGGTTCGTTTGAAAATTCGCGCGAAAAAGGCACTACTGTGTTGTTTTATTTTATAATAATTATTTGTTATTTGATATACAAAACGCGCTAGGTGGCTCAGTGGCAAGCAAGCATATTGGTGACTTCCAGGACCTGGGTTCGATCCCAGGTCCCTCACCCTTTCCATATTATTTTTCCACTAATACTTCTGTGTAGTTTCAGTATTGTAGACCACCATGCATCCCTCCAATCTAGCTTGCCACTTGGCCAATGGAAACGATCAGAAGGCCATGATCTGAAGAACATGGTAGACCTCAGTCAACCATCCCATACGCTGGCAAGAAAAGTCCACAAGGCCAGGGACAATTGGGCCCAAATTGCTAAGCAAAAACCTCCAATTTGGGGACAGACCCCCCCTAGGTTTGTAAGCTTTTTACATTTTTTTTTTCATTCTTTTTTATTTATTTCAATTATTGTTTTTAATTAATTTAATATTTCCATGAAAAACATAAAAACAATATAAAATCAGAAAAAGACAAAAATAAGTTTTTTTATTTAATATTATTTTTTGTAAATAAAATTCATTAATCAACTTAGTTTTAAATCTAGGATAAATCTTAATATTTTTTAATAAACCTAAAATTGGTAGAATTAGGGTGTCAAGCATTTTTCATCTTTTTTTTTTTATTTTACTATATTAATTATTAATCCTTAATTAGTTATTTTTATAAATCAAGTTGCAATTAATTAATTAGGCTTAATTTTAGATAATTGTCGTATTTTCTTAATAAATAAAAACTAGGATTAGGGTTAATATTCTTTTCATTTAATTTTCATTAAATTCTCATAAAAAACCAAAAACTCAAAAAATAATTTCCTTTCATTTTAATTTTAATTAATTTGTTAATAATAATTTTATTTCATTAAAAAGGGGTCCAACGCCCTCGCTTTTGATCTTAATTCCAATTCGCGCATTTATTTTCTTTTCGTATAATTTTTATGTACTTCTCCCAAAGCCTTGTAAGCTCGGACATTTAATTTCTCGCACTTCCCTTTATTTCTTTATCTTTTTGTCAAATCGGGTCCTGGATTAAATTTGGCGATGTGGACCCGCGCCTTTGTAATAGTTTAGAACTTTTAATTTCTCGCAATTTTTAACTGTTAATAATGGCATGCAAGAATGAATGATAAAAATAAAAACAAACGCGTAGATCACCTATACCATGACAAGACAAAAATAAACGAATCTGACACACAAATCACACACCACCCCTAGGGTACGCCTCACTGTTGCCTTGCCTCGAAAGGTGATCGTCGAGTAGAGGATGTCTTAGTAAGTCCTCATGATCCGGGAACCTGGCATGAGGGTAGCTTCTAAGGTGTCTTCCCATTGCTCTGGTGATCACCCTGTCCCGAACTCCGAATTGACCCGAACAACTCCAACGGTGGTTCTACCTACCTCTCAATGGTGGGATGGAACTACTTTAAAGGACATCTACACAGACGAATTCCTTAGGATAGGTAGACGACTCTAGATACTTGCTCTAATTTCAAAACAAATTCAAAAATACTTTTCACACCGACACATTTTCAAAAAGCTTTCGAAAGCAACTTTTCAAACACTCTTGAGGACCGATACAAGAGTCGAACTGGAATTTTCAAAGAAACTTTTTAAAACCCACAATTGAAAAGCAAACACTTTTGAAAACACAAATGATCAAGTATCTAAGAGCCCATGGATACCCATGGATAGAAAGGGTGCTAACACCTTCCATTTCTATAATCTACCTCCCGAACCGAGAGCAATCTCTTTAAGGAATTTTTCTGTGCTTTTGTCCTTTCCATTTGGAGAAAATAAAAGACGGTGGCGACTCTTGCTTCCGCGACATTTCGCGATCCAGCGTTAAACAGTCAGTTCCAGATCCACCGATCACAGAACTGGCGACTCTGCTGGGGATATAAACTTAAAGTGAGGTGTACCTTAGGGTTAGTTCATAACTGTGTTTTCAATTGTATTGACTTGTCTGCTTTAAATTTGTGGGTTGCATGGGAGTTACATAGATCCTAACCCGGATCTGGGGATACCCTGTTTAGGTAGCATAAGCTGTGAGGGACCTGTCCGGCGTAGACCGACACGGGTGAAGCAGTGGCTACGTTGGTGTGGCACCTTGGTTTGTACGGATATCCCTTGTGTTGCAACGAGGAGAATATGGGTCTTCTGAGGAGTCATTAAGCACCAACAACCTTAGAACCTTAATTGACACAACTTGGCCATTAGAACAG
The DNA here is from genome assembly GCA_948472305.1 of Vicia faba. NCBI lineage: Eukaryota > Viridiplantae > Streptophyta > Magnoliopsida > Fabales > Fabaceae > Vicia > Vicia faba. Next base: position 260,838,527 of record OX451739.1, read on the forward strand.
TAGCAGTATGCTACGCCCATTGAGGCTAAACTCTCGTGATGGTTCTGGCCGCAAGAAAAGATTGCGATGCTGGAGTTATGACCGATTGAGGGTAGTCAATGATATTGGGATCCTCTAAGAACCCGGTTACTTTGATATGACAGGTATGAACCAACAAACTGAAAGAGGGTAGTACCTAGACCTCATGCTGGCCTAAACTTTAAGGGCTTGCCTTGTGTGACTTGTGTGCCTTATCATGTTTGCCTTTGTATCTATTTGTGGTGTGCTTTATCATAACATCATAACATCATGAGCATTGCATGCATCCTGCATAAGGACTGACCATTTCAAAGACAAGAGGGTTTCACCTTTGCTCTGTTTTGTAGGACCATGATGCCTGTGCGAAGGAATACTATCCGGTTCAACTTTGTTCATTCACCTGAGTTGCTTGAAGAGTTGGTTAGCAGAATTCCAAATACCACTTCCTTCATTCAGAGGCATGGTTCTCTTCTCAGTTTAGTCACTGCAAAGCGGGATCAACAGTTGATGAGTGTTCTGACCCAGTTCTACGACCCTCTGTACCAGTGCTTCACCTTTCAAGACTTCCAGCTGGTCCCTACCCTGGAAGAGTTCTCTGATTTTCTTGGTATCCCTATCTTGGATCAGACTCCCTTTACTGGTTGGGAAAAGACCCTCAGGCTTGAGGAAGTTGCTGCAGCTCTTCCCTTGACACATCAAGAGGTAATGGACAACTGGGTAACTAGAAGCGGAGTCAAGGGTTCTTAGCCAAGTTTCTGTTTGAAAAGGCCCATAAATGTTGGAATTCCCTTGACTTACAAGCTTTTGAAGAAGTTGTGGCCCTCCTTGTCTATGGTTTGGTGTTGTTCCCTAACCCAGATCAGCTTATAGATATCAGCGCTGTCCAGATCTTCATGTCCAGGAATCCTATACCTACGTTGCTGGGGGACATCCTTCACTCATGTTACACTCGAACCATGAGAAAAAGAGGTGTCCTTATGTGTTGCACTCCTCTCTTGGGAAGGTGGTTTATTTCACACCTTCCACAATCAGTTTTGAAGAACGAGCGGGGTTTGAGGTGGTCACAACGGTTGATGACTCTTACACATGCAGATATACATTGGTGCCCTCGGTCCAGAGAGGATGTCACTATCATTGATCGTTGCGGGGAGTACCCTAATGTTCCTTTACTTGGAATCAGAGGAGGTATTACTTACAACCCGTGCCTGGCTTGGAGACAGTTTGGTTATGCTCGGAGGGATGGCCCTCATGACATGTTAATTCCTGACATAGTTTTTGACTTCGACGACGATGCACAAGGACTTCGCCAGAGGTTTATCAGAGCTTGGAGGATGCCCAGTAGGATAGACAGTAAGACACTGGGGCACAGGAATTCCATCCCGTTGGAACCTTATCTCAAGTGGGTACGGGCCCGCTCCCAAAAGTTAGTGATGCCTTATCCTCATATGCTCCCAGTGATCAAAGAGCCAGTCTTGGAAGGAGAAGTGTCCTACACTATTCAGCATCCTGACATGCCCACATCCTGGGAAGAGATGCAGAAGAGCTGGATCCAGCTTAAGGAAGAACGAAATTCTCTTGAGACCAGTCTACATGCTAGTGAAAAGAAGGTCCTGGAGCTCACCCGCCTATTGCATGAGGAGAGGAATCTCAACACCTACATAGCTCCAAAGAGGATGCGTAGTGTCTTTTGGGATTGATTTGCTTTGTAATTTGTGCCCATGAGGCTTTGATGTACTGAACAATTGTTTCCTTAATGATAACGTGTGTTCTTTTTTGTCTACAACAAATTTGAACTTTCGAACCCTTGAATGCATTGCATAAACACATATCATTCATCATGTGCATGGCAGGTTTTCTTCTTTTCAGGTTACTTACCGTTCTTCGCTGTTTATTTCAGCATCATGAATCCTGACTCATCATCAACTGAGATGTCCATCAAGGCTCTTCAGGCGCAGAATGCGCAATTTCAGGAACTAATCATGGGTTTGGCTCAAGGCCAAGAAGAGCTGAAGGCTCTGCTCCTGAAGAAGGAGAAGAAGAAGAAGAGGAGAACTGTTCTTTTCAACTCGGGCCGAAGGTTTGGCAACACTCTGCAGAATGAAGAGGCTGGTTCTTCTATAGGCAAGGGTACTCCCCAAGGGGAAAAAGGTCCTAGTCCAGTAGTCTCTGACAACGAGACTGATTTCGATGAGGAACAGTATCCTCCTTCAGAAGACAGATACAAGCAGCTGGAGGACAGACTGAATGCTATGGAGATCCAACAAGTGCCTGGGCTGGATTTCGGAGATTTGGGTTTGTCTACTGGTGTGATCATTCCTCATAAGTTCAAAGCACCATCTTTTACCAAGTATGACGGGGCGTCTTGTCCCAAGTTACACCTCAGATCGTATGTGCGGAAGATCCAACCGTACTCAGTGGACAAAAATTTGTGGATCCATTTCTTCCAGGAGAGTCTTTCAGGGACTCATCTCGAATGGTTCTATCAGCTGGATGGGACCAAGGTTCGTAACTGGGAGGAGTTGGCTACTGCTTTCTATAAGCAGTATCAGTATAATGCCGACCTTGCCTCTACACGTACCCAACTCCAGGGTATGTCGTTAGGTTCAAGTGAAGGTTTTAAAGAGTACGCTCAGAAGTGGAGGGATCTGGCTGGCAGAGTGCAGCCTCCGTTGACTGATCGGGAGTTGGTGGACATGTTCTTGGGGACCCTATCTGGGCCATTTTTCAACCATCTTATCGGTAACTCGTCTGCAGGGTTTACTGATCTTATTCTGACTGGAGAGAGAATTGAGGCTGGGTTGAAGTCTGGAAAGATTTCGAAGGGTGCATCGTCTAGTTCAGAGAAGAAACCCTTCAAGAAGGATGCTAGTGCTGTGTACGGGTCCAGGAGACAAGAGAAATCTGAGCGCCGCCAATCTGTCAGTGCGGTAATGATTGCTAAGCCTGCTACCGCTCCTCGGCAAACCAATCCTCAAAGGGCTGAAAGACCCCGGAGAGAGTTCACCCGTTTGAGCATGACCCTATCCCAAATCTTGCCGCAGTTACTATCCACCAATCTAGTGACTACCAGAGAGGCGCCAAAGGCTGTGAACACTGCCTCCCCCAAATACAACCCAAATGCTCGTTGTGCTTATCATTCTGATAGCCCGGGGCATTCCACTGATGACTGTTGGGCATTAAGGAATAAGATGCAAGACCTAATTGACGCAAAGGAGATACAGTTTGAAGCGCCTGAGAGGCCGAATGTGGTTACTGCTCCTATGCCTCAGCATGGGGTAAATGCTGTTGATGAAGAGGTGTACGCTGTTTCTGTGGATGATCTAGCCACTCCCTTAATAACTGTCAAGAAGAACCTACTGCTGGCCGGTTTATTTCCGGGTTGCAGTGAGGGTTACCTGTTCTGTGCTGTTTCCCTATCTGGTTGTCCCTTGCTGAAGTTAGGCATCCAAAGCCTGATGGACAGTAAGGAGATTCTGTTCAAGAAGTCTGTTGTTCAATTGGTTCCGGTAGAAGAAGTTTTTGTGGTTACCATCTTCAATAATCTAATCAAGGCTCTCTCGAAGAAGCCTGTCCAAATCATGACTGTCGCACCTGTTGTTATTACTGTTCCGGGGCCTCTCCCCTACGTATCTGATAAAGCTGTCCCCTGGCACTATGGGGCAGATGTATATGTGAATGGAATAAAACAAGAATTCAACACTGGCGCCAGTATCTGCGATATCACTGGTCCAACCAAGGTTACCCGCAGTGGCAGGCTCTTCTCGCCTGACATTGCACCACCCGCTGCTCGAAGACCCCTCCTTATAACACCTACAAGTGTACCTGTTCCTGTTGATGATCAAGTTGTTTCCCCTGCTGCCGAGTCATCTAATGCTCGGGGCAAAGGGATTGAAGTTGAGCCTGCCTGGATGGAGGCACCAATACCTATAACTGCTGAAGCCTCCCAACAAGAAATGGAGGAAATCCTGAAAATAATAAAGAAGAGTGATTTCAATGTTGTCGAGCAGATTGGGTATACGCCCTCCAAGATCTCAATGCTTTCCTTATTGCTATGCTCCGAGGCCCATGCTAAGGCCTTGATCTCATTTCTCAAGACGGACCATGTGCCACAGGAGACATCTGCAGTCCAGTTCCCTGATTACGTAGCAAATCTGACAGCGGACAATGGCTTGGGTTTCTCAGATGCTGACCTGACTGCAAAGGGAAGAGACCACAATGACGCCCTGCATGTCTCTATTGAATGCAGGGGCACTACTCTGGCACACGTATTGGTGGATATTGGTTCTTCTTTGAATGTTCTACCAAAGAAGGCCTTAGACCGTTTGTATTGTGAAGGCCTGGAACTAAAACCTAGCAATATCATCGTCAAAGCCTTTGACGGTCCAAAAAGGATGGTTCATGGAGAGGTCGACATTCCTATTCGTGTGGGCTCTCAGGTGTTTGACTCTACTTTTTATGTAATGGATATCCGTCCATCGTATTCTTGTCTACTGGGTCGACCTTGGATCCATAAAGCTGGGGCAGTGACCTCTACCTTGCACCAGAAGCTGAAGTACCCTGTCAGAGGGAAGATTGTCACTGTGCAGGGAGAGGAGGAGTATATGGTGAGTCATTTAAATTCCTTCAGATACATTGAGATGGATGGGGAGTTTATTGAAACCCCCTTTCAGCATTTCGAGGAGGTACTTCCAATTTCAGCAGCAACAGAGACAGCAGTCGAAGAAGATGTTCCTTTGAAGATGGCTTCCCTGAAGGATGCCCGGGCTGTGGTTCAGAAAGGTGAATGTGCTAACTGGGGCAGACTTCCCAACTTTACACAGAAAACTGACAAATTTGGATTGGGTTTTACTGCAGAGGGTCAGAAAGCTATGCGGAAGGCGAAGACCAGAAGACCTCCTGTGCTCATTACAAATCCAGGAGTGAATGCTGTTGGGGAGGATAATGAAGTGGAGGAAGCCGAGTTCAATAGCTGGATCTACCCGACAACTGAAGGCGGATTGACCAATTGGATTGCTAAGGACCATACTCCTGTTACTTTTGTTACGCAGTAATAAACTTCTTTGTTTTGTTATTTGTAATAAACAATAAATAAACTCTATGGCCCGGTGTCTTACCCGAGGCACCGTGGTTTCATTTGTGAGGGCATATAAATTGTCATTCCATATATCATAAATGAAAATCTTGGACGTTTTCTCGCATTTCAAATCTTATGCTCCTTTTCTGTCTTTCTTTCCTTTACATATATTTCAAAACAGCTGTATTTACACACACTCACTCATACAGGTTTCAATCCACTCTGGATCTCACTGATAACGACTCTGCTACTGCCAATTATGACTTCGAAAATCCGATCAACTTAGCCGAAGACGAAGGTGAAGATGATTGCGAAGTGCCTGGCGAGCTTGCAAGACTGTTACTTCAGGAAGAGAGGGCAATTCAACCACATGAAGAGCCAGTAGAGACAATAAATCTGGGCACTGATACAGACAGGAAAGAGGTAAAGATTGGTGCCAACCTAGAGCTCAGCGTGAAGCAACGGTTGACTCAGATGCTACATGATTATATGGAGATCTTTGCCTGGTCCTACGAAGACATGCCCGGGTTGGATACTGACATTGTGGTCCATCATTTGCCTACTAAGGAAGACTGCCCTTCGGTTAAGCAAAAGGTCCGTCGTATGCATCCAGAGATGTCTGAGAAGATCAAAGCCGAGGTAATGAAACAGTTTGACGCTGGGTTCCTTGCAGTGACTTCTTACCCTCAGTGGGTTGCTAATGTGGTGCCGATACCAAAGAAGGACGGTAAGGTCAGAATGTGTGTTGATTACAGGGATCTGAACAGGGCCAGCCCCAAGGATCACTTCCCCCTACCTCACATTGATGTCCTTGTTGATAATACAGCTCAGCATAAGGTGTTCTCTTTCATGGATGGTTTTTCAGGTTATAATCAGATCAAGATGGCACCTGAAGACATGGAAAAGACTACATTTGTTACTCAGTGGGGGACCTTCTGTTACAAGGTCATGCCTTTTGGACTGAAGAACGTTGGGGCAACCTACCAACGTGCCATGGTTGCTTTATTTCATGACATGATCCATCATGAGATAGAAGTGTATGTTGATGACATGATCGCAAGGTCCCAGACTGAGGAAGAGCATCTAGATCATCTGCAGAAATTGTTTGACCGGTTGAAACTGTACAAGCTGAGGCTGAACCCGAACAAGTGCACCTTCGGAGTAAGATCTGGAAAGTTGCTAGGCTTCGTGGTAAGTGATAAGGGCATTCAAGTGAACCCTGCCAAGGTTAAAGCTATTCAAGAGATGCCAGTTCCTAGGAAAGAGAAGGAAGTCAGAGGCTTTTTAGGACGCCTGAATTACATTGCTCGGTTCATCTCACACCTGACTGCTACCTGTGAACCAATCTTCAAGCTGCTGAAGAAAGATCAGGTAGTACGTTGGAACGATGAATGTCAGGCTTCTTTTGACAGAATCAAAGAGTATCTCCAAGAGCCACCCATCCTTATGCCACCGGTTGAAGGGATACCTCTGATACTATACCTGACAGTGCTTGACAACTCAATGGGGTGTGTGCTGGGGCAGCATGACGAGTCTGGCCGAAAAGAGCATGCCATTTATTACCTTAGCAAAAATTTTACCGACTGTGAGACCCGATACTCACTGCTTGAGAAAACTTGCTGCGCTTTGGTATGGGCTGCTCGCCGGCTGAGACAGTATATGCTGACTCACACTACCTTGTTGATCTCAAAAATGGATCCTATAAAGTACATATTTGAAAAGCCTGCTCTGTCTGGGAGAATAGCAAGATGGCAAATGATCTTGACAGAATACGACATCCAGTACACGACCCAGAAAGCCATCAAAGGGAGTGTATTGGCAGACCACTTGGCACATCAGGCAGTAGACGACTATCAGTCAATGAACTTCGAGTTTCCGGACGAGAGCATCATGATAGTGACTGATTGTGAGGTACCTGGACCGGATGAAGGACCTGAGGAAGGATCCCGATGGTCTATGCACTTTGACGGAGCCTCCAATGCTTTGGGTAACGGCATCGGCGCTGTGATCATATCTCCTCAAGGCACTCATACTCCACTCACTGCCCGGCTATGTTTCAACTGTACCAACAACATGGCAGAGTATGAGGCGTGCATCATGGGTCTTCAAGCTGCGATCGACCTAAGGATCAAGTTTCTGAGTGTCTTCGGAGATTCTGCTCTCGTAATCAATCAGATCAAAGGAGAGTGGGATACGAAACATCCGAATCTTATACCTTACAGAGAATGTGTGTTGACATTGATCCCTCACTTCACGAAGATAACCTTTGAACACTTCCCGAGAGAGGAGAATCAGCTGGCGGACGCGTTAGCTACAATGTCTTCTATGTTCAAAGTCAAATGGGATAATGAGGCTCCCCGTATCATCATCTGGAAACTAGACGAACCGGCATACTGTTGTGATCTCGAGACTGAATTGGTGACTGAGAAGCCTTGGTACCAAGAGGTGAAGAGATATCTGGAAGCTCAGGAATACCCTGAAGGTGCATCTGTCAACGATAAGAAGTTCCTGAGAAGGTTTGCAGCCAAGTTCTTCCTTAGCAACGACATCTTGTACAAGCGAAACCATGATTCGACCTTACTGCGTTGTGTGGATAAGACTGAAGCAGAACGGATCATGGAAGAGCTACATGAAGGGACCTTTGGTACACATTCCAGTGGGCACACTATGGCAAAGAAGATCCTCCAGGCAGGGTATTTCTGGTCCACAATGGAAGCTGACTGCTATCAACATTCTCGGACATGCCACAAGTGCCAGATATACGCAGACAAGGTGCATGTTCCTCTAGTTCCTTTGAATGTTCTGACTGCGCCTTGGCCGTTTGCAATGTGGGGCATAGATATGATCGGTGAGATTAAACCTACGGCGTCCAACGGGCATCGCTTCATCCTGGTAGCAATTGATTACTTCACGAAGTGGGTCGAAGCAACATCCTATGCTACGGTAACCAAGACTGTTGTGGCACGGTTCATTCGGCACAACCTGATCTGTCGGTACGGCGTCCCAGAAAGGATTATTACAGACAATGGTACCAATCTGAATAACAAGATGATCACTGAGCTCTGCGAGCAGTTCAAAATACAGCACCATAATTCTTCTCCTTACAGACCGAAGATGAATGGGGCTGTAGAAGCAGCAAATAAGAATATCAAGAAAATCGTGCAGAAGATGACAGTGACTTATAAAGATTGGCACGAGATGTTACCGTTCGCTCTACATGGGTACCGTACCTCAGCCAGGACGTCAACCGGGGCAACTCCTTTCTCCTTGGTTTATGGTATGGAGGCAGTCTTACCGATCGAAGTGCAGATACCCTCTCTCCGGATAATGAAGGATGAAAATCTGAATGAAGATGATTGGATCCAGACACGACTTGATCAGTTAAACCTTATTGATGAGAAGAGACTTGCTGCTATTTGCCATGGTCAGACGTATCAGAAACGGATGATCAGGGCATTTAACAAAAAGGTCAGACCACAAGAATATCAAGTTGGAGATCTGGTAATCAAGCGAATCATCCTTCCTCAGAGTGATCCAAGGGGCAAATGGACCCCTACATACGAAGGTCCATTTGTGGTTAAGCATGTGTTCTCAGGAGGAGCCATGATTCTAACCAATATGGATGGTGACGACCTTCCTCACCCCGCCAATGCAGACATAGTAAAAAGATACTACGCATGAAAAAGACCCGCTAGGCTGACATGCCTAGGCAAAAATTAGGGCTTCCCGGCGAACCAAAAGGGTTCGGGCAAAATGAAGGGATGAAATGAAAAAAATTGTACACCCGGCAAGTCGAAAACCTGAAAAGGCGGCTTGGGCAAAAATGGGTATCCCGGTGGATTGAAAACCCGAAAGGGCAGTCCAGGCAAAAGTTAGGGATAAAGCGTAATACTATGTCTCGTTGGATCACTTTGCATCCAGAATCCGGTATCTACATCAAGTTCAGACGGCATCGATCAGTCAGCTTCACTTTCAACCAAGGTCATCAAGTGATGAGACGCTCGGAGTTATAAAGGCAATAGCAGAGTTGAAACCCAGTGGATCATTCATTTCACACAGTTGTTTTATTTTCTCTTGTACAAAATTTGTATAGACTCTTTTGCTCGGCGGCATTCTCTTACTAGGACGTCAGCCTCTTGTACAAAAAACGCCTATTTACAGGCCATTCAAAATCAATACAAATATACTTTTCAGTTAAAAGTGCCAATTGTTTTTCCTTTTCTGTTTTGTTTTGCGAAGAACGTCCAAGGTTCAATTTGTGATATATGCATTGACAATAATTTGCTAACTCATGAATATTGGCATACGAAACAAAGGATTAATTACAGGTAACATTAGAAACAGGGGCAATAAAGAGTTGTCTAAACAATCTAATTGTTCTATCCTCCAAGGTACCAAGGCAGGTTCAGCTGAAGAACGTAACCAGATATCTTAATTCCCCAGGGAGTAAGTCAGCAAGACAGTGTATTCTCCTCAAGCAAAACTATTATCAAACCTTAAGGAAGTTGAGTATCCTCCAGCAGATCTCAACATTCCCCAGCAGTATATGCATTCTTAACAAGCATCCCCGGCAATCTTGGTCTAAAGATTGTTCCCCGGCGGTATATCCAACATTCAATGGAGTCACTTCCAATACAACTCAAACTTCCCCAGGAGAGTCCAATCTAGTCCCCCAGGAAAGTTGGAATCCATCTCCCCAAGCAGAAAGCTTATCCCCAGTAGATTCTGGAAGCTTATCCTCGCAGAGCACGAACGCGTCTTCCGGCTTTATTCAAAGAGTTATTTCCTTACCAGGATATAACTGGGTTATCCTCAGCCAAAAGCCACGGAAAGAGCGTCCTCGACGGAGTCTTCGTATCCCCAACGAAGTCTATCAACACTTCCAGCACAACAAGGGTATCCCCAGCAAGTTATTATCAACTACTCAACAAAGTACCTCTCTCCCCACAGAGTATTACTTCCCAGCAAGATCGTTAGAGTGCTTTTCTCCCCGCAGAGTTATCCATTCGCCAAGTTTATTCCCAAACGGAGTCCTCTTCTCCTACCGGTATTCTTGCAACTATCATCCCCAGCGGAAGCAAAATCTATTCTTCAACATCAGCCCAGGAGTGACTTCCTGGCACCCGTCAAGGATTTATTTTCCTAAGACGAAAAGACACATTCATAAACATCGCATTTTCATACATTATAGCATGCATATACGCATCATATCTTACAAATCTCATTCATGTTGAGAACATCATTGCTTGATCCATATCACGCATTGCATATGACTGACCTTTACCTTTCAGGAAATATTTAGTTAAGTTCTCAATCATTTTTCAAGACCTAGACCGGTTCAGTTAAATCGACCCTAAGATTTTTCTGTTTCTTATCCAGTCCAAGGCCTTCTTTGGTTCAGTCAGATCGACCCTAAGATCTCCCTGTTTCTTATCCAGTTGAAGACATTTCAAGACCTAGACCGGTTCAGTTAATCGACCCTAAGATTTTCTGTTTCTTATCCAGTCCAAGGCCTTCTCTGGTTCAGTCAGATCGACCCTAAGATCTCCCTGTTTCTTATCCAGTTGAAGACATTTCAAGACCTAGACTGGTTCAGTTAATCGACCCTAAGATTTTCTATTTCTTATCCAGTCCAAGGCCTTCTCTAGTCCAATCGACCCCTAACAGATTTTCCTGATAAAGACTTAGTAGAAGATATCCAAGATTCTCTCAATGATACTGTTGAGGTTGTAGTCGCCTATGGTTCTCTCCCCGATACTGCGGAGGTGGTAATCCCAAGATTCGCTCAACGATTGCTGTTGAAGTTGAAGTTATCCAAGATTCTCTCAATGATTGCTATTGAGGTTGTAGTCGCCTGTGGTTCTCTCCCCGATACTGCGGAGGTGGTAATCCCAAGATTCGCTCAACGATTGCTGTTGAAGTTGAAGTTATCCAAGATTCTCTCAATGATTGCTATTGAGGTTGTAGTCTCCTGTGGTTCTCTCCCCGATACTGCGGAGGTGGTAATCCCAAGATTCGCTCAACGATTGCTGTTGAAGTTGAAGTTATCCAAGATTCTCTCAATGATTGCTATTGAGGTTGTAGTCGCCTGTGGTTCTCTCCCCGATCCTGCGGAGGTAGTAATCATCCCAAGATTCGCTCAATGATACTGTTGAAGTCGAAGTCGCCCAAGATTCTCTCAATGATTGCTATTGAGGTCGTAGTCGCCTGTGGTTCTCTCCCCGATACTGCGGAGGTAGTAACCATCCCTGGTTCATTCATCACCGTTGGAAGCTCCAGATCCAGCTCCTGTAACTAATCAGGACACATCTATACAAAGAATTTGAAGACCAGCTCCCATAACAGGTCAGGTAATCATTTTTCTTTTTTGCAGGTATGCAAGTTCTCGCTAAGGAAGCTCTTACGCGATCAACATCCAGATGGCATCTATAAGCCCATCCACCTTCCATCATCTCTTAGCATGGCATCTATAAGCCCATCATCCTATCCATCAATCTCCAAATGGCATCTATAAGCCCATTCCACCATCACACTGCTACTATGTGAGCGCAAATTTCTGGGCACTCTAGTGTTCAATCATCTTCCACCTTCGGATTACGAAAGGCACGTCAGCCAATCTGCATCCTCAGGTCTAAGAAGATTGAACAGGGGCAACTGTTGTACCCCAAAATTTTCCCTCCCATATTCTTCAAAATTTGCCAAGTCAAGGCTTCAAACATCTCCCCAAGGGTTGCACAGTTCAAGGGCCTCCTAACAGTCAAAAATTAGGGTTTTGGTTCTGACAAAGAAAATGAAGTTTCCAAGGGTCCAATCAAGTCCCATATGCTTATAAACATGGTCAAGCATCCTCATACCAAGTTTCAAGACTCACAGCACAAAATTGCACAGTCAAAAACCCTAATTGCACTACAGTCAACTGTAGGGGCAAAATGGTCATTTGACAGTCAAAAGTCCAAATTTTTGGTAAACATATCATTTTGAAGCCACAAACATCATTTGATAAATACTTGATCATGATTCTCAAAGCTTGGCTCAAAAATCATCAAGATGCAAAAGTTTCCATATTTGGACAGTTGAAAAAGTCAACTGTAAATTGACCAGGGCATAACTTCCACATGGATTATCAGAAAAATTCCATCCAAAACTCATTTTGAAGAGAAAGACATTTCCTACAACTCCTCTTCACACTTCAAGTCCAAGAAATGCTCTCACAAAAAGTTATCAATTTCAACATTATAGGTCATTTTCAAAAGTCAACAAAAGGGGACTTTAAGTCAAAGGACATAACTTGAGATTGGTAAATCCAAATGACATGGTACCAAAGGCATTGGTTAGAGGACTCAAAGACCTTTCCAAAATGTCCAAGAACATGAGCAAAGCTTAAAAATTGAGCAAGTTATGCCTTGTGGAAGTTGGGAAATTTTTGGATATTTTGAAAAGTCAACATTGATTCAAATGACCTAAAATTGCTAATGGGCCTCTTTTTCTTCCACAATTCATCATCCAGGGCATGTGCACGACCATTTGGCCCAAAGGGAAGTTTTTATCATTTTTATTTTATTTATTTGGATTTTTAATTATCAATAATTCATTTAATTAAAATAAATAGGTGAAAAATACTAAACCTAATTTTCTAAATCTTTTTGTGCATAGAATAGGCTTAAGATTTCGTGTACAATAAAATATGGAAGGAATTATGGTGATTGGATATGATTGAGACCAAAAATGCTTGAAAAAGATTGGAAAATTTATGGCTTGAAAATCAAATATCCTTTTCATCAATTCATGGATTTTCTGATCAAATTCTTTGACCTAATCGTTCACCTATACATACTAATGCAAACCCTACTCCTCTTGAGCTCCCAGCTGCGCAAAAAAGCCAAGAACAAAACTTGAATTTTCTCAAAAAAAGTCAAATACTGAAAACTGTTTTCCAGGGCGATTCAAGCTGAGATAATCATCTCATCACCTTCCTGAGGCATCAAGCAACGTGCCTGAATAGGTTTCCACGTCCCTAACGCCCAGAATTGGTGAATAGGATTCAAACTCTTCCACATTTTTTTCATAATCGTGTTTTAATATTTAAGCATTTTCATGGCATTTCTTTCATAGATTCTGACTAATTGGATGATTCTGAAACTAACCATGTGATTGAATTGAGTTTTTATGCACTATATGCAAAAACACCATTGTTGTCTTTTAGGGTTTTCAAAGCTGTGAATTGGGGTTTCCCATTTAAGGAACAATTGAGACTCGAGACCTGGATCATTGAAACAAGCGTGCTTGGACGAAAAGAACCCAACCCTCACGCCTAATTTATGAGGCCATATGGCCTATTCGCTATTTTCCAGAAAGGTGCATAAGGGAACGGTTCAAAACCGTTGCCAATTTCTTTTATGTTTCAGGAAAAAAAAGAACAAAACGAGGAAGACGCTTAGGTGGCCATCAGTGGTTGGTTCGTTTGAAAATTCGCGCGAAAAAGGCACTACTGTGTTGTTTTATTTTATAATAATTATTTGTTATTTGATATACAAAACGCGCTAGGTGGCTCAGTGGCAAGCAAGCATATTGGTGACTTCCAGGACCTGGGTTCGATCCCAGGTCCCTCACCCTTTCCATATTATTTTTCCACTAATACTTCTGTGTAGTTTCAGTATTGTAGACCACCATGCATCCCTCCAATCTAGCTTGCCACTTGGCCAATGGAAACGATCAGAAGGCCATGATCTGAAGAACATGGTAGACCTCAGTCAACCATCCCATACGCTGGCAAGAAAAGTCCACAAGGCCAGAGACAATTGGGCCCAAATTGCTAAGCAAAAACCTCCAATTTGGGGACAGACCCCCCCTAGGTTTGCAAGCTTTTTACATTTTTTTTTCATTCTTTTTTATTTATTTCAATTATTGTTTTTAATTAATTTAATATTTCCATGAAAAACATAAAAACAATATAAAATCAGAAAAAGACAAAAATAAGTTTTTTTATTTAATATTATTTTTTGTAAATAAAATTCATTAATCAACTTAGTTTTAAATCTAGGATAAATCTTAATATTTTTTAATAAACCTAAAATTGGTAGAATTAGGGTGTCAAGCATTTTTCATCTTTTTTTTTATTTTACTATATTAATTATTAATCCTTAATTAGTTATTTTTATAAATCAAGTTGCAATTAATTAATTAGGCTTAATTTTAGATAATTGTCGTATTTTCTTAATAAATAAAAACTAGGATTAGGGTTAATATTCTTTTCATTTAATTTTCATTAAATTCTCATAAAAAACCAAAAACTCAAAAAATAATTTCCTTTCATTTTAATTTTAATTAATTTGTTAATAATAATTTTATTTCATTAAAAAGGGGTCCAACGCCCTCGCTTTTGATCTTAATTCCAATTCGCGCATTTATTTTCTTTTCGTATAATTTTTATGTACTTCTCCCAAAGCCTTGTAAGCTCGGACATTTAATTTCTCGCACTTCCCTTTATTTCTTTATCTTTTTGTCAAATCGGGTCCTGGATTAAATTTGGCGATGTGGACCCGCGCCTTTGTAATAGTTTAGAACTTTTAATTTCTCGCAATTTTTAACTGTTAATAATGGCATGCAAGAATGAATGATAAAAATAAAAACAAACGCGTAGATCACCTATACCATGACAACACAAAAATAAACGAATCTGACACACAAATCACACACCACCCCTAGGGTACGCCTCACTGTTGCCTTGCCTCGAAAGGTGATCGTCGAGTAGAGGATGTCTTAGTAAGTCCTCATGATCCGGGAACCTGGCATGAGGGTAGCTTCTAAGGTGTCTTCCCATTGCTCTGGTGATCACCCTGTCCCGAACTCCGAATTGACCCGAACAACTCCAACGGTGGTTCTACCTACCTCTCAATGGTGGGATGGAACTACTTTAAAGGACATCTACACAGACGAATTCCTTAGGATAGGTAGACGACTCTAGATACTTGCTCTAATTTCAAAACAAATTCAAAAATACTTTTCACACCGACACATTTTCAAAAAGCTTTTGAAAGCAACTTTTCAAACACTCTTGAGGATCGATACAAGAGTCGAACTGGAATTTTCAAAGAAACTTTTTAAAACCCACAATTGAAAAGCAAACACTTTTGAAAACACAAATGAGCAAGTATCTAAGAGCCCATGGATAACCATGGATAGAAAGGGTGCTAACACCTTCCCTTTCTATAATCTACCTCCCAAACCGAGAGCAATCTCTTTAAGGAATTTTTCTGTGCTTTTGTCCTTTCCATTTGGAGAAAATAAAAGACGGTGGCGACTCTTGCTTCCACGACATTTCGCGAACCAGCGTTAAACAGTCAGTTCCAGATCCACCGATCACACATGCCACTCAACTTTTTGCATGAGGGATACCAACAAGATGTTGAAGTTCCCGCAAGGCAACATGCAATGTATGATCCCCCTCATGAGATGGCTATTCCTCCTCCTGTGATGTCTATTCCTCCTCCAGTGATGCATATTGCTTTGTTTGGAAATGAACAAGTTTACCATGCTGAACTGTCTGAATGTCTAGGTGTTGAGGAAAGGATGGATGACTTCCAAAACCAGTTTTAAGAAATGCATAAAGAACTTAAGGCCCTCCGTGGGAAATACTTATTTGGAAAGAATGCTTATGACTTATGCCTGGTGCCAAATCTGAAGATACCGACCAAGTTTAAAGTACACGACTTTGAAAAATACAAAGGGAATTCTTGCCCAGAGAGTCACTTGACTATGTATGCCAGAAAAATGCTAACACAAACTGATAATAACCAAATGTTGATCCACTACTTTTAAGATAGTTTATTCGATGCCACTTTCAGGTGGTACATGAATTTGGATAGTTTAGGGATCCACACTTTCAGAGACCTTTGTGAAGCCTTTAATCTCCAGTACAAATACAATGTCGACATGGCTCCGGACAGAGATCAACTTCGAGCTATATCCCCCAAATACAAGGAAAGTTTCAAAGAATATGCACAAAGATGGCGTGAATTTGCTGCCCAAATAAGTCCACCCCTGGAATAGAAGGAAATAACCAAAATCTTTCTTAATACCATGGGCCCGTTTTACTACGAAAGAATGATTGCGAGTACGACAATTGATTTCATTGAAATGGTGAATATAGGGATACGACTCAAGGAAGGTGTCCGTGCGAGACGATTGACCAAAGAGGTTGGTTCATCAAGTGGGGTCAGAAAATTTGGAAGTAGTTTCCAAAAGAAGAAAGAACAATATCTCAGTGCAATGTCATCCGGAAGACCAAGAAGAAGGTACCCACAACAACATGTTGCAATTGTCACTCCCGTCATTAATACAACACTAGCTTATCAACCACAGTTCCCCTAATAAGTTCAGCAACCCCAACTGTAACACCCCAATTCTAACCCGATAAATTATATAAATAAATCAGAGTCATCAAATTCATATCATGCAAACGAATCGGGACGTCACAAATTCTTCTATCAAAATTCATTGCATTCATCGTGGATATATAACACTTTTTAAAACATCGGGTGAACCATCAACATAACATCTTTAATCAAATAACTCAACATCTACGCAATGGAATTCTTAATAGCATCTCTAACAACAAAACAACAACTTCGAAACATAACATATTTAATAATAATCAATTTAAAGTTCAACTACTAAAAATCAACAATCAAAAATAGCAAGCGTTCATCCCCCCGAGTGTTACATATCAGAGCAATGACACCGACTCGAACTATTGAAGGTATACAACCTTCACTCTCAATTACCTGCACGTTACCAACATAAGGGAAATATTCAAACAGAAGGGGTGAGATATCTAACAATATAATAAAGCGCATGATAATTAATATATTAAATTCGATCAATAACATCACCACTTCTCATCTCATAATCAACAATAATTACAACGCATATACACATTCATCAACATCAAAATACACTTCTTTATTCAATCATATAATGCAACTCAATACTATGCAAATTCATGTGGTACCATTGGAGCAAAACTCCCATCTCAAAAATTTGCCAATTAATAGAGGCATCAATAAGGCATGGCCTTCATCTCAAAATTCGCCAATAAAGGCCATCTCAACGAGCATAAGCTCCATCTCAAAAATACAATGTATGCGACACAACCATGAATGTAATAACAACACCCAACTTAACAACATCTTAAATCATCTCAAAAACATCTCAATTAATAACTCAAAAACATCTCAAAATAACAACATCTCAAATGCATCTCAACGTCTCGTCATCAACATCTCATATCATCAAAATAATTTATTAAACATCATTTATTTATTATAAATCATCAAACATCATTTATTTATTTTAAATCATCAACAAATCATCATGAATAACTTCTCACTAACAACTCAGTTGTACATTAATTCCATAATAAATCAATACTACTATTCTGTAACTCAAACGTCATCACTGTCACTATTCCTATTGTTATAGTTCAAACAACAACTTCTAAGCATCTAAGTTCCACATTATGTACAAAAACAACGCTAAGGCCAACACAACTTCATGCCAGCATAACCTCTAACATCACAACCTCTAACCAACACAACTTCTAATAACACATCTTCTAATAACACAACTTCTGACCAACACAACTTCTGACAACACAACTTCTGACAGCACAACTTCTGACAGCATAACTTCTGACAGCACAACTTCTGACAGCACAACTTCTGACAGCACAACTCCTGACAAAACAACTTCTGGCAGCACAACTTCTAACGACACAACTTCTGACAGAACAACTTCTGACAGCACAACATCTGACAACACAACTTCTGACATAATAACTTCTGACAGCACAACTTCTGACAGAACAACTTCTGACAGCACAACTTCTGACAGCACAACTTCTGATAGCACAACTTTTGACAGAACAACTTCTGACAACACAACTTCTGACAACACAACTTTTGACAGCACAACTTCTGACAACACAACTTCTGACATAACAACTTCTGACATCACAACTTCTGATAGAACAACTTCTGACAGCACAACTTCTAACAACATAACTTCTGACAAACCCAACTTCTGACCAACCAAACTTCTGACTAACACAGCTTCTACCATCAGAACTTCTACTCTCTAATAATTCAACGCAACTTCTAACCACCATAGCTTCTACCATCAGAACTGCTACTTTTTACCAATCCTACTATTTTAATTCTTAGCCTGATATCAAACTAACTAAGAACAGTATGACAAATTCTATCTCAACTTTAATTCATTATTCTAATACAGCAACTTCTGATATCCTTCTGGCCTATGCGTTTTTCATCACTGCAATATTCTACGTTTTTCATCACCGCAACTCACTATGGAATTCATACCTAAATCCCTAAAACTTAATATAATCATGGATAATCATCACTCATAATTTACCTTATAATTCTACATCAATTAAACAACATCATGACATCATTATTCATCTAAAATTCATCAATTCTCATCATACAACAATCATATATTTTCAATTCAAGAACAAGACAACAATCATCTCTAACCCCACATACCAATCATCATAAATCCAATTATAGAGTCAGAACCCCACCCTTACCTTGGATTGAAGGTCGCTCTACAATTCTGGTTGAATTCTCGTGCTTGCCATTTTCCACTTTCTCTAGCATCTTGCACGTTCTCCCCACAGTCCTTATTCTTCTAATGCCTCTTCTTTCTATTCTATTCCAACAACAATAAAATAACCCTATTATTCTATTTACTCCTTATTGGGCTTAAAACCAATACACTCCCTTATTACTTCTATTCCTTCAAAATAAGCCCACATCAAATAATATTATACTTCTAATATTATTTCACCACATAATATTATATCTCTAATATTATTTCTCTACTTAATAAAATAATTAAATCCAATTAATTATAATACAACTTCACAAATATTCCAAAAATAATTTAATTAAATAATTAATTAAATTACGGGCGTTACAACTCTCCCCCACTTAGAATATTTTCTTCCTCGAAAATTTACCTCAATCAAACAATTCAGGATAGGAGTCTCGCATCTTGCTCTCCAACTTCCAAGTCATGCTTTCACCAGCAGCTCCTAGCCAAACTACTTTAACCAAGGCAATCTCTTTTCCCCCTCAGAGTCTTTATTTCACGATCCGCGATCTGTACAGGCATCGTCTCCACCGTAAGATTATCCCGTACTTGCACATTGTCCATATGAATCACATGAGATGAATCTGAAATATACTTCCGAAGTTGCGACACATGAAACACATCATGCAAATTCGAAAGATTAGGCGGTAAAGTCACTCTATAAGCAACATTCCCCATTCTCTCTGAAATCTGATATGGTCCAATAAAATGAGAAGTGAGCTTCTTAGACTTCAATGCTTGTCCAACACCAGTCACAGGTGTAACTCTCAAAAACACATGATCACCAGCTTGGAATTCTAAATCTTTCCTTCGCTTGTCATGATAACTCTTCTGTCTAATTTGTGAAGCTTTCATCTTTTCTCGAATTAACTTCACCTTCTCAATAGTCTCACGAACAAGTTCAGGTCCAAGTCCTACACTTTCTCCAGATTCGTGCCAACATAACGAAGTTCTACATCTTCGACCATATAACGCTTCAAAAGGTGCCATCTCAATACTGGAATGATAACTGTTATTATACGTGAACTCTATCAATGGAAGATAAGTATCCCACGAACCTCCATGCTCAAGAACACATGCCCTCAACAAGTCTTCCAATGATTGAATAGTCCCTTCAGTCTGACCATCTGTCTGAGGATGATATGTTGAACTCAACCTCAACTTAGAACCCAACGCTTCTTGCAAACTCTTCCAAAAATCAAAAGTAAATCTTGGATCTCTATCTGACACAATGCACAAAGGAACACCATGCAACTTCCCAAATCACACTAGTGTAAATCTCATCCAACTTCGACACTGGAAAGTTGATGTTAATAGGAATAAAATGATCTGACTTCATAAGCCTATCAACAATCACCCAAATCGAATCATGTCCTCTTAAAGTATTAGGAAACCCTGTCACAAAGTCCATTGAAGTGCTATCCCATTTCAATTCTGGAACTTCCAACGGTTGCATCAATCCTTCAGGCTTCTGATGTTCAACTTTCGACTTCTGACAAGTCAAACATGCATACACAAAACGATCCACATCACTCTTTATCCTAGGCCACCAAAATAAACCTTTCAAATCTTGATACATCTTTGTAGCTCCTGGATGAATACTCAACTTACTTCTATGACTTTCTTCAAGTATCACCTTCTTCATCTCAGCATCATCAGGAATACAAATCCGGTTACGAAATCTCAACACACCTTGCACATTTAACTTAAAATCATTATTCTTAGACTGATCAATCCCAACCATCAAATCTACCAGTTTCACATCCAACTTCTGAGCTTTTCTGATACTGTCTAAAAATTCATTATTTATCTTCAACATACCCAACATAACACTTTGTGGAGTAACCTCGCAAACTAAGTTCATATCTCTGAACTACTCAATCAATTCCAACTCTTTAACCATCATTGCCAACATATGTAAAGTATTTCGACTCAATGCATCAGCTACCACATTCGCTTTTCCTGGATGATAATTCAAACCGAAATCATAATCCTTTAACAATTCCAACCATCTTCGTTGCCTCATATTCAACTCCTTTTGATCAAATATGTACTTTAAACTCTTATGGCCACTAAACACTTTAAATCTAGAACCATAAAGATAATGCCTCCAAATCTTCAACACAAAAACAACTACAACAAGCTCTAAATCATGCGTAGGATATTTCTTCTCATGAGTCCTTAACTGCCTTGACGCATAAGAAACTAACTTACCATTCTGCATAAGCACACCTCCTAAACCCATCTTAGAAGCATCACAATACACCACAAAAGGCTCTCCTAGATTAGGCAACGCCAAAATTGGAGTCACCGTAAAACTTTCTTGGCACTGAACATCCCAAACAAAAGCTCTACCTTTACAAGTCAACTTAGTCAACGGAAGTGCCAACTTAGAAAACCCTTCGATAAACCTTCTATAATAACAAGCTAATCCAAAAAAGCTTCTAATCTTAGTAGCTGACTTTGGAGTTTTCCATTGCAACACAACATCAACCTTCGATGGATCTACAGCAATGCCACTACCTGAAATCACATGACCAATAAAACTAACCTCTTTTAACCAAAATTCACACTTGGACAGCTTTGCATACAACTTCTTCTCTTTCAAAACTGCAATACTACTCTTAAATGTTCAGCATGCTCTTCTTCTGACTTAGTGTAAATAAAAATATCATCAATGAACACCACTACAAACCGATCCAAATAAGTGTGAAAGATACGATTCATGTATTCCATGAATACTCCCGGCGCGTTGGTAACACCGAAAGACATCACCGAATACTCGTAATGTCCATAATGCGTTCCGAAATCCGTCTTCTGGATATCTTCATCCTTCACTTTAATCTGATGGTAACCCGACCTCAGATCAATCTTACTAAACACACGAGCATCCACCAATTGATCCGTCGAGTCATCTATTCTTGGAAGTGGATACTTGTTCTTAATCGTTACTTTATTCAGCTGTCTATAATCAACACAAAGCCTCATACTTCCATCTTTCTTCTTCACTAACAACACTAGAGCACCCCACGGCGATACACTTGGTCTTACAACATAAACAACAATTAGAACTCAAATAACAATACTCGACTGTTAGACAACTACGACTCGACGACAAGGTCGAACCAACCTTTTGCTCTGATACCAACTTTGTAACACCCCAATTCTACCCCGGCAAATTATATAAATAAATCAGAGTCATCAAATTCATATCATGCAAATGAATCGGGACGTCACAAATTATTCTATCAAAATTCATTGCATTCATCGTGGATATATAACACTTTTTAAAACATCGGGTGAACCATCAACATAACATCTTTAATCAAATAACTCAACATCTACACAGCGAAATTCTTAATAACATCTCTAACAACAAAACAACAACTTTGAAACATAACATATTTAATAATAATCAATTTAAAGTTCAACTACTGAAAATCAACAATCAAAAACAGCAAGCATTCATCCCCCCGAGTGTTACATATCAGAGCAATGACACCGACTCGAACTATTGAAGGTATACAGCCTTCACTCTCGATTACTTGCATGTTACCAACATAAGAGAAACATTCAAACAGAAGGGGTGAGATATCTAACAATATAATAAATCGCATGATAATTAATATATTAAATTAGATCAATAACATCACCACTTCTCATCTCATAATCAACAATAATTACGACGCATATACACATTCATCAACATCAAAATACACTTCTTTATTCAATCATATAATGCGACTCAATACTATGCAAATGCATGTGTTACCATTGGAGCAGAACTCCCATCTCAAAAATTTGCCAATTAATAGAGGCATCAACAAGGCATAGTGTGATACGGTGGGAGAACTGACTAGGGTTTTGCGTTTGTTTTCGCAAATGTTTCGGTTGAGCAAGAGTCGCCACCGACTTTTTATTTTATCCTAAGGAAAGGTTTAAAAAAGCACAGCAAAAACCTTTGAGATTTTTCTTGGGTTCGGGGAGTAGATTATAGAAAGGGAAGGTATTAGCACCCTTTCTATCCATGGTTATCCATGGGATCTTAGGTACTTGCTTAGATCAACTTGCCTTGGTTTTCAATTGTTTGAAATCGTGCTTGTGTGTGGGGGTTTGAAAATGTTTTGAAAAGAGGCCAATGTGGTGGCAACCTTTGTAATGATCCATGTTGGGATGTATACAAAGGTGTATGTCTTTTAAAAAAAAAGGGTTTTCATTTGTTTTTGTTTTGAAAGTGTTGTGAAGTGTGGTTTTAGAAAATAGGCAAGTGTTTTTGTTTTTTTGAAAGTTTGATTCAAGTAACTAAGAGGTTATCTACTCCTAAATTTCTCAAAGATTATTGCTATGTTTAAACCTTTTTAACAAGTTTGTTTCACCACTGCATTTGGTGGACAATCTTGTATTAGGAGGTGAAAGGGACAGGCGCGGGTCATCATTTAGACCATAATTGCAATAGTGTCAAATGTCTTTGGGCAATTTTTCTTTAAAAGGGGCTTGATCATTCATTTAGGCAACATTTTGAGGGACTATGATCATTTGATTGTTTGTTTTACCCAAAGAAGTTCAACATGCAACATGGCCCAATTATTTGAAGGCAACAAAGTGGGATTACCCTAGGGGTGCAAGTGTGAAATGTGTTGTCCATTTTCATGCTTATTTCTCTTGAGATTAGGTCCAACTATTTTGTTCGTTTTATTCGCATTCAAACCCTAACTCTAGCATGGTAGGTTTAGAAAGCGTTAAAGTGCGAAATTTAAATTCCTATGCTATTACAACACAATAATATGGGGAGGGGGGTACAATGTTTCAAATGGGGAGATATTTAGACAAGAAATTGAATCTAAGCTATTACATCATTTTCTTTGAATATTTGCAATATGATTTAAAAGCATAAATAAAATAGAAATAAAACAAATATGCAAGAATGCAAAAAAGAATTTTTATATGTATGAAAAAAAGTATTATTTATGTAAAATAACAAAGAAAATAAAAAGGTATTATTTTTGGAGTATTTTTAATTTTAGGGCAAAACCCTAATTTTAATCAAATTGGTATTGATCAATTAATTCATATAATATTTATCATTTACCTACAAAAATAAAATAAAATATAGTATATTTGTAAAAAAGGTATTTTTTAGTATTAAATATTAAAAATAAAATATGTACATTTTTTAGTATTTTTATCCTAAATATATTAATGTATATATATATGTATATATGTATATTTATATTATTTACAAGATATATTAAATATGCAAAAAATAATAATATTTAATTTTATGAAAAAAAGTATTTTTTGTACAAAATGTTTCAAAGGGGAAAAATGAAATAAAAAAATCAGAAATACAATATATTTACATTATTAATAATATTTCTAAATACAATATATTTATATATATATATATGTGTGTATAATAGTATATATAAACAAATAAATACTTAAAAAATGCAAAAATGGTGCAAAAATGATTTTTCAAGTTTTAAACATTATTAGAAAAAATAAATGAGTCAAAATGAAAAAGAAAAATAAAAAAAAACATTAAATCAAGCAAATGGGCTCAGGGGGTAAGAAAATGGAAATAGGGTGCAAAAAGCAGAACCAAAGCTGGCCCAGCCCATGAGACATCTTCTTCAACCTCTGAACAAAAATTTGTTCAAAAACGCGCGCAAGAAGCTTTATTTGAATATCTTGATTCTTTGATTTTTTGAACAAACTCCCAACATAAGAAATGTTAATCATGAAACCACGATTCCAAATATATAAAGAACATCTCCTAACTCTCAGAAATGAGAGAGAATTTTAACAATCCCAAATCCTGACCTAAGTTTTCTACCATTTTCAGACCTTAAATTCTCACAGCTCAGGCAAAAGAAATGAAAAGTAAAAGAATGTACATGTTCAGTGGCATGAGTAGAACATTGTTTATTCACAAACTTAGAGTTAATAATGCCTAATAAGAGAGATACGAGATCACCAAGATACCTGTTCAGCTGAAGTTCTATCTGGCAATGAGGGAGCTTTCAGTGCAAGGTGATGATTGGAAAAGCTTCCTTGAGGTCCAGGGATGCTATTCCAATGTTTACTTTGTCTTGAAAGCTTCTGAATCGTGCTAGAGCACTTCACCTGCAAAACAAGAAACTGAAAATGGTGGAAGTGGTTAGAGGGATTACAGGTCGTGCTTTTGCTTTTGGTTAGCTTGCATAGATGGTATGGAAGGTGTGTGAACTGGTTTGGGCAAGAAAGCTTGAGAGAAATGAAAGATAGCACTCAAACTGCAGGCCTTGCCCTGTTTTTTCAGTTTGAGAGTGATTATGGCAAGGGGAGTGTTTGAGAGGTGCTAGGGTCGTGCAAAAGCTTGGTTCTGATCTTTGGAATGTGTTTGATAAGTTTGTCTAAGTGTGCCTAAGCTGATATGAGAATTGTTGTAAGTTATGGTACCTTTCTTCACTCTTAAGCAAACAAAACCAACTTTTTGTTTTAGGCAAGTAGGGGACCCCTAATGAGCTGCATAATATCTCCTTGATCAGAGTGATTTGTGCATAATCTTGTGCCAATTGGATTTGGTTTGTACTTGTGGATTTGCATCATGACATAAAGTGAAACTTTAGCAAAAATGGAAAGAATGCTTTATCTTATTTGGGATTAATCCATCATACAATGATTTAGCTCATGAAACAAGGTCTTAGCACAATGAACATGCATTAAATTATTGAGTGTTGGATGGTTTTAGGACCTGTAATCAAGGGGCATGCTGAGTTTTGAAAATGCATAGTGTTATGAACATGTAACTTGGCTTAATCAAAAGTGAGTTTTTGCTATATTGTGAAATTCGAATCTCTCAAGTTATGAGGTTGTTTGATGAGTTCTTGGACATTTTGGAAAGCTTGGAATGTGTACTACAATCCATCTTTGAAATGCAATTTGAAATTCCAAGTGGAAGTTTATGGAAAATGGCCTTGAAGTGGGGTAGAAAACTTTGTCAAAATAGGTCAAAAATTCACTAAGTTAAGAATGGTTTAGTGCCCTTATTCAAAAATTTGTAACTTGAGATACAAGCCTCAAATGGGATAACTTTGTGAATAAAAGTTGTAGATTGTGCAACAAGCTACAACTTTCATGTTTTGACTTTTGTTTGAATCCAAATGGATCTTGGTGAAAAAGTGGGGCAAAGTTGGGAAAAAATTAGGGTTTTTTATAACTTAGAAAAATTCTAAGTTATGAAAAATTCCCATTTCAAACCCTAATTTGCAATTTGTGATTTCTTGATGAACAAGTTTCATGTTTTTGCATGTTTTGATGAAAAATGAATATTGACTCTTGATTTTGACCAAAAAGTCAAAGTTTGACTTTTCAGTATACAGTCAAAATTGATCAATTGACTGGGAAATTCAACTGTCAATCTTGTGTACTTGAGATCTTTTGAGTTTGTTGAACATGTCAAGATAATTCCATGGGGTTCTTGAGTCCATATATGAGCTTGGTTTGCCATTGGCTAGGTCAAACAGTCAAAAATTACCTTTGTGCAGTCAAAACCCTAAAAATGACCATTTTGCCCTTTTGATGATCTGATCAAATTTCTTGTGGAATTGTGATCCAAACTTGATCAAATGGTCCATGTGAGTTCATAATGTTGATGTGGGTCAATTTTCATGAGATTTGATTGTCAATTGGCCACAGTTGACTTTTCCCCCAATACAGCTGATTTCTAGGTCATCTGTCCAATTGACTGGGCAAAACTTGGAATCAAGGCTTGAAACTTGGTATGGATAAACTTGAGAGTCCAATATGAAGCATGAAAGTCATCTTAGGCTTTTTAGGTCAAAACATCTTTGTGCAAACACAAACCCTAATTTGGGTCAACAGTGCAAGGAGAAGTCTTGAGCAGAGGAAACCCTAACTGGATCTTGATCTTCAAAGGTCTTGTGATGAGAAAATCTTGAGGAAATGGGAGGGAAAATTTTGGGGTACAACAGTTGCCCCTGTTCAATCTTCTTGGACCTGAAGAGTTAGATTGGCAAGTTTGCCTTTCGTGACTCGAGGGTAAAAGAAGATTGGACACTAGAGTGCCCGGAAATTTGCACTCGCATGTTGGAGTCTCAACAATGTGATGTCGGGAATGGGCTTACAGATGCCATTTGGAGAGATGGTGGATAGGGAGATGGGCTTATAGATGCCATCTGGAGATGTGACAGAAACTTGTCGGGAATGGGCTTATAGATGCCATTTGGAAGTGTCGATTGCATAAGAGATTCCTTAGCGAGAACTTGTGTATTCGAGAAAGACAGATGTTTTCCTGGCTTGTTACAGGTGTTTGATCTTCAATCTCTTTATGCCGATATGCCCTGGCTAGATACAGGTGTCGGGTCTACAAATGGTTGCTCACAGATGTGCCCTGGCTGGATACAGGAATCGAATCCGGAAATAGTTGTCAACAGATATGTCCTGGCTAGATACAGGAATCGAGTCTTCGAACTCTTCAGACGTGCCCTGGCTAGATACAGGAATCGAGTCTGGAAATGTGGTCAACAGATATGCCCTGGCTAGATACAGGTATCGAATCTGGCGTTGTGATAGTTGCTAGATATGCCCTGGCTAGATACAGGAATCGAATCTTCGAACTCTTCAGACATGCCCTGGCTAGATACAGGAATCGAGTCTGGAAACGTGGTCAACAGATATTCCCTGGCTAGATACAGGAGTCGAATCTGGAAATGTTGTAGTTGATAGATGTGCCCTGGCTGGATACAGGAATCGAATCTTCGAACTCTTCAGACGTGCCCTGGCTGGATACAGGAATCGAGTCTGGAAACTGATCACTCTCAGATGTGCCCTGGCTAGATACAGGTATCGAATCTGGAATTGCGACAGTTGAAAGTAGTTGTCTTTTGGGATTGTCTTCTTCCCTGAAAAGGCAAAAACATAAGTTGTATGCAATGTCATGATGTATGATATGCATGATGTCATGATGTTCAACATGAGATAGTGTTGTATGCACTTTATCATGTATGTAAGCAAGATGTATGAAATGTGAAATGTTTATGAGTGTAACTTCGTCTTAGGAAAATAAATCCTTGACGACTGGCCGGGGAATTGCTCTGTGGCAGAGATACTTTGCTGAAGTTTGACGAGAGGCCTGCTGAGGACTTCAATGATGGATTCCGCTGGGGATAATGATGATAAACTCCGCTGGGGAATACCAAAGACACACTCCTGCCGGGGACTGAAAGAACCTTGCCGAGGGCGATCTTCCATGGCAATTAGCTGAGGATAACCCAGTTATAAGCCCTTGTGAGGAATAACTCTGAATAAAGCTCGGGAGAGACGTCCATATTCTGCAGGGAACAAACTTCCAGAATCTACTGCGGATAAGCTTTTAGACCTGCCGGGGAAAGCTGGCGACTTCACTGGGGAAAGTATTGCTGAATCTTGCCTTACTCTGCGGGGAGCTGAGATCATTTGGTCACATTCTTCAGTCGAATCTATCTTGGTACCTTGGCGGACAAAACAACCAGACTGCATCAGACAGCTCCACATTGCCCCTGTTTCTGATGTCGCCTGTAATTAATCTTTCGTTTCATATGCAAATATTTATGAATCAGCAATTTAATGTCAAATGCATATATAAAAAATGAACATTGGACGTTCTTCGCAAGACAAAACAGAAAAAGGAAAAACAATGGCAATCGGTATGGACAAGTGAATTTGTATTAATTTGAATTTTGCCTGTGAATAGGCGTTTTTTGTACAAGAGGCTGACATCCTAGTAAGAGGATGCCGCCGAATAACACAAAATTTACAATTTTGAAAAGAAAACAAAACAGCTATGTGAACAATCCCACTGGGTTCCAATTCTGCTATCGCCTTTATGTCTCCAAGCGTCTCATCGCTTTGCTGCCTAGTCGAAGATGAAGCTGTTTAGTCGATGCCGAAATCTGAGCCAGATAGTTGATACCGAATTCCGGATGCAAAGTGATCCAATAAGACATAGTGTTACGCTTTATCCCTAACTTTTGCCTGGACCGCCCTTTCGGGTTTTCAGTCCACCGGGATACCCATTTTTGCCCAAGCCGCCTTTTCAGGTTTTCGACTTGCCGGGTGTACAGATTTTTATTCATTTCATCCCTTATTTTTGCCCGAACCCTTTTGGTTCGCCGGGAAGCCCTTGTTTTTGCCTAGGTATGTCAACCTAGCGGGTCTTTTATTTATGCGTAGTATTTTTTCACTATGTCTGCATTGGCGGGGTGAGGAAGGTCGTCACCATCCATGGTGGTTAGGATCATGGCTCCTCCTGAGAACACATGTTTTACCACAAACGGCCCTTCGTAAGTAGGGGTCCATTTGCCCTGGGGATCACTTTGAGGAAGGATGATGCGTTTGATTACCAGGTCCCCAACTTGATACTCTTGTGGTCTGACTTTCTTGTTAAATGCCCTGATCATCCGTTTTTGATACGTCTGACCATGACAGATAGCGGTGAGTCTCTTTTCGTCAATCAGGTTTAATTGATCCAGTCGAGTCTGGATCCAGTCATCTTCACTCAAGTCTGCATCCTTCATTATTCGGAGAGAGGGTATCTGGACTTCAATTGGCAAGACTGCCTCCATGCCATAGACCAAGGAGAAGGGAGTTGCCCCGGTTGACGTCCTTGCTGAGGTACGGTACCCATGAAGAGCGAACGGTAACATCTCGTGCCAATCTTTATAGGTCACTGTCATCTTCTGCACAATTTTCTTGATATTTTTGTTAGCTGCCTCTACAGCCCCATTCATCTTCGGCCGGTAGGGAGAAGAATTGTGGTGTTGTATCTTGAATTGTTCGCAGAGCTCAGTGATCATCTTGTTGTTGAGATTGGTACCATTGTCCGTAATGATTCTTTCTGGGACGCCGTACCGACAGATCAGATTATGCTGGATGAAACGTGCCACAACGCTCTTGGTTACCGTTGCGTAGGAAGCTGCCTCAACCCACTTCGTGAAGTAATCGATCGCCACCAAGATGAAGCGATGCCCATTGGATGCCATCGGTCAGATCTCACCAATCATATCAATCCCCTACATTGCAAAAGGCCAAGGTGCCGTCAGGACGTTCAGAGGAACTGGAGGAATATGCACCTTGTCAGCATAGATCTGGCATTTGTGACAAGTTCGAGAGTGTTGGTAACAATCGGCTTCCATGGTGGACCAGAAATATCCTGCCCTAAGGATTTTCTTTGCCATGGTGTGTCCACTGGAATGTGTTCCGAATGTACCTTCATGCAGTTCTATCATGATCTTCTCTGCTTCAACCTTATCCACGCAACGCAGTAGAGTTGAATCATGGACTCCGTTTGTAGAGAATGCCGTTGCTGAGGAAGAATTTTGCCGCAAACCTCCTCATGAACTTCTTGTCATTGACAGATGCGCCTTCAGGGTATTCCTGAGCTTCCAAGTATCTCTTCACCTCGTGATACCAAGGTTTTTCAGTCACCTTCTCAGCCTCAAGCTCGCAGAAGTATGCCGGTTCGTCCAACTTCCAGATAATGATCCGGGGAGCCTCATTGTCCCATTTAACTTTGAACATTGAAGACATCGTAGCTAGTGCGTCCGCTAGCTGATTCTCCTCTCTTGGGAAGTGCTCAAAAGTTATTTCTTCAAAGTGGGGAAGCAAGGTTGACACATACTCCTTGTAAGGAATAAGATTTGGGTGTTTCGTATCCTACTCGCCTTTGATCTGATTGATCACGAGAGCGGAATCTCCGAAGACACTCAGAAATTTGATCCTTAAGTCGATTGCAGCTTGTAGACCCATGATACATGCCTCATATTCTGCCATGTTGTTGGTGCAGTTGAAACACAATCGGGCGGTGAGTGGAGTATGAGTTCCTTTGGGAGATATGATTACAGCGCCGACGCCGTTTCCCAAAGCATTAGAGGCTCCATCAAAATGCATAGACCATCAGGATCCTTCCTCAGGTCCTTCATCCGGTCCAGGTACTTCACAGTCAGTTACGACCATGATGTCTTCGTCCGGAAAATCAAAGTTCAATGACTGGTAATCGTCCACAGGTTGGTGTGCCAAATGATCTTCCAGTACACTTCCTTTGATTGCTTTCTGAGTTGTATACTGGATATCATATTCTGTCAAGATCATTTGCCATCTTGCTATTCTTCCAGACAGAGCATGCTTTTCAAATATGTACTTGATGGGATCCATCTTTGAAATCAATAGAGTAGTATAAGTCAGCATATACTGTCTCAGCCGGCGAGCAGCCCATACTAGAGCGCAGCAAGTTTTCTCAAGCAGTGAGTAACGAGACTCACAGTCGGTAAACTTTTTGCTCAAGTAATAAATAGCGTGCTCTTTTCGGCCAGACTCGTCATGCTGCCCCAGCACACACCCCATTGAATTATCAAGCACTGTCAAGTATAGTATCAGAGGTCTTCCTTCCACTGGTGGCATAAGAAAGGGTGGCTCTTGGAGATATTCCTTTATCTTTTCAAAGGCAGCCTGACATTCATCGTTCCAGCGTACTACTTGATCTTTCTTCAGTAATTTGAAGATTGGCTCACAAGTAGCAGTCAGATGTGAGATGAATCGGGCAATGTAATTCAGTCGTCCCAGGAAGCCTCTGACTTCTTTCTCTGTCTTTGGAGTCGGCATCTCTTGTATGGCTTTTACCTTGGCAGGGTCCACCTGAATACCTTTGTCACTTACAATGAAACCTAGCAATTTTCCGGATCTTACCCCAAAGGTGCATTTGTTGGGATTCAACCTCAGCTTGTATAACTTGAGTCGGTCAAACAACTTCCTCAGATGGTCAAGGTGCTCCTCCTCAGTTTGAGACCTTGCAATCATGTCATCAACGTATACCTCAATCTCATGATGGATCATATCATGAAATAAAGCAACCATGGCACGTTGATAGGTTGCCCCAGCATTTTTTAATCCGAATGGCATGACCTTGTAGCAGAAGGTGCCCCACTGAGTCACAAAGGTAGTCTTTTCCATATCTTCCGGAGCCATCTTGATCTGATTATACCCTGAAAAACCGTCCATGAAGGAGAAAACCTTGTGTTGAGCAGTATTGTCAACGAGGACGTCAATGTGAGGTAGAGGAAAATCATCCTTGGGGCTGGCCCTGTTCAAATCTCTGTAGTCGACACACATCCTGACTTTACCGTCCTTCTTCGGTACCGGCACCATGTTGGCGACCCATTGAGGATAAGAAGTTACTGCTAGAAACCCGGCATCGAATTGCTTCATAACTTCAGCCTTGATCTTTTCAGACATCTCTGGGCGCATACGGCGGACCTTTTGCTTTACCGGAGGGAAATCTTCCTTGGTTGGCAGGTTGTGAACTACAATGTCGGCATCCAAACCAGGCATGTCTTCATAGGACCAAGCAAATATCTCCATGTAATCACGTAGCATCTGGATTAATCGTCGCTTCACGCTGAGCTCTAGATTAGCCCCAACCTTGACCTCTTTCCTATCTGTCTCAGTACCCAGGTTAATTGTTTCCACTGGCTCTTCATGTGGTTGAATAGCCCTCTCTTCCTGGAGTAGCAGTCTTGCGAGTTCACCAGGCACTTCGCAATCATCTTCACCTTCGTCTTCGGCCAAGTTGATCGGATTCTCAAAGTCATAATTGGCGGTAGCAGAGCTGTTACCAGTGAGATCCAGAGTGGATTGAAACCTGTATAAGTGAGTGTGTGTAAATATAGCTGTTTTGCAATATATATAACACAAAAGGAAAAAGAGCACAAGATTTGAAATGCAACAAACGTCCAATGTTTTGATTGATGATATATGGAAATGTCATACAAAAAGCCCTCACAAATGGAGCTACGATGCCCCGGGTAGGACACCGAGCCAACAAAGTTTTAACATATTGTTTGTTACAAATTGGAAATCAAAAGAAATAATTACTGCGTGACAAATGTGATAGGTGTAAAATCCTTTGCCGTCCAGTTGCTCGGTCCGTTGCTGGTAGTCGGGTAGATCCAACTGTCAAACTCTGCTTCCTCTACATCCTCCTCGATAGCATTCACCCTTGGGTTGGAGATAAACACCGGAGCCTTTCTGATCTTTTCCTTGCGCACAGCCCTCTGAGCCTCTGCAGTAAAGCCCAGCCCAAACTTGTCATTCTTTTGAGTGAAGTCAGGAAGCTGACCCCAGTTTGCACAATTGCCTTTCTCGATTACAGCCCGGGCATCCTTCAAGGACGCCATCTTCAACGGAAAGTCTTCTTCAACCACTGCCTCAGCCGATGCCAACACTGGGGGTACTTCCTCAAAATGCTGAAAGGGGGTTTCAATAAACTCCCCGTCCATCTCGATATACCGGAATGAATTCAAGTGACTCACCATGTATTCCTCCTCACCCTGCACAGTAACAATCTTCCCTTTGACATGGTATTTAAGCTTTTGGTGTAAAGTGGAAGTTACTGCCCCAGCTTTGTGAATCCAGGGTCGACCCAACAAGCAGGAATAAGATGGACGAATATCCATTACATAGAATGTTGAGTTGAAAACTTGGGAACCCACACGAATAGGGATGTCTACTTCACCGTGCACCATCCTCTTAGAACCGTCGAAGGCTCTAACAATGATGTTACTAGGTTTCAAATCCAGGCCCTCACAATCCAAGCGATCCAATGCTTTCTTGGGCAAAACATTCAGGGAAGAGCCGGTATCCACTAATACGTGTGCGAGAGTAGTGCCCCTGCATTCTATGGAAATATGCAGGGCATCATTGTGATTTTCCCCTTTGGCGGTGAGGTCAGCATCCGAGTACCCCAAGCCATTGTCAGTTGTC
The DNA here is from genome assembly GCA_948472305.1 of Vicia faba. Taxonomy (NCBI): domain Eukaryota; kingdom Viridiplantae; phylum Streptophyta; class Magnoliopsida; order Fabales; family Fabaceae; genus Vicia; species Vicia faba. Next base: position 260,872,089 of record OX451739.1, read on the forward strand.
AAATTGGCCACGCAGTCAGTGAATTGATCTGCGGAGGTCTCTTGCGGCACGTGGGCCGTTTTCAGAAATGAAATCAAGGCTTTTGCATGGGCCTCTGAGCATAGCAGCAATGATAGCATAGAGATTTTGGAGGGGGTATGTCCCAACTGTTCCACAACATTGAAGTCACTCTTTTTGATGATTTTAAGGATTTCCTCCATTTCTTGTTGGGAGGCTTCCACAGCAGTCTTTTTTGGTGCCTCCGTCCTGGTAGGCGAATCGGTAGCAACTTCTTTGCCCCGAGTATCAGAGGACTCGGCGGCAGTAGTAGACACATGAATTTGAACTGGAACATGCACACTTGCGGGTGTGATGGTGAGAGGTTTTCGGATAACTGGCGGTGCAATGTCAGGCGAGAAGAGCCTACCACTGCGGGTAATCTTGGCGGGACCAGTGATGTTACTGATACTGGTATTGGTGTTGAACTCCTGCTTCACCCCAAGCACATACACGTCGACTCCATAATGCCATGGGACAGCTTTATCAGACTCATACGGGAGAGGCCCCGGGACAGTAATAGTGATGGGTGCAACAGACATAATTTGGACTGGTTTCTTTACGGGAGCTTTGGCAGGATTGTAGATTGTGACAACAGATATTTCTTCAATGGAAACAGACGGAACAACAGTTTTCTTGAACAAAATTTCCTTGCTATCCATCAGGCTTTGGATGCCTGATTTCAGCAGTGGACAACCGGTAGGGATAATAGCACACAGGAGGCAACCCTTACTACAACCCGGAAATAAACCGGCTAGTAGTAGGTTCCTCTTAACAGTCAAAAGAGGGGTAACAACTTCATTCACCGAAACAGCATACAACTCTTCCTCAATGGCATTTACTTTATGCTGGGGCATAGGAGCAATTACAACATTCGGCCTCTCAGGCGCTTCAAACTGAATTTCCTTCGCGTCGATAAGATCTTGCACTTTGTTTCTCAAGGCCCAGCAATCATCAGTAGTGTGCCCGGGACTATCAGAATGATAAGCACACCGGGCATTTGGGTTATACTTAGGAGACGCAGTGTTGACGACCTTTGGAGCTTCTTTGGTAGTCACCAAATTGGTTGATAACAGTTGGGGTAAAATTTGTGATAAGGTCATACTCAACCGAGTATACTGCCTCTTGGGCCTTTCGCCTCTTTGTTGATTGTACTGCTGAGGAGCAGCAACAGGTTTTGAAATGACCAGAGCATTGACGGCTTGGCGACTTTCTGGTTTGACTTGTCTTCTAGGACCATAGACGACACTTGCTTCTTTCTTAAAAGGCCTCTTCTCAGTACTTGCAGCAACACCCTTCTGAATCTTTCCTGACTTGATGCCAGCTTCTATTCTTTCGCCCGTTAAGATCAAATCGGTAAACCCCGCGGAAGAGTTACCAATCAGATGATTGAAAAATGGCCCAGATAGGGTCCCTAGAAACATATCAACAAGCTCACGATCGGTTAAAGGAGGCTGCACCCTGCCAGCCAAATCCCTCCATTTTTGTGCGTATTCTTTGAATCCTTCGCCTGTTCCTATCGACATACCGTGAAGTTGGGTACGAGTAGGGGCAAGGTCAGAATTGTATTGGTATTGTTTGTAGAAAGCGGTGGCCAAATCTTCCCAATTTCGGACACTGGTTCCCTCTAGCTGATAAAACCACTCCAACTGAGCTCCAGAAAGGCTGTCTTGAAAGAAATGAATCCAGAGGTTTTTATCTGCCGTATAGGGCTGGATCTTTCTCACGTAGGACCTAAGATGCATTTTTGGACAGGACAGCCCATCATACCTTACAAACACTGGCACTTTGAATTTTGGGGGAATCACAATCCCGACAACCAAACCCAAGTCTTCAAAATCCAAACCCGGTACTCTTTGTAGCTCCATGGCGGCCAATCTGTCTTCTAAACCTTTGTATTTATCATCAGCTGGAGGGTATTGCTGGTCAGAATAATCTTCATCCTCTTCAACCTCTTCTTCCTCCGCATCAGACTCGGAAGGCACCGCAACTCCATCTCTTTTACTAGTCCCTTCATCAGAAGTAGGAGGAAATTCAAGCACTCTCCGAGCTTCTCCGTCAAATCTTCTCCCCAAAGTAGCCACCCCGAGTCTCTTTTTCTTCTTTTTTACCGGGTCCTTATTCCCCAATTGAGTTTTGATATCCTCCTGACCCTTAGCCAAGGTCATTAGGAGTTGCTGGAACTGTGCATTTTGAGCTTGTAGGTCTTTGACTGTTTGCTCGAGATCCATCCTACTGAAATAAACAGCAGACAGATAAGGAAACCTGGAGTGAGGCCTGCTTATGCACATGATGAATGGTGTTCTTATGTATGCAATGCATTCAAGGATTTAGGACATTCAAAATTGTTTCAGACAAAGAAGAACGCACGTCATATTAATAAGAAGAAAGTTGTTAGTACATAAATGCCCCATGGGCCAAATATTACAAAATAACTTCTCAAGGCAAAAATACATTGCGCATCCTCTTTGGTGCAATGTAGGTGTTGAGGGCCTCTTGCTCATGGAGTCGGCGGGTGAGTTCTAGAACCTTCTTCTCACTGGCGTAGAAGCTAGCTTCAAAAGTATTCCGTTCCTCCTTGAGCTGAATCCAACTTTTCTGCATTTCCTCCCACGATGTAGGCATGTCTGGATGTAGGATGGTGTAGGGAACCTCTCCTTCATTGACGGGCTCTTTAATCACTGGGAGTACATGGGGATAAGGCATCATTAGACTTTGGGCTCGGGCTCGTACCCACTTGAGATAGGGCTCAAGAGGGATGGAGTTCTTGTGTCCCAGAGTCTTGCTATCAACCTTGTTGAGTTTTCCCCAAGATCTGATGAATCTTTGGCGAAGTCCTTGCGCATCGTTGTCGAAGTCAAAAACTAGGTCAGGAATCAACATATCATGAGGTCCATCCTTCCGTGCATATCCAAATTGCCTCAAAGCTAGGAAAGGGTTGTAGGTGATACCTCCTCTAATTCCAAGTAAAGGAACATTAGGAAATTCTCCGCAACGATCGACAATGATGACATTTTCTCTGGACCGAGAACACCAATGCACATCAGAATGAGTAAGAGTCATCAACCGTTGGGACCACCTCGTACCTTGGTCATTCTTCAAGACAGATTGTGGAAGGTGAGAAATAAACCACCTTGCAAGGATAGGAGTACAGCACATGAGAACACCCCTCTTTCTCATTGTTCGTGTGTGAAATGAGTGAAGAATGTCCCCAAGCAATGTTGGTATTGGATTTCTGGACAAGAAGATTTTGACGGCGTTGACATCTACCAATTGGTCAGGATTTGGGAACAAGACCAACCCATAGATAAGGAGTGCCACAATCTCTTCAAAGGCTTGTAGGTCCAATGAGTTCCAACATTCTTGTGCCTTCTCAAACAAGAACTTTGCTAAGAATCCTTTGACGCCGCTTCTGGTTTCCCAATGCCCTTTGATGTCGGATGGTTGTAGATGTAATGCTCGAGCAACATCTTCCGGCTTTGGTTCCTTTTCCGTACCGTTGAAGGGTAGTTGATTAAGGATAGGGATTCTTAGGAGTTGAGAAAACTCCTCCAAAGTGGGTACCAACTGGTAATCAGGGAAAGTGAAACAGTGGTGAAGAGGGTCAAAGAACTGGAATAGCACTTTCATCATGTCTTCTTCAATGTTGGTGTTGACTAGGCTGAGCAGTCTACCATGTCTTTCACTGAAGGATGAATTTTCCGGAATTCTTGAGGTGAGCTCCTTGAGTTGAGGAGAGATTCTCACAAGGTTGACTTGAATGGTATTTCTGCGAGGAATTTCCATGACCTACAAAACAGGAACAAAGATGAAGATCCAAACCCTTGAAATGGTTAGTAAATGCACATGATGCTTCATGGTGTTTATGATGTATGCACAAAACATATGTACAAGCAAATCACACCAAACCCTAGTTTCAGGCTTGCATGGGGTTTCATAGGTAAGTACCCTCTTGAGTGTAGTTGGCTTAAAAACCTGTCCTATAAATAGTAACCGGGTTCTAAGGAGCTCAATATCACTGGATTGTTTTCATTGTTCATTGTTTTGGTTTAGCCACTTAACTAGCGACCAAAATATTCCAAGAACACAACCCTCAATGAGTGTAGTATCGAGTATCTACCAACTTCGGACTACACCAAAGCCGGTCATCTCACTACCCCTAATAAAAGGCCAAGATGGTCAAGTAAGGTTCTAGGTTATTAGTGCTTAGTGACATCACTCAGCGGCCCCGTACTCTCCTTGATTGAACTCAAGGGTTACCGGTACTCACAAATATGTCGCACTAATATAGCTATTGCTTCGATCGTGTCGGTATACCCTGCACAGTTTCCACAACGTATTGCTATCTATGAATGTTTCCCAAAATCCGGGTGTAGGATTGCAAACCCAAACAAGAGAGCCAAAATATAAAGCAATCAAATCAAACAATTAGTCATGCAAGAGGGTGATCTAAGCCCTAAGGTTACTCCACTTTTAAAATATTCCCCAGCAGAGTCGCCAGTTCTGTGATACAGTGGGAGAACTGACTAGGGTTTTGCATTTGTTTTCGCAAATGTTTCGGTTGAGCAAGAGTCGCCACCGACTTTTTATTTTATCCTAAGGAAAGGTTTAAAAAAGCACAGCAAAAACCTTTGAGATTTTTCTTGGGTTCGGGGAGTAGATTATAGAAAGGGAAGGTATTAGCACCCTTTCTATCCATGGTTATCCATGGGCTCTTAGGTACTTGCTTAGATCAACTTGCCTTGGTTTTCAATTGTTTGAAATGGTGCTTGTGTGTGGGGGTTTGAAAATGTTTTGCAAAGAGGCCAATGTGGTGGCAACCTTTGTAATGATCCATGTTGGGATGTATACAAAGGTGTATGTCTTTTTAAAAAAAAGGGTTTTCATTTGTTTTTGTTTTGAAAGTGTTGTGAAGTGTGGTTTTAGAAAATAGGCAAGTGTTTTTGTTTTTTTGAAAGTTTGATTCAAGTAACTAAGAGGTTATCTACTCCTAAATTTCTCAAATATTATTGCTATGTTTAAACCTTTTTAACAAGTTTGTTTCACCACTGCATTTGGTGGACAATCTTGTATTAGGAGGTGAAAGGGACAGGCGCGGGTCATCGTTTAGACCATAATTGCAATAGTGTCAAATGTCTTTGGGCAATTTTTCTTTAAAAGGGGCTTGATCATTCATTTAGGCAACATTTTGAGGGACTATGATCATTTGATTGTTTGTTTTACCCAAAGAAGTTCAACATGCAACATGGCACAATTATTTGAAGGCAACAAAGTGGGATTACCCTAGGGGTGCAAGTGTGAAATGTGTTGTCCATTTTCATGCTTATTTCTCTTGAGATTAGGTCCAACTATTTTGTTCGTTTTATTCGCATTCAAACCCTAACTCTAGCATGGTAGGTTTAGAAAGCGTTAAAGTGCGAAATTTAAATTCCTATGCTATTACAACACAATAATATGGGGAGGGGGGTACAATGTTTCAAATGGGGAGATATTTAGACAAGAAATTGAATCTAAGCTATTACATCATTTTCTTTGAATATTTGCAATATGATTTAAAAGCATAAATAAAATAGAAATAAAACAAATATGCAAGAATGCAAAAAAGAATTTTTATATGTATGAAAAAAAGTATTATTTATGTAAAATAACAAAGAAAATAAAAAGGTATTATTTTTGGAGTATTTTTAATTTTAGGGCAAAACCCTAATTTTAATCAAATTGGTATTGATCAATTAATTCATATAATATTTATCATTTACCTACAAAAATAAAATAAAATATAGTATATTTGTAAAAAAGGTATTTTTTAGTATTAAATATTAAAAATAAAATATGTACATTTTTTAGTATTTTTATCCTAAATATATTAATGTATATATATGTATATATGTATATTTATATTATTTACAAGATATATTAAATATGCAAAAAATAATAATATTTAATTTTATGAAAAAAAGTATTTTTTGTACAAAATGTTTCAAAGGGGAAAAATGAAATAAAAAAAATCAGAAATACAATATATTTACATTATTAATAATATTTCTAAATAGTAATATATATATATATATATATATATATATATATATATATATATATATATATATATATATATATATATATATATATATATTTATGTATAATAGTATATATAAACAAATAAATACTTAAAAAATGCAAAAATGGTGCAAAAATGATTTTTCAAGTTTTAAACATTATTAGAAAAAATAAATGAGTCAAAATGAAAAAGAAAAATAAAAAAAACATTAAATCAAGCAAATGGGCTCAGGGGGTAAGAAAATGGAAATAGGGTGCAAAAAGCAGAACCAAAGCTGGCCCAGCCCATGAGACATCTTCTCCAACCTCTGAACAAAAATTTGTTCAAAAACGCGCGCAAGAAGCTTCATTTGAATATCCTGATTCTTTGATTTTTTGAACAAACTCCCAACATAAGAAATGTTAATCATGAAACCACGATTCCAAATATATAAAGAACATCTCCTAACTCTCAGAAATGAGAGAGAATTTTAACAATCCCAAATCCTGACCTAAGTTTTCTACCATTTTCAGACCTTAAATTCTCACAGCTCAGGCAAAAGAAATGAAAAGTAAAAGAATGTACATGTTCAGTGGCATGAGTAGAACATTGTTTATTCACAAACTTAGAGTTAATGATGCCTAATAAGAGAGATACGAGTTCACCAAGATACCTGTTCAGCTGAAGTTCTATCTGGAAATGAGGGAGCTTTCAGTGCAAGGTGATGATTGGAAAAGCTTCCTTGAGGTCCAGGGATGATATTCCAATGTTTACTTTGTCTTGAAAGCTTCTGAATCGTGCTAGAGCACTTCACCTGCAAAACAAGAAACTGAAAATGGTGGAATTGGTTAGAGGGATTACAGGTCGTGCTTTTGCTTTTGGTTAGCTTGCATAGATGGTATGGAAGGTGTGTGAACTGGTTTGGGCAAGAAAGCTTGAGAGAAATGAAAGATAGCACTCAAACTGCAGGCCTTGCCCTGTTTTTGTAGTTTGAGAGTGATTATGGCAAGGGTAGTGTTTGAGAGGTGCTAGGGTCGTGCAAAAGCTTGGTTCTGATCTTTGGAATGTGTTTGATAAGTTTGTCTAAGTGTGCCTAAGCTGATATGAGAATTGTTGTAAGTTATGGTACCTTTCTTCACTCTTAAGCAAACAAAACCAACTTTTTGTTTTAGGCAAGTAGGGGACCCCTAATGAGCTGCATAATCTCTCCTTGATTAGAGTGATTTATCCATAATCTTGTTCCAATTGGATTTGGTTTGTACTTGTGGATTTGCATCATGACATAAAGTGAAACTTTAGCAAAAATGGAAAGAATGCTTTATCTTATTTGGGATTAATCCATCATACTAAGCTTTAGCTCATGAAACAAGGTCTTAGCACAATGAACATGCATTAAATTATTGAGTGTTGGATGGTTTTAGGACCTGTAATCAAGGGGCATGCTGAGTTTTGAAAATGCTTAGTGTTATGAACATGTAACTTGGCTTAATCAAAAGTGAGTTTTTGCTATATTGTGAAATTCGAATCTCTCAAGTTATGAGGTTGTTTGATGAGTTCTTGGACATTTTGGAAAGCTTGGAATGTGTACTACAATCCATATTTGGAATGAAATTTGAAATTCCAAGTGGAAGTGTATGGAAAATGGCCTTGAAGTGGGGTAGAAAACTTTGTCAAAATAGGTCAAAAATTCACTAAGTTAAGAATGGTTTAGTGCCCTTATTCAAAAATTTGTAACTTGAGATACAAGCCTCAAATGGGAAAACTTTGTGCATCAAAGTTGTAGATTGTGCAAAAAGCTACAACTTTCATGTTTTGACTTTTGTTTGAATCCAAATGGATCTTGGTGAAAAAGTGGGGCAAAGTTGGGGAAAAATTAGGGTTTTTTATAACTTAGAAAAATTCTAAGTTATGAAAAATTCCCATTTCAAACCCTAATTTGCAATTTGTGATTTCTTGATGAACAAGTTTCATGTTTTGGCATGTTTTGATGAAAAATGAATCTTGACTCTTGATTTTGACCAAAAAGTCAAAGTCTGACTTTTCAGTATATAGTCAAAATTGATCAATTGACTGGGAAATTCAACTGTCAATCTTGTGTACTTGGGATCTTTTGAGTTTGTTGAACATGTCAAGATAATTCCATGGGGTTCTTGAGTCCATATATGAGTTTGGTTTGCCATTGGCTAGGTCAAACAGTCAAAAATTGCTTTTGTGCAGTCAAAACCCTAAAAATGACCATTTTGCCCTTTTGATGATCTGATCAAATTTCTTGTGGAATTGTGATCCAAACATGATCAAATGGTCCATGTGAGTTCATAATGTTGATGTGGGTCAATTTTCATGAGATTTGACTGTCAATTGGCCACAGTTGACTTTTCCCCCAATACAGCTGATTTCTAGGTCATCTGTCCAATTGACTGGGCAAAACTTGGAATCAAGGCTTGAAACTTGGTATGGATAAACTTGAGAGTCCAATATGAAGCATGAAAGTCATCTTAGGCTTTTTAGGTCAAAACATCTTTGTGCAAACACAAACCCTAATTTGGGTCAACAGTGCAAGGAGAAGTCTTGAGCAGAGGAAACCCTAACTGGATCTTGATCTTCAAAGGTCTTGTGATGAGAAAATGTTGAGGAAATGGGAGGGCAAATTTTGGGGTACAACACATAGCCTTCATCTCAAAATTCTCCAATACAGGCCATCTCAACGAGCATAAGCTCCATCTCAAAAATGAAATGTATGTGATACAACCATGAATGTAATAACAACACCCAAGTTAACAACATCTCAAATCATTTCAAAAGCATCTCAATTAACATCTCAAAACATCTCAAAATAACAACATCTCAAATGCATCTCAACGTCTCGTCAACAACATCTCATATCATCAAAATAATTTATTAAACATCATTTATTTATTATAAATCATAAAACGTCATTTATTTATTTTAAATCATCAATAAAACATCATGAATAACTTCTCACTAACAACTCAGTTGTACATTGATTCCACAGTAAATCAATACTAGTATTCTCTAACTCAAACGTCATCAACGCCACTATTCCTATTGTTATAGTTCAAACAGCAGCTTTTAAGCATCTAACTTCCATACTATGTACAAAAACAACGCAAAGGACAACACAACTTCTGGCCAGCACAACCTCTAACATCACAACCTCTAACCAACACAACTTCTAATAACACAGCTTCTATTAACACAACTTCTGACCAACACAACTTCTGACAGCATAACTTCTGACAGCACAACTTCTGACAGCACAACTTCTGACATCACAACTTCTAACAGAACAACTTCTGACAGTACAACTTCTGACGACACAACTTCTGACAGAACAACTTTTGACAGCACAACTTCTGACAATAAAACTTCTGACATAACAACTTCTGACAGCACAACTTCTGACAGAACAACTTTTGACAGCATAACTTCTGACAGCACAACTTCTGACTAACCCAACTTCTGACCAACCCAACTTCTGACTAACACTGCTTCTACCATCAGAACTTCTACTCTCTAATAATTCAACGCAACTTCTAACCACCATAGCTTCTACCATCAGAACTTCTACGCTCTAATAATTCAACGCAACTTCTAACCACCATAGCTTCTACCATCAGAACATCTACTCTCTAATAATTCAACGCAACTTCTAACCACCATAGCTTCTACCATCAGAACTGCTACTTTTTACCAATCCTACTATTTTGATTCTTAGCCTGATATCAAACTAACGAAGAACAGTATGAAAAATTCTATCTCAAATTTAATTCATTATTCTAATACAACAACTTCTGATATCCTTCTGGCCTAATTCTGCGTTTTTCATCACTGCAATATTCTGCGTTTTTCATCACTGCAATTAAACAACATCATGACATCATTATTCATCTAAAATTCATCAATTCTCATCATACAACAATCATATATTTTCAATTCAAGAGCAAGACAACAATCATCTCTAACCCCACATACCAATCATCATAAACCCAATTATAGAGTCAGAACCCCACCCTTACCTTGGATTGAAGGTCGCTCTACAATTCCGATTGAATTCTCGTGCTTGCCGTTTTCCACTTTCTCTAGCAGCTTGCACGTTCTCCCTACCGTCCTTATTCTTCTAATGCCTCTTCTTTCTATTATATTCCAACAACAATAAAATAACTCTATTATTCTATTTACTCCTTGTTGGGCTTAAAACCAATACACCCCCTTATTACTTTTATTCCTTCAAAATAAGCCCACATCAAATAATATTATACTTCTAATATTATTTTACCACATAATATTATATCTCTAATATTATTTCTCCACTTAATAAAATAATTAAATCCAATTAATTATAATACAACTTCAAAAATATTCCAAAAATAATTTAATTAAATAATTAATTAAATTACGGGCGTTACAACAACAACAAGCTTACAACATACAATATCCTTAGAAACAGGCTTACAACAATTAATAATCAACATAGAATAATCAACAAAACAGAGTAGGAAGTGCACCATGTTTTGATCCGATCCCTATGACTTATGAAGAGTTATTACCTGTATTATTGCAAAAGAATCTTGTTCAGACAAGAACACAACCTGCTATCCCGAGACATCCCATACTGATGTAAAGCAGATGCTTATTGTGCTTTTCACCAAGCAGCTCTAGGTCATAGTACTGAAAATTGTTTCCCATTGAAGATTAAAGTCTAGAAATTGGTCAGAAGTGGTCTCTTATCATTTAGAGACATTGGTCCAAATGTGTAAGCTAATCCACTATCTAATCATGGAGAACATGCTGTCAAAATGGTGGGAGGGTTTCCCGGCGAATACCATATCTTTTATGCCTATCAATTGAGAGGAGATCTAGTGAAAATGCACGTTACCCTTTGCAGAATGATTGAAAGAAATAGCTATGGTTCTTTCTGAATCTATTGTAGAGACTCTCGTGGATGTCATATTATGAAGAGAGGTCTTCAGCAATTGCTAGATCAAGGTCTCATAATAGTCACCAGATACCGAGATGATAATGAAGTGAATATGTTTGAAGACGGTTTTGCTGAATTTATAACCATTGATAATGGTGTGCCAATTCTTGTTAAGGTATACGCCAAGTATGATAAAGAACCTACAATTGAAGATCTCAACACAGTTGCTCTTGTAGAGATTCATGAAAATTGGGTCCGAAGAAGGTTGATTGATTTTAGTCATAACTGGTGCCCAGAATTTGAAAAGAAACCATGGGTTTGCGCAACTCTGAGAGGGGACCTCCAGATATTAAAAGGCACGTGTTTGTTTAAAGAGGGAGTGATAGCCATTATTGCTGGTGCAAGAAGAAATGAGAAATCGACTAAAGCTACTCTTGACCAGAGTATGGAGATCATTATTTACAAGGGAAGAATTGAGGACGTTGAAGTGAATATCATAATCCCTCATTTTAACATACCCGGGCCATTGGAAGTAACATACATCAGTCAAAGAGCTCCCGTTTTCCCTTTGGTTGTATACTGGCCTGGACCTACTCCCTATGATTCTGATAAAGTTGTACCATACAAATACAATGCTACTATGATTGAAAATGGGAAATAAGTGCCCATTCCTTCTCCTGCCTCTGTTGTTAACATAGCTGATGTTAGTGGCTTGACCCGCAGCAGTCGTGTGTTCTCTGTTATACCTCCGAGGAAAGTTGGGAGTATCCTAATTGAAGCTTCTGTTGTAATTCCTAGTCCTGGAGTTGAGAAAGGAAAACCCAGTAAGACTAGTATGAATGATGATGCTGATGAAATTTTAAAATTGATTAAAAAGAGTGAATACAAGGTGATAGACCAGTGGTTGCAAGCACCTTCCAAGATCTATGTACTCTCTTTGTTGATGAACTCCGACACCCATAGAGAAGCTTTAATGAAAGTGCTAGATCAAGCATTTGATGACCATGGTGTAACAATCGACCAATTTAGCGGGATAGTAGGAAATATTACTATCTATAACAACTTGAGCTTTAGTGATGAAGACCTCCCCGAGGAAGGAAGGAATGACAATTTCGCACTACATATATCCATGAGTTGCCTTTCAGATAGTTTGTCCAATGTGTTGATAGATACCGGTTCTTCACTATATGTTATGCCTAAATCTACACTGTCTAGGCTATCGTATCGAGGCGCTCCCATGAAAAGTAGTGGGGTTGTTGTAAAAGCATTTCATGGTTCAAGAAAGACTGTGATTGGTTAATTAGACTTACCAATGAGAATTGGTCCCCACTCTTTTCAAATAACGTTCCAGGTAATGGATATCCAGGCTGCTTACAGCTGTTTGTTGGGATGACCATAGACTCATGAGGCAGGAGCTGTCACTTAAACGCTCCACCAAAAGATGAAGTTTGTGAACAATGGAATGTTGGTTGTGATAGGCCTAGAGAGAGCTTTTGTAGTGAGCCACCTCTCATCTTTTTCATACATTGACGCTACTAAAGAATTTGGCACTCAGTTTCAAGCACTTCCTATTCCTGATAAGGGTACTAAGAAGAATGGGGCATTTATTTCCTCATAAAAAGATGCACAATGAGTAGTAAACAGTGGTGTAAGTACCAATTGGGGTATTGTGTTGTACTTACCTGAAAACAAGTTCGGTGAAGGTTTGGGTTTTTCTCCTACAACTGCCAAAGTTGATAAAAGAGACACTGTCATTCGTCCTATCCAAGAGATTTTCCGTAGCGCAGACTTTATTTTCCCAACAGTGCCTAAAGCTAATGCCATTCTCGGAGATGAGTTTGAAGAAGATTGGCCATACTTTATGACACATGGAAGGACTTTCCTGAATTGGATATCCATTGATGTTCCCTCTGCCGTTCACTTTTATGAGTAATGCTCTCGTTGTTGTTGTTTTCAAAAACTTTTGCTCTGCCCAAGGCGATAAAGTAGTTGTGGGGCTTTATTAAAAAATAACTCTTTCCATTATGCCTAAGATGGAAATGATCTTGAATCAGGATTTTGTTTCAAGTTTATCATCATTAATAAAAGTCATGTTGTCTCTTATACTGTTGTTTTTTACTTTCTTTTTTTCTAAAAAAATGGTAATCCTAAAAAAAAACCTGAAATAAAAAAATCACTTTCAAAAATCTGCATAAAACTTTTTTTACTCTTTTACTTGTCTCTAAAATTAAAGATAAATAATATGTGCAGATTAAAACATGAACCCATTGAAAGACATGATCCTATGCCCTCTCCCAACTTTGAGTTCCTTGTGTTTAAAGCTGAAGAGGAAGAAATAAAAGAAATACTTGAGGTAATTTCCCGATTGTTAGAGAAAGAGGAGAATGTCATTCAGCCTCATGAAGAGCCAGTAGAAGTGATCAATCTTGGCACTGAGGAAGAAAGGAAAGAAGTCAAATTTAGGGCACTACTTAACCCCGATGTTAAAGAAAAGATAATAGAGCTTCTCCGAGAGTTTGTTGATGTATTTGCTTGGTCCTATCGAGATATGCCAGGATTGGACACCAATATTATGGAGCACTACCTGCCATTAAAGCCAGAATGTTTGTCGATGAAGAAAATGCTTAGAAGGACTCACCCTGATATGGATAAAAAGATCAAAGAAGAAGTTCAAAAACAGATCGACACGAGTTTTCTTGTTACTTCTGAGTATCGTCCTTGGTTGGCCAACATAGTCCATGTTCCTAAGAAAGATGGTAAAGTTAGAATGTGTGTCGACTATCGAGATTTGAATAAAGCTAACCCAAAAGATGATTTCCGCTACCATACATTGACATGTTGGTTGATAACACTCCAAAGTTCAACGTCTTTTCATCCAATGATGGTTTCTCCGGCTACAACCAGATCAATATGGAACCTGAAGACATGGAGAAGACTTCTTTCATTACACTTTGGAAACATTCTTCTATATAGTGATTTCTTTCAATTTGAAAAATGTGAGTGCAACATATAAAAGGGCTATGACTACTCTGTTCTATGATATGATTCATAAAGAGATTGAGGTCTATGTAGATGACATGATTTTCAAATCATAAAATGAAGAAGACCATGTGGAACACCTACTGAAGTTATTTCAATGCCCGAGAAAGTATCAACTCCTCCTGAATCTCAATAAATTTACTTTCGGTGTCCATTCAGGAAAGATGCTAGGTTTCATCGTCATCTAGAGAGGTATTGAAGTAGATCCTGAAAAGTCAAAGTTATTCAATAGATGCCTGTACCAAGAGCAGAAAAATAAGTGAGAGGGTTTCTTGGACGTTTGAACTATATATCCAGATTTATATCACACATGACAGCGACTCGTGTGCCAATTTTCAAGCTTTTCAGAAAGGACTAAGGCTGTATATGGAATTAATATTGACATAAAGCATTTGATAGTATCAAGGAGTATCTACTTGAACCTCCCATTTTGATCCCTCTAGTGGAAGGAAGACCTTTGATCATGTATCTAACTGTATTAGAGATTCTATGGGATGTGTGTTGGGTCAACAAGATGAAACTGGAAGAAAAGAACATGCACTTTACTATTTGAGTAAGAAATTAACAGATTGTGAGTCTCATTACTCCATGCTTGAGAAAACTTGTTATGCTTTGGCTTGGGCCGCTAAGCATCTTTCTCAATACATGATTAATCACACTACTTGGTTAATATCTAAAATGGATCCGATGAAGTACATCTTTGAGAAACCTGCTTTATCTGGGAGAATTTCCTGTTGGCAGATCTTGTTATCCAAATATGATATCGAGTATCGCACTCAGAAAGCTATCAAAGGAAGTGTTTTAGTTGACCATTTGGAACACCAACCTATTGATGATTACCAATCTGTTAGATATGATTTCCTAGACGAAGATGTTATGTACCTGAAGATCAAAGACTGTGATGAACCTGAATTTAGAGAAGGACCTGATCATAAATCTCGATGGGGTCTAATTTTCAATGGAGATGTTAATGCCTATGGAAGTGGAGTAGGGGCATTTAACATTACTCCTGAGGGTACCCATATTCCTTTCTCCGCAAGGCTAATGTTTGACTACACCAACAATATAATAGAGTATGGAGCTTGCATTATGGGTCTTGAAGAAACACTTTATTTCATAATCAAAGTCCTTGATATATATATATATATATATATATATATATATATATATATATATATATATATATATATATATATATATATATATATATATATATATATATATATATATATATATATATATATATATATGGAGACTCAACTCTTGTGATTAACCAGATAAAAGGAGAATGGGAGACTTGCCACCCTGGCTTGATCCCCTGCAAATATTATGCAAGGAGATGACTAACTTTCTTTAACAAAGTTGAGTTGTACCACATTCCCCGTGAAGAAAATCAAATAGCTGATGCTTTAGCCACTTTGTCTTCCATGTATCAAGTGAATCATCGTAACGATATGCCCATAATCAGAATCATGTGCATAGAAAGACAAGCTCATGTGTTCGCAGTAGAAGAAGTTATAAATAACAAGCCTTGGTTCCATGACATTAAGTGTTTCCTTCAAACTCAAGAATACCCGCCTGGGGAATCCCCTAAAGATAAGAAGACTTTGAGAAGACTATCCGACATTTTCCTCCTGAATGGTGATGTACTGTATAAAAGAAACTTTGATATGGTTCTGTTAACATGTGTGGATGAACATGAAGTCGGTCTGCTAATGCAAGAAATTCACGAAGGGTCCTTTGGTACCCGTGTCAATGGGCATGCAATGACGAAGAAAATATTGAGAGCAGATTACTACTAGTTGACGA
Organism: Vicia faba; assembly: GCA_948472305.1. Classification (NCBI taxonomy): domain Eukaryota; kingdom Viridiplantae; phylum Streptophyta; class Magnoliopsida; order Fabales; family Fabaceae; genus Vicia; species Vicia faba. The sequence goes on from OX451739.1 coordinate 260,887,949, forward strand.
TGGAATCTGACAGTTGTAAATATATGAGGAAATGTCACAAATTCCAAATATATGCAGATAAAATTGATGTGCCTCCAACTCTTCTCAATGTTCTGTCTTCTCCATGGCCTTTCTCTATGTGGGGTATTGATATGATCGGTATGATTGAACCCAAGGCCTCAAACGAACATTGTTTCATCCTGGGGGCTATTGATTATTTCACCAAGTGGGTCGTAGCAGCATCTTGTGTGAATGTGACTCGCCAAGTAGTGGTCAAGTTTATCAATAACCAGCTCATCTGTCGATATGGCATTCCGAGCAAGATTATCACTGACAATGGGTCAAATCTAAACAATACAATGATGAAAGAACTCTACTGATTTCAAGATAGAGCATCACAACTCTTCTCCCTACAGACCAAAGATGAATGGTGATGTTGAAGTTGCTAACAAAAACATCAAGAAGATTATCCAAAAGATGGTTGTAACTTACAAGGGTTGGCATGAGATGTTACCCTTTTCTCTGCATGGTTATTGCATATTTGTTCGCACTTCGATAGGGGAAAATCCATTTTCTCTGGTATATGGAATGGAAGTGGTACTCCCCATAGAGGTTGATATCCCATCAATGAGAGTTCTAATGGAAGATGAGTTATTTGAGGCTGAGTGGTGTCAAAGTAGTTACGACCAATTGAATATGATAGAAGAAAAAAGGATGACGGTCTTGTATCATGGTCAGTTGTATCAAAAGAGAATGGAATAGGCGTTCAATAAAAAGGTTAGACCTCGTGAGTTTAGAGAAGGAGACCTTGTGCTTAAGAGGATTTTATCTTTTCAACCTGATTCTAGGGGAAAATGGGGTCCTAATTTTGAAGTTCCATATGTGGTTAAAACAACCTTCTTCGGCGGTGCAATGACTCTTATGACTATGGACGGTGAAGAGCTCACGCGTCTTGTGAATTTTGATGCAGTCAAGAAATACTTTGTCTAAAAAGAAATAAAAGAACAACTCGCTAATTTGAAAACCTGAAAGGGCGACTTAGGCAAAAATGAGCGTCTCGGTGGACTGAAAACCCAAAAGGAAGGTCCAGGAAAAATTTAGAGACATAAACAGAAAAATAATAATCCTGGTAGATTGAAAACCAGAAAGGGAAATCTAGATAAAGTTAAGGATATTTGTGACAAGTAACTGCATTGGTCCGATTGATGTTCTTCAAGATATCTATCTTACAAAGGATTTTCATCAAATTCATCTCCAACGGGAACATAGTCAGAATTCAAAGTTGATAGGGAGAATAGGATTGTGTATTTCAATATTATGATACGGTGGTAGAGCCGACTTTTAATACTGGTTTGCATTTTTTGTTGGCAAATGTCGCGGTAAGCAAGAGTCGCCACCAATTTTTCTTTTATCCAACAAAGGAAAGGGTGAAAAGAACAGAAAAAGACCTTTTTCGAGATTTTATGAGTAAGGGGGTAGATTATGGAAAGGGAAGGTGTTAGCACCCTTTCCATCCGTGGTTTTCCACGGGCTCTTAGGTATTTCCTCATTTTGAAAATTGTTTTCGTGTTTGTGTGTTTTGAAATATTTTGTTAGCTTTATGGTAACTCTTGTATCAGTCCTCAAGAGTGTGATAAAGTGTTTTTGAAAGTAGTTTTTGAAGAACTGTCCACCTACTCGAAAAAGGATGTTCTTTTCCTCCTACCCTTTAGATAGTGCTATCCTACTATTAGTTAGTAGGTAGCCCTATCGTTAGATGTTAAGGGACTATCGAAAGGGACATTTATGGTCATTGAAGGCAACATGTAAAGATACCTTAGCATTTTGAAGGGATTGTCATCATATAGGCAACATCGAGGGACAAGATCATTTCTCGTAGGTAACTCGAGGGACGTTAGGGACTATGATATTTATGATGACTTTAAAATTGAGGGTCTTTGCTAAGATATCCCTACATTCGAGGGACATGACCATTTTTTTCCGAGGCAACCAAATGAGGAGTACCCTAAGGGTGAAAGTGTGCAACAATGTTTTTTTCCAGTTATATTTATCTTGCAATTAGTGACCTACTGATTAATTGATTCATCTTGTCATGCATGCCTAATTTACTAACAATTTATATACAAGCATATAAGAAAATATAAAGCGAAAAATAAAGTCCTACCGCTATTACAAGGCTTTGGTGTAGATACATAAATAACAGACGAAAAGTAAAGTGCGGAAATAAAAACCCTAATTTAGCTATTACAAATCGGGCGCAGTTACATAAATGATAAAAAATAATCGTATGAAAAAAGTAATGACGTGCAAAAATTAAGACGGGAAAAGTTCTAAACCCGAAAAAATCTAATTGCTCATTAAAAATATTTTTGGTATTTTATGAAAAAAATTGGATTTTAACCTAATTCTCTAATTAATTTTAATTAATGAAATAGGTCAAAATAATTAAATCAAATTAATTTATTGATCAAAAATTAAATTTAATTAGAAAAAACCTAAGTCTATTATTTTTTGTGATTTTCTGATTTTTATTATTTTTAAAAGAAGAATAAACTAAAAATCATAAACTAAATAAAAGGAATAAAGAAATTGAGAAATGGGCCAGAGGGGGTGAGAAACCCAATTGAGGGGTGGTGTTGTTGAATTTCCAGGGCCCAAATATTTTTGGCCCAAACCCCTGCGCCTGATTCAGTGGTGTGGCTTGTTGAGATGTCCACCATGGTCTCCAGTCACTTGGAACGTTGGATCTGCCATCTCAAGATTGGACGGCCCAAGTGTGAGGCCTATCATACGCTTGTTGTTTCTCCAGTGCACTAGATCTGGAACATGATTGTTAAAAAAATGAAAATTTTCAATTCTTGGGATCGAACCCAGGCCCCTTAGGAGGGAATACCTTTGCACGCTTACTCATCACCGCTGGGCCATTTGATTCAACTATTAGTATAATGAAACAAAAAGAATATAATGGAAAATCAAGCAACAATATCCAGTCAGCAAAATGCACGCACATGTGGTCCCACTGAAATTTAAATAAATCAATCAAAACATATGAAATTTACATGCAAGGTCTTCGCCTGGGTCAGATAAGTCAACGACGCCGGAGCTACGCTCCGGTCGTCTTCTCCGGCCAAGCAAAAATTGGATATGCAAAAATTTGAGGAATCAAAGCCCCAAATTTAGGCTCCCCCCCTATTTTGGGGTCTACGAGTTTAATGGTGATGGCCATTTGGCCTAAGGAGGTCTGTATCATCATATTCATGCATTGTCCGTTTCCAAGCCCTAACCATGGAAACCTGCATTATAAGCTTCTAACTCTTCATGTAGCATGTTAGAACGATTCAAAACAATCATATAAACACAAATGTATGCTTTGGATTCATTTAAATCGCGTGGATTAAGAGATTCAAATATAAAAAATTTACCAAAAAGTTGTGACTTGGTTGGCCGGTTTCAGGCTGCTTTAGTCGTGGATGAAGGTTGGTATGGCTTCCTGGGACCTTCAGGAGGAAGATTGGCTCCTTTGTTTTGATCAACAAAGGCTGGAACTAGTGCTTTTGATTTTCACGATTTCTTGAAAATTTGAAAATTCTCTAGTGTTCTTTTTGTGGCTGCCGCGCGTCTGTATTAGGTCTAGGGTTGCTCTCTATATGTAGTGAATCTCATTAGGGTTGCAATTATGGAAAGAATCCAAAGCTTTGATGAGAAAATATCCTTATTTCAATTATTTTATTTTTCGGCTTTTTTTGGAACAAATCTAATATTTGCTTTCTCTCCATGATTCTTCTTTTATTTTCCATCACGTTTTACTCTTCATTTGATGAGAAAAAGATTCTCAAATCATATCTTATACATTTTCTATTATTTCTTTATTTACTTTTTACTTTTAATGAATAAAAAATCAAAATAAATAATAAAAATGATAAAATAAAGTATGAGTGAGCTCAAATGTCGTGGGTCATGTTAGGAACAAGTTTCAAGCATGAAAACATGGACCTATTTGGAAAAAATTCAAGGTTGGTCAATATTGGCTTCATGCATTTTTCCAAAAATTGGTCAACTTTAACAATGCATATCTCTTTAAATTTTAGCCCTAAAAGTGTGTTCTTGGACTTTTTAGAGATTTAGGATGTCCTCTAAACAACCTTTTTGGTTTCATCTCAATTGTATCTTCCATGTTCTTGTAAGGATCTTTGACCCAAAAGGTGTTTTTGTTGACTTTTTGAAATGACCTATAATGTATGAACTTGTATCTTTTGATTGAGGCATTTCTTGAACTTGAGGGCTGAAGAGAAGTTGTAGGGAATTGGATTCTCTTCAATATGAGCCTTTGTGGAAAAAATTCTGATAAAGTATGAGAAAGTTATGCCTGGTCAAAGTTTGGTTGACTTTTCCCATAGAAACCCTAATTTACCATTTTTGACATTTAATGAGTTAGGAGCATTTCTTGAGGAATAATGATCAACCCTTGATCAAATGATGGATATCACTTCAAAATGTTGATGTTGACCAAAAATCTTGAAGTTTGACTGTATTTGGGCCATAATTGACTTTTGACCTAGTATAGTTGATTTTCAAGCATTTGAGCAGTTCACTGTGCAAACTGGTTGTTCAAGGCATGGAACTTGGCATGGATGATTTTGAGAACATATTAGGACTATGTAGAACATTTGGGATACTTGGGACTCACACATCTTGCTTAAAATTGAAACCCTAGTTTGAGGTTTATTGCCTTAGGAGGAGAATTTGTCTGGTCAATTCTTGGTCAACCTTGGACAATTGAGGACCGCTAGGAGTATGTCTTGAGTGAAATGAGAGGGCAAATTTTGAGGTACAACAGCTGCCCCTGTTCAATCTTCTCAGATTTGAGGATGTAGATTGGCTAGTCTGCCTTTCATGATCTGAAGGTGGAAGATGATTGAACACTAGAGTGCCCATAAATTTTCACTCGTCTGAAATGATACTTGACCGTGTATATGATATCGGGAATGGGCTTATAGATTCCATTTGGAAAAGATGACGACATATCATCAGAGATGGGCTTAAAGATTCCATCCAGAGAATATGATGGAGAGTCGTCGGAGATGGGCTTAAAGATGCCATCTAGCACAATGTTGACTTCATGAGATATTCCTTTGTGGGAATTCCATATTCCTGTTGTTAAGGAGGACTCAGTTGAGGAATGTTGGTCTTTGTTTTTCAGAATAGAGTTTAGGAGCTTCATTTGTCCATATCTCTATTTGGGAGTATCTCTTAATTGAAGAGACTAAAGTGAATTTCTATCTGGTTCGGATCCAGGCTTCATAGTGACTTGCTAAGGATAATAAGGCTGACTGCTATCTGGTCGCATTCCAGGCTTCACAATGACTTATTTGGGAAATGAGATTAAACTATTATCTGGTCATACTCCAGGCTTTGCAGTTTCTTTAACCGGAATAGAAATCAGAAAAATCTTAGTGTTAATTTAACTGAACCAGAGAAGGGTCTTTAGTCGTCTTCAACTGGAATAGAGATCAAGAAAATCTTAGTATCGATTTAGTTGAACCAGAGGAAGGTCTTGAATTAACTTTGACTGGAATGGAAATCAGAAAAATCTTACTGTCGATTCAACTGAACCAGACAAAAGTCTTGGGATATCTTCAACTGGAATAGAAATCAGAGAGATCTTAGTGTCGGTCTGACTGAACCAGAGAAGGTATTTAATTAACTTTGACTGGAATAGAAATCAGAAGAATCTTAGTGTTGTACCCCAAAATTTGCCCTCCCATATTCTTCAAGATTTGCAAAGAGCATGCTTCAAAATCTCCCCAAGGGTTGCACAGTTCAAGGGCCTCCTAACAGTCAAAAACTAGGGTTCTGGTTCTGGCAAAGAAATTGAAGTTTCCAAGGGCCCAATCAAGTCCCACATGCCTATAAACATGGTCAAGCATCCTCATGCCAAGTTTCAAGACTTACAGCACAAAATTGCACAGTCAAATGCCCTAATTGCCCAACAGTCAACTGTAGGGGCAAAATGGTCATTTGACAGTCAAAAGTTCAAATTTTTGGTCAACATCTTATTTTGAAGCCACAAACATCATTTGATCAATGCTTGATCATGATTCTCAAGGCATGGCTCAAAAAGTCTCAAGATGCAAAAGTTTCCATATTTGGACAGTTGAAAAAGTCAACTATAACTTGACCAGGGCATAACTTCCACATGGTTTATCAGAAAAATTCCATCCAAAGATCATTTTGAAGAGAATGACATTTCCTACAACTCCTCTTCACACTTCAAGTCCAAGAAATGCTCTCACAAAAAGTTATCAATTTCAACATTATAGGTCATTTTCAAAAGTCAACAAAAAGGGACTTTAAGTCAAAGACCATAACTTGAGATTGGTAAATCAAAATGGCATGGGACCAAAGGCATTGGTTACAGGTATTCAAGACCTTTCCAGAATGTCCAAGAACATGATCAAAGCTTAAAAATTGAGCAAGATATGCCTTGTGGAAGTTGGGAAATTTTTGGGAATTTTGAAAAGTCAACTTTGCTTCAAATGCCTCAAAATTGCTAATGGGCCACAATTTCTTCCAAGAATCATCATCCAAAGGCTATGCACGACCATTGGCCCAAAGGGAAGTTATTTCATCATTTTTTATTATTTATTTGAATTTTTAATCACCATTAATTCATTTAATTAAATAAAATATGACAAAAATAGCAAAGCATGTGTTTTGAATCTTGTGATACAGCTAATAGACTCCTTAAAGACTCAAGATCTCGTGCATATCAAAAAAGGAAAGATTTGGTGCAAATTGGCATGTTCTTCATGAAGAAAATATTGAAAAAGATTCATAAAAATCAAATTTTGAAAACCATTAAAGACAAAGCTTTGGGCTTGGATTATTGACCAAAATCGTTCCTTATACAAGCACAAACCTAACCCTAATGCAGAGAACCTTGAAGCTGCGCCTCATATCAAAAACCAAGTTTGCATTTTTGTCAAAAAATCTCAAAACTGAAAACTGCATTCTAGCACAATTCAAAGAAAAGTAACAATTCCAATAGCTTGCCAAGGCATCAAGGAAGCGTTCTGAATCTTTTTCCAGTCCCCACGCCTCAAGAATTGGTATATGGATGTCAAACTTTCTCAAATTTTTTCCATAATCGTATTCTAATATGCATACATTTTTGATACATTTTGAATATTGATCTAGACTAATATGAAGGTTCTGAGACTAATGGTAACCTTTAATTTGACTAACAATGCTTGTAGCGAAAATTGCCATTGAAATGTTTTAGGGTTTCTCAAGTTTCAAATTGGGCGTTTGCATATACTGTAAAATCAGGACATCCCAGTACCATGGTTAGAATCAGGACGTTTGGACGAATTCAATACACTAGTCGCGCCCTATTTATATGGCCACACGAGCTATTCGTTATTTTGGAAAAGACTGTGTTTTGGGGGGGGGGGGTTTAAAACCCCCGCTACTTCTTTTTATTTCAGGGACGAACGGAGAAGAAGATCATGTGGCAAGACCTGATTGGACAGTTTGAATTCCAGCGCGCGTTTTTTTGTTTCTATGTCACTAACGCCAATTTTCTTTTATATTATTTATTCTTTATTCTATGTACAACGCGCTCTAATGGCACAGTTGGTGGAGGAGAGCATTGGTAAGCCTTGGGACCTGGGTTCGAACCCCAGGTCCCCCTACTTTATTTCATATTTTTCTTCCTAACGTGGTTCTGTGTAGCTTGCTTCCTGAGGCCTACCATGCAGCCTCATATCTTGGCTTGCCACACGTCCCATAGCATCAGTCCAGTGGTCCAGATCCAAAGCCTATGGAATGCTTCAGTCAACGCATACGCACATGATCACTGAGAAGTCAGAAAGGGCCAAGCTTCTTGGGCCTAATTGCTCACAACATAACCTCCAGATTGGGGTCAACACCCCCTTTGGTTTGCATTTCATTTTATTCTTTTTATTCTTTTTTCTATTTTTATTTGTTTTATTTAGTTTTATTTCAATTCTTTAAATTAATATTTTCATAACATAAAAATACCAAAAAAAATCAGAAACTATAAAAATAAAAAATATATTTTATTTGAATGTTTTCTTTGTAAATAAATTCTATTAATTAATTTAGTTTTAATACTAGGTTTAATTTTAATGTTTTTCTTAATAAACTAAAAAATGTAGAATTAGGGTTTTATACTTTTATTCCTTTTTTTCTTTTTTACCCTATTTAATTAATAATTATTATTTTGTAAATAAAATTTGCCATGTAAATAATTAATGTAAATTAGGTCTAATTTAAACATTTTCTTAAATAAATTAAAAACAATTTAGAATTAGGGTTAATTAATTTTTCTTTTTTTAATTCCATTAATTCTCATCAAACTTCATAAATGCAAAAACTCCAAAAAATTTCTTCATTTTATTTAAACTTAATTAATTTACTAATTGTAACTTAATTTCTTTAAAAAGGGTCCAACGCCCTCGCATTCGATCATAATTCTATTTCGCGCGCTTATTTTATTTCCTTGTCATAAATTTCATGTAATTCTCCCAAAGTTATGTAATGGATCAATTAGGGTATTTATTTTCCGCATTATTTTTTTTATTCAAATCGGGTCCTGGATTAATTTGGCGATGTGGACCCGCGCCTTTGTAATAGCGTAGGACTTTTTAATTCCGCATCTTTTTAACTGTTAATAACTCGCATGAAAGAATGAATGCCAAAAATAAAAGCATCGCGTAGATCACCAATGTATGAACAAGATAAACATAAATGAACATGACACACAAATCACACACCACCCCTAGGGTACGCGTCATTGTTGCCTTGCCCCTCGAAAGGTGGTCGTCGAGCAGAGGATGTTTTAGTAAGTCCTCATGTCCATGAACATGGCATGAGGGTAGCTTCTAAGGTGTCTTCCTATTGCTCCGGTGATCACCATGTCCCGAACCCTCGAATTGACCCGAACACCTCCAACGGTGGTGCTACCTACCTCTCAATGGTGGGATGGCACTACTTCAAGGACATTTACACAGACGAATTCCTTAGGGTAGGTAGACAACTCGTAGATACTTGCTCTAATTTAAAAAAAAATCAAAAACTCTTTTCACACCGACACCTTTTCAAAAGCTTTCAAAAGCAACTTTTCAAACACTCTTGAGGACTGATACAAGAGTCGAACTGAAATTTTCAAAGAAACTTTTTTAAACCCACAGTTGAAAAGAAAACATACCATTTTGAAAACACAAATGAGAAAGTATCTAAGAGCCCATGGATAACCATGGATAGAAAGGGTGCTAACACCTCCCCTTTCTATAAATCTACCTCCCGAACCGAGAGCAATATCTATAAGGAATTTTTCTGTGCTTTTGTCCTTTCCATTTAGAGAAAATAAAAGACGGTGGCGACTCTTGCTTCTGCGACATTTCGCGAACCAGCTTAAAAAACAGTCAGTTCCAGATCCACCGATCACAGAACTGGCGACTCTGCTGGGGAAATTAATAAGTGGGGTGTACCTTAGGATTAGTTCATCATAATGTTTTTAATTGCTTGATTTGTATGCTTTATTTTTATGGGTTTGAATCAGAGTTACTATAGATCCTAACCCGGATCTGGGGATACCCTGTTTAGGTAGCATAAGCTGTGAGGGACCTGTCCGGCATAGACCGACACGGGTGAAGCAGTGGCTACGTTGGTGTGGCACTTTGGTCTGTATCGACATCCCTTGTGTCGCAACGAGGAGAATATGGGTCTTCCAAGGAGTCATTAAGCACCAACAGACCTTAGAACCTTAAATGACGCAACTTGGCCATTAGAACAGTAGCAGTATGCTACGCCCATTGAGGCTAAACTCTCGTGATGGTTCTGGCCGCAAGAAAAGATTGCGATGCTGGAGTTATGACCGATTGAGGGTAGTCAATGATATTGGGATCCTCTAAGAACCCGGTTACTTTTGATAGGACAGGTATGAACCAACAAACCGAAAGAGGGTAGTACCTAGACCTCATGCTGGCCTAAACTTTAAGGGCTTGTCTTGTGTGACTTGTGTGCCTTATCATGTTTGCCTTTGTAAATATTTGTGGTGTGCTTTATCATAACATCATAACATCATGAGCATTGCATGCATCCTGCATAAGGACTGACCATTTCAAAGACAAGAGGGTTTCACCTTTGCTCTGTTTTGTAGGACATCATGATGCCTGTGCGAAGGAATACTATCCGGTTCAACTTCGTTCACCCACCTGAGTTGCTTGAAGAGTTGGTTAGCAGGATTCCAAACACCACTTCTTTCATCCAGAGGCATGGTTCTCTTCTCAGTTTAGTCACTGCAAAGCGGGATCAACAGTTGATGAGTGTCCTGACCCAGTTCTATGACCCTTTGTACCAGTGCTTCACCTTTCAAGACTTCTAGCTGGTCCCTACCCTGGAAGAGTTCTCTGATTTGCTTGGCATCTCTATCCTGGACCAGACTCCTTACACTGGTTGGGAGAAGACCCTCAGGCTTGAGGAGGTTGCTGCAGCTCTTCCTTTGACCCATCAAGAAGTAATGGACAACTGGGTGACTAGAAGCGGAGTTAAGGGTTTCTTGGCCAAGTTTTTGATTGGTAAAGCTAACAGTTTCTGGAATGACTTGGACTTTAGGGCATATGAAGACATCTTGGCTCTCTTAATCTATGGGCTAGTCTTGTTTCCTAATCCTGACAACTTCATCAATGTCACTGCCATAAGGATCTTCATGTCTCAGAATCCTGTGCCCACTCTCTTGGGTGATATCCTGCAACAACTTTATGCTCGTACTGCCCGAAGACGAGGAACTCTATGGTGTTGTATCCCTTTGTTGGTGAGGTGGTTTATTTCGCACCTCCATAAGTTCGTACTGAAGAACCAAGAAGGAAGAGGTTGGGCTCATAGGTTAATGTCTCTCACTGATAAGGACATCATTTGGACTTTCAGAGGTTTGGATGAGATAGCTGTTATTGATCGTTGTGGGGAATATCCTAATGTTCCTTTGATTGGTACTCAAGGAGGAATCTCTTACAATCCATGTCTAGCACTCCGACAGTTTGGAAGGGCCAGAAGAGCAGGGCCTCATGAGATGTTGGTGTCTCACATCAGTTTTGAGTTTCAGGTAGATAGTGACGAGCTACGTCGTAGGTTCATCAAGGCTTGGGACAAAGTTCATAAAGCTGACCCACAAGAGTTGGGGCCAAAGACTTCTCTACCTATGGAAGCCTACTACAAATGGGTTCGCATCCGTGCTCAGAAGTTAGGTATGCCATACGAAGCTGTCAGACCCCTCATTCTTGAGTATCCTGACAAAGATGGTGTTCCTCCAACTGTCCTCCCTCCTCAGATACCTACTGATTATGAGACATTAAAGAGGTCTTGGTCGCAACTGCGAGAAGAACGGGATTCTTATCGGGAAAAGTTCAATGAGCAGGAATTGAAGATCCAGAAGCTGACAAAGCAGTTGGAGAATGAGCAAGCTCTGAATGATTACATCCGTACTGAGAAGAGGAGACCATGGGACCAATAAGGAGCTCTGGATGTTCTTTTACAGTTCTATTTCCCTTTCATGTAACGCCTAAGGGCAACCTGTTGAACAATTTAAATTTTCAAAGTTGAATCTAATGAAGTGTGTTCCTTTTTGTTTACAAAGTTGATTCTCGATTGTCTTTGAAAACATATATCATACGCATTCCATTCATCATGTGCATAGCAGGTTTTCTTCTTTTCAGGTTGCTTACTGTTCTTCGCTGTTTATTTCAGCATCATGAATCCTGACTCATCATCAACCGAGATGTCTATCAAGGCTCTTCAGGCGCAGAATGCGCAATTTCAGGAACTGATCATGGGTTTGGCTCAAGGCCAAGAAGAGCTGAAGGCTTTACTCCTGAAGAAGGAAAAGAAGAAGAAGAAGAGAACTGTTCTTTTCAACTCGGGCCGAAGGTTTGGCAACACTCTGCAGAATGAAGAGGATGGTTCTTCTATAGGCAAGAGCAGTCCCCAAGGGGGAAAAGGTCCTAGTCCAGTAGTCTCTGACAACGAGACTGACTTCAATGAGGAACAGTATCCTCCTGCTGAAGACCGGTACAAGCAGTTGGAGGACAGACTGAATGCAATGGAGATCCAACAAGTGCCTGGGCTGGATTTCGGAGACTTGGGTTTGTCTACTGGTGTGATCATTCCTCATAAGTTTAAGGCACCATATTTCACCAAGTATGACGGGGCGTCTTGTCCCAAGCTACACCTCAGATCTTATGTGCGGAAGATTCAACTGTACTCAGTGGATAAGAACTTGTGGATCCACTTCTTCCAGGAGAGTCTTTCAGGGACTCATCTCGAATGGTTCTATCAGCTGGATGGAACCAAGGTTCGTAATTGGGAGGAGTTGGCTACTGCTTTTTATAAGCAGTATCAATACAATGCCGACCTTGCCCCTACACGTACCCAACTCCAGGGTATGCCGCTAGGGTCAAGCGAAGGTTTCAAAGAGTATGCACAGAAGTGGAGGGATCTGGCTGGCAGGGTGCAGCCTCCGTTAACTGACTGTGAGCTGGTGGATATGTTCTTGGGGACCCTATCTGGGCCATTTTTCAACCATCTTATCGGTAACTCATCTGCAGGGTTTACTGATCTTATTCTGACTGGAGAGAGAATAGAGGCTGGAATGAAGTCTGGCAAAATTCAGAAGGGTGCATCTGCAAGCTCTGAGAAGAAACCCTTTAAAAAGGAGGCCAGTGTTGTATATGGGTCTAGAAGACAAGAGAAACCTGAACGCCGCCAATCTGTCAACACGGTGATGATTGCTAAGCCTGCTGCCGCTCCTCGGCAAACCAATCCTCAAAGGGCTGAAAGACCCAGAAGAGAGTTTACCCGTCTAAGTATGACCTTATCGCAGATCTTGCCGCAGTTGCTATCCACCAATTTGGTGACTGTTAGAGAGGCCCCGAAGGTTGTAAATACGGCTTCTCCCAAGTACAATCCAAATGCCCGCTGTGCTTATCACTCCGATAGCCCGGGGCATTCCACTGATGACTGTTGGGCCTTAAGGAATAAGGTGCAAGACCTTATTGACGCAAAAGAGATACAATTTGAAGCGCCCGAGAGGCCAAATGTGGTGACTGCTCCTATGCCCCAGCATGGAGTGAATGCCGTTGATGAATATGTGTATGCCGTTTATGTGAATGATGTAGCTACTCCTCTGATGACTGTTAAGAGGAACCTACTACTGGCCGGTTTATTTCCGGGTTGTAGTGAAGGTTGCCTTTTCTGTGCTGTTTCCCTTTCTGGTTGTCCTTTGCTGAAGTTGGGCATCCAAAGCCTGATGGACAGCAAAGAGATTCTGTTCAAGAAGACTGCTGTTCAGTTTGTTCCGGTGGAAGAAGTTTCTGTTGTTACAATCTTTAATAATCCGATCAAGGCTCTCCCAAGGAAGCCAGTTAAAATCATGACTGTCGCACCCGTTGTTATTACTGTTCCGGGGCCTCTCCCCTACGAATCTGATAAGGCTGTCCCCTGGCACTATGGGGCAGACGTGTATGTACATGGAATCAAGCAAGAGTTCAATACTGGTACCAGCATCAACAATATCACAGGTCCAGCCAAAGTCACTCGCAGTGGAAGGCTCTTCTCGCCTGACATTGTGCCACCAACTATTCAAAGACCCCTCACTATAACACCTGCAAGTGTACCTGTTCCCAGTTCTGATCAAGTTGTTTCCCCTGCTGTCGAGTCATCTAATGCTCGGGGCAAAGGGATTGAAGATGAGCCTGCCCGAATGGAGGCACCAAAATCTGTGAATGCTGAGGCCTCCCAACAAGAGATGGAGGAAATCCTGAAAATAATCAAGAAGAGTGACTTTAATGTTGTTGAGCAGCTGGGGCATACCCCCTCCAAGATCTCCATGCTCTCCTTACTATTGTGCTCAGAGGCCCATGCTAAGGCCCTGATTTCATTCCTCAAGACGGCCCATGTGCCACAGGAGACATCTGCAGTCCAGTTTACTGATTGTGTAGCCAATCTAACAGTAGACAATGGTTTGGGTTTCTCGGATGCTGACCTTACTGCTAAGGGAAAGGACCACAATGACGCCCTGCATGTCTCTATTGAATGCAGGGGCACTACTCTTGCGCACGTATTGGTGGACACTGGTTCTTCCCTAAATGTGCTACCCAAAAAGGCCTTAGACCGCTTGGATTGTGAGGGCCTGGAGCTGAAACCTAGCAACATCATCGTCAGAGCCTTTGACGGTTCTAAGAGGATGGTTCATGGAGAGGTAGACATTCCTATCCGGGTGGGTTCTCAAGTATTCGACTCTACTTTCTATGTGATGGATATCCGACCATCATATTCTTGTCTACTGGGTCGACCTTGGATCCACAAAGCTGGGGCAGTGACCTCTACCCTGCACCAGAAGCTCAAGTATCCCGTTAGAGGGAAGATTGTCACTGTGCAGGGAGAGGAGGAGTATATAGTGAGCCATTTGAATTCCTTCAGGTATATTGAGATGGACGGGGAGTTTATTGAAACCCCCTTTCAGCATTTCGAAGAGGTATCTCCAACATTGGCAGCAGCGGAAACAGTGGTCGAAGAGGATGTTCCTTTGAAGATGGCTTCCTTGAAGGATGCCCGGGCTGTGATCAAGAAAGGTGAATGTGCTAACTGGGGCAGGCTCCCTGATTTTACACAAAAAACTGACAAGTTTGGACTGGGTTTTACTGCAGAGGGTCAGAAGGTTGTGCGCAAGGCAAAGATCAGAAGACCTCCTGTGCTCATCACCAACCCAGGAGTGAATGCTATTGAGGACGAAGATGAAGTGGAAGAGTCAGAGTTTGAAAGCTGGATCTACCCGACGGCTGATGGTGGATTGACCAATTGGATTGCCAAAGATCATACTCCTGTTACTTTTGTTACGCAGTAATAAACTCCTTTGTTTTGTTATTTGTAATAAACAATGATTTGAAACTCTATGGCCCGGTGTCTTACCCGGGGCACCGTGGCTTCATTTGTGAGGGTATATTAATTGTCATTTCATATATCATGAATAAAGACCTTGGACGTTTTCTCGCATTTCAAATCTTATGCTCCTTTTCTTTCTTTCCTTTCTTTATATATTGCAAAACAGCTGTATTTACACACACTCACTCATACAGGTTTCAATCCACTCTGGATCTCACTGGTAACGACTCTGCTACTGCCAGTTATGACTTCGAAAATACGATCAACTTAGCCGAAGACGAAGGTGAAGATGATTGCGAAGTGCCTGGCGAGCTTGCAAGACTGTTACTCCAGGAAGAGAGGGCAATTCAACCACATGAAGAGCCAGTGGAAACAATTAATCTGGGTACTGATACAGACAGGAAGGAGGTAAAGATTGGTGCCAACCTAGAGCTCAGCGTGAAGCAACGGTTGACTCAGATGCTACATGATTATGTGGAGATATTTGCCTGGTCCTACGAAGACATGCCCGGGTTGGATACCGACATTGTGGTCCATCATTTGCCTACCAAGGAAGACTGCCCTCCGGTCAAGCAAAAGGTCCGCCGTATGCGTCCAGAGATGTCTGAGAAGATCAAAGCCGAGGTTATGAAACAGTTTGACGCCGGTTTTCTTGCAGTGACTTCTTACCCTCAGTGGGTTGCTAATGTGGTGCCGGTACCTAAGAAAGATGGAAAAGTCAAAATGTGTGTCGACTACAGGGATCTGAACAGGGCCAGCCCCAAAGATGACTTCCCCCTACCTCACATTGATGTCCTGGTTGACAATACTGCTCAGCACAAAGTGTTTTCTTTCATGGACGGTTTTTCAGGGTATAATCAGATCAAGATGGCTCCGGAAGACATGGAAAAGACTACCTTTGTCACTCAGTGGGGCACCTTCTGCTACAAGGTCATGCCATTCGGGTTGAAAAATGCTGGGGCAACCTACCAACGTGCCATGGTTGCTTTATTTCATGACATGATCCATCACGAGATAGAAGTGTATGTTGACGACATGATCGCAAGGTCCCAAACTGAGGAAGAGCACCTTGATCATCTGCAGAAATTGTTTGACCGTCTGAAGTTGTACAAGCTGAGGTTGAACCCGAACAAGTGCACCTTCGGGGTAAGATCTGGAAAGTTGCTAGGCTTCGTTGTAAGTGACAAGGGCATTCAAGTGGACCCTGCCAAGGTTAAAGCCATTCAAGAGATGCCAGTTCCTAAAACAGAGAAAGAAATCAGAGGCTTTCTAGGACGTCTGAATTACATTGCTCGATTCATCTCCCACCTAACTGCTACTTGTGAGCCAATCTTCAAGCTGCTGAAGAAAGATCAGGTAGTACGTTGGAATGATGAATGTCAGGCTGCTTTTGACAGAATCAGAGAGTATCTCCAAGAACCACCCATCCTTATGCCACCAGTTGAAGGGAGACCTCTGATATTATACCTGACAGTACTTGACAACTCAATGGGGTGTGTGCTGGGGCAGCATGACGAGTCTGGCCGAAAAGAGCATGCCATTTATTACCTTAGCAAAAAGTTTACCGACTGTGAGACCCGATACTCATTGCTTGAGAAAACTTGCTGCGCTTTGGTATGGGCTGCTCGCCGGCTGAGACAGTATATGCTGACTCACACTACCTTGTTGATCTCAAAGATGGATCCTATAAAGTACATATTTGAAAAGCCTGCTCTGTCTGGGAGAATAGCAAGATGGCAAATGATCTTGACGGAATACGACATCCAGTACACGACTCAGAAAGCCATCAAAGGAAGTGTATTGGCAGACCACTTGGCACATCAGGCAGTAGACGACTATCAGTCAATGAACTTCGAATTTCCTGACGAGAGTATCATGATAGTGACTGATTGTGAAGTACCTGGACCAGATGAAGGACCTGAGGAAGGATCCCGATGGTCTATGCACTTTGACGGAGCCTCCAATGCTCTGGGTAACGGTATCGGCGCTATAATCATATCCCCCCAAGGCACTCATACTCCACTCACTGCCCGGCTATGTTTCAACTGCACCAACAACATGGCGGAGTATGAGGCATGCATCATGGGTCTTCAAGCTGCGATCGACTTAAGGATCAAGTTTCTGAGTGTCTTCGGAGATTCTGCTCAAGTGATCAATCAGATCAAAGGAGAGTGGGATACGAAACATCCGAACCTTATTCCTTACAAAGAATGTGTGTTGACATTGATCCCCCACTTCACAGAGATAACCTTTGAACACTTACCGAGAGAGGAGAATCAGTTAGCGGACGCGTTAGCCACGATGTCTTCTATGTTCAAGGTCAAATGGGACAATGAGGCTCCCCGGATCATTATCTGGAAACTGGACGAACCGGCATACTGTTGTGATCTTGAGACTGAATTGGTGACTGAGAAGCCTTGGTACCATGAGGTGAAGAGATATTTGGAAGCTCAGGAATACCCTGAAGGTGCGTCTGTCAACGATAAGAAGTTTCTGAGAAGGTTCGCAGCGAAGTTCTTCCTTAGCAACGGCATTCTGTACAAGAGAAACCATGATTCGACCTTACTGCGTTGTGTGGATAGAACTGAAGCAGAAAGGATCATGGCAGAGCTACATGAAGGGACCTTCGGAACACATTCCAGTGGACACACTATGGCGAAGAAAATCCTTCGGGCAGGGTATTTCTGGTCCACAATGGAAGCCGACTGTTACCAACACTCTCGGACATGCCATAAATGCCAGATCTATGCAGACAAGGTGCACGTTCCTCCAGTTCCTCTAAATGTTCTGACCGCTCCTTGGCCGTTTGCAATGTGGGGCATAGATATGATCGGTGAGATTAAACCTACGGCGTCCAACGGGCATCGCTTCATCCTGGTAGCGATTGATTACTTCACGAAGTGGGTTGAAGCAGCTTCCTACGCTACAGTAACCAAGACTGTTGTGGCACGGTTCATTCGGCATAATCTGATCTGTCGATACGGGGTCCCTGAAAGAATCATTACAGACAACAGTACCAATCTCAATAACAAGATGATCACTGAGCTCTGCGAGCAGTTTAAGATACATTACCACAACTCTTCTCCTTACGGACCGAAGATGAATGGGGCTGTAGAAGCAGCAAATAAGAACATTAAGAAAATCGTGCAGAAGATGACAGTGACTTATAAAGATTGGCACGAGATGTTACCGTTCGCTCTACATGGGTACCGTACCTCAGCCAGAACGTCAACCGGGGCAACTCCTTTCTCCTTGGTCTACGGTATGGAGGCAGTCTTACCGATCGAAGTGCAAATACCCTCTCTCCGGATAATGAAGGATGCAGATATGAGCGAAGATGATTGGATCCAGACACGACTTGATCAATTAAACCTTATTGACGAGAAAAGACTTACTGCTATCTGTCATGGTCAGACGTATCAGAAACGGATGATCAGGGCATTTAACAAAAAGGTCAGACCACAAGAATATCAAGTTGGGGATCTGGTAATCAAGCGTATCATCCTTCCTCAGAGTGATCCAAGGGGCAAATGGACCCCTACGTACGAAGGGCCATTTGTGGTTAAACGTGTGTTCTCAGGAGGAGCCATGATTCTAACCAATATGGATGGTGACGACCTTCCTCACCCCGCCAATGCAGACATAGTAAAAAGATACTACACATAAAAAAGACCCGCTAGGTTGACATACCTAGGCAAAAATTAGGGCTTCCCGGCGAACCAAAAGGGTTCGGGAAAAATGAAGGGATGAAATGAAAAAATCTGTACACCCGGCAAGTCGAAAACCTGAAAAGGCGGCTTGGGCAAAAATGGGTATCCCGGTGGACTGAAAACCCAAAAGGGCGGTCCAGGAAAAAGTTAGGGATAAAGCGTAATACTATGTCTCATTGGATCACCTTGCATCCAGAATCCGGTATCTACATCAAGTTCAGACGGCATCGATCAGTCAGCTTCATCTTCAACTAAGGTCATCAAGTGATGAGACGCTCGGAGATATAAAGGCAATAGCAGAGTTGAAACCCAATGCGATCATTCATTTCACACAGCTGTTTTATTTTTCTTTTGTACAAACTTGTATAAATTCTTTCGTTCGGCGGCGTTCTCTTACTAGGACGTCAGCCTCTTGTATATAAACGCCTATTTACAGGCAAATTCAAAATCAATACAAAAAAATCACTTTTCAGTTAAAATTGCCAATTGTTTTTCCTTTTCTGTTTTGTTTTGCGAAGAACGTCCAAGGTTCAATTTGTGATATATGCATTGACAATAATTTGCTCACTCATGAATATTTTCATACGAAACAAAGGATTAATTACAGGTAACGTTAGAAACAGGGGCAATAAAGAGTTGTCCAAGCAATCTAATTGTTCTGCCCTCCAAGGTATCAAGGTAGGTTCAGCTGAAGAACATAACCAGTATATCTTAGTTCCCCAGAGAGTGCGTCAGCAAGTCAATACACTCTCCCTAAGCAAAGTTACAATCAACCTTAAGGAAGTTGGGTATCCCCCGCAGATCTCAACATTCCCCAGCACGATATACGGACATTCCTAACAAGCATCCCCGGCAGTCTTGGCCTAAAGATTGTTCCCCGGCAGCATATCAAACATTCATTGGAGTCACTTCCCCGATACAGTTCAAAATTTCCCCAGGAGAGTCCAATCCAGTTTCCCCAGGAAAGTTGGGATCTAGCTCCCCAAACAATAAGCTTATCCCCAGTAGATTCTGGAAGCTTATCCCCTACAGAGCACGAACGCGTCTCCCGGCTTTATTCAAAGGTTATTTCCCTACCAGGATATAACTGGGTTATCCTCAGCCAAAAGCCACGGAAAGATCGTCCCCGACGAAGTCTTCCTATCCCCAGCGGAGTCTATTAACACTTCCAACGCATCAACGGTATCCCCAGCAAAGTTACCATCAATATCCCAGCAAAATATCTCTCTCCCCACAGAGCATTGGTCCCCAGCAAGATCACTAGAGTAATTGTCTCACCGCAGAGTGTTCCATTCGCCAAGTTTATTCCCCAACGGAGTTATCTTCTCCTACAGGTTCTCTTGCAATTATCATCCCCAGCGGAAGCAAAGATCTATTCTTTAATATCAGCCCAGGAGTGACTTCCCGGCACCCGTCAAGGATTTATTTTCTTAAGACGAAAAGATACATTCATAAACATCACATTTCCATACATTATAGCATGCACATATGCATCATATCTTACAAATCTCATTTATGTTGAGAACATCATCGCCTGATTCATATCATGCCTTGCATATGACTGACCTTTATCTTTCAGGAAAGATCCAGTTAAGTCCTCAGCTATATTTCAAGACTTTAGTCTGGTTCAGTTAAATCGACCCTAAGATTTTTCTGTTTCTTATCCAGTCAAAGGCCTTCTCTGGTTCAGTCAGATCGACCCTAAGATCTCCCTGTTTCTTATCCAGTTGAAGATTTCAAGACCTTGTCCGATTCAGTTAAATCGACCCTAAGATTTTCCTGTTTCTTATCCAGTCAAAGGCCTTCTCTGGTTCAGTCAGATCGACCCTAAGATCTCCCGGTTTCTTATCCAGTTGAAGATTTCAAGACCTTGTCCGGTTCAGTTAAATCGACCCTAAGATTTTCCTATTTCTTATCCAGTCAAAGGCCTTCTCTGGTTCAGTCAGATCGCCCCTAAGATCTCCCTGTTTCTTATCCAGTTGAAGACATCCAAGATTCTCTCAGCGTTCCTGTTGAGGTAGTAATCGTCCAAGGTTCTCTCACCGTCCCGTTGAGGTAGTAACCATCCCTGGTTCATTCATCACCTTTTTGAAGCTCCAGATTCAATTCCTGTAACCAGTCAGGGCACATCTATACAAAGAGTTTGAAGACCAGCTCCTGTAACAGGCCAGGTAATCATTTTCTTTTTCAGGTACGCAAGTTCTCGCTAAGGAATCTCTTACGCGATTGACACCCAGATGGCATCTATAAGCCCATCCACCTTCCATCATCTTTTAGCATGGCGTCTATAAGCCCATCATCCTATCCATCAATCTCCAAATGGCATCTATAAGCCCATTCCCACCATCACACTACTATGTGAGCGCAAATTTCTGGGCACTCTAGTGTTCAATCATCTTCCACCTTCGGATTACGAAAGGCACGTCAGCCAATCTGCATCCTCAGGTCTAAGAAGATTGAACAGGGGCAACTGTTGTACCCCAAAATTCTCCCTCACATATTCTTCAAGATTAGCAAAGAGCATGCTTCAAAATCTCCCCAAGGGTTGCACAGTTCAAGGGCCTCCTAACAGTCAAAAACTAGGATTCTGGTTATGGCAAAGAAATTGAAGTTTCCAAGGGCCCAATCAAGTCCCACATGCCTATAAACATGGTCAAACATCCTCATTCCAAGTTTCAAGACTTACAGCACAAAATTGCACAGTCAAATGCCCTAATTGCCCAGCAGTCAACTGTAAGGGCAAAATGGTCATTTGACAGTCAAAAGTTCAAATTTTTGGTCAACATCTTATTTTGAAGCCACAAACATCATTTGATCAATGCTTGATCATGATTCTCAAGGCATGGCTCAAAAAGTCTCAAGATGCGAAAGTTTCCATATTTGGACAGTTGAAAAAGTCAACTGTAACTTGACCAGGGCATAACTTCCACATGGTTTATCAGAAAAATTCCATCCAAAGCTCATTTTGAAGAGAATGACATTTCCTACAACTCATCTTCACACTTCAAGTCCAAGAAATGCTCTCACAAAAAGTTATCAATTTCAACATTATAGGTCATTTTCAAAAGTCAACAAAAAGGGACTTTAAGTCAAAGACCATAACTTGATATTGGTAAATCAAAATGGCATGGGACCAAAGGCATTGGTTAGAGGTATTCAAGACCTTTCCAAAATGTCCAAGAACATGATCAAAGCTTAAAAATTGAGCAAGATATGCCTTGTGGAAGTTGGGAAATTTTTAGGAATTTTGAAAAGTCAACTTTGCTTCAAATGCCTCAAAATTGCTAATGGGCCACAATTTCTTCCAAGAATCATCATCCAAAGGCTATGCACGACCATTGGCCCAAAGGGAAGTTATTTCATCATTTTTTATTATTTATTTGAATTTTTAATCACCATTAATTCATTTAATTAAATAAAATATGACAAAAATAGCAAAGCATGTGTTTTAAATCTTGTGATACAGCTAATAGACTCCTTAAAGACTCAAGATCTCGTGCATATCAAAAAAGGAAATATTTGGTGCAAATTGGCATGTTCTTCATGAAGAAAATATTGAAAAAGATTCATAAAAATCAAATTTTGAAAACCATTAAAGACAAAGCTTTGGGCTTGGATTATTGACCAAAATCGTTCCTTATACAAGCACAAACCTAACCCTAATGCCGAGAACCTTGAAGCTGCGCCTCATATCAAAAACCAAGTTTGCATTTTTGTCAAAAAATCTCAAAACTGAAAACTGCATTCTAGCACAATTCAAAGAAAAGTAACAATTCCAATAGCTTGCCAAGGCATCAAGGAAGCGTTCTGAATCTTTTTCCAGTCCCCACGCCTCAAGAATTGGTATATGGATGTCAAACTTTCTCAAAAATTTTCCATAATCGTATTCTAATATGCATACATTTTTGATACATTTTGAATATTGATCTAGACTAATATGAAGGTTCTGAGACTAATGGTAACCTTTAATTTGACTAACAATGCTTGTAGCGAAAATTGCCATTGAAATGTTTTAGGGTTTCTCAAGTTTCAAATTGGGCGTTTGCATATACTGTAAAATCAGGACATCCCAGTACCATGGTTAGAATCAGGACGTTTGGACGAATTCAATACACTAGTCGCGCCCTATTTATATGGCCACACGAGCTATTCGCTATTTTGGAAAAGACTGTGTTTTGGGGGGGGGGGGGGGGGGGTTTAAAACCCCCGCTACTTCTTTTTATTTCAGGGACGAACGAAGAAGAAGATCATGTGGCAAGACCTGATTGGACAGTTTGAATTCCAGCGCGCGTTTTTTTGTTTCTATGTCACTAACGCCAATTTTCTTTTATATTATTTATTCTTTATTCTATGTACAACGCGCGCTAATGGCACAGTTGGTGGAGGAGAGCATTGGTAAGCCTTGGGACCTGGGTTCGAACCCCAGGTCCCCTACTTTATTTCATATTTTTCTTCCTAACGTGGTTCTGTGTAGCTTGCTTCCTGAGGCCTACCATGCAGCCTCATATCTTGGCTTGCCACACGTCCCATAGCATCAGTCCAGTGGTCCAGATCCAAAGCCTATGGAATGCTTCAGTCAACGCATACGCACATGATCACTGAGAAGTCAGAAAGGGCCAAGCTTCTTGGGCCTAATTGCTCACAACATAACCTCCAGATTGGGGTCAACACCCCCTTTGGTTTGCATTTCATTTTATTCTTTTTATTCTTTTTTCTATTTTTATTTGTTTTATTTAGTTTTATTTCAATTCTTTAAATTAATATTTTCATAACATAAAAATACCAAAAAAAATCAGAAACTATAAAAATAAAAAATATATTTTATTTGAATGTTTTCTTTGTAAATAAATTCTATTAATTAATTTAATTTTAATACTAGGTTTAATTTTAATGTTTTTCTTAATAAACTAAAAAATGTAGAATTAGGGTTTTATACTTTTATTCCTTTTTTTCTTTTTTACCCTATTTAATTATTAATTATTATTTTGTAAATAAAATTTGCCATGTAAATAATTAATGTAAATTAGGTCTAATTTAAACATTTTCTTAAATAAATTAAAAACAATTTAGAATTAGGGTTAATTAATTTTTCTTTTTTTAATTCCATTAATTCTCATCAAACTCCATAAATGCAAAAACTCCAAAAAATTTCTTCATTTTATTTAAACTTAATTAATTTACTAATTGTAACTTAATTTCTTTAAAAAGGGTCCAACGCCCTCGCATTCGATCATAATTCTATTTCGCGCGCTTATTTTATTTCCTTGTCATAAATTTCATGTAATTCTCCCAAAGCTATGTAATGGATCAATTAGGGTATTTATTTTCTGCATTATTTTTTTTATTCAAATCGGGTCCTGGATTAATTTGGCGATGTGGACCCGCGCCTTTGTAATAGCGTAGGACTTTTTAATTCCGCATCTTTTTAACTGTTAATAACTCGCATGAAAGAATGAATGCCAAAAATAAAAGCAACGCGTAGATCACCAATGTATGAACAAGATAAACATAAATGAACATGACACACAAATCACACACCACCCCTAGGGTACGCCTCATTGTTGCCTTGCCCCTCGAAAGGTGGTCGTCGAGCAGAGGATGTTTTAGTAAGTCCTCATGTCCATGAACATGGCATGAGGGTAGCTTCTAAGGTGTCTTCCTATTGCTCCGGTGATCACCATGTCCCGAACCCTCGAATTGACCCGAACACCTCCAACGGTGGTGCTACCTACCTCTCAATGGTGGGATGGCACTACTTCAAGGACATTTACACAGACGAATTCCTTAGGGTAGGTAGACAACTCGTAGATACTTGCTCTAATTTCAAAACAAAATCAAAAACTCTTTTCACACCGACACCTTTTCAAAAGCTTTCAAAAGCAACTTTTCAAACACTCTTGAGGACTGATACAAGAGTCGAACTGAAATTTTCAAAGAAACTTTTTTAAACCCACAGTTGAAAAGAAAACATACCATTTTGAAAACACAAATGAGCAAGTATCTAAGAGCCCATGGATAACCATGGATAGAAAGGGTGCTAACACCTTCCCTTTCTATAAATCTACCTCCCGAACCGAGAGCAATCTCTATAAGGAATTTTTCTGTGCTTTTGTCCTTTCCATTTGGAGAAAATAAAAGACGGTGGCGACTCTTGCTTCCGCGACATTTCGCGAACCAGCTTAAAAAACAGTCAGTTCCAGATCCACCGATCACACTTAGTATCAATTCAACTGAAGCAGAAAAGATTCTTGTAATATCTTCAACTGGAATAGAAATCAGAGATATCTCACTGTCGATCTAACTGAACCAGAGAATATATTTAATTAACTTTGACTGGAATGGAAATCAGAAGAATCTTAGTATCGATTCAACTGAACCAGAAAAAAGTCTTGGACTATCTTCATTTGGAATAGAAATCAGAGAGATCTTAGTGTTGATCTAACTGAACCAGCAAAGGTCTTTGTGAGGATATATTTCTGAGGAAAATGTCGGAATATCCCTTTGTACGACGCTTTTTGGGAAGACTACCAGGTCATGTAAGTAGTCAACGGTGTTTATTAATTTGATATTTCCCTGAAAAAGGTAAGGAGTTTGTCATATGCAATGTCATGATGTATGAAATGCATTGTGATGATGTTCTCAAAATAAATGAGATTATGATGTATGTGATGTGTATGTGTATGCCATGATGTATGAATATGGGATGCTATTGTGATATTTGCTAGTCTAGGAAAGTAAATCCCTGACTGCTGCTGTAGAGTATTGGGAAGTCGGATCCTTCATTTGAGGATGATGAATGGATATGATTTGTTGGGGATTTCCTCTTTCTGTTTGAGGATATTCAGCCGGGGATTAACTCTGCTTGAGAATAACTCTGTGGAGGAAGGATGCTTTGTTGGAAGATTTTGTCGATGTAGAGAAATAAACTCTGTTGGGGAATGAACTTCCATAGTTTGAGAAATAAACTCTACCGAGGAGGAGGTTTTATAAACTGTTTAATATTATAAAGCTCGGCTGGGGAACACAAATCTCAGCTCTTTGATGGAACTTAACTGGAGGAGATAAATCCTGCTTGGGAAGGAAGGAGATCAAAAATATGGTTGTTTCTATATTGTGGGGAACATAGATGTCATGGGGTCGTATGTAATGGCGACTTCGTCTCAAACTGTCTCTGCCCCTGTACCATGCTGGACAGAGTAACTGTTGGAACTACAAATGGCTTTTTAGACTTTACCCTATTTCTTAAAGTTATTAGAAACTGTCTTTCTGTTTTATTTATGCAAGTATTTGTAAACAGTGATCATATTTAAATGCATATGTCAAAAATAATCATTAGACATTTTTGCAAAATAAAACAAAAAAAGAAAATAAAATGGTGTTGTACTTTCAAAGGAATGATTTGTATTGATTTTTTGAAGTTCGCCTATAACAGGCATTGTGTATAAAGAGACTGACGTTCTAGTAGGAGAACACTATCGTAAGAAATGAAAACTACACAAAATAGTGTACAAAGAGAAAAAATTTATGTGTGACAATCCCATTGAATTTCTATTCTGCTATTTCCCCTATGTCCTTGAGTGTCTCATTACTTTGCTATTCATCTGAAGTTGACTGGATTGATCGGTACCGTTTGAGCTCGATAGTTGATACTGAAGTCTGATCGCAACGTGATCCAATGGGACATAGTTATACCCTTCGAATCCCTAACTTTTGTCTGGACCACCCTTTCGGGTTTTCAGTCCACCGGGATATGCTTTTTTGCCCAAGCCGCCTTTTCAGGTTTTCGACTTGCCAGGTGTACAAATTTTTTTGTATTCATCACTAATTTTTGCCCAAACCCTTTTGGTTCACCGGAATGCCCTTAATTTTTCCTAGGCCAGTCAACCTAGCGGGTCTTTATCTATGTGTAGTAACTTTTCACTATGTCCGCATTAACAGGCTAAGGAAGGTCGTCACCATCCAATGGTGGTCAGAATCATGGCTCCACTGGAAAATATGCTTTTGATCACAAATGGCCCTTCGTACGTGAGAGTCCATTTTCCCCTAGGATCACCTTGTGGTAGTATGACGCGCTTGATTACCAAATCACCCACTTGATACACTTGACGTCTGGCCTTTTTGTTGAAAGCCTTGATCATTCGCTTTTGATATATCTGACCATGACAGACAGCAACAAGCCTTTTCTCATCAATCAGATTCAACTGATCAAGTTGAGTCTAGATCCAATTGTCTTCGTTCAAGCCTGCATCCTTCATGATCCTCAAAGAAGGGATATGGACCTAAATAGGTAGGACAACCTCCATACCATATACCAGAGAGTAAGGCATTGACCTTGTTGACGTACGTGCAGAGGTGCGGTAACCATGAAGAGCGAATGGTAACATCTCATGCCAGTCTTTGTATATCACTGTCATCTTCTGTATGATTTTCTTGATATTCTTGTTAGTAGCCTCTATAGCGCCATTCATTTTCGCCCGATAAGGGGAAGAATTATGATGCTGGATCTTGAATTGTTTACAGAGTTCGGTGATCATTGTATTATTGAGATTTATGCCATTGTCTATGATGATTCTCTCTGGCACACCATACCGACAAATTAGGTTATACTTGATGAAACACGCCACAACATTCTTGGTAACAGTAGCAAAAGAGGCAGCCTCAACCCACTTTGTGAAGCGATGCCCATTGGAAGCGGTAGGTCTAATCTCTCTGATCATGTCAATGCCCCACATTGCAAAGGGATAGGGAGCCATCAAGACATTCAAGGGAACCAGAGGTACATGTACCTTATCAGCATATATCTGGCATTTGTGATAAGTTCGAGAATGCTGATAACAGTCTGCTTCTATAGTGGACCAATAGTACCCTGCCCGTAGGATATTTTTAGCCATGGTATGTCCACTAGAGTGGGTGCCAAAGGTACCTTCATGTAGATCTTCCATAATCCTCTCTTCTTCGTTCTTATGTACGCACCGAAGTAAAGTAGAGTCATGATTGCGCTTTTAGAGGATTCCATTACTGAGGAAGAACTTTGTGGAGAACCTTCTCAGAAACTTCTTATCATTGAAAGACGCCCCCTCAGGATATTCTTGAGCCTCGAGATACCTCTTCACTTCATGGAACCAAGGTTTGTCTGCGACTTATTTAGTGTAAATATCATAGCAGTATGCTAGTTCATCAAACCTCTTAATAGTGATCCGAGGAGCCTTGTTGTCCCACTTGACTTTGAACATGGATGACATAGTAGCTAACGCGTCCGCTAACTGGTTCTCTTCTCGTGGAAAATGTTCAAATGTGACCTCTTCAAAGTGTAGAAGTAATGTCAGCACATGTTCTTTGTGAGGGATAAGGTTCGGGTGCTTCGTGTCCCACTCTCCTTTGATTTGACTTATTACCAAGGCTGAATCCCCGAAAATGCTCAAGAACTTGATCCTTAGGTCAATAGCAGCTTTTAGCCCCATGATGCATGCTTCATACTCCGCCATATTATTGGTACAGTTGAAACATAGTCTGGAGGTGAAAGGAGTATGACAGCCCTCGGGAGATATGATTACAGCACCGATGCCATTGCCGAGTGCGTTGGAGGCTCCATCAAAAACCATAGTCCATTGGGATCCTTCCTCAGGTCCTTCATCCGGTCCAGGTTCTTCACAGTCAGTCACTAACATAATGTTCTCATCCGAGAATTCAAAGTTCATGGGTTGGTAGTCATCCATAACATGATAAGCCAAATGATCATCTAGTACACTTCCCTTGATTGCCTTCTGGGTCGTGTATTTGATATCGTATTCGGTCAAGATCATTTACCATCTTACTATTCTTATGGAGAGAGCAGGCTTCTCAAAGATGTACTTGATCAGATCCATCTTAGATATCAACAAAGTAGTGTGGGTCAACATATACTGTCTCAGTCGGCGAGCAACCCATGCCAAAGCCAACAAGTTTTTTCGAGCAATGAGTATCTTATTTCACAGTCGGTAAACTTTTTGCTAAGGTAGTATATTGCATGCTCTTTTCGACCAGACTCATCATGTTGCCCCAGCACACACCCCATTGAATTATCTAGCACTGTTAAGTACATTATCAAAGGTATTCCTTCAATCGGAGGCATCATAATTGGAGGCTCTTGAAGGTATTCCTTGATTCTCTCGAAGGCATTCTGGCATTCGTCATTCCACTTTACCACTTAATCATTCTTTAGGAGTTTGATGATTGGCTCACAAGTGGCAGTTAAATGGGAAATGAATTTGGAAATATAATTTAAGTCTCCCAAGAAACCTCTAACCTCCTTCTCCGTGCGAGGAGCCAGCATCTCTTGTATAGTCTTCACCTTTGTAGGGTCTACCTGAATTCCCTTGCCACTGACAATGAAACTTATCATAGTACCAGACCTTACCCTGAAGGTGCACTTGTTTGGATTTAACCTTAACTTGTATGTCTTCAACCTATCAAACAGCTTTTGTAGATGATCAAGGTGCTCCTTTTTAGTTTGAGACCTGGCTATCATGTCATCAACATAGACCTCTATCTCAGGGTGAATCATGTCATGGAACAAAGCTACCATGGCTCACTGATAGGTTTCCCCAGCATTCTTCAATCTAAACAACATCACTTTGTAGCAGAAAGTGCCCCATTATGTGACAAAGGTTGTCTTCTCCATGTCTTCAGGTGCCATCTTAATCTAATGGTAACCCAAGAAACCATCCATGAAGGAAAATATCTTGTGTTGTGCGGTGTTGTCAACCAAAACGTCAAAGTGGGGAAGCGAGAAGTCATCCTTGGGGCTTGCCCTGTTCAAATCTCGATAGTCCATACACATCCATACCTTGTCGTCCTTTTTAGGCATCGGGACTAAGTTAGCAATCCATTGGGGGTAAGAGGTGACAACTAAGAACCCATCGTTGAACTATTTCATAACCTCTGCTTTGATCTTCTCTGACATTTCAGGGTGCATACGACGGACCTTCTGTTTTACCGAAGGGCAATCTTCTTTAGTTGGCAGACGATAAACCATGATATCCGTGTCTAGTTATGGCATGTCTTCATATGACCAGGAAAAGATCTCGACATAATCATGCAACATCTGTATCAACTACTGTTTGACACCAAGCTCCAGATTCGCACCTATCTTGACTTCTTTTCTATCCTCTTATGTGCCCATGTTTATTGTCTCAACTGGCTCTTCATGAGGCTGTATAGCCCTTTCTTCCTGCTGTAACAACCTAGCAAGTTCTTCGGGTACCTCACAATCTTCCTCACCTTCGTCCTCAGCTTGGTTGATCGTATTTTCAAAGTCATAACCGGCATACCAGAACTGTTATCAATGGGATCCAGAGTGGATATGGATCTGCAGTTTGATATGTGAGTGTGCGTAAGAGCATAGTTATATAGACAAAGTAAAAAGAAGAAAATAAAAATAGAGAGCGCAAAATTTGTATGCATAAACGTCCAATGCTTTATTAATGCCATATGAAATTGAAACATGATAGCCCTCACAGATAAACCATTGTGCCCCGGGTAAGACACATGGCCATAAAGTTTATATTGTTTATTACATATCCAAAAAACAAGAAAGACAATTACTTCTGAATAAAAGTAAGTGGTACAAAGTCCTTTTCGTCCAGTTATTGGGTCAACCATTGGTAGTATGGAAGATCCAGCTATCCATGGCATCGTCACCATCACTGTCCTCTAGAGCGTTGACCCCATGATTGTTGATGCGTAGGGGAGGCCTTCCAGCACGAGCACGACGAAGAGCCCTTTGAGCCCCTAAAGAGAAACCCAAACCAAACTTATCATATTTGTATGGAATGTCCGGGAGATGGTCCCAAATGGTACACCCACCTTCTTCGATAACTGCTTTGGCGTCCTTCAGAGAATCTATCTTCAAGGGAGGTTTGGTGATCTTTGGCAGATTGGTGACAGTTTCAGTTGCAGTCATAGTCTGAGGCACCTCTTCGAAATTCTGGCATGGAGTGTCGATGAACTCGCCATCCATTTCCACATGTCTAAAGGAGTTCAAATGGCTTACCATGTACTCTTCTTCACCATGTACCGTGACAATATTACCTTTTACCAGGTATTTCATCATCTGATGTAGAGTGGATGTGACAGCTCCCGCCCCATGGATCCAAGGGCGACCCAACAAACAATAATATGATGGTCTGATATCCATCATGTAGAAGGTGGAGTCAAACGTCTGAGAACCAACTTTGATGGGGATGTCCACCTCCCTGTGCACCATTATCTTTGAACCATCGAAAGCCCTCACTACTATGTTGCTGGGCTTCAAGGTAAAACCTTCACAATCTAATCTATCCAGAGCCTTCTTGGGCAGAACGTTCAAAGATTAACTAGTATCTACTAGAACATGGGTCAAAGTAGTGCCCCTGCATTCGACGGAGACATGCAACGCATCATTGTGTTTTCTCCCTCTGGGTGTCAGATCAGCGTCAGAAAAACCCAAACTGTTATCAATCGTCAAACTGGCCACACAATCTTCAAATTGGTCAGCGGGTGTTTCTTGTGGAACATGGGCAGTTTTAAGGAACTTCACCAAAGCCTTCGCATGAGCTTCGGAGCACAACAGTAAGGCTAGCATAGAAATCATTGAAGGGGTCTTCCCTAGCTGTTCGACCACATTGTAGTCGCTTTTCTTTATAGTCTTCAAAATTTCTTCCATTTCCTTCTTGGAAACCTCTGGGATAAGTTCTGAATGCGCCTTCGCCTGGACAGGCTCAATCAATATGTCTTTGCCCCGAGTCACGACCGACTCGGTGATAGTTGTGTCAACAGGGGTAATCACAGGAATTGCAGTAGTAGTATCAGCAGGAACAAAAGTAGGAATGATCACAGGACTAGTAAGAGATTTTGGAGGAGAAATCTCAGTGGAGAACACTCTTCTACATCTTATTATTTTGTTGGTTCCAACAATGTTGCCAATGTCGAGATCAACACTTTCAGAAACGTGGTCTTCAACAGCCAGCAGGTCTTGCTTGATGATGTGGTAGTAGACGTCAGCCCCATAGTTCCAGGGAACATCTTTGTCGGAGGAGTATGGGATTGTCCCTGGCATAATGATAATCAGTGGAGCCAACTTTGGAGAAGATGTAATCCTGACGGGTCTTTTGGTGGAGATCCTGAGAGGATTGGCGGAAATGGTTATGATTGAAACATCCTTGCAAGAAATAGTTAGAACGGGAGTCTTTTCAAAGAAAATCTCTCTATCATCCATCAGGTGTTGAACACCTGCCTTCAACAAATGACAACCACTCGGTAGAGATAAACATAAGTGGCAACCTTCGCCACAGCCTAGAAATAAACCGGCTTTCAACAAGTTCCACTTAACAGTCATAAGAGGAGTAACAAGTTCCTTAACAGAAGAAACAAATGCATCATCTTCAATAGCATTAACACCACGGCCGTGCTTGGGCATAGGAGAAGTGATAACATTGGGAATCTCAGGGGCGTCAAATTCAATTTCCTTCACCTTGAGAAGGTCTTGCACTTTGTTTTTCAAAGCCCAGTAGTCGTTGGTATCATGGCCTAGACTTTCTGAATGGTAAGCACAACGAGCATTAGGGTTGTAGCGAGGAGAGGCGGTGTTGGGATTCTTCTGAGCTTCCCGCAAGGTTACCAGATTAGATTTTAACAAATGCGGCAAGACTTGAGATAAATTCATATTTATCTGGGTAAACTTCCTTACCGGCCTTTCTGCTCGAGGCTGATTGTTTCGTTGTTGAGTAAGTGTAGGTTTAGAGATCATAACAGCCCTTACCACTGGACGGTGTTCAGTTCTGTCCTGACTCCTTTGGCTATAAGTGGCATTGACTTCCTTTTTCCCAGAAAATGGCTTCCTTACTGTACTGGAGGATGCATCCTTATGAATCTTACCACTCCTAATTCCATCTTCCACTCTTTCTTCTGTCAAAATCAATTCAGTGAAGCCGGCTGAGGAACTTCTAATCATATGATTGAAAAATGGACCAGATTGGGTACCCAAAAACATATCCACTAGCTCCCTATCAGATAGGGGAGGCTGGAATATTCCTGCTAAGTCCCTCCACTTCTGAGCATAGTCTTTAAAGCCTTCACTCGAACCCATAGACATACTTTGGAGTTGTGTACGGGTGGGAGCATGGTCTACATTATACTGATACTGCTTATAGAAAGCAGCAGCCAGGTCTTCCTAATTACAAATGTTGGTCCTTTCCAGCTGGTAGAACCACTCTAATTGAGTTCTGAATAGACTATCTTAAAAGAAGTGGTCCCATAAGTCTTTGTCAACAGTGTGAGGATGAATCTTCCTCACATAAGATCAGAGGTGCATCTTGGGACATGAAACCCCATCGTATTTGGGGAACACCGGCACCTTGAACTTCTGTAGGATGACAACCCCAAAAACGAAACCCAACTCTTCAAAATCAAGCCCAGGCACCTTCTGGATTTCCATTGCACTTAGACGCTCTTCCAGCTGTTTATATTTTTTGGCGGTCGGAGGGTACTGCTCTTCATTGTAGTCAATCTCATTATCAGATTCCCTTAGATTGGGGTCTTCCTCCCTTGTTTCCACTTCTTGATTATCTTCTTCTTTTGATGAAGATGTCAGCTCAACCAGTTACCTTAGCGGTCCTTTGAACCTCCTTCCCAAGTTCACCACACCAGCTGTCTTCCTTGGCTTCTTAGTCTTATCTTTAACAATCAGGGCTTTCAGTTCCTCTTGCCCCTTGGCTAGAGCCATGATCATCTGTTGAAACTGAGCATTCTGCGTCTGTAAATCCTTCACTGTTTTTTCTAGAGTCATTGCTGAAATAAACAGCGGAGAAGATGAGAAACCTGCTATGAAACCTGCTTTTGCAATTATATGTATGGTATATGTATGCAATGCTTTTAAGGATTTCTAAGACTCAAATTTTCTTAAACAGAAAGAGAACAAACGTTAATTGTATTAACGTGTTTTATTGATCACAATAATTCCTCTTGGGCTCACAAGGGAATAAAGCAAAAATAAAACGCTCCAAGCAAAGAGACTCAAGCTTCCCACCAGCGCATCCTCTATGGTGCACTGTAAGCATTTATACTCTTCTCCTCGTGAAGTAACCGAGCGAGCTCTAAAACCTTCTTCTCACTGGCGTAGAATTGGGTCTCAAAGGTATCCCGTTCTTCTTTGAGCTGGATCCAGGATTTCCATAACTCCTCAAAATTAGTTGGCATGTCAGGATAAAGAAGAATGTAATGAGCGTCTCCCTCAGCAATTGGCTCCATAATCACAAGTAAGATGGCAGGGTAAGGCATCATAAGACATTGAGCACAAGCTCGCACCCATTTGAGGTAAGGCTCAAGAGGGATGGAATTCTTGTGCCCCAGTGTCTTGCTGTCGACTCTGTTTATCATGCCCCAAGATCGAATGAACCTCTTACGATAACCCTGAACATCATTCTCATAGTCAAACGTGATTCCTTGGACGAGTGTGTTGTGAGGACCATCCCTTCTAGCATAACCAAATTGTCGCAATGCCAAACAAGGATTATAAGTGATTCATCCCCTAATGCCTAAGAAAGGGACATTACAACAATCAATAATGGTAACATTCTCTAAGGACCAAGAACACCACTGAATATCCGAATGTGTAAGAGACATTACTCTACGAGACCATCTCATACCCTTCTCATTTCTCAAGACAAACTGAGGTAGGTGCAAAATAAACCACCTAGCCAATAGAGGAGTGCAACCTAGAAGGGTCCCTCTTCTCTTTAGAGTGCGAGTATGCAGAGAGTGTAGAATATCCCCAAGTAAAGTAGGCACCGGATTATGAGACAAAAAAACCTTAACATAACTCACATTTATGAGGTGGACCGTGTTAGGGAATAGTACCATCCCATAGATGAGCAGGGCCATCACTTCTTCAGAAGCTTGTACATCCAAGCTATCCCAAAAATAGTGAGCTTTCTCAAATAGAAACTTAACTAGAAATCCTCTGACACATTTCTAGTTTCCCAATTTTCCACTACATTAGACTGTTGTAAAGACATAGCTTGAGCAATCTCTTCATGCTTTGGGTCTCTTTCCATACCTTTGAATAGTAGATGATTAAGGACAGGTACCCCCAATAAGTGAGAAAACTCCTCCATAGTAGGCACTAACTGGTAATCAGGGAAAGTGAAGCAGTGTTGTAACGGGTCAAAGAACTAAAAGAGCACCTTTAACATTTCTTCATTAGGGTTTGAGGTGACCAAGTTGAGAAGTCGACCATGTCTTTCAGTTAAGGGAGAGCTTTCAGGAATCCTTGATGCTAACTCCTTGAGTTGATGAGGTACTTTCACAAGGTTGATTTGGATAGTGTTCCTGTAAGCGGATGTCATGTCCTACAAAACAAGACAAAGATAAGCCCTAGAAAATCCTTGAAATAATTAGTATGATATGCCATGTTATGATGTCATGATTATGCTAAGAAATCACATATATAGAAAGCACAAGCAAATCACACAAAGACCTTAGGTTTAAGGCTTGCATGGGTTTTAAGGTAATACCCTCTTGAAGTTTGGATTGGTTCAACCTGTCCTATAAATAGTAACCGGGTTCTAAGGGATCTCAATATCATTGATCATTCCCACAAGTTTCGTTCCGATAGGTAACTGACATACAACCAAACAAAACTCGAGAGTCAAATCTCAATGAGTGTAGCATCGAGTATATGCCGACTTTGGGAATACACCAAAGACAGCCATCTCACTATGTCATAATGGCCAAGTTGTTCAATTAAAGGTTCTAAGGTCAGTTGATGCTTCATGACACCACGCAGCAGCCCCGTATTCTCCTTGATTAACTCAAGGGCTACCGGTACCAACCAAAGTATCGCATCAACATAGCCATCGCTTCAACCGTGTCGGTATACCCCGCACAATTTCCACGATCTATTGTTACTTACCTAAAAGGTTTCCCCAGATCCAGGTGTAGGATCTATAGTAACCCAAACAGTATCCTTAAAAATAAAGCAATCAAAACAAGCAAAAAAAACAATTTTAAAATGATCTAGACCCTAAGGTAAACCCCCACTTTATTATTATTCCCCAGCAGAGTCTCTAATTCTTTGTACGGTGGCAGAACCGACTGTTAATACTGGTTTGCGTTTTTTGTTCGCAAATTTCGCGGTAAGCAAGAGTCGCCATCGACTTTTCTATTATCCAACAAAGAAAAGGGTGAAAAGAACAGAAAAGACCTTTTTAGAGATTTTCTGGGTAAGGGGGTATATTATGGAAAGGGAAGGTGTTAGAATCCTTTCCATCCGTGGTTTTCCACGGGCTCTTAGGTATTTGCTCATTTTGAAAACCGTTTGTGTGTTTTGAAATATTTTGTTAGCTTTATGGTAACTCTTGTATCAGTCCTCAAGAGTGTGATAAAGCGTTTTTGAAAGTAGTTTTTGAAAGTGTGTAAGTGTAAAAAATTAGATTTTTGAGCAAGTACTTAAGAATTGTCTACCTACTCGAAAAAGGATGTTTTTTTCCTCCTACCCTTTAGATAGTGCTATCCTACTATTAGTGAGTAGGTAGCTTTATCGTTGGATGTTAAGGGACTATCGAAAGGGACAATTATGGTCATTGAAGGCAACATGTAAAGATACCTTAGTATTTCGAAGGGACTGTCATCATATAGGCAACATTGAGGGAGAAGATCATTTCTCGTAGGCAACTCGAGGGACGTTAGGGACTATGATCTTTATGATGACTTTAAAATTGAAGGTCTTTGCTAAGATATCCCTACGTTCGAGGGACATTACCATTGTTTTCCGAGGCAACCAAGTGAGGAGTACCCTAAGAGTGCAAGTGTGCAACATTGTGTTTTTTCAGTTATATTTATCTTGCAATTAGTGACCTACTGATTAATTGATCCATCTTGTCCTGCACGCCTAATTTACTAACAATTTATATACAAGCATATAAGAAAATATAAAGCGAAAAATAAAGTCCTGCCGCTATTACAAGGCTTTGGGGTAGATACATAAATAATGGACGAAAAGTAAAGTGCAAAAATAAAAACCCTAATTTAGCTATTACAAACCGGGTGCAGTTACAAAAATGATAAAAAATAACCGTATGAAAAAAGTAATGACGCGCAAAAATTAAGACAGGAAAAAGTTCCAAACCCTAAAAAATCTAATTGCTCATTAAAAATATTTTTTGGTATTTTATGAAAAAAAATTGGATTTTAACCTAATTCTCTAATTAATTTTAATTAATGAAATAGTTGAAAATAATTAAATCAAATTAATTTATTTATCAAAAATTAAATTAAATTAGAAAAAACCTAAGTCTATTATTTTTTGTGATTTTATGATTTTTATTATTTTAAAAAAAGAATAAACTAAAAAACATAAACTAAATAAAAGGAATAAAGAAATTGAGAAATGGGCCTGAGGGGGGGTGAGAAACCCAATTGAGGGGTGGTGCTGTTGAATTTCCGGGGCCCAAAGCTTGTTAGCCCAGACCCATGCGCCTGATTCAGTGGTGTGGCTTGCTGGGATGTCCACCATGGTCTCCAGTCACTTGGAATGTTGGATCTGCCATCTCAAGATTGGATGGCCCAAGTGTGAGGCCTATCATACGCTTTTTATTTCTCCAGTGCACTAGATCTGGAACATGATTGTTAGAAAAATGTAAAATATCAATTCCTGGGATGGAACCCGGGCCCCTTAGGAGGGAATACCTTTGCACGCTTACTCGTCACCACTGGGCTATTTGATTCAATTGTTAGTATAATGAAACAAAAACAATATCTAGTCAGCAAAACGCGTGCACATATGGTCCCACTAAAATTTAAATAAACCAATCAAAACATATGAAATTGCCATGTAAGGTCTTCGCTTGGGTCAAAGAAGTCAACGACGCCGGAGCTGCACTCCGGTCGTCTTCTCCGGCCAAGCAAAAATTGGATCTACAAAAATACGCAGAATCAAAGCCCCAAATTCAGGCTACCCCCTCCCTCTCGCCCCTATTTTTGGGCCTATGGGTTCAATGGTGATGGCCATTTGGCCTGAGGAGGCTTGTATCATCCTGTTCGTGCATTGGCCGTTTCCAAGCCCTAACCATGGCAACCTGCATTCTAAGCTTCTAGCTCTTCATGTAGCACGTTAGAACGATTCCAAACAATCATATGAACACAAATGTATGCTTTGGATTCATTTAAATTTCGTGTATTAAGAGATTCAAATATAAAAAATTTACCAAAAATTTGTGACTTGGTTGGTCGGTTTCAGGCTGCTTTAGTCATGGATGAAGGTTGATATGGCTTCCTGGGACCTTCAGGAGGAAGATTGGCTCCTTTGTTTTGATCAACAAAGGCTGGAACTAGTGCTTTTGATTTTCACGATTTCATGAAATTTTGCAAATTCTCTAGGGTTCTTTTTGTGGCTGCTGCACGTATGAATAAGGTCTAGGGTTTCTCTCTATATGTAGTGAATCTTATTAGGGTTGCAATTATGGAAAGAATCCAATTCTTTGATGAGAAAATATCCTTCTTTCAATTATTTGATTTTTTTAGCTTTTTTGGAACAAATCCAATCTTTTCTTTCTCTCCACGATTCTTCTTTTATTTGCCAACACATTTTACTCTTCATTGATGAGAAAAAGATTCTCAAATCATATCTTATCTATTTTCTATTATTTCTTTATTTAATTTTGACTTTT
This sequence comes from Vicia faba, assembly GCA_948472305.1. Lineage (NCBI taxonomy): Eukaryota > Viridiplantae > Streptophyta > Magnoliopsida > Fabales > Fabaceae > Vicia > Vicia faba. The sequence goes on from OX451739.1 coordinate 260,926,281, forward strand.
AATGAATAAAAAATCAAAATAAATAATAAAAATAATAAAATAAAGTATGAGTGAGCTCAAAGGTCGTGGGCCATGTTAGGAACAAGTTTCAAGCATGAAAACATGGGTCCATTTGGAAAAAATTCAAGTTTGATCAATATTGGCTTCATGCATTTTTCCAAAAATTGGTCAATTTTAGAAATTAATATCTCTCTCAATTTTAACCCTAAGAGGGTATTCTTTGACTTTTTAGAGAGCTTAGGATGTCCTCTAAACAACCTTTTTGGTTTCATCTCAATTGGATCTTCCATGTTCATGTAAAGAGCTTTGATCCAAAATGTTTTTTTGTTGACTTTTTGAAAGGACCTATAATGTATGAACTTGTATCTTTTGATTGAGGAATTTATTGAACTTTAGGACTGGAGAGAAGTTGTAGGGAATTGGATTCTCTTCAAAATGAGCCTTTGTGGAAAAATTTCTAATAAAGTATGAGAAAGTTATGCCTGGTCAAAGTTTGGTTAACTTTTCCCATAGAAACCCTAATTTACCATTTTTTACTTTTGATGAGTTAGGAGCATTTCTTGAGAAATCATGATCAACCCTTGAACAAATGATGGATATCACTTCAAAATGTTAATGTTGACCAAAAATCTTGAAGTTTGATTATATTTGGGCCACAATTGACTTTTGACCTAGTATAATTAATTTCCAGGCATTTGAGCAGTTGACTGAGCAAACTTGTTGTTCAAGGCATGAAATTTGGCATGGATGATTTTGAGGACAAATTAGGACCATGGAGAACATTTTGGATCCTTGTTACTCGACTCACACATCTTGCTTAAAATTGAAACCCTAGTTTGAGGTTTATTGCCTTAGGAGGAGAATTTGTCTGGTCAATTCTTGGTCAACCTTGGACAATTGAGGACCTATAGGAGTATGTCTTAAGAGAAATGAGAGGGAAAATTTTGGGGTACAACAAATATAACCTTTCCCATATAATTACCATTTTTCAAACTTTTTAAAGATGCATGGAGTTACTCCATTTTCTAGCTACGGTTCCATTAAATAAATTTGAGCCTTTGTCCATTTATTTGCTACTCTTATCTTAATTCAGCTTTTACAATATTTATTTTATTCTTGATGATGATTTTGAATCAATTTGTTAAAAATGGGTACAACAACAAAGATTTTTTTCTTATGGCTCGTGAATTAAAGGGGAATGTTGCTGGTTATCCCTAAGTTTGGTTAAATTCAGATATGTGGAACTAAGAGGGTCGTGTGCTTTTCAAAAATTTCCAGATAATTAAGTGTTCTCCAGTTAATCTTTTGAGGTGATTGTTGTCTCTTCCTTTTGAATCATAAAAAAAGTAAACTTCAGGCTTCTCCCTATTAAAATATATTTCCCCTCCTGGAGGTAGTGACCTTACAACAAGTTCTTACTCCACCGTTGGCTCTATATTTTTTCCCCAAGTGGTATTGAGATTACTCGAGTTCCCAGTTATACTATAATTTATCATCCTCGTTGTTATCATCTGTTTATATTTGTACGATCAGTATAGACATGACATTCATTCATTCATACTTACATCATATATGTGCATTTTCATTTTTCGACGTTCCTGAGACCATTCACTCTGGTTGTGTTTACCCCCTAAGTAGTGTATTTATTTCCCCAGTATTGTCTTTTCTCTCCCCAATAGAATGTCGACCACAGGCAGAAAGACGTGTATCCCCTCTTGATTCCCTGTCGAGTGTATTCCTCGTGGGGAGGTTTTGCTTTAGTTTTCCCGTTCATATCCAGATAAGGATAAATCCCTGGTTGAGTTTATTCCTCCTTGGGAAGAGTCTTGCTTGACTGTCTCTCTCCAGTTTATCCCTAGATTGAACCTTGTGTTTGACAAATAACTTTTGATTGGATCTCTCCAGGTAATTGAACCCTAGATTTAGAGTGCATTTATTTTTTCACATTTAAAGGCTTCCCCTTTATTTGAAGATATTTACTCCATAAGATTAACGACTAACACTTCTTTTGAAGACCCCCATGCAAAGACTTTATCTCCTCAGTATGAATTTGTTAGCGATTCCTGAAGAAGATCTTAATTTATTCCCCAACAACATTATTTACAAATACTCTCAGAATTATCACTTGACAACAAGTTGTGGTCTCTTTATTTGAGAAGCTTGTGTGTCCCCGGATTTCCTTTTGGACAGAAAATGACAGTCTCTTTTGAGTAGTTCGTCAATTCCCAGAGAAGTTATCCCCAGATATCAAGATTGTTATTTACTCCAACGGATGGTTAATCTCTTCGATATGATCGAGATAGTTTGTTGCGAAGATTGTTATTTACTTTAACGAATGCTTAGTCTCTTAAATATGATAGAGATATCTCATTGCGAAGACTTTATTTACTCCAACCGATGGTTAATCTCTATGATATGATAGATATAGTTCATTGTGAAGATGTTGTTTACTATAATGGATGGTTAATCTCTTTGATATGATAGAGATAGTTCGTTGTGAAGATGTTGTTTACTCCAATGGATGGTTATTCTCTTCAATGTGATAGAGATAGTTTGTTGTGAAGCTTGTTGTTTACTATAATGGATGGTTAGTATCTTCGATATGATAGAGATAGTTCGTTGTGAAAATCTTATCCAAGTGGTTACCTTTTAAGGAGCTTGTCTGTTACCCTTTTCAAGTAGGAGACTCGATTAAAGAAGAAGCGGAGATCCGTTCATCATGGGGAAGCTTATTGTTATCCTTTTCAAGTGGAAGACTTGATTAAAGAGGAAGTAGAGACTCATTCGTCGCGGGGAAGCTTATTGTTATCCTTTTCAAGTGGAAGACTTGATTAAAGAAGAAGCGGAGACGCGTTCATCGTGGGGAATCTTATTGTTATCCTTTTCAAGTGGAATACTTGATTAAAGAAGAAGTGGAGACTTGTTCTTCATGGGGAAGCTTATTGTTTCTCTTGAGATGGCCTTATCATGTTTCTCTTTTCATTTTCTTTAGGCTTTTTCCTAAAAGGGTTGAGTTCTCTTTTCTTTCGCTGAGTTGAGTCAACCTCTCCCCAGTGGACCCAGTCTTTCCTAGAATTTATTTTTTTCTTTTCCCGGTGAGGTTTTATTATACCTTAGAGGATTACCTGTTCTTTCTTGTCCGCATTTAAGCATGTTTTCTATTGTGGCATCTTAGAGCCAAAAATTGTGCATTTTGTATTTAAATACCCCCCATCGTGTCGAGATGAAGACTACGAACTTCACATTACTGGATAGAAGGAACTTAAATAGGGGCATCTGTTGTACCATAATTTTTTATCTAAGATCCCACCTCATTTTGCATCATTTAGAAATTATATCATTCATTTATACATCACTAACATCATAAAAATACATAAGTTTGTCTTGTTGTGTTTGTTTCTCATACAAGATAGGTACGTTGGAGCAAGGAGTCTTCAATTATGAATCACCCAAGGCTTCATCATATCATGGACTTCAAGGATATCTTATCATGCTAAGGATTTCATCATGGTTACAAGATTCCTTTGAAATTGGAAGATTTGAATTCACCTGGAAAAGTCAATTGCCCAAAGTCAAACTTTGACTTTTGAGATTTTTGGTCAATTATGGATTGTCGGAGTTAAATTTCATGAAAATGTGGTAGATATGTGAATTTGATCAAGAGAAATAAATATATTTGAAATTACTTGCAAATGGGGTAAAATTGAAGAATAATGAAAATTTCACAAAGTCCCTAAATTCTCATGTTCAAGTGCACTACTTTGCAAGTTTGTAATTTCTTTATCAAGCCACCATTTCTCTTGCTCTGACGCTCAAAATGAAGATGATATTTCATACTACAACTATGTAAATGAGGGTTTATCTCTAAAAATTCATGGATAAGAAGATATGAGCTCATAAAGCCATGATTTCATTAACCAACACTTAGAGAAAATTTTCTAGCATTTTGTCCTTGTCAAGTAGCTGAATTTATGGCCATTTATCTCCATGATCCAAATTGATTCAGTCCAAGTGATCAACATAAAAGTTTTAGATAATGTTTCAAGCTTTCCAAAAATTCCAGGAGCATGAAAAATATGATGCTTGAGCTGAGAGTTTTGAAGCCACAAAATAGCCATGGAAGAGAGATTTGGAAACCCAATTCTACGCTCAAGTTCATGCACAATTTTGTGCCCAACCTCATAATTCATAAAACTTTTCATTGAGACCTCCAAACCTCAAAATTTATGATGGGTTTAACACTTTGACACTACATTATTCAAGGAGTTCATGCATTTCCCAAGTTCCACACCATAAATGGACAAAAAGCATAAAGTGAATTTTGTCAAAATCTCCAAAAATCTTGGTTTGTAATCTTGAGCATTGCAAACTGAATTTGTATCAGCCCATACTCCATTTAAAACATCTAGAACACTCCATCAAAGAGCATCCAAGAAATTCATACCATTTTTGTTCTTTTACACACAAGTTACAATGCATTTCTTGACACTTTTGTTTGAATTTGAACTAAACCAAGCTCTCCATTGTTTTTACTATTCCAAAGCCTCTCTCTAAGCTCATTACATTCACTATAAACAATGCCTCTTGCCTTATTGCTAAGACACACCAAGTTTGCACATAAAAACCACCATTGTTGCATCCTTCAACCTCAAACACAAAATTCCCAATCCTTGCAAGTTTTTTTGCAAACAAACCATCCAAACACCTTCCATACATCATATAGAAGCTATTATAACCTTAAGTTTGCTTCTGCAACAACCCAATCCATACCTCCATTTCTCACTTTTTGAGTTCTCACATTAAGTTGGTTAGAAAGTTTGAGTTAATTTCAAAGCAAAGTAAGAACGTCAATAGCTTCATTAAGGTCAAAGAAAGCTAAGAGGATCGTCCTTTTACTACTGTAATCACATTTAAACAGGCAACAGATTGACTCTGTTTGGTAAATTTTCTTAACTTTGAACTCATAGTTTAAGCTATCATTTGCACTCATTGTTGAAATTTATTTATAATGTCTACATTTCTTTGAAATCCTTGTAAGAAACTGAGTAACTTTGATCTTTACACTTTTGTATTTGGTTGAGAAATGAAAGAGTTACCATTTTTGGAAGTTTGGGCTTGAGGTTTATGTTGCTGAAAAACTAAAAAATTATTATTTCTTAAAGCAGAAACTGGTTTCGTAAAACAGGGTAACCGGTTTCCAAGGGAAAATTTTGTTTCTGTTTCTGGATTTTTCGCAGCAGAAACCCGTTTCCTGAAATGGGGAAACCAGTTTTCATAGCTGATTTTTGCCTTCCAGCGCCTCAGTCAAGATGATTTCGCAAGGAAATCGGTTTTCCCATTTCTGGAAACCGTTTTCCTGAGACTTTTTACCAAAATATTTTCTTTCAATCACATGCTTTTCCATCCATCTTCAACCCTTTTTTCCAACTTTCCACATAACTTTCAATAACTAAATCAACTCCTTTGGCTTGATTTATTTGCATGCTACTTGATTTATGTGTGTACTTTGATAATATTTGAAAAATATAAAAAAAAACATGTTTTATTTTTTTATTTTATTAAAAAATCCAAAAACATATCTTTTATACTTTCTTTTAAAACTTTCTTGTTGATTTCTTGATCATTCCCAATTTGAATTTGTCTAACATGCCATGTTTTGTCTCTTTCTTATTAACATGATGTTTGTGTATGTTCGTTACCTCATATGATTAATACTTGTGTAAAAAAATCCAAAGAAAAGGGATAATTATGTTGACTTTATAAGTCATGTGCATATGCATTACCTTTTGTATAAAATCCATTTATAAATGTTCACCCTATGTATTCTCATATACTCTAAGGAACCTTTTAAGCCTAAAAAATAATTTTCAAACTTTCACCACTTTCATATAAAAACCTTGAGTTTGTGTCATTGCATTTTCGAACTTCCTTTTTTAACCAAATGCTTCAATATACTTAAGTTTATCAAAACAATTTCAAAAGACTAAAAGTGACTTAACATCACCCAAATCTTTTTGCCACTCGGCTTTTTCAATTTAAAACTTTTCTCGAAGATATTAGATATAAATCTCTTTTATAGTTGAGATATGATTCTCCTATCCCCATAGTAATTATTGAAGTAAATGTGATTCTTTCCACATGAAGATGTTAGTTGGCAACTTGTTGATCTTTATATCCAAGTTAGTATCCCTTCCTTCATAGTGATACAAGATCCATCTTCTCATGCTTGTGGTTGTATTAGTTGAGCTTTCTCTCTAAAAGATGATAAAATATCTCTTTTCTCTTAAAATAAATCACAACAAACCATTTTGATATTTTTATCACAAGCTATGAGGTTTTGATCCTTAATTGGTACGTGGGTATAAGACTATGTATTTCCAAACAAAAATATCATAAAATATACTTCTTTTCCCATCTCCGTACTCATTTAGAAAACAAACAATTTTAAACCAAAAACAGATATTATAAATGGTTCCTATAAAGTACTATAGATACATAAGGTGCTAATACCTTCCCTTTATATAATCAACCCCCTTACCTTAGATCTCTTCCTTATTCTTTGCTTTTAGTCTTTACTCATTGCATTTCATGTTAAAAAAATAGGGTTTCGATCTTTTCCTTTTTTCTTGGAAACGATAAAGTTTGGTGGTGACTTCTTAAGTCTTTGTGAGTCAAGTTTATTCAACAGCTTGGTATCCTCGATTTTTCACCGCGACAGATGTGAAATGCGCATTCCTGAATGGCCCCTTAGATTAAGAAGTTTATGTTTCACAACCAGTTGACTTTGTGAAACAAGACGTAAAAAGAAAAATGTATAGGCTGCATAAAGCCATGTATGGACTCAAACAAGCTCTAAGAGCTTGGAATAAGAAGAAAAATAGTTTCCTAAGAGAGAAGGAATTTATGAAGTTCACAACTAAGCATGGAACATATATGTAAGAAGAATCAAGAGTGAATTGCTTATACTATGTGTTGTACCCAAAAATTTTCCCTCTCATTTCTCAAAGGATCATCCAGGACCCTCAGGTTCGCTTTTATCAAGTTTCAAGTCTTGGATTACAATTTTCCAAGAAAATCATTCACAAGGGCAAAATAGTCAATTGCATACTGAAAAGTCAAACTTTGACTTTTGGATCAAAATCAAGTTTTAAGAATCATATTTCATCAAGGAATGTTAGAGTATGAAGTTTGTTTCATCAAGAAAATCAAAAGTCAAGATTATGTTGAAAAAGTCAAAATTCTAAATACTTAGAAATTTTTCTAAGTGTTTAAAAAATATGATAAATTCAGAACTTTTGGCCAGATTTTTACCATGATGCAAGTTGATTCTGGAATAATTTCTAACACAAGAGTTATAGATCTCAATGAGATCTAAAACATTATAGAACAGAACTTCTTCTAGAAATGCTAATATTTCAAGTTATACATCTTCAAAGACACGTCCCTGAAGCTTAAACATTCAGTAAATTTTGGACCTTTCCAAAACAGGATTTAGTTAGAACTTTTGTGCCAATTTTCATGTAGATCCAGTCATAATTTGCAAGAGTAATTCAAAGAGGATTTACAAAGCGTATTATAAGCTTTCTGGAAAGTCTGAGAACTCCCTCAGAACATGCTGGAGCAAAGAGGTTCAAAGATCAGAAGTTGGATGTTTGTTCTAAGTTGCGCTGATGCTGAACTTCTGACCCATAATTAAGCTATATGCATAATCTCATATTGCAGGATTTATGGGTTGATAAATCTCATCATCATTTAATGCTCACAACCACTTTTGAGTTCTTATCCAAAGGATTTCTCCACGTGTGGCATAGAATTACATTGTTGTCCTTGAAAAAGCAAAATTTTGTACAAGAGTATGTTGGGACCATGCTTTTCTTTTGCTTTTGAGGATACTTTTCCTTAATTCATGCTTACAAATCCAGTTTAGGCACGGCTATAAGCTGCTAACCACCATACTTGTTTAACTTGCTTCAAGAACAAGTCAGCGCCCTAGCATGATGGTTGTACTATTAACTTCTCCAAGCTACAAAATCCTTGCCTATAAATTAAAATTCATTTGCAACTGTAAAGGTGTCGAAAAATAGAAAAGAAAAAAGCTTTGAAACCTTGCAAAAAATTCCAGAAATCTGAAACTGCAAACACAAATATAAAACCTGCTAGCTTTTGATTCTTTCATTCAAACTCCAATTTCCCTCAAGTGTTTCTTGACAAAATCATCCATACAACTTCTAATATACATTTAGAAGTTGTCCCAACTTCTGTTTTCAGACTATAACACGTTCTCCATCAGCCTCCACCTCAAAAAGTTTGAACTTTGCTCCTTAGTTGTTCCAGAATTTTCTAGCCATTCATAGCCCAATATAAAGGTTGTTCCAGCCTGCTGAGCACGTGAGGAAGTTGATCAGAATATTACAAGCAGTCAGAACCAGGCTCTAGTCCACAGAAACTTTTCCAACTGCAAGGTAAGCTTCTGCTGACTCTCATCATATCACTTAAGCATTATTAAACTTGCATATCCAAAATACAATGTAGACATCCTGATTTTGATGTTGTACATATTCTGAGGTTTTATGTATTTTCTGCCTAAGTAGGGAGAATATCAGTTCAGAACTTCTTAAAGGAAATTAGGATTAGCATATACATGTTTGTTTCTGATTTACAGTCTTGACATCTTTTTTATGTTTTCGAAATCATGATGGAAACCTGTCATAACTGTTGTGTTTGCATTTTCTATTTTGTTGAGAAATTATTAAGTTGTAGATGTTCTGATTGGCACGGGAAGGGAAATAAAGCTCATCATCAGAACTTACCTTGTGTCATATGTTTATGTTTTTGCTTTTAATCCCGGATGTATAGCCACCCCAGTGGTAGATAGTATGTTCATAAGACGTCAGTGTTAAGGGTCTTGAGTTCTAGCCCCAGAAACAACTTTTTTTATGTTTATTTCCTGACTTTTTACCCCATTAATTGGATCAGAATTTCTAGATCAATCCCTTTAAATTGCTTATCAAAACATTGATCCTGGACCAGAATTTCTAGACACTCACACTCAACAACATTATCACCTCACTCTCTCAAACAACCAGAACTTCTGACTTGCCAGTGATATTAGAACTTCTAGGTTTCCAGCTATAACCAAAATTTCAAAACTCTCAACTAGCAAAATTCTGACCTTCCAATAACATTAGGACTTCTGGGCTTCCAGTTGCATCAGAATTTCTAGGGTTTCACTTATTCCTAGCAACTCCAGAATTTTAGTATGCCCGGACCAGAACTTCTGACCGTCCCTTTTCTGCTAACATTTTCCTTCTGACTTGTAGCACGCTAGAGTCAGAGCTTCTTACTTCAGCCATACGCTGATTCCGACTCCTTTTCCCCTTGTTATTTTTTACCATCATTTTATTTTCATTAATCAAAAACACCAAAAATATTTTATATTCGCATACTTTATTTTATCTCTTTTAAAACTCGAAGATCAAAAATATTTTCTTAGACGAACTTATTTCTTTTCTTAACAAAAACAAAACTAGTCCATTTTATATTTATTGTACATAATTTCAATATGGTTGTAATAGATAATTAGGTTTGATTTCTTGCAAATCCCCATTTGTAAATTTGTATACCCCCTCCCCTAATGATGTAATAGCCTAGAAATTTTACTTTCCGCAATTTATCGCCTTATATAAATATTAGTAATTAGGGTCTGTATGTAAAGACTAAAATCAACAATTAGTAAACCCTAATTCAAGATAAACATTGCATGTAAATCAAACACACTTGCACACTTGCACCCCTAGGGTAATTCCATTTGTTTCCTTACAAAAATGGCCATGTTATGCATGTAAGATGTCTTAGCAAAAAGCAATCAAAAATACAAGATCATAGTCCCTCGATGACGCTATAAATGTTGCCTTTCTAAATGATCTTAGTCCCTCAAAGAGAAATGCTAAGACATCTTACAATATTTCTATCACGACTATACGATGACCCATGTCCGTCCCTTTACATCCAAAGATAATGCTTCTTACCAAATAAATTGTAAGATAGCAATATCAAAGGAAAGGAAGAAATGAACAAAGACTTTTGAGTAGGTAGATTGTTCCTAGTTGCTTGCTCACTTTCAAAACAAACATCCTTGCTTATTTCCAAACACTTTCAAAACACTTTCAAAACACTTTCAAAACACTTTCAAAACATGAAACATTTTCAAAAGTCCAACACTTTGTATACGTTCTTACGAACGAGAACTACTACAAAGTTTGCCTAAACGAAGGCACCTTTTTTAAAAATACTTTCAAAAACCATACAAAGCACATTTTCAAACAAAAGCAAGTGATCTAGTAAGAAACTAATAGCCCATAGATAACTATAGATGAAAAGGGTGCTAACACCTTCCCTTTTCATAATCTACCCCCTGAACTCAAGAAATAATCTCAAAGGTACTTCTTGTTCTTTTCAGCCTTTCCTTTTGGATAAAAGAAAAGTCGGTGGCGACTGTTGCTAACCGCAACATTTGCGATAAAATGAAAAACATCCCAAGTCAGTTCTCTCACCGTATAACATAACTGGCGACTCTGCTGGGGAGTTACTTAAAAGTGGGGTTACCTTAGGGATAAATCACCTTTATTTGCTTTCATTGTTTGAATTGTTTGCTTTACATTTTGGTTCCTTGTTTGGGCTTCTTCTAATCCTCTACCCGGATTTGGGATACCTTATAGGTAAGTAGCATTACATTGTGGAAACTGTGTGGGGTATACCGACATGTTCTAAGCAATAGCTAGGTTAGTGTGACAAATTTATGGGTATCGGTAGCCCTTGAATAGTCAAGGAGAATACGGGGCCGCTGTGTGGTGTCATGAAGCACTAACTGACTTTAAAACCTTTACTTGACCAACTTTGGCCATTAGGAAGTAGTGAGATAACCGGCTTTGGTGCAGTCTAAAGTTGGTTGATACTCAATACTACACTCATTGAGATCAGACTTCTCAGGATATTTTGGTTTCCATTAAAGATGTTTCCGCTGAAACCATGCCCGACAAGAAAGGTCAGTGATATTGAGATCCCTTAGAACCCGGTTACTATTTCTAGAACAGGTTTGAGCCAACTAAACTTCAAGAGGGTACTTACCTATGAGACTCCATGCAAGCTTAAAACTAAGGACTTGTTTGTCTTTGTGTGTATATATTTACTTTTGCATAACATCATAAACATCATAACATCATACTCATTCTCACTAACCATTTCAAGGATTATTGGGATTTATCTTTGTTCTGTTTTGTAGGACATGGCTTCTATTTGAAAGAAAACCATTCAAGTCAATATTGTAAGAATTCCTTCTCAACTAAAAGAGCTAGCATCAAGGGTCCCTGAGAATTCTTCATTCACCGAAAGACATGGTTGCCTCCTTAACTTGGTTACCTCTAACACAAATGAAGATATGATGAAGGTGTTGTTCTAGCTCTTTGATCCTCTACATCATTGCCTCACTTTTCCCGATTATCATCTTGTACCTACTCTAGAAGAATTCTCTAAAATCTCGAGGATTCCTATTCTCAATCATCTACCTTTCAATGGTACGGAAAGAGATCCAATACCTGAAGAGATTGCCCGAGCAATACACTTGCAACAATCTGATATCACGACTAATTAGGAAATAAGGAGTGGTGTCCAAGGTTTCTTAGCCAAGTTCTTGTTTGAGAAAGCTCAAGATTGTTGGAACTCTTTAGACTTACAAGATTTTGAAGAAATCTCGGCCCTTCTCATCTATTGGATGGTTTTGTTTCCAAACTGTTGTACCCCAAAATTTTCCCTCTCATGTTTTCAAAGGTCTTCCCTTACATGGTTGGTCACAAACCCTTGCCTAAGAAAAAAGAAAATTTTTGAGTGGTGCTTTAAGTACCTTTCGATTGGCATTCTGAAAGACCCTTCAATTGGTATTCTGAAGGAGCCTTTCGATTAGCATGGAAAATGCTTCGATTGGAATTATGGACAAGCACTTCAATTGGCATTATGGACAAGCACTTCGATTGGCATTGTGTCAAGGCCTTCGATTAGAATTCTGAAATACCTTTTCGTTTGGCACCCTGGGCCAAGCCTTTCAATTGGCATGCCAAGGAATCCTTCGATTTAGCATTGTGTCAAGGCAGCTTCGACGGGAATGTTAACCATGTCCTTCGATTAGCATGAACATCACCTTTTGATTGGCCTGTTAACGAAGCCTTTCGATTGGAATTTTAATTAGTACCCTTCGATTGGTATCTGAACAAGATCTTTCGATTGGCGTAGCAAAGGACTCTTCGATTGATATTTCAATAAATACCCTTCGATTGATATTTGGACAAGGGCCATTTGAAGAACTCCTTCCAGGCCATTCGGAAGAGGCCATCAAGAGGGAACTAAAAAAAAACATGTCCAGGTACACTGAACATGAGAAAATGGCATGTGTCCCTTGCAAATATAGAAATAATTAAATGTTGATTGTGGACTCAATTATTTGAATTAAAGGCCAGATTCTTGCCTTGTTTGCTCCCAACCCTACAAGAGCTGATTCGACCAGGGTGATCCTTTTCGAATTAAGCAATAGAAGCATTCAGAAGGCCCATTCGAAGGGCACATAAGAAGTCCATTCGAAGTAGGCAACTCAAGACCAATCGAAGAGCATGGCCTGGAGGCATTCGAAAATCAAAGGTGTCCAGGTTCATTCAAGATTCCAAAGAGACATGAATATTTCAAAAAAGGAAATCTTTTAATATGTCTGATTCTTGTCTCATGGCTTTAAAGACCTGTTTAATTGGTTGTCTCTTGTCGTTACTAGACCATCATACTCCTATAAATACAAGGGCAAGCATACATTACAGGGGGACGAATGAACAAAAACGAAAAAGGAGAAAGAAAAAACAGGGAGGATTTGGAGATACGCTGCCCACAAACCCACCAAAGGTTATCAGCATTTTCATAAGTAATCCAAGCCAAAGCAGCCACTCAGCAAACATCTTCACACCCAGAGCCACAGATCATACATCTTTAATTGGTAAGGGTTTGCAAAACCAAAATTGCACCTTCATGACATTTAAATACACATTGCATATGTATTCTTGTTATTACTGATTATGTTGCATGTAAGCTGAAGCGCAAAGATGAGATCGTGCCATTGTTGGGGCACGATCTAAGTTTCTCCTTCGAATCTCAGGATAAAACAAACCCAGACCCAGATTCAGCAGATTCCAATTAAGGAAGGATTCGAATTGGGAGGAGATTCGAATCAGGGGGGTAAAATCCCCCCTGGATCTTTAACGTTTGTCTCATTTCGCAGGAAATATCTTCTCAGAATATTGTTCAGATCTTCGAAGCTTAGCAGCTTAGCTTCGAACTGGATTCAGGGTTCCCAGATCGAAGGATGACATATCCAGATCGAACACCCCCAAAGTGCAGCCCCTCATGCACCTTCGATCAAGCCTATTCACTGGATCAAAAGACAGCCCACACCTCTTTCGATCCAGGCCTCCAGAATTATACATTTTTTTGATTCACTGCCTGTTTCCTTCGATTTCATCTTTGTTTTGACTATTTTATTTCTTTTTTTTAATCAACATAAAATCAATTAAAAGAAAAACCATAAAAACATTAGGCTAGTTTTTTCTATTAAATTAACTTTGTCAATTAATCATTTAATTATCTTAACATTTTCTCAAAAAAACTAAAATTAAGAAGATTTAGATCATTTTTCCCAACATAAAATAAAACACAAAAAGATTTTATTCTTAGGATTTTTAGAGGTTATGTTCAGATTCGCGCGCGTTTATTTTATTGTAACTGCCTACTGGTTTGTAATAGCTTAACTAAGACTTTTACACTTTACTGCTTTATTCCCCCAATTTTGGACATGTAAATAATCCCCCTCCCTGAAGCCTTGTAATAGCGTAGGATTTACAATTCCCGCACTTTAAATTCATGTACATATATTAACTGTTTAGATGTATGCTAACTAGGATTACATGACAAGATCTATCTTGACTTAAAATCAACAGTAGCTCACCATGACATGTAAAGATAATATAAACTGAAAATTGACACACTCGCACATGCCACTCTTAGGGTACGCCTCACTTGGTTGCCTCGAACTTGGTCATTGAGTATAGGATGTTTTAGAGGTCACCCTTTTGTCCAAAGATCATAAGATGCCTCGAAACAGTTGCCTCAGATAAAATGATCTAAGACATTAGGGTTACCACTAAGGCGTCCTAACATTGCTTTAGTGACCATACGTCCCTTAATCGAATTGACCCGAAAACTCCAACGACGGTGCTACCTACTCTTCAATAGTGGGATAACATTGTCTAAGGGACATTTTCACAGTTTAATTCCTTTTTGAGTAGGTAGAGGTTCTTAAGTACTTGCTCCTTTTAAAAACAAAACAAAACTTTTCGCACTTACACTCTCTTTCAAACAAAAACTCTTTTCAAACCCATAATCACAAAGAAAAGCAAACTTTTGAAAACATAGTGAGCAAGTACCTAAGAGCTCGTGGATAACCACAGATAGAAAGGGTGCTAACACCTTCCCTTTCTATAATCTTCCTCCCGAACCCGAGAAACATCTCGAAAAGGAAATTTTCTGTGCTTTTGTCCTTTCCTTGTTGGATAAAATAAAAGACGGTGGCGACTCTTGCTTACAGCGACATTTTGCAAAAACAAACGCAAACGCGAACCAGCATTCCAAAACAGTCAGTTCTCATTCCCATCGATCACAGAACTGGCAACTCTGCTGGGGAGTTTATAAGTGAGGTGTACCTTAGGATTAGATCACTTGTGTTTTCAATTGTATGCTTTGTATGCTTTAATTTTGTGGGCTTGTATCGGAGTTCTATAGATCCTAACCCGGATCTGGGGGTATCCTTTTTAGGTAAGTAGCAATAAACTGTGAGGGATCTGTCCGGCATAGACCGACATGGATGAAGCAGTAGCTACGTTGGTGTGGCACCTTAGTCTGGACCGATATCCCTTGTGTTGAAACGAGGAGAATATGGGTCTTCTAAGGAGTCATTAAGCACCAACTGACCTTAGAACCTTAAATTGACCAACTTGGCCATAGAACAGTAGCAGTATGCTACACTCATTGAGACTAAACTCTCGCGATGATTCCGACCGCAAGAAAAGGTTGCTAAACTGGAATTATGACCGATTGAGGGTAGTCAGTGATATTGAGATCCTCTAGAACCCGGTTACTATTTTTAGGACAGGTTTAAACCAACTAAACTAAAAGAGGGTAATGCCTAAACTCCATGCCAGCCTAAACTTAAGGCTGTTTGTGTGACTTGTGTGCCTTCAAACTTGAACTACTTGCACATTCTTGTTATCTGACAATATGAGTTCCTTGTAGGTTTTGTTTACAGTCCTTATCCAATAATTTGGACTTATTGCAGGGTTTACTTACATCACCTCACGCTTTTGCTTAAACGCATAGCATACACATCATAACATCATGCCTTAACATTTCCTTAACCATTTCAAGGATCTCAAGGGTTTGTGATGCAGGTTGTGGTAAATCAAAAGTCTAGCAAGGGGCAAAGGGGATTTATTTTCCTCTAGCCAATGCCATCTAGAGATCAAAACATAATAACTTGAGTCAGGGGCTATGACCCACTCGATATGGTGATCTTGACTCTTGAAGAAGGACTCTTAATGACACGAAGTTTCTTCTATCAAATTCTAACAAGTTTCTTGTTTACCCTGCGAGATCCTTGAAAACATTGCATGCATATATCATACATATCATTGCATAACAGGTCTTCCAGTAGAGTTCTCTCATGTTCTCGCTGTTTATTTCAGCAATGGCTCTCCAACAAGACAACCAAGATCTTCATACTCAAGAGACTCAGTTCAGGGAAATCTTCCTAAACCTATCCAAGGGGCAGGAAGAGTTGAGAACACTCCTCATGGGGAATTTGGTCAAGAAAATTCCTGAAGACAATAAGGACGAACGGCTGGAACAACTGCAAGCTGAGTTCAGTGCCATGAAAACCCAAATGCTGGGGAAGATGGCTCTTATCCAAGGCTTAGCTCGGGAACAAGAAGAGCTGAGAACCATTATCAACCCGCTTCATCAAGACAGATACAACAACATGAAGCAAACAGTCAAGGCCATGGACCAAGTCATTAATCAACTTTCGAGAAGTCAAAGGTTTGGTTTGATGAAGAATAGACCTCTCCAAGTTGCTACTACCTCAAGGGTCCAACAAAAACCTTTCCATAAACAACGGGTTAATCAGAGGCCGTTTACCAAGCTCAACATGCCGCTGTCCCAAGCTTTGCAACACCTGTTGAGATTGAATCTGGTGATGTTGGTAGGACCTCATCCGAATCCTAAGACTTTTTCACCCAACTACAATCCTGATGCAAGGTGTGCATACCATTCTAACAGTCCGGGGCATGATACTAAAGACTGTTGGAAGTTGAAGTACAAAATTCAAAACCTGATTGATAAAGGAGCATTGGAATTCACACAAGATGGTCATGCTGAGTTCTTCTACCATCCCTCCAAGGTTCACCATTTGAAGTGACAAGTCCTAAGACGAGAAGACTTTTTGTTCATTAGAATTTTCAATTTGTAATTTTCTTTTGATTGTTCAAACATTTATTCATGTCAAACTTTGTTACTTTATCAACGCATTGCATATGTCTGTTTTGAATCAATCCATTCATATTCACTATATTCAAATTGCTTTCATTTTTTTGTGATGATCAACTCTCGATTAAAAAATTCTAAACCTTTTGAGGGAGGATGACAAAAACGATACCACGATCTTTACAGTATGCTTTTGAATAGACCCCCGCTGACGATGTACAGGCGTTGTTTCAAATCCTAAACAGTGGAGTTATAAGGAAGATAATCCCTAGTCAACCCCTTTGAGCCAAAGAAGTTGGAGTTTTTCTTTTCATGAATTAAAACCCTTAATTACAACCTGGGGCAGGGTAGTTCTCTCAGTTGATCCAGGTGCACAATGAATGGCATCAAAGAAGTCCTTCCGAAACAAAAGACGGTGATGGTTCCCTATAATCGTCAGGACAGGCAGTCGTTATCTCTCAAAATAAAAGCCCAATAAGTCAAAACCTATGAAGGAGACTTACAAAAAAAAATGGGGCATCCCGCTGACTGTAATCACAAAGGAAACAGTTCAGGCAAAAGACAGGGATTATAAAATCAAAAAGAGGTCCTAAAAACTCTCAACAAAATGACTGCCTGTTCAAAATAAATTGTCAGTATCCGAACCATCACTGGTATATCAGAGCAAAGACTCAAACAAGATCTAATGCACGATTAGCTGAGTTTAGGGTCGAAGAACATCACGGAGAACGGGTGGGTACAAATAAAATTTGAGCCTTTATCCTTTGTTTCTTAAACTGTGAACCAGGCCACGTTATAACCCTTAAAAAGTCCTAGCTGAAGCATGGGTTAGTTCAAAGCATACTGTTACAAAAGGTATCCTGACTCCTGTAGGGCTTGCTGTAAATCCTGAGTTGACATCACATTTTACAAAATTTGCCTGTTTTACTGAAAAAATGCATTTTCAAAAACTTCAAGACAGACATAAGCTTTGCATTCTTAAAATAACATTATTTGCATATGACTATTTGTTCAAATAGCAGGGAAATTCGCACGACGAATATCTAGGGAACAAAAACCTTTTCAATAAAAAAGGATCACCTCAAGTGGAAAAACACTTCCAATCAAGGGGCACGGCATGATCATTGTCCATCATTTGGGGCAGTCAAGTCAAGATTCAAGGAATCTCTCAAAATGCGAAATAGCCAGGGGCAAATCTCCATCAGAATCACTTGGGGCATTGGACATGAATTCCAGCAACGAATCTTGCATGATCAAACACCTTCTGGTAGTATGGCAACACGACACTACTGACAATGGCAACTCCCTACACTCTGAGAGCGTGGACATAGTCAAAAAAAGTACTACGCATAATCAAAGACCCGCTAGGTTGACCGGCCTAGGCAAAAATAAGGGCTTCCCGGCGAACCAAAAGGGTTCGGGCAAAAATAAGGGATGAAAATGAAAAAATCTATACACCCAGCAAGTCGAAAACCTGAAAAGGCGACTTGGGCAAAAAAGGGTATCCCGATGGACTGAAAACCCGAAAGGGCGGCCCAGGAAAAAATTAGGGATCAAAGCGTACGACTATGTCCCGTCATCTTGTCACTTTCCTACCAGAAGAAGACTTGTCATTTCAATCGAAAGATACCAAGCACCTCATAGGTGGGGATAATACTCGATCCACAGGGCCTCCGCAGGCACCTTCTCCCGCAAAAAAAACAGGGGCAAATAAGAAGTGTCTGAACTGTACAAGTTGCTCTGTCCACCAGGTACCAAGGTATATATTCAGCTGAAGAATATGGCTAAGATACTTTCACTCCCCGCAGAGTAAGACAATAATGATAGCTCCCTCAGCTGAGACTTGCAACTATGAATGAATCAGCAATACTCTCCTCAAGCAGAGTTGGTCTACCATCAGCCCTAAAAAGGTTGGGTATCCCCAGAAGATCTTAATATTCCCTAGCGGAGTATAAAGATATTCCCCAGCAAGCATAAGAGTATCCCTGGCAGTCTTAATATTCCTCAACAGAATATAAGAATGTTCCCCGGCAGAATGCAAGATACCCCCAGTGGAGCCATTTCCCCAGCGCAGTCTAAAAAAGTTTCCCCAATGGAGTTGAATCATCTTCCCCAGTAGATTCTGGAAGCTTATCCCCTGCGAAGCACAAATAAGTCCCCCCAGCCAAATTCATAAGGTTATCCTCACAAGAACCTAACTGGGTTATCCTCAGCAAATTGCAACTGAAAGATCATCCCCAGCAAAGTTCTTTCTTTCTCCCCAGAAGGACTTCTATCCTTAACAGGTTCAATATCACCAGCAACGGTAATCTATCCCCAACGGAGTTTATCATCAAAATTCCCAACAGAGCTTATCAATGGAATCCCCAGCGGAGTTTATCGTTAAAATCCCCATCAGAACATCTCTCCCGCACAGAGTAATTCCCCAGAGAGTAATATCTTCACCGTGTTTATTCCCCAACGAAGTTCCTCTCTCCTGCAGGTTTATTCTCACAACCATCTTCGGTCATCATCCCCAGCGGAAACGAAGAACTCAACTCTATTCTCCAGCAGCTCCGGGATTTATTTTCCCCAGCTAAAACATCACATTCCCATACATCATGATACATGCATATATGCATCATACGAATATGTTGTACCCCAAATTTGCTCTCTCATTTCTTCAACATTTCCTCATCACTAGACCCTTGGAGTTCAAGAACAAGTTAGGGTTTGAGTTTGCACAAATATGTTTTGACCTAAAATTCCCAAAATGACTTTCATGCTTCATGTTGGACTCACAAGTTTATCCATACTAAGTTTCAAGCCTTGATTCCAATCTTTGCCCAGTCAACTGGACAGTTGACCTAGAAATCAGTTGTATTGGGGAAAAAGTCAACTATGGCCAATTGACAGTCAAACTTCATAATTATTGACCCACATCAACATATTAAACTCATATGGACCATTTGATCAAGTTTGGATCACAACTCCACAAGAAATTTGATCAGATCACCAAAAGGGCAAAATGGTCATTTTTAGGGTTTTGACTGCACAAAGGCAATTTTTGACTGTTTGACCTAGCCAATGGCAAACCAAACTCACATATGGACTCAAGGACTCAATGACATGGTCTTGACACATTCAACAAGTTCAAAAGATCCCAAATGCACAAGATTGACAGATGAATTTTCCAATCAACTGATCAAATTTGACTGTATACTGAAAAGTCAAACTTTGACTTTTTGGTCAAAATCAAGTGCCAAGATCCATTTTTCATCAAGACATGTCAAAATTATGAAACTTATTCATCAAGAAACCAAAAATTACAAATTAGGGTTTGAAATGAAGAAATTTCATAACTTAGAAATTTTCTAAGTTATGAAATTTCCTAATTTTTTCCTAACTTTGTCCCATTTTTTCATTAAGATGTATTTGGATTCAAACAAAACTCAAAACATGAAATTTATAGTCCACTGCAAAATCTACAACTTTTATTCACAAAGTTTCCTCAAAAGAAGCTTGTAGCTCAAGTTATGATTTTTGGAATAGGGTTGCAAAACATTCTTAACTTAGAAATTTTTTGACCTATTTTAGGCAGGATTTTTGCCCAACTTCATGGCCACTTTTCACATGCTTCAACTTGGAATTTCAACTTGCATTACAAAAATGGATTGTATTACACATTCCAAGCTTTCCAAATTGTCCAAGAACTTCTCAAACACCCTTGTGGTTAGGGAGAATCGAATTTGTGAAGATGGGCAAAAGTCACTTTGTTCATAAGCCAATTACATGTTCATAACATTGCCATTTTCAAGTCAGCATGTTCCAAGCTAGGTTACAGGCCTCTAATCCCATTAACACTCAATAATTTAATGTCAATCCTTTGTGTTCAAGCCTTATTTTGTGTGTTTAACCATTACTTGCAAGATTAAGCCATATTTGGAAAAAGCATTTTAGCCATTTTTGAAAAGATCAACTTTATGTCAAAGTCCATATCTTTGAAGTACAAGGAAATCTTTGAGGCACAAGTTCATGAACAAATTCCACTGATCAAGGAGAGAAAGTGCAGCATTCTTAAGGGGCCTGTATGAGCCTATAACTCAACTTGACAACTTTTGCTTAAGGAGGAAGAAACATTGCAAAAGAGATCCAACATGGAGTTCCTGTCAAGACAAGCCTAAATAAACTTCATGAGCACTTCCCAAACATCAAACCAAGTTTGAAACACGACCAAACCATCTCTCAAACCTCCATATACAGAAAATCACCATTTTTCTGCAAGAAACAGGGCATTCTGCATTTTGACTTGGCCAGCATCATTCCATCGTGCGTTTTCATCCAAACCAGTTCAAATACATTCCCTACCACCCATTGAAGCTGTCCCAAGCCTTAGATACAAGTTGTAACAGCCATAGCCAAGTGTGCCATTTTCAATTTTCTCTCTTGCAGGTTGACTTCCATAGCTTGATACAGTAAGATTCAAGGCACACCAAGCATAGGAGAAGGTTCTTGGGATCTCAAGCAAGCTGTACAAATCCTCAAACTTCCTTGAAAGTACCTCCATTGTTGAACACGACTCAAGCTGAACAGGTAAAAGTTTGAACTTTTATCTCTCTATCCAAGCATATCTAGGCTTAGGTTTGTGAAGAAAGTATGTCCTATTCATGGCCCTGAAGCTACCCATATCCTCACTTTTCATTTATGTTGTGTGTGCTGAGAGAATTTTGAACCTGAACATTGGAAAAAACTTAGGTCAGAAATTGGGGGAGAAGAAATTCTCTCTCATTTCTCAGAGTTAGAACGACTTTTTTATATATTTGGAATCGTGACAAGTTGCTCTACACTTTTGATGTTGTAAGTCTTTGTTAAAAATCAAGGAATCAGAAGTTAGCAGGTTGAGAAGGAAATGCGCGTTTTCTTTGTTTGAATGTTGCTGGAGGTTGAAGACAACTCCCTTTGGGCTGGGCCTGGGTTATTTTTCTGTTTGCACCACTATTTTCCACTTACACCCCCTTGGCCCATTGTGTGTTTTTTTAATCATTTTTTACTTTTTATTTTTTCTTCTGACTTATTATTTTTTGTCAAAAACATAAAAAATATTAAAAATATTTTTTCAACCATTTTTGCATTTTATTTGGATTTTATTTGTTTTATTTGAACTTGTATATACAAATAAATATAATACTTTTATTTAAAACATTAAAAATAATGTGAAAAGATATACTTTTAGTTATTATTTTTATTTACATTTTTTGAAAACATTTTCTAAAAAATATACTTTTTTTGATAAATAATAAATATTTTATTTTTGTATATATTTGGTATAATTAATATATAATATAAATACTTATATATTTATTAGAATATTTAGGATAAAAATATAAAAATAATACATTTTTATTTTTATTAATATTTAATCTCAAAAATTACTTTTTTACAATATACTTCCCTTTTATTTATTTTTTGTATATAATTAATAAATATTGTATATAATATAAATAATAAATACTATTTATTTACAAAATTAGGGTTTTGCCCTAAACCATGAAAATATCCAAAAATTAACCTTTTTTATTTTTATTTATATGTTACATGAAAAATACTTTTACATACATATAAAACCATGTTTTGTGCATTTTGCATATTTATTGTATTTATTTAATTATTGTACAATTAAATAACTTGTATATTCAATTTGGATTGTAATAGTTTAGATTTAAATTTCTTGCTAAATATCCCCATTTGAACATTTGTACCCCCATCCATATAATTATGTTGTAATAGTTTAGGACTTTAAATTTCGCATTTTTAAGCTTTCTAAATATGCCATGATAGACTTAGGGTTTGTATGCAAAAATCAAAAATAACAAATAGCTTGACCTAATTCAAAGACAAAAAAGCATGAAAATGGACAACACCAATCACACTTGCACCCCTAGGGTTACTCCACTTGTTGCCTTCAATAAATGTGCCATGTTGCATGTTGGGTGTCTTTGGCAAAACAAAAACGATTCAAATGATCATAGTCCCTCGATGATGCTTTCGAAAGTTGCCTAAACGAAATGATCATAGTCCCTTCAAGCAAAATTGTCAAAGACACTTGGCACCATTGCATTCATGGTCCATACGATGACCCGCACCTGTCCCGTTAACATCCTAACGCAAGATTGCCCACCAAATACAATGGTGGAACAAAATTGTTAAAAGGGTTAAAACATGAGAAAAACCTTTGAGTAAATTTAGGGGTAGACAACTCTTAGTTACTTGATCAAACTTGCAAAACACGCTTGCCTACTTTTCAAAACCATACTCCACAAACACTTTCAAAACAAACTTCCAAAAACATTTGAAACATCTTTTCGAAAAGATACATACCTTTGTAAAACATTCGAGTAAAGAATTATTACAACGGTTGCCTAGACAAGGCCTCTTTTTCAAAACATTTTCAAAACACACACACACACACCACCATTTCAAGCAATTGAAAATCAAAGGCAAGTGATCTAAACAAGTAACTAAGAGCCCATGGATAACCATGGATGAAAAGGGTGCTAATACCTTCCCTTTTCATAATCTACCCCCCGAACCCACGAAACATCTCCAAAGGTTTTTCCTGTGCTTTTTAACCTTTCCTTTAGGATAAAATAAAAAGTCGGTGGCGACTCTTGCTAAACCGAACAAGTGCGAATACAAACGCAAAAACTCAAGTCAGTTCTCCCACCGTATCACAGAACTGGCGACTCTGCTGAGGATTTAATTCAAAAGTGGGGTTACCTTAGGGTTTTAGATCACCCATACATGCTTGCTTTGATTGCTTTGATTGCGTTATCTTTTGGGTCCTTGTTTGGGTTTGTTGTAAATCCTACACCCGGATTTGGGGGCACCTTTTTAGGTAAATAGCAAAAAAACTGTGAGGGAACTGTGCGGGGTATACCGACACGGTTGAAGCAGTAAGCTATGTTAGTGTGACGTATTTGTGAGTACCGGTAACCCTTGAGTTCAATCAAGGAGAGTACGGGGCCGCTGAGTGATGTCGTGAAGCACTAACAAACTCTTAGAACCTTAATTGACCATCTTAGCCTTTTTAGGGGTAGTGAGATGACCGACTTTGGTGCAGTCCGAAGTTGGTAGATACTCGATACTACACTCATTGAGGGTTGTTTTCTTGGAATATTTTGGTCGCAAGTTAAGTGGCTAAACCAAAACAATGAACACAGAAAACAATCCAATGATATTGAGCTCCTTAGAACCCGATTTCTATTTTAGGACAGGATGAGCCAACTAACTTCAAGAGGGTACTTACCTACAAACCCCATGCAAGCCTAAACCTAAGGACTTGTTTGCTTTGTGTGAATATGATTACCTGTATATACACTCACTTGCTTTCGCATACATGTACATAACATCATGACATCATACCATAGCATTTTTCAATAACCTTTTCAAGGATCCCGAGGGTTCTTTTGATGCAGGGTTACGTTGAACCAGACGTCTAGCAAAGGGCAAGAGGTTTCTCATCTAAAAATGCCATCAAAGATCAAGTGCAACAACTTGAATCAGGGGCTATGACCCACTTGACATGGTGAGCTTGATTCTCGTGGAAAGGCATCCACCGTTGCAAAGTTCTCCAATCAAAGACCGAAGTTCAACCTCTAACATTCTCTTGTGTTTACCCCAAGAGATCCTTGAAAACATTGCATATATATCATACATATCATTGTATAACAGGTTTCTCCCATACAGGTCTCCTTATCTTCTTACTGTTTATTTCAGTAAGATGGATATGGAACAAACGGTGAAAGATCTCCAAGCTCAAAATGCTCAATTCCAATAAATGCTTCTGGCTATGGGTAAAGGGCAAGAAGATCTGAAAGCTCTCATTCTCAAGGACAAGGGGGTCAGTCTTGAAGAAGACCACAATTTGGGGATTGAGGAAGCTGACTACTCCGAAGAACAATATCCTCCCACTGATGACAAGTACAAACAGTTGGAGGATCGCCTCAATGCCATGGAGGTCCAACAAGTACCTGGCTTAGACTTAGGAGACTTGGGTTTAGTTCCTGGATTGGTCATTCCGCCAAAGTTCAAAGTCCCTACCTTTGCTCTGTATGATGGAGTCTCTTGCCCTAAGATGCATCTAAAGTCTTATGTCCGCAAGATTCAACCATATGCAACTGATCCAAAGCTTTGGATCCATTTCTTCCAAGAAAGTCTGGTAGGGGCTCAACTTGAGTGGTTCTATCAATTGAAGAGTTCTCGCATCCACACCTGGGAGGACTTAGCTAGGGCCTTTTACAAACAGTATCAGTACAATGTTGATCTTGCACCAACTCGTGTGCAATTGCAGAACATGACCATGGGTTCTGACAA
Source organism: Vicia faba (assembly GCA_948472305.1). NCBI lineage: Eukaryota > Viridiplantae > Streptophyta > Magnoliopsida > Fabales > Fabaceae > Vicia > Vicia faba. The sequence goes on from OX451739.1 coordinate 260,951,256, forward strand.
GAACTTCAAAGGGTATGCTCAGAGATGGAGAGATTTGGCTAGTAGGGTGCAACCCCCTTTAACTAACAGAGAGCTGATTGACATCTTCATGGGGACTTTGACAGGGCCTTTCTTCAATCACTTAATTGGAAGCTCTTCAGCTGGGTTCACCGAGCTAATACTAACCGGCGAAAGGGTCGAAGCTGGCATCAAAAGTGGGAAGATCCAAGGAGCTACTCCCTCTGATGTTCAGAAAATCCCCTACAATGGGAAGAAAGAGTCCAATGCAATGACTGGTCAAAAGAGTCGTCTTGATCAACATGTTGGGGCAATCCTGATCTCTGATCCCACGCCTGTTCAACAAAAACGGGGCAAGAGACGTAGGGTGAGATATCAAGAAAGGCAGTACACTGACATCAACATGCCTTTTTCTCAAGCATTACAACATTTGCTGAAGTTGAAGCTGATCACGCTGAAGGATCCTCCTCAAAATCCTGATACTTCCTCTTCCAAGTATAACCTGAGTGTGAGATGTGCCTACCATTCAGACAGCCCTGGGCATGACACCGGCAGCTGTTGGACTTTGAAGAATCAGATTCAAGACTTGATTGATGTCGAGGAGATCAAGTTTTGACCCTCCGGAGACTCCAAATGTGATCACTGCTACTATGCCAAATCATTGAGAGCGTCTTTCTTTCATTTGAATTTTCAAAGTTGTAATATCTTTTGTCATTCAAACAATTATCTATTAATGTCAAACTTTGTTTCATTAATGCATTGCATATGTTTGTCTTGATTTGATCCACTCATTTTCATTACACTTGAACTATGCTTTCTGCTTTCTTTATGATATTTGACTCTTGATAAAAAGCTGCAAGCCTTTAGAGGGAGGATGACGAAACAATACCATAATCTCATACAGTATTCTTTTGAACTGACCTTGCTGATGATGTACATGCATTTCTTTCAATTCCCAAACACTGGAGTTATAAGGAAGATAATCCCTAGTCAACCCCTTCGAGCCAAAGAAGTAGGAGTTCTCTGCTCTAAACAATCAAAACCTTTGATATAAACCTGGGGAAGAGTAGTCTCTCAGTTAATTCAAAAAGGTGCACATTAAAGTCGCAAACTCTCAGTTCGTAATACAACGAACGACATCAAAAAATCAAAAACATTCCTTTGGAATCAAAAGGCAGTGATGGTTCCCTATCACATAGGCAGTCAATCTCTCAAAAAAGGAAAAAGCCCACTAAGTCAAAACCTGTAAAGGAGGCTTAAGAAAGCTGGGGCATCCCGCTGTCTGGGATCTCAAAAACGGGAACAATCGGTCAAAAGTTAGGGATAACAAATCAAAATAAAAATAAAGAGGTCATTACAAATCCTCAACAACATGAAAAATGTTGAAAAAGAAAAAGGAGATGATGACTGTCTCCCAAATTCAACTGGTGAACCATCACCCAAAAAGTCGTTCCAAACTCGAATAGAGTTCGACGCACAATTAACTGAGCTTAGGGTTGAAGAACATCACGAAGAGCGGGTGGGTACAAATATACTTTGAGCCTTTATCCTTTGTTTCTTAAACCGTGAACCAAGCCACGTTACAACCCTTCAAAAGTCCTAATTGAAGCATGGGTTAGTTCGAAAGCATACTGTTACAAAAGGTATCCTGACTCCTGTAAGGCTTTGCTCTAAATCTGGTGTTGATTTTGTCTTATGAAAAGTTTTCTGCTAAAAAACGCGTTTTTCAAAAACTTCGAGACAAACATAAACTTTGCATTGCTTGAATATCACTGTTTGAATTTGACTATTTGTTTGACAACGAAGAAATTCATACAGCGAATGTTCGGAGGAATGAAAACTCTCTCAGTGAGTAAAATCACTTCAAAAAGGATGACACTTCCAACGACAAGTCTCCTATCAACAAGGGGCATGACATGTCAACATCCAATTAACCTGGGGCAGTCCAGTCAAGGTTTCAACAGATCTTTCAAAGTTCAGTTAACCTGGGGCAGTCCAATCAAGATTTCAACAAAATCTCTCAAATTGCAGTTTAACCTTGGGCAAGTCTCCGTCACCATCACTTGGGGCATTCGAATGTCAATCTCAAGGGTTACGAACAGACCAAGTTTCCTGACAATATCACATGCATCTGATACTGGGGGCAGTGATGACACCTCTCTAGCAGACCTGCAGTCATGGGTTTATTTCCCCAACATTTGTCAAGGATTTATTCTCCAAAACAAATTACATTTCAACAGCATTCTAAACATATGCAGTCTGATCGACAGGTTCCTTCATCTTGAAGTAGTAATCATCAAGGTTCCTTCATCTTGAAGTAGTAATCATCAAGGTTCCTTCATCTTGAAGTAGTAATCATCAAGGTTCCTTCACCTTGAAGTAGTAATCATCAAGGTTCCTTCATCTTGAAGTAGTAATCATTAAGGTTCCTTCATCTTGAAGTAGTAATCATCAAGGTTCCTTCATCTTGAAGTAGTAATCATCAAGGTTCCTTCACCTTGAAGTAGTAATCATCAAGGTTCATTCACCTTGAAGTAGTAATCATCAAGGTTCCTTCATCTTGTAGTAATCATCAAGGTTCCTTCATCTTGAAGTAGTAATCATCAAGGTTCCTTCATCTTGAAGTAGTAATCATCAAGGTTCCTTCATCTTGAAGTAGTAATCATCAAGGTTCCTTCATCTTGAAGTAGTAATCATCAAGGTTCCTTCATCTTGAAGTAGTAATCATCAAGGTTCCTTCATCTTGAAGTAGTAATCATCAAGGTTCCTTCATCTTGAAGTAGTAATCATCAAGGTTCCTTCATCTTGAAGTAGTAATCATCAAGGTTCCTTCATCTTGAAGTAGTAATCATCAAGGTTCCTTCATCTTGAAGTAGTAATCATCAAGGTTCCTTCATCTTGAAGTAGTAATCATCAAGGTTCCTTCATCTTGAAGTATTAATCATCAAGGTTCCTTCATCTTGAAGTAGTAATCATCAAGGTTCCTTCATCTTGAAGTAGTAATCATCAAGGTTCCTTCATCTTGAAGTAGTAATCATCAAGGTTCCTTCATCTTGAAGTAGTAATCATCAAGGTTCCTTTATCTTGAAGTAGTAATCATCAAGGTTCCTTCATCTTGAAGTAGTAATCATCAAGGTTCCTTCATCTTGAAGTAGTAATCATCAAGGTTCCTTCATCTTTTGAAGTAGTAATCAAGGTTCCTTCATCTTTTGGAGTAGTAATCATCAAAAAAATTCCCATCATCACCTGCTAGAAATTACAACCACCAACAAGATAACAGACAACTGAAAAATCTGTTTCTCTCAAGAATGAAGACTCTCATCCTCAAAACCTCAGAAGATTGGTATACTCCCAATTTCTGACCGTTAACAGCATGAAGATTCTCATCACCTCAGAAGATTGGTACACTCCCAATTTCTGACCCCCGACAGAATGAAGATTCTCATTCTCAAAGTGGCACGTAACCTGAATTCTCAATTCCCCAAATGGAGTTTAAACTTCAGGATCCTCAGCAGAACAAGAGCTTTCTCAAAGTTGATTTCCCCAACTAGAGAGCCTTCCAGAATCTAATTCCCCACAGAGTCAAGATTCAAAATCCCCAGCGGAGCTAAAAACTTCCAACTATCAATCCCCAAGCAGAATAAAGACTCTCGTTCTCAGCACCTCACAGAATATTCGAATATTCTCCAGTGAAGATCTCCTTAAGACAAGAATCCCCAGTAGATTGGCATACAACCCAAGCTCCTGATTCCCCAACAGTGGTCCCAGGACTTCTCATTTTCAACGATCAAAAGATTCTTGCCCTCCCCACCAGCAGTCAAGGATTCACTTTCCCCGGCAGCAGTCAAGATTCTTTTGTCTCCAGCCATCCAGGATTCATCTATCTTCAGCAAGACAACTCATCAGCTTACATGCGCATTCATCACATTCATATCATAAACATTGATGTAACATACATTGCATCACGCATCATGACATTGCATACAACTAACTCTTTACCTTTTCAGGAAAAGATCAGTCAACAGACAAAAATCATCATCTTCCGAGATTCATCCAGAGATATTTCAGATGTGACCCAGACATGGCGACATTTTGATACTTATTCCAGATTCATCCAGATGCAGTTTTTCACGGACTCATCATCAGGAAACCCTACACCGGTTCTTCCTCAACTTCAAGACTTCTGAAAACAGTTCACGGGTTCTCCAGTAACGGATGTCAACCTATCGCTTATTCAGATTCTTTCCAGACTTTTGAAAACAGTTTACGGACGCTTCCCAACATGGATGCTGCTTTATTGCTTATTCAACTCTCAAGACTTCTGAAAACAGTTTACGGATTCTCCAAGTAACGGATGTTAACCTATCGCTTATTCAGATTCTTTCCAGACTTTTGAAAACAGTTTACGGACGCTTCCCAACATGGATGCTGCTTTATTGCTTATTCAACTTCAAGACTTCTAAAAACAGTTCACGGGTTCTCCAGTAACGGATGTCAACCTATCGCTTGTTCAGATTCTTCTCAACTTTTGAAAATAGTTTACAGACGCTTCCCCATCAACGGATGCTGCTCTATTGCTTATTCAACTTCAAGACTTCTGAAAACAGTTTACGGATTCTCCAAACATGGATGTCAATCTATTGCTTGTTCAGACCCTCAGTTCAGGGATGCTCCAAAACATGGATACCTTTCTGATACTCGTCCACTCACCAACGACATACAATTCAACATTTCCAGATGGCATCTTTAAGCCCATTTCCAGATGGCATCTCTAAGCCCATCCCCCGACAAGATTCTATCACATCCCTATATGGCATCTTTAAGCACATCACCAAATGGCATCTTTAAGCCCATTCCCTCTACCATCACATCACCGAGTGCAAATTTTTTGGGCACTCTAAGTGTCCAATCTCCTTTTACCTTCGAGACGCGAAAGGCAAACTTGTCAATCTAACTCTGTAGGTGCAAGAAGATTGAACAGGGGCAACTGTTGTACCCCAAAATTTTCCCTCTCATTTCTTCAACATTTCCTCATCACTAGACCCTTGGAGTTCAAGAACAAGTTAGGATTTGCTCTACTCAAGACTCCTCCTTGCACTGTTGACCCAAATTAGGGTTTGAGTTTGCACAAAGATGTTTTGACCTAAAATTCCCAAAATGACTTTAATGCTTCATGTTAGACTCACAAGTTTATCCATACCAAGTTTCAAGCCTTGATTCCAATCTTTGCCCAGTCAACTGGACAGTTGACCTAGAAATCAGCTGTATTGGGGAAAAAGTCAACTATGGCCAATTGACAGTCAAACTTCATAATTATTGACCCACATCAACATATTAAACTCATATGGACCATTTGATCAAGTTTGGATCACAACTCCACAAGAAATTTGATCAGATCACCAAAAGGGCAAAATGGTCATTTTTAGGGTTTTGACTGCACAAAGGCAATTTTTGACTGTTTGACCTAGCCAATGGAAAACCAAGCTCACATATGGACTCAAGGACTCAATGACATGGTCTTGACACATTCAACAAGTTCAAAAGATCCCAAATGCACAAGATTGACAGATGAATTTTCCAATCAACTGATCAAATTTGACTGTATATTGAAAAGTCAAACTTTGACTTTTTGGTCAAAATCAAGTGCCAAGATCCATTTTTCATCAAGACATGTCAAAATTATGAAACTTATTCATCAAGAAACCAAAAATTATAAATTAGGGTTTGAAATGAAGAAATTTCATAACTTAGAAACTTTCTAAGTTATGAAATTTCCTAATTTTTTCCTAACTTTGTCCCATTTTTTCATCAAGATGTATTTGGATTCAAACAAAACTCAAAACATGAAAGTTATAGTACATTTCAAAATATACAACTTTGATTCACAAAGTTTCCTCAAAAGAAGCTTGTAGCTCAAGTTATGATTTTTGGAATAGGGTTGCAAAACATTCTTAACTTAGAAATTTTTTGACCTATTTTAGGCAGGATTTTTGCCCAACTTCATGGCCACTTTTCACATGCTTCCACTTGGAATTTCAACTTACATTACAAATATGGATTGTAGTACACATTCCAAGCTTTCCAAATTGTCCAAGAACTTCTCAAACACCCTTGTGGTTAGGGAGAATCGAATTTGTGAAGATGGGCAAAAGTCACTTTGTTCATAAGCCAATTACATGTTCATAACATTGCCATTTTCAAGTCAGCATGTTCCAAGCTAGGTTACAGGACTCTAATCCCATTAACACTCAATAATTTAATGCAAATCCTTTGTGTTCAAGCCTTATTTTGTGTGTTTAACCATTACTTGCAAGATTAAGCCATATTTGGAAAAAGCATTTTAGCCATTTTTGAAAAGATCAACTTTATGTCAAAGTCCATATCTTTGAAGTACAAGGAAATCTTTGAGGCACAAGTTCATGAACAAATTCCACTGATCAAGGAGAGAAAGTGCAGCATGCTTGAGGGGCCTGTATGAGCCTATAACTCAACTTGACAACTTTTGCTTAAGGAGGAAGAAACATTGCAAAAGAGATCCAACATGGAGTTCCTGTCAAGACAAGCCTAAACAAACTTCATGAGCACTTCCCAAACATCAAACCAAGTTTGAAACATGACCAAACCATCTCTCAAACCTCCATATACAGAAAATCACCATTTTTCTGCAAGAAACAGGGCATTCTGCATTTTGACTTGGCCAGCATCATTCCATCGTGCGTTTTCATCCAAACCAGTTCAAATACATTCCCTACCACCCATTGAAGCTGTCCGAAGCCTTAGATACAAGCTGTAACAGCCATAGCCAAGTGTGCCATTTTCACTTTTCTCTCTTGCAGGTTGACTTCCATAGCTTGATACAGTAAGATTCAAGGCACACCAAGCATAGGAGAAGGTTCCTGGGATCTCAAGCAAGCTGTACAAATCCTTAAACTTCCTTGAAAGTACCTCCATTGTTGAACACGACTCAAGCTGAACAGGTAAAAGTTTGAACTTCTATCTCTCTATCCAAGCATATCTAGGCTTAGGTTTGTGAAGAAAGTATGTCTTATTCATGGCCCTGAAGCTACCCATATCCTCACTTTTCATTTATGTTGTGTGTGCTGAGAGAATTTTGAACCTGAACATTGGAAAAAACTTAGGTCAGGAATTGGGGGAGAAGAAATTCTCTCTCATTTCTCAGAGTTAGAACGACTTTTTTATATATTTGGAATCGTGACAAGTTGCTCTACACTTTTGATGTTGTAAGTTTTTGTTAAAAATCAAGGAATCAGAAGTTAGCAGGTTGAGAAGGAAATGCGCGTTTTCTTTGTTTGAATGTTGCTGGAGGTTGAAGACAACTCCCTTTGGGCTGGGCCTGGGTTATTTTTCTGTTTGCACCACTATTTTCCACTTACACCCCCTTGGCCCATTGTGTGTTTTTTTAATCATTTTTGACTTTTTATTTTTTCTTCTGACTTATTATTTTTTGTCAAAAACATAAAAAATATAAAAAATATTTTTTCAACCATTTTTGCATTTTATTTGGATTTTATTTGTTTTATTTGAAATTGTATATACAAATAAATATAATACTTTTATTTAAAACATTAAAAATAATGTGAAAAGATATACTTTTAGTTATTATTTTTATTTACATTTTTTGAAAACATTTTCTAAAAAATATACTTTTTTTGATAAATAATAAATATTTTATTTTTGTATATATTTGGTATAATTAATATATAATATAAATACTTATATATTTATTAGAATATTTAGGATAAAAATATAAAAATAATACATTTTTATTTTTATTAATATTTAACCTCAAAAATTACTTTTTTACAATATACTTCCCTTTTATTTATTTTTTGTATATAATTAATAAATATTGTATATAATATAAATAATAAATACTATTTATTTACAAAATTAGGGTTTTGCCCTAAACCATAAAAATATCCAAAAATTAACCTTTTTTATTTTTATTTATATGTTACATGAAAAATATTTTTACATACATATAAAACCATGTTTTGTGCATTTTGCATATTTATTGTATTTATTTGATTATTGTACAATTAAATAACTTGTATATTCAATTTGGATTGTAATAGTTTAGATTTAAATTTCTTGCTAAATATCCCCATTTGAATATTTGTACCCCCATCCCTATAATTATGTTGTAATAGTTTAGGACTTTAAATTTCGCATTTTTAAGCTTTCTAAATATGCCATGATAGACTTAGGGTTTGTATGCAAAAATCAAAAATAACAAATAACTTGACCTAATTCAAAGACAAAAAAGCATGAAAATGGACAACACCAATCACACTTGCACCCCTAGGGTTACTCCACTTGTTGCCTTCAATAAATGGGCCATGTTGCATGTTGGGTGTCTTTGGCAAAACAAAAACGATTCAAATGATCAGAGTCCCTCGATGACGCTTTCGAAAGTTGCCTAAACGAAATGATCATAGTCCCTTCAAGCAAAATTGCCAAAGACACTTGGCACCATTGCATTCATGGTCCATACGATGAACCGCGCCTGTCCCGTTAACATCCTAACGTAAGATTGCCCACCAAATACAATGGTGGAATAAAATTGTTAAAAGGGTTAAAACATGAGAAAAACCTTTGAGTAAATTTAGGGGTAGACAAGTCTTAGTTACTTGATCAAACTTGCAAAACACGCTTGCCTACTTTTCAAAACCACACTCCACAAACACTTTCAAAAAAAACTTCCAAAAACATTTGAAACATCTTTTCGAAAAGATACACACCTTTGTAAAACATTCGAGTAAAGAATTATTACAACGGTTGCCTAGACAAGGCCTCTTTTTCAAAACATTTTCAAAACACACACACACACACACCACCATTTCAAGCAATTGAAAATCAAAGGCAAGTGATCTAAACAAGTAACTAAGAGCCCATGGATAACCATGGATGAAAAGGGTGTTAATACCTTCCCTTTTCATAATCTACCCCCCGAACCCACGAAACATCTCAAAAGGTTTTTCCTGTGCTTTTTAACCTTTCCTTTAGGATAAAATAAAAAGTCGGTGGCGACTCTTGCTAAACCGAACAAGTGCGAATACAAACGCAAAAACTCAAGTCAATTCTCCCACCGTATCACAGAATACAATCTCATTTATTTTGAGAACATCATTGCCCGATCCATATCATGCATTGCATATGACTGACCTTTACCTTTCAGGAAAGATACAGTTAAAGTTCTCAATTACGTCGAAGACCCAACCGGTTCTTAAATCTCAATTGAATTATCCTCGGTTGAATTTTAGATAAGGTTCTCAATCCAGACGGTTCCCCTACGTCATAGTGTGGAAAAGTTCTATAACCTCAGCGGTATACTCCCGGTGGGCACGAGACAGTTCCTAGATCTTGATGAAGATGTTTCCCTACGTCATAGTGTGGACGAGTAATATAACCTCAACAGTATACTCCATTGAGCACGAGTCAGTTCCTAGATCTTGATGTTCTCCTCCGCCATAGTGTGGACAAGTTCTATAACCTCAGCGGTATACTCCTGGTGGGCACGAGACAGTTCCTAGATCTTGATGAAGATGTTTCCCTACGTCATAGTGTGGACGAGTACTATAACCTCAATGGTATACTCCATTGAGCACGAGTCAGTTCCTAGATCTTGATGTTCTCCTCCGTCATAGTGTGGACAAGTTCTATAACCTCAGCGGTATACTCCCGGTGGGCACGAGACAGTTCCTAGATCTTGATGAAGATGTTTCCCTACGTCATAGTGTGGACGAGTAATATAACCTCAACAGTATACTCCATTGAGCACGAGTCAGTTCCTAGATCTTGATGTTCTCCTCCGTCATAGTGGGGACAAGTTCTATAACCTCAGCGGTATACTCCCGGTGGGCACGAGACAGTTCCTAGATCTTGATGAAGATGTTTCCCTACGTCATAGTGTGGACGAGTACTATAACCTCAATGGTATACTCCATTGAGCACGAGTCAGTTCCTAGATCTTGATGTTCTCCTCCGTCATAGTGTGGACAAGTTCTATAACCTCAGCGGTATACTCCCGGTGGGCACGAGACAGTTCCTAGATCTTGATGAAGATGTTTCCCTACGGCATAGTATGGACGAGTACTATAACCTCAACGGTATACTCCATTGAGCACGAGTCAGTTCCTAGATCTTGATGTTCTCCTCCGTCATAGTGTGGACAAGTTCTATAACCTCAGCGGTATACTCCTGGTGGGCACGAGACAGTTCCTATATCTTGATGAAGATGTTTCCCTATGTCATAGTGTGGACGAGTACTATAACCTCAACGGTATACTCCATTGAGCACGAGTCAGTTCCTAGATCTTGATGTTCTCCTCCGTCATAGTGTGGACAAGTTCTATAACCTCAGCGGTATACTCCCGGTGGGCACGAGACAGTTCCTAGATCTTGATGAAGATGTTTCCCTACGTCATAGTGTGGACGAGTACTATAACCTCAACGGTATACTCCATTGAGCACGAGTCAGTTCCTAGATCTTGATGTTCTCCTCCGTCATAGTGTGGACAAGTTCTATAACCTCAACGGTATACTCCCGATGGGCACGAGACAGTTCCTAGATCTTGATGAAGATGTTTCCCTATGTCATAGTGTGGACGAGTACTATAACCTCAACGGTATACTCCATTGAGCACGAGTCAGTTCCTAGATCTTGATGTTCTCCTCCGTCATAGTGTGGACAAGTTCTATAACCTCAGCGGTATACTCCTGGTGGGCACGAGACAGTTCCTATATCTTGATGAAGATGTTTCCCTATGTCATAGTGTGGACGAGTACTATAACCTCAACGGTATACTCCATTGAGCACGAGTCAGTTCCTAGATCTTGATGTTCTCCTCCGTCATAGTGTGGACAAGTTCTATAACCTCAGCGGTATACTCCCGGTGGGCACGAGACAGTTCCTAGATCTTGATGAAGATGTTTCCCTACGTCATAGTGTGGACGAGTACTATAACCTCAACGGTATACTCCATTGAGCACGAGTCAGTTCCTAGATCTTGATGTTCTCCTCCGTCATAGTGTGGACAAGTTCTATAACCTCAACGGTATACTCCCGATGGGCACGAGACAGTTCCTAGATCTTGATGAAGATGTTTCCCTATGTCATAGTGTGGACGAGTACTATAACCTCAACGGTATACTCCATTGAGCACGAGTCAGTTCCTAGATCTTGATGTTCTCCTCCGTCATAGTGGGGACAAGTTCTATAACCTCAGCGGTATACTCCCGGTGGGCACGAGACAGTTCCTAGATCTTGATGAAGATGTTTCCCTACGTCATAGTGTGGACGAGTATTATAACCTCAACGGTATACTCCATTGAGCACGAGTCAGTTCCTAGATCTTGATGTTCTCCTCCGTCATAGTGTGGACAAGTTCTATAACCTCAGCGGTATACTCCATTGAGCACGAGACAGTTCCTAGATCTTGATGAAGATGTTTCCCTACGTCATAGTGTGGACGAGTACTACAACCTCAACGGTATACTCCATTGAGCACGAGTCAGTTCCTAGATCTTGATGTTTTCCTCCGTCATAGTGTGGGAAAGTTCTATAACCTCAGCGGTATACTCCCGGTGGGCACGAGACAGTTCCTAGATATTGATGAAGATGTTTCCCCCCAATTGAATTATGAATAGGCTCTTAAAACTCAGCTGAAGCATTCTCTCAGTTGAAGTACAGGCAGGTTCCTAAATCTCAACAAAGTTAGACTTCCTCAGCGGAATCTTCTACAACAACAGGTATGCAAGTTCTCGCTAAGGAATCTCTTATGCGATCGACACTTCTGCAGATGGCATCTATAAGCCCATCCTCCTACCAACAATCTCCAAATGGCATCTGTAAGCCCATTCCCGACGTCACAATGTTGATACTACACCATGCGAGTGCAAATTTCTGGGCACTCTAGTGTTCAATTATCTTCCACCTTCGGATCACGAAAGGCTCGAAAGCCAATCTATATCCTCAGGTTTAAGAAAATTGAACAGGGGCAACTATTGTACCCCAAAATTTGCCCTCTCATGTTTTCAAAGGTCTTCCCTTACATGGTTGGTCACAAACCCTTTCCTAAGAAAAAAGAAAATTTTTGAGTGGTGCTTTAAGTACCTTTCGATTGGCATTCTGAAAGACCCTTCGATTGGTATTCTGAAGGAGCCTTTCGATTGGCATGGAAAATGCTTCGATTGGCATTATGGACAAGCACTTCGATTGGCATTATGGACAAGCACTTCGATTGGTATTGTGTCAAGGCCTTCGATTGGAATTCTGAAAGACCTTTTCGTTTGGCACCCTGGGCCAAGCCTTTCAATTAGCATGCCAAGGAATCCTTCGATTTAGCATTGTGTCAAGGCAGCTTCGACGGGCATGTTAACCATGTCCTTTGATTAGCATGAACAGCACCTTTCGATTGGCCTGTTAACAAAGCCTTTTGATTGGAATTTTAATTAGTACCCTTCGATTGGTATCTGAACAAGATCTTTCGATTGGCGTAGCAAAGGACTCTTTGATTGATATTTCAATAAATACCTTTCGATTGATATTTGGACAAGGGCCATTTGAAGAACTCCTTCCAGGCCATTCGAAAGAGGCCATCAAGAGGGCACTAAAAAAAAACATGTCCAAGTACACTGAACATGAGAAAATGGCATGTGTCCCTTGCAAATATAGAAATAATTAAATGCTTATTGTGGACTCAATTATTTGAATTAAAGGCCAGATTCTTGCCTTGTTTGCTCCCAACCCTACAAGAGTTGATTCGACCAGGGTGATCCTTTTTGAATCAAGCAATAGAAGCATTCAGAAGGCCCATTCGAAGGGCACATAAGAAGTTCATTCGAAGGAGGCAACTCAAGACCAATCGAAGAGCATGGCCGGGAGGCATTCGAAAATCAAAGGTGTCCAGGTTCATTCAAGATTCCAAAGAGACATGAATATTTCAAAAAAGGAAATCTTTTAATATGTCTGATTCTTGTCTCATGGCTTTAAAGGCCTGTTTAATTGGTTGTCTCTTGCCGTTACTGGACCATCATACTCCTATAAATATAAGGGCAAGCATACATTACAGGGGGACAAACGAACAGAAACGAAAAAGGAGAAAGAAAAAACAGGGAGGATTTGGAGATACGCTGCCCATAAACCCACCAAAGGTTATCAGCATTTTCATAAGTAATCCAAGCCAAAGCAGCCACTCAGCAAACATCTCCACACCCAGAGCCACAAATCATACATCTTTAATTGGTAAGGGTTTGCAAAACCAAAATTGCACCTTCATAACATTTAAATACACATTGCATATGTATTCTTGTTATTACTGATTATGTTGCATGTAAGCTGAAGCGCAAAGATGAGATTATGCCATTGCTGGGGCACGATCTAAGTTTCTCCTTCGAATCTCAGGATAAAACAAACCCAGACCCAGATTCAGCAGATTCCAATTGAGGAAGGATTCGAATTGGGAGGAGATTCGAATCAAGGGGTAAAATCCCCCCTGGATCTTTAACATTTGTCTCATTTTGCAGGAAATATCTTCTCAGAATCTTGTTCAGAGCTTCGAAGCTTAGCAGCTTAGCTTCGAACTGGATCCAGGGTTCCCAGATCGAAGGATGACATATCCAGATCAAACACCCCCAAAGTGAAGCCCCTCATGCACCTTCGATCAAGCCTCTTCACTGGATCGAAAGACAGCCCACACTTCTTTCGATCCAGGCCTCCAGAATTATACCTTTTTTTGATTCACTGTCTGTTTCCTTCGATTTCATCTTTGTTTTGACTATTTTATTTATTTATTTTAATCAACATAAAATCAATTAAAATAAAAACCACAAAAACATTAGGCTAGTTTTTTCTATTAAATTAACTTTGTCAATTAATCATTTAATTATCTTAACATTTTCTCAAAAAAACTAAAATTAAGAAGATTTAGATCATTTTTCCCAACATAAAATAAAACACAAAAAGATTTTATTCTTAGGATTTTTAGAGGTTATGTTCAGATTCGCGCACGTTTATTTTATTGTAACTGCCTACTGGTTTGTAATAGCTTAACTAAGACTTTTACCCTTTACTGCTTTATTCCCCTAATTTTGGACATGTAAATAATCCCCCTCCCCGAAGCCTTGTAATAGCGTAGGATTTACAATTCCCGCACTTTAAATTCCTGTACATATATTAACTGTTTAGATGTGTGCTAACTAGGATTGCATGACAAGATCTATCTTGACTTAAAATCAACAGTAGCTCACCATGACATGTAAAGATAATATAAACTGAAAATTGACACACTCGCACATGCCACTCTTAGGGTACGCCTCACTTGGTTGCCTCGAACGTGGTCATTGAGTATAGGATGTTTTAGAGGTCGCCCTTTTGTCCAAAGATCATAAGTTTCCTCGAAACGGTTGCCTCAGATAAAATGATCTAAGACATTAGGGTTACCACTAAGGCGTCCTAACATTGCTTTAGTGACCATACGTTCCTTAATCGAATTGACCCGAAAACTCCAACAACGGTGCTACCTACTCCTCAATAGTGGGATAACATTGTCTAAAGGACATTTGCACAGTTTAATTCCTTTTTGAGTAGGTAGAGGTTCTTAAGTACTTGCTCCTTTTAAAAACAAAACAAAACTTTTCGCATTTACACTCTCTTTCAAACAAAAACTCTTTTCAAACCCACAATCACAAAGAAAAGCAAACTTTTGAAAACATAGTGAGCAAGTACCTAAGAGCCCGTGGATAACCACAGATAGAAAGGGTGCTAACACCTTCCCTTTCTATAATCTACCTCCCGAACCCGAGAAACATCTCAAAAAGGAATTTTTCTGTGCTTTTGTCCTTTCCTTGTTGGATAAAATAAAAGACGGTGGCGATTCTTGCTTACCGCGACATTTTGCAAAAACAAACGCAAACACGAACCAGCATTCCAAAACAGTCAGTTCTCATTCCCACCGATCACACAAACCCTGACCAACTCATAGATGTAAATGCTGTCAAAATCTTCATGTCTCGCAATCCGGTGCCTACTTTATTGGGAGATATCCTACATTCTCTCCTAACTCGCACTATGAAGAAGAGAGGGGCCCCCATGTGTTGCACTCCCCTTTTGGATAGATGTTTTATTTCACATCTTGCCCGATCTGTGTTGAAGAACGAGCAAGGTTTGAGTAGGTCCCATAGGTTGATGACACTCAAACATTCAGATATCCATTGGTGTTCTCGATCCTTGGAGAATGTTACTATCATTGATTGTTGTGGGGAATTACCTAATGTCCCTTTGCTTGGCACTAGGGGAGGTATCACTTACAATCCTTGCCTAGCCTTACGACAGTTTAGGTATGCCCGGAGAGATGGTCCTCGTGATATGCTTATCCAAGGAGTGGTATTCGACTACGAGAGGGACGATCAAGGTTACCGCCAGAGGTTTATACGAGCTTGGAAGATGGTGAATAAGATGGATAGCAAGATGCTGGGAAACAAGAATTCTATTCCACTTGAGCCTTACCTTAGGTGGGTACGAGCTCGTGTTCAAAAGCTCGTGATGCCTTATCCCTCCATCTTACCAGTCATTATGGAACCTGCGGTTGAAGGAGATGTCCCATACACTGTCCTCCATCCTGACATGCCTACTTCTCTCGAAGACTTGCAAAAGGGTTGGATACAGCTAAAGGAGGAACGAGATACCTTCGAAGGTCAATTCTATGCTAGTGAGAAAAGGGTCTTGGAGCTTACAAAGCAACTACATGAAGAGCAAGGTGTGAATGCCTACATTGCGCCAAGGAGGATACGTTCGGTCTTTTTATCTTAGAGATTCATTTTGTAAGCCCAAGAGGCATGTTGTAGTCATTTTGAACTAATTAATGAAATTCGACGTTTGTTCATGCTTTGTCTATACAAATTTAAATCTCATAAATCCTTGAAATAATTTTCTTACACATATTTCATGCATCATAACATGACAGGTTTTCACTAATCAGGTTTCCTTATCTTTCTGTTGTTTATTTCAGCAAGATGGATCTAGAGAAAATAGTGAAGGACCTTCAAGTACAAAACTCTCAATTCCAAGAGACACTACTGGCCCTAGCCAAAGGGCAACAAGATACAATGGCATTACTGGAAGTCAAGAAGAAACCCAAGAAGAAAACCCTGGTCAACATGGGCAGAAGGTTCAAAGAGTCGGTTCGTCAGATCCCGGTAGTGGAAGACTCATATGAGGAAGATGAGAATCAGATTGGAGAAGCTAGAAGTACCCAGGCTGGGTGCATTAATGATCAAGTGTCTGATGAAGATGATTATTTTGACGAGCAGTATCCACCCGCTGATGTCAAGTATAAGCAGCTAGAAGACAAATTGAAGGACGTTGAGATCCAAGCCGTCCCCGGTTTAGATTTTGATGATTTGGGTTTGATCTCGGGGGTCGTTATTCCCCGCAAATTCAAAATACTGGTCTTTTCAAAGTACGATAGAGTTTCCTATCCAAAACTTCACCTGAAATCTTATGTGCACAAGATACAGCCGCACATCGCTGATAAGAAACTCTTGGTTCACTTTTTTCAAGAAAGCTTAGCCAGAACGCAACTTGAATGGTTCTACCAGTTGGATGGTTCCTATATCAATACATGGGAAGATTTAGCCACTTCATTCTACCACCAATACCAGTATAATGCCGACATGGCGCCGACAAGAGTTTAGTTGCAAGATATGACAATGGGGAAGAATGAAGGATTCAAAGAATACGCACAAAAATGGAGAGACCTTGCCAGTAGGGTTCAACCACCTTTGAATGATAGGGAGCACATTAACATGTTTATGGGAACTTTATCTGGTCCATTCTTCAACTTGTTGGTTGGCTGTTCTTCTTCTGGTTTCACCGAGTTAATCTTAACTGGTGAAACAATGGAAAGTGGCATCAAAAGTAGGACGATTCTCATGGCATCTGCCTCCACTTCCAATCCTGTAAAGAAACTTTTGTTGCAAAGAAAGAAATCAATGTTGTGTACGGGGTAAGGGCCCATACCAAGAAGAATAATCATTTGGCTATTAATGTTGTCCGAATTTATAATCCAACTCCTGCTTAAAGACCATCTGCTATTCACCAACGGTTTGAAGCTCCGAGAAGACAATTCACAAGGTTAGGAATGTCACTATCTCAAGCCTTACAACACTTGCTCAAGGTTAATTTGGTGACATTGCACGATCCTCCTGCCAATCCTGATACCTCTTCACCAAAGTATAATTTGAACGCCAAGTGTACTTACCACTCAAGTAGCCCCGGGCATGAGACTGACCAATGTTGGGCCTTGAAGAATAAAATTCAGGACTTGATCGATAACAAGATTATTGAATTTGATCCTCCTCCAACTCCAAATGTAATCACTGCGCCTATGTCAAACCATGGCAAGGGTGTCAATGCTGTTGAAGATACCATTTGTGTTGCCTCTGTCGAAGACTTGACTACTTCTTTGAACATCATAAAAAAGAATTTGTTGAAAGCTGGGATTTTCCCTGGCTGTATGAAGGATTGTGTTTGCTGTGCCAAACAACTCAATGGATGTGAAGGGCTGAAGGAAGGCATTCAACACTTGATGGGTAGCCACGAGATCCTATTTGAGAAGACTCCGTTTGCCAAAAGTTTGACTAATAAATGTGAATATCTCTCCATTATAACCATCTCAAACAAACCTCTTAGGATCTCCTCCAAAGGTCCTATCAGGATTTCAAATGAACCAACTGTTGCTCCCCTAGTAATTACCAATCCCGGACCAGTTCCCTACTCTTCAAACAAAGCAGTGCCATGGAACTATGATGCTGAGGTGTTTTACCATGGGATAAAACAAGACGCTTGGATTGAAGTAGACAATGCCGATAATGTTGTTAACATAACTGGCTCAAGTAAGGTAATCTGAACTGGGAGAATCTTTTCACCCAACATCTCACCACCAGTTATCACAAAGGCGCGTGTCCGCATCACTGCTGTAGTGGTACAAATGTTTAAGACTAAGCCATGGGATTGACTAGACTTGTACAAATCAAAATAAAACTGCCACCGCACTTTATTGTTTCCAAAGGAATGGGAAAAGAGAAAATAACCCAAAAAGGGGGGAAGATTCAAGGTAAGGGGGTTGCTTATGCAAAGGGAATGTATTAGCACCCTAAACATCTACGGTACTCTACAGGAACCTCTTTGTAAAATCTGTAAATTTTGGCTATAAAGAATGTTGTATAAAAATGGATGGTGGAGGTGAGAAAAGAAATATATTTTTATGGTTTTTGCACCCGCCGCGGTTGTGAACCTTTAGTTCCTACTTACCACCTTCCGTGCAATAGGGGATCAGGGTACACGTAGTTTCTCTTTTAAAAACTTTAAAACACAAATGTGTTGGTTAACTTTATGAGATAAAACATCATCGCCATTGTTCGTGTGGAAAACATACCTACTATCCACAATCATGAGAAAGGAGAATTTGCATCATCTCAAAGTAGATGATATGGCTTGGATTTTAAAATCAACAATGCCTCACTAAACATCCAAGTGGAAAATATATTTCTTCACTACATATTGTAGAAGTATAGTTGTTTGCATCACTACAAGGATTGACAAGAGTTCAATCTTTTGAGAAAAGTTTAAAGATAAAAGCCAAAGTGGCAAAATGGTTTGAAATGAGATTGATTGACTTTTAGTCTTCTCATAAAAAATGTCAAAGTATTATTAAGTTTATTGAAGTTTATTTATGAAAATGTTTTGAAAATGCATGGACCTAAGTCTAAGTTTATTATGAAAGTGGTTCAATTTTTAAAAAAACAAGAAGAGTTTTCAAAAAGAGAGAGAAGATTTTTGAAATTAAAGAAGATGGGAGGAGAAGAAGGGACTATCCTAAAGCATAATGTAAAAGTTAGGGATAAGAACCATCTAACCAACAAGAAGCCAATACTTGACACTATGAGCCAAGATATAATTCTCATTCTTTAGATTGAAACCAAACAAGAAATGATAATAGACCTCTTGAAAGAACCAAACTTCAAGTGTATTAAGTCTTCACAAAAATTGGGCAGAGTAACGGCTGTATACGGGTGAATTTCAAATTACAAACAAAGAGTGTAATTATAATAACCTCCAATCATAGGCCAAGGTTTATAATCCTAAGTCCAAAAAGTCCAATGCTCCATAATGCCAAGGATAGTAACCAAATAGTCCAAGTATCATTAAAGATTTTTAGGGTTTATGTTGATTATTAGGTGTTTTGAAAAAGAAAAGTAAAGCTCAAGTGAGCAAAAATAAAAATGACAAGAAAGTAAATACTCAAATGAGCAAAGATGAAAATGGCATGAAATGTAAATGCTAAAATTAAATAGTGCATAAAAATAAAAAAGGCATATAATAAAAATAAAGGATAAAGTTAATTATTAGTGATTAGTGGTTAGTTGGATGATCATCTTGAAACTGTATTTGGAACTCACTAGAGGATTGGTAGATCCAAAGCCTCCACACAACAAGTTGCATTTGCTTTTTGTCAAGTATATCATCCATTTGGAATCCTCATAAGTACCATTTAATGATCAACGATGTTTAAGTGATCCGTGTTGACCAAAGGTGTTGTAGATCCATTAGAGGATTGGTAGAACCAAAGCCTCCACACAATGAATCTCAAGGTTATTGGATCAAAGAGATCAAATTAACATATGTGGGCTTGCAAACATAAGTTTGGGCCACGAGTGATCATTTATTCGAATCGGGACAAAATTTATTGTTATGTTAAGCAATCGTAAGTGGACTTATATAGAAGTCACACCTATTTTGAGGTTGGTCAATAGCAATCTATGCACCATTTATTTTGAGACATGATATAGAGGTCATGCTCCAATAACACTTAGTGCAATAAGAAAGGGATGAGATGAAGAGGGGTGTGAGAGAATATACAAACCACTTTTGAATTAAATTTAATCAAACTATTATTAAAATCATTCATCCATTTTTGTGGAGTTAGACTCAACACCATGGATCCAATAATGTTAATAAAGTTCATGATCAAAAAGTTAACCCAAGATCAGCCATAAAATAGTCACAAAATAATATTACATTTAATATATACAAAAAATGTTTTAAAAAAATGTTTTAAAATAGAAATAAAAGAGAAAAATATCAACTATGTTCAAATGGATCAAGAAATAAAAAGTAAGTCCATAAAAAATCAGAAAAGGACTCAAATGATTTTATAAATTTTTTGGTAATTTTTTAAAGTCAGAAACTATTTTTAAAATTAAAAGAAATGAGTAAAATAAAATAAAAATGATAAAAAAAATACCAAAGTCGGAAATAAAAAATAAGTGAGGTCACCAATATTTGTCACAATATCATTGGATCATTTCATAATTTTTTCAGAATTTAAAAATGCATAAAAGTATTTTTAAACATTTAAAACAATTCAAATAAAGTGAAAATTTATAAAAAAATACCAAATCACAAAATTAAATTGTGAAAAAATAAAAATTAAAAATAGAATAATAAAAATATTTTTCATAATTATTTCAGATATTTTGGACTAAAAATGAATTTTCTATGATTTTTTGAAGTTTAAAATAATTAAATATAAAAATCAGAAAAGAAAATAAAAACCAAAAAAATATGGGTCATCTGATAAATGTCAAAACGCGTTAGTAAACAGATCAAGTGGACCTGGTGTGTTGTGCATGTTATGGAATTTAGTGAATAATGCATATGATCATTAATTAAATCAGATTTTTGAAAAAAATAGATGGCGCGCCTTCATTGGTTAGAAGATGACACGTTGGTCATCTTCAACCTCCAGCCAGTCCTAAAACCAGGTTGCTCAATCTGTAAAATTAGAGCACGAGACTTATGCCATTCGATTTGTCTCTTCAAGACGAAGACAGCCACACCTTTGCGACAAATTTATATAAATTGTAACTCAAGCAATTTGGAAGGAAAGTTTTGAAAAGGGATTTGAAATTACATGGTCAAAATGTGTTTCCAGTAAAAAGCAAGTGTTACAACTAGAATCAGGGCAATGAGAGCATCACAATGATAACAAAGTTTTAAAGAATTGATGAAGGAATCTACCTATTGAAGTTGAATTGCAGAGCTCTGAAACTGGACTTCTATGGAGCAATATAGGGCACTATTCTTGAATGTAATTATATGGTTAGCTTCAGGGAAGATCAAGGAAGGTGAATTGATGGAAAAATTGGATTGAAAAAGGCATGTATATGGATTTCGAAGTTACTGAATTTTGAGTTATGGAACAAGTTTGGAAGGGTGATTCTGCTATCCAAGCTTGAGGAAATGAATGGGGGATGACCCTCTATTTATAGGAAATCAAATGGAATGTCCAAGCGTGTGAAATGATGAAGTTTGGAGAAAAATCGTGTGAAGTTACAAACAAGAAAAGTGTGACTTCTAATTTGATCAAAACTCATTCAAAACGCGCGTTTTGTTGTGCTAATCAATTCTGGAACTTCATTAAACATGTTTAGAGGAAAACGCATGGAAACTTGTGATTAGAAGCCAAAACAAAGATTTCAAAATCTGACTAGAGATGAAACTTCAGTTCCAAGTTACCAACTTCAAAATCATGGCATTCTCAGCTCAAGGGGTCTTAGAGCATGATTCTTGATGCTTTAGAAAGATGAGGTTACAAGCTTTGCAATGGAAAAATAATGGGATCAAATGGATGCTTGAGCTAAAAGTTGCATTGAGTCAAAGTTGGAGAAAAAGGGTTGACTTTCCATACTTAGAAATATTTCAAGTTTTTCTTCAAAAGAGACCTATAATGTCTTGCATCCAAACATGACCTTCCACTTTGATTTTGCTCTTGACCAAATAAGATGGCATGAAATAGACCTCTTGAATGAAATTTTGGGACTTGAACCATTCAAAATCTCCAAAAATTGAGAGAGTTATGAATTGTTGAAGTTGGCAAAAAATCATGAAATGACCTATAATCTTTTGTATCCTTAAGGCAACTTCCATCCATTTTATCACTTTGCACATAAAGTAAGGCATAAATTTCAGATCCTCAAGATCGTTGTGGAAAAAGAATGGGCTCAAGTTGATAAAAATTAACCAAGTTATGATCATTTGAAGTCACACATAGGGAAATGGGGATTCATCTGAAGGACTTGTAATCTTTCTTCATCATCAAGTTTCTTCCACATGAAAACTCCTTGGAAATTTTGAATTGATTTGTTGATAACCCTTTGAAGAGAAGGATTTCTTTTAAATCACTCCAAAATACCATAAGATGAGCAAGATATGCTCCTTTGAAGTTCAAAACCCTAGCTCCTAGATCAAGAAACATGCCTTGAGGAACTTTGACAATTTTGAACAAACTTATTGTACCAACATAAATTATTTTTAAATCTAAGTCGTTGAGGATTATAATGAGAACTCATAGCAACCACAACCACTTCCATATCTTGAGAATTGAGAGAAATATGCATTTGTGACCAATGAGAACAAAGCCTTGTCCAAGCATGACAACTTCTCCAATCAATCCCTTGTGCTTTTGAACCAAATTTGATAACCTTGAAATGTGGTGAACCAAAATAGCCTTGCCATGCCATTTCTTCCAAAACAAATCCAATGGTGAGGTTTTAACTTCTCAAGCTTTATTGACTAGGGCATGGAAATAAACTCATGAACCCATGGAGCAACTTGCTAAATCTCATTTCCCTTACCTATATTAGTAATAAGCAAGACAAACCAACATTTCATTTTATTAATTAAGAGGAGAAATCAAGACAAAAATATTCATGATCACAAAAGAACAAAAGTCAAGGTGCTTGGTGATTCCTCAAAGAGCAAAGCTAAATATAGGGAGGGGAACCAAGAATCCTAATGTGATCTTATTGTGAATGAATCAACATGGTATGATGAAGGGATATTAGGGGGGAAAATTGGGGTACAACAACTGCTGATAGGCCAAGTACTGATACAAGAAGGAAGGAGAAAGTTGTTGAGTCGGTCGAGACAGAAATACCTGCAAAGGACATTGTTGATGGAGAACCTTCCGCTCGTGAGATGGATGAAATCTTGAAAATAATAAAAAGGAGTGACTTCAAGATTGTGGAGAAGTTAGGGAAAACCCCTTCCAAGATTTCCATGTTGTCATTGCTACTCTGTTCTGATGCCCATGCTCGGGCATTAATCAAATTCTTGAAAAAGGCTCATGTCCCTCATGAGACCATAACTGAGCAGTTTGAGAATTGCGTGGCAAGCCTGACGGTTGATAATGGTTTGGAGTTCTCAGATACCGATCTAACACCGCTTGGGAAGAACCACAATAAAGCTCTACATGTTTTTGTCGAGTGCAAGGGGACCACCCTGGCACATGTTCTGGTCGACACTGGCTCTTCTTTGAACGTACTACCCAAGGGGGCGTTATACCACTTAGACTGTGAAGGTTTAGTCTTGAAACCAAGTGATATCATCGTGAGGGCCTTCATGGATCAAAAATGACAGTTCATGGGGAGGTAGATCTTCCGATCAAGGTGGGCTCACAAATTTTTAACTCCACCTTCTACATCATGGATATCCGTCCTGCCTATTCTTGTTTGTTGGGTCGCCCTTGGATCCATGGAGCTGGGGTAGTAACCTCAACTCTCCATCAAAAGCTTAAGTATCTGGTCAAAGGAAGAATTGTCACCGTCTATGGTGAGGAGGAGTTCATGGTAAGCCACCTCAACTCTTTCAAATACGTGGGGATGGATGGAGTATTCATAGAGACCACGTGTCAAGCCTTTGAAGTCGTGCCACCAATGATTGCCACTACCAAATGTTCCTCTGATGTGTCCAAAGTTATTAAGGTCGTGTCGAAGATGGTTTCAGTCAAAGATGATCGTGCTGAAATTGAAGAAGAAAGCTATGATACTTGGGGGAAACTCCTCGAGATCCCATTCAAAGCGGAAAAATTTGGTTTGGGTTTCACCGTCAAGGCTTAGAAGGAAGTGAGGAGCGCATGTGCAGGAAAGGCACCTCTATGTATTGGAAGCCACAAAGTCAACGATGTAGGTGATTCTGATGTTGAAGTTGCATTTGAAAATTGGGTGTATCCTACTACAACGGAGCTCAAGAATTCCCATGCAAAGGACTTCGTTCCCATCTCCTTCATTGAGGAGTAATCACTTGTTTTTTGCTTTCTTATTAATTCAAGAACATTTTGTCTGTAATATTTAACAATGACTTTTAAGCCATGTGCGTGGCCCGGGGCACTATGGTCCATTTGTCAAGGGTTTTATTTATGTTCATCTTATCATATGATCATTCAATACAAACCATTAGACTCTTTTGCATTCAAATCTTTGTGTTCATTGTCTTTCTTTTCTTCAAATACGTTTTTCAAAATAGCCATGTATCTTATATTCACACACACACACACACTCTTGCAGGTCCTCATCCACTCTGGATCTTATTTCTAATGACTCCACTATTGCCAACTATGACTTTGAATGCCCAATTAACCAAGTCGAAGACGAAGGCGAGGAAGATTATGAAATACCGGGAGAACTAGCCATACTTATTTTACAAGAGGAAAAAGCTATTCAGCCGCACAAAAAGTCAATTAAAGTCATCAATCTGGGTACCGAGACAGACAAGAAAGAAGTCAAGATCGGCACTAACCTGGAAGGCAGTATCAAAAGCAGATTGGTCCAGATGTTGCATGACTATGTGGAAGTGTTTGCTTGGTCGTATGAAGATATGCCAGGGTTGGATACCGATATTGTAGTTCATCGTCTGCCGACAAAGGAAGATTGTCCTCCCGTCAAACAAAAAGTTCGTTGTATGAGGCCTGACATGTCTGAAAAGATAAAAGCTGAAGTGATGAAACAATTTGATGCAGGATTCTTAGTTGTGACATCTTACCCCCAATGGGTTGCCAATGTGGTGCCAGTACCAAAGAAAGACGGAAAAGTTCGTATGTGTGTAGATTATAGGGATCTGAATAGGGCAAGCCCCAAGGATGATTTCCCTCTATCACACATTGACGTCTTGGTCGATAACACTGCCCAGCATAAAGTCTTCTATTTCATGGATGGTTTCTCTGGCAATAATCAAATTAGGATGGCTCCTGGAGACATGGATCTTTTTATGTTTATTTCCTGACTTTTTACCCCATTAATTAGATCAGAACTTCTAGATCAATCCCTTTAAATTGCTTATCAAAACATTGATCCTGGACCAGAATTTCTAGACACTCACACTCAACAACATTATCACCTCACTCTCTCAAACAACCAGAACTTCTGACTTGCCAGTGATATTAGAACTTATAGGTTTCTAGCTACAACCAAATTTTCCAAACTCTGAACTACCAGAATTTCTGACCTTCCAGTAACATTAGGATTTCTGGGCTGCCAATTGCATCATAATTTCTAGGGTTTCACTTATTCCTAGCAACTCCAGAATTTTAGTATGCCCGGACCAGAAATTTTGACCGTCCCTTTTCTGCTAACATTTTCCTTCTGACTTGCAGCGCGCCAGAGTCAGAGCTTCTTACTTCAGCCATGCGCTGATTCTGACTCCTTTTCCCCTTGTTATTTTTTACCATCATTTTATTTTCATTAATCAAAAACACCAAAAATATTATATATTCGCATGCTTTATTTTATCTCTTTTAAAACTCGAAGATCAAAAATATTCTCTTAGACGAACTTATTTCTTTTCTTAACAAAAACAAAACTAGTCCATTTTATATTTCTTGTACATTATTTCAATATGTTTGTAATAGATAATTATGTTTACCCATTTGTAAATTTGTATACCTCATCCCCTAATGATGTAATAGCGTAGTAATTTTACTTTCCGCAATTTATCGCCTTATATAAATATTAGCAATTAGGATTTGTATGGCAAGACTAAAGTTAACAATTAGTAAACCCTAATTCAAGATAAATAGTGCATGTAAATCAAACACATTTGCACACTTGCACCCCTAGGGTAATTCCACTTGTTGTCTTACAAAAATGGCCATGTTATGTATGTGAGATGTCTTAGCAAAAAGCAATAAAAAATACAAGTTCATAGTCCCTTGATGACGCTATAAATGTTGCCTTTCAAAATGATCTTAGTCCCTCAAAGAGAAATGCTAAGACATCTTACAATATTTCTATCATGACTATACGATGATCCATGCCCGCCCCTTTACATCCAAAGATAAGGCTTCTTACCAAATCAATGGTAAGATAGCAATATCAAAGGAAAGGAAGAAATGAAGAAAGACTTTTGAGTAGGTAGATTGTTCCTAGTTTCTTGCTCACTTTCAAAACAAACATCCTTTCTTATTTCCAAACACTTTCAAAACACGAAACATTTTCAAAAGTCCAACACTTTTTATACGTTCTTACGAACGAGAACTACTACAAAGTTTTCCTAAACGAATGCGCCTTTTTTAAAAATACTTTCAAAAAACATACAAAGCATATTTTCAAACAAAAGCAAGTGATCTAGTAAGCAACTAATAGCCCATAGATAACTATGGATGAAAAGGGTGCTAACACCTTCCCTTTTCATAATCTACCCCCCGAACTCAAGAAATAATCTCAAAGGTCTTTCATGTTCTTTTCAGCCTTTCCTTTTGGATAAAAGAAAAGTCGGCGGCGACTCTTGCTAACCGCAACATTTGTGATAAAACATAAAACATCCCAAGTCATTTCTCCCACCGTATAACACTATGTCTCTATGTTGATGACTTGTTAATAATAAATAGCTGTAAGAAAGAGATCGGAGACTTCAAAGGTGATCTTAACAAGGAATTTGAAATGTCTGATTTGGGAAACATTTCATACTTCCTTGGCATCAAATTCTACAAGAGTGGTAGAGGTTAGATGATGCATAAAAGAAGATATACAAGTGAAATACTCAAAAGATTTGAGATGAAAGAACGCAATTCGACTTTGACACCTATTGAACCAAGACTGCAACTATCGAAAGACTCAGATGAAGATGATGTCGACCCAACACAATACATAAGACTTATTGGGTCATTAAGATACATTTGTCACACAAGGCATAACTTAGAATACATTGTAGGTATGGTGAATAGATTCATGCCAGAAGCCAAAGGTATCACACTTAGCAGCGACAAAAAGGATACTAAGGTATCTGAAAGGAACTCTCAACTATGACATTCTGTTTCCTTCAGCCGATGAAGGAAAAGAATGCAAGTTAGTGGGTTACACTAACTCAAGTTAGTGTAGTGATGCTTAGGATCAAAAATCCATAATTGATTATGTGTTTATGTTAGGTGGTGCACCAGTTGCTTGAAGTTTTAGAAAAGAACTAGTAGTGGCATTATCTTCGTGTGAAGCAGAATATATAGCTGTTTCTATTTGTGCATGTTAAGAAACATGGATGGTGAACTTGGTCGAAGAGATTATATCATAAGATCATGGAGCAATTGCCATGAAGATCAACAACATGTCAGCTATCAATCTTGTGAAGAATCTGATAGCACATGGCAGAAGCAAGCACATCGAAATGAGATTCCATTATCTTCGAGAGCATGTAGCAAATGAGAAGCTGAACTTGGAACACTGCAAAACAGAGAATTAGATTGCAGACATCATGATAAAGGGTGTGCAGATCAAAGTATTCAAGAGACTAAGAGCAATGATGAATATAAATAAGTTAGACACAATGAATTAGGTGGTGTGTTAAGATTATAATTCCTTGTGTCGAAGTATAATGATCGACAAAAATAAGGTTGTGTCGAATATCTTAGTGGGTGTCAAAGTTGTGTTGTTGTCGGAATTTCAGAGTAGTGTGCATGGACATAGATTTCAACTTAGGCCCATGTTGTAGTGTTAGCACGTATTTTGGGTTTTGTATTTTGGGTTTTGCTTAGAGAGCAAACTCAAAATCTATAAATAGGGAGTAACCCTTATCATTTTATATCACTTACAATTGTATATTTTGAGAATAATATTCAGTTTCAATAGCAGAAAGAAGCTCTACAAAAAATTCTTCTTCTTCCCTAATTTTTCGTTAAATCCTAATTTTCTTTCTTTCTCCATTTTATTCTTTCTTTCTTCTTCGATTAACAATTAATGCACAAAATTATTTTACAACTAAAATTGGTTGATTTACTTGAGTAAATAGAGAAGAACAAGAGAAAAATTCAATCTATGTGATTGAATCTTGTTCATCAAAATAAATTCAAAATTCTCCATAAATTTAAGATAATTTCTAATATATAAATCTCTAATATATCTACTTGAATTAGTGTACTTAGTTTTTTTTTTTTTTGGGTGGTATATTTAACATGTATAACTTTTATCAATTCCATTTATATAAAATGGTGTCGTAGAACATCCAAACATGATTTCATCGGGCCTAATTTGATGTGCATGAGAAATAATAACCCTAACAAACTTTTCCACGTCATATTCATACTCTTTTGACATTTGATTAACATATATCTATTTTTGATCCATAATATAGTTTTTCGTTTAATCATTTGTCACTCATTAAACAAGACACCAAAAAATTCCACACTTTGCTAATTTGGTATAAAAAACCTCAATTTAATCAAAGTCATGAGGACCTGATTAAACAAGACAACGATAATTATCCCTCAATGTTAATTTAATGCCAAAAGCTTTGATTTACTCGTAGCGATAAGAAATTATTTCAGCAAAGACAATAACTAAATTTCTACACCAATAATTTAGTACCAAAAACATTGATTTATTTGAATTCTAAAAAACCATCAAATGATCATATATCCTAAAGTTCAAATTAAGAAGCATTTATATATATATTGGAAATAATTTATATTTTAGGAATGTCTTATTAACTAAGTTTATTAGAGAGTATTTTAGTATTTTATTATACTCTAATATTGTGTATAAATAGCCTAGTGGTAGGTAAGTCAATATATTCAATACTCCTTATTTTTGTAGTAGTCATTCAATATATTTCTTTTGTCTTTCATCTCTCCTTTGTGCATAAACAATTGGTATCTAGAGCTCCGGTTTGAAATCCACGGAAAACACGAGTGAACTGAGAGATATTATGTGATTGAGAATCACATTTTTTCTGATTCTGTGAGATTTGGAAAACACAGTGTGTTAGTGAGTTTTTGAGTGAACTGCACAAGATTGAAGATGAATGGAAACGATAATATCAATTACAAGCTTCTAGTGTTTGATGGCAAAAACTAGAATAATTGGAAGATCCAGATGCGCATGTTGTTCGGTTTTCAAGATGTGTTAGATCTTGTCACTGATTACTATGCTTCATTAGCAGCTAACACGACAAAGACGCAGAAGACAACACATAAGGCGATAAGGAAGAAAGATCAGAAAGCATTATTCTACTTCCATCAGTGTGTGGATGCAAATGTGTTTTAGAAGATTGTTGACTCTGAAACAACAAAAGTTGTGTGGGACACACTGATCAGATGTTACGGTGGTGACACATCAGTGAAGAAGGTGAAGCTTCAGTCCCTAAGAAAGCAATATGAGAATCTCAACATGAAGGGAAACGAGAAGGTTTCTGAGTACATCTCTAGAGTGATTCTGGTCACTAATGAGATGAAAGCTTGTGGAGAAAATATTTCTGAACAAGTAATCATTGAAAAGATATTGTGGTCTCTTACTCCTCAATTTGATTATATTGTTGTAGCAATTGAACATTCTAAAGATCTGGACACCATGAAAATAGAAGAGCTGCAAAATAGTCTAGAGGCGCAAGAGTTGCGTCTGACTGAAAGAACTTCTGAGAGGGAAGTTGAGCAGACTCTGAAAGCTTATTTTGTCAAGAAGACCAAAAACAGAAAAAACATGGTAGTTCCCAGAACTCAGAAGTCTTCTATTATGATGAAAAGAAACATTAGAAGGGAAAGGTGAAGTATGATAAGAGAATGGTTTAGTGTTACTGTTGTAATAGGTTTCACCAATTTGCTAAAGATTGTTGGTTAAACAAAGAAGCAGCAAAAATAACCAGAGGAAATTCAGATGATGAACCTGTGTTATTAATGACTTATGAATCTGATGTGGAACCTGTGAGATTGTCATTTTCTTATTCTGAAGGGGAAGAAGATGACTCTGAATATTCTGACTCTGAAGGAGTGTTGGAATATGAGTCAGAATCAGAAGATGACGCTGAAGATTGTAAAGATGAGTCAGAGTTAGAAGATGACTCTGAAGCTGAACACAAGTCAGAATCCGAAGTGATTCTGAGTCTGAAAAGAATCAGAAGATGAGTTAGAATCTGAAGAAGATTATGCTTCTGAAGATGAGTCATAACTTGAATGTTCTGAAGGTGAGTTATAGTCATAGGATGAAGAATCTTCTGGAGACTCTAAAGATGAGTCAGATGGTGAATCTGATTCTAATCCAGATTTTAAATCTGGTGGTGATCATGCTTCTAGAAGGGAAAACTCTGAAGACGTAGGTTCTTGAGGACAAGCTTCTAAAGATGATCATGTTTTTGGTGGAAATCATGACTCTAAGGATGTAGGTTATGAAGGAGGAGCTTCTGAAGGAAATCCAACCTTTGACGGTGATCATGATTCTGAAAGTGAAACTTTTGAAGGCAGAGCTTCTGAAGGTGATCCAACTTTTGAAGATGGTATTTCTGAGGTAGTGGTTCTGAATGAGGTCCAGAAGCTAACAAATTTGGAGCTTCTGGTGGTAGTCAAACTTCTGAAGAAAGTCCAGAAGGAGATATTGTTTCAGAATTAGAAGGAGATTCTGAACAAGTTCAGAGGTCACATAGAGTCAAAAATATACCAAGGAGATTTGTAGAGTTTGACAAACTGTAAAATACAGAAGGGGCTCTGAGGTATGGAGTGTTATTTTCTTCTAGATTTAGATCAGATGCAGAGCTGATATGCTATCCAGACTCTAATTGGTATGAAGACAGAGTTGACAGAAAAAATACTTCTGAATATTTTTATTTGTATTTGGAAAGTCCTATTTCTTGGTGCTTCAAGAAACAACTGGTGGTTGTGTTGTGAACCTGTGAAGCACTCAAGAAGAAAGTGTGGCTGAATGCCATGAAAGAAGAACTTGAGACTTTAGAAAGAAACAAGATTTGGGAGTTAACTGAGCTTCCAAAGGAGAAAAAAGTCATCAACGTCAGATGAGCTTTCAAGTTGAAATCTGTTTTTCTGAATGAAATTGCACACTGTAGCAACCAGAAGCAGCTAGCAGATGTTGTGACGAAGGATGTCAAGACTGAATACATTATCTGTTTGAGGGATGAAATTGGTGTTGTCTGTTTTATGTAAATATAAATTAAGAGACGGTGTTGAAAATAATTTATATTTTAGAAATGTCTTGTTGACTAAATCTGTTAGAAACTATTTTAGTATTTTATTATACTTTAATATTGTGTATAAATAGCCTAATAGTGATAGATCAATGTATTCAGTACTCCTTATTTTATAGTCGACATTCAATATATTCTTTTTGTCTTTCATCTCTTCTTTGTGCCCCAACAATATATCGCATACTTTATGAATATATAATAATATAATTTTTTTAATTAATTAAACAACATATAAAATATTATAAAAGAACATTTTATAATAACAAAACAAGAGTTATAATGACACAATAATGAAAACCTGTATAACTTAAAGAGAGAGAGAGAGATTAAAAACCCCAAAAGAAGAAGATGAAGGATTTAATGCTTGATGGATTTCGAGTAAGAAAGATGAAGATATTCATTCTCTTGCATTTTCTGGTGTTTAAACTTATTAAAATATATATTTTTATTTAAAAATAGGATAGCATTTTTTTAAAAGGTTAAAAACTATGTGTACATTATTTGAATGAATCAACCTTTCCTTTAAGTAATCCACCACACTGAAAATAAATTTAATTAAAATATTAAAAATATATTTTAATGAAATTGTAGGTTTGGTAAAAGAAAGTGTCTTAGAATTAACTATTGGAAATTGGATTTGGAATATCCAAAAGGTCTTCAACGAATGTTCTTGAACAAAGATAGTAGCTGACGTAGAATTTCATTCATTCTTATACTAAAATAATTATAAAATGGCTTTTCAAAACATTCTTCAAAGCAAATGCTTCATGTGCCTTTTGAATGCTCATTAGTTGTGTTTTTAATCGGTAGATTTTGCAGTATTCACTTGCAGATATTTATATATTAATTATTTAATTTAAATTTTGTAATAAATTAATTATAAACTAAATAATATGAGACTTATAATTTTTTTTCCTTATATAGTATTGAAAACTAACTAATGTGTGTAAGTTAAACAATAAGGGACATAACTTTTTCAATTAACACATAAACACACATTATTTTCTAACAATGATATTTAAGGATTTTTTTCAAACTCATCCTCATATTAGAAATTTACATTTTCTTTGTCAAATTGTTTCAACGTTAATGACTTTTATTAAATATTCTAATAATCTTCCACTTGAAATTAAAAAAAGAAGATTTTAAAAGTAGCGTTAAATGCTTTTATAAAGTACTATATTAGTAAAGGTGTCAACAAACTTAAACTTCAACATGGCAAGTAAGATTCAAATTTAACAAGAGTGTTTCGTTACAAAATCAGAAATAGTTGGAGTCGCGGAAACTATGGTGGAGGAGAGCTTTCGTTGTAATAGATTAAGGGATGTACTTACAAGGTTAGCACTTCAATGCTCAAGTCGGTATGTGAATTATTAGAGAGTTTTCAAATTATGTTTAAAATTTGTTACCTGTAATTACGTCTCGGCATATATATAGGAATTGAATAACTAACTTGTTAACTAACATATGTAGAATGCGGAAGACCGTCAGATGTATGGATCTCCTGCTTCCAAATTAATGGAGATTTAATGGTCAGGAGAATGTTTCAAAAGCATTAGTATGTACTCAAGTTGGATTTGGGACGTTGCATCTGTTGATGAATGGCTTAGAAAAAGGGACATACTCAAATCAGATCAGTCTAGGGAGTTTTTTTATTGCAGTGGTCAGATTTCTAAAGATGGGGCCGAATCGTCGAGGATATGGCCGACCCAGAACAATTGATCCCAAGTCCTCTCACTTTAAGGAGTAAAGGCGAGAGTTTGAAGGATTCCCATATGTAGGCTACTGGATACACCTTCTTTGTTTCAACTGCCCCGTAATTTCAAATTTCTTTGAAGGGGTGATTATGATCTTCCTAGAGAACTGAAACACTCAAGTATTACGTTCAAGAGAAGCGATTGTTTGATAAGACACCTTTTGTTTCGTAAGCATAGTTCATAAATATGGGATGAACTAGAGTCACTTCTTTATTCTAGGTTTTTCTTCCATCTTGTTTCTCAATCATTCGTCCATTCTTTTCATATAAAGAATTTCTTTTTTTCTCCTGAGTTAACTATCGTGACATGTTAAATTCTGGTATATCAAATCATAGATGTCCTATAGGATGTCGATACATTTGTTCCGATTAAAATAACATGGCAAGGCATATAACATTAAACAACAGTACTGAAAAGTAGAACAACACAAAGAATTGTTAACCCAGTTATGTGCAAACCAACACCTACTCTGGGGGCATACCAAGCCAGGAAGGAAATCCACTAGACAATATCAATTCGAAGTTAAACTCCCCCATTTACAACTTCTCACTTAATCACTACCATGTACAACTTCTACCTAGGTCCTCCCTAGATATGAGAAATCGCATGTCACCTCCAATCACCTTAATGTTGTCTAACAATCCCAATCCTAGTTACTAAATCGACGGATTTCTACCTATATGAATATCACACTTCAAACACCAAAAAACAGGAAGGCACACTTCCATGATGAGAAGAGTTAATTCAATGACAAGCAGGAAGACACACATCCCTCTAAACTTATCCAAGACTTTTGACTAAGAACACCAACTTGGAGTTGCTTAAAGGCTTCCTCCAAGAACAATAATCACTCTTACTTCACAACTTCAAGGAGAATATAGTGACCATCTCACAATTCGAGTGGTTCACTTACACCAACTCTCCTAGAGAGTGGCTATAAAATCAGCCCTAATAACTACATCTTGATAATTCACGGCTGATTCTTAATCCTAGGTTACAATGCTTCTATTTATAAACTAGTACCCAACTAGATTTGGGCCTTCAATCACGGCTTGTCAGCTATCATAATTCTGCAGAAGATTCTGCATAACAATAGGTCTTCAATCATTAGTTTCCGAAATTATCTTCAAAATTAGAAACTGCATAATCTTTAATATTTTGACTTGATCCTTCATAACCTGTAAAATAGTTCCATGTAGGATAATATAATATCTTAAAATATATTATGTCATTGTGACTTAACTGAATAAACATATCAC
Organism: Vicia faba; assembly: GCA_948472305.1. NCBI lineage: Eukaryota > Viridiplantae > Streptophyta > Magnoliopsida > Fabales > Fabaceae > Vicia > Vicia faba. The sequence goes on from OX451739.1 coordinate 260,985,584, forward strand.
TATAGCTCAGGCGCGATGTCGTATGCTCCTTTATAGGACATCTTATTTGACATGTTGCTCCAGATGTTGAAATACTTCAAATCAACATGTCCCAACATAAGGTAGGACTTCTTGCACAACCTATTATTGTTAGCAAGTAAATACATCATATCTAATATATTGCTGCTCTATTAGTTTTACCAAACATAATGACAATTACATAATTCAGAGAATTAACAATCTTCCCCTGTGGATTATTTTGGCTAATACTAATTTACATATTCTTTTCATATTTAAGATTAATAAATTACATTAAGAGCAAATATTAACCAATACAAATCAGCAGAAACCTAAAAACATCAGAAGCAGTCAATTTTTAATCTTCACACATTTGACAGTCTTCAGTCCTCACTGTCATCACTCATTATGTTACAACATCAATAATAGAACTTCTTCATGACATCCCAACACATATTCTCTCCCTCTTTTTAGCAAGAATATGGCAAAGGCTTCTAACAAGAGGTAACATCCACTAACAGTAGTCATCAGTAACTACTGAACACACACCGATCAACAGTAGTCATCAGTAACTACTGAATACATAACATGGAGGAACATCTTCAGTATGATATTGTCAGAACATCTTGTTCGACATCTTCATAACAGCTCCATTGCAATGCATAAACTCAACACTAACGAACAACATCCTCAGGATAAGAGGAGTAGAAAATTCTGAAGTCTTGGTATACATGAGGAAGAAGATAGATAACACTCCCCCTTAACCCAGGAGCCAGAAAACCAATGGTGGCATAAGAGAAAACTTAAAACCAAAAAACAACCACCATCCCAGGTAACTCAACACCTCCCTGAACTTCCCATTGTAAGTCACAGAAGACCAGACCTCAACTCCGGGTAACTCAAACTACAAGACACAACTGTGTTCATTAACTCAGATCACAGGACATAATAAAAAAACACCCAACATCAACAGACCCAGAATAGGACATCCTATTCGACATCTTTGCAAAACAACTGCGAAGACATACCTCATATTTATCAATCTCTGAAAAAACCTTTCTCCCCAAGCTTTTCCAAAAAGTGACAAACAAACCCTTCACAAGACCAAACCCAGACAAAACTCACCCATATTCAGATAAAGGACATGAGAAATCAGTTAAACAACAGACATACATGGGGTGAAGGAGGAGAAGAAAAATGACCTCAATAAATAACCAATAAGTGACATAGGAATTAACTATCCTAGATTGATACAGAGTGCTTGTTCAAGAGCATAAAACAAACAAAAAATAGACAAAACAAATGCACCCTTCAATGCAGCTTTTGACTATCTTTATTGAATCTTGACTAAATTCTTTTAGAATGAGTCATTTCCAAAAAAAAACATGCATAGTCAACAACCACGCTTTACACTTCCTCCTGAAGTGTAAGGATTGCACCATCCAAAATATTTCCTTGTTGGGCTCAAGGAAAAGATAAAGACACAATGTCCTGATATCTTGTCAGACATTGACACGCCACACAATCAAGTTTCTTTGGACTCTAGACATCTATAATCACAGATAACCACATCCAGTAGCAACCTGTCACTCATGCGATCCAAAAGGATATTGCACTATTGTAGATGGAATCCAAAGGCAGCCATTATACCCCCCTACCAAGGATAAACAATGCTCCTTCTGAAGATAACACAAAAGCACAAGAGAAGAACATATGACAGTTTTCATACGTCCACAGTGAAGGGCAACCACTTCATACACAAAACCATACAAGACACACATGATTTGAAATTTCTCACACATTCCAGAACAAATGCTCTTAGCTTGCTTGCTATACAAGTTCCAGATTTCCACTATCTTTAACTTGTAGTAGAAGAAACCAACCCACAACAGGCACTCCGATCATACCTCAGTATCTGATTGCCTTCTTCATCTCTTTCATTCACTAGTAATTGTTGATACTAGTGAAGACTTCAATAAAATATTAGCCATGTATTTCCAGAACATACTACTATACTTAAGATCAGAATCTGCACATTCTAAACCTCACAGCCAGAATTCTCACTTTTGACGACCGTGCTTGAGTATCTAACTCCACATGCTCAAACCAAAGCATCTTCCAACACACACCCCAACATGATATTACAATAACATTTAGGACATCGACTTCATACAACAAAACCCAAACATACAGGTTCTTAATCATACGTTTTAAGGACTTATTATGCATAGAAGTCCTTAAATAAGCTCCCACTAAACACATGAATATCTCAAAAGATGACACCTTCGGCAGCTTAGTCAGGTTGATACAACCACCCGAATACCATTGAGAGAAATAAACTCTCTAACAATTTCTAAACTAAGAGTTAAGAGATCATATTTGCATCCATACCTTAGATAAGTTCCTAGCTCCCGACAAGGTCTTTACCATCAGTAACATGCCCATCTTAATAAGATCAGACTTATACCCAGCTCCCAACAAGGTAGTCGTCATCAGAGGAGACACTTCCTCACGCACAGCTGCAGATGATACTCCTTTTCAATAGATGTTAGAACACTTGATCTGACATCCTTCTTCTTCTTCAATTTTTTAACACAAGGGAATCCTTCACAATATTCCAGGCTTGGTCAGAGACTGGACTTCACACTCCATCATGGTCTTCCATGGTGATTAGTAATAATCACCCTATGATCTTCAACACAAGCTTCCTTCTGAAGCAACAAACAAACCTGAGATGATGTTCCAACATCAGATATAACATCAATTCCATATCCATGTACTTTACCAAATACTATGGTTCTGGAGATGATACCCATTGTAATTCCAAACAACAACTCTTGAGGGAGAGCACGAGAGGATCAACCAGAAGTAGTTGATCAATCTTCAACAATAGATCAAAACCATATAGGACATGCACATAACACAACTCAGGAACCTCTCCTTAAGCACGAAATACAGACCACCTGCCTGAATTTTGAGGTGTTTGATCACAAGACTTTTGCATCCAAAGAGGAGATTCCATCTTCAATGCAGGCCAACACACACAAGGTTTTTATGATTATCAACCCTTCAAACAGACTGTCTAAGACAACTCATCAAGACTGTAAGTTAATCTTTCAGAATATTAACTTACCTCAAGTTGATGCATCTCCATTTTCATACAACCCTTAGAGTGTCTCTTCCACTTTAACATAACAAGAGTTCAATGCTCTCATAGACTTGATAAAAAATATAAAGTTTGAGTAAATAACCTCCATCCCGTGTGAGAGAACCACCGGTAAAACCATGTTGAGAAAAAAAATTCTCAACACAAAAATGTCACAACATTATATCTAACATCTTAAGAATCTCCAAATCTATATTAGGGATTCTTATTCATAAACTTCTATGAAAACCTTGAGAATTATACATTTTCCTCCTTAATAGCAGTACAATATGTGGTTAGAGTACGCCCATATAAATCTCTCAAAACACATAAAATCTGTTCCACCTGAACATGATCACATGCATCTGGCTTCTTTGATCAAAAGAGACTAGATAACAGAGAGAAATAAACTTCATATATGAACTTTACCTTCACATATGAAAACAAATGGTTGAGATAACAAATCTCAACTGTAATTAGAGCTCAGCCTTTGCACTTCTACTAACTTGAATCAGAAATAAGTTGAACCAAGAAGTAGTTAATAGGTTGGCCATTATTAGACCCACCGATCTAAGATATGTTTTCTGGACACGAAATCTTAGATACACAACACATATACCTCATCTTCCAAGCAAGAAGTAGGTTCCAAACGTATGTGATCATCCCACACTTGTTTGGCACCCAGAGTATCTGTTATGCCACAAGAATCCACACAACTGCTGACACAATGTCCTAACATCTCGTAGGACATCAATTCCCTTCTTCTAGAACTTACAAAATAAAGCTTGGTTCTGAAGTCGAACACTGCTTCGGGAAAACAAATAACCTTTGATCACCTTCAAGGTTCAGATGGAATTTCCAAGCTCCAACGTCTGCAAGACTTTGAGTCCTTTTCCTAATTAGGTCAAGTATTAGGATAACTCTGTGTGAAGCCAACATAAATGGCTTTAAACATCCTTAAACATACTCATCAAAAGTGTATTTACACTACTACAAAATGTGTAAACAACAATGCCATTGTCACCATGGTTCTTCCCTACACCGTGGTGATATCTTTAAACTAAGGCGCTACCATATTATTTTTGTTTTTTGATTAAAAATTAATTGTATATAACAACGGTTTTGGAGCCAACCATGGTGATACCATCAAGTCTTCATGGGTTCTAACCTCAGCTTCCTCATAAAATTATTCCTTTAAAGTTAAGTGTTGTACCCCAAAATTTTCCCTCCCATATTCTTCAAGATTTGGCAAAATCAAGCTTCAAAATCTCTCAAGGATTGCACAGTCCCATTGCCTCCTGACACAGTCAAAATTAGGGTTTTGGTTCTTGCAAAGAAATTGAGGTTCCCAAGGGTCCAATCAAGTCCCATATGCCTATAAATATTTTCAAGCATTCATATGTCAAGTGTCATAGCTCACAGCATCAAATTGCACAGTCAAAAACCCTAATTGCTTCACAGTCAACTGTAGGGGTAAAATGGTCATTTGACAGTCAAAAGTCAAAAATTTTGGTCAACATCTTATTTTGAAGCCACAATCATCATTTGATCAATTCTTGATCATGATTCCACAAGCATGGCTCAAAAAGTCTCAAGATGCAAAAGTTTCTATTTTTGGACAGTTGAAAAGTCAACTGCAAATTGACCAAGGCATAACTTCTTCATGGTTTATCAGAAAAATCACATCCAAAGCTCATTTTGAAGGGGATGACATTTCCAACAACTCATATTCACATTCCAAGTCCAAGAAATGCTCTCACAAAAAGTTATCAATTTCAACATTATAGGTCATTTTCAAAAGTCAACAAAAAGGCACTTTAAGTCAAAGACCATAACTTGTGATTTGTAAATCAAAATGACATGGGACCAAAGGCATTGGTTAGAGGACTTCAATACCTTTCCAAAATGTCCAAGAACATGTTCATAGCTTCAAAATTGAGCAAGATATGCATTGGAGAAGTTGGGAAATTTTTGGGAACTTTCAAAAGTCAACTTTGCCTAAAACACTTCAAATTTGCTAATGGACCTCAAATTATTTCTTGAATCTTTACCAAAAGCCTATGCACGACCCATTGAGCTTAAAATAATTTATTTTCTTATTTTTAATTAATTAAATGAATTTTTATTATTATTAATTCATTTAATTGATTTTAATTGTAGAAAAATATCAAAGCATGGTTGTCAAATCTTTTTATGAAGCAAATACACTCCACACATGCTAAAGATTTCGTGCATCACTCAAGGGGACAAGATCTTCCATAATTGGCAAGGTTTTCATGGAAAAAGATTGAAAATTACATGATTGAAAATCAAGGATTTGAAACATTAATTCATGGACTTTTGGGCCAAGATTTTGACCTAATTTGCATCACATACATATGCTGAGTGAAACCCTATTCAAAAACACACGTGAAAGCTGCTAATACTCCATAGCCAAATTGCAAAAAACTCAAAAAAGGTGTGAAACTGATTTCCTACTTGCAACGCGTTTCAAAGCTTAAAAAGGATTCAATCACCTTGCCTGAGTCTCCAGGAGTCTATTGGCATCAAGAACGAGTCCTGAAACCCAAAGAACGCGCAAGAACAAGCCCTACGGTTTGCCATATTTTCCAGAATTTCATATCATGATTCATGCGCATTTGATACATATTATTGGGTGTTTTGTATTCACAGGAACCTTCTGAAGCTAATGACATGGTTTAATTGCATTATAGCATCCTGTATCAAAATCTGCCATGAAAAAATGTTAGGGTTTCAGAGCTTCCATATTGGGGCTTTCCTTGTATTGTAAAATTGGACCTCCAAACCTGTATGGACGAATTCGTTGCAACAAGACGAAACCATTAAGCCTATCGCGCCCTTTTTATATTGTCTCCACTTCTATTCGCTATTTTCCACAGTTATACTTAGTGGGGGTTTAAAACCCCCGCTATCTTATTCATGTTGCAGGTGAAAACGAGGAAGAAGATGGGCGTGGCATCATGTGATTGGGGAGTTTAAACCTTAGCGCGCTTTTTTTAATGTTTCAACATAATGGGCACTTTTCATATATTATATTTCTTTATTATTATGTATACAAACGCGCTTGGTAGCTCAGATGGTGGAGGACGTGTCTTGCAAGCATAGGGACCTGGGTTCGATTCTCAGGTCCCCCCACATAATTGATAATTTTTGTTTTAACATATTCTAGTGCAACGTTCGTTTAAAGGCCCACCATACGTACTCACGCTTAAGCCTGACAAGTGGACATGAGATCAATCCAGTGGCCACAGAATGAAGCCCATGGTACACTCCAGTCAACCACCATGCATACAACCAGAAAGTCAACGAGGCCTGCCTTGTCTAATGGGCCTGAATTGCTGCAATATCACCTCCACTTTGGGCCTGATACCCCCCTTGGTTTGCCTTGCATAATTTTATTTTCTTTTCTTTTTAATTCTTTTAATTGCTTTAATTATTATTATTATTTCACCTCAAATTAATTTTCCTAATAAAAATCAGAAACTAAAAATTGTAAATATTTTTAATTATTTATTAATTGCATCATTAACCTATTTTTTTGTAAATAAATATTAACAATTAACTTTAGCTTAATTTAGGTTTATATTTTAATCTCTTTTCTTAATAAATAAATAAAATATATAGAATTAGGTTTTTTTTGACGTTTTTATCTTTTTCTTAATTAATTATTTTCATCATTATTATTATCATTGTTAATTACTATTATTTTTGTACGTAAATATGTAAATTAATTAACTAGTAAATTAGGTTAACTTTAATAATTTCATTAATAATTAAAATAGACTTAGAATTAGGGTTTTCACTTGATTTTTATTTTCTTTATTTCATTAAATACAAAAAACATAAACACATACTTTCTCTTCTTTAATTAAATAATAATTAGGTCCTAATTTAATTTAATTTCAAGCAAAGGGTCAAAACCCTCAGACGTTCAATTTATTCTTTCGCACGATTATTCTTATTTCTTATTGGTTATTATGTAACTGTTCAAGGATGTAATAGTAATTAGGTTTATTGCTTTTTTACTTTCCGCATCTTTATCAAAAATGGGTCTTTGTATTTTGGCGATGTATAGACCCGCGCCTTGTAATAGCGTAGCTTTTACCTTTTCGTATTTAATTTTCCGCACTCCTAACTGCTAAATCGCATGAAAGAATGTATGATAATTAAAAAACAACTTGTAGCTCACAATGCCATGATCAAAGATAACTGTTAACATGAAAACAACACACAATGCACACACCACTTCTAGGGTACGCCTCACTCGTTGCCTTCGAAACGTGGTCGTCAAGTATAGGACGTTTTAGCGGTCGCTCTTATGTCCAAGATCCAGTTGCCTCGAAACAGTTGCCTCGAAACGGTTGCCTCGGATTAAAAAGGATCTAGGACATTAGGGTTGCTTCTAAGGTGTCCTAACTGTTGCTTCGGTGACCACACTGTCCCTACAATCGAATTGACCCGAACACCTCCAACGGTGGTGCTACCTACCTCTCAATGGTGGGATGGCACTACCTTAAGGACTCTTACACAACCTAATTCCTTAGGGTAGGTAGATGACTCATGGGTACTTGCTCTCTAAAAAACAAAACAAAAACCTTTTCACACTGACACCTTCAAAAGCTTTCAAAACAAAATTTTCAAACACTCTTGAGGACAGATACAAGAGTCATTCAGAAATCTTTCAAAGAAACTTTTTCAAACCCACTCACATTTGAAAAGCAAACATCATTTTGAAAACATAAGAGCAAGTATCTAAGAGCCCATGGATAACCATGGATAGAAAGGGTGCTAAAACCTCCCCTTTCTATAAATGTACCTCCCGAACCGAGAAACATTCTCAATAAGGAATTTTGCTGTGCTTTTGTCCTTTCCATGTTGGAGAACATAAAAGACGATGGCGACTCTTGCTTCCGCGACATTTCGCGAACCAGCTTTAAACAGTCAGTTCTATTTCCACCGATCACATTAAGGCACGCCTTTTCACTTTTATTTATTTTTTAAATAATAAAGTTAAAAGGTTATGACTACGGTTGGTTTGTTCCACCATTGTGATATATTTATAATAAATAAATACTTATCAATACAGTTGGTAAATAATTGTTATGAAAAAATTTACCCATATATAAGCGAGTTAACTCTCACTTATTGACAGTAGCATCATTTCCTTCACAGTGAAACCCAGCACCCATCTTTTCTCTTGTTCTTCGCCATTAGCCGTGAATCTTGTGCTTCATACGTTAAGGTATTCTTCTTCTTCTTCTTCCATCTTCTCCATTATCTCATTTGTTGCATGTTTATTTTGTTGATTGTTCTCAGTTTTTCAGAGTCCTCTTCATTACTTTGTCTATGGGATATATTATTTGTGTAGCTATGGAAAAAATTACAAGAAGCCTGAAGCTATGATGGAAACTTATCTCATACTTTTTCTTCATAGTTTCACAAATAAGATGATTTTCATACTCAACTCACATGTTGATAACTTCATATTGATTCATGTTCCACGATTATTTTAAATAAAAGGCGCATCCTAGAAACTTATAATATATCTTTTTCGTTGCTCAGAAATTCATAATATCTGGTTTTGTTGTATGATGTTGTTTGAGTTTATTATATTCTATGTAGATTATTTGTTTCACTAACCCTCACTTAAAATACATTCATTTAAATTGACATAGATACTATAATGTGAATATTAAATTGTATTTGAAAACCAACTTATATCAATCATTATTTCCAAATTGCACGCGTCTCATCGTTCATTTCATGCTCTTTTACCTATAGATTATGGTATAATGACCTGGCTCCTCAGATGCATCATTGTCTTCTATTATAGTTAAATTTCATTAACTATAATTAATTAGATAGTCTTCATCAACAGTAATGATCGTTAAATTTACGATTATAAAAATTACAATGATAAGTGATGATGATGAGGCAGATTATCCAATGTCTTGTTGTTATGGAAATTTAACTATAATCTAAGATAACGATGTATCAAAGGAGTTAGATCAATAAATCACAGTATATATGTAAAAGAGCATGAAATGCAAGATGAGACGCATGCAATCAGAAAAACAATGGTTTGTTTAAGTTGGTTTTCAAGAATAGCTTAATTTTAAGATTATATATTTCTTCATCATTTTGAAAGCTTGTATTTATTTAGTGAGGTGTATGGGAAAACAAGCATTCTACATATTATATAATAAACTTTGGCCACTTTTTACAACGATTATATATTGTAACCGTGATCAAAGGTGATTTATGATTTATATAATTTGTGTTGATGGGTTTCGAATCTAGTAACTATGTGTACATATCCCAATGTTGGATAAGTATAACCATTGTGATAAGTGGAACGCGTCCTAACCTTTAATAAAGGTTTCCAGATTGTAATAGAAACAATGAACTTACAACCACACCCTACTCAACAACGGTATGAACCACGTGATGATAACCTTTTTCCAACCGTTGTTAAATGGGTTTTCCATAGTAATGTTATGATTGGACTGAGAGGTAAAACTCAAGTATCGTTGGAAGCTTCACATAGTCAATTGATACTGTCTTGCACACATCACATACCAACCTTCTTAGGAGACCAACCCCTAATGTTCTTCTTTTAATTGCGGAATAAGAAATAACCAAGGTTACACCAGATACCATGCAGCAGAATACACAACAACATAACACTCCTCAGCACTCTTTAGGAACCACAAATTGCACACAACCATCCAGGTTCAATCAAAAACATCTTAGGTTTGAAAATAAATCAAACCTAACACAATAGATTACCACCAAAGCTACAGGCCTGAAGGCAACAGACAAGTCTAACACTACCCTATCATGAATAGTCCATCCTCCACTTCAAGGGACCAATCAAAAACAATATGAACTACCCGAGTTCAAACAACTTTTCAGTAGAAATTTATACCTTGACCATAAACCAAAAAGTATCCCCCTCGGACCTCATCCAGAAACAGACAGGATACCTGCCCTAATACCAATTGAAATTCTGGTATATCAGATCACAAATATCCTATAGGATGTCGAGACATCTGTTCAGATTAAAACAACATGGCAATGCATACAACATTAAACAACAGTACTAAAAATTAAAAGAACAAACATAATTGTTAACTCAGTTTAGTGCAAACCAACAGCTACTCTGGGGGCATACCAAGTCAGGAAAGAAATCCACTAGACAATATTAATTCGAAGTTAAACTCTCCCTTTTAAAACTTCTCACTTAATCACTACCATGTGCAACTTCTACCTATGTCCTCCCTAGATATGAGAAATCCCATCTCATCTCCAATCACCACAATAATGTTTAACAGTCCCAATCCCAGTTATTATATTGACAACTTTCTACCTATATGAAGATCACACTTCAAACACAAAAAAATAGGAAGGCACACTTCCATGATGAGAAGACTCACTTCTATGACGAGCGGGAAGACACACTTCCCTCTAAACTTAGCCAAGAATCTTGACTAAGAACACCAAATTGGAGTTGCTTAAAAGCTTCCTCCAAGAAAAATACTCACTCTTGCTTCACAACTTCAAGGAGAACATAGTGACCATCTCACAATTTGAGTGGTTCACTTACACCAACTCTCCTAGAGATTTGCTACAGACTCAACCCTAATAATAATATCTTGATAATTCACGGACGGTTGTTAATCCTAGGTTACAATGCTTTTATTTATAACCTAGTACCCAACTAGATTTCGGCCTTCAATCATAGCTTGTTAGCTGTTACAATTCTGCAGAAGATTCTGCATAATAATAGGTCTTCAATAATTATTTTCTGAAATTATATCCATAATTAGAAACTGCATAATCTTCAATATTTTGACTTGATTCTTCATGACCTATAAAACAGTTCCACATAGGATAATATAATATCCTAAAATATATTCTACCATTGTGACTTAACAAAATAAACAGATCACTTCAGCTCAAGAGCGATGTCGTATGCTCCTTCATAGGACATCTTATCCGACATGTTGCTCCAGATGTTGAAATACTTCAACTCAGCATGTCCCAACATAAGGTAGGACTTCTTGCATAACCTATTCCTATTATAAAGTAAATACATCCTATCTAACATATTGTTGCTCTATTAGTTTTACCAAATATAATGCCAATTACATAATTCAGAGAATTAACAACATGGCAAATAGGCTTCAAAAAATCGTGAAAAAGAAGAAGGTGAACCCATCTTCTTTATGGGAAGGTTATGTATTTTTTTCAACCATCTAGATCTTCACCAAAGATGGGAACTTAGATGGATCTTTTTTTGATGTTGGTGAATAGTCGCTTTGGGGTCTTACCATTCCTGGTGATGAAGACATAAGTTGTAACGAGTATGGTAACTAAACCATTCCTCTGTATAAGTATCCTTTTTCGTCTATGGGAATAAGTTTGACTTTTACTTCCTTTTAAGTGGATGTTCTTAAATATTTAATGATGGCTCCATCCAAACTTCATCACACCAATTAGGTGTACATTAAAGCTTATCAGCATTATTGTGAGTATCCGAATGGAAAACCATTCACTATCTTATTATTTCATCTCTTTCGATGCGACCAAAGCATTTCAGCCTATCTAGAAGGGTGGGGTTTGGTTATTTTAGTTTCGAAGGAACATTTTTTAAGCTTTCCCTGAACCATCTTCTTTCAAAGACCAGTTCTTTTTGGTTATACCCCCTTTATCCTAAGGCCCACGTAACTGTTTGTGTGGCTGTATCGGGGGTGAAAGGTAAAATGTAAATAGTTGTTTCCCTATTCCTGGTTAGTGAAGCACTTTCTTCTAGAGAACTACTCATATGTTTTTAAAGAAAGTGACTTTACAGCCGAGGATTATTTTTGGTAGAAAAAGTTGTTAGAGTTTGTCAATCGTTTGGGTTATGTCGAGTGTGTGGTCCCCTCGGACGAGGCTGAGAAGAGGCGCAAAAATCACCTGATAGATGTTTCTTTGTTGATGGAGCCTAGTTCTTGTGAAGACCACCAAGATGCTTTTGGTATATTCGGGGTTTTCTTTACTCTTCACTATCAAATTTCCTTTGCAGTGATTGTCTTGAGATACCGATTGTATTTTTGTGCAGGTGTAATGGAGGATAAAGTAAGGGTTTGAATCTTAAAGTGGGGAATACAAATACAACCATCTAACCCTACTATAAATCTTCTTCCTCTTCCGGGTTTACAGATGAATCTGGACTCTCGCCATAGCCCTTCTCATGACCGCGAAAATTCACCCTTTAATGATGACTGGGAATGTTTCACCGGCGTCCATGGGCAATCCTCAAAGGAAGAGTTGTACACTTTGGCTCGTTCTGATAAGCAGACTTTCATCGCTTTATCCATGGTTGGATCTGGATGCTGGGAAGATATTTGATTTGAGCGAGCTCATGAGGAAAAGACCTGGCTGGAGAGGAGTGCAAACAATTAACATCCAAATAAGGTACTTATTTAAGGAAATTACATAAAGCTCATGCTTCTCTATAGAAGTTATGTAAAGTTCTGGCTCCTCCTAACCTTTATAGTATTGTTGGCAATCAGGCGGTGTATTTGGTGAATTCATTTGGGAGAAAGGACTTGAGCTCTTGAATGTGCTCTGAAAGAGATGGAGCTCTTGTATGGACAAAGCGCTTCCCTAGCACGACGATTGAAATAATTCGTCTTTTTGAACCTTGGGGAGGTTTGGAGTCTTTTGAAAATGCGCAACAATAAGTTGAGCATTTCCATCATTATTACTAGGGAAATATCCTCTAGTATCGAATTGTGCAAGATGGTCAAATTATTTCTATCTTTGACTAATGCTCATGCGCCATCGTCTCTCATTTTGTTGTATGTATTGTGACTTCTTTATTATTGGATTTATTTGTTTCCCTTGTTTAAAGTGTGTTTGTTCTACTTAGAATGTAGCTTTATTACGTGATGTTGCAGTGTACTCATTTATCTACGAGTTATAAAAAATTTGATTTACAAAAATTGTTAGAGGAAAAATATCATCTCGTACCTAAACTTACATGGTGCTGGATATTTTATTCCCAGGTGATTGGTGTTGGGCGTTGATCTATCAGTCAGAGTGGATACTTTAAATTTTGTACCTCAGCCGCTAGGCCTTTTACAGAGTCGTGTATGAATGTCTCACACCATAACACGATGTCTTAATATATACACATTCTCCTAGTTGGATGTCAAGGTAGCAGCGGAAGGTTGTGCTTGGAATATGATTCGCACAGAGGAAGCGCCCATATAGTTTAACATGTTGGTGTGTCAGATTGAAACTAGTGCAACCTAAATTTGGATCCGAGTAGTTATGCTTCTCATTTTACCTGTAAGAATTTCATGTCATACCAACTTTATGCGATTGTTCCTTAATCACATTTTCGTGGATAAGGAATAACTCCGATTAATCATGGCGGTGTTTCGAATTATACTTATAGATGATGGACATAAAATAGGCTAGATACGACCATGGTTTAAGTTGTGCTCCACATCATAGAGGATCTAACCTGGCCAAAGGTAGAGGATCTCTATCCCTGCCCTCAAGGCTATGGCTCAGATCGAGGTGGATGTCTCTAGGATTCACTATGCTTTCCCTCAAATTGGATAGATCTAGAGGGGGTGGTCCAACTAAATGTGAAAGCGTAAATTTATTTGACATGGGGTATTTTAGTGTTGTATTCAGACGTCCACCCGTGCAGGAATTAGTTGTTGTAGTAGGACTTGCAAAGTGTCTCCGACAGCTCCCTTGAATTATGAAGGTGCATGAGGCACTTTGGAGAATTGATTGTTATAGTCTGGAACTTGAAGCATACCATACAACACCCCTGAATTCTTTCTTGGGGCGTCCACTATGTTGGTCATGTCTCGTTTATTATTATTATTTTTTTGGAGTAGCTGTCAATAATCACAAAGGAACAAACATTTCATAATTTTGGTCATTGTATATATAGTGGGGAGTTGTAAGCTTATGATATATTGAATTTTATATATGTAAATTTTCATATATGAATATAGTAAAGGAACAAAGTGAAACATAACAAAGTGGGTGTCCCATTACTTATTTCTCGTGATCGGACATTAGTTTCTTAGCCATGTTTCAGGGTACGAATGTTTAAGATTCATAGTTTCCATACAAGGGAGGTCGTGTTGATCTTCATAGCATTATTTTCCCCTTGATCTCGTTGGAGCATGTTGTATATCTTACTGGCTACCAAATATCAGTTAGCAAGACAGTCGACTCTCCATGGAGGTTATGGTACTTATGCTTGAGGTGAACGAGTGAGGTCGTGTCATCTAATGCGAAAGTGAAGGGTATGCACAAGATGCAATCATAAAGGCTTCTGCACGGGATGACAAGGAATTGGGTATGGATGGGTCAGATGTCTCTGCCATCTCCCACTGATACCATTAGCTCTGCATAGCCATAAGGGCGAGTGATTGTCCTATTAAACGCGTGTAGATACAAATTGTCATATGGTATCAAGCTTCTCTAGTCCATGCCTATCTTTTCTCTAATAACTTGCATTTGGAGGCATCATCGGTGCAATTTTAGATTAGTCGGTCATTGATAAGTTGTACATGTTTGTCAGGATCTCCTTTCCCATTGTATTCCTCCAACTTGGGAGGTTTTTGCATAGATTTAGGAATTTTTCTCTCCATGATCTGAGCATATTGAGGATGCTTAGGTTGTGCTCGATTTGGTTGACGCTAGTCACGGTCCGGGGAGGGAGCATAAATTTCCCGGTCCCCTCCTAGGATCCAAGGAGGAGAATTACTCTTACCACCTTTGGATCATTATTTTTATTTCTGAACTTTTGTTTCTTCTTTCACTAGAGATGGATTCGGTCGTTCGGTTTGATTTTTCTCTAATCGACTTCTTGCACTATATTTGCTCAGGGTTGAACGAGTTAGAGGCTTACTTCCAAACGAAGGAAACTTTCATCCATCGTCGAGGAAATATGGTTGCGATCTCGTTATTCTAATGTTGTTCTTATGCATAATATGATTCCTTATTTGCTCAGGTTTCAAAGTCGAGGAGAGTCTCACGCTTGAAAAGTGTACATAGAAATAAGGAATCGTAATATACACGAGAATGAAGTTTCATTTCTCACAGATGAAGCCACTGTTTCATTGTGGAACTAGAAATAGGTGGAATCACAGAAGCTACGATGGATGAGAGCTTTTGTTGTAATGGAACAAGTGGGTGTACTTGCAAGGTTAGCACTCCAAAGCTCAAATTAATATGTTAATTATGAGAGCACATTCAAATTATGTTTGAAACTTGTTACATGAAATGGAGTCATCCGCGTATATAAAGGAGTTGAATAACTTACAGACATATAATATAGAGGATTGTTGGATGTGTAACACCCCAAAATAATTAGATTGCTTATTTAATTATTTTATTAATTTATGGTGAGTATTTGTGATTTAATTGCGATGTTTATGTGATGTATGGATGATCATAAAGCTTTGATATGATGTTTTGTGTGATGTATGATGGGGTGGTAGGAATTAAGAAGGTATAGAGTATTTTAGAATAATTTATATAATTAGTAATTAATTGGAATCATTTTAATTAGTTAAATAGAATAATAATAAGAGGTATAAGCTATGAGGTCAAAGTGGTAAATTGTGAATAGATAAGTGAGGATAAGATGGGAAAATCATAGAAGGGGTCCAAAGGTTAAACTAGGGAAAAAGAGTGTCAGTTTCATTATGTGCAATCATGAAAAGAGAAGAATGTTGTGAAGAGAGCTAGGGTATAAATGAAATCAGAGAGATTTGATAGAACCTGAAGAGAAATCAATTGCTAGAGAAATCTAAGGCAAGGTGGTTTATCGTTTTTATTATAAATGATCTAAGGTATAGATAATTGTAGGTTGTGTTGGGATTTTGGTATGATGATGTTAATATGAAGCTTTGATAAAAATTGATGAAATTATAATGTTTTCTTGCAAAGAATTGATGCATATAATGTATGATATTTATGTTGTTGTTATGTGATGAAACTAAGTAAATCTATGATAACTTAAGACCTGTACTATGGGGAAATCGTGTAGAAATTAGGACTGTGCAGTACAAAAATCGCAACAAGGAAGTCATGTTCATGCTTAAACGTCGGGCGAGTAAGAAGTGATGGGATAGGGTGAAAAACATAGCCCCTGTATTTTGTATGGAGGGTGGTCTATTGCTGGAGCGTCGCCGGGTGACACAGAGGTGAGAGGAGAGCGTAGGGCGAGCGAGATGCAGTGCCAGGAAGTGGAGACTAGAAAGGAATGAGAGTGTTGTCGCTCCCTCATCGTCGGGCGAGCCTCAAGAGAGCATCTTGCTTCGTTAGGCGAGCACCAGGCAATGGACAATAGTAGTATTTTAAAAGTGTCATAACTTGAGTTTCAGGACTCCAATTGACGCGCCATTCAAAGTGTTAGGAAGATAACGCGATGAACTATACCTAGGTGGAATAAAAAGAGTCATATGATGTGATTTTCAATACCTATGTTTTGATAAATACAATGATTCAGTGATTATTTTAGTATGATGTATGTGCATACAAATGAATTATTGATGCTATGATGATGTTGTTTCATGTTATGAAGTATGTGTTTATATTTATGATGATTATATGAATGATGATGAATTTTTACTAACAGTTTTCATTTGGTTATTAAAGATGTTTCACATTATGCATTCATGGCATAAGTTAGGGCGTAGCCCAGTGATGGTTGCCGAACGTTGTTCCAGTGAGTTTTGTAGGACGAATAGTCCAGTGATGGCCTTAATCCCATAGTGTGAATTGAGTGCAATTTATGATGTGCTTTGGTTCCAATAGGGAATCGATCCTATTGGTTGGAATATTTATAGAAAACAATGACGGTATCATCAGTGAGGTTTTGGTACCACATGCATGAATCTAAAGAAGTTGCATTGCATTATATGTGGCATTGCATGATATTGTAGTTGACTGATGTTTTGTGGATGCGTGTTTGTGATAATTGCTAATTGATGGTATTACCATGTGTCTGATGCGTATTATGATGCTTGAAGGTGTGAGTATGACATGAAGTTTTGATGGTGTGTTTCTTTGATGTTATATCATAACTACTGTATTTACTCCTTATGTATTTTATAATGATTATGATTTACTTACCCTTGTTGCTTGGAAATGTTTCCTCTATACATGGGTAACTTGCAGGTAATCAAGAATAGTTTGATGAGGCTTAGTGGATAGCTGCAAAGTGTGTTCTTTATTTCCTGTAGAATAAAGGGATCTTGCTCTGATATGTAACACCGGGGATGGGATTGTTTGTTTTGAATAATCATGTTATCTTGTTTAATTTGAGATTTGAATTGCGCTTGTGGTAATTGAGCTGTTTTGATTTGATGAAGTTATTTAGAAGTATCTTAATACGGATGTTTTAAATTATGAATTTCTGCTACGAGTAAGTTAAAATACTATGGTTGTTAATCATGGAGTACTTAATGTAATTGATTTTTGAAAACCCGTGTTATGAGTAGGATGTGTTTTTATTATAAAGTTTGTTTGAAGAAATGTGACACCCTTTTGGTGCATTAATCTGATATAATTATTGAATTATTTTGCGAATATTCATTGGAATTTAGAAGGGTGTTACATTAGTGGTATCAGAGTCGGTCGATCCATCTGACCAGGTTTTCTTATGATGTACATGTCCTGTCGATCGATTAGTGTGAGTACATTATTGATGCGTGTTTCTGACGTTAGTTTTTTGTGTGTAGAATGGCTAGAAGAATCGATGTTGTGATTGCTTCTACTTTGCAGGCTGTTGCTCAAGCTGTGCAACATCAGCCCAATACTGTTGGGAATGATGGATTCTGTGTTTTGGAGACGTTTCATAGGAATCATCAACCTATTTTCAAAGGTAGATACGACCCTGATGGAGCGCAAACTTGGCTCAAGGAGACTGACAGGATCTTTCAAGTCACGGATTACTCATAGGTGTAGAAGGTGTGATTCAGTATACATTATCTGACAGAGGAAGCTGATGACTGGTGGGTTGGCACCCGTCAGAGACAGCCAGCGATGGGTGAAGTTATTACTTGGGCTATGTTCAGTTGGGAGTTTCTGATGAAGTACTTTCCCGAGCATGTGCGGAGGAATAAAGAGATTGAGTTTTTAGACTTGAAACAAGGGAACTTGAATGTGACTGAATATGCTTCAAAGTTCATGGAGCTAGCCAAGTATTATCCACATTACATTGAAGCGAATGTTGAGTTCTCGAGGTGTACGATATTTGAGAATGGTTTGCATCCGTAAACCAAATGGTCAATTGGATATCAGCAGATCCGTGTATTTTCAGAGTTGGTGAACAGCTGTAGGGTGTATGAAGAAGACATCAAGGCTCATTCAGCTCACTACAAGAGTTTGAACGAGAAAAGAGGAAAGTAGTATCAAGAAAGTAAGAAGCCTTATGATGCCACAACTGATAAAGGGAAACATAAGGCTTATGATGGGAAGAAGACAAGTGGGGGAGGAGATCCCGCTCCTATCAATTGTTATAGGTGTGGTGAACAAGGTCACTGTTCTACTGAATATGAGAATAAGGTGTTGGGGTGCTACAAATATGGTAAGATGGGTCATCGTGGTCCTGAATACAAGAATGATGGCCTAACCTGTTTCAATTATGGAGAGAGGGGTCATATCAATACCCAATGTCAGAAGCTGAGGAAAGATGTTACTGCCCAGACCAACGGTAGAGTGTTCGCTTTGAGTGGATTAGAGGATTCCAAGGGGGAAACCTTGATTCGAGGTACTTGTATTATTAATGATGTTGAATTGGTTGCTATTATTAATAGTGGTGCCACACATTCGTTTATTTTGCGTGAATGTGCTAATATGTTAGGATTGAAGTTGTCTAATATGAATGGTAGTATGGTGATAAACACTCCTTCTAGTGGTTCTGTTACTACTACTTATGTTTGTTTGAAATGTCCTTTGACTATTTATGGAAAGAGTTTTATGATGGATTTGGTGTGTCTTCCCCTACACCAAATTAATGTTATTCTTAGGATGAATTGTTTGGAGTTCAACTATGTTCACATGAATTGTTATAATAAGACTTTAAGGTTTCCTAAGTTCGGTGGTAATGGAGAATTGATGTTGTTGTCTGCTAAGAAAGTAAATATACTTATGGAGGACTAAGCTTTGATGTTTTTAATGTTTGTGTCGCTGAAAATTGAACGTGAAGCGGTGAGTGTTGAATTACATGTCGTCTATGAATTTCCAGAAGTGTTTCCAGAAGACATCAGTGATTTTCCTCCGAAACATGAAGTAGATTTTTCTATAGATGTGGTGTTAGGTACAAGTCCAGTGTTGATGGCTCCATATAGGATGTCAGCTCCAGAGCTGAGTGAGTTGAAGAAGTAACTAGAATAAATGCTTGAGAAAAAGTCCGTGCGACCGAGTGTTTCACCGTGGGGTGTGCCTATGTTGTTGGTCAAGAAGAAAGATGGAAGTATGAGACCATGTGTGGATTACAGACATTTGAATAAGGTGACTATTAAAAATAAGTATCCGCTTCCGAGGATTGATGATTTGATGGACCAGTTGGTGGGTGCTTGTGTTTTCAACAAGATTGATTTGAGGACATGTTGTCATCAAATTTGTGTTAAACCATATGTGTAATACGGTGGTAGAACTAACTTGTTTTATGTTTTATTGAAAATGTTGCGGATAGCAAGATTCGCCACCGACTTTTCTTTTATCCAATAAGAAAGGGTGAAAAGAACAAGACAAACCTCGATAGACTTTGAGTTCGGGGGGTAGATTATGAAAAGGGAAGGTGTTAGCACCCTTTTCATCCGTAGTTATCTACGGGCTCTTAATCGCTTAGCTCACTTTGAAAATTTTCTTTGTGTGCGTGTTTTGAAAATATTTTAAAAGTTGTCAATGTAAGGTGAACTTTGTAATAGCTCTTGTATCGGTCCTCAAGAATGTATATAAAGCATTTTTTTGAAAATATTTCATTGTTTTGAAAAAAAAGTGTGAGAAGTGTTTTGTTTTTGTGAGCAAGCGATTAACAATATTCTACCCACTCAAGGTCATTCTTTTATTTTTCCTTTTCCTTTATATAGTGTTATCCATACCATTGATTAGTAGGAAGCCCTATCCGTTAGATGTGAAGAGATAGGCGAAGAGTCATCGTACAGTCATCGATTGCAACTTGTAAGGATGCTTTAGAAATTTTGTAAGAAACTAGATCATTTCCGAAAGGAAAGGTTGAAGGGTCATCGAGGGACTATGATCTTTTATTCGAGGGTCATTGCTAAAGTATCCCTACGTTCGAGGGACATGATCGTTTTGTTTCGAAGGCAATAGAGAGAGGTTACCCTAGAAGTGCTAGTGTGCAAGTGTGTTCCATTCAGTTATTTATCTTTGAATTTAGGGTTTTCTAACGTTTGGTTTTTGTCTTTCCATACAAACCCTAATTACTAAGCAGTAGCATAGAAAATATAAAAAAAGTAAAGTGCAGAAAGTAAAGTTCCTACACTATTACATGACTTTTGGGCAGTTACATAATAGAGGTACGAAAAATAAAAACCTATAACTATTACATCCCGAAATAAATTACATAAAAAATGCGGGAAAAAAAACCACGCTATTACATTCACGAAAACATCCTATACAATTTATCTATTAAAATAAAAATAAGATAAAAATAGAAAAGGAAATGTTTTTGGTGATTTTTTTATAAAGAAAATAATTTTGATGATAATTAATTAAATAAACCTAAAAAATATAATTAATTTTAATTAATAAAAAAGTTAACTAATTAAATTATTAAAAAAAGGTTAATTAAAAAACCTAAGAA
This sequence comes from Vicia faba, assembly GCA_948472305.1. Lineage (NCBI taxonomy): Eukaryota > Viridiplantae > Streptophyta > Magnoliopsida > Fabales > Fabaceae > Vicia > Vicia faba. The sequence continues at coordinate 261,006,610 of OX451739.1, forward strand.
TCTAATTAATTTTAATTAATAAACCTATAAAACTAATTATGTTTTTAATTAAATAACAAAAAAAAGTAAAAGTAGAAAGAAGAAAATATAGAAAGAAAAGGAGATTGGGCCTGAATTAAGCAAAAAAGGGGGTGCGAAATTGCTAAGGAGGTCCATGCCTAACTAGTGCCAGCGTCTGATCCAGTGTAATGGCTGAAGGGGGTGTATCATGGGCTACGAATCTGGGAGCGTTAGATCCAAATCTGAGGACTGAAGACTGAGGGTGCACGACTGATGTATGGGATGCACTGCATACGATCTGGAAAAGTTGGGAAAATGTGAAAAAACAACAAAAGGCAGGGATCGAACCCATGCCGTTATACACAAATGTCTTATCTTGCGTGCGCTTACCACTGGGGTGGCTGTTTCATCCGATACATATATGGATACAAATAAATATATAATAAACTAAATTGATTGGGCCGAAGAAGCGCTGGAGCCCTAGCTCTGGTCATCTTCTCCGGCGACTTCATTTCTTCTACTTGCAAACTAGCCAATGTTAGTGGTTCAAAAGTAGCTTACCCCCTTAATTTGGACCTTGTGAATTCAATGGTGCTATTAGTTTTGGATGATTCTCCTTGTACAAGGAGATGCAATGTAAACAGTATGAAACGATTCAAACATGGCCAAACGTGATTCGAACGTCATGGGGGGCATGCGATGGGTTTATCATGTGTTGTTATACATCAGAAACATGTTAGTACTGTTAGTATGCATTAAAACAACATGAAAACAAATATACAAACTTGAAAAAACAAATAAAGCTATATATGTATGTTTATGAGTTTCAGGCTCTTTGGATCCTCAAGATTGATCCATTCTTACCCTACAATGCTCCAGGGGTCGATTGGAATGATTGGCTTGCTTAGAGAGTGGCTGCAAATAGGGTTTACAATTTTCCCTAGTTTTGATAATTTTTGGAATTTTGGAAAGTGATCTTGCAAGGATTTCTTGTGTGTTGTCTTGTCTGAAATGTGTGGAATATATGGAGAAAAATTAGGTCAGACAAGTGTGGGCTTGGACCTTTGTATGAAAGCCTCTTATTTATTTAATTTATTTTGAATTTTAAATAAAAAAATAGAATAAAAATCCAAGGGGTGTATGAATGTATCAAAGGTTCACTATGAGTTACAAAACACATTTTTACCTTGAAACATAATCCCACTAGCCCAAAAACTCAAGTTTGATCAATTTGGGCTTCATGTATTTTCTCAAAATTTCCCAACTTGCACCAATCATAACTCTCTCAATTTTTATCATATGAAGGTGATCTTTGACTTTTTGGAAAGCTGAAGATGTCCTCTACAATATCTGTGTTGATCATTTTTCCATTTGAAGACTTTATTTAAATGTAAGTTGCCTTGACAAAAGTGTCTTTTTATTGACTTTTGAAATGACCTATAATTTTTTGACCCATATCTCTCAAATGAAGCATTTTTTGGACTTGAGCTTAGAGAGACAAAGTTGTAGATAATTGGATTTCATTCAAAATGATCTTTGGTTGAGAAAAATCTGATGAAGCATGTGAAAGTTATGCTTGGTCAAATTTCAGTTGACTTCTCCTTAAGAAAACCGTAATTTGGTAACTTTTGACTTTTGATGAATATTGAGTTTTCTTGATGAATCATGATTAACCCTTGAGCAACCTTGAGCAATTGAAAACCCTAGGAGAATGGGAGGGAAATTTTTTGGGTACAACTGATGCCCCTGTTCAATCTTCTTAAACCTGAAGAGTTAGATTGACATGTCCGTCATTCGTGATCTGAAGGTGGAAGATGATTGAACACATAAGTGCCCTGAAATTTTCACTCGAATGTGCACGAAGTAACACTGTTGGTTGATAGTATTGCTTTAATGGTCTTAAAGATTCCATTCAGGGATGTGATAGAATTTCGTCGGAGATGGGCTTAAAGATGCCATCTGAAGTAACTGTTGATAGGAGTATCAGAATGAGTCTCTGTCCGACTGTATCTGAGAAGTATACTAGAATATGCATGTGTATGACTGTATCCAGTAGATGTGATGGGGAGTGTTAGAATTAATCTTATGTCACAATTGTATTTGAATGATGTTCTAGAATGAGTCTCTGTATTGACTGTATCTATAAGAGGATATCAAAATGATTCTTCGCCTGACTGTATCTGAGATTTGTATTAGAACGAGCCTACGTTTGACTGTATCTAAATATATAGAGAAATGAATATCAAAATGGATCCATGTCTTGATCGTATCTGAACGGTATCTAGAATTATACTGGAATGAGTATCATAATGGATCCATATTTGATCGTATCTGGAGTATATCTGGAATATGTATTGGAATGAGTATCTGAATGGATCCATGTCTCGATCGTATCTAAACTGTATCTATAATATGTGTCGGAGTGAGCCTACGCCTGACTGTATCCGAAATATCATCAGAATGAATCGTTGATTGATTGTATTTGAAGGATGAGAAATTGTTGACAATATTTATCTGTTTGCGAACTAACCTGGAAAAAAACAAAGTTAGTTTTGTGCAATGTCATGATTTATGTAATGCATTGTGTAATGATGATCTCAAATTAAATGAGGATGCATTTTGTATGCATATTCTATGATATTCTGTATGGATGCAAGATGTCGCTGAAACGTATCGGTAGCTTCATATAACATCTTTGGCTGGGGAACATAAATCCTTGACTGTTGTCGAGGATAAAGAATACGAGTTTTCAATCTTGTCTAGAACGTCTTCGCTGGGGATTCCTGCTTTCTGTTTGAGGATACTCCGCTGGGGATGTTCGACTTCTGTTTGGGGATTTAAGAATTCTAGGAAAAATGATCGTTCATTGTTCTTTTGAAGGATTTGATTTTTATATACCCTGACTAGGGATAAAGGAGATGGATAATCCCTTGATGTGTAGTGTGACCAAGTTTCCGATACCGTAGAAACTCTCCCGGGGATATCAATATTGATTACACTTTGCTGGAGAAGAGGATTTTGTCGGGGATTTGCAATAATCGGAGAAATAAACTCCATTGGGGAAATAAACCCTGTTGGCAAAGAGAATTCTACCAGGGATATTATGGTGTTGGAGAAATAAATTCCGCTAGAGAATTAAATTCTTGTAAATTGTGTTGAGGAGATAATCTCTGATGGGGATGCATTGCTGGAAGATGCCCCAATTTCTGTCTGAAGGCATATTAGACTCGCTAGGGAATATCTCACCGTCGGGGATGAGCTTGTGAAGGTAGCTATGCATAGATAGTTCCATGGAGATTGTTCTTTGGGGATTTATGGATAAATGAAACTTTATCCCAATCCCCAGGGTCTTTAGTAAATGCTTATTCCTGTTTGTATGCATATATTTTTTAATAGTAATCATATTCAAATGCATATGTTTATTCAATATGATCATTGGACATTTTGGCAAACAAAACAGATAAAGTAAAATGGATTTGAATTTTGAATACATTTTTATTGAGAGTTTGCCTATGAACAAGCATTTTTGTACAAAGAGACAGAGATCCTAGTAAGAGAAACTCGTCGTAAAAACGAAAAAGTATAAAGAAAAACAGAGAAAAACAGCTATGTGGAAATGATCCCATCAAGTTTCAATTCTGCTATTGCCCCTATGTCTACAAGCATCTCATCCCTCACTGTTGGAAGAAGTTGATTGAATTTATCTGTATCTTTCGAACTTGACATTGGTAACAAAGCTTGCTGTATATAGATGATCCAACGGGAAATAGTCATACGCTTTAATCCCTAAATTTTTCCTGGACCGCCCATTCGGGTTTTTTGTCCACCGGGATACCCTTTTTTTCCCAAGCCGCCTTTTCAAGTTTTCGACTTGTCGGTTGTACAATCTTTTATGTATATATCCCTAATTTTCCCCCGAACCCTTTTGGTTCATCGGAATGCCCTTATTTTTGCCTAGACCCATCAACCTAGCGGGTCTCTTTTATGCGTAGTATCTTTTAACTATGTATGCGTTCACAGGGTGCAGAAGATCTTCACCGTCCATGGTGGTTAGTATCATAGCACCGCCAAAAAATATCTTGACCATAAATGACCCTTCGTATGTGGGAGTCCATTTGCCCATGGGATCACCTTGTGGTAAAATGATGCGCTTTATTACCAAATTTCCATCCTGGTATACCCGATGCTTAACCTTCTTGTTAAAGGCTTTGATCATGCGCTTCTCGTACATCTGACCGTGACAAACAGCCGCAAGCCTTTTCTTATCAATCAAGTTTATCTGGTCCAACCTAGTCTGAATCCACTCATCTTCATCTAAATCAGCATCTTTCATAATCCTTAGGGAATGAATCTGGACTTAGACAGGTAAGACAACCTCCATACCGTAGACTATAGATAATGGGGTTGCCCCTGTTGATGTACGTACTGAGGTGTGATAGCCATGAAGAGTAAATGGTAACATCTCATGCCAATCTTTGTACGTCACCATCATCTTCTGCAAAATCTTCTTGATATTCTTGTTGGCGGCTTCCACTGTGCCATTCATCTTCGGTCGATATAGAGAAGAATTATGGTGCTTAATACTGAACTATATGCAGAGTTCTGTGATCATAGTATTGTTGAGATTGGCACCATTGTCCGTGATAATCCTTTTGGGGATACCATACCAACATATAAGGTTATGCCTAATGAATCGAGCGACAACATTCTTGGTAGGATGAAACGATGTCCATTGGAAGCGGTAGGCTTAATCTCTCCAATCATATCAATGCCCCACATTGAAAATGGCCAAGGAGCAGTCAAGACATTCATAGGAACTGGAGGCATGTGTACTTTGTCAGTATAAATCTGGCATTTGTGACAAGTCCTGGAATGATGATGTCAATTAGTTTCCATAGTCGACCAATAGTAACCTGCTCTCAGAATTTTCTTAGTCATTGTATGCCCACTGGAGTGAGTACTAAATACTTCTTCGTGCATATCCTCCAAAATTTTCTCAGCTTCCTTCTTGTCTACACAACGAAGCAGAGTCGAATTGTGGTTGCGCCTGTACAAAATTTTGTTGCTCAGAAAGAACTTGGCGGAGAACCTTCATAGAAATTTCTTGTCATTAATAGTCACTCCTTCAGGATACTCGTGAGCCTCGAGGTACCTTTTCACTTCATGAAACCAAGGCTTCTCTTCTGCTTCATCAGTATCAACTTCATAGAAATATGCCAATTTATCTAACCTCTGAATGGTAACTCGAGGAACTTCGTTGTCCCATCTGACTTTGAACATAGAGGACATGGTACCTAATGCGTCTACCAATTGATTCTCTTCTCGTGGAATATTTTAAAAAGTAATTTCCTCAAAGTACGAAATTAATGTCAATACATGCTCTCGATAAGGAATGAGATTCAAATGCTTCATATCCCATTCTCCCTTAATCTGACTGATCACTAGGGCTGAGTCCCTATATACATTAAAGAACTTGATTCTCATATCAATAGCAGCTTTGATGCCCATGATGCACACTTCGTATTTGTCCATGTTGTTGGTACAATCAAATCAAAGTCTATCGGTAAACGGTGTATGAAATCCCTTGAAAGAGATAATCAAAACACCAATTCCATTACCAAGCGCGTTGGAAGCTCCATCAAAAACGATAGTCCATCGGGATCCTGATTCAGGCCCTTCATACGGTCCAGGCTCTTCACAATCTGTAACTAGCATAATATTCTCATTCGAGAACTCGAAATTCATAGATTGGTAGTCGTCTACAGCTTGATGAGCCAAATGATATGCCAATACACTCCCTTTAATTGCCTTCTGAGTAGTGCACTGAATGTCGTATTCTGTCAAGACCATATGCCATCTTGCTATTCTTCTAGAGAGAGCGGGCTTCTCAAATATGTATTTTATAGGATCCATCTTAGAGATCAACAAAGTAGTATGAGTGAACATATATTGTCTTAGTTGGTGAGCAGCCCATGCCAAAGCGCAACAAGTTTTTTTCGAGCAGTGAGTATCTTGTTTCACAGTCGGTAACTTTTTGCTAAGGTAGTATATTTCATGCTCTTTTCGACCAGACTCGTCATGTTTCCCCAATACAAACCACATTGAGTTCTTTAACACTGTTAAGTACATGATTAGAGGTCTTTCTTCAATTGGCGGCATCAGAATCAGAGGTTCTTGGAGGTACTCCTTGATTTTTTTAAAAACAATCTGAAAATCGTCGTTCCACTTCACTACTTGATCTTTCTTTAGCAACTTAAAGATTGGCTCACAAGTAGAAGTCAAATGGGAAAAAATCTGACAATGTAGTTTAGTCGTCCAAAGAAATATCTGACTTCCTTCTCAGTACAAAGAGCTAGCATTTCTTGAATAACTTTGACCTTGGCAGGATCAACTTCAATACCTTTACAACTGATGATGAAACCTAAGAGCTCACCGGATCTTACCCCAAAGGCGCACTTGTTTGGATTCAACCTCAACTTGTACTTCTTCAACCTCTCAAACAGTTTCTGTATGTGGTCGAGATGTTCTTCCTCAGTCTGGGACCTGGCTATCATGTCATCAACATAGACCTCTGTCTCATGATGGATCATGTCATGGAACAAAGATACCATAACACACTGATATGTTGCGTCGGCGTTCTTCAAACCGAAAGGCATAACCTTGTAACAGAAAGTGCCACACTGTGTGACAAAAGTAGTCTTTTCCATGTCTTTAGGTTCCATCTCGATTTGATGATAACCAGAGAAACCATCATGAAAGAAAATACCTTATGCTGAGCCGTATTGTCAACCAGAACATCAATATGTGGAAGCGGAAAGTCATCTTTGGGGCTTTCCCTATTCATATCCCTGTAGTCTACACATATACTTACTTTGACATCCTTCTTAGGTACTAGCACCATGTTTATAACCCACTAAGGATAGGATGTAACAACTAAGAAAACTGCGTTGAACTACTCCATAACCTCAACTTTAATCTTTTTAGACATCTCGGGACGCATATGATGAACCTTCTATTTAATAGAAGAACAACATTCTTTCATCGGTAGACGGTGAACCACAATATCAGTATCGAGCCTTGGCATGTTCGGGACTATTGGAATGATAGGCACATCTTACATTAGGATTGTACCGAGGAGAGGAGGTGTTGGGATTCTGAGGAGGATCTTTTAACGTTATCAACTCTGCCTTAAACATATGTTGTAATGCCTGAGACAATAGCATGTTGATCTTGGTAAATTGTCTCCTAGGTACGTCCGACCTACACTGATTGCCTTGTTGATGTTGTTGCACAAGCGCAGGATTATAGATTAGCACATCTCCCATAGATTGGTTGCGGTCATCTCTAGCACGACCCTTCTGGCCATACACAACATTAGCTTCTTTTTTCCCGTTGAACATCTTCTTCACAGTACTTGAAGATGCGACCACCTGAATTTTTTCACTTTTGATTCCACCTTCAACATGTTCCCCCTGTTAATATCAACTCGGTGAATTCGATTGAAGAGCTTCCGATTAGATGATTGAAGAAAGGACTTGTCAAAGTTCATATAAACATGTTAACCAGCTCCCTATCAGACAAAGGTGGTTGAAACCTTCATACTAGATCTCTCCATTTCTGGGCATATTCCTTAAAGCCTTTGCTTAAGCCCATGGTCATACTCTACAGTTGTACACGGGTTGGTGCAAGATCAGCATTATACTGGTATTGTTTGTAAAAAGCAGTAGCCAAATCTTCCTAAGTACGAATATTGGTTCCTTCCAGCTCATAGAACCATTCCAATTGCGTTCCAAATAAGCTCTCTTGAAAGAAGTGCACCCATAACTTCCTATCAGCATCGTGGGTTGAATCTTCCGGACATAAGACCTCAAATGAAGCTTAGGGAAATAAATATCGTCATACTTCACAAAAGTAGGAACCTTGAATTTGTGAGGAATGACCACTCCCGAGAATAAACCCAACTCTTCAAAATCAAACCCAGACACTCTATGGATCTCCATAGAATTGAGACGATCATCCAACTGTTTGTATTTGTCATTAGAAGGAGGATACTGTTCATTTGAATAGTCTGCTTCCTCTTCCTCAGAACCCTGATTGTTACTTTCTTCAGCTTTCACACTCTTATCATCTTCCTCTTGGTTATCATCTTAATTTGACGGGACCTCAAAATCCACGCTCGCTTGACTGGAACTCTGAGTCTTCTTCCTATGTTGAGGATACCAGCTGGTTTCTTAGACTTCTTCTTTCTCTCTTTGGTGATGAGGGATTTCAATTCTTCCCGTCTCTTGGCTAAGTTCAGGAACATCTATTGGAATTGAGCATTCTGAGCTTGAAGATCTTTGACAGTTTGTTCGAGATCCATCTTTTAATGAAATAAACAGCAAGAAAATAAGAGAACCTATTTTGGGAAATACCTGACATAATATGATATGTATGGTATGCATATGCACATGCAATGTTTTCAAGGATCTCGCGGGATAAACAAAAAGAAATCAAATGTTAGAAGTTGAGTCTGGTTACATCTTCGTCTGAAGAACTTTGTGTCTTTGTCTTTGAAAGTCCTTCTATAAGAATCAAGCTCACCATATCAAGTGGGTCCTAGATTTTGACTTAAGAGAGTGTACTTTGATTTTGATAGCACCTGGCTAGAGGAAAATAAATCCTCCTGCCCCTTGCCAGAAGTCGGTTCATGACAACCTGCATTACAGGTCCCTAAGATCCTTGAAATGATTAGTACAAATGCTATGATATGATGTTATGATGTCGTGATGTTATGTTTAAACAAGTAATAAACACAAAAAAATCACACAAGGCCTTAGGTTTAAAGGCTTGCATGAGGTCCATAGGTAAGTACCATTTTCTATTGATCTTCAGTCGGCTCAACCTGTCCTAAAAATAGTATCCGGGTGCTATGAGTCTCAATATCACCGATCTTTCTCACAGGGTTTATTTTAGCACAGCAACTAACTTGCCGCCAAAATATCTCGAGAGTCGAATCTCAATGAGCGTAGCTTCGAGTATCAACCAACATTGAACTGCACCAAATCCGGCTATCTCGCTACCTTCTAATGGCTAGGATGGGTTAATTAGGGTTCTAAAAGTCATTTAGTGCTTATTACACCACACGGAAGCCCGGTGTTATCCTCGAATGACTCAAGGAACACCAGTACAAACAAAAGTGTCACACTAATCTAGCCATCGCTTCAATCATATTGATCTATGACGTACAATTTCCATGATCTATTGCTATTTACCTAAGGTATCCCTAGATCAGGGTGTAGGATCTTTTCAAGAAAATAAACTAAAGCAACCCTCAAAGATAAAGAAAACAAAGTAGACAAAGCAATTAAAAGTGACCTAAGACTCTAAGGTAACCCCTATTTTAGGAAATCCCCAATGAAGTCGCCAGTTTTGTAATACAGTGGAAGAACTGGCTTGTTTTGCATTTTATTGAAAATGTTGCGGATAGCAAGAGTCACCACCTACTTTTCTTTTATCCAATAAGAAAAGGGTGAAAAGAACAGGAAAGACCTCGATAGACTTGGAGTTCGGGGGGTAGATTATAAAAAGGGAAGGTATCTACTGGCTCTTAATCACTTCGCTCACTTTAAAAATTTACTTTGTGTGTGTATTTTGAATATTTTTTGAAAGTTTCCAATATAAGGATAACTTTGTAATAACTCTTATATCGGTCCTCAAGAGTGTATACAAAGCATTTCTTTGAAAATATTTCATTGTTTTGAAAAAAAAGTGTGAGAAGTGTTTTGTTTTTGTGGGCAAGCGATTAACATTATTTTACCCACTCAAGGTCGTTCTTGTATTTTTTCCATTTCTTTTAGATAGTGTTATCCGTACCATTAGTTAGTAGGAAGCCCTGTCTGTTGTATGTGAAGGGACAAGCGAAGAGTCATCGTACGGTTATCGAAGGTAACTTGTAAGGATGCTTTAGTAATTTCATAAGGGACTAGATCATTTTTCGAAAGGCAACGTCGAAGGGTCATCGAGGGACTATGATCTTTTATTCGAGGGTCTTTGCTAAAGCATCCCTACGTTCGAGGGACATGACCGTTTTGTTCCAAAGGCAAAGAAGAGAGTTTACCCTAGAGGTTTGAGTGTGCAAGTGTGTTCAATTTAGTTATTTATCTCTAAATTTAGGGTTTTCTAACGTTTGGTTTTTGTCTTTCCATACAAACCCTAATTACTAAGCAGTAGCATAGAAAATAAAAAAAAGTCAAGTGCTGAAAGTAAAGTTCCTACACTATTACACGACTTTTGGGCAGTTACATAATAGAGGTGCAGAAAATAAAAACCTATAACTATTACATCTCAAAAGCAATTACATACAAAATGTGGGAAAAAATAAAAGGTACGTTATTACATTCGCGAAAACATCCTATACAATTTATCTATGAAAATAAAAATAAGATAAAAATAGAAAAGGAAATGTTGTTGGTGATTTTTTATAAAGAAAATAATTTTGATGATAATTAATTAAATAAACATAAAAAATCTAATTAATTTTTATTAATAAAAAAGTTGATTAATTAAATTATATAAAAAAAGGTTAATTAAAAAAACCTAAGAATCTAATTAATTTAATTAATAAACCTAAAAAACTAATTGTGTTTTAAATTAAATAACAAAAAATAAGTAAAAGTAGAAAGAAGAAAATATAGAAAGAAAAGGAGATTGGGCCTGAATTAAGCAAAAAGGGGGGTGCAGAATTGCTAAGTAGGTCCAGGCCTAACTAGTGCCAGCGTCTGATCCAGTGTGACGGCCTAAAGGGGGGTGTATCATGGGTTACACATCTGGGAGCGTTAGATCTAGATCTGAGGGCAGAAGACTGAGGGTGCACGGTTGATGTATGGGGACGTGTTACATACGATCTGTAAAAGTTTGAAAATGTGAAAAAAACAATAAAAGGTATGGATCAAACCCACGCCCTTGTACAAAAATGCCTTATCATGTGCGTGCTTGCCACTGGGGTGGCTCTTTCATCCAGTATATAACTGGAAACAAATAAATATATAATAAACTGAATTGACTGAGCCGGAGAAGCGCCGGAGCCCTAGCTCCGGTCGTCTTCTCCGGGACTGCATTTCTTGTACCTTTAAAATAGCCAATGCTAGTGGTCCAAGAGTACCTTACCCCCCCTAATTTGGGCATTGCTAATTCAAGGGTGCTATTAGTTCTAGCTGATTCTCCTTGTACAACGAGATACAATGTAAATAGTATGAAACGGTTCAAACATGGCCAAACGTGATTCGATCATCATGGAGGCCATGTGATGGGTCTATCATGCGTTGTTATACCTTAGAAACATGTTAGTACTGTTAGTATGCATTAAAAAACATGAAAACAAAATACGAATTTGCAAAAACAAAGAAAGCCAGAGATGTATGTTTATGAGTTTCAGGATCTTTGGATCCTCAAGATTGATCCATTATTACCCTACAATGCTTCAGGGGTTGATTGGAATGATTGGCTTTCTTAGAGAGTGGCTACAAATAGGGTTTTCAATTTTCCTTAGTTTTGATAATTTTTGGAATTTTGGAATCATCGTAGTCTCTAAGATACAAAAGATCATAGTCCCTCAATGTCGCTCAAGTTGCCTACAAAAGATGATCTAGTCCCTACGAATAACATGATGATAGTCCCTTCGAATTGCTAAGGTATCCTTACCTGTTTCCTTCATGACCATACGATGATCCTACACATGTCCCTTCACATCCAATAGATAGGGTTACCTACCAACTAATGATATGAATAGTACTATCTGTAAATGAGAAGGAAAAGAATACGAAGGACCATTAGTGGGTAAGAAATTCTTAATTACTTGCTCACAAATTTGTCTCAGAACATTTTTTTCACATCACGCTTTCAAAATGAAATATTTTCTAAAACACTTTGTATACATTCTTGAGGAATGATACGAGAACTATTACAAAATCAGCCTTCCATTGGAATTTCAAAATATTTTCAAACAAATCACATACACAAAGCAAGTTTTCAAAATTGAGCTAAGTAATTAAGAGTCCTTAGTCAACTATGGGTGAAAAGGGTGCTAACACCTTCCCTTTTCATATCTTACCCCCCCCCCCCCCCCCCCCCCCCCGAACTCAAAATCTATCAAAGGTCTGTCCTGTTCTTTTCACCTTTCCTAAGTATTGGATAAAAGAAAAGTCGGTGGCAACTCTAGCTATCCGCATATTTGGATAAAACCAAAAAATCAGTCCTCCCACCATATTACACATATACTTTTGATGTTGGTTTTCATCCATTAGGTTAAATGATTTTGTTTGTTTTTTTAAGTTTGCTTTACTCAAGCTCGGTTAAGGAGTTCAAGAATTTTTTCCAAAAGCTTAGTTTGTGTTTGACTCCACTGAGGCTTTTAAAGTCACTGTTTTCAGGTATTCCCTTTGCCTGTATACTTTTTTGGTTTTTTCTTCGTTAGATATAGTGTTTTTAATATCTGAACTTGGTGTTGAATGATTTGTTTATTTGGGTTCACTTTGATGAGAATAAAATTAATTAAAGACTAATTATATATGAATGTCAGACCAAGATGTCAATATATGATTTAATTTAATGCCATGTGCTTTCACGTAGAGACTTTTGTTCTCTCTAATATGTCCAAAATAGGGAATATTATAGGCGTCCCAATGATTTAACTATGTATGCATTAATTTTGGAACATAGGTATAGATGGTAGTTTGATGAGAGCTAATCGATTAAGCGCTAAGTACGAACATGTTATTAGAGTTTATAAAGTAGTGTATCCTATTGATCTACATATACTATATGTGTAGGCTCATTTCATTATTCCAATACCTCATGATCCTAAGAAGGATCCGCTAAAGAAAGAGTGGATTAAATATGGGGGAGAGCGATGGAGATGTTTTAAGACATAACTCACAGGAGAATATATTAATAAGCCCAAAGAAGATCGCCCTCCTGTATATATCAGGTATAATTATATTAAAGAAGAAACATAAAAAGAGTTTCTGAAGTCTCGAGATACCCCTAAATTTAAGGTTACTAGGAGTTATATTTTTTTTGTGCATAACATTTTTATTATGTTTAGTGATTAATAACTTTTTGAGTTTATAATAGGAAAAGAGTTGAAAGGGTATGGAAAGTGTGTCCAGGAATGTATACCCACACATATTATCTCGTGGAGGGTATCACTTGCTTGAGGAGAAAATTAAAAATGAAAGGAGATCATCGATAGATGATTCCACATTGGATGATACTGGTAGTCCATCTCCACCGTCGCGCCATGAATTATGGAAAAGAGCACGACAAAAGAAAGGGGGAGAATACACATCATAGTCTACACTTCAAGTATCATTATATTTGTGATTGACAAAAACTATTGAAATTAGTTATGGTTTTTTCATTTTGCAGGATTCACTAGTTGAAGAAGCTAAAAAATGTGCCTTTGTTCCGGATGGACGTAACAATATCTTAACAGTAGCCATTGGAACATCTGAGCATGGCGGTCGTGTTCGTGGTGTTGGAAAACACCATAAACAAAGCACTTACATTGGAAGGCCATCTTCACGTCAAGGACAACATATAGATGTAAATGAACAACTTGCACAATTTTCATCTGAACTAGAAGCAAAAATTAGAGCTGATTTTGATCAAAAGTTGGTTGGAGAGCGTAAGGTGTGACAACAATATTTTATGGAGACACTTAAGTCTATGGATCTCTCTCAAAGCACATATAATAATAAATTCACTGAAAAAATGGAAGTTATCGGTGGAAGCAGAAAAAGAAGTTGTTCAACTGCAAAAGGAAGTACAAAAGACGTGGAAGTTGACGATGTTCAGAGATTGTTACTCATGGTTATGAAAATTGCTAACGATCATTTGGAAATGGAATTAAGTCATTGTGTGAGTTTCACTAATTTTTATATGTCAGCTAAGTATATCAGAGAGTTGTTGATGGATTTTCATTGGCTTGACGTGTGTACTCTGCAATTTTGGTGCACGTAAGTATATTTTATTTTTTTATTAATGTCAATATCTATTAATATGTTGTATCTCTCATCATTTGATTATAATGGTTATTTTAAAATTATTCAGGTATATACACCGTGTATGTATTGATAATTCCATATTAGAAGTATATGGATTTATGAACCCTACTAGGTGTATGTATGTTGATAATGTACCGAAATCTCAAGCATATGTTAAAAAATACAAACAAAATAAGTTACATGACGAAAACAGAGTGTGTCACTTACTACCATTTATTCATGGGTAAGTTTTTATGATATTCTGTTTTCTATTTTTTAATTTTCAATAATATAGATTTTTTATGTGACTTTTTTGTTTCCACACACACGTACAAAAATCATTGGCAATTAATAGTCATTTGTCCAAAAGACAATATTATAGTCGTCTTTGTTCACTTTATCGGGAAATTGATCAAATCACGAGGAAAATTGTTACAAAGTTTATCATTTATGTAACTTTTGTTATAATATATTATATATCCTATATACATAAATTGTTACAAAAGTAATTTCATATTTTATGTGGCTTTATATGACTGAATTAAAGCTTTTGAGGTTCATCAAATGGAAAATGACAATAGAAAAAAGGCTACATGGCCTCATCCCAATCTAAGTGTAATGCAAATTATAATTCTATATTTAATTTTATGATAAGTATTCACTAATTATGTCATTTATTTGTAGACAAGGCAACAACGTAACTCTAATGATTGTGGGTATTATATCATGAAAAATATGTTGGATATTGTCTCTGCCAATATAACGAGTCTTGGATGAAGGTGATAAAAATAACTTTACTTTGTTATTTACTTTGCGTTTTGCAACTTAATGTGAATTTTCAAAGGATAACTCTATATTGTTATTTACGTATTATAGGTATTTAATGACCCAATAAAATTAACACAAGATGATTTGTATAATTTGCGACTCCGTTGGGCAAAATGTTTCTTTGAGTTATATAGAATTTTCTATATATATATATATATATATATATATATATATATATATATATATATATATATATATATATATATATATATATATATATATATATATATATATATATATATATCATTTGAGTTTCTTAACTTTGGTGTTGTCTGCTGATGTTAATTGGTGTTATTATTTATTGTCAGCAAATGTGATTTTGATGTTGTCTATTGAAGCTATAACTCATCTTCTTGTGGAGTGCATGTTGGTATTTCAAGTATGGGAAAATAATTATAAATGGTTGGATATTTTTGTATGTTTTCACTGGTTTTGTTGTTGTAGTAGTCCACCGTGTGTAAACTTCCTTATAATTTTGTAGACTTGTGTGTATCCTAGATTAGTGCTTTTGTAAATCAAATGTTCATTTTTAATAATATCTATGTGCATCCTAGCTATTTGGTGCAATGAAATTACCCTTCACTGGTTAGAAAAATATGAAAATAGCGACCTAAATGTGGTCAGTGTGATGTTGAAAAAATATTAAAAATAGCGACCTAAATGTGGCCTGTGTGATGTTGGATAAATATGAAAAATTAGGTACCAAAAAATATTACAGGGAACCCACACCCATTTCGCTAAAAAATATCCTAACATATTACATCGGGCTCACCATGCAACCGATGTAAAAACCTACTTTTTACCTCGGGCCATTAAGGCAACCGATGTTAAAACATACATTTTACATCAGGCCATTAAGGCAACTGATGTTAAATATTACATTTATTTTTATAAAAATGGAATTACCCCCTATTTCACATCATACGTAACAGTCAACCGATATGGTAGGTGTATTTTTCATATCGGGATGCTGCCCGATGTAAAATGTCTTGGATTTACTACATCACATGACTTTACATCGGACTCAGACCTGATGTAAAATATGTTTTTCGCCCGATGTAAAATGTGTTTTTTGCCCATTGTAAAAAGTCTTTCCTGCACTAGTGTTTCTTCCCCTAATTTTACAATTGTTGAAAAATTAAAGATACATTAGGTTAGGTCTTCCTTAAATACACTTCTTCAATCCATGGGCTTCGATATTCTAAGTCCAGAAGTTTCTTGATCCACAAGTTGATAGTTGTATATGTTGTGCAGCAAAATCTCCTTAAATCTTGGAACAATCAATACAAAGTTTCCTAATTAGTCTCAATCAACCAATTTAGTAACTAATGCATAGCTGGAGATATAAACTTGCTCCAGATAAAAGCTTCTTGACTTGCGAAATTTATTGAAACATATCTAGAAGAAATAATTCAGAATCAAAATAAATCAGTCAAGATTTAAAACAGCAACACCTGTTGTACTGAGAACCAAATCAATATGTCATGACATCTGCCTTTGACATCTGACTAAAAAACAAATAATAGTAAAACTGTTATGACAGTTGATAAGGATGGTGTAACATTTTCTTCAACAAAAAATTAGAACCATGTATAGTAACATGCCTAGCCAAAATTTAGCCAACCATAAAAAGATGGAACTAACAATCTCCCCCTTAAGAAATTTTTGGCTAAAACAACCAAAGACCAAAAACAAAATCTGGAAAGAGGAATATCACCACAGTACAAGCTACATGTTGATCATGTAAATTTTGTAAAAACACAGCTCAGAAGCTTGTGCACACAGATAGGAAAAGAACTCCGCTTATCACATATAATAGGTTCTCCCCCTCAAGGACAAAACCCACACCAGAGAACCTGCAGCAGAATAGTAGAAGCAGCAACAACAACTTCAACATACACAAGCATGAAAACTCATGCTCCCTCTCAATGATTGCATAAGAAAACAAACACACGACTACTCTCCCACAAGCAATAGCACACTGTCATATCATAATGCTAAATTAACATATCAAGACATGAGACGTAACATTAGGACACAACACTTTACTCCCCCCTTTTAGCCAAAATATTTATAAAAAAAAAACAGAGTAAATGTACACATTGGAACCACAAAGAACAAACACATGTTACATGTCAAACATGCAGACTTTGTACAACATAGGCCAATAAATTGCACATAAAGAAGAAGGTAGCCTGACACTTCCTTTGTGTTCTAGAACCAATTCTCATCAAAGAAGAAGGAATAACATTATCTAGAAGAACAAGATAACCCTTAAGAAGAAACAAATGTAGAATACATAACTCATAGTGTGCAACATACGTAACTCAGAGCACAAGACACAATTCCGCCGCATGATTCAGAACACACAACACATAAAAAACCACCCAGGATGTTAGAACATCCGTTGACATGTTCCTGCAAACCAACTGCAAGAATAGACTCTAGACTCACATGATGGACAATCATGCTTCCCTTAAAGTGTTGCATAAGGAAAACAACACTTGACTAAAGAGAAAAAGAAATACTCTATGTTTGATGCATGATCAATTACAAAAAAACCGACTCAATAAAAAAAACACACCTTTTTTTATTTATTTATAAAAACAGATAGCTTATATTAGATATCCCACACACACAATCTTGATCAGCCACTGAGTCTGAATCATGTAAGATCACATGGTCCGTCTTGAGGGACTTAACCTTGATTAGGTGTTTTCCCTATCCTGGATGTTTCAGTAGAAGTTACAACATTTGTTACAATGTTAAACACTACTTTCAAAAACCATAACTCACTTTCTTCTTGATTTACAGTAGAAGAGTTTTCATTTGCACCAATCGCTTTAGAAACACAGCTTGTGAGGATGATGAGGATGTAGGGTTTGTAACTATAAGGAAGGTTACTTAGGTTATAATGAAACCTTTCTTGAAACAATACTTCCAATTAATGAAAGCTTTTATGGAGGAAGACAAAATTACTCTTAGTAACAGTGAACCACTCACTATAGGAGAAATATAGATTATTCTTCAGCTTTCTCTCTTTCCAAGCTTTGACTCCTTGAAAAAAATGCTAAAACATTTGAAATGACATTTACCATGACATTGAAAATGATTCTTCTAAGAATGCACACTCCATTAGGCAAAAGAATATAGTTGGTAGACCGTCTAAATAGCTACTCCAAGAATTCTTCAGTAGTGCAATTCCCAAAAATACCCCTCATATTCTCAATGTAACTTGCACCTAAGTTATGATGAAAATACTTGCAAATCTTCTAAACCATACCAATTAGGAGTGTCAATATAAACCTGTACCAAGATTACTGACACAAAGATGACAAAACCAATGACTTTGTTCTGCAAGCAGAATAAAATCCTTGTACCTTAATTGCAGTAGCATGTCACACTACAATGTCATGACATATAGTTTGACATTGCACTCTTATAGTAATCAACCCAATATAGAAAACACCTTTCTACAAAAATGTACCTAATCTTCAAGACATACCAGGATTCAATTAATTCTAGTCTCAGAGATAAAAATATCCTCCAATGATATAATATTCTTCAAACTTCTCAAAGAACTTTTTACTCCAAGACACTCAAGCATCCAATATTCCATCTCTGAAACATTTGATGATCACAGACCAAAACCAACTACAAATGATAAACTCCCTCTTAAACTGCTTTCTTGAGAGCTTCCTTATTCAGTTTCTCCTAGCCATTTAGAATATTTCAAGCATTGGATTAATAAACTGCTAAGATGATGTTCCAACATCTGGTTGAACATCAGTACCTTTCTCAATGACCATATCCCTGATTTTGATCCCGAAGTTACTAAAAGTACTTCTCTCAATAAAATAACTCAGAAACATACCTCGTTCTCATAAAAGGAGTAGATAAGACCTTTGAAGACTTCATAGATAATAGATTCACTTTGAAAAAGAAAATCACATACACCTTTCTATCCACCAGGATCTTCACTTTGCATTGAACCACTCAAATCCATAAAATAGGTTTTTGAGCTTTTGCAATTGACTGATCTTGAATTCTTCTTCCTTTGAACACCAAGTAAGAGAATAAATAGTTGAATACTTATGAATTTCACAAATAGAAATATTTCATCACTCCTAGATGGACTTCCAATATCTCATAAAAGACACAACATTCTTCCTCGATGACACAACTGAATCGTTGTTAAGTATAACCAATTACCAAAAACTTGAAGAATCTATCTTGAATTCTTTAGTTATACAATGTACCAAAAAATTCTATTTTTAGCATCATCCACAAGGTAACACTGACAATAATGAGACTTAAACAAACTACCAGTAACACTTTTACAAATGTTAAGTGTCTGGAACAGTTAGTGTCAAAATACCAATAATCTTAGTTGGAGACCTAAGAAAGGTATGACAAATAAGACAATAATCACCTTTCCTGAGCATTAACCATTTCTTGATTAAGTAACAATATACTTGACCTTTGAGAAAATAACCAAAAATTGTTAACATCACCTGAACACAGAAGAGGTATCTTCAGTGCAAGAATATCCTTTTAAGCATGAGTAAGCAGAATTTCTAGCAAAATGTTATGACATCCTCGACTCAGCTTTCCTTTTGATAAGAACAGTCTTTTGTCACTTTGAGTTTTCTATTTGAAAATAAGCTTAGAAGAAAAACGTATCCTCCTTAAACTTCCAATCATCTTCCCTTTTGAAGAAACTCCTCCATCTGATTTGGATCATCCTTACAAACTTGATCAACATATCAAGCTTTAGGATATAATAGAGTCATATCACCTTAGCAAAAACACAAAGTAGATACTTATTCATTCTATTAAGACATGAGATCATAAATAAACCTCCTCCTATTTCTTCATAGTTGAAGACCCCCCTCATCAAAGAAACAGAATTTCCAGCTCATTATGAGATAATTCTTCAGTTCAGAAATCTTCATAAGAAGTCCATCTTCCAGTCAAACCAGTAACAGACAACCCATACATTTGTCTTGAGATAAGTAGGGCATTCTACTCTACAAAGATCCAAGATCTTCACATTCCTAGAATGTTTAGACATTGATCTATACACCAAATCCAACTTTTTATTTTAGCATCAGAGACCTGTTGGAGTCTGCACAAATGTTATAAGATTAGGTCACGACATACTGTCAAATTTCTTTAACACCTGATTGGAATTCCTTTTAAGGAACAAAACAATAATAAGAAAACCTTCATTAGAAAAATGAAAACAAGTTTTTAACAGAGATGATAACAAAATCTATGCTCGTGTTCTTCTATAATAATTGTAACTTCCATGTCAAATCTCTTGAAGGAGACTTGAGAATCTTCTTTTTGAAGAAACACTCTGATGTGCCTTTATGAGTGGACTTGAGAATATCCCAAGTATATTTGGCCATGAGAGATAATAAGTCTGAAGTAGAACCTTATCAATTCCATTGATTATGAAATTGACAACTTCAAAGTTAGATATATGAAATCCATGCTCTACTCTTCAATCTCTTCAGATCTAAGATTCTCATATCCTGAAAAATCTTCAAAAACAACTGTTGCTCAATGATAACCAGAATACAAACATTCGAGTCTTCCACAAGGAACAGAAGTACCTAGAAAAATTAATCCCTAAAGGTCACCCAATGGATACGGTGCCTGCTCGATACCAATTGAAATTTTTCTGGTACAAGAAACACATGGAAATACTTAAATTCTGACATCAGATAAATGTCAAGACAGATGTTAGAACATGTGTTCTGAAATCCTGAACAGTTTTATAAAAGAAACTTAAATTACAGAAACATAAAGAACACAAAGATATGTTAACCCAGTTTGGTGTTAACTCACCTACTCTATGGGCTACCAAGCCTGGAAGGAATTCCCCTATAAGCAGTATTAGTTTAATGCTAAAATAGTCCCAACTTTATAACTTCTCGCCTAATCCCAACCCAATGCTACTTCTACCTAGGTCCTCCCTAGGTCTCAGAAATCGACATCCCATTTCTAATCACCGCAGTGATAAAAGACCTATCCCAGTCACATGGGCTTTCTATAAAACATGTTATAATCACAGAAACCTGAACAATAAAAACAAGAAGATCACACTCCCAAATTACAATACTTATCTAATACTCTTGACTAAGAGCAATACTTAGAATTTCTTAAAAGATTTCTCCATGAACAATACTCAACTTATTACCTAAAGGCTTCTGAGTGAGAACAATAGGCCAGCCACATGTATCGAGTGATACAAGGGTGACAAACACCTACACAATACACAAGAGACTCTCAAAACCCAAGACTATTTTCTTCCCCTAATTTTACAATTGTTGAAAGATTAAAGATACATTAGGTCAGGTCATTTTTAAATACGCTTCTTCAATCCATGGGCTTCGATATTCTGATTCCAAAAGTTTATTAATTCACAAGTTAAGAGTTGTATCTATTGTGTAGCAAAATCTACTTAAATCTTGGAATAACCAATATAAAGTTTCTTAATTAGTCTCAATCAACCAATTTAGTAACTATTTCATAGCTAGATATATAAACTTATTCCAGATAAAATATTCCTGACCTGTGAAATTTACTAAAACATATCCAGAAGGAAATTCCATAATAAAAACAAACCTATCGAGATTTAAAACAACAACGCTTGTTGTACTGTAGAACCAAATCAAGATGTCATGACATCTTCCCTTGACACCTGACTAAAAAACACAAAACAGTAAAACTTTTATGACAGTTGATAAGGATGCTACAACATTTTCCTCAACAACAACTTATAACCATGTTTAGAAACATGCCTAGCCAAATTTTTTAGCCAACCATAAAAACATGGAACTAACAATGTGTATTTTAAAAAAATACATGTGTTATTATGGTCATGAACGTCTATCCCAATTTAGTGAATGGTCTAAAAATATATTCATGGTATTTCATACCAAGCGACCCCACTTCCATGTTCACAAAGGTGGGTCTATTAAAATACTCTTCTCCAAGCCATTCCACATAGAGTATACATCTCATTAAGAGCTTAAATTTCCTCAATCTCCAATCACTTTAGGAATCATACTCACACGCATATCCATTATCATATCACTTTATAACTTATTATTACCAACTCAATCTAATTCTTTGGATCTATAGTCTTTTAAG
Organism: Vicia faba; assembly: GCA_948472305.1. Taxonomy (NCBI): domain Eukaryota; kingdom Viridiplantae; phylum Streptophyta; class Magnoliopsida; order Fabales; family Fabaceae; genus Vicia; species Vicia faba. The sequence continues at coordinate 261,028,626 of OX451739.1, forward strand.
TCGGGTTACCATTATGAGTAATTCATTGATCTATTAGCAATAATACTATTCTTTTGGTAGTATTTTGGACTTCCTCCTTAGCTAATCCTTTTGTCAAGAAGGTCATTTAAGTTTTCATTAGTGCGTTTATGATCCACTGTAACAACTGCCTTAGAGATGAATTCTCTAACAGTGTTGTGTTGACAACAAATTTTTTATCTCTTACTGTTATAGTAAAAGTTATCAATTTTTGTAATAGTCGAGTTACTATCACAATGGATCAAGAAAACATGCATCAGTTTTTCCAACAGTGGAATCTCCATTTGCAAACATCTCAACCACCTTGCTTATTCATTAGAATCTGCAAGAGCTATCATTTATGGTTCAATAGTGAATTAAGAGAATAATTTGTTTCTTATACTTCCAAGAGACCGCTTATCCATCTATGATAAAGATGTAACTGTTAGTCGCTTTGGAATCATCTATTAAGGTGTTCCAACCAAAATCATTCTATCCCTCAAGGACAATAAGAAACCTTTGATAATGTAATTCAAGTTTCATGGTCCTTTTAAGGTACCTTCTAAATATTTTGGTAGCGTGTCAATTCTCCATACTAGGTCTTCTTGTAAACCTCCACAATAGTCCTACGACATAGGAAATACCGGGTCATATTCTGGACTGGCCCAATGACTAGAATTGGCCGAATCCTCTTCCACCTTTGGCACGGCCCAAAAATGCGTGAAACACACGCCTTTACATGAGGGTAGCTACCTCCCAGTTTTCTCGACATACAAAGAGCAGACGCCCAAGAAATGCTCATAAACGCTTTTTCCAGTCATCTAATCCTTGCTCGATGCAACAACTAATTACGGGCACAACTTCCCGTTTTGACCAAGTCCTGACAATTACCTATTTTTACAGTCCCATATATCTAGGCCCAAAAATAGGGACCAATGGCTATGCACCGGGGGAATTATATAAACCCTCACACTTGTGAGGGCCATGTATCCAATATTCATACTCAAAAACCCTAATATCTTTCTGGTATCTATTTGCACCCATCTTCTCCTTATATTTCCATCCAAACAGACATCATCATCAAGGTCCGCCTTCAGGTTGTGATCACCAATAAGATCACTAGTGTCGTCTATGGGAAACTATCTTCCCCGTCTTCCTTTTTCCTTGAAACCGAAGACCAAAGATACTCTCATACTATCAAATCATGGCCCATAACGATGACCACCATTTGTATAGAAAAACTATACTTTATCCTGTCCACACCTAGGGGATATCCCCTATATCAGAGACGGTCGGACAGCGTCCCTAGACTCAATCAATGATGAATGCGACAACCTCCAACTCTTGAATGATCAGAGGTCCAAGAACCCCAACGAGGAGCTTCTAGAAGTCCTCCAACCAGTTCCTATTCCCCCAAATGCTGACCCGACCATGGTAGCACTCCTCGTTGCCCTCAATCAAACCAACACCCTAATCCTACAACAGAGAAAGAGGAATGGGGCCTGGAAGAAAAAGTGGTCAAAGTCTCCTCCTCGGAAACACCGACGTCATGACTCCCATAATACATCTCTACCAAGGCGTGGCCGTCCCCCCACACGGGAGAAACAAGAGGTTTTTTTCATCAAGAAAAGAGGTCGCACGCCTCCGCGTAAAGATTAGTGCTCCCAAATCTCCAAGAAGACAAAGAACATCTGACTTGATCGCGACTTCTGACTATCACCCAAGCCAAGAAGGAGCACCTCTCCCCTGCGGGATAACAGCCTCCGGCAAGGAAGAGATTACCATTCCCCATTACCATCTCCTAATAGAAGTGACGAAGACGAGCCACGTGGCCATTATCAAGAGAAATCATGGAGACCACACACCCTGCCGGTCTAGAGAAACCTTCCCAGCTAGGGACATACGATGGAAAGATCGACCCTGATGAGCACATCGAAAACATCGACGCGCTACTCGACTACAGAGGAGTTCGCGGAGTGATCAAATGACAACTATTTCCTACAACTCTCAGGAGAGGGGCCATGGCATGGTACAAGGTCCTTCTTGACAAATCCATCACATCATGGAAGAACCTGGGAAGACAATTTTCCAGCACTTTACAGCGTCTCGCCGACATCCAAAGTCAGAAGCATCCTTGGAGGTGATCATCCAAGGAATGGATGAGTCCGTACAGGCATATATGGAAGGTTTCAACCAGGAAGTCGTACAATTCTGCACAATCAGCGACATTAAAAAAGTATCTATTCGAACATGGGCTCCGTCCCCACACTGACTTTGCCATGGCAGTTGGCATCGAATCACCAGCCATCCTGGATTCTCTCCTGATCAAAGCACATGCGTACATCTATTACAAGGAGAAGAAGGTAGCCAATAACGCGTGGGACTAGCGACATAAAGAGAACACGAAAGCCTAAAAGAATGAAGAGCCCTCGACTTCCCGTCGGGGAGGATAAAAGAAGAGGGAGGAAAAGTCCCCAGAGTCTTGAGACTACAAGCACCCACCTAGTCAATTCCATGACTATACTCCCCTCAACATCTCACGCGAGAAGATCCTGACCGACTATGCAAACGTGGAATCCAAGCAAGCTAGGATTCACTTCCCCCGACAAACATCGTCCAAGCCAGAGACGGACAAAATCAAGTACTTCCGATTTCATAAGAGTCACGTGAATACAACAGAAGAATGCATCCACCTCAAGGATTCCATTGAGATCCACATCCGGGACGGGCATCTCAAACAATACAGAAATAAGGAGTCTCCCCAAGAAGACGCTTCTGAATCCAAACAGGTCAGAGAAACAGGGGCATCCCCGGATAAAGCTATCATGCTGGTCGCCATGTGCATCACGAGGGCAGAACATTTTTATTTCCCCAACATGGAGGAAGTTCCCCTGTACTTCTCATCCCACAGTCTGTGGGAGTTATTCCCACCAACAATGGTCATTTCGGGTGGTGGCATTAACAAGTGCATTGTAGGCTCAGTGAATAGAATATTTTAGCAGTTAATGGAAGCTAACTCTGACATGAAATCCACCATCGGCAAGTTCAGGGGAGGCTCTCAACCTCTCGCATTCTATCAAGAAGAGTTGCCCAAAGGATCTCCAAATTCCAACATCACATTGCTCGTACGAGTTCGCATGGTAAACTTTAATGTCAGACGCACTCTGGTCGACCAAGACAGCTCGGTTAACATAATGTATTCCCAGATGTTCACCACCTTGTAGCTAAAAGAGGCACACCTGACCCTGTGTGGGATCTGATCTCCAAGGATTCAATGGTTCTGTCACCAAACCTTGGGGATATGTCGAATTGATCATTAATTTCGGGGAAGGGGTGATGGCCATATCTATTAAGACCCACTTCCTTGTAATATACTACTCGTCGTTATATCAGTGCATCTTTGGGAGGCCCACCTTGGCTCAACTAATAGTTGTGCCCTCCATGATGCACCTCAAAATGAAATACTACACTACCGACGACCTCGTTGCCACCCTTCACGGGGATATTCAGGCCACCATAAGATGTTTTGAAGCAACTGCAAAAGGCTTGAGCTCCATCAATACTCAAGCCAAAACAACTAGAAAAATCGCTCTCCCCGATAGCTCTGAAGAACCAAAGTTGCTGCCCCATGTTGACCGTAGTAGAGATGCCTGACCTAGACCTCTAGATAGCTTGTCACCACTTGACAATAGATCCTACCCTCAAGGCAGTTGCTCAGCATAGGCGCCGGTAGTCCCCGGAAAAAATTGAGGCTGCCGAGCAAGTTGTCTAAGACCTCATAGAGGCAAAATTTATTTTTGAAGCCCAGTACACAACCTGACTCTCTAATGTTGTTCTTGTAAAAAAGAATAATGGAAAATGGTGCATGTGAATTGACTATACCGATCTCAATAGGGCTTGCCCTAAAGATGCTTACCCCTTCCCCAACATAGAGAAATTGGTCGACAATTCTGCAAGTTTCAAACTACTATCGTTCATGGATGCGTACTCTAGATACAACCAAATCCCCATGGTGAAAACAGACAAAAAATAGACAACCTTCATGACCGAATCAGGCAACTATTACTACAACGTAATGCCCTTCAGCCTGAAGAACACGTGCACTACCTATCAGCGCATGATGAACAAGGTCTTCCGAGGAGAAATCAGAGACATGCTCAAAGTCTACATGGACGACATGATCGTGAAATCCCAATAGGAAACCGATCATTCTCTCCACCTCATAAAGGTCTTCGAACAAGCAAGAAGAGTCAAAATGTGTTTCAACTCGAAAAATGCACCTTCGGCGTACGAGCAGGAAAGTTCCCCGACTTCTGCTTAACGGAACATGGAATCAAAGCAAATCCCGACAAATGTCAGGCGTTCTCTGAGCTTCTAACCCTGAGCTTGAAAAATCAATCCAAACTCTAAATGGAATGCTCACATTATTGTCGGTTCTTGGAAAAATCTACCCAACACATGCTCCCTTTCTTCAAACTTCTCCACAAGGAAGCCACATTCGAATGGACCGAAGAGTGCAAGCGCTCCCTCCTCCACCTCAAACAGGCATTATCTGAACCACCGGTCTTTTCAAGACCATACAAGGAAGAAACTCTCTACCTCTATCTGGCCATATCTTTCGAGGCGGTCAACACTGCCCTCATTTGGGAGATCCCCGAGGGGTAAAGATCCATCTACTTCAAGAGTAAAGCCTTACAAGACCCTCAAGTAAGATACCAGCAGATCAAGAAAATAGCCTTAGCACTCATCAACATATCAAGGAGACTGAGGCACTATTTTCTGGCCCACATAATTGTCGTTCAGACAGAGCCACCAATAAAATAGTTGCTCGGTCGACCTGATATGGAGGGCAGAATGCTCAAGTGGTCGTTGGAGCTCTCCGAGTTCGACATCAGGTACGAAAGTAGGAAATCCCTTTAAGCACAAGTGCTAGCCGATTACGTAGTGGAGATGACCTTCCCAAGCACCATAAATAGGGCACACAAGTGGACTATCTTCGTGGTCGGAGCTTCCAGCTTGATGGGAAGTGGGACTGGTAACGTGCTAGAAAATGAGGAAGGACTACTAATCAAAGTCTCCCTCGTGTTGTCCTTCCCGACCTCGAACAACCAATCAGAATACGAGGCTCTCCTTACCAGACTATGCTTAGCCGAGGACTTGGGCGCCAAGGAAGTAAAGGTCTTCACGGACTCCCAGCTCGTTGCCTCCCAGGTACGAGGGGAATCCCAGGTCAAAAACGATAAACTCTCAGAAAACTGGACTCTGGTCCAAGAAAGAATGAAGAAATTCAACTTTGTGGATGTATAACATGTTCCCCGCGAGCATAATTCTTGACCAGATATCCTGTCGAAATTATCCAGCACAAAGAAGAAAGGAGGAAACAAATCCCCGACTCTAGAAGTGTATTCCATTGGTGACGGTATCTGTTGGATGACCCCGATATAAACTACCTCAAAAAGGGAGAACTATCATCCGACCAGAAGGAAGCCAACATGGTCAAACGAAGAGCCTGCTCTTACGTCCTATTCGAAGACAAACTATATAGGATAGGACTATCCACCCCCTCCACAAATGGGTTGAAGAAAACAAAGTAGCCCATATCATGCGATAATCCACAAAGGAATCAACGGCCAGCACCTGGGCGAAAGATCCCTAGCCAAAAAAGCATTGTAGGCAGGGTACTACTGGCCTTCCATGCAGCACGATGCAAAGAGCATGTAAAAAGTGTGACAAATGTCAATGTCATGGGGACATGAACTTGGAGCCTCCAAGTGAGCTCAAGTCTCTATCATCTCCCTGGTTGTTTGCATGGTGGGGCCTAGATATCCTCGGACCATTCGTGGCATGATCAAACCAAAAAAATACATGATAGTAGTTTTGGATTACTTCACCTAATGGATAGAAGCAGAAGTGATAGCCAGATTAACTGCACAAAACATTCTTCGCTTATACAAAAGAAACATTCTCACTCAGTTCGACATTTTCCAGGAGATTGTCACCAACAACGGGACATAATTCAAGGACAAAAACTTCCAGGAATTCGTCATCAAGTTAAGCACCATCCAACACTTCGCATCTGTCAAGCACCCACAAACAAATGGGCAAACCGAATATGCAAACAGGGTGATCCTACGAGGCCTCAGACGATGGTTGGATGAAACTAAAAAGAGATGGATCGAGGAGCTATATAGTGTACTCTAGGCCTATCCAATGACACCTCACTCATCAACCGGGGAGACCCCCTTCTGTCTAGCTTATGGAACCAAGGAAATCATTTCGGTCGAGATCAGAGAGCCCTCCAGACAAACAGAAGCTCCCCTCGACAAAGAGTTAAACAACACAGCATTAAGAGAGGAACTCGACCTCATCGAGGAAATACGAACAAGAGTGGCCTTACGAGAAGCCTCCCTCAAACAAAAAAAATCTCCATAGATATGAAACCAAAGTCATACGATGTGAATTTGAAGTCGGAAACCTAGTGCTAAAGAGAAATCACAAAGAGTCTCTCGAAGGAAAGCTCGCCGCAAACTGGGAAGGCCCCTGTCGCGTTCATGCAAAAACGGGGAACGAGGCCTACTACTTGGAAAACCTACAGGGGGAACAACTTGCCCGACCTTGGAACACTGGAAAATAAGGCAATATTAAGTTGAGACACTGACACAGTTGGCGTGCTTCGTCGAAATAACAAACGCACCTTACCTGACCACCCGTGCATGCCAGGTACAAGCATGACACTTTAAATTAAACGAAAAAGGCAAGTCTCCACTATTTTGACGAGAAGACTCTTATCCCGACATGGAAAACTCAAACAAGCTCCATTGTTGTCGTACCATGATGGTAGAACACCCAGCTCACAATTGGAAGTTCATGCTGCCGAACACGGATCCCAAACGAGACTCAAGTTTTGGCCCTTGTCCAGAAATAACCCTGGTTGTTTGATTAATTCACCTCACTGGAGAACCACAACGACTAACGAGCAAAACCCCCTAAAAACTCAGGTAAAATATAATGTCTCAAGCAGACGGGCATACGAAAATTCTACCTTTTCACAATGATCAATAAATAATGCACGAACAAAGTTAAAACACTTAAATGATGCAGATTGAAATAAACGACCACCATGGTCAGAAGATTAAAAGGACGACAATGAAGGCCTCCGTTTTCTAAAATATTACATAAAGGAGGCCCGAGGCCCTCATCCAAAAATACGAACATGTGGCCATGAGGACCACGATTTTTTGAAAATTACATAAACGGGTAAAATCCCCTAAAACAAATTACATCAAACACGACACGCGGTCTGGAACAAAAAAGGACAATGAAGCAGTCAAATATCAAGCTAAGGAACCTCCTCGGGAACATACTCTCTCTAGGAAGGTTTCTCGACCAACGCTTCCTCAGCACCCTTGAGAAACTCAGGGACCACGATCTTACCCTCAGCCACATAGTAGAGGATCCCTATCCCATTCGTGTTCAACTCCACGCTAGAATTCAACACTCTGAGCTACTCCATAGCATTTTTGGAAGATCCTTTAGCATTGGCCGCACCATCTTCGATGGCCAACTGAAGGAGAGCAACCAACTCTACACGATTTTTCAAACCCTTGGACTCCTCTAGCTCATCCTCACCAGGAAATACCTTATCCCTCAAGTATGTAACCGTCTCCTTGAGAAACTTCTTCTCCTGCAGAAGTGTCCTATGCTCATCGGCCAGCTTGGCCAGTTTCTCAGTCAACGCCTTGGTTGAAACATCTGCATTGGCGAGCTTCTCCTTGAGATTTGTTACCTCAGTCTGAGATTTTTTCAGTTCGACCTCTAGAGAGGTGCCTTCCTTGGTATACACCACGACCATTCCCAGTACCCTCATAATGGTGCCGACATCCCCAACCAACATTTCCATCTTGCTCTAACAATCCATCTCTTCAAGCATAAGGGACTCAGCCCGATGTGTAAGTACGAAGTGCGCCTAAGAGGAGGGGGGGGGGGGGTCAATTAGGTACTTTAAAAATTATGGTTCTAGTGATGATGGATATTATTTTTCTGGATTATGGTGAGTTTATGAAAGAGTAAAGTGCATAAAAATAAAGAGACACAAGTGATATATCCTGGTTCCCCTTACAGTCCGAGAGTACTCCAGTCCCCTTTCTACATGAAAGAGATTTCCTTATTGTGGCAAACTTAAACAAGAACTACCAAAAACCAAGAACAATCCTCTTGGACCAAGAACAATCCTCTTGGATTTTCACTGTGTCAACAATGAGAAAAATCCTCTCAAAGTGACTACACTTGTATCCAACAATCCTGTAAAGACAAGATTTATAAAACCACTTAACCTTATTTCCAACAATCCTGAAAAATAGGTAAGTATCTATCAATATATGATTTTGAGTGAGTTGAATAGTAATGATCACTTAGAGTGATTTAATCAATGAATGATCTTCTCTTCCAATGATAATATTATACAATGACTTAAGATATATAATGCTCAAAGTTTTCTGGTTAACAATATGTGAAGGTGTGCAGAAAACTTATGTATGAAAGTGAAGAAAAGCTTGAGTTTGTATTTTGAAAATTCAGAAAATATATTTGGAAGAGGTGTTGAAAATGATTTTGAAAATGAGTATTTATATGTTCATAACACCTTTTTGAAACATCATAAAGTTCTGTAAATGAATCATGAACAATTTCCAAGATTGAGTGAAAGGTTTCCATGAAAAGGTATTATGAACAGGCATGTGCAAAGCTGCTGTTTTTCAAAATCGTGCAGCATGCAACCGATTGCACCTTTTGTGTAAATCGATTGCACGGGGTTTCAACAGCTATATTTTCAAAAGTTTTGAGTGTGCAATTGATTTCACAAGAGTGTGAATCGAATGCATGTGAAGTCAGTAGCAAAAATTGATTGAGTGCAATCGATTGCACAAACAATGTAAATCGATTGCACTGAGAAACAATAGCAAATGTTTTGAAAATTTTAAGCATGCAATCGATTGCACTAATATGCAAATCGATTGCACTGAGAAACAGTAGAAAAATATTTTAAAAATTGAAGCATGCAATCGATTGCACTAACATGCAAATCGATTACACTCAAGTGAAAAATGAATTTTAGCTTAGAAAAACTTGAGTAAGGATTTATAAAATATTTTTTTTCATCATTGAGCATCTATGTCTTAAGATCAAAGTAAGTATTATCATTATACCTTGAAGTTTGATAAGAGCTTGAACTGAAGATTTTGTCCATAGATGCTTTAAGCTTGATAAAAAAATCTTTGCCTTCTTTGTCAATCATGGTTTGTATTCATCAAAACAGAAGTTCATTTGAGAAGCTTGATTTTACATTCTCCCCCTTTTTGATGATGACAAACGGTCTTGCTTGATGCGTTGTAATTTCCGGAAAGAGCTTCTCCTTCTAAGATGCATAACTCCCCCTATGTATGAGAAGGTTGGAATCCTTTGAATTTGTTCATCTTGGTTGAAGAGTACCTTAAAAAAATTAAGACAAGGAAATATACAAGCATAAAGTACCACATCCTTCTCCCCCTTTGACATTATCAAAAAGAAGGGAAAAATGAAAAAACAAACAAATAATAAAGCAATATTTCGATGAAAACTTTAATAAAACATGCATCACAAATTATCTAATGATTACAAAGAAATTGAATAACAAACAAAACATAGAATAACAGAACAAGAGAAATAGAAGAAATAATAAAGTTGGACAGGACTTTATGGTTGATGCATGTCCCGGTTGTTATAGGACCAAGATCCTTGATTCGGAAATTGTTTTTGGAGAGGAGGTTCTGTGTAATGTTGTGGAGGTGAAGCTGGATTATTTGGGTCATATGGTGGAATGTGAAGATAAGAGTAAAGGTAAGAAAATTGTTGATTCACATCTGTGCGGAAGTCATTAATCTGGGTTGTTGTAGAATCATTGATCGTATTCCATTAGTTGTTGATGTTGGTGTTCATGGAAGCAAATTGTTGAGACATGAAATCCATAAGATCTTGATTGCTCGGACCAGAGGGAGCAGTGGGTGGAGGAGATACAACTTCACCACCTTCGACTTCTTGATCGTTCCCTTCATCACCAACCACATATTTACCAATGTAAGTGATAGTTTTTGTTTCCGGATTATAATGAACGCCCATTCTTGAGTCAACATTCTTGATGGAAATCTTATGCAGATTTGGATCCATATTGACTTTCTCAAACCCAGCAAAATCTACTCCAAATTCTTCCATAATTAATGTAACAAAATAAGCATATGGTAGAAATTTCGATTTTGCATCGACTCTCAGCATATGCTCCATTATGAGTCTTGCCCAATTAACACGTATTCCTTTCTTTCTTGCATAAATCAGCTGCATTTCCAGGTCAGTTACAGTGCAGTGGTTTCCAGCCCGTGGAAACATAATATAGACCATAAAGTAATGAAATGATCGATCGTCTATATAGAAGTTACCTGCACTCCATGAGTCTATGGATGGAATTACTCCGCCTAGACCATGAATCCTTTTGGCACGAAATTCAACTTCACTTAATCTCCCAATGCTGTAATAAAAATCCTTTTTCCGGTTGTCATCCCATGCCTCGTTTTCAGGGTCGTACAAGGAGCTTCCAGTGTAGGGAATATGAATAATCTCACAAATAACCTCAGGGTTAGAGAGATTCGAGTACCCAACACATAGGTCACCATCTTGCCTTTGTGAGGAGTTAAATTGCTAAAAAACACTCTTACCAGATCCGGATAATATGGACCAAATGATGAAATTAATGGTTCTAGTCCATAAGTAGTTAAATCATTTTGAAAAGAAAAGAATTCCTGGGGAAAGGATGATAGCATACCATATTTAGGATTGGCACTATCTTTCTTTGAAAGTCCTTTGTGAATCTTGCTTCTTGTTCTTCGGTGAGAGATGAAAGTATTGGATTAGAGAATGAATCAACCTTCTTCTTCCCTTTCTCTGAAGCTGACACCTTCCTTTTTGTCTTGAAGCCATGGGAAAGGTATTTTAAGGTTTTGAGGATTTTAGGTTTTTTGAGAGAGAAGGGTGTTTGATGAGCTTAAGTTTGGATATGATTTGAGTAGATAGGAATGAGTGGGTTTTATTATATGTAATGAAGTTTATTTGGCTTGGGAATATGAGAGAGAGAGAGAGGAATTCTGACCAACAAATATTTCTGTCATAAAAGAATGTTACAGTAGGTGCAATCGATTTTCATACAGATGCAATCGATTTGCACATAAAAAAGGACAAAAATAAAACTGAAACGCACAGAGTGCAATCGATTTGCACTTATGGTGCAATCGATTTGCACTTGAAACATAAAGGTCAAAGATAAACACACTCAGTGAGCAATCGATTTACACTATTGTGCAATCGATTTGCATCAATAAAAAAAGACCAAAAACATAATTTTCTTAAATTTAAACACCACTTAACACATATATTCACATATAGCATGGTTAAAAACATAACAAGGATAGAAAGCACCTTATATGTCGTGTTCGTCAAGAATGCCAAGCTCTCGTCGAATCTTGTAAAACGGTTCTCTTGCCAAAGGTTTAGTGAAGATATCGGCAAGTTGATTATGAGTATCTACAAAAGTTACCTCGACATCTCCTTGAAGTACATGATCACGAAGGAAATGATGTTGTATATCTATGTGTTTGGTTCTTGAATGCATGACTGGATTCTTCGTAATGTTTATTGCATTTGTATTATCGCACCGAAGAGGAATGCATCCTAGATCGAGTCCGTAGTCACGAAGTTGTTGTTTAAGCCACAAAATTTGAGCGTAACTACTGCATGCTGCAATATATTCTGCTTCGGCCATGCTAAGAGCAACGCATGCTTGTTTCTTGCAGGCCCATGATACTAATGCATTTCCAAGGATGTGACAAGTACCACTTGTTCTTTTTCTATCAGTTTTACAACCTGCATAATCCACGTCAGAATAACCAACTAAGTTGCAAACACTTCCTTTGGGATACCATAATCCAACATTTGTTGTTCCTTTGAGATACTTCATGATCCTCTTCACCACCGTGAGATGAGATTCCTTTGGTTTTGCTTGAAAGCGAGCACATAGACAAACACTAAATATTAAGTCAAGACGGCTTGCCGTCAAATATAATAAGGAGCCAATCATACCTCGATACTTTGTAATGTTGATGGAAACACCTAATTCATCTTGATCAACATATGTACCAGAACCCATTGGTGTAGACATTGCCTTACAGTTATCCATGTCAAATCTTTTCAAGAGTTCCTTGCAATACTTAGATTGGTTGATGAAGATTCCATCTTTTAATTGTTTGATTTGAAGTCCAAGAAAATAATTCATTTTACCCATCATGGACATCTCAAATTCTCCTTGCATAATTGCTGAAAATTCTTCACACATTTCTTGGTTTGAAGATCCGAAAATGATATCATCAACATAGACTTGAGCTAGCAAAGTGTCATCTTTGATTTTCTTGATAAACAGAGTCTTGTCAACTTTTCCCTTTTCAAAATCTTTTTCGCATAAGAAGTTGCTTAAACGATCATACCATGCCCTTGGTGCTTGTTTCAACCCATAGAGAGCTTTTCTTAATTTAAATACATGAGATGGATTCTTGAAATCTTCGAACCCCGGGGGTTGCTTAACATATACTTCTTCAGTGATATATCCATTCAAGAATGCGCTTTTGACATCCATTTGGAAAAGCTGAAAATTTAATGAGCAAGCATAGGCAAGTAAGAGAATAATAGCTTCTAACCTTGCAACCAGAGCAAAAGTTTCTTCAAAATCTTTTCCTTCTTCTTGATTGTAGCCTTGTTCTACCAACCTTGACTTATTATGAACAATTATTCCATTTTCGTCAAGTTTGTTGTTAAACACCCATCTTGTTCCAATAATGTGTTTGTTGCTTGTCCTAGGGACAAGTTCCCAAACTTGATTCCTTTCAAATTGATTTAATTCTTCTTACATAGTGATAATCCATTGGTCGTCGCCTAAGGCTTCATCAACTTTGGAAGGTTCAATTTGAGAGACAAACGCCATGTTTAGGCAACATCTTTGAGATTTAATCTTGTTGTCACACCTTGACTTAGATCACCAATTACTTTATCGATAGGATGATCTCTATCAGTTCTCCATTCTTTTGGTAGATCATTGAGATTTGATTCTTGTTGGGGTGATTCTTCGTTTTGAATTGGTTGATCTTTGGAAGTATTTTCTTGAGGACCTTATAGTATTTCATCATCATCATTATCACAAACAGTATTATCCTCCTTGGAGGGGTTAGATTCATCAAAAGATACATGCATTGATTCTTCAATTGTTAAAGTTCTTTTGTTATAGATTCTATAAGCCTTACTAGAAAGAGAGTAGCCAAGAAAAATACCTTCATCGGATTTTTCATCAAACTTACCAAGGTTATCTTTGTCGTTGTTTAAGACAAAGCATTTGCATCCGAAAATATGAAAGAAAGCAATGTTTGGTTTCCTCCCTTTGAAGATTTCATATGGAGTTTTTTTCAAGATTGGTCTTATGTTAACTCTATTGCTAACAAAACATGCCGTGCTCACCGCATCCACCCAAAAATATTTTGGAAGATTTGAATCGCTAAGCATCACTCTAGCAAGTTCCACAAGAGAACTATTCTTTCTTTCTACCACTCCATTTTGTTGAGGAGTCCTTGGTGCTGAGAAGTTGTGAGATATTCCATGTTCTCCACAAAATTCTTCAAATAGAGCATTTTGAAATTCTCCGCCATGATCACTTCTTATGGAGACAATTGTTAGAGACTTCTCATTTTGAATTTGTTTAGCATACTTCTTGAACGCCTTGAATGCATCACTTTTCTGCACTAAGAAGAATGTCCAAGTATATCTAGAGAAATCATCAACAATAACCAAAGCATATACATTACCTTAAAAACTTCTTGTTCTTGATGGACCAAATAAGTCCATATGTAACAATTGTAGTGGCCTTGTAGTAGACACCACATTCTTAGATTTGAAAGTTGATTTTGTTTGTTTCCCTTTTTGACAAGCATCACAAAGTCTATCTTTGACGAAATTTCTCTTAGGAAACCCAATGACAAGATCATGCTTGATTAGTTTATTCAAGTGTTCCATGTGAATATGAGTAATTCTTTTGTGCCACAACCATGAATAATCGTTGTTCGCCATGAAACATTTTAACTTCAAAGATGGATCATAAAGGGAAATCATGAATATATTATTTATTCTTTTACCTTTAAGTATAACCTCATGTGTGACTTCGTCTTCTATCAAGCATTCATCCTTGGTGAACTTGATCTTGAAGCCTTTGTCCCAAAGTTGGCTAATACTAAGAAGATTGTGCTTTAGTCCTTCAACATAAAGAACATCTTCAATGGATGTGAAAGGTGGAGCACCAACTTTGCATTTTACAAGAATTATTCCCGTATTATTGTCTCCATAAGTGACAAAACCCTTGGCCTTTAGCACTAGATTTGAAAATTGGTTTATGTCTCCCGTCATATGCTTTAAACAACCACTATCAAGATACTAAAGATTGCATGTGGTCTTCAAGCATACCTGCAAAACAAATTAGGCTTTGTTAGGTACCCAAGTTGCTTTGGGTCCTTCGTAATTAGTGACTTTCTTTATCCACACATAATTCCCACTTGCCACACTAAAGGTTCTAACATAGCAATCATTAGGTGTATGGCCTTTAATACCACAATAAAAACAAGTAGGTTCAAAGTTACTTCTATATCTAGAAGGATAAGATTTCTTCTTAGGAAATGTTTTCTTTTTAGGATAGTGATGAACTATTTTAGGTTTGTTCACTTTCTCTTTGGATGATTGATCACTAGCCTTAACAAAGATAGTTTTATTATAACTTGGTTTTGAAAACTTTGAATATCCAAGATCATTTTTGTCATTGGAGTATCTTTGTTGGCTAAGAACACCTTCCAATCCAATTTGGCCTTTTTCATATCTTTCAATGACTCTTTTTAATTGGACAATTTGGAAAGAGAGTGATTCATAATTTTTGCATACAAAATTCTGTTTTTGTTCATCACTTAATTTTTGTTTTTCTTCTTTGAAATCTTTTTCCATAGATTCACATTTTTCTTCTAAGGATGAAATTTGTTTCTTTTGTGATGAAATAGTTTTATACAGAATTTTGCATTCATTCAATAGTTCATCTATAGCACCTTGTGCATCACTATCAAAAAGAGAAAATTCATTACTAACCTCATTGTCTTCATCATCGGAATAGTGTAAGGCCATCAATGCTAGATTTTCACTTTCATCACTATCGGAATCAGATGAGGAACTTATCTCATTATCCTCCCATGCAACATAGGCCTTTTTGTTCTTGAATCCCTTTTTGCTTTTGTAGCCACCTTTCTTGGAGAGTTTCGGACAATCCGGCTTGATATGACCTTGCTTACCACATTCATAACATGTGACTTCTTGTGTTGATATGGAAGCTTCCTTTTTCTTGAATTGTTTCTTTCCTTTTGAAAGATAAAAGGATTTGTCATTTCTACCAAAGAACTTACCAAGCCTTTTAAGAAGAAGCATGAAATTTTCATCTTCTTCCGGATTGTCTTCCTTCTCAACTTCCTTGGAATATATCTTCAAAGCAATATTCTTGGATTTCTTCTCTTGATTTTCATGTTTTTCAAGTCTTCCGAGTTCCGTTTCATATTCTTGAAGTTTCCCAAACAATGTTGCGGACGTCATGGAGGAGAGACTTTTCTTTTCTTAAATTGTCGTTACCTTTGGTTTCCATTACCTAGTTAAGGACCTAAGTACTTTTAGATTTAGTTCATCATTCATCAAAGTCTTACCAAGAGCACTTAGATGATTTGTCAAGTGCACAAATCTCTTTTGTAGGTCAAGAATGGTTTCTCCGTGCTACATTCGAAATAATTCATATTCTTGACTCAGGGTATTTAGTCTTGATCTTTTAACTTCAACAGTTCCTTCATGAGTTTGTGCCAAGGTATCCCATATTTCTTTTGTTGTTTTGCATGCCGAGACACAGAAGAATTCATCCATGCTAAGTGCACCTTGAAGAAGGTTTATTGCCTTTTTATCATAGAGAACCTTCTTCTTATCATCTTCATCCCATGAACTTTTAGGCTTTGATGAGCCATCACTATTGATTATCGTTATAGGGATAAATGGACCATTCTCGATGGCATCCCATATTTCTTGTCCTTGTGCTTCTAGATGTGCCTTCATGCGTATTTTCCAGAAGTCAAAATATTCACCACAAAATAGAGGAGGCTTATTGTTACTAGCACCATATCTGAAAACGGGATTTTAATTTGCGGAAGCCATTCTGGATCTTTTAGGAACAGGTTACCTATAACTTGCTCTGATACCAATTGTAAGTACGAAGTGTGCCTAAGAGGGGGGGGGGGGGGGGGGGTGAATTAGGTACTTTAAAAAATTCTGGTTTTAGTGATGATGGATATTATTTTTCTGGATTATGGTGAGTTTATGAAAGGGTAAATTGCAGAAAAATAAAGAGACACAAGCAATATATCCTGGTTCCCCTCACAGTCCGAGAGTACTCCAGTCCCCTTTCAACATGAAAGAGATTTCCTTATTATGGAAAACTTAAACAAGAACTACCAAAAATCAAGAACAATCCTCTTGGACCAAGAACAATCCTCTTGGATTTTCACTATGTCAACAATGAGAACAATCCTCTCAAAGTGACCACACTTGCATCCAACAATCCTAGAAAGACAAGATTTATAAAACCACTTAACCTTATTTCCAACAATCCTGAAAAATAGGTAAGTATCTATCAATATTTGATTTTGAGTGAGTTGAGTAGTAATGATCACTTAGATTTATTTAATCAATGAACGATCTTCTCTTCCAATGATAATATTATACAATGACTCAAGATATATAATGCTCAAAGTTTTCTGGTTAACAATATGTGAAGGTGTGCAGAGAACTTATGTATGAAAGTGAAGAAAAGCTTAAGTTTGTATTTTGAAAATTCAGAAAATATATTTGGAAGAGGTGTTGAAAATGATTTTGAAAATGAGTATTTATATGTTCATAGCACCTTTTTGAAACATCATAAAGTTCTGTAAATGAATCATAAACAATTGCCAAGATTGAGTGAAAGGTTTCCATGAAAAGGTATTGTGAACAAGCATGTGCAAAGCTGCTGTTTTTCAAAATCGTGCAGCATGCAATCGATTGCACCCTTTGTGTAAATCGATTGCACGGGGTTTTAACAACTATATTTTCAAAAGTTTTGAGTGTGCAATCGATTGTACAAGAGTGTGAATCGATTGCATGTGAAGTCAGTAGCAAAAATTGATTGAGTGCAATCGATTGCACAAACAATGTAAATTGATTTCACTGAGAAACAGTAGCAAATGTTTTGAAAATTTTAAGCATGCAATCAATTGCACTAATATGCAAATCGATTGCACTGAGAAACAATAGTAAAAGATTTGAAAAATTGAAGCATGCAATCGATTGCACTAACATCCAAATCGATTACACTCAAGTGAAAAATGAATTTTAGCTTAGAAAAACTTGAGTAAGGATTTATAAAATATTTCTTTTCATCATTGAGCATCTATGTCTTAAGATCAAAGTAAGTATTATCATTATACCTTGAAGTTTGTTAAGAGCTTGAACTAAAGATTTTGTCCATAGATGCTTTAAGCTTGATCAAAAAATATTTGCCTTCTTTGTCAATCATGGTTTGTATTCATCAAAACAAAAGTTCATTTGAGAAGCTTGATTTTACATTCTCCCCCTTTTTGATGATGACAAACGGTCTTGCTTGATGCGTTGTAAGTTCCGGAAAGAGCTTCTCCCTGTAAGATGCATAACTCCCCCTATGTATGAGAAGGTTGGAATCCTTTGAATTTGTTCATCTTGGTTGAAGAGTACCTTAAAAAAATTAAAACAAGGAAATATACAAGCATAAAGTACCACATCCTTCTCCCCCTTTGACATTATCAAAAAGAAGGGAAAGATGCAAAAAAAAACAAATAATAAAGCAATATTTCGATGTAAACTTTAATAAAACATGCATCACAAATTGTATAATGATTACGAAGAAATTGAATAACAAACAAAACATAGAATAACAGAACAAGAGAAATAGAAGACATAATAAAGTTGGACAAAACTTTATGGTTGATGCATGTCCCGGTTGTTATAAGACCGAGATCCTTGATTCGGAAATTGTTGTTGGAGAGGAGGTTCTGTGTAATGTTGTGGAGGTGAAGCTGGATTATTTGGGTCATATGGTGGAATATGAAGATGAGATTAAAGGTAAGAAAATTGTTGATTCACATCTGTGCGGAAGTCATTAATACGGGTTGTTGTAGAATCATTGATCGCATTCCATTGGTTGTTGATGTTGGTGTTCATGGAAGCAAATTGTTGAGACATGAAATCCATAAGATCTTGATGGTTGAGACATGAATAGGGTTAATGCTTGCATTTTAGGGCTTTGTGATGCAGGTAAAATCAGGGCCAAATATGGCCACCATAATGCTCACGAGGTCAAACTGAGCGGATTTTCATGCTTAGATTTCATTTATCTTGTTTATTTGATATTTTTTGAGATGTGCAGGTTATAGTTACAGTCATTGAACCGTAGGTAAAAGCCTTTACCTAATACGAAATACTGGGGAAGAAGACGACTGCGTGGCAACGTCTCATCGGACCATTTGAATATTAACGTGTTTTTCTAGACATCACGTGTTTTTCCCTTATATATATTATTTTGTTCAGTTATATTAACAAAAGGTTAACTGGCCCAGTGGCGTGCAAGAGAGTTGTTCAAGCGTTGTGAGTGAGAGGTCAGGGGTTCGACCCCTACCTCCAACATTTGTTATTTTTCCTTGCAGGGTATACCGACATGGTTGAAGCAGTAGCTACGTTGAGGTGACACTTTCGTTGGTACCGGTAACCCTTGAGTCAATCAAGGAGAGTACGGGCCCCCTGCGTGGTGTGATAAAGCATTAACTGGCCTTAGAATATTTAATTGCACAACTTGGCCAGTAGGACGTAGCGAGATGGCCGACTTTGGTGTATTCCCAAGGTCGACAGATACTCGATGCTACACTCATTGAGGTTTGACTCCTGAGTTTTGTTTGGTTACGAGTCAATCGCCTATTGAATGAAGCTTGGGGGAAAGATCAGTGATATTGAGATCCCTTAGAACCCGGTTACTATTTATAGGACAGGTTGAACCAATCCAGCTTCAAGACGGTATTACCTACAAACCCCATGTAAGCCTAAACCTAAGGCTGCTTGTGTGACTTGTTTGCCTTAATTGTCTAACAACTTGAATTCTTTGCAGGGTTGTGTTTGTCACCTTACATCTTTGCTTAATGCATAGCATACGCATCATAACATCATGCCACATCATTTCCTCAACCATTTCAACGATCTCAAGGGTGTGTGATGCAGGTTATGATGAACCAGACATCTAGCAAGGGGCAAGGGGATTTATGTTCCTCTAGCCAATGCCGTCAAAAGACCAAAACACGACAACTTGAGTCAGGGGCTATGACCCACGTGATATGGTGAGCTTGACTCTTGTAGAAGGACCTTCAACGATATGAAGTGCTTCAATCAAAAAGGCAAAATTTCAAATTCTGACATTTTCTTGTTTACCCCGCGAGATCCTTGAAAACATTGCATACATATATCATACATATCATTACATAACAGGTCTTCCAGTACAAGTCTCTTATGTTCTCGCAGTTTATTTCAGCAATGGGTTTCCAACAAGACAACAGAGATCTTCAAACTCAAGAAGCTCAGTTCAGGGAGATGTTTCTAAACCTATCCAAGGGGCAGGAAGAGTTGAAAACACTCCTTGCTGGGAACTTGGTCAAGAAAAGTCTTGAAGACAATAAGGACGAACGGATGGAACAACTGCAAGCTGAGGTAGATGAAATGAGAATCCAAATGCTAGGGCAGATGTCTCTTATCCAAGGCCTAGCCCGGGGATAAGAAGAGCTGAGAGCCATCATGAACCAACTTCATCAAGACGGATACAACAGTATGAAGCAAACAAACGAGGTCGGGGACTAAGTCATTGATCAACCTCCAAGAAGAAAAAAGTTTGGTTTGGTGAAGAGTGGACCTTTCCAAATTGCTACCTCAAGGGTCCAACAACAACCTCGCCAAAAACAACGGGTTAATCAGAGTAAGCCGGATATACCCAAAAGGCAGTTTACCAAACTCAACATGTCGCTGTCTTAAGCTTTGCAGCACCTGTTGAGGATGAATTTGATTACGTTGATAGGACCTCATCTGAATCCCAAGACTTCTTCCCCTAACTACAATCCTGATGCAAGATGTGCATACCACTCCAACAGCCCAGGGCATGATACTGACGACTGTTGGAGGTTGAAATACAAAATTCAAGACCTGATTGATGAAGGAGCATTAGAATTCACACATGATGGTCAATTAGAATGTTTCTGTCAATCCTCCAAGGCCCACCATTTGAAGTGACAAGTTCTGACAAGAGGGCTTTTCGTTCATTAGAATTTTCAATTTGTAATTTTCTTTTGATTGTTCGAATATTTATTCATGTCAAACTTTGTAACTTTATCAATGCATTACATATGTCTATTTTGAATCAATTCATTCGTATTCACTATATTTAAACTTTGTCCCTTTTTGTGATATTCAACTCTTGATTAAAAGCTCTAAGCCTTTAGAGGGAGGATCACGAAAATTATACCACAATCTCTACAGTATGCTTTTGAACAGACCCCACTGACGATGTACAAGCATTGTTTCAAATCCAAAATAGTGGAGTTATAAGGAAGATAATATCTAGTCAAACCCTTTGAGCCAAAGAAGTTGGAGTTTACTTTTCACACTAATTAAAACCCTTAATCATAACCTGGGGCAGGGTAGTTTTCTCAGTCAATTCAGACGCGCATTCAGTTGCAATCTTCCGCTTCGCACATAATGAGTGGCCTCGAAGACGTCCTTCCAAATCAAAAGACGGTGATGGTCCTGCATAATCATCAAGACAGGCAGTCATTATATCTCAAAATAAAAGCCCGCTAAGTCAAAACCTATGAAGGAGACTTAAGAAAAAAACTAGGGTATCCCGCTGACTGTAATCACAAAAAGAAACAGTTCGGGCAAAAGACAAGGATAGTAAAATAAAAAAGAAAGAGGTCCTACAAATCCTCGACAAAAATGATTACTGCCTATTCAAAATAAACTGTCAGTATTTGAACAGTCACTGGAACATCAAGGACAATATTCCAGAACTCAACTAGGATTATAAACGCGCAATTAACTAAGCATAGGACTGAAGAACATCACGAAGAGTGGGTGGGTACAAATAAATTTTGAGCCTTTATCCTTTGTTTCTTGAACCGTGAACCAGGCCACGTTATAACCCTTAAAAGTCCTAGTTGAAGCATGGGTTAGTTCGAAAGCATACTGTTACAAAAGGTATCCTAACTCCTGTAAGTTTTTCTATAAATCATGAGTTGATATTACTCTCTTGAAAAATTTGTTTTACTAAAAAATTGCATTTTAAAAATTTTTTTCAAGACAAACATAAGCTTTGCATTCTTAAAATACCATTGTTTGCATATGACTATTTGTTCAACAGCAGAGAAATCCGCATGACGAATATCTAGTGAACAAGAACCTTCTCAATGAAAAGGATCACCTCAAGTGGAAAAACACTTCCAACCAAGGGGAACGAGATGGCCGTTGTCCATCATCTGGGGCAGTCAAGTCAAGATTCAAGGAATCTCTCAAAAATGCCAAATGGCCAGGGGTAGATCTCCATCTGAATCACTTGGGGCATTCAACATGAATTCCAATAACGAGTCTTGTACGATCAAACAAACACCTTCTGGCAGTGTGACAACACTTACTACTAAGGACAATGACCATTCTCTGCACCCGGTGAACGTGGACATAGTCAGAAAAGACTACGCATGATAAAAGACCCGCTAGGTTGACTGGCCTAGGAAAAAATAAACCAAAAGGGTTCGGGCAAAAATAAGGGATGAAAATGAAAAATCTGTACACCCGGCAAGTTGAAAACCTGAAAAGGTGGCTTGGGCAACAAAGGGTATCCCGGTAGACGGAAAACCCGAAAGGGTAGTCCAGGAAAAAGTTAGGGATGTAAAGAGTATCACTATGTCCCATTAGATCACCTTACTGTCAGACCTCAGTATCAACTGTCAAGCTCGAACGACACCAATCAATCTAATCAGCTTCGGACAAGTTGCAAAGTGATGAGACGCTCGAAGATATAGCAGCAATAGCAAACTTGGAACCCAATGGGATTGTTGTACATTGTTGTTTTCTTTTTTTACATAATATTGTATAGCTTCCATTTTTACGACGGTGTTCTCTTACTAGGGCGTCCGCTTCCTTGTACAAAAATGCCTGTTATAGGCTAATTTCGAAAATTAATACAAATCATTTTTACAAGACTATTGGTTTTTTCTTTTTTTGTTTTGTTATGCAAGAACGTCCAAAGGTTTATTCTTGACATATTCATTTGAATATGATTGTTGTTCACAAACATTTGCATAGTAAGCAAAAAAACAATTGCTCGTAACTTAAGAAACAGGGGCAAAAACTGAAAATGTCGAACCCAACTGTTACTCTGTCCAGCACGTACCGGGGCAGAGACAACTTTGAAACATAGTCATCAGTGCATACGACCTCGTAACATTTGTACTCCCCATAGAGTAAAGGGAATTAAATCATTGATACCGGCTCCACCAAAACAGGAAGTACCTTCCCCAACCGAATCTCATAATCGCAAACAGGTCATAAATTTTTTCACCCAAGAAAAGTTTATCCCTGAATGCAGAAACTCAATCCATGGCAGAGTTTACCCCTCCAGTTATGGAAGTTCACTTTCCAACAAAATTATTCCCCCGCAGAGTTATTCTAAAACATAGTCTCTCCCTGGCAGAATATTCACAAACAACAAGGAGTGAATCTCCAGCATAGTCATTTTCGTTCTCCATCGCCAGCGGAAGTAGAAGAACCACAGTCCTCTACAACAGTCAGGAATGCTATACTCTCCAGCAGCAGTCCGGGATTTATTTTCCTAGACTCGGACATGTCATAATAGTATTTCATGTTCATGCATCATGACATGCACATACATATCACATACAACACGGTCTCATTTATTTTGAGAACATCATCTCACAATGCATTTCATGCATCACATATAACCAACCATGTTATCTTTTCCAGAAAGACAATTATCACCAACAATTCAAGCAGTTATACAAGTCATATATGCAGACAGCTAATGAAAAATCAGTTCCTGAAACCAAATGGGTCAACTAAGCTACGCGACCAAATGAAGTAAACCTACGACCTAGGTTCCTTACCATAAGCCCTAATATCCAGGCTTCCACCTTGAAGTAACCCTACTATCCAGGTTCCTTCCCATAAGCCCTACTATCCAGGCTTTCATCTCAAAGTAACCCTACGATCCAGGTTCCTTCCCATAAGCCCTACTATCCAGGCTTTCACTTTGAAGTAAACCTACTATCCAGGTTTCTTCCCATAGCCCTACTATCCAGGCATCCACCTTGAAGTAACCCTATTATCCAGGTTCCTTCCCATAAGCCCTACTATCCAGGCTTCCACTTTGAAGTAACCCTACTATCCAAGTTTCTTCCCATAGCCCTACTATCTAGGCATCCACCTTTAAGTAACCCTATTATCCAAGTTCCTTCCCATAAGCCCTACTATCCAAGCTTTCATCTCGAAGTAACCCTACGATCCAGGTTCCTTCCCATAAGCCCTACTATCCAGGCTTCCACCTTGTAGTAACCCTACTATGCAGGTTTCTTCCCATAGCCCTACTATCTAGGCTTCCACCTTGAAGTAACCCTATGATCTAGGTTTCTTCCCATAAGCCCTACTATCCAGGCTTCGACCTTGAAGTAACCCTACGATCCAGGTTCCTTCCCATAAGCCCTACTATCCAGGCTTCCACTTTGAAGTAACCCTACTATCCAGGTTCCTTCCCATAAGCCCTACTATCCAGGCTTTTATTCCAAAGTAACCCTACTATCCAGGTTTCTTCCCATAGCCCTACTATCCAGCTTCCACCTTGAAGTAACCCTACTATCCAGGTTCCTTCCCATAAGCCCTACTATCCAAGCTTTTATTCCGAAGTAACCCTACTGTTGTACCCCAAAATTTGCCCTATCATTTCCCAAAGGATCATCCAGAAATCTCAGGTTTGATCCTATCAAGTCCCAAGTCTTGAATTATAACTTTTCAAGAAAATCACTTACAAGGGCAAAATGGTCATTTTCACACTAAAAAGTCAAACTTTGGCTTTTTGACCGAAACCAAAATTCAAGAATCTTATCTCATCAAGACATGTTGAAATATGAAGTTTGTTTCATCAAGAAAATCAAAAGCTAATTTATTAAGGGAAGAATCAAATTTTAAATACTTAGAACTTTTCTAAGTGTTTAAGAAGCATGACAAAACTCAGAACTTCTGGCCAGATTTTCACCTGGATGCAAGTTGATTCTGGATCAGCCTCTGACACAAGAGTTATAGACCCCCACGAGATCTAGAATGTTTCTGAACAAAGCTTCTCCTAGAAACGCTGGAATTTCAAGTTATAACTCCTGAGAGACACATCTTTGAAATTGAAATACTCAGCAAACTCTGGACACTTTCAAGACGGAGTTTGGTCAGAACTTCTGGGCAAGTTTGCACGAAGCCTCAGCCAGAGTCTACAAGGGTAAATCAAAGAAGTTTATAAAGCATGATACAAAGCTTACGGGAAAGTCTGAAAGCTCCTTCAGAACATGCTGGAGCCAGAAGATAAGAAGATCAGAAGATTGGATGCTACGCTGAAGCAGAACTTCTAATCCAGAGTTTTCAAAAGTGAATCAAAGAAGGTTACAGAGCGTATTGCAAGCTTACTAGAAAGTCTGAAAGCTCCTTCAGAACATGCTGGAGCCAGAAGATAAGAAGATCAGAAGCTGGATGTTTGTTCTATGTTACGCTGAAATGAAACTTCTGATCCAGAATTAAGCAATGATGCAAAATCTCACATTACAGGATTTCTGATTTTCACAAATCTCATCATCATTTAATGCTCATAAACACTTTTGAGTCTTTACCCAAAGGATCTCCCCACATGTGGCATAGAAATACCCTTGTTATCCTTAAGAGCAACTTTTGTACAGAAATATGTGAGGGTCCATGCGTTACTTTTTTGCTTGAGGGTTTACTTTTTCTTAATCCCTGCTTTCTAATCCAGTCTAGGCTAAAAAACTGTCAACTATCACACCTTTTTTTGAACTTGCTTCAAGAACAAGTCAGCATCTAGCGTATGATGTTGGCGCTACTGGACCTCTTAAAAACTACAAAATCTTTGCCTATAAATAGAACACATTTGGCCATTGAGAAGAGGTCGAAAAATTTGAGAAAGAAAAGTCTTGAAACCCTGGCAAAATTCCAAGAGTTCCAAGAACTGCAGACACAACACACAAAACCTGTTAACTTTTGATTCCTTACATTCAAACTCCATTTGTTCTTAAATATTTCTTGACTAAAACCATCCACACAGTTTCTGATTCACATATTAGAAACTGCCCTAACTTATGTATTCATACTACCCTATATTCTCCATCCGTCTACTCAAAGAAACCAGAACATTACCTCTTTGCTGTTCCAGAAGTTAGAAACTTCAAGCTTATTAAGTACGTGAAGAAGCTGCTCAGAACATCATCAGGGTTGAGGTTAACTCTAGTCCACAGAGCCTCTTCCAGCTGCAAGGTAAGCTTCTACTGACTTTCACCACCTTACTTAAGCATTACTATATTTGCATGCTCAAAAATACAATGTAGATATCACGTTTCTGGTGTTGTACATATTCTGAGATTTCATGCATTTTGCCTGCCTAAGTAGGGAATAAATCAGTTCATAACTTCTTGAAGAAATTAGAACTCAGAATTAGGGTCTGCAAATTCATACTTGCTTCTGATTTATAGTTCTAATATTTCTTGTTTCTGAAACACTATGACACTGGCTATAACTTTCCTATGCATATCTTCTGTTTTGTGGAGAAATTACCAAGTTGCAGATGTTCTGACTAGTGTTGAGAGAGAGACCAAGTTCTGCCAGTGGTATCAGAACTTTTGAAGTTTGTTTTGTTGCCAGTGGTATCAGAACTTCTGAAAAGAACCGTGTCCCCAGTGGACTCAGAACTTCTGACTTTACCTATTATTCACTAACAGGATTTCTGTTTTGCAGTACGCCAGAGTCAGAATTTCTGACCCCTTTAATCAGCAATACGCTGATTCCTTTTTTCCTCTTTTCACTATTTTTACTATCAATTTCTATTCCATTATTCAGAAAACATCAAAAACATTTTTTCCACACTTTATTTTATTTCTTAAAAAAACAAAAGATCGAAAGTATTTTCTTAAAATAAAACAAGTTCATTTCACATTTTCTTGTACATTCTTATACATTTCGATATGGTTGTAATAGTAACTTAAGACGTATTTTCTCTTGTAAATCCCCATTCGTACATATGTACCCCCATCCCCTAAATATTGTAATAGCGTAGAATTTCATTTTCCACTATTTACTGTTTCCTTATACTGTATAGTAATTAGGCGTGTATGGCAAGAGATAAAATCAACAAGTAAATAACCCTAATCAAAGATTAAATGCATGCAAATCAAACACACTATTCACACATGCACCCTTAAGGTCAACTCCACTTGTTGCCTAAAAGTGGCCATGTTATGCATGTGGGATGTCTTAGCACAAACAAAAATATAAGATCATAGTCCCTCAATGACGCTATCAAAGTTGCCTTTCAAAAATGATCTTAGTCCCTAAAAAAAGTGCTAAGTCATTTCACAACATTGCTATCATGGTCATACGATGACCCAATGCCCGTCCCTTCACATCCAACGATGGGGCCTCTTACCAAAACAATGATAAGATAGCAACGTCTAAAGGAGGAGGAAAAGAACACCTAAGACTTTTTGAGTAGGTAGATTACTTTTAGTTGCTTGCTCAATTTCAAAACAAACATCCTTGCTATTTTCAAAAAAACAATCACATACACTTTCAAAACACTTTCCAAACATGGAATATTTTCAAAAGCTCGACACTTTGTATATGTTCTTACGAACGAGAACTATTACAAAGTTTGCCTAAAAGAAGGCACCTTTTCAAAATACTTTCAAAACCACAAAAGAACATTTTTCAAACAAAAGCAAGTGTTCTAGCAAGCAACTAAGAGCCCATGGAAAACCATGGATGAAAAGGGTGCTAATACCTTCCCTTTTCATAATCTACCCCCCGAACTCAAGAAAACATCCCTAAAGGTCTTTCCTGTGCTTTTTCACCTTTCCTTTTGGATAAAAGAAAAGCCGGTGGCGACTCTTGCTAACCACAACATTTCGGAACACAAACGCAAACACCTAAAGTCAGTTCTCCCACCATATCACACCTACTATCCAGGTTTCTTCCCATAGCCCTACTATCCAGGCTTCCACCTTGAAGTAACCCTACTATCCAGGTTCCTTCCCATAAGCCCTACTGTCCAGGCTTTCATCTCGAAGTAACCCTACTATCCAGGTTCCTTCCCATAAGCCCTACTATCCAGGCTTTCATCTCGAAGTAACCATATTATCCAGGTTCCTTCCCATAAGCCCTACTACCCAGGCTTTCATTTTGAAGTAACCCTATGACCCAGGTTCCTTCTCATAGCCCTACTATACAGGCTCTCAATTTTGAAGTAACCCTACAACCCAGGTTCCTTCTCATATCCCTACCATCCAGGATTTCATTTCGAAGTAACCCTACGACCCAGGTTCTTTCTCTCTTTTCTCCAGAAAACAGTTTACAACACTTCAAGATCTGGACCCGACCAGAATCGGTCGATCTCACGTTTCCCCAGTAAGCCGCTGTGCAGCCTGGACCCTAACCAATTAGGCAGTGTGCTTCCACCTCCTCAATCAAGAGTTAATTCCCCAGTAGAGTGCTTCCATCTTCAAGGAGATTTAAGATTTGTAATACATTCTTGGACACTTACAGAAGCTTTTCCAACGAGTTGCACGCATTGATACATCCGGAATCGACCTACACGCACATGAAGGTTTGCCATTGTTCTTGATTTTGATTCGAATTATTTGCGCACGGTCAACAGTTTGTAAGCATACCTTCTGTTTGTATTTCCATTTAGAAAGTATTGGCATGAATAATTATGAGTTTTGATGCACGTATGGACAATTTCCATTATTAGGGTTTATGCTTGCATTTTAGGGCTTTATGATGTAGGTAAAATCAGGGCCAAATATGGGCACCATCATGCTCACAAGGTCAAACTAAGTGGATTTGCATGCTTAGATTTCATTTATCTTGTTTATTTGAGATTTTTTGAGATGTGCAGGTTATAGTTAAAGTCAATGAACTGTAGGTAAAAGCCTTTACCTAATACGACAGTACTGGGGAAGAAGACGACTGCGTGGCAACGTCTCATTGGACCATTTGAATATTAGCGCGTTTTTCTGGACATCACATATTTTTCCCTTATATATTATTTTGTTCAGTTATATTAACAAAAGGTCAACTGGCCCAGTGGCGTGTGTGATCGGTGGAAATAGAACTGACTATTTTTAAGCTGGTTTCGCGAAATGTCGCGGTAAGCAAGAGTCGCCACCGTCTTTTATGTTCTCCAACATGGAAAGGACAAAAGCACAGCAAAATTCCTTCTTTGAGAATGTTTCTCGGTTCGGGAGGTAGATTTATAGAAAGGGAAGGTGTTAGCACCCTTTCTATCCGTGGTTATCCACAGGCTCTTAGGTACTTGCTCTTATGTTTTCAAAATTGTTTGCTTTTCAAATGTGTGTGGGTTTTGAAAAAGGTTTCGTTTGAAAAATTTCTAAGTAACTCTTGTATCTGTCCTCAAGAGTGTATGAAAAATTTGTTTGAAAGCTTTTAGAAAGTGTAGGTGTGAAAAGTATTTTTGTTTGTTTTTGAAAAGAACGAGTACCCATGAGAATCTACCTACTCTAAGGAATTAGGCTGTGTAAGAGTCCTTTAGATAGTGCTATCCCATCATTGAGAGGTAGGTAGCACCGTCGTTGGAGGTATTCGGGTCAATTCGATTAAGGGACAATGTGGTCACCTAAGCAATGGTAGGACACCTTAGAAGTAACCCTAATATCCTAGATCCTTTTTTATCCGAGGCAACCGTTTCGAGGCGACTGGATCTTTAGACAAAGGGTGACCTCTAAGACGTCCTATACTTGATGACCACGTTTCGAGGCAACGAGTGAAGCGTACCCTAGAAGTGGCATGTGCTTTGTGTGTTGTTTTTTCAGTTAATTGTCTTTGTACATGTTATTTGTGAGCTACAGATTAATTTTATTTACATACATTCTTTCATGCATTTAACAGTTAGGAATGCGGAAAATAAATTATAGAAAGATAAATTCTACGGTATTACAAGGCGCGAGTCTATACATCGCCAAAAAAAAAAAGACCCGTTTCGTAAAATAAAGTGCGAGAAAATTAAAGAAAGCAATAAAATCCTAATTACTATTACATCCTTTGTACAGATACAAAAATATAATCAAAAGAAATGAAAATGCGCGAATGGAAATTTAATCAGGAACGTCCTAAGGGTTTTGACCCTTTTAAGAAAAGAAATTGAATTTTTGTCCTTTTTGTAATTAAATGAAATAAAAATTAATATCCAATTAATTAATTAATTAAGAAAACATTTTTTTTGTGTTTTTATGTTTTTAATGAAATAAAATAAGATGAATTAAAATTAAAAGTTAATAAAAGCATAATTCTAAATTTATTTTAGTTATTAAGAAAAAAAAAAGGTTAAAGTTGCCTAATTAAAACTAATTCAATTTATTAGTATTTATTTACAAAATAATTACCTAAATGAAAATAAAGTATTTACATTTTTTTGGTTTTTTTTGTTTTATTGATAATTAAAAGCAATTAAAAGTCAATTTAATGATTATTTAATGATTATTTAACAATTAATTAAAATATGCATGCAAAAATATTAATTTTAATGTCAAAAATTAAATAAACATTTTTCTGATTAAAATGCAAAAGGAAAATATTTTTGTGATTTTTAAATGCATGAGAAAATTATTTAAAGATAAATTAAATTAGGATGAAAATATTAAAAAGAAAATAGAGAAAACATGTTAGCTATGAAAAGTGGTAAAAAAGAAAATGCCAGGGCCAAGAATCGAACTCATGCCCTCTGGAGAAATCAACCAACACGTTGCCAACTGAGCTAGCTGTCTTTGGTGTTTGTAATCTGCAATCAATGGGTTAAAATGAAAAACGTGGCATATTTTGAATTTTTAAACACAGTCAACACGCGTGGGGCCTAGGTGTAACATGGGAGCGAATCAGAACGCGTTACCGTGCCACGCCAGCCACGCCGGAGTCCAATCCAGTCAACGACGCCGGAGCCCTAGCTCCGGTCGTCTTCTCCGGCAAGCACCATGGCCGATCCTGCAAAATAGGCACAATCAAAGCAAAAGAAAGACCTTATCACCCTAATTCGACCCCTGCGGATTCAACGGTGCCATTATTTTGGCCTGAAAACGAATGTACGGTGAGTTTCGAAGAAGATAACAAAAACTGCCCTAACAATGGCAAGTCCTTACTCATGCGTTAAAGCTTACATGTTATGCATCAGATACATTCTAATAGGTATCCTGAGTTCACATAAACAATAAAAAACAGTTAATGATGCATGAAATACGAAAACCGAATTCAAGAAATTTACCAAACTAGTGAGAGCTAGGGAGCACGATCTGGGATGATTTTGCTTCGTGTAAGAGTTGGGAATGATTGCTGCTATGGCCAGGAACACGATTGAATGCTTAAAACTCCTTGAAACTTGCTAAAAAAACAAATTCGAATTTGTCAACTTTGTGAAAAATTTGAGAGAATTAGGGTCGCCGTTTTAGGGGTCTCTAGGTCGTGTCTTTGGTCTGGAACATTTGCATATATGTGTATCAATGCAATCAAGTGACATTAGGAGCCTTAAACCAATGCAATTATGTTTTGAGATTTTTCCATAACCACCATTAAAGAAACTTGCCATTTTTGTTCAAAATTTGAATTTTCATGTTTAATTCAGCTTGGCACGAATTTGGCATGTGTATTATGATGCATCAAGGTCATTCAAACCACAAGATATCCTTTGATTAATATTTTTGATTTTTATTTGAATTTTATGGATTTAAAATGAATTAAATCAATAAAATTAAATAAAAATAGAAAAATTAATGTTTAATCTTGAAATTGATCATGGGACACGTGGGTGGCATGACAAGGCTGAACCAAGTGGAAAAAAGTGGGCCCTTTTGTCAAGAATTAAAGTTTCAAGGATAGTTGACTTTTGCCATTTCACAAAAATTTCCCAACTTCTCCAATGCATATCTTGCTCAATTTTGATCATATGAACATGTTCTTGGACATTTTGGAAAGGTCTTGAAGTCCTCTAACCAATGCCTTTGGTCCCATGTAATTTTGATTTACCAATCTCAAGTTATGGTCTTTGACTTAAAATGCCTTTTTGTTGACTTTTGAAAATGACCTATAATGTTGAAATTGATAACTTTTTGTGAGAGCATTTCTTGGACTTGGAATGTGAAGATGAGTTGTAGGAAATGTCATCCCCTTAAAAATGAGCATTGGATGGGATTTTTCTGAGGAACCATGAAAAAGTTATGCCTTGGTCAAGTTACAGTTGACTTTTCAGCTGTCCAAAAATAGAAACTTTTGCATCTTGATGATTTTTTGAGCCATTCTTGTGGAATCATGATCAAGACTTGATCAAATGATGATTGTGGCTTCAAAATTAGATGTTGACAAAAAATATTGACTTTTGACTGCCAAATGACCATTTTACCCCTACAGTTGATTGTGAAGCAATTAGGGTTTTTGACTGTGCAACTTGACCTTGTGAGCCTTGAAACTTGACATGTAGATGCTTGACAATGTATATGAGCATATGGGACTTGATTGAGCCCTTGAAAACCTCAACTTCCTTGAAGGAACCAAAACCCTAATTTGACTGGCTTAGGAGGATGGTTGACTGTGTAGCCTTGGAGTAGTCTTGAGCAACTTGAGATGATGCTTGTCAAAACTTTGAAGAATATGGGAGGGAAAATTTTGGGGTACAACAGTTGCCCCTGTTCAATCTTCTTAGACCTGAGGATGTATATTGGCTTGTGTGCCTTTCGTGATCCGAGGGTGGAAGATGATTGAACACTAGAGTGCCCAGAAATTTGCACTCACATAGTGGAGTATCAGCAGTGTGATGGCGGGAATGGGCTTACAGATGCCATTTGGAGAGATGGTGGATAGGAGGAGATGGGCTTAAAGATGCCATCGGGGGGTCGATCGCGTAAGAGATTCCTTAGCGAGAACTTGCGTATTTGAGAAAGAAAGATGGTTTCCTGGCCTGTTACAGGTGTTGATCTTCAAACTCTTCATGCAGATATGCCCTGGCTAGATACAGGCGTCGAATCTACAATCAGTTACTCACAGATATGCCCTGGCTGGATACAAGTATCGAATCTTCAAACTCTTC
The DNA here is from genome assembly GCA_948472305.1 of Vicia faba. Taxonomy (NCBI): domain Eukaryota; kingdom Viridiplantae; phylum Streptophyta; class Magnoliopsida; order Fabales; family Fabaceae; genus Vicia; species Vicia faba. The sequence continues at coordinate 261,061,276 of OX451739.1, forward strand.
AGACGTTCCCTGGCTGGAGACAGGAATCGAATCTGGAATTAGTCGTCAACAGATATGCCCTGGCTGGATACAGGAATCGAATCTTCAAACTCTTCAGACGTGCCCTGGCTGGATACAGGAATCGAATCTGGAATTAGTCGTCAACAGATATGCCCTGGCTGGATATAGGAATCTAATCTTCAAACTCTTCAGACGTGCCCTGGCTGGATACAGGAATCAAATCTGGAATTAGTCGTCAACAGATATGCCCTGGCTGGATACAGGAATCGAATCTTCAAACTCTTCAGACGTGCCCTGGCTGGATACAGGAATCGAATCTGGAATTAGTCGTCAACAGATATGCCCTGGCTGGATACAGGAATCGAATCTTCAAACTCTTCAGACGTTCCCTGGCTGGATACAGGAATCGAATCTGGAATTAGTCGTCAACAGATATGCCCTAGCTGGATACAGGAATCGAATCTTCAAACTCTTCAGACGTGCCCTGGCTGGATATAGGAATCGAATCTGGAATTAGTCGTCAACAGATATGCCCTGGCTGGATACAGGAATCAAATCTTCAAACTCTTCAGACGTGCCCTGGCTGGATACAGGAATCGAATCTGGAATTAGTCGTCAACATATATGCCCTGGCTGGATACAGGAATCGAATCTTCAAACTCTTCAGACGTGCCCTGGTTGGATACAGGAATCGAATCTGGAATTAGTCGTCAACAGATATGCCCTGGCTGGATACAGGAATCGAATCTTCAAACTCTTCAGGCGTGCCCTGGCTGGATACAGGAATCGAATCTGGAATTGATCGCTCACAGATATGCCCTGGCTAGATACAGGTATCGAATCTGGAATTGCGATAGTTGATAGTAATTATCTTTGGATTGACCTTTTTTCCTGAAAAGGCAAAACATCAGTTGTATGCAATGTCATGATGTATGAAAAGCATGATGTCATGATGTTCTCAGGGAGAAATGAGATTGTGTTGTATGTATTTTGTCATGTATGTAAGCAGGATGTATGAAATGTGATATGTTTATGAATGTATTTTCGTCTAGGAAAATAAATCCTTGACGAATGCCGGGAAGTTGAATCCTGGGCTGATGTTTTGAAGAATAGAGTTCTTCGTTTTCGCTGGGGATGATGGTTGCAAGAATAAACCGGTAGGAGAAGATGACTCCGTTGGGGAATAAACTTGTTGGAGAGATTACTCTGCGGGGAATTACTCTGTGGGGAAGAGATACTTCGCTGAGGTTTTGATGAGAACTCCGCTGGGGATTCCATTGATATGTTTTGTTGGGGAATTTGATGAACTCCGCTGGGGGATAGGAAGAACTTCGCCGAGGACGATCTTTCCGTGGCAATTAGCTGAGGATAACCCAGTTATAAGCTCTGGTGGGGAAAAACCTTTGAATAAAGCCGGGGAGAGCGTTCGTATTCTGCAGGGGAAAAGCTTCCAGAATCTACTGGGGGTAAGCTTCCAGAATCTACTGGGGAGGATGATTCAACTCTCCTGGGGAAATTTTTGAACTGTAATGGTGAAGTGGCTCCACTGGGGTGTCTGGTATTCCACCGGGGAACAATCTTAGATGAAGACTGCCGGGGATGCTTGCTTAGGAACATCTGTATACTCCGCTGGGGAATATTGAGATTTTCTGGGGATACCCAACTTCCTTAAGACTGACAATAGCCTAACTCTGCTTGGGGAGAGTGTTGACTTGCTGGAGATACTGTGCCTTTTTAGGGCTGATTGGGAGACCAACTCTACTCGAAGGGAGTATTACTGATTCTGGTCTTACTCTGCGGGGAGTGAAGGTATCTTGGTCACGTTCTTCAGCCGAACTTACCTTGGTACCTTGGTGGACGGAGCAACTAGATCGTTTAGACAACTCATTATTGCTCCTGTTTCTAATGTCATCTGTAATTAATCCTTTGTTTCGTATTCAAATATTTATGAGTTAGCAATTAGTGTCAAATGCATATATCAAAAATTGAACATTGGACGTTCTTTACAAAACAAAACAGAAAAAGGAAAAACAATTGGCGATTGGTCTGAAAAGTGAATTTGTATTGATTTTTGAATTTTCCTGTAAATAGGCGTTTATGTACAAGAGGCTGACGTCCTAGTAAGAGAACGCCGCCGAACAACAGAGTTTATACATTTTGTGAAAAGAAAACAAAACAGCTATGTGAAAAAAAATCCACTGGGTTCCAACTCTGTTATCGCCTTTATGTCTTCAAGCGTCTCATCACTTCGCTGCTTAGTTGAAGATGAAGCCGATTGATCGATGTCGTCTGAACCTGATAGTTGATGCCAGATTTTGGATGCAAGGTGATCCAATGAGACATAGTATTACGCTTATCCCTAACTTTTGCCTGGACCGCCCTTTCGAGTTTTCAGTCCACCGGGATACCCATTTTTGCCCAAGCCGCCTTTTCAGGTTTTCGACTTGCCGGGTGTAGAGATTTTTTTTCATTTCATCCCTTATTTTGCCCGAACCCTTTTGGTTCGCCGGGAAGCCCTTATTTTTGCCTAGGTGTGTCAACCTAGAGGGTCTTTTATCATGCGTAGTATCTTTTTACTATGTCTGCATTGGCGGGGTGAGGAAGGTCGTCACCATCCATGGTGGTCAGAATCATAGCTCCTCCTGAGAAAACATGTTTAACCATAAATGGCCCTTCGTACGTAGGGGTCCATTTTCCCCTGGGATCACTTTGAGGAAGAATGATGTGCTTGATTACCAGGTCTCCGACTTGATACTCTTGTCGTCTGACTTTCTTGTTAAATGCCCTGATCATCCATTTTTGGTACGTTTGACCATGACAAATAGCAGTGAGTCTCTTTTCGTCAATTAGATTTAGTTGATCAAGTCGAGTCTGGATCCAGTCATCTTCGCTCAAACCTGCATCCTTCATTATCCGGAGAGAGGGTATCTGGACTTCGATAGGCAAGACTGCCTCCACGCCATAGACCAAGGAAAAGGGAGTTGCCCCGGTTGACGTCCGTGCTGAGGTACGGTACCCATGAAGAGCAAATGGTAACATCTCGTGCCAATCTTTGTACGTCACTGTAATCTTCTGCACAATCTTCTTGATGTTCTTATTTGCTGCTTCTACAACTCCATTCATCTTCGGCCGGTAGGGAGAAGAGTTGTGGTGTTGTATCTTGAATTGTTCGCAGAGCTCAGTGATCATCTTGTTGTTAAGATTGGTACCATTGTCTGTAATGATCCTCTCAGGTACACCGTATCGACAGATCAGGTTGTGCCGAATGAACCGTGCCACGACGTTCTTGGTTATGGTAGCATAGGAAGCTGCTTCAACCCACTTTGTGAAGTAATCAATTGCTACCAGGATGAAGCGATGCCCGTTGGATGCCGTAGGTCTGATCTCGCCGATCATATCAATGCCCCACATTGCAAAAGGCCAAGGTGCTGTCAAGACATTCAGAGGTACTGGAGGAACGTGCACCTTATCAGCATATATCTGGCATTTATGACATGTCCGAGAATGTTGGTAACAGTCAGCTTCCATTGTGGACCAGAAATATCCTGCCCGAAGGATTTTCTTTGCCATAGTATGTCCACTGGAGTGTGTTCCGAAGGTACCTTCATGTAGCTCTACCATGATCTTTTCTGCTTCCGTCTTATCCATACAAAGCAGTAGGGTTGAATCATGGTTTCGCTTGTATAGAATGCCATTGCTGAGGAAGAACTTTGCATTGAACCTTCTTAGGAACTTCTTGTCGTTAACAGATGCACCCTCGGGGTATTCTTGAGCTTCCAAGTACCTCTTCACTTCGTGATACCAAGGTTTTTCAGTTACCACTTCAGCCTCGAGATCACAGCAGTATGCAGGTTCATCCAGTTTCCAGATAATGATCCGGGGAGCCTCGTTGTCCCATTTGACTTTGAACATAGAAGACATCGTAGCTAGCGCGTCCGCCAACTGATTCTCCTCTCTTGGGAAGTGTTCAAAAGTTATCTCTGTGAAATGGGGGATCAATGTCAACACATACTCTTTGTAAGGAATAAGGTTTGGGTGTTTCGTATCCCACTCGCCTTTGATCTGATTGATCACGAGAGCGGAATCTCCAAAGACACTCAGAAACTTGATCCTTAAGTCAATTGCATCTTGAAGACCCATGATGCATGCCTCATACTCCACCATGTTGTTGGTGCAGTTGAAACATAGTCGGGCAGTGAGTGGAGTATGAGTGCCTTTAGGGGATATGATCACAACGCCAATACCGTTACCCAAAGCGTTTGAGGCTCCGTCAAAGTGCATAGACCATCGGGACCCTTCCTCAGGTCCTTCATCCGGTCCAGGTATTTCACAATCAGTCACTACCATGATATTCTCGTCTGGAAATTCAAAGTTCATAGACTGGTAGTCGTCTACTGCCTGGTGTGCCAAATGGTCTGCCAATACACTTCCCTTGATTGCTTTCTGAGTCGTGTACTGGATGTCGTATTCTGTCAAGATCATCTGCCATCTTGCTATTCTTCCGGACAGAGCAGGCGTTTCGAAGATGTACTTGATTGGATCCATTTTTGAAATCAACAGAGTAGTGTGAGTCAACATATACTGTCTCAGCCGGCGAGCAGCCCATACCAAAGCGCAACAAGTTTTCTCGAGCAGTGAGTATCGGGTCTCACAGTCGGTAAACTTTTTACTAAGGTAATAAATGGCGTGCTCTTTTCGGCCAGACTCATCATGCTGCCCCAGCACACACCCCATTGAGTTGTCAAGTACTGCCAAGTATAAGATTAGAGGTCTCCCTTCAACCGGTGGCATAAGAATGGGTGGTTCTTGGAGATACTCTTTGATTCTGTCGAAAGCGGCCTGACATTCATCGTTCCAACGTACTACTTGATCTTTCTTCAGTAGCTTGAAGATTGGTTCACAGGTAGCAGTTAGATGTGAGATGAATCGGGCAATGTAGTTCAGCCGTCCTAGAAAGCCTCTGACTTCTTTCTCTATCTTGGGAGCTGGCATCTCTTGTATGGCTTTCACCTTGGCAGGGTCCACTTGAATACCTTTGTCGCTTACGAGAAAGCCTAGCAATTTTCCAGATCTCACCCCGAAGGTGCACTTGTTCGGGTTCAACCTTAGCTTGTACAACTTCAGACGGTCAAACAGTTTTTATAGATGGTCAAGGTGTTCCTCCTCAGTTTGGGACCTTGCAATCATATCATCGACGTACACTTCGATCTCATGATGGATCATGTCATGAAACAGAGCAACCATGGCACGTTGGTAGGTTGCCCCAGCATTTTTCAACCCAAAAGGCATGACCTTGTAGCAAAAGGTGCCCCATTGAGTAACAAAAGTGGTCTTCTCCATGTCTTCAGGATCCATCTTGATCTGATTATAACCTGAGAAACCGTCCATGAAGGAGAATACCTTATGCTGAGCGGTGTTGTCGACCAGAACGTCGATGTGAGGCAGAGGGAAATCATCCTTGGGGCTTGCCCTATTCAATCCCTGTAATCAACACACATTCGGACCTTACCATCTTTCTTCGGCACTGGAACCACGTTGGCAACCCACTGAGGGTAAGAAGTCACTGCTAGAAACCCGACATCAAATTGTTTCATAACCTCAGCTTTTATTTTCTCGGACATCTCTGGACGCATACGGCGGACCTTCTATTTTACCGGAGGGCAATCTTCCTTGGTAGGCAGGTGATGAACCACAATGTCAGTATCCAACCCAGGCATGTCTTCTTAAGACCAGGCGAAGATTTCCACATAATCGTGCAGCATCTGAATCAACCGTTGTTTCACACTAAGCTCCAGATTGGCACCAATCTTAACTTCCTTTCTGTCTGTCTCAGTACCCAGATTTACCGTTTCCATTGGCTCTTCATGTGGCTGAATGGCCCTCTCTTCCTGGAGTAACATTCTTGCAAGCTCACCAGGCACTTCGCAATCATCTTCACCTTCGTCTTCGGCTAAGTTGATCGGATTTTCGAAGTCATAACTGGCAGTAGTAGAGTCGTTACCAGTGGGATCCAGAGTGGATTGGAACCTGTATGAGTGAGTGCGTGTAAATATAGCTGTTTTGCAATATATAAAAAAAAAAGAAAGGGAGCGCAAGATTTGAAATGTGAAAAACGTCCAATGCTTTTATTCATGATATATGGAAGTGACACACAAAAGCCCTCACAAATAAAACCACGGTGCCCCGGATAAGACACCGAGCCATAGAGTTTAGTAATATTGTTTGTTACAAATTTAAAACAAAAGAGTTCATTACTGAGTGACAAAAGTAATAGGTATAAAATCTTTTGCAGTCCAGTTGCTTGGTCCACCGTTGGTCGTTGGGTAGATCCAGCTGTCAAACTCAGATTCGTCCGCTTCGTCCTCAATAGCATTCACTCCCGGGTTGGTGATGAACACGGGAGGTCTTCCAATCCTTGCCTTACGCACAGCCTTCTGAGCTTCTGCAGTGAAACCCAAGCCAAATTTGTCAGTCTTTGGAGTGAAATCAGGAAGTCTGCCCCAGTTTGCACACTCACCCTTCTCAACCACAGCCCGGGCATCCCTCAAGGAAGCTATCTTCAAAGGAGAACCCTCTTCAGTTATAGTCTCTTCTGCTGCCAATGTCTGAGGTACCTCTTCAAAGTGTTGGAAAGGGGTCTCAATGAACTCCCCATCCATTTCTACGTACCGGAACGAGTTGAGGTGGCTGACCATGTATTCCTCTTCCCTTTGCACTGTTACGATCTTCCCCCTGACCGGGTACTTAAGCTTCTGATACAATGTGGAGGTCACAGCTTCTGCCTTGTAGATCCAAGGACGACCCAGCAAACAAGAGTAGGACGGTCGGATATCCATCACATAGAATTTTGAATCAAAGACTTGTGAACCAACCATGATTGGGATGTCAACCTCGCCATGTACCATCCTTTTGGACCCGTCAAAGGCCCGGACAACAATGTTACTTGGTTTGAGCTCTAAACCCTCACAGTCCAGCCTATCAGAAGCTTTCTTGGGTAGTACGTTTAATGAAGAACCAATGTCAACCAGCACATAGGAAAGACTAGTGCCCCTGCATTCAATGGAGACATGCAGGGCATCATTATGGTTCTTCCCCTTGGCCGTCAGATCAGCGTCAGAGAAACCCAGACCATTATCAGCAGTTAAGTTGGCCACGCAGTCGGTGAATTGATCAGCAGACGTTTCTTGTGGCACGTGAGCCGTCTTCAGGAAAGCAATCAGGGCCTTGGCATGGGCCTCTAAACACAGCAACAGTGATAGCATAGAGATTTTAGAGGGGGTGTGCCCCAGCTGTTCAACGACGTTGAAATCACTCTTCTTGATAATTTTGAGGATCTCTTCCATCTCTTGCTTGGAAGCCTCAACAGTGGTCTTCGGTGCCTCCGTCCGGGCAGGCACATCAGTAGCAATCCCCTTGCCCCGAGCGTCAGATGACTCGGCCGCAGGGGTAGAAACTTGATCAGGAGGGGTAACAGGCACACTGGCAGGTGTGATGACAAGAGGTCTCTGAATTGCTGGAGGTGCAATGTCTGGTGAGAACAGTCTTCCACTACGAGTGACTTTAGCAGGCCCGGTGATGTTGGTGACACCGGTACTAGCATTGAACTCTTGTTTCACTCCCAGAACATAAACATCTTCCCCATAGTGCCACGGGACAACTTTGTCAGACTTATAGGGGATGGGCCCCGGAACAGTGATGGTTATAGGAGCAATCTTGTAAACAGGCATAATTTTGACAGGCTTCTTTGAGGGAGCCTTAGGGGGGTTGTTGAAAATGGTGACAATTGACACTTCTTCAGCAGGAACAGCAGGAATAGCAATCTTCTTGAACAAGATCTCTTTGCTATCCATCAGGTTTTGGACGCCTGACTTCAGCAAAGGACAACCAGCAGGGGAAACAACACATAAATGGCAACCTTTACTACATCCCGGAAATAAACCGGCTAGCAACATGTTCCTCTTGACGGTCAGCAGCGGAGTAACAACATCCTCCACAGAAGCTACATACAGACCCTCCTCAACAGCATTCACTCCATGCTGGGGCATGGGAGCGGTCACAACATTTGGCCTTTCGGGCGGCTCGAACTGTATTTCCTTAGCATCAATAAGGTCCTGAACCTTATTCCTTAGGGCCCAACAATCATCAGTAGAATGTCCCGGGCTATCAGAGTGATAAGCGCAACGGGCGTTGGGGTTGTACTTCGGAGATGTTGTGTTTACCACCTTCGGAGCTTCCTTGACAGTTCCAGGCTGGTTGATAGCAGTTGCGGTAATATCTGAGAGAGAGTCATGCTGAGCCGAGTGTACTGCCTTTTGGGCCTCTCAACTCTTGGCTGGTTATATTGCTGAGGAACAGCAGCAGGCTTGGAAATTACCACCGCGTTGATAGCTTGGCGGCGTTCTGGTTTATTTTGTCTTCTGGGACCATACACAACACTAGCTTCCTTCTTGAAGGGCTTCTTTTCAGTACTTGAGGAGGCACCCTTATGCATCTTCCCCGATTTGATACCAGCTTCGATCCTCTCACCAATCAGGATCAGGTCTGTAAACCCAACAAAGGAATTACCAATGAGATGGTTGAAGAATGGACCAGATAGGGTCCCCAAGAACATGTCCACTAGTTCACGATCCGTCAACGGTGGTTGCACCCTGCCAGCCAGGTCTCTCCATTTCTGTGCGTACTCCTTAAAACCTTCACCCGTTCCCAGTGACATACCCTGGAGTTGGGTACGCGTGGGAGCGAGGTCGGAATTATACTGATACTGCTTATAAAAAGCAGTAGCCAAGTCCTCCCAGTTACGAATGTTGGTTCCATCCAGCTGATAGAACCATTCGAGATGAGTCCCTGAAAGACTCTTTTGGAAGAAATGGATCCATAAGTTCTTGTCTGCAGTGTAAGGCTAGATCTTCCTTACATAAGAGCGGAGGTGCAGCTTAGGACAGGAAGCCCCGTCGTACTTCACAAAGGCAGGCGCCTTGAACTTGTGTGGGATCACCACCCCAGAAGATAAACCTAAGTCTCCAAAATCCAACCCAGGCACACGTTGAATCTCCATAGAATTTAACCGGTCCTCTAGCTGTTTGTACTGGTCCTCAGCGGGAGGGTACTGTTCATCAATGAAGTCTGTCTAGGTGTCAGAGACCACAGGACTAGGAACCTCTCTCCCTTGGTGACTGCCTTCCCCAACAGATGGAGTAGTCCTCCCAGCTTCATTCTGCAGTGTATTCCCGAGTCTGCGTCCAGTGTTGAACAGCACAATCCTCTTCTTCTTCTTCTTCTTCTTCTTCAGGAGCAAGGCCTTCAACTCCTGTTGTCCCTGGGCCAAGTTCATGACCATCTGTTGAAACTGGGCGTTTTGGGCCTGGAGGGCCTTGATAGCTTGTTCAGTAGTTGGTTCAGGATTCATGATGATTGAGTGCTGAAATAAACAGCGAAGAAGATTAAGCAACCTGTAGAAAAAAGGGTACCTGTGATGCATATGATGAATGAAATGCGTATGAATTATGTTTTCAAAGACAATCGGGAATCAACTTTGTAGACAAAAGGAACACACTTTATTAGATTTAAACTTTGGAATTTAAATTGTTCAACAAATTGCCCTTAGGCGTTATAGGAATGAAAATACTGAAAAGGAAATAAAAGCTGTAAAGGAAACATCCAAAGCTCATCAGTGCTCCCATGGCCTCCTCTTCTCAGTACGGATATAGTCATTCATGATCCGCTCGTTCTCCAATTGCTTGGTCAGCTTCTGGATCTTCTGTTCCTGTTCGTTGAACTTTTCCTGATAATAATCCCGCTCTTCCTGTATTTGCGCCCAAGACCTCTTTAGTGTATCAACATCAGTGGGTATCTGAGGAGGGAGTATGGTTGGAGGAACCCCGTCTCTATCAGGAATTTCAAGAATGATAGGCTTGACAGCTTCATATGGCATACCTAACTTCTGAGCACAGATGCGGACCCATCTGTAATAGGGTTCCATTGGTAGAGAAGTCTTCGGTCCCAACTCATGTGGGTCAGCTTTGTGAATTTCGTCCCAAGCTTTGATGAATCTACGACGCAGTTCGTCACTATCTACCTGAAACTCAAAACTGATGTGAGGTACCAACATCTCACGAGGTCCTGCTCTTCTGGCTCTTCCAAATTGACGGAGAGCTAAACATGGATTATAAGAGATTCCTCCCTGGGTACCGATCAATGGAACATTAGGATACTCCCTGCAACGATCAATAACAACCACCTCATCTAAACCTTTGAGAGTCCAAATGATGTCATTATCAGTGAGAGACATTAACCTATGAGCCCAGCCTCTTCCTTCTTGGTTCTTCAGCACGAACTTGGGGAGGTGCAAAATAAACCACCTCACTAAGAAAGGAGTACAACACCACAGGGTTCCTCGTCGTCGGCCAGTACGAGCATAGAGTTGTTGCAGGATATCACCCAAGAGGGTGGGTATAGGGTTCCGAGACATGAAGATCCTTATGGCATTGACATTGACAAAATTATCAGGATTTGGAAACAGAACCAGACCATAGATTAAGAGAGCCAGAATGTCTTCGTACACCCTGAAGTCTAAGTCATTCCAGAAACTATTAGCTTTACCAATCAGGAACTTAGCCAAAAAGCCCTTAACTCCGCTTCTAGTCACCCAGTTGTCCATTACCTCCTTGTTGGTCAAAGGAAGGGCTGCTGCAATCTCCTCAAGTCTAAGAGCCTTTTCCCAACCAGTGAATGGGGTCTGATCCAAGATAGGGATACCAAGCAAATCAGAGAATTCTTCCAGGGTAGGGACCAGCTGGAAGTCTTGAAAGGTGAAGCAATTGTACAAGGGATCATAAAACTGGGTCAAGACACTCATCAGTTGTTGGTCCCATTTTGAAGTGACTAAACCGAGAAGAGAACCATGCCTCTGGATGAAGGAAGCAGTGTTTGGAATTCTGTCAACCAACTCTTTAAGCAAATCAGGTGGGTGAACAAAGTTGAGCCGGATAGTGTTCCTTCGCACAGGCATCATGAGGTCCTACAAAACAGAGCAAAGGTGAAACCCTCTTGTCTTTGAAATAGGTCAGTCCTTATGCAGGATGCATGCAATGGTATGATGGTATGATGTTATGATAAAGCACACCACAAATATTCACAAAGGCAAACATGATAAGGCACACAAGTCACACAAGATAGCCCTTAGAGTTTAGGCCAGCATGAAGTTCAGGTACTACCCTCTTTCAGTTTCGTTGGTTAAGACCTGTCCTATCAAAAGTAATCGGGTTCTAGAGGATCCCAATATCACTGACTACCCTCAATCGGTCATAACTCCAGCGTCGCAATCTTTTCTTGCGGCCAGAACCATCGCAAGAGTTTAGCCTCAATGGGTGTAGCATACTGCTACTGTTCTATAGCCAAGTTGGGTCACATTAAGGTTCTAAGGTCGGTTGGTGCTTAATGACTCCTCAAAAGACCCATATTCTCCTTGTTGCAACACAAGGGATATCGGTATAGACCAAGGTGCCACACCAACGTAGCCACTGCTTCACCCGTGTCGGTCTACACCGGACAGGTCCCTCACAGCTTATGCTACCTAAAAGGGTATCCCCAGATCCGGGTTAGGATCCATGAAACTCCGATGCAAATCCCACAAATATAAAGCAATCAAAGCAAAGCAATTGAAAACATAAGTATGATCTAATCCTAAGGTACACCTCACTTTTTATTGTCCCCAGCAGAGTCGCCAGTTCTGTGATTGGTGGAAATAGAACTGACTGTTTTTAAGCTGGTTTCGCGAAATGTCGCGGTAAGCAAGAGTCGCCACCGTCTTTTATGTTCTCCAACATGGAAAGGACAAAAGCACAGTAAAATTCCTTCTTTGAGAATGTTTCTCGGTTCGGGAGGTAGATTTATAGAAAGGGAAGGTGTTAGCACCCTTTCTATCTGTGGTTATCCACGGGCTCTTAGGTACTTGCTCTTATGTTTTCAAAATTGTTTGCTTTTCAAATGTGTGTGGGTTTTGAAAAAGGTTTCATTTGAAAAATTTCTAAGTAACTCTTGTATCTGTCCTCAAGAGTGTATGAAAAATTTGTTTGAAAGCTTTTAGAAAGTGTAGGTGTGAAAAGTATTTTTGTTTGTTTTTGAAAAGAACGAGTACCCATGAGAATCTACCTACTCTAAGGAATTAGGCTGTGTAAGAGTCCTTTAGATAGTGCTATCCCACCATTGAGAGGTAGGTAGCACCGTCGTTGGAGGTATTCGGGTCAATTTGATTAAGGGACAATGTGGTCACCTAAGCAATTGTAGGACACCTTAGAAGTAACCGTAATATCCTAGATCCTTTTTTATCCGAGGCAACCGTTTTGAGGCGACTGGATCTTTAGACAAAGGGTGACCTCTAAGACGTCCTATACTTGATGCCCACGTTTCGAGGCAACGAGTGAAGCGTACCCTAGAAGTGGCATGTGCTTTGTGTGTTGTTTTTTCAGTTAATTGTCTTTGTACATGTTATTTGTGAGCTACGGATTAATTTTATTTACATACATTCTTTCATGCATTTAACAGTTAGGAATGCGGAAAATAAATTGCAGAAAGATAAATTCTACGCTATTACAAGGCGCGAGTCTATACATCGCCAAAAAACAAAGACCCGTTTCGTAAAATAAAGTGCGAGAAAATTAAAGAAAGCAATAAAATCCTAATTACTATTACATCCTCTGTACATATACAAAAATATAATCAAAAGAAATGAAAATGCACGAATGGAAATTTAATCGGGAACGTCCTAAGGGTTTTTACCCTTTTAAGAAAAGAAATTGAATTTTTTGTCCTTTTTGTAATTAAATGAAATTAAAATTAATATCCAATTAATTAATTAATTAAGAAAACATTTTTTTGTGTTTTTATGTTTTTAATGAATTAAAATAAGATGAATTAAAATTAAAAGTTAATAAAAGACTAATTCTAAATTTATTTTAGTTATTAAGAAAAAAAAAGGTTAAAGTTGCCTAATTAAAACTAATTCAATTTATTAGTATTTATTTACAAAATAATTACCTAAATGAAAATAAAGTATTTACATTTTTTGGTTTTTTTTGGTTTTATTGATAATTAAAAGCAATTAAAAGTCAATTTAATGATTATTTAACAATTAATTAAAATATGCATGCAAAAATATTAATTTTAATGTCAAAAATTAAATAAACATTTTTCTGATTAAAATGCAAAAGGAAAATATTTTTGTGATTTTTAAATGCATGAGAAAATTATTTAAAGATAAATTAAATTAGGATGAAAATATTAAAAAGAAAATAGAGAAAACATGTTAGCTATGAAAAGTGGTAAAAAAGAAAATGCCAGGGCCAAGAATCGAACTCATGCCCTCTGGAGAAATCAACCAACACGTTGCCAACTGAGCTAGCTGTCTTTGGTGTTTGTAATCTGCAATCAATGGGTTAAAATGAAAAACGTGGCATATTTTGAATTTTTAAACACAGTCAACACGCGTGGGGCCCAGGTGTAACATGGGAGCGAATCAGAACGCGTTACCGTGCCACGCCAGCCACGCCGGAGTCCAATCCAGTCAACGACGCCGGAGCCCTAGCTCCGGTCGTCTTCTCCGGCAAGCACCATGGCCGATCCTGCAAAATAGGCACAATCAAAGCAAAAGAAAGACCTTATCACCCTAATTCGACCCCTGCGGATTCAACGGTGCCATTATTTTGGCCTGAAAACGAATGTACGGTGAGTTTCGAAGAAGATAACAAAAACTGCCCTAACAATGGCAAGTCCTTACTCCTGCATTAAAGCTTACATGTTATGCATCAGATACATTCTAATAGGTATCCTGAGTTCACAAAAACAATAAAAAACAGTTAATGATGCATGAAATACGAAAACCGAATTCAAGAAATTTACCAAACTAGTGAGAGCTAGGGAGCACGATCTGGGATGATTTTGCTTCGTGTAAGAGTTGGGAATGATTGCTGCTATGGCCAGGAACACGATTGAATGCTTAAAACTCCTTGAAACTTGCTAAAAAAACAAATTCGAATTTGTCAACTTTATGGAAAATTTGAGAGAATTAGGGTCTCCGTTTTAGGGGTCTCTAGGTCGTGTCTTTGGTCTGGAACATTTGCATATATGTGTATCAATGCAATCAAGTGACATTAGGAGCCTTAAACCAATGCAATTATGTTTTGAGATTTTTCCATAACCACCATTAAAGAATCTTGCCATTTTTGTTCAAAATTTGAATTTTCATGTTTAATTCAGCTTGGCACGAATTTGGCATGTGTATTATGATGCATCAAGGTCATTCAAACCACAAGATATCCTTTGATTAATATTTTTGATTTTTATTTGAATTTTATGGATTTAAAATGAATTAAATCAATAAAATTAAATAAAAATAGAAAAATCAATGTTTAATCTTGAAATTGATCATGGGACACGTGGGTGGCATGACAAGGCTGAACCAAGTGGAAAAAAGTGGGCCCTTTTGTCAAGAATTGAAGTTTCAAGGATAGTTGACTTTTGCCATTCCACAAAAATTTCCCAACTTCTCCAATGCATATCTTGCTCAATTTTGATCATATGAACATGTTCTTGGACATTTTGGAAAGGTCTTGAAGTCCTCTAACCAATGCCTTTGGTCCCATGTCAGTTTGATTGACCAATCTCAAGTTATGGTCTTTGACTTAAAATTCCTTTTTGTTGACTTTTGAAAATGACCTATAATGTTGAAATTGATAACTTTTTGTGAGAGCATTTCTTGGACTTGGAATGTGAAGATGAGTTGTAGGAAATGTCATCCCCTTCAAAATGAGCATTGGATGGTATTTTTCTGATGAACCATGAAAAAGTTATGCCTTGGTCAAGTTACAGTTGACTTTTCAGCTGTCCAAAAATAGAAACTTTTGCATCTTGATGATTTTTTGAGCCATTCTTGTGGAATCAGGATCAAGACTTGATCAAATGATGATTGTGGCTTCAAAATGATATGTTGACCAAAAATTTTGACTTTTGGCTGCCAAATGACCATTTTACCCCTACAGTTGATTGTGAAGCAATTAGGGTTTTTGAATGTGCAACTTGACCTTGTGAGCCTTGAAACTTGACATGTAGATGCTTGACAATGTATATGAGCATATGGGACTTGATTGATCCCTTGAAAACCTCAACTTCCATGAAGGTACCAAAACCCTAATTTGACTGGCTTAGGAGGATGGTTGACTGTGTAGCCCTGGAGTAGTCTTGAGCAACTTGAGATGATGCTTGTCAAAACTTTGAAGAATATGGGAGGGCAAATTTTGGGGTACAACAGCGTGCAGGAGAGTTGTTCAAGCATTGTGAGTGAGAGGTAAGGGGTTCGACCCCTGCCTCCAACATTTGTTATTTTTCCTTTAAATCCCTTGCAGGTTCCGTGCGCTTCATGATCAAGTGTCCACCATGAACCTCAACATCTCAGCCATTGGATTCATCATCAGTCCAGATCTACCACACCACAGGTGTAACACATGGTGAACCATCCCAGGCGTTGCTACACTGGATAAGGCACAGGACAACCGGGCCACCATCATCCGGGGCCTTTGCAATTTTGAGCAATGCACCCCCAATTTGCTTAGCTATATCAGGCCCACTCTTATTCCTTTTTTTAATTTCTTTATCTGTTTTCTTTTCAATTACTTGTTTTAATTATTTTAACAAAATCATTTTTTTAAATAAAAAATCAGAAAATCACAAAAATATTAGGTTTAGTTTTTTTTCATAAAATATTTATTTGCATTAATTAATTAGTTTAATTAGGTTAATTTAAATAATTTTTTTTCATAATTAAAATTTAATAGAAATTAGGTTAATTTGCAAGATTAATTACTTTTCTCAAAAAAAAAAATCCAAAAATATCTTTTCTTTATTCACCAATTAATTGTTCCTAAACTTGACGTTAATTCCCCGTTTGACTTACTCTCGCGCACATCTTTTTTCCATTATTTTTCCTAATAATGTAATTGCTCCGAGTTTGTAATAGTTAATTAGGTTTACTATTTTGCATATATTATTTTCCCAGTTTTTGATTATGTAATCCCCCTCCCCAAGGCCTTGTAATAGCTAGGGTTTTAATTTCTCGCACTTTAATTTCTGCAATTATAAACTGCCTAGATGTATGGATAATAGGCTTGTATGGAAAGAAATAATGTTTAAAACGGTAGATAACTCTAATTGTGCGAAGATAACATTAACTGAAATCAAACACTTGCACATGCTCACTCCTAGGGTTTTGCCTCACTTGGTTGCCTCAGAAATAATGGTCGTGTCCCTCGAACGTAGGGATATCTTAGCAATGACCCGCAGTTCAAAGTCGTCATAAAGATCATAGTCCCTCATTGTCCCTCGAGTTGCCTACGAGAAATGATCTTATGACGATAGTCCCTTCGAAATGCTAAGGTATCCTTACTTGTTGCCTTCAGTGACCATTTCGTCCCTTCAAATGTCCCTTAAAACTCCAATGATAGGGCTACCTACTCCTTAATAGTAGGATAGCATTGTCTAAAGGAAACGAGAACGAACAATCTTTTTTCGAGTAGGTAGAACATCTTAAGTACTTGCTCAAATAAACTCTTTCCCACAAACACTTTCAAAATAGTTTCAAAAACCACTTTGTCACGCTCTTGAGGACCGATACAAGAGTTATCATGAAGTTAAACAAAACTTTTTGCAAAACATACACAAGAAATTTCAAAAATGAGCAAGTACCTAAGATCCCATGGAAAACAACAAATAGAAAGGGTGCTAACACCTTCCCTTTCTATAATCCACCCCTACTCAAAAACTCTCGAAAAAAGGTTTTTTCTGTTCTTTTCCCTTTTCTTTGTTGGATGAAATAAAAGTCGACGACGACTCTTACTTACCGCAAATTTGCGAATACAAAACACAAACCAGTATTAAACTGTCGATTCTACCACCGTATCACAGCTAGCCTAATCCTCGACACCCAGCTGGCCCCTCTTCCAAATATAACAGTCGGTCCTCTAGGTATAATGTTTCCTCGACCAATAAAAATGAAGCTTCGACACTAGCTTCATCACCGGGTCACCTACCTCGTTCAGCACGATCCCCCGGCCTCATCGACCAGTGGCACGCTCTTGAAAAAGCTCAGTAACGCATTCCCCGATATGGGTTGGATCAATATATACCTCCCCTTAAAATCTCGGACTGGCTTATGGTAGGCTTTGAACAGCTTCCCGTTCGCCTTCTTGAGAGAGACTTGTCTGAACCGAGTGCCAGAAGTGCCCCGCTGAAGATAGAATCAATAGAAGAATAGAGAAATGGTAGCCCCTATTGACAAATAGTCACACACAATCTCGAAAGCCTGCAATAAGGCAATCGAGTTAGGATGTAGCTGTGACAGAGAAAGGTGAAGGTGCCGAAAAACGGCCATCTGAAGATCAGTTAAAGGAAGTCGCAAACCCATCTCTTGAAAGGGAATATCGTAAATAGGAATATGGTTTGCTTTAAACTTTGAACAAGTCAGGTGGCTCTTCCCAGGGATATATATCGAGCATTCCTCCTCGATGCCCTCAAAATCTATCCCTGGAGCCACCGAGGTGAACACTTCACCTGGATTCTCAAAAAAGTAGTAGACATGTTCCAAGGGGCCCGGTGCAACCCAATCTAAAGGATCCGCAGAACCGTAGACGCATCCTGAACCACGGGCACATCCTGCTCGACCTCACCCGATTGTAGCAAGACCGGTTCAGGATCATGCATTCCCAAGGTGCTCCCCTTTGTCGATGAGTACTCAGATAAGCTTAGCGGGGAATCACTGGGTTTGCCCATGGACTCATCATCACTACTGTTGTTCATTATACATGAAAATCAGAGAACAAAAGTGAATTCGACATCGAAATCAAATCCATCCTTCCACTGCTAGTCAAGTGAAAGGGCACAAAGGAACGAGGACCCTGTCCCCGACCAGAGCCCTCACTCAAACGACAATAGACAAACTCTCATCAGGCGTATTCACGCTGAGCTAGAGCTTAAACCATGCGAGAAACTATCTCCCCAACACTTCTGGGTCTCTGCTATGATGATTCATCGTTCCTTGTAAAAATCATGGCACAAACCCAGAAATGTCCCCAACGCCACTAGAAAGTTCATCGCGAACCACTATCACTAACCTTATGTCTAAAACATCTCTAACAAGCTCACAAAGGAGCCACTGTCCTCAGGCGATGAAACCACCGTCAGACAACGGCCAAAGGCCCAGAATTCCCGCACTAAGCTACTCTAAACCCTAGCCACAAGCATTTTTAGGAAAAGAAGTAGAAAATCTATCCTAGAACATAGGAAAAATCCATTAAAATAAGGAAAAATCGAGAGACTTACCAGATTATTAACGATTATCAGCGGCAAATGGCGGAACAAGCGAGAGATTCGAAGAATAACGATGTCGGGCCAAACTAAAAAATAATGAACAGAAGGAGAGAAAGATAAAAACACAAACAAAGATCTCTCTCTCTCTCCCTTTTATAGACATACTTTGCTAGTGCGTGAGAGGGTACGCACCTGGGGGAACCTAAGGGTCATCATCATTAGGCCCTAGTCCATAGGCTTGCCATCATTACACCTTTATGACAACATGTGGCTCTATGCAAGCGCATCACGCTATCTCTTCTAGATCCAATCAAGAGTTCTTCGCCTCACCAAACAACGCTTGAACTCCTCGTGCATAAATGCCCATGAAATGTCTCTCTCTTTCGGGCACGCCTTAAGTCATTACTCCTCTGACCAGAAGCAATGACTCGGGAGGCTTCTGCTCTGGACTGGCCAAATGACTAGAATTTGCCCAATCAGCTTCCACATTTGGCAAGACCAAATAACACTGGCCCAACATCCCTGGTTGTCCACGCCCTTGAATGGCACGACCAATAATTCCCAAAATGTACGCTTTCCCGTGCTGGCAGCTACCTCCCAGTCTACTCTACACACGAAGAGAAGACACCCAGGAAACACTCATAAACGCTTCTTCCCTTCATCTCATCCTTGCTCTATGCAATGGCTAGTTATGGGAACGACTGCCCGTTTTGACCAAGTCTTGGCAGTTACATATTTTTGCGGACCCGCATATCTAGGATCAAAAATAGGGACTAATGGTTGTGCGTCAGGGGCATTATATAAACCCTTACACTTGTGAGGTCCAGGTATCCAGTATTCATACTAAAAAACCTTAATATCTTCCTTGTATCTCTTTGCACCCATTCTTACTTGATCGTCGGAGTGCCTTGCATGTACACCCCCTCCTCTCCTCATATTTTTAGCCAAGCATACGTCATCATCAAGGTCCACTTTCAGTTTCTGATCACCGGTAAGATCAGGTCCCATACAACAAGTAGCATACATGAGGCTTCTAATGATACTCACATACTCATATTATATTATGTCAATTTCATTTGTTTAAATCCATTTGAGATAATCAAATTGTCAAAAAATTTATGTCATTGCTTAAGAGTTTGTTTTTATACCATACATAGATTTATCTAACTTACAGATCTTAGCATATTGCCCATGAACATAAAACCCTCTAGGTTTTTCCATGTAATTTTATTCTTCCAAATCACCATTTTAAAGGCAATTTTAACATCCATTTTGTGTATCCTAAGTTATAAATTATTGAAAGTTAAATGATTTTCCTAATTAAAGTTATTCTAGTAACATTTGAAAAAGAGGTTAAAGAAATATACATTCTCTTGTTGTCTAAAACCCTTGGCTACAAGGAGAGCCTTGTACTTTTCAAATATTCCATAAGGTTTTAGTTTTTTTTTCAAAATATATTTACAACCTATAGGTTTGAAAATTGGAGGCAAGTATACTAAGCCATAAGTCTTCTTAGATTCTATAGAGTCCATCTTTTCGTTAATGACCTCAAACCATAAGGCACCATCCAATGAAGACGTCACTTCTTGAAGGTTTATTGTATTCTCTTCTATATTACAAACTTTGAAGTCGGACTCATAGTTGTTAATAATTCTTATTCTCTTGATTTTATGTGATTCTACTTCTTCTTGTTTTTTGCTTTCACTACTCATGATCACAGGAATGTGACTTGATTTAGTGCCCTTATTCTTTATATATTTAAAAAGGAATCTAGTTTCATAAAAATAAACATCGTTTAACTTTATGATATCCTTAACATTCAGGTTTCAAAATTCATAGGCTCTACTAGGGATTTTGACTCACTTTTAGGTCAATGTAACCCAAAATTTTCCCTATCATTTATCAAATATTTTCTCACAAGATCTCTCTTAGTTCAAGACTGCACAAGGGTTGACAGCTCAAGACACCTCCCTAAGCATTGATGACTGAAATTAGGATTTGAGATTGCACAAGGATAATTGAACTTTTAATGTCTGATATGACTTTCATGGATCATTATGGACCCCCAAGATTGCTCATGTATAGTTTCAAGTCTTGGATCACATTTTTGCTCAGTCAATTGAGTAGTTGACCTAAAAATCAGCTATATTGGGGGAAAAGTCAACTGTGGCCAATTTACAGTCAAACATCATAATTATTTATCCATATAAACATTATAAACTCATATATATCATTTCATCAAGTTTGGATCACAATTCCTCAATAAATTTGATCAAATCATCAAAAGGGCAAAATGGTCAAAATTAGGGTTTTGACTGAGAAAGGGCAATTTCTGATTTTTGACCTAGCAAATGGTAAATTGGTTTGAGGAATGATCTCAAGAGTTAGATTGCATCATTTTACCTAATGGCATGACTCAAAACATTTCTCAAGATCAATTGATTGATAGTTGATTTACAGTCAACTGATCAAAAGTCAACTGTATACTGAAAAGTCAAACTTTGACTTTTTGGTCAAAATCAAGTGTCAAAGATCACAATTCATCAAAACATGTCAAAATATGAAACTTGTTCATCAAGAAACCAAAAATTCAAGATTTCATTTTGAAAAGTCAAAGTTTCCAAACTTAGAAATTTTTCTAAGTGTTGAAAATTTCATATTTTTTCACAACTTTAAGCCAATTTTTCACCATGATGCAAGATGATTCAAAAGAAACTTTCAACATGAAAGTTATAGATCTCCATGAGATTTAAAACATTTATTTACACAAGTTCTCCTAGAAATGCTTGTATCTCAAGTTATTAATCCATGAATTCATGATCATGAAACTAAACACTTAGTGAAAATTTAGCCCTAGTTTAGGGAGGATTTTGACCTAAATTCATGATAATTTTTCACATATTTCCAAGGGGAATTTTCAAAAGTGATTCAAAGAGGGGTTGTAGAGAACATTACAAGATTTCCAAAATGTCCAAGAACTCCTTGAGATCATTCTTGAGCAAGGAGAATCGAAGAGAGGAAGTTAGGGTTTCAAACTAAAATTATAGGACATTTTGTGATGAACAAGAATTCAAATCTCAAGCCTATGCTGCACAATCTTGCTTTGCAGGCCTCTAAACCTCAATATCTCTCCCTAATCAGAAGATTACACTTGCTTTTGAGCTATTATCCATTTAATTCAAGCTTTATCCAAGATAGTTTTCCATTAATGGCACAAAGGCACCATTGCCATTTACATAAAAGAAAGCTTTATGCAAAGTCAACTTGCATTGAGCTTTGCACTTGTTCCTTATGCACAAACTTCCTCTGCAAAGTCAGATAATCCTATTTAAAATTGGTAACCACTCTAGATAGCTTTGTATTATGCATTGAAACCATGTTTGTCAACCTTACTTCAAAAACAAGCCAAGAAGCCAAAACATGTGATCTTGTACTTCTGACCACCTCAAGTATCCAAACCTTTTCCATACATATACACAAGTTATTTGTAAGAAAACACACACATACACAAGCCCAAAAACACACAAGAACTCAGAACTGAAACAAAAAATCACATTTCTTTTTATATTTTATATTCTTGCATTTTTATCTTCATTTTGTACATTTACTCAAATTCAATATGGTTGTAATAGATAATTAGATTTAATTTTCTTGCAATTCCCCATTTGAATTTGTACACCCCCTCCTCTAATGATGTAATAGCATAGTAAGTTTAATTTCCTTAATTTAATGCTTTATATACAAATGCTAGTAATTAGGGTTTTGTATGGAAAGATTAAAACCAACAAGTAGCAAACCCTAATCAAGACAAATCAAGCATGTAAATTAATACACTTGCAGACTTACACCCTTAGGATAAACCGACTTTTTTTCCTTATAAAATGGCCATATTATGCATGTGAGGTGTCTTAGCAAAGACAAGAAAAATACAAGATCATAGTCCCTCGATGACGCTATCCATGTTGCCTTTCAAAATAATCTTAGTCCCTAAAGAAAATGCTAAGATATCTTACAACATTTCTAATCATGGCTATACGATGACCCTTTCCTGTCCCTTTTACATCCAAATATAGGGTTATTTACCAAATCAATGGTAAGATAACAATGTCAAAGGAAAGAGGAAATAAACATGAAAGGCTTTTGAGTAGGTAGATTACTCCTAGTTGCTTGCTCAATTTCAAAACTAAAACATCCTTGTTGTTTTCAAAAATAAACACCAACACTTTCAACAAACATCTTTCAAACTTGAAAACATTTTTAAAAGATCAACATTTTATATACATTCTTACGAACGAGAATCATTATAAAGTTTTACTAAACTATGGCACCTTTTCAAAATACTTTCAAAAACCACACAAAGCACATTTTCAAACAAAAGCAAGTGATCTAGCAAGTAACTTAGAGCCCATGGAAAACCATGGATGAAAAGGGTACTAATACCTTCCCTTTTTATAATCTACCCCCCGAACTCAAGAAAACATCTCAAAGGTCTTTCCTGTTATTTTCAGCTTTTCCTTTTGGATAAAAGAAAAGTCGGTGGCGACTCTTACTAACCGCAAAATTTGCGATCAAACGTAAAACGACCAAGTCAGTTCTTCCACCGTATCACAGAACTGGCAACTCTGTTGGGGATTATTTTAAAAGCGGGGTTACCTTAGGGTTAAATCACATTTACTTGCTTCCATTATTTGACTTGTATGCTTTACATTTTGGTTCTTTGTTTGGGTTTGAATCCTCTACCCAGATTTAGGATACCTTATAGGTAAGTAGAAATATGTTATGGAAACTGTGAAGGGTATACCGACATGGTCTAAGCAATAGCTACGTTAGTGTGACATATTTGTGGGTACCGGTAGCCCTTGAGTAGTCAAGGAGAATACAGGGCCGCTGAGTGATGTCATGAAGCGCTAACTAACTTCTAGAACCTTTACTTGACCAACTTTGCCATTAGGACGTAGTGAGATGACCGGCTTTGGTGCAGTCCGAAGTTGGTAGATACTCGATACTACACTCATTGAGATTTGGTTTTTTGGCATATTTCGGTCTCCATTAAAGAGGCTTACGCTGAAACAATGCCCGAGAAAACAAACCAGTGATATTGAGCTCTCTTAGAACCCGATTAATATTGCTAGGACAAGTTTGAGCTAACTAAACTTCAAGAGGGTACTTACCTATGAGACTCCATGCAAGCCTAAACCTAAGGACTTGTTTGTTTTGTTTGTATATATCTACTTGTACATAACATCATAAACATCATAACATCAAACTCATACTCACTAACCATTTCAAGGATTTTGGGATTTATCTTTGTTCTGTTTTGTAAGAAATAGATTATATTCGCAGGAAAACCATTCAAGTCAATCTTGTAAGGATCCCTCCTCAACTTAAAGAGTTAGCATCAAGGGTTCCCGAAAATTCTCCATTTTCTGAAAGATATGGTTGCCTCCTAAACTTGGTTACCTCTAACATTGATGAGGACATGATGAAGGTACTCTTCCAGTTCTTTGATCCTCTACATCATTGCTTCACATTTCCCAGTTATCAACTTGTGCCAACTTTGGAAGAATTCTCCCAACTCTTGAGGATTCCCATTCTCAATCAACTACCCTTCAACGGTACGGAAAGAGATCCAAAACTAGAAGAGATTTCTCAAGCCCTGCACTTGCAACCATTTGATGTCACAACTAATTGGGAAACAAGGAGTGGTGTCAAAGGTTTCTTAGCCAAGTTCTTGTTTGAGAAAACTCAAAACTGTTGGAACTCCTTGGACTTGCAAGATTTTGAGGAAATTGTGGCTCTCGTCATCTATGGGATGGTTTTGTTTCCAAACCCTGACCAACTCATCAATGTAAATGCCATTAAAATCTTCATGTCTCGTAACCCGGTGCCTACATTGTTAGGAGACATCCTACATTCTTTTCACACTCGCACTATGAGGAAAAGAGGTATCCTTGTGTGTTGTACTCCTATCTTGGAAAGATGTTTTATTTCGCATCTTCCCCAATCTATATTGAAGAACGATCAAGGTTCAAGGTGGTCACATAGGTTGATGACGCTCAGACATTTAGATATTCATTGGTGTTCCCGATCTGTAGAGAATGTTACTATTATCGACCGTTGTGGAGAATTCCCTAATGTCCCCTTACTTGGCATTAGAGTAGGTATCACCTAAAACCCCTATTTAGCCTTAAGACAGTTTGGTTACGCCCGAAGGGATGGCCCATATGAGATGCTTATTCAAGGGTTGGTATTTGACTACGAGAATGACGATCAAGGTCACCGCCAGAGGTTTATCCGATCTTGGAGGATGTTGAACAAGGTAGATAGAAAGACATTAGGGCATAAGAATTCCATCCCTCTTGAGCCTTATCTCAAATTGGTACGAGCTCGTGCTCAAAGTCTTATGATGCCTTACCCCTTCATTCTCCCGATTATCAAAGAGCCTGTTGTAGAAGGAGATGTCCCATACACTACCCTGCATCCTGACATGCCCACCTCTCTCGAAGACTTGCAAAGGGATTGGATGCAGCTTAAGGGGGAGCGAGACACTTTCGAGGCCCAATTCTACGCCAGCGAGAAGAAGGTTCTGGAACTCACCAAGCAGCTTCATGAGGAACGGAGCCTGAACACCTACATCGCACCAAAGAGGATGCGTACAACTTTTTTTATCTTAGAGTTTTTGTATTTCTTTGTAAGCCCAAAGAGGCATGATGTACTTAAACTTTGATTTATTAATATAACGTGTGTTCCTTTTTGGTCTAAAGCACATTTAAGTCTCTAATTTCCTTGAAATCATTGCATATGCATCTCCATTCATCATAACGTAAGCATGTTTCTTACAACAAGTCTCCTCATCTTTCTATTGTTTATTTCAGTAAGATGGACATGGAACAGACGATAAAAGATCTCCAGGCGCAGAATGCTCAGTTTCAACAAATGTTCTTGAATCTAGCCAAAGGACAAGAGGATTTGAAAACTTTGTTGATCGAATAAAAGAAGAAGAAAGCAAAGAAAGAAACCGGTGTTCTAAATCTAGGAAGAAGGTTCCCAGGGCCAGCCAGACGGACCCTAGACTTTGCAACATCATCTGGTGAAAAGGATAATCAAGAAGGTAAAGGCAAGGAAGTGACTTCCTAGCCAGAATCTAAAGAGGAAGAAGAAGAGGATTACTCTGAAGAATAGTATCCTCCGGCTGACAACAAATACAAACATTTGGAAGAGCGTATAAGTGTAATGGAGATTCAGAAAGTGCCCGGGCTGGACTTTGAAGAGTTGGGTTTGGTGTTTGGGATTGTTATTCCACAAAAATTCAAGGCTCCAGTGTTCGCTAATTACAATGGGGTTTCGTGTCCCAAGATGCACGTCCGATCTTATGTGAGGAAGATACAACCTCACATTGTTGACAGAGATTTGTGGGTCCACTTCTTTCAGGATAGTCTATCCAGGACTCAGCTAGATTGGTTCTATCAACTGGAAAGGGCTAATATCCATAATTGGGAAGACCTTGCCGCTGCTTTTTATAAACAATATCAGTACAACGCAGACCTTGCTCCCACCCGTACTCAACTTTAGAGTATGGCTATGGTTTCAAGAGAAGGTTTCAAAGACTACGCTCAGAAATGGAGGGACTTAGCAAGAAGAGTCCAGCCTTCCCTGTCTGATAGAGAGCTAGTGGATATGTTTTTGGGTACCCTGTCCGGTCCTTTCTTTAATCGTCTAATTGGAAGCTCCTCAGCAGGCTTCACTGAATTAATCTTAACTGGGGAAAGAGTGGAAGCTGGGATTAAGAGTGGGAAGA
Organism: Vicia faba; assembly: GCA_948472305.1. Taxonomy (NCBI): domain Eukaryota; kingdom Viridiplantae; phylum Streptophyta; class Magnoliopsida; order Fabales; family Fabaceae; genus Vicia; species Vicia faba. The sequence continues at coordinate 261,087,428 of OX451739.1, forward strand.
TCCAAAAGGATGCATCCTCCAGTGCCGTGAGAAAACCATTTATTGGGAAGAAATAAGTTGGTGTTATGTATCCTTAAAGGAATCAAGATAGAACTGAACATCGTCCAATGGGGGGGCTGTCATGATCCCAAAGCCTGCACCTACTCAACAAAGGAGTAACCAGCCTAGAACAGAAAGCCCAGTAAGAGAATTTACCCGGATAAATATGAAGTTGTCTCAAGTCCTGCCACATTTATTAACATCTAATCTGGTAACTTTGAAGGAAGCCCCGAAGAATCCCAACACCGCCTCTCCTCATTACCACCTTAATGCTCGTTGTGCTTACCATTCAGAAAGTCCAGGCCATGATACCAACAACTGTTGGGCTTTGAAAAACAAGGTGCAAGACCTTCTCGAAGCAAAAGAAATTGAATTTGATGCTCCTGAGATCCCAAATGTTATCACCGCTCCTATGCCTAAGCATGGTCGTGATGTTAATGTTGTTGAAGGTGATATGTTTGTTACTGTTGTTGATGAACTTGTTACTCCTCTCCTGACTGTCAAAAAGAACCTGTTGAAGGCCGATTTATTTTCGGGCCGTGGAAAAGGCTGCCACCTCTGTTAATTCCTACCAACTGGTTGTCATTTATTGAAAGCAGGTGTCCAGCGCCTAATGGATCACAAAAAGATTTTGTTTGAAAAGACTCCCGTTCCAACCATTTCTTACAAAGATGTTTCAATAGTAACTATTTCCGCCAATCCTTCCAGGGTCTCCACCAAAAGACCCGTTAGGATTACATCAGTTCCTAACGTGACTCCACTGATAATTACTATTCCAGGACCAATGCCGTACTCATCAAATAAAATTGTCCCCTGGAATTATGGGGGTGATGTCTACTATCACGGCGTCAAACAAGATTGGCTGGCTGGTGAAGACTCAATTTTTGAGAAGGGTGACCCCGACATCAACAATATTTCAGGAACCAGCAAAATAACCCGAAGTGGAAGAGTATTCTCCCCAGAGATTGCTCCTTCGAAGACTGTTACAGGTCCTGTGATCATCCTTGCTTTTGTTCCTGTTGACACTATTACTACAGTTCCTATGGTTACCCCTACTGACACCCCTACCACCGAGTCGACTGAGACTCGGGGAAAAGGCATTTTGGTTGAGCCTGTCCGGATGAAGGCGCAATCAGTATCTATCCCAGAGGCCTCCCAAAATGAGATGGAGGAAATTCTGAAAATTATAAAGAGAAGCGACTACAACATAGTCGAACAGCTAGGGCAGACTCCGTCAAAGATCTCTATGCTAGCTTTACTGTTGTGCTCTGAGGCTCATGCGAAGGCCCTGGTGAAGTTTCTCGAAACTGCCCATGTACCACAAGAAACCTCTGTTGATCAATTCCAAGATTGTGTGGCCAGTTTAACAACTGACAATGGTTTAGGCTTCTCTGACGCTGACTGACACCTAGAGGGAGGAAACACAACGAGGCATTGCATGTCTCTGTCGAATGCAGGGGCACAACTTTGGCCCATGTCCTGGTTGATACTGGTTCATCCTTGAATGTGCTGCCTAAGAAAGCTTTGGATAGACTCGACTATGAAGGTATAATCTTAAAACCCAACAACATAGTGGTAAGGGCCTTCGACAGTTTAAAGAGAATGGTGCATGGGGAGGTGGACATCCCCATAAAAGTTGGAACTCAAACCTTTGATTCAACTTTCTATGTGATGAACATTCTCCCTTCCTATTCCTGTTTATTGAGCTGACCTTGGATTCACAACGCTGGTCCCGTCACCTCTACATTACATCAGATGCTGAAATATCCAACCAAGGGAAAAATCATCACTGTCCAGGGAGAAGAGGAATATATGGTCAGTCACCTGAACTCCTTCAGATACGTGGAATTGGATGGTGAATTCATTGAAACTCTGTTTCAGCATTTCGAGGAAGTCCCACAAACCGTGGCAGTAACTAAGATTGTTTCCCAAGTCCCAAAGATTACAAGACCTCCGCTAAAGATGTCTTCTTTGAAAGATCCCAAGGCAGTAATCGAAGAAGGTGGGTGTACTATTTGGGGCCAACTCCCAGATATCCCTTACAAATATGAAAATTTTGGTTTGGGTTTCACTTCAGGAGCCCAGAAAAGCTGTTCGTCGTGCTCGTGCCGGGGGACCACCTTTGAAGATCAGCAACCATGGAGTCAACACAGTAGAGGATAGTGATGACAGTTGTGACCTGGAAGATTGGATTTTCCCAACTATCAACGAAATACTTAGCAACTGGGAAGCTAAAGATTTTGTCCCAATTACTTTTATCCAACATTAATTGTCTTTACATTTTTGTCGGACTTGTAATAATTAAACTATTTAGACTTTTAAAACCTTGTGTCTTACCCGAGGCACAACGGTCCATTTGTAAGGGTTGTTACCTCATTTTCATATGTCATCAATGAATCATGGACGTTTTTGCATGCAAACTTTGTGCTCTTTGTCTTTCTTTTTTACATTTTTATTTCTTTCAAAGATAGTTATACTCTTACACACACTCACATTCAAAATGCAGATCTACATCCACTCGGGATCCCACGGGTAACGATTCTGCTATGGCCTTTTGTGACTTTGAAAATATAATCTACTAAGCCGAAGACGAAGGTGAGGAAGATTGTGAAGTTCCAGAGGAACTAGCCAGGTTACTACAACAGGAAGAAAGGACCATACATCCCCACGAAGAACCAGTGGACACAATTAACTTAGGTACCGAAGAGGACAAGAAAGAAGTCAAGGTAGGAGCCAATCTAGAACCTAGTGTCAAGAAGTGCTTAATTCAGTTACTACATGACTATGTTAAGGTCTTTTCCTGGTCGTACGAAGATATGCCTGGACATGATGCTGATATCATGGTCCATCGTCTACCGACAAAAGAAGACTGCCCTCCGGTAAAACAGAAAGTCCGTCGCATGCGGCCATACATGTCAGAAAAGATCAAGATTGAAGTCATGAAACAATTCAACGTCATATTCTTAGCTGTCACCTCCTATCCACAATGGGTCGCCAATGTTGTTCCAGTTCCTAAAAAGGAAGACAAAGTGCACATGTGTGTAGACTACAGAGATTTGAATAGGGCAAGCCCTAAGGATGATTTCCCACTTCCCCATATCGATATTCTGGTTGACAATACTGTACAGCATAAAGTGTTCTCATTCATGGATGGTTTCTTAGGCTACAATCAAATCAAAATTTCACCTGAGGACATGGAGAAAATGACCTTCGCTACATAGTGGGGCACATTCTATTACAAGGTTATGCCATTCGGGTTGAAGAATGATGGGGAAACTTATCAGCGCGCCATGGTAGCTCTATTTCACGTCATGATCCATCACGAAATAGAGGTCTATGTGGATGACATGATAGCCAGATCTCAAACTGAAGAGGAACATCTTGACCATTTGCAGAAACTGTTTGAGAGACTAAAGAAATACAAGCTGAGGTTGAACCCGAATAAATGCACATTTTGGGTGAGGTCCGGTAAACTCCTAGGCTCCATCGTCAGCGGTAAAGGTATCGAAGTGGACCCTGCCAAGGTGAAAGCAATACAAGAAATGCCTGCTCCTCGCACCGAGAAGGAAGTCAGAGGATTCTTAGGACGGCTTAACTACGTCACCAAATTCATTTCTCACTTAACAGCTACTTATGAACCAATCTTCAAATTACTGAAGAAAGATCAAGTAGTCAAAAGGAATGATGAATGCCAAGCTGCCTTCGACAAGATCAAAGAGTACCTACAAGAGCCTCCTGTTTTGATGCCGCCAGTCGAGGGAAGACCCTTGATCATGTATCTAACTGTTTTGGAAAATTCAATGGGGTGTGTGATGGGGCAGCATGACGAGTCTGGCCGAAAAGAGCATGCTATTTACTACCTGAGCAAAAAGTTTACTGATTGTGAAACAAGATATTCACTGCTCGAGAAAACTTGTTGCACTCTGGCATGGGCTGCTCGCCGGCTAAGACAGTATATGCTGACCCATACTACCTTATTGATATCCAAGATGGATCCAATTAAATACATATTCGAGAAGCCTGCCCTCTCTGGGAGAATAGAAGATGGCAGATGATTCTGACAGAATACGACATTCAGTACACTACCCAAAAAGCAATAAAGGGAAGTGTGCTAGAAGATCACCTTGCTCATCAAGTTGTGGATGACTATCAGTCCATGAAATTTGAATTCCCAGATGAAGACATCATGATTGTAAACAATTGTGAAGAACTCAGACCATATGACGGACCTGAACAAGGATCCTGATGGACCTTGGTTTTTGACGGAGCCTCTAACGCACTCGGTAATGGCATAGGTACTACAAACATATCCCCTGAAGGATGTCATACTCCCTTCACTGCAAGACTTTGCTTCAACTGTACCAATAACACGGAGGAACATGAAGCGTGTATTTTTGGTCTCAAAGCTGCCATAGATTTGGGAATCAAGTCCTTAAGTGTATTTGGAGATTCAACCTTAGTCATCAGTCAGATTAAAGGAGAATGGGACACGAAACACCCTAACCTTATCCCTTACAAAGAACATGTGTTGACATTATTCCCACATTTCGAGGAAATTACCTTTGAGCATTTTCCACGAGAGGAAAATCAACTAGCAGACACGATAGCCACTATGTCATCCATGCTTAAACTCAAGTGGGGTAACGAGGCTCGCCAGATCACCATTGAACAGATGGAGGAACCAGCTTACTATCACGAGATCGATACTGAAGAAGTAGTGGACCAGCCTTGGTTCCATGAAGTTAAGAGGTATCTCCAGGCTCAAGAGTATCCGGAAGGAGCTTAAATCAACGATAAGAAGTTCTTGATAAGATTCTCTGCTAAGTTCTTCCTCAGTAATGGCATTCTCGACAAACGCAACCACGACTCAGTTTTTCTTCGTTGCGTAGACAAGGTTGAGGCGGAAAAGATCATGGCTGATCTACATGAAGGCACTTTTGGAACCCATTATAGTGGGCTTACGATGGCCGAAAAGATCCTACGGGCATGGTATTACTAGTCTACCATGGAAGCAGATTGCTATCAGCATTCACAAACCTGTCACAAGTGTCAGATCTACGTTGACAAAGTGCATGTGCCTCCAATTCCTTTAAACGTCCTGACTGCTCCCTGGCCATTCGCGATGGAGGGCATCGATATGATTGGAGAAATCAAACCTACAGCTTCTAATGGATACTGCTTCATCTTAGTGGCCATTGACTACTTCACGAAGTTGTTTGAGGCAACTTTTTTCGCTTCTGTTACCAAGAATGTTGTAGCCTGATTCATCAAACAGAATCTCATTTGTTTGTACGGTATCCCGGAGAGAATCATCACAGACAATGGTACAAATCTCAACAATACTATGATCACTGCACTATGCACGCAATTCAAAATCCAGCACCATAATTCTTCTCCTTACCGGCCAAAGATGAATGGCACGGTCGAAGCCGCAAATAAGAACATTAAGAAGATCATATAAAAAATTGCAGTAACCTACAAGGACTGGCATGAGATGCTACCATTCGCTCTCCACGGTTACTGTACCACGGAACGCCCATCAACAGGGGAAACTCCTTTCTCCTTGGTATACGGCATGGAGGTTGTTATACCAATCGAAGTCCAAATACATTCTCTGAGAATCATAAAGCACGCAGGGCTGAATGAAGATGATTGGATCCAAACTCGACTTGACCAGTTGAACCTAATTGATGAGAAGATGCTTACGGCTGTCTGTCACGGCCAGATGTACCAAAAACGTATGATCAAAGCTTTTAACAAAAAGGTCAGGCGTTAGGTATATCAGGTTGGTGACTTGGTAATCAAGCGTATCATATTACCAAAAGGTGATCCCAGGGGAAAATGGACTCCTACATACGAAGGACCATTTGTGATCAAAAGCATATTCTCTAGTGGAGCAATGATCTTAACCACTATGGATGGCGACGACCTTCTACACCCTGTGAATGTGGACATAGTCAAAAGATACTATGCATAAGAGACCCTCTAGGTTGACACACCTAGGCAAAACAAGGGCCTCCCGGCGAACCAAAAAGGTTCGGGAAAAAAATAGGGAAAAAATACAAAAAATCTATACACCCGGCAAGCTGAAAACCCAAAAGGGCGGCTTGGGCAAAAAGGGGTATCCCGGTGGACTGAAAACCCGAAAGGGAGGTCCAGGCAAAAGTTAGGGAATTAAAGCGTACGACTATGTCCCGCTGGATCACCTTACAGACAACCTCTAGCATCGATTGACAAATTCAAACGGTTCTAATCAATCCAATCAGCTTCGGACAAGGCAGCAAGTGGACAAGACACTCAGAGACACGAAGGCTATAGTAAAATGGGAACCCCATGGGATTATTTCACATAGATATTTTTTCTTTGTATCAAATTTTCATTTTTCTACAACAATATTCTCTTACTAGAATGTCCGTCTCATTGTGCAAACACTTATTTAAGTTAATACAAAGACATCCCTTTGAAAGTATCTGTTTTTCTTTATTTTTGTGTTTTGTTTACAAAAACGTCCAATGATTTATTTTTGAGCATAAGCATTTGAACGTAACTACTGTTTGCAAATGAGCAAAAAGGGGAACAGAAAATAGAAATACAATCACTAATGGCTTTAAGAAATAGGATAATATCTTTAGACTATCCCATAAAATCCCCCACAGTGTGCAGCTTAATAATATCGAGCTCTCTCACATCCCCGACGGAACAAAACTTCCAGTTACCGCTCCTAAGATTCCCCAGTGAAAGTCACCCAGTTTCTCAGGATTCCCCAATAGGATTTCACAAAGTCCACAAGAAATGCATGGAGTTTCCCCTTCACAATAGAGTTTATTTCCCTGACAAATGGAAGCTCATCAATACTTTAACTTCAAGACATGAAGACTGGCACTCCTCATTCTCAGCAATGCTCAGGGATTTATTTTCCCTGACTCCAGCAACACTGCGGCATAACAATTAACGTTTCCATACATTGCATCCATATGTCATAACATTGACAATACAAATACATACGACACAATCTCATTTATTTTGAGAACATCATTACACCATGAATTTCATACATCATGACATTGCATGCAACTAACCTTTCATCTTTTTCAGGAAAGATCAATCAACAGAAAATTATCATCAAATTTTCAACAAGTCAATTACAGATCAATTCCCAAGAAAGGACTGGTCAACCATCTACATAATAGATATTTCTTTCAGACCCCTGTCGGTTTAGTTTAAACCCCTCAACGGTTTATTCTGATTCTTTCCCGCAGACGTATTCTCTGGTTCAGATAAATATCTCAATGATTTGTTATGATTCTTCTTAAGATCCCTGCCGGTTCAGTTTAAATATCTCAACGATTTATTCTGATTCTTTCCAGCAGACGCATTCTCTGGTTCAGATAAATCGCACAAAGATTTACTCTGATTCTTTCCAGTTAAAGAATAATCCAAGACCTCTTTTAGTTCAGTTTAAACCCCTCAATGGTTTATCCTGATACTTTCCAAAGGAACACTTCAGGTTCAGATAAATCTCTTAACGATTTATTCTGATTCTTTCCCGCAGACGTCTTCTCTGGTTCAGATAAATATCTCAATGATTTGTTGTGATTCTTCTCCAGATCCCTGCCGGTTCAGTTTAAATCTCTCAATGATTTATACTGATTCTTTCCCGCAGACGCTTTCTCTAGTTCATATAAATTGCACAAAGCTTTACTCTGATTCTTTCCAGTTAAAGAATAATCCAAGACCACTTTTGGTTCAGTTTAAACCCCTCAATGGTTTATCCTGATACTTTCCAAAGGAACACTTTGGGTTCAGATAAATATCTCAATGATTTATTCTGATTCTTTCCCGCAGACCCTTTCTCTGGTTCAGATAAATCGCACAAAGATTTACTCTGATTCTTTCCAGTTAAAGAATAATCCAAGACCTCTTTTGGTTCAGTTTAAACCCCTCAACGGTTTATCCTGATACTTTCCAAAGGAACACTTCGGGTTCAGATAAATCTCTCAACAGTTTATTCTAATTCTTTCCCGCAGACAATTTCTCTGGTTCAGATAAATCACTCGAAGATTTACTATGATTCTTTCCAGTTAAAGAACATTCAAAATTTATTTTGGTTCAGTTTAAACCCCTCAACGGTTTATCCTGACACTTTCCAAAGAAACACTTCTGGTTCATATAAATCACTCCAATATTTATTCTGATTATTCCCAGTCAAACAACATACAAGACTTCTTCTGGTTCAGATAAGTCGCTCCAAAGATTTATTCTGATTCTTTTCCAGTTTGAAATCAAGTTCAAACTTAGTCCTTTTTCCGTTAAAAGTTACTCTTGGATGGCATCTACAAGCCCATCTCCGGAAAATCTCCATCATTCCTCTAAATGGCATCTATAAGCCCATTCATAATTCATCTTTGAGTGCAAATTTCTGGGCACTATAGTGTCCAATCATCTTCCACCTTCAAGTCACGAATGGAAAATCCGCCAATCTAACTCTTCAGGTTTAAGAAGATTGAACAGGGGTAGCTGTTATACCATAAAATTTTCCCTCTCATTTATCAAATATTTTCTCACAAGATCTCTCTTGGTTCAAGACTGCACAAGGGTTGATCAGCTCAAGACACCTCCCTAAGCACTGATGACTGAAATTAGGGTTTGAGATTTTACAAGTATAATTGAAATTTTAATGCCTCATATGAATTTCATGGATCATTATGGATCCCCAAGATTTCTCATGTCAAGTTTCAAGTCTTGGATCAGATTTTTGCTCAGTCAATTGAGCAGTTGACCTAAAAATCAGTTGTATTGGGGGAAAAGTCAATTGTGGCCAATTTACAGTCAAACTTCATAATTTTATATCCATATCAACATTATAAACTCATATGTATCATTTGATCAAGTTTGGACCATAATTCCTCAAGAAATTTGATCAAAACATCAAAAGGGCAAAATGGTCAAAATTAGGGTTTTGACTAAGAAAGGGAAATTTCTGATTTTTGACCTAGCAAATGGTAAATTGGTTTGAGGCATGATCTCAAGAGTTAAATTGCATCATTTTGACCTAATGGCATGATTCAAAACATTGCTCAAGATCAATTGATTGATAGTTGATTTTTAGTCAACTGATCAAAAGTCAATTGTTTACTAAAAAGTCAAACTTTGACTTTTTGGTCAAAATCAAGTGTCAAAGATCACAATTCATCAAAACATGTCAAAATATGAAACTTCTTCATCAAGAAACCAAAAAGTCAAGATTTCATTTTGAAAAGTCAAAGTTTCCAAACTTAGAAATTTTTCTAAGTGTTGAAAACTTCATATTTTTTCACAACTTTGAGCCAATTTTTCACTATGATGCAAGATGATTCAAAAAAAACTTTCAAAATGAAAGTTGTAGATATCCATGATATCTAAAACATTGATTTACACAAGTTCTCCTATAAATGCTTGGATCTCAAGTTATTAATCCATGATGTCATGGTCATGAAACTAAACACTTAGTGAAAATTTTGCCCTAGTTTAGGCAGGATTTTGATCTAACTTCATGACAATTTTTCACATAGCTCCAAGGGGAATTTTCAAAAGTTATTCAAAGAGGGGTCGTAGATCACATTACAAGCTTTCCAAAATGTCAAAGAACTCCTTGAGATCATTCTTGAGCAAGTAGAATCGAAGAGAGGAAGTTATGGTTTCAAACTGAAATTATAGGTCATTTTATGATGAACAAGAATTCAAATCTCAAGCCTATGTTGCACAATCTTGCTTTGCAGGCCTCTAAACCTCAATATCTCTCCCTAATCAAAAGATTACACTTGCTTTTGAGCTATTATCCATTTAATTCAAGATTTATCCAAGATAATTTTCCATTAATGGCAAAAAGGCACCATTGCCATTTACATAAAGCAAGCTTTATGCAAAGTCAACTTTCATTGAGCTTTGCACTTGTTCCTTCTGCACAAACTTCCTCTACAAAGTCATATAAGCATGTTTAAAGTTGGTAACCACTCTAGATAGCTTTGTACTATGCATTGAAACCATGTTTGTCAACCTTACTTCAAAAACAAGCCAAGAAGCCAAAACATGTGATCTTGTACTTCTGACCACCTCAAGTATCCAAACCTTTTCCATACATATACACAAGTTGTTTGCAAGAAAACATACGCATACACAAGCCCAAAAACACACAAGAAATAAGAACTGAAACAAAAATCACATTTTTTTTACATTTTATATTCTTGTATATTTATCTTCATTTTATACATTTATTCAAATTCAATATGGTTGTAATAGATAATTAGATTTAATTTTCTTGCAATTCCCCATTTGTAATTTGTACCCCCTTTCCCTAATGATGTAATAGCGTAGTAATTTTAATTTCCACAATTTAATGTTTTATATACAAATGCTAGTAATTAGGGTTTTGTATGGAAAGATTAAAACCAACAAGTAGCAAACCCTAATCAAGACAAATCAAGCATGTAAATCAATACACTTGCACACTTACACCCTTAGGGTAAACCCACTTTGTTGCCTTATAAAATGGCCATATTATGCATGTGAGGTATCTTAGTAAAGATAAGCAAAATACAAGATCATAGTCCCTCGATGATGCTATCCATGTTGCCTTTCAAAATGATCTTAGTCCCTAGAGAAAATGATAAGATATCTTACAACATTGCTAATCATGGCTATACGGTGACCCTTTCCTGTCCCTTTTACATCCAAAGATAGGGTTATTTACCAAATCAATGGTAAGATAACAATGTCAAAGGAAAGAAGAAATAAACATGAAAGACTTTTGAGTAGGTAGATTACTCCTAGTTGCTTGCTCAATTTCAAAATTAAAACATCCTTGCTATTTTCAAAAACAAACACCAACACTTTCAACAAACATCTTTCAAACTTGAAAACATTTTCAAAATATCAACACTTTGTATACATTCTTACGAACGAGAATCATTATAAAGTTTTCCTAAACGATGGCACCTTTTCAAAATACTTTCAAAAACCACACAAAGCACATTTTCAAACAAAAGTAAGTGATCTAGCAAGTAACTAAGAGCCCATGGAAAACCATGGATGAAAAGGGTGCTAATACCTTCCCTTTTCATAATCTACCCCCCGAACTCAAGAAAACATCTCAAAGGTCTTTCCTGTTCTTTTCAGCCTTTCCTTTTGGATAAAAGAAAAGTCGGTGGCGAATCTTGCTAACTGCAACATTTGCGATCAAACGCAAAACAACCAAGTCAATTTTCCCACCGTATCACACCATTGTTGATGATTTTGTGTGTTATCTTCTGGATTTTACGGTTTGAGACTCCATGAATTTTTCATTAGTAATCTTCTACTTGAGGCAGCGTCTCACAATTTTTTTTCACCAGCTTACTAAGTACCACACTTTTATTAAAGCTTCCAAGATATCTTTGGTATAGTTGTATACACTATAATATCATATAAATAAATAGTTAGATCATTTATAATTTATTTTTCAATTCATAGTCATTTTCAAGCCATATAAGCTCTTCTTTAGCAATTTTTATCGGTTTTTTCCTATATCAATTATTTAGTTCATGATTGACACGTCCTTAGTCAAAACAGTGAAAACATTTCTCATAGTTAAGAAAAAGAGGATATTTTTTTGTGATTTTTTGAAGTGACTTTTTTCAAACTTAAATGGCTAATGAAGTCGAAACTAATTGAACTATTACCAATAATTTTATCTATAACCATATAAAAAATAAGCATCTTAAAAAATAGATGGTTTTAAATTTCTAAAATATATTGAAAATCAATTTATGACACTAAATAAATTAGGAGCTAAGTTATGTGCTAGGTCTCTCTCTTCAAGATAATTTGCAGCACTCTTCAAATTTGTGAAAGCCTACTATCATCAACAAAGTTCCCATGATAAAATAGCTCATACAAATTATGTGGTGTAACGCGTGTTAATTTAATTAATTATTTAATTAAATTATTTTCAAATTATTTATTTATATGTTGTGTTATGTCGGTATAAGTTGCGGTGTTGTTATTAGTAAGTTAAATTAAGTTTATTAATAATATTAGTAATGATATTAGAATTGTAGAATATTAATAATATTAAGATGATATAAGAATAATTGTGGTTGGTCATATTTTAAGGGTTATAAGCAGTAATAGGTGGGGTGTGTAAGTTGACTCTATTAGGAATAATAATAATATTATTAGGTTTAGTTATAATAATAAGAAATGAGGTTAATTAGAAAGAGTAAGAAAGTCTGACACAATAATGTAGGAAGTGGCAGAGAAGAGGAATAAGGAAAAGAGGCAAATCTAGGTTCGATCGGATAATTATAGAGTGACCTTCAATCTGAGGTAAGGGTGGCATTATGACTCTATAATGGGAAGCATGATGAATATTATGTAGGAATTGGGTTGGTGTAATGTTGTTGTGCGTATGTTGCTATTGTTGTTTCTGAAATTGGTTGTTATTATGTTGTTATCATGTTGTGGATGTTCCTAAATTATTCGCAGAATTAACTATCTGTAGCTGGAAATCATAGTATTGCTTATATAGTTGTTATGTTGCTATGTAGATATAATACTGTGTTGTATCATGTTGTTGTGAAATATTGTTAATCGAAGGAAGATTTGTAGAATTCTGTGTTTGGATCAGTAAGCTTGTGAATAAACTGCGTGAGAAACACTCTGTGCCGAGGGGCACACGAGCATGTCGATCGACATGGTTTGGAGAGGAGCGTGCCGAGCGGCCTAACTCTGTGACAAGCGGCACGGCCTTTTGGCTTTGTGATGAGGGGAACCCTAGGTGTGACAAGGGGCACATCCCTAAAACTCTGTTTTCCAGTGGTTATGTTTGTTCCTGGACCTGTTACTTTATTAGTTCTGATTATTAGCATATAACAAATATGTAATAGCAACAAGTTTAATTAAGTAGCAGAATTAACGATAATAAGTAACAGAATCAGTAAATAATAGCAGAGACTATTTGTTGGTTACCAAAGTAAAAAAAATTGTAGATTAGCATATATAGCAGGTAGGATTAATAGATGACATAGTCAAAATGATTAGCGGGGACAATTATTAAGTTGTTTCAGATAGTGGTGAGTTTTATTGTGTTGCATGTATTGATTTGCTAAAACCAAGTTGTAGGCTATTAACAGTAAAACAATAGCAGAGATAATTCATAGTAGTAGAGTGTAATTGCAGGAACCTTATTGGAAAACTATTAACAGTATAATAGCATAGTACATGTAACATGAATAAGTTTACAATAGCAGTTAATTGTGAAATAGTAACAGAAAGTTATTAGAAATAAAACAACAGTAGAGAATTAATTATTAGCACTAGCAGTAGTAGAAATTGTTGATAGTAGTACTAGCTTATATAATAATTGCAACAAGTTAATATTAGAGGAACCGTCACAGAACTTCTAATAGCCGAATATGGACGTAAAGCTAAATAGTTATGTAGTATTATTGCAATGTGTTTCGATTGTATTTGTGAATTTTAATATGTTTTTGTAATGTCAATATTGTTGACAATGCGAAGTTACAGGATTTACCGATGTTGTTGAAATGCCTCTTGTTCTTGGCAGCTAAGTTGTAGGCTTATGGCCAAAGTTGAATTATGTTGAGTTGATATTGAATTGTTGTTGATGTTATAGGATTATGGCCAATGTTGATTTATGTTGAGCTGTTATTTGTTGTTGTTGTTGCTACATTCAGGTTGTGTCACATATATCGCATATCAAGTTGGAGCTGATGGTCATCAAGTTGGCCTGGATTGTCAAAATATTAAGTTAAAGGCTTATGCCTAGTTGATTCCTCTGTTAATTGGTAGATTATTAAGTTGGGAGTTTTTCTCCGTTGGTACCACATGCATGTGCATAAAAATCAAGTCGCATTTCATGTTGCATCATGAGTTGTTGTATGGAAGAATTATTATTTGAATGTTTTTAAAAAGATGTGAAGTGGTGATTGTTATATAAACTGATTCTAACATATTATTTATCATACATTCTATTATATTGTTTGATATCTCACCCTTTTTGTTTGAATGTTACCCCTATATTGGTAACGTGTAGGTAATCCATAATGAAGGTTGTTTACCTTAAGTAGTTTGAGTCGGTGTTGTCGCTCTGATACGTAACACTCGGGGGGACGAACACTTGTTACTTTATTGTTGATTTTACTTCTGTTTATGAATTTTAAGTTGACTTCATTAAGTACCTTGTTGTTTTGGAGTTATTTTCAGTTGGACAAAGATGTTATGTCATTTGAGTTGAAAATTGTGATTTCGCTGCTTAAGTAATAAAGTTGTTTCGTTTTAAAGACTAAAATTGTTGTCATTTGTTCATCCAATGATTTAAGTGTTATGTATCTGTTTTATATGCAATTAAATGTCGCTGTACTAAGTTGAAAGTGTAGCATCCTATTTATATGTGGAAATTTTATAACTCTGATTTTATTAATATTCGCCGGGTAGAAATAGGGTGTTACATTAGTGGTATCAGGGTAGGTCGGTCCATCCGACCAAGTTGTTAATCAATAGAGTAGTGTGACAGTTGAATACTGTCTATGTGTTGTTTCTTAGCACGTGTGTGCGACACACTGTCGGTACTTATTTGCTTTTTTAATTAGTTGTATGCAGGAGTTGGTTTGAAGATAAGTGAGGGAGAAACTTTACTTCTCAGATATGTTTCGGTTGTAAGATGTTAGTTCAGTATGCTGTTGATGGCGACAATACAAGTATTGTTAAAGTTTTGTTGTTTATCGAATCCAAAGGTGACATGGATTAAATATTTTGTTTGTTAATCAAGTTAGAGTATCTTGAGGGAGGATGATCAGATGCTGTTGATGTTTACTTCTTGAAGGATGAGGAGCAATGTAACGGTTGTTGATATACGAGTAGAGTGTAAATACCTGATGTTTCTAAAGGTGATTGTTAAGTAACAAGGATAATTTTTAGAAGACGGAGTTTAGAAAGTTGTGATGTTTCAGCGCTGCTGGTGGACAGTGAAGTTGTCG
This sequence comes from Vicia faba, assembly GCA_948472305.1. NCBI lineage: Eukaryota > Viridiplantae > Streptophyta > Magnoliopsida > Fabales > Fabaceae > Vicia > Vicia faba. Next base: position 261,102,481 of record OX451739.1, read on the forward strand.
GTTTTGGTAGCCCATGCATAAGATGTCGATGTTTGAATGGTGACAGAGTGATATATTGTTGTAGACCTTGTCGTTGGATCTTTGTGAGTGATTTTAAAAGTTGTTGAAGTTTTTAGAATGTTTTGAATCGCGTGTCAGAGTTAAAAATTCGAGGAGATGAGTATGATTTCAAGAAATATGAATGTTGGTATTGGTATAAAGAAAATTTGTTCTGATGTTATTGTAAGGTGTGTAATAGTATGTCTCTGCATGACGTTGGTGTTCGCGTTTTCATATAACTTCGGAAATTCATATCTTGTGTTATGAGTATCAAATTGATGTCTCGTTTGAACCTGTGAGGAGATAGAAATATATTTTATCCTATGAAAGTGTTTTTGAATACGGTAGATGCATCATATGTGGAGGGACTCTAAAGTCAGTTACGAAACTAGAGGCTTTTTAGGCATAAATGGTTATCATCGCAGTTGTTCGAGACGAGGTCAAGCGTAGTATGTTATTGGCGAATAAGTTAAGAAATGAGATGTTCAGCATTAAAAAGGACGTGAAAGTATTGGAGAAGCGCATAGAGATGCAACTTATGATGATTAACAATGATTATAATTAATATTTCCTTTTAAAGGAAGGTTCTTTTTAGAGGAATTAGAGTCGTGTTTATGATGCCAAGGTATTGGCGTGTGTAAACGAAGAATTGGAGTGGTTCTATCACCAAAGTGATATGGAACGACATTGTTGAGATTACAAATTAGAATGAGATGATGTTTAATATACTGGTATAGTATTAATTCTTGAGTTGGAGAATACTTAACCTTCATGTGAGGCTAAGTGAGTGTAATATGGACCGTGTAATATGTTGAATGTTGGTGGCTCATCAACAAGATCGAATGAGAGGGAAATTGTGGGAGTATTTGTAAACCTCATTGAAGATTATTGGATTATGGTGCTTTAGGTGACTTGAGTACAAGTTTTAAAGGAACACTATTATAGTTTGGTAATAATGGTTTATACTGCATTATGGTTGTCGGCTATCTATTGACAAATTGAGGAACTGATCAGCCTTAATCTCTTGTTGATAGTAGACGAGATCGTGTTGGATGGTATAGATTTGTCTCACTATCTTAATGGTGTGCGAAGTGATTGATGTTATATTGTGAGGATAGTTGCTCATCAGTTGTTTGAATTTATAGAGGAGTGGCTAGGAAAGAGTTGGGTGTATTGAACAATTCGGAGTAACAGATTTATATGCGAGCTAACATCGCAAAGTGAAAGATTAAGAATATCAAGTGAACAACAATTTTATGGTGGATGTTAAAGAAAGTCTGAAACTAGATTGAAACTTGTAAATCATATATTTGACAGAAATTTTAATGAGAACGGTGATGTAAGATGGATGATTAGAGTTGCATAGATGAAGCGTGATGTGGCGCAGTTGCTATGCTTGTACGACTCATTAGAAGTGAAGGACTAAATATCAGAAGCCTATGGGAATGATATGTCTTGATCTACATGTTTGATTTGGTAGATTGTTGATGTATAGATGATGTGCCAGGGTACTGTGTTTTCTCGTAAATATTTGCTGATTTTATAATGATATTAATGTGGTTGTTGTTGATGGTCAGTTATGTGTATATTTGTTGAGTTATACTGTTAAATTGACATTATAATGATTTTTTTCCCTTTACCGTGATGTTTGTGAAATCAAGCTATCCAAGTGTTTTGATGAAGACAAACTAGCATGCAAAAATGAATGGATCAAGATAGAAGATTTATCTCAAGCAAAGATTCATTGATCAAGATCAACATTTCAAGACTTATGGCTTTAGGTATATGAAATTTTTGATCTTATGCTCTTAGTGCTCAAAACTATTTTTAATCATGCATTTACTTTATTAAAATAATATTTTGAGTATATACTATGTATGACTGAAGAAGGATGTTTTAATTGCTTAAAATATTTAAAAAATAATGATTTTTTAATTTTTGTACACAAGCAATCGATTGTCATGCTAGGACAATCGGTTGCAGTCAAAAAACAAAAGTTTATATTTTGACAACAATCGATTGTCATCTAGCAGCAATCGATTGTCATGTGTTTTGTTTTCAAATTTTTTGAACGTTGGCCTATGAGCAACCGATTGCTCCTCAATAACAATCGGTTGTTATAGTTATATTTTTCAAAATTTTTAAACGTTGCTTTTACAGCAATCGGTTGTTGCTTTAGTGCAACCGGTTGTTGTGCTTCAGATTTTGAAAATTTTCATTTTTCCAGCAACTTTTTGTAACACCTTTTCATGGAAATCTTTGTATCTTTTCAAATACTTTTTTCCAGTAAAAATGGTTTAAACATTGTTATGATTCATTGAAGAGGTATTACTACACTATAAATTAATTTTTGTTTTGAATTTTGAAATAACAACAATCACCAAAAATAACAATTACTTTCTATTCTTTGAATCATACTCTCTATACTCAAGATTTATGTTTATCATTTTCACATGCATACTGAAAATTGTTTTTGAGCATTTAGATGAGTATTCCATCTTAAATTTCATATTGAATAGAAAAGATTAATCAAGTGATTGACATTGCTCTTTCATTATTCAAACTCTTATACAAATCAAACAAACTATTGTATCCTTGTTTTCAGGATTGTTGGAAATAAGAAAGACACTTAGGGAGGATTGTTCTCTTTGTGGTCTTAGTGAAAATCCAAGAGGATTGTTCTTGGTCCAAGAGGATTGTTCTTGGTTGTTTGGTAGTCTTTGTACAAATTACCAACTATAAGAAAATCTCTTTCGTGTGAAAGGGGACTAGACGTACCCTCGGAGTGTGAGGGGAACTAGTATAAATCCTGGTGTTCTTTACTTTTCGCATTTACTGCTTTCATCACTTATCAGAAAAAGAAAGGAAAGAAACTCGTGCAAAAATATTCATACAAACCAGAAAAAGTTTTTAAAACCTAATTCACCCCCCCCCCCCCCCCCTCTTAGGTGCATCTGAACTTACAATTGGCATCAGAGCAGGTTATAGGTAACTTGTTCCTACTAGATCCTGAATGGCTTGCGCAAACAACAATTCTGTGTTCAGAGACGGTGGCAGTAGCAACAAGCCTCCTCTATTCTGTGGTGAATATTTTGATTTCTGGAAGATCCGTATGAAGGCTCATCTAGAAGCACAAGGAGAAGAAATATGGGATGCTGTCCAAAATGGCCCTTTTGTTCCGGTAACTGTAGTAAACGATGTTGGTTCATCAAAGCCTAAAACTACATGGGATGATGATGATAAGAAAAAGGTCCTGTATGACAAAAAGGCAATAAACCTCCTTCAAAGCGCACTTAGTATGGATGAATTCTTCTATGTCTCAACATGCACAACGACAAAAGAAATTTGGGATACACTGGTTGAAACACATGAAGGAACAACTGAAGTTAAGAGATCGAGACTTAATACGTTAAGTCAAGAATATGAATTGTTCCGCATGCAACCCAGAGAATCCATTCTTGATTTACAAAAGATATTTGTGCATCTAACAAATCATCTAAGGGAACTTGGCAAAACATTGACTAATGATGAATTGAACCTAAAAGTGCTCAGATACTTGACTAGAGAATGGCAACCAAAGGTAATGGCAATCTCAGAAAAGAAGAGTCTCGCTACTATGACATCCGTAACCTTGTTTGGAAAACTTCAAGAATACAAGACAAAACTTGGTAGATTGGAAAAGCGTGAAAATCAAGAAAAGAAGTCTAAGAACATTGCCTTGAAGATTGACTCCAAGGAAGACGGAAAGAAAGATAATCATGATGAAGATGAAAACTTCATGCTTCTCATTAGTAGACTTGGAAAATTCTTTGGTAAAAATGACAAAGCCTTCTCGCACTCAAAGAAGAAGAAACACTTTAAGAAGAAGGAAGGATACTCATCAACACAAGAAGTTACTTGCTATGAATGTGGTAAACAAGGTCACATCAAACCAGACTGTCCAAAACATTCAAAGAAAAGTGGATACAAAGGCAAGAAGGAATCAAAAGATAAGAAAGCATATGTTGCATGGGAAGATGTTGAACTGAGTTCGTCATCCGACTCCGATAGCGACGAAAGTGCCAATCTTGCATTAATGGCCTCACACCACTCCGAAAGCGAAGATGATGAGGTTAGTAACGTATTATCTCTTTTTGATAGTGATGCACAAGGTGCTATAAATGAACTATTAAATGAATGCAAAATTCTGTACAAAACTATCTCACCACAAAAGAAACAAATTTCATCGTTGGAAGAAAAATGTGGATCTATTGAAAAAAATCTGAAAGATGAAAAGCAAAAAGTTAGTGATGAAAAACAGAATTTTGTATGCACAAAGTGTGAATCTCTCTCTTTCCAAATTGTCAAATTGAAAAGGGTTCTTGAAAGATATGAAAAAGGACAAATTGGATTGGAAGGTGTTCTTAGCCAACAAAGATACTCAAATGACAAAAGTGGTCTTGGATACTCAAAATTTTCAAAACCAAGTACCAACAAACCCATCTTTGTCAAGGCTAGCGATCAACCAACCAAAGAGAAAGAAATCACTCCAAAAATAGTCCATCACTATCCTAAAAATAAAATACCCTCTAAGAAGAAATATTATCCTTCTAGATATAGAAGTAAATTTGAACCTACTTGTTATTATTGTGGTATACAAGGACACACACCTAATGCGTGTTATGTTAGAAACTTTGGCATGGCAAATGGGCATTATGTGTGGGTTAAGAAAGGAACTAATTATGAAGGATCCAAATCAACTTGGGTACCTAACAAAACCTAATCATGTTTTATAGGTAAGCTTGACGATCACTTCAAATCTATGGTATCTCGATAGTGGTTGTTCCAAGCATATGACGGGAGACATCGACAAATTTTCACATCTAACGCTTAAGGCCAAGGGTTATGTGACGTATGGAGATAACAACAAAGGAAAGATCCTTGGCATAGGCAAAGTTGGCGGTCCACCTTTCACATCAATTGAAGATGTTCTTTATGTCAAAGGACTAAAGCACAATCTTCTAAGTATTAGCCAACTATGTGACAAAGGCTTCAAGATCAAGTTCACTAAAGATGAATGTTTGATAGAAGATGAAGTCACACATGAGGCTAAACTTAAAGGTAAAAGAGTAAATAATATTTTTATGATTTCCATTAAAGATTTGTCTTTGAAGGTTAAATTTCTAATGGCAAACAACAACGACTCATGGCTATGGCAGAAGAGGATCGCTCATATTCATATGGAGCACCTAAACAAATTGATTAAGCATGACCTTGTTGTTGGACTTCCTAAGATAAAGTTCATCAAAGATAGACTTTGCGATGCATGTCAAAAGAGAAAGCAAACAAAATCAACTTTCAAATCCAAGAATGTGGTATCCACTACTAGGCCACTACAACTGCTTCATATGGACTTGTTTGGCCCTTAAAGAACAAGAAGCTTCGGAGGTAATGTATACGCTCTAGTTATTGTTGATGACTTTTCTAGATATACTTGGACACTCTTTTTAGTGCAGAAAAATGATGCATTCTAGAATAAAGCATATCGACATTCGACATCACTTTCTTCGTGATCATGTACTTCAAGGAGATGTCGAAGTCACCTTCGTGGATACGCATAATCAACTAGCAGATATCTTCACTAAACTGTTGGCAAGAGAACCATTCTTCAAGATCCGGAGAGAGCTAGGTATCTTGGACGAAAATGACATTATCTAATTAAGGTACATGGCTATGATCTTAATCTTAACTTTATTCTAATATATCATGATCCATGTTTTTATTACTAAATTTTTGATATATGACCATGAAATCCCCAAAAATTAAGTATTTTTTCACTTTTTCACTAATGACAATCGGTTTTCATAGAGTGACAATCAGTTTTTGCTAAAAAAATTTAGTTTCTGTTTTCACAACAATCGGTTGTCACTCCACGACAACCGGTTGCTCTCTCAATTTTTTCGCCCCTGTTTGAATTTTTCAAAGGGTGCAATCGGTTGTCATAAAACAACAATCGATTGCACAGTTGAAATTTTTTTGAATTTTTTTATTTTTTTTGTTACACTCTTTTTATTCTTTATCTTCCATTGCCATTACTATTATTTATTTTGTACCAGATTTTTATTCCTTGTTCATGAATGTTTTAAGTGTTTGGTCAACAACTTTTTAATACTTAGTCTTTTCCTATGACACAATTTTTTTTGGATAGTCACACACTCAAGAATCTCTATGCTACAAGTCTTTATTGTCTTGACTAAACCATTGAATGCCTATCCATCTATAAAAGCCCAACCAAAACCTAAAAACTTCATATATCCTCTTTTGTCTCAAGAAACCCTAAAAACACCAAATACCCTTTCCCCTTCCAATTCTCTCATTCCTCACCATGTCAACATCAAAGAAAGGCAAGGGAAAAGCTTCTTCCTCATCTCAAGGTGATGATGTCTCAAAACTCATTCCATCAAGAATCCAAAGGGAAAGATTTGTGTCTCTCTTTCAGAAGAAGACGGTTCTTCTACCAAGGTTCGGTAATCTTGACAACTTCTATTCCGAATGCTTCAATTTTCCAGCATTATTTAGATCTCAAGGGATAGACAAGTTAATTGGTGTTAATGGACCCATTTACCCCACTTTGGTTAGGATTTTCTACAACAATCTAACCATTAGTAGAGGATGCATGATCTCAAATATCAAAGGGGTTCCTATAGAACTCACAGTGCACAATTTTGGTGAAGCTTTGGGTATTCCACATGATGGTGCTTGCATTAAACTTCTCTCAAATGCAAATCTGCCTGGCTACAGCAAAAGAGACTTCTACTATGGAATTGCAAGAATTCCCGAGCGTGATTTTATTCAGAAAAGGCAAAGGCTTATTGGTGGAACTCCGGAGAGGAACTCTTGGTCTGCAGGAATTCTCACTATTGATGATCGTTTGATCCACTACTTTTTGGCTTATGTTGTTATGCCAAAGTTTTCAAACATTTCCAACGTTAACGATTGTGAGATGCAGATTCTGTATGCGATGAAGAATGGGATTCAAATCAACTGGTCTTATGTGATTCTACATCATTTGGCACTACATAATGAAAATGCTTATGCTCTTCCTTATGGCTCCTGGCTTACCCTTGTGTTTGAGAAGTTCAATGTTCTCTTGTCTGGTGAATACATGGTGCCTATGACTAACCCCAAACATGAAATCACTCTGAAGAAAGTATGTAATACCAAAACCGACGTCAAATTTGATCCGATTAATAGAACCATCACATACATTCATACTCCTCCACAAAACCAACCTCCACAAGAACAACCACTTCAAAACCAACCTCCACAAAAAATGGAAAACTCTTTCAATCAAGTTTTTGACTACCTTCAATACATGAACAACAACATGAACAATCAATTTTCTTATCTCTATGCCCATACAAATGTCCCTCCTTATGAAGTTCAACCCTATCATTACCCTTTCATTCAACCTTAAACCAATGAAGGCAATGATGGTGAAGATCAAGATGATGAAGACTTTGTTGAAGGCATGGATGATTAGTTTTTAAGTTATTATATTTCTTAGTACTTTATGTTCTTATGTTTTATGTCGTTTTTCTAGTTTCGTTTAAGACACTTCATGTATTGTGATCCCTTTCGTTTTGTGCACTTTGTTTCTGTTATATCTATGTATGCAAACTTTATTTATGCTATGTTGTTTCTATGTGCAAAATTTTTATGATCTTCTTTCCCATTCCTTTTTGCTAATGATAAAGGGGGAGAAGACTTTGTAGTTTCTTTTGTGTTTCTCTAACCCAAATTGCAGCAAGCAAACAATCTTCAAAACCCTCATGTAATAGATCAAGGGGGAGTCTTTGACTTAGGGGGAGTTTTTAAACAACTTGATTAGAGAAAACCAAGATGCACTCCAAACTTCAAGCAATGGTTGTCATCATCAAAAAGGGGGAGACTGAAATCAAGCTTTCCAAGTGTTTTGATAAAGACAAACTAGCATGCAAAAATGAATGGATCAAGATAGAAGATTTATCTCAAGCAAAGATTCATTGATCAAGATCAACATTTCAAGACTTATGGCTTTAGGTATATGAAATTTTTGATCTTATGCTCTTAGTGCTCAAAACTATTTTTAATCATGCATTTACTTTATTAAAATAATATTTTGAGTATATACTATGTATGATTGAAGAAGGATGTTTTAAATTGCTTAAAATATTTAAAAAATAATGATTTTTTAATTTTTGTACACAAGCAATCGATTGTCATGCTAGGACAATCGGTTGCAGTCAAAAAACAAAAGTTTCTGTTTTGACAACAATCGATTATTATCTAGCAGCAATCGATTGTCATGTGTTTTGTTTTCAAATTTTTTGAACGTTGGCCTATGAGCAACCGATTGCTCATCAATAACAATCGGTTGTCATAGTTATATTTTTCAAATTTTTTAAATGTTGCTTTTACAACAATCGGTTGTTGCTTTAGTGCAACCGGTTGTTGTGCTTCAGATTTTGAAAATTTTCATTTTTCCAGCAACTTTTTGTAACACCTTTTCATGGCAATCTTTGTATCTTTTCAAATACTTTTTTCCAGTAAAAATGGTTTAAACATTGCTATGATTCATTGAAGAGGTATTACTACACTATAAATTATTTTTTGTTTTGAATTTTGAAATAACAACAATCACCAAAAATAACAATTACTTTATATTCTTTGAATCGTACTCTCTATACTCAAGATTTATGTTTATCATTTTCACATGCATACTGAAAATTGTTCTTGAGCACTTAGAAGAGTATTCCATCTTAAATTTCATATTGAATAGAAAAGATCAATCAAGTGATTGACATTGCTCTTTCATTATTCAAACTCTTATACAAATCAAACAAACTATTGTATCCTTGTTTTCAGGATTGTTGGAAACAAGAAAGACACTTAGGGAGGATTGTTCTCTTTGTGGTCTTAGTGAAAATCCAAGAGGATTGTTCTTGGTCCAAGAGGATTGTTCTTGGTTGTTTGGTAGTCTTTGTACAAATTACCAACTATAAGAAAATCTCTTTCGTGTGAAAGGGGACTAGACGTACCCTCGGAGTGTGACGGGAACTAGTATAAATCCTGGTGTTCTTTACTTTTCGAATTTACTGCTTTCATCACTTATCAGAAAAAGAAAGGAAAGAAACTCGTGCAAAAATATTCATACAAACCAGAAAAAGTTTTTAGAACCTAATTCACCCCCCACCCCCCCTCTTAGGCGCATCTGAACTTACAATGTTGTTATTGGTTACCGTAACTGATGAATAATATCCCATAATATGACAGAGTAGATTATGTTGGCCATGTTGATGTCACTATAAGGGTGATATGTCAATATGAATAGGGTTGTTGATATTTTGTTGATAATTGACATATATATATATATATATATATATATATATATATATATATATATATATATATATATATATATATATATATATATATATATATATATATATATATATATATATATATATATATATATATATATATATATATATATATATATATATATATATATATATATATATATATATATATATATATATATATATATATATATATATATATATATATATATATATATGCGAATGAAATTGTTATGTGTTTTGTTGTTGAAAATATTGGTAAGATGTTAATGTGATGTTGTATATCCAAGTATAAGTGTCTTATGGTTGTTACTACTTTAAATGTTGATATGTCAAAATATTGTTGAAATGGTTGATAAGTTATTAACGATTATATCGTGAAGGTGTTGAATGGTTATCATGCGTGTATTTGATTTAAATCATGTTCAGTTATTATCATGTCAAGAAAATAGTGGTCAGATGCGACTTGGAAATCAGAGAATGAGATGCGAAATTCGCGTTAAGAGTGGTAGTATCGAGTAGATTTTTGAGGACAAAAATATTTTAAGTGTGGGAGAGTTGTAATTCCCGTTAATTTAATTAATTATTTAATTAAATTATTTTTGAATTATTTGTTTATATGTTGTGTTATGTCGATATAAGTTGCGGTGTTGTTATTAGTCAGTTAAATTAAGTTGATTAAAAATATTAGTAATAATTATTAGAATTGTAGAATATTAATAATATTAAGATGATATAAGAATAATTGTGGTTGGTCCTATTTTAAGGGTTAGAAGTAGTAATAGGTGGAGTGTGTAAGTTGAGCTCATTAGAAATAATAATATTATTATTAGTTTTAGTTATAATAATAAGAAATTAGGCTAATTAGAAAGAGTAAGAAAGTCTGATGCAGTAACGTAGGAAGTGACAGAGAAGAGGAGAAAGGAAAAGAGGCAAAGCTGGGTTCGATCAGATAATTGTAGAGCAACCTTCAATCTGAGGTAACGGTGGGGTTCTAACCCTATAATGGGAATCATGATGAATATTATGTAGGAATTGGGTTGGTATAATGTTGTTGTGCATATGTTGTTGTTGTTGTTTCTAAAATTGGTTGTTATCATGTTGTTATCATGTTGTGGATGCTCCTGAATTATTTGCAGAATTGACTATCTGTTGTTGGAGATCATAATATTGTTGATATAGTTGCTATGTTGCTATGTCGATGTAATATCGCATTGTATCATGTTGTTCTGGAATACTGTTAATCAAAGGAAAATTTGGAGAATTTTGTGTTTGGATCAGTAAGCCTGTGAATAAACTGAGTGAGAAACACTCTATGCCGAGGGGCACACGAGCATGCCGATCGGCGTGGTTTGGAGAGGAGTGTGCCGAGCAACATAACTCCCTAACGAGCGGCACGGCCTTTTGGGTTTGTGTCGAGGGGCACCCTAGGTGTGACAAGGAGCACGTCCCTAAAACTCTATTTTCAGTGGTTCTGTCTGATCCTGGACCTGTTACTTTATTAGTTCTAATTATTAGCATGTAGTAAATGTGTAATAGCAACAAGTTTAATTAAGTAGCAGAGTTAATGATAATAAGTAACAAAATCAGTAAATAATAGCATAGACTATTTGTTTGTTACCAAAGTAAACAAATTGTATATTAGCATATATAGCAGGTAGGATTAATAGACAACAAAGTTAAAATGCTTAGAAGGGACAATTATTAAGTTATTGTGATGATGTTGTTGTTAATTGCGAAGTTGCAGATAGTGGTGAATTTTGTTGTGTCGCATGTAGTAATTGGCTAAAACTAAGTTGTAGGCTATTAAAAGTAAAACAAAAGCAGAGATAATTCATAGTGCTAGGATGTAATTGCAGGAACCTTATCAGAAAACTATTAATAGTATAATAGAATAGTAGATGTAACAGGAATAAGTTGATAGTAGGAGTTAATTGTGAAATAGTAACAGAAAGCTATTAGCAATAAAACAACAGTAGAGAATTAATTAGTAGCACTAGCAGTAGTAGAAATTGTTGATAGCAGTACTAGCTTATATAATAATGGCAGCAGGTTATTATTAGAGGAACCATCGCAGAATATCTAATAGCCGAATATAGATGTATATCTGAATAATTATGTAGTTTTATTGCAATGGGTTTCGATTGTATTTGTGAATTTTACTATGTTGTTGAAATGTCAATATTGTTGACGATGCGAAGTTACAGGATATACCGATGTTGTTGAAATGCCTCTGGTTCTTGGGAGCTAAGTTGTAGGCTTATGGATAAAGTTGAATTATGTTGAGTTGATATTGAATTGTTATTGATGTTATAGGCTAATGGCCAATGTTGATTTATGTTGAGTTGTTGTTTGTTGTTGTTGTTGCTACATTCATGTTGTGTCGCATACATCGTATATCAAGTTGGAGCTGATGCTCGTCAAGTTGGCCTGGATTGGAAAAATATTAAGTTGAAGGCTTATGCCTTGTTGGTGCCTCTATTAATTGGCAGATTATTAAGTTGGGAGTTTTGCTCCGTTGGTACAACATGCATGTGCATAAAACTCAAGTCGCATTTCATGTTGCATCCTGAGTTGTTGTATGGAAGAATTAGTTGTTGAATGTTGTTTAAAAGCTGTGAAGTGGTGATTGTTATATGAAATGGTTCTAACATATTATTTATCATACATTTTATTATATTTTTTGATATCTCACCCTTCTGTTTGAGTGTTACCCCTATATTGGTAACGTGCAGGTATTCTCGAATGAAGGTTGTTTACCTTCAGTAGTTCGAGTCGGTGTCGTCGCTCTGATACTCAACACTCGGGGGGATGAACGCTTGTTGCTTTATTGTTGATTTTACTTCCTATGCTGAATTTTAAGTTTACTTCGTTAAGTACCTTGTCATTTTGAAGTTGTTTTCAGTTGGACAAAGATGTTATGTCATTTGAGTTGAAAATTGTGATTTTGCTGCTTAAGTAATAAAGTTGTTTCGTTTTAAAGACTAAAATTATTTATATCTGTTCATCCGATGATTTAAGTGTTATGTATCTTTTTTATCTACGATTAAATATCGTTGTACTAAGTTTAAAGTGTAGCATCCTATTTATATGTCGAAATTTTATAACTCTGATTTTATTAGTATTCGCTGAGTAGAAATGGGGTGTTACATTAGTGGTATCAGAGCAAGTCGGTATGTCTGGCCTAGTTTTAAATAATAGAGTAGTGTGATAATTGAATACTATTGATGTGTTGTTTCTTAGTATGTGTGTGCGACACACTGTCGATACTTGTTTGCTTTTTCAATCGATTGTATGCAGGAGTTGGTTTGAAGATAAGTGGGGGAGAAGCTTTGTTTCTCGGATATGTTTCGGTTGTAAGATGTTAGTTTATTATGCTGTTGATGGCGACAGTACAAGTATTGTTGAAGTTTTGTTGTTTCCCGAATCCGAAGGTGACATGGATTAAAGATTTTGTTTGTTAATCAAGTTAGAGCGTCTTGAGGGAGGATAATCAAACACTGTTGGTGTTTAATTCTCGAAGGATGAGGAGCAATGTAATGGTTGTTGATATAGGAGTAGAGTGTAAATCCCTGATGTTACTAAAGGTGATTGTTAAGTAACAAGGATAATTTTTAGAAGATGGAATTTAGAAAGTTACGATGTTTCAGCGCTACTGGTGGACTGTGAAATTTTCAGTTTGGGTAGCCCTTGCATAAATTGTCGATGTTTGAATGATGATAGAGTGACATATTATTGTAGACCTTGTCGTGGGATCCTTGTGAGTGATTGTAAAAGTTGTTGAAGTTGTTAGAATGTTTTGAGTCGTGAGTCGGAGTCGGAAATGCGAGGAGATGAGTATGATTTCAATAATGGTGAGTGTTGGTACTGGTATAAATAAATTTTGTTTTGATGTTATTGTAAGGTGTGTAATAGTATGTCGCTGCATGATGTCGATGTTCACGTTTTCATATAACTTCAGAAATTCATATCTTGTGTTCTGAGTATCAAATTGATGTCCCGTTTGAACCTGTGAGGAGATAGAAATATAGTATATCCTATGAAAGTGTTTTCGAATACGGTAGATGCATTCCTATATGGAGGGACTTTGAAGTCGAGTACAGAATTAGAGGCTTTTTAGGCATAAATAGTTATTATCGCGGTTGTTCGATATGAGGTCAAGCGTAGTATATTGTTGGTGAATAAGTTGAGAAATGAGATGTTCAACATTAAAAAGGATTTGAAAATATTGGAGAAGCGCATAGAGATGTAGCTTATGATGATTAACAATGATTATAATGAAGATTTCCTTTTAAAGGAAGATTCTTTTTAGAGGAATTAGAGTCGTGTTTATGATGCCAATGTAGTGGCGTGTGTAAAAGAAGAATTGGAGTGGTTCTATCACCAAAACGGTGTGGAACGACATTGTTGAGATTAAAAATTAGAATGAGACGATGTGTAATGTACTGGTATAGTAGTAATTCTTGAGTTGGAGAATACTTAACCTTCGTGTGAGGATAAGTGAGTGTAATATGGACCGTGTAATATGTTGAACGTTGGTGTCTCATCAACAAGATCGAATGAGAGGGAAATTATGGGAGTATTTGTAAACCTCATTGGATTTTATTGGATTATGGTGCTTTAGGTGACTTGAGTACGTGTTCTAAAGGAATACTATTATAGTTTGATAATGATAGTTTATACTCCATTATGGTTATCAGCTATCTATTGACAAATTGGGGAATTGATCACCCTTAATCTCTTGTTGATAGTAGACGAAATCGTGTTGGGTGGTAAAGATTTGTCTTATTGTCTTAATGGTGTGCGAAGTGATTTATTTTATATCGTGAGATAGTCGTTCATCAGTTGTTTGAATTTAAGAGGAGTAGCTAGGAAAGAGTTGAGGCGTATTGAACAATTCGGAGTAGCGGGTTTATATGCGAGCTAATGTCGCAAAGTGAAAGATTGAAAATATCAAGTGAACAACGATTTTATGGTGGATGTTAAAGAAAGTCTGAAAACTAGATAGAAACTTGTAAATCATATATTTGACGGAAATCTTAATGAGAACAGTGACGTAAGATGGATGATCAGAGTTGCGCAACTGAAGCGTGATGTGGCGCAGTTGCTATGCTTGTACGACTCGTCAGAAGTGAAGGACTAAATATCAGAAGCCTATGGTAATGATATGTCTTGATCTACATGTTTGATTTGGTGGATTATTGATGTAGGGATGATGTTCCAGGATATTGTGTTTTCTCATAAATATTTGCTGATTTTATAAGGATATTAATGTTGTTGTTGGTTGATGGTGAGTTTTGTGTATATTTGTTGAGTTATATTGTTAAGTTGACATTATAATGATTTTATTCCCATTGTCGTAATGTTGTTGTTGGTTACCATAAATGATGAATAATACCCCATAATATGACGAAGTTGATTATGTTGGCTATGTTGATGTCACTATAAGGGTGATATGATGATATGAATATGATTGTTGATATTTTTTTTATAATTGACACACACACACACACACACACATACACACACACACACACACACACACACACACACACACACAGATATATATATATATATATATATATATATATATATATATATATATATATATATATATATATATATATATATATATATATATATATATATATATATATATATATATATATATATATATATATATATATATATATATATATATATATATATATATGGGAATGAAATTGTGTATGTGTTTTGGTGTTGAAAATATTGTTAAGATGTTAATGTGATGTTGTATATCCAAGTATAAGTGTGTTATGGTTGTTACTACTTTAAATGTTGATATGTCAAAATATTGTTGAAGTGGTTGATAAGTTATTAACAATTATGTCACGAAGGTGTTGAATGATTAATATGTATGTATTTGATTTAAATCGTATTAAGTTATTGTTATGTCAAGAAAGTAGTGGTCGAAGTGTTTCCAGGCGCGACTTGGGAATCAGAGAATGAGATGCAAAATCCACGTTAAGAGTGGTAGTATTGAGTAGATTTTTGAGGACGAAAATATTCTAAGTGCGGGAGAGTTGTAACGTCCGTTAATTTAATTAATTATTTAATTAAATTATTTTCAAATTCTTTGTTTATATGTTGTGTTGTGTCGGTATAAGTTGCGGTGTTGTTATTAGTCAGTTAAATTAAGTTGATTAATAATATTAGTAATAATATTAGAATTGTAGAATATTAATAATATTAAGATGATATAAAAATAATTATGGTTGGTATGGTTGGTCCTATTTTAAGGGTTAGAAGTAGTAATAGGAGAGGTGTGTAAGTTGACCCCATTGAAATAATAATATTATTATTAGGTTTAGTTATAATAATAAGAAATTAGGTTAATTAGAAAGAGTAAGAAAGTATGATGCAGTAACGTAGAAAGTGGCAGAGAAGAGGAACAAGGAAAAGATGCAAAGCTAGGTTCGATTAGATGATTGTAGAGTGGCCTTAAATCTGAGGTAATGGTGGTGTTCTAACTCTATAATGGGAATCATGATGAATATTATGTAGGAATTGGGTTGGTGTAATGTTGTTGTGCGTATATTGTTGTTTCTATTTCTGAAATTGGTTGTTATAATTTTGTTGATGTTCCTGAATTATTCGCAGAATTAACTATTTGTTGTTGGAAATCATAGTATTATTGATATAGTTGTTATGTTGCTATGTCGATGTAATATCGCGTTGTATCATGTTTTTTGTGAAATATTGTTAATCGAAGGAAGATTTGGAGAATTATGTGTTTGGATCAGTAAGCCTGTGAATAAACTGCGTGAGAAACACTCTGTGTCGAGGGGCACACGAGCATGCCGACTGGCATGGTTTGGAGAGGAGTGTGTCGAGCGGCATAACTCCATGATGAGTGGCACGACCTTTTGGATTTGTGTCGAGGGGAACCCTAGGTGTGACAAGGGACATGTGCCTAAAACTCTGTTTTCCAGTGGTTCTGTCTGTTCATGGACCTATTACTTTATTAGTTCTAAATATTAGCATATAGTAAATGTGTAATAGCAATAAGTTTAATTAAGTAGCAGAGTTAACGATAATAAGTAACAGAATCAGTAAATAATAGCAGAGACTATTTTTTTACCAAAGTAAACAAATTATAGATTAGTATATATAGAAGGTAGGATTAATAGATGACAGAGTCAAAATGCTTAGCAAAGACAATTATTAAGTTGTTGTGATGATGTTGTTGTTAATTGCGAAGTTACAGATAGTGGTGAACTTTGTTGTGTTGCATGTATTAATTGGCTAAAACCAAGTTATAGGCTATTAACAGTAAAACACTAGCAGAGATAATTCATAGTAGTAAGATGTAATTATAGGAACCTTATCGGAAAACTATTAACAGTATAATCGCATAGTACATGTAACAGGAATAAGTTGACAGTAGGAGTTAATTGTGAAATAGTAATAGAAAGCTATTAGCAATAAAACAACAGTAGAGAATTAATTAGTAGCACTAGCAGTAGTAGAAGTTGTTGATAACAATACTAGCTTATATAATAATTGCAGTAGGTTAATATTAGAGGAACCATCGCAGAACGTCTAATAGTCGAATATAGACATATAGCTAAATAATTATATAGTGTTATTGCAATGGGTTTCAATTGTATTTGTAAATTTTACTATGTTGTTGTAATGTCAATATTGTTGACGATGTGAAGTTACAGGATATACCGATGTTGTTGAAATGCCTCTAGTTCTTGGCAGCTAAGTTGTAGGCTTATGGCCAAAGTTGAATTATGTTGAGTTGATATTGAATTGTTCTTGATGTTATAGGCTTATAGCCAACTTTGATTTATGTTGAGTTGTTCTTTGTTGTTGTTGCTACATTCATGTTGTGTCGCATACATCGCATATCAAGTTGGAGCTGAAGCTCATCAAGTTGGCCTGGATTGGAAAAATATTAAGTAGAAGGCTTATGCCTTGTTGATGCCTCTATTAATTGGCAGATTATTAAGTTGGGAGTTTTTCTGTTGGTACCACATGCATGTGCATAAAAATCAAGTCGCATTTCATGTTGCATTCTAAGTTTTTGTATGGAGGAATTAGTTGTTGAATGTTTTTAAATAAATGTGATGTGGTGATTGTTATATAAACTGATTCTCACATATTATTTATCATACATTCTATTATATTGTTTGATATCTCACCCCTTATGTTTGAATGTTACCCCTATATTGGTAACGTGCAGGTAATCCAGAATGAAGGTTGTTTACCTTCATCACTTCGAGTCAGTGTCGTCGCTCTAATACGTAACACTCGGGGGGATGAATGCTTGTTGCTTTATTGTTTATTTTACTTCAGTTGCTGAGTTTTAAGTTGACTTCGTTAAGTACCTTGTAGTTTTGAAGTTGTTTTCATTTGGACAAAGATGTTATGTCATTTGAGTTGAAAAGTATGATTTCGCTGCTTAAGTAATAAAGTTGTTTCGTTTTAAAGACTAAAATTGTTGTTATCTATTCATCCGATGATTTAAGTGTTATGTATCTATTTATATGCGATTAAATGTTGTTATACTAAGTTGAAAGTGTAGCATCCTATTTATATGTCGAAATTTTATAACTCTGATTTTATTAGTATTCGCCGGGTAGAAATGGGTAGTTACATGTGGTGTCCTACTACGTTTAATCGTTCTAAATACACCTTCAAATAATCGTCGTTTGATAACCCGTAATATTTTATTATTTTAGATTGACTATAAAAATCACATTTTTCTATTTTATTAATTGTTAATTATGGAATTAATCATAATTACTAAAATTGATATAATTTGTTTATTGATCTAACATAGTCAAGCATTCCAAATATAAAAATCAACCAACATATAAAAATAGATTTGGAATTTTACTCATGTGAATGTTAAGTTTAATCATGTCATCAATGGTGTACTTTTTTCTAAAAAATTTATAAATTTTAATAACGGTGTACAAAGTAGGCCCTATAGATTGAGTAAACCTGGCCACATTCAAAAGAAACTCAGTTTACAAGATTCTGCTCAATCTATGGTGTATGAAAAACATGTTTTAAAATTAAAGTCTTTCCCAATGTAAAATGGAGTTTTACACCTCTAGTTCCCACAACATTAGTGGCGTGGGCATCTCAAAACAATGCTTTCTTATTCTCAACAATCGAGTATGTTTTGAACAAAGAATGATCATAAAGACATGACAGAAGACACCTGTGTATATCCTTTATATATCTGATCCACCAACAAGGTTGGTTTCAATTATCGTAGCAATGATTTTATTTTCATCAGTTAATTTAGCTTGTGAAGCAACATTTGTCTTATTCCTACACTTTTATGTCACATAAGTTGGTTTTTCCATAACTACATCAAATGATTTGTGAGATCCCAAGTTCGTTCCTTTAATGAGATGGTTGTTGTCTTAGAACTTAACCCATTGGAGGGTGGCAATTCCTGTTTAAATTAGTATTATTGGTTCTACTCATATATCGATTTTGATTCTTGTGTTTTTTGTAGGTTAGCTTCAAAGCAGCATGCATGGATTTCTTTTTGTTGTTTGAAAAACTTAGGACTTCTACTTGCTTATATTTTTTCGAAATTCCTCTTCAATACTGAGGCGGGTTATCAAGCTCTTTAAGTGAAATTCTTTAGTCTCATGTCTTAGAAAATTCTTCCAAGAGGGGCAGTTTTTCAATAATAATGACTACTTGAAAATTTTCATCTAAAGTTATACCTTCATTGATGATTTTGTGTGTTATCTTCTGGATTTCGTGATTTTGAGACTCCCTGAATTTTTCATTAGTAATCTTCTACTTGAGGCAGCATCTCACAACTGTTTTTTCACCAGCTCACTAAGTATCACACTTTTATTAAAGCTTCCAAGATGTCTTTGGTAGAGTTATATACATTTTAATATCATATAAATTATTATTTAGATCATTCATAATTTATCTTTCAATTGATAGTCATTCTCAAGCCATATAAGCTCTTCTTTATATATTTTTTATATCATTTTTCGCCAATATCAATTATTTAGTTCATGATTGACACGTCCTTAGTCAAAACAATGACAGCCTTTCTTATAGTTAATAAAAAGAGAATCTTTTTTAGTTAGTTTTTGAAGTGACTTTCCTCACACTTAAATGGCTGATGAAGTCGAAAATAATTGAACTATTATCAATAATTTTGTCTATAAACATAGAAAAAATAGGCATCTTAAAATATTGATGGTTTTAAATTTCTAAAACATAATGAAAATCAAATTTTGACACTAAAGATATTACGAGCTAAGTTATGTATTAGGTCTCTCTCTTCAAGACAATTCACAACACTCTCTAAATTTGTGAAAGCCTATTATCAACAACAAAGTTCCCAAGATAAAATAGCTCAGTAAAATTGTGTGGTGTCCTACTACGCTGAATTGTTCTAGAATACACCTTCAAATAATGGTCGTTTGACAACCCTTAATATTTTGTTATTTTAGATTGAATACAAAAATCACATTTTTCTATTTTATTAATTGTTAATTATGGAATTAATCATAATTACTAAAATTGATATAATTTGTTTATTGACCTAACATAGTCTAGCCTTCCAAATATTAAAATCAACCAACATATATAAATATACTTTGAATTTTACTCATATGAACATTAAGTTTAATCATGTCGTCAATGGTGTACTTTTTTCTAATAAAATTACAATTTTTAACAATTGTGTACAAAGTGGGCCCTGTAGACTAAGTAAACCTGACCATATTCAAAAGAAACCCAATTTACAAGGTTCTTATTAATCTCTGGAGTATGAAAAACATTTTTGAAAATCAAAGTCTTTCCCAATGTGAAATTGAGTTTTACGTCTCTAGTTCCGACAATATTAGTGGTGTGGGCATCTCAGAACAATGCTTTCTTATTGTAATACGGTGGGGAAACTGACTTTTTTAGTGTTATCGTAAATGTGCGGTTAGCAAGAGTCGCCACTGACTTTTCTTTTATCCAATATTTAGTAAAGGTGAAAACAACAGGAAAGACCTTAGAAAGATTTTGAGTTCGGGGGGTAAATTATGTAAAGGAAAGATGTTAGCACCCTTTACATCCATAGTTATCTATGGGCTCTTAATTTCTTAGCTCGCTTTCTTTTTTAGTGTGAATTGTTTGAAAATATTTTGAAATGCCAATGTAAGGCAAACTTTGTAAAAATTTTTGCATCAGTTATCAAGAATGTATACAAAGTGTTCGTAAAACATTTATTGTTTTGAAAGTGTGATGTGAGAAAATGTTTTGTTTGTGAGCAAGCATTCAAGAGTCCTATCCACCAGGTTTTTATCTTTCCTACTCTTTTCCTTTTCCTTTGGAGATAATATTATCCATACCATTAGTTGGTAGGTAATCTTATCTATTGGATGTGAAGGGACAGGCGTACAGTCACCGTATGGTCATAGAAGGCAACATGTAAGGACACTTTAGCAATTCGAAGGGACTATCATCATATTATTCGTAGGGTCACCGAGGGACTAGATCATCCTTTTGTAGGTAACTCGAGGGACATCGAGGAACTATGATCTTTTGTATTGTAAGGACTATGATGATTGTATCGAGGGACTTTTGCTAAAGCATTCTTACTTTTGAGGGACATGACCAATATTCATAAGGAAACAAGATAGGTTACCCTAAAGGTGCAAGTGTAGTTGTGTGTTAATTCAGTTATTTAGTCTTGAGAATTAGGTTTTCTATGTCCAATTGTTAGTCTTTCCATGCAAACCCTAATTACTAACAGTTAAAAATATAATGTGCGGAATGTAGTGTGGAAATTAAATCTAAACTATTACATCCTGTGAGAGGTTACATAATAGGAAAAAATGCGAAAAGATAAATCTAAGTTATTACATCAGTAGTTATAACCTATAGAATTGTCTCAGAATTTAAATAACGATAAGAAATAAGAAAAGATGTTAGAAAAAAATGTTTTAATGCTTTTTTGTATTTTTAGAAAATGATCTAGGGTTATGGATGATAATTAAAGCCTAGTATCTAATTAATTAAGTCAATTAAAAAAACCTAAAACCCTAATTAGAAACCCTAATGTCTAATTAATTAAGAATAATTATTTAGCTAAAATCCTAAAACTAATTAATTTTATTTAAAACCTAAGGTCTAGTTTGGTTAAGGGTTAATGTTTAATGATTTAATTCTAATTAGTTAAAAATAATAAGTTAAATGGAGTGAAAAACCAAGGTAAAAATGTGAAAAACCAAAATGTTTGGGGTGGGACTTGAACCCATGCCCTTGAAGTCACCAGTGAGCATTCTTTCCACTAGGCTAGCATTGCGTTTGTGTAGTTGAATGGCTAGCGCTCAACATATTTGTACCTGTAACGTTAGTTTGGAAAATAAAAAAGCAAATTGCCAAAACGTGGACTTGAACCCAAGTTCATTCGCTTACCACGAGTCTCCCTTACCACTACACCAACATTTGTTTCACATTCATATCACTACCATCAATAAATAAATAATGAAATTAATTCATAAACTAAATAAAACAAACACGCGCGCTTGGTGTGGGGCTTTAGAATTTAAATCAACCAATGAATGATGGGGGATTGGCCATGCAGCTTCTGACCACCATCTAGAGAAGTCAACCACCATCCGCGGTGGTCAGCGTCATCTTCTCCAGTGAGGATATTTTGACATCCTGCTATAATCAATCAAAAATGAAAACCAATAACCTAGACATAGTATTTGGCATGCTACGAATCCAATATCACTATTATTTTTGTCTTAAAGTGCCTGCAGCTTGGGTTTCGAAGCTTTGAGAGCTTCGAACCCTAACAATGGTGAATGGTTGTTCCTGCATGAAAGCTTGCGAACAATGATTTTAAACAGGTCCAAACATTATTGTAAACATGTATATATGCATAGAATCAATCAATAATGCATGAATTATGAGTTTGAGTTTAAGGAAGTTCAACAAACGAGTGATACTTAGTTGTGATGATCTGGGATACTACGAGCTTCAGGGATGATTGGAATGAGTTCCTAGAGTCTTCGGGAAGCTTGGTTGATGCTTGGAATGGACTAAAAATCGTGGAAGAGAAGGGTTTGACCGTGCCATAGCTTCTTGAAATTTTTTGGAATTTTAGGGTTCTTCTTGAGAGGTAGCATGTGTGTCCTTTTTCATCTGAAGTTGTTGTGTATTTATAGGAGAATGTTTAGGTCAACATTTGTGAGATGAATCTTTGTATTTCATGGTGAAGAGATTTTATTTTAACATAAAAAACTTCTATTTTAGGCCAAATCAAATATTCATGATCCCACACGGTTTCTCCAACATAATTATGTGATTTTGGGCTTATGATTTGATTCAAAAATAGATCCACACCCCTTGTATCATTTATTTGGTATTTTATTTGATTTATTTTTTTTTTAATTGAATAAAATCAAAATAAAAAGAAATAAAAATTACAAAAACACATGAATAGATTTAGGAGTCTCTTATAAGGTCATGATCATGTTTAGACCTTAAAAGATAGGTCCACTAACCCAAAAATTCAAGTTTGCTCAGTTTGAACTTCATGCATTTTCTCAAAATTACTCAACTCGTGCAACTCATAACTTTCTCAATTCTTGTCATATGAAGGTGATATTGGACTTTTTGGAAACCTCTAGGTGTTTTCTCCTACTACTTTTATTTTGATTACTTTTTCATTTGAAGTCTTTAACTTGATGTAAATTTCCTTCACAAAAAGTCTCTTTTTGTTGACTTTCAAAATCACATGTAAAGTTTTGGCACATATCTCTCAAATGAGGCACTTTTGTCCTTGAGCTTAAAAAGACAAAGTTGTATAGAATTGAATTTCCTTCATTATAGGCTTTGGTTGAGAAATTTCAGATGAAGTATGTGAAATTTGTGCTTGGTCAAAGTTCAGTTGACTTCTCCTTAAGAAAACCCTAACTTAGTAAATTTTGACTTTTGATGAATCTTGGGTTTTCTTGATGAATCATGATCAACCCTTGATCAAATGATGAATGTGACTTCAAATTATTGATGTTGACCAAAAATCTTGAAGTTTGACTATAGATTGATCAATGTTGACTTTTTAGCCAATACAACTGATTTTTCACTCATATGAGCAATTGACTGAGCAAACTTGTGAAGCAAGGCCTGAAACCTGACATGAGTATTCTTTGAAGCATATGAGGAGCTATGAAACCCACTTGAGGCATTAGAAGCTCAATTTCCTTTGAGAAAAACAAAACCCTAGTTGTAGGTGAAATTCTTAGGAGGAGGACTTGTCTGATTAATCCTTGAGAAGTCTTGAGAATTGAAACTTCTATTAGCCTGAGGGAGTGTCTTGAATTAATTTGTCTTGGAAATGGGAGGGGAAATTTTGGGGTACAACAGCTGCCCCTGTTTAATCTTCTTAAACATGAGAAGTTAGATTGGCATGTACGCCATTTGTGATCTGAAGGTGGAAGAGGATTGAACACTTAAGTGCCCAGGAATTTGCACTCACCTGTGCACGAAGTAACAATGTTGGTTGATTGCATTGCTTGAATGGACTTAAAGATGCCATTCAGAGAGGTGGCATAGTGTAGAGACGGGCTTATAGATGCAATCTAAAGTGTCTATTGATAGGAGTATCAGAATGGGTCTACGTTCGATGGTATCTGAGGAGTATACTAGAATGAGTCTGTGTCCGACTATATCTAGCAGATGTGTTGGGGAGTATCAGAATGAATCTTATGTGTTGATTGTATCTGAATAATGTTCTAGAATGAGTATATGTCTTGACTGTATCTATAAGAGGATTAGAATGAGTCTTCACCCGACTGTATTTGAGATTTGTATTAGAATGAGTCTATGTCTGACTGTATCTAAAAGATGTACTGGAATGAGTATTAGAATGAATCTATATTTCGACCGTATATGAACTGTATCTAGAAGATGTACTGGAATGAGTCGTCGACTAATTGTATATGAAGGATGATAAGCTATTGACAATATTTATCTGTTTGTGATCTAACCTGAAAAACAAAGTTAGTTTTATGCAATGTCATGATGAATGTAATGTATTGCGTAATGATGATTTCAAAATACATGAGAATGTGTTTTGTATGCATATGTTATGATATTTTGTATAGATGCAAGATGTCGCTGATGACAGAGGTAGCTTTGTATAGCAATGTTTAGTTGGGGAAAATAAATCCCTGACTGCTGTTGGGGGTGAAGAATATGAATCTTCAATTTCTGTTGGGAATGATTTTGCTGGGGTATCTGCTTAGGGATAAAAGTATTCCAAGAAAGTCAGCAGTCCATCATTATTTTACTGGGGAATATGATTTTTATATACACTGGCTGGGGATAAAAGAGATGGATAATTCTCCGATGCATTATTTGACCAGGTTTCAGATACGAGTGTCGACTCTTCTGGGGATAGCCATCTTGAATAAACCTTGCTAGAGAATTAAACTCTGTTGGAGAATTAAATTTCTGTAAATTGCGTTAAGGGAATAAAACTCTGATGGGGAAATAAACTCCATAGACCGCACTAAGGAAGTTTCTGCAAGATGCTGGGGAAATGATCACACTCATGTATGTTAGGCAATCTACTGGGGAAAATGATCATGTCAAGCTATCCATTAGGGATATAGAGATGAATTGTTGGAGAATGCCCCAATTTCCGCTCGAGGGCATATTAGACCTGCTGGGAAGTGTACCTTTATTGGGGGTAACTTCATGAGGATTGCTTTGTGGGGATTTGAGAATAGATGAAACTTTATCCCAACTCGTAAGGTCTTTAGCAATTGGTATTCCTATTTTTATGCAAATATTTGTAACCAATAATCATGTTCAAATGCATATGTTCATTCAAAGTAATCATTGGACGTATTTGCAAACAAAATAGGGGAAGTAAAACAATTTTGAAATTTGAAAAGGACTTGTATTGATTTAGAAAGTTTGCCTATAAACAGGCGGTTTTATACAAAGAGACAGACATCCTAGTAAGAGGAAATCGTCGTAATATCTGAAAAGTACAAACTGGAAAACAAAGAAAAGTATCTATGTGGAAATGGTCTTATGATACGGTGGCAGAACCGACTGTTAATACTGGTTTGCGTTTTTTGTTCGCAAATGTGCGGTAAGCAAGAGTCGCCATTGTCTTTTCTTTTATCCAACAAAGGAAAAAATGAAAAGAACAGAAAAAGACCTTTTCGAGAATTTTCTGAGTAAGGGGGGTAGATTATGGAAAGGGAAGGTGTTAGCACCCTTTCCATCCGTGGTTTTCCACAGGCTCTTAGAGGTTTTCTCATTTTTAAAGATGCTTTTGTGCTTTGTGTTTGAAAATGTTTTGAAAATGCCTTAGTACGGCGAACTTTGTAATGTTTCTCGGGATAGTAGAGAACATATACAAAGTGTTTTGAAATTGTTTTTGAAAAGTAGTTTTCTGTGTAAGTGCAAAATGTTTGAGCAAACTTCTAACAACTATCTACTTTATTACTCGAAAAGGATCATTCTTTTCCTCTTTTAGTTTAGACAATGTTATCCTACTATTAGTGAGTAGGTAGCCTTATCGTTGGATGTTTTAGGGATAATCAAAGGGAGGTTTTACAGTCATAAAGGCAACATATAGAGAGGCTTTAGCAATTTCATTTAAGGGACGAGATCATTTACCGAAAGGAAACACCGTAGGATCAACGAGGGACTATGATCTTTTTGATTTTTGCGGGTCTTTGCTAAAGCGTCCCCGTTCTCGAGGGACATGACTTCTTTATTTTCCGAAAGGCAACTGAAGTGGGCGTATCTTAGAGGTGCTTGTGTGCAAGTGTGTTCAATTCAGTTATTTTATCTTTAAACATTTAGGTGTTCTACCATTTGTTGTCATATCTTGTCATGCAATCCTAGTTAGCATACATCTAAGCAGTTAATGTATATACGGGAATTTAAAGTGCGAGAATTATAAATCCTACACTATTACAAGGCTTCAGGGAGGGGATTTACATTATAAATGGATAAAGGGGATAAAGAAGTAAATATCCTAATTTTTATCTATTACACCCGGTGAACAGATACAATAAATAGTAAAAATACAGAATTAAATAAACGCGCATGAAATAGAAAAGACGTCTAAAAGAATCCTAAAGAAAAGAAATCTTTTTGTTATTTTTGGTATAAAAGAAAATAAAGCCTAAGTCTATTTAATTTTAATTTTAAAAAAATGTTAAAATAATTAATTAATTAATTTACAAAATTAATTTAATGTAAAAAGTTAAGCCTAATGTTTTTTTAGTGATTTTTTATTTTAATATTAAAATAAAAAGAAGTCAATAGAGAAATGAACAAAAAAAGTAAAAATACAAATGGAGGCACCCTTCGATTGCAGGGAAAGGTGGGGGTTTCGATTAGGAGAATGTTGAATTTCTATTTGGAGATAGATGGAGTTTTTGATCCAGGAGGGATGGGTGTCCTTCGACCCAGGGACAGATGATTGTCTTTCGATCCAGGGGTGGATGCTATGAGGACAGTGAATCTGTAAAAGTATGCTAGCAAAAACAAAAAGCACGACCTGGGTGCTAAGTCCAGGCCCTTCGATCCTGTGCGTTGTGGCCTTATTTATACTGGATCTGCAACAGGTGTTAGAAGCAAAAGAAAACCAATACGGTCCTGGGTACCACACCCAGACCCTTCAATCATGAATGAACAATCGAATGACTATGATATGCAAAGAAGGTATAGAATTTGATTCCTTACATTTCCCTTACCAGCAGTGGTGTATGAGTTTATAGTGATAGGTGTGGATTCGAATATGGTATTCTTTTGTAATGGGGATGCCTGCAAAAAATGTACTTCGATTGGGAGCACTCTGTGAGTTTTGAGTTTTGAGTTTTTTGATGTACTTTTGGAGGCAGCGTGTGTGTGTGCAGTATCCCCTCCTGTCCTCTCTTTCGTCTCCCCTGGTAATGTGTTCTTGGCCTCATATTTATAAAAGGGTGTTGGCATATAGTAAAGGTAAGAGACAGCCACTTAAACATGCCCTTAAACCCACGAGACAAGAATCAGACAAATTAAAAGCATTCCTTTTTTGAAACATTCACGTCTCTTTGGAAATCTTGGATGAACCTGGACACTTGACTCCTTCGAACAACCTCCAGCATTTCTCTTCGATTGGCCTATGAGTTGCCTCCTTTGAATGGACTTCTCATACACCCTTCAAATGGGTCATTGAACGCTTCTTCGGATGTACTTCTTATACACCTTTCGGATGAGTCATCTGAACACTTCTTCGAATGGACCTCTTATACACCCTTCGAATGATTCATTTGAACGCTTATTCGTATGGACCTCTTATACAACCTTAAAATGAGTCATTTGAATGCTTCTTCGAATAGACCTCTTATACACCCTTCGAATGAGTCATCTGAATGCTTCTTCGAATGGACCTCTTATACACCCTTCGAATGAGTCATCTGAACACTTCTTCGAATGGACCTCTTATACACCCTTCGAATGAGTCTTGTTACTTCCTTCGAATGAAGGACCTTTTGGAATGCCAATCGAAGGGCGCTATGTAGATGCCAATTGAAAGGAATTTGGGAGATGCCAATCGAAAGGCATTATTACCATGCCAATCGAAAGGTACCATGTAGATGCCAATCGAAAGACACTGTTACCATGCCAATCGAAAGGTACTTATTAAAATGCCAATTGAAAGGCCTTGTTAACAGGCCAATCGAAGGATCTTGTTGACCACTCGAAAAATTTATTCTGCTCTCTTCGATTTCTTTCAGTTGAGACCAATCTAAGTGACGTTAAAATTCCAGTCGAAGACGCCTTTGTTTAGATGCCAATCAAATGTCATTGTGTTGACATGCCTTTGAAGTACACCCCATCGAAGGACACTTTCACCAACTTCAAAATTTGTTATTTTTCTTCAAGCAAGTGTTTGTAGCCACCCATGTAAGAGAAGATCTTGTAAAAAAATGAGAGGGCAATTTTTGGGGTACAACAGCTGCCCTTGTTCAATCTTCTTAAACCCTAAGATGTAGATTGGCATGTCAGCCTTTCGAGATCTGAGGGTGGAAGATGATTGAACACTAGAGTTCCCAGAAATTTGCACTCGTCTGAAGTGATACTGTTGGTGAATAATATCGGGAATGGGCTTACAGATGCCATTTGGAAAAGATGACAGAAGACCGTCGGAGATGGGCTTAAAGATTCCATCCACAAAACATGATAGGGTGTTGTCAGAGATGGGCTTAAAGATGCCATCCAGAATACTATTGATTTCATGAAATATCCCTTTGTGGGAATTCCTGCTCTTGCTGTTAGAGATAACTCCCCTAAGGAATGTTGGTCTATGTTCTTGGAACATAGAGTTTTAGGTGCTTCAGTTGTCTGTTACTCTACTTGGGAGTCATCTCTTGACTGAAGAGACGAAAGTGGACTACTATCTGGTCAGGATCTAGACTTGACAGTGACTTACTGGGGAAATGAGATTAAACTGTTAAGAAACCAGCAACGAATCCATGGTCGATTCGCACTAAACCAGCGGAGATCTTGAATTAACTTTGACTGGGTAAGAATCAGAAAAATATTAGGATCTATTTAACTGAACCAGTGAAGGTCTACCGGAAAAGAATCAGTAACAAATCAATGGTCAATTCGCACTGAACCAGCAGAGGTCTTGAATTAGCTTTGACTAGATAAGAATCAGAAAAATCTTAGGATCGATTTAACTGAACCAGTAAAGGTCTACCGGAAAAGAATCAGTAACAAATCAATGGTTGACTCAAACTGAACCAGCAGAGGTCTTGGATTAACTTTGACTGGATAAGAATCAGAAAAATCTTAGGATTGATTTAACTGAACCAGACGAAAGTCTTGGAATATCTCCAACTGGAATAAGAATCAGGGAGATCTTAGTGTCGATCTGACTGAACCAAAGAAGGTCTTGGATTAACTTTGACTGGATAAGAATCAGAAAAATCTTAGGATCGATTTAACTGAACCAGACGAAAATCTTGGAATATCTTCAACTAGAATAAGAATCATGGAGATCTTAGTGTCGATCTGACTGAACCAGATAAGGTCTTGGATTAACTTTGATTGGATAAGAATCAGGAAGATCTTAGTGTCGATCTGATTGAACCATACGAAAGTCTTGGAATATCTTCAACTAGAATAAGAATCAGAGAGATCTTAGTGTCGATCTGACTGAACCAGAGAAGGTCTTGGATTAACTTTAATTGGATAAGAATTAGGGAGATCTTAGTGTCGATCTGAATGAACTAGAGAAGGTCTTGTGAGGCATCTTTCTAAGGAAACTGCTGAAACAACCCTTCATTAGACGTAGTTTTTGAGAGGACTACCAGGTCATATAAGTAGTCAACGGTGTTTGTTGATTTGATCTTTCCTGAAAAAAGGTAAAGAGTTAGTCACATGCAGTGTCATAATATATGAAATGCATTATGATGATGTTCTCAAAATAAATGAGATTAGGATGTATGTGATGTGTATGCTCATGCCATGATGTATGAATATGGGATATTATTGCGATGTTTCCCAGTCTAGGAAAATAAATCCTGGACTACTGTTAGAGAGTATTTGGAGGATGAATCCTTCATTTCTGTTGGGGAAGTGTGAACGTATATGATTTGTCGGGGATTTCCTCTTTCTGCTTGAGGATATTTTGCTGAGGATTGATTCTGCTTGAGAATTGATTATGCTCGAGAATAACACTGTGGAGAGAGATGCTTGTTGGAAGATTTTGCCGATGTAGAGAAATAAACTCTGTTGGGGAACAAACTTCTGCAGTCTGAGAAATAAACTCTACCTGGAAGGAGGTTTTATAACTGTTTGAAATTATAAAGCTCGGTTGGGGAACACATATTTCAGCTCTCTGCTGGAGGAAGATTATTGGAGAAGATAATTCTTGCTTGGGGATGAAGGAGATCAAAATTCTGGTTGTTTCTGCTCTGTGGGGAACATAGATGTCACGGACGTATGCAGAGAATATGGCAATGACTTCGCATCACGGACGTATGCAGAGGATATGGCAATGACTTCGCATCAGGACGTTTCTTCCCATGTGCCTGCTGGAGATATTATGGATGGATCTATGTCGTGATTGTACTTGAACATGTATTGAATGAGTGCCAGAATGACATCCGTCTATGGATCGTATATGAGCCGTACTTGAAGCATGTGTTGAATGAGTGTCAGAATGACATCTGTCTTCGGATCGTATCTACATTGTACTTGAAGCATGTGTTGAATGAGCATTAGAATGACATCCGTCTTTGGATCGTATCTACATTGTACTTGAAGCATGTGTTGAATGAGTGTCGGAATGGCATCCGTCTTTGGATCGTATCTGCACTGTACTTGAAGCATGTGTTGAATGAGTGTCAGAATGACATTCGTCTTTGGATCGTACCTAAACTATTTCTAGATGAGAATATGGAGTAAGTATTAGGATGATATCTGTCTTTGGATCGTACCTGGACCATTTCTAGAAGATAATAAGCATCAAGATGATATCCATCTCTGGATCGTACCTAAACTGTTGCTAGAAGATAATCTGGAATAAGTATCAGGATGACATCCGTCTTTGGATCGTACTTGAACTATTTCTAGAAGATACTAAGCATTAGGATGATATCTTTCTCTGGATCGTACCTAAAATGTTTCTAGAAGATAATATGGAATAAGTATCAGGATGACATTCGTCTTTGGATCGTACCTGAACCGTTTCTAGAAGATGATTTGAATAAGTATCAGGATGATATCCGTTTCTGGATCTACCTGAATTGTTGCTAGAAGATAGTCTGGAATAAGTATCAGGAAGACATTCGTCTTTGGATCGTACATGAACCGTTTCTAGAGAGAATCTGGAGTAAGTGTCAGGATGATATTCGTCTCTAGATCGTACCTGAACTGTTTCTAGATGAGAATCTGGATGTTTCGGTTGGGAATTCTTGTTTTGTTGTTTTGATAAGATATTCGTTGAGGAACATTGATTTTGCTTGATTATACGTGATTCATTGTTGGAATTCATGTCTAATTCCCCAACTGATTCACATGGAGATCTGTCCCTGGTTGTTTGGCATTTTTGAGAGATTCCTTGAATCTTGACTTGACTACCCCAGATGACGGTAATGATTATGTCGTGCTCCTTGGATGGAAGTGTTTTTCCACTTGAGGTGAAACTTTTCATTGAGAAAGTTTTTATTCGCTTGATATTCGTCATGTGAATTTCTCTGTTGTCGAACATATAACTATATGCAAACAACGATATTCAAATAATGCAAGGTTTATGCTTGTCTTGAAGTTTTTTTAAAAATTCATTTTTTAGTAAAACAAATTTTGCAAGAGAGTGATATCAACTCAGGATTTATAGCAAGTCCTACAGGAGTCAGGATACCTTTTGTAACGGTATGCTTCTGAACTAACCTATGCCTTAGTTAGGACTTTTAAGGGTTGTAGCATGGCTTGGTTCACGGTTTAAGAAACAAAAGATAAAGGCTCAAAATTTAATTGTAACCACCCGTTCTTCGTGGTGTTCTTCAGTCCTATGCTCAGTTAATTGTGCATTTAAGTCCCGATTGAGTCTGGCATCTTGTTTTTGATGTTCTGGTGATGGTTCGAAAATTGAACGTTTGGTTGAGAAGGCTGTCATTTTTGTAACTTTCTTTCTGTTGAGGATTTGTAGCGACCTCTTTTTTTATTGGTTTTCGTTATCCCTGTCTTTTGTCTGAACTGATTCTTTTGTGATTACAGTCAGCGGGATGCCCCAGTTTTTTTCCTTAAGTCTCCTTCATAGGTTTTAACTTAATGGGCTTTTATTTTTGAAAGATAATGACTGCCTGTTCTTAATGATTATGCGGAACCATCACCGTCTTTTGATTTGGAAAGACGTCTTCGATGCCATTCATTGTGTATGAAGCGGAAGATTGCGTCTGAATGCGCGTCTGAATTGAATGAGAAACTACCCTGCCCCAGGTTATGATTAAGGGTTTTAATTTGTGTGAAAACAAAAACTCCTACTTCTTTGGCTCAAAGGGGTTGACTAGGGATTATCTTCCTTATAACTCCACTGTTTGGGATTTGAAACAACGCCTCTACATCGTCAGCAAGGTCTATTCAAAAGGACAGTGTATGGATTGTGGTATCGCTTTCATCATCCTCCCTCTAAAGGCTCAAGGATTTTGATCGAGAGTTGAATATCACGTAAAGGAATCAAGAAAACAGTTTAAATAAAATGACAATGAAATCATTCAAGACAAACATATGCGATGCATTAATGGGAAAACCAAAGTTCATCATAACAGTAATTGTTTGAACAACAAATGAAATTACAAATGAAAAATAAAAAATGAACTGGACATTCTCAATGATTTGGCCTAGGAGCAGTGATCACTTTGTGAGTCTCTAGAGGGTCGAATTCAACCTCTTTGGTGTCAATCATATCCTAAATTTTGTTCTTCAGAGCCCAGCAGCCATTTGTATCATGTCCCGAACTGTTAGAATGGTATGCACACCTTTTGTCAGGGCGGTAACTAGGAGCAGAAGTATTGGGATTTCACAGAGGATCCTTTAACGTAATCAACCCTGCTTTCAACATGTGTTGTAATGCTTGAGCTAGTGACATGTTGATTCTGGTGAACTGTCTCTTAGGCGTGACCTCTTTATGCTGGTTCCCATGTTGGTGTCGTTGCATAGGTGTAGAGTTAGAGACCAGTATTGCCCCCACAGATTGATTGTGGTTGTCGGTCTTATTACGACCCTTCTGGCCATGCACAACATTTGCTTCCCTCTTACCAGCAAATGGCTTCTTCTCAGCATTAGAAGATGTAGCCATCGGGATCTTCCCACTTTTGATACCACTTTCGATCCTTTCTCCAGTCAGAACCATTTCTGTGAACCCAGATGAGGAACTCCCAATCAGCAAATTGAAGAATGGGCTTGTCAGAGTGCCCATGAACATGTCTACCATTTCACTATCATTCTGAGGAGGTCGTACCCTTCCATCTAGATCCCTCCATTTTTGAGCATATTCCTTAAACCCTTCTCTTGAGCTCATGGACATATTCTGCAGTTGCACTTGAGTTGGTGCCAGGTTAGCGTTGTATTGGTACTGCTTATAGAAAGCAGCAACCAAGTCTTCCCAGGTGTGGATGTCAATTCCTTCTAGTTGATAGAACCAATCCAGTTGAGTGCCAGCTAAACTTTCTTGGAAGAAATGGACCCATAACTTTCGGTCAGTTGTGTGAGGCTGGATCTTTCTGACATATGACCTCAAGTGAAGCTTAGGACAGGAAACACCGTCATATTTTGCGAATATGGGGACCTTGAACTTAGGTGGGATGACCACCTCTGGAATCAAACCTAATTCTAAGAAATCTAGGTCGGACACCCTTTGAACCTCCATGGCATTGAGCCGATCCTCATGCCGTTTGTATTTATCATTAGTAGAAGGATATTGCTCCTCGGAATAGTCAGGTTCATCTTCTTCAGACGCTGGATTATTGTCTCTTTCATCTGATTCCTCGCCCTCTTCTTCTTGATTATCCCCTCCCTTTGATTAGGTTGCAAAATCTGGAGCTCGGTTAGCTGGTCTTCTTCTTCCCACACTCGAAACACGAACTTGTTTCTTTTCCCTCTTAGCCTTCTTTTTGACGATCAAATATTTCAGGTCTTCTTTCCCCTGGGCCAAAGTCAGGAACATTTTTTGGAACTGAGTGTTTTGAGCCTGAAGGTCTTTGATTGTTTGTTCAAGATCCATTTCTTTACTTCCTAAAATAAACAGCGAAGAAGATGAGAACCCTGCTTAGAAACCTGTTTATGCAATAACATGTATGATATGCGTATGCAGTGTTTTCAGGGATCTCGCGTGGTAAACAAGAAGATGTCAGCAGTTGAAATTTGTAGCTTCGAAGAACTTCATATTGTTGAAGTCCCTTCTACAAGATTCAAGCTCACCATATCAAGTGGGTCATAGCCCCTGACTCAAGTTGTCGTGTTTTGTCTTTTGACGACACTGGCCAGAGGAAAATAAATCTTCTTGCCCCTTGCTAGGCGTATGGTTCATCATAACCTGCATCACAAACCCTTGATATCCTTGAAATGGTTAAGTAAATGTTATGGCATGATGTTATGATGTGTATGCTATGTGTTAAGAAAAAGTGTAAGGTGATGTAAGCAAGTAAACCCTGCAAAGAATTTAAGTTGTTAGACAATGAAGGCAAACAAGTCACACAAGCAGCCTTAGGTTTAGGCTTGCATGGATTCCATAGGTAATTACCCTATTGAAGTTTAGTTGGCTCAACCTGTCTTAGAAATAGTAACCGGGTTCTAAGGAGTCTCAATATCACTGATCTTCCTTTATGGGTATTATTTTAGCTTAGCAATCTTTTCTTGCGACTGAAACATCCCGAAAGTCAGACATCAATGAGTGTAGTATCGAGTATCAACCAATTCCCAGCTTTACACTAAGACTGGCTATCTCACTACTTTCTAATGGCCAAGTTTGTTCAATCAAGGTTCTAAGGTTCGTTAGTGCTTCACGACACCACATGGCGGCCCCGTATTATTCTCGATTCAACACAAGGGATATCGGTACCAACCAAAGTGTCACACCAACACAGCCATCGCTTCAACCATATCGGTCTACACCGTACAGTCTCCACGATCTATTGTTGTTTATCTAAAAGTATGCCCCATATCCGGGTGTAGGATCTATAGAAACAATCCAAACATCC
Organism: Vicia faba; assembly: GCA_948472305.1. Classification (NCBI taxonomy): domain Eukaryota; kingdom Viridiplantae; phylum Streptophyta; class Magnoliopsida; order Fabales; family Fabaceae; genus Vicia; species Vicia faba. Next base: position 261,137,663 of record OX451739.1, read on the forward strand.
CTCCTAGGGTAAAGCAAAGAAAGCACAACAAAGCAGTTAAATAATGAACTAACTCTAAGGTAACCCCACTTTTTTTATGTCCCCAGCAGAGTCTCCAGTTCTGTGATATGGTGGCAGAACCGACTATTAGTACTGGTTTGCATTTTTTGTTTGCAAATGTGCGGTAAGCAAGAGTCATCGCCGTCTTTTCTTTTATCCAACAAAGGAAAGGGTGAAAAAAACAGAAAAAGACCTTTTCGAGAATTTTTTAAGTAAGGGGGGTAGATTATGGAAAGCGAAGGTGTTAGCACCCTTTCCATCCGTGGTTTTCCACGGGCTCTTAGAGGTTTGCTCATTTTTCAAGATGTTTTTGTGCTTTGTGTTTGAAAATGTTTTGAAAACGCCTTAGTACGGCGAACTTTGTAATGTTTCTCAGGATACTAGAGAACAAAAACAAAGTGTTTTGAAATTGTTTTTGAAAAGTAGTTTTTTGTGTAAGTGCAAAATGTTTGAGCAAACTTCTAACAGCTATCTACTTTATTACTCGAAAAGGGTCGTTCTTTTCCTCTTTTCCTTTAGATAATGCTATCCTACTATTAGTGAGTAGGTAGCTTTATCGTTGGATGTTTTAGGGACAATCGAAGGGATGTTTTACAGTCATAAAGGCAACATATAGAGACACTTTAGCAATTTCGTTTAAGGGACGAGATCATTAACCGAAAGGTAACACCGTAGGGTCATCGAGGGACTATGATCTTTTTGATTTTTTGCGGGTCTTTGTTAAAGCGTCCCCGTTCTCGAGGGACATGACTGCTTTATTTTCCGAAAGGCAACCGAAGTTGGCGTGCCTTAGAGGTGCTTGTGTGCAAGTGTGTTCAATTCAGTTATTTTATCTTTAAACATTTAGGTGTTCTACCGTTTGTTTTCAGATCTTGTCATACAATCCTAGTTAGCATACATCTAAGCAGTTAATATATGTACAGGAATTTAAAGTGCGGGAATTATAAATCCTACGCTATTACAAGGCTTCAGGGAGGGGATTTACATTATACAGAGATAAAGGGGATAAAGTAGTAAATATCCTAATTTTTATCTATTACACCCAGCAAACAGATATAATAAATAGTAAAAATACATAATTAAATAAACGCGCATGAAATAGAAAACACGTCTAAAAAATCCTAAAGAAAAGAAATATTTTTTTGTTTTTGGTATAAAAGAAAATAAAGCCTAAGTCTATTTAATTTTAATTTTAAAAAAATGTTAAAATAATTAATTAATTAATTGACAAAATTAATTTAATGTAAAAAGTTAAACCTACTGTTTTTTTAGTGATTTTTTATTTTAATATTAAAATACAAAGAAGTCAATAGAGAAATGAACAAAAAAAGTAAAAATACAAATGGAGGCACCCTTAGATTGCAGGGAAAGGTGGGGGTTTCAATTAGGAGAATGTTGACTTCGATTTGGAGATAGATGGAGTTTTCGATCCAGGAGGGATGGGTGTCCTTCGACCCAGGGAGAGATGATTGTCTTTCGATCCAGGGGTGGATGATATGAGGACAATGAATCTGTAAAAGTATGCTAGCAAAAACGAAAAGCACGACCTGGGTGCTTAGCCCAGGTCCTTCGATCCTGTGCGTTGTGGCCTTATTTATACTGGATCTACAATAGGTGTTAGAAGCAAAAGAAAACCAATACATGCCTGGGTACCACACCCAGACCCTTCGATCATGAATGAACAATCGAATGACTATGATATGCAAAGAAGGTATAGAATTTGATTCCTTATATTTTCCTTACCGACAGTGGTGTATGAGTCTATGGTGATGGGTGTGGATTCGAATCTGGTATTATTTTGTAATGGGGATGCCTGCAAAAAATATACTTCAGTTGGGAGCACTCTGTGAGTTTTTAGTTTTTTGATGTGCTTCCAAAGGCAGCGTGTGTGTGTAGTATCCCCCCATATCCTCTCTTTCGTCTCCCCTGGTAATGTGTCCTTGGCCTCATATTTATAGGAGGGTGTTGGTGCATAGTAAAGGTAAGAGACATCCACTTAAACAGGCCCTTAAAGCCACGAGACAAGAATCAGACAAATTAAAAGCATTCCTTTTTTGAAACATTCATGTCTCTTTGGAAATCTTGGATGAACCTGGACACTTGACTCCTTCGAACACCCTCCAACGTTTCTCTTCGATTGGCCTATGAGTTTCCTCCTTCGAATGAACTTCTCATACACCCTTCGAATGAGTCATTGAACGCTTCTTCGGATGGACTTCTTATACACCCTTCGAATGAGTCATCTGAACACTTCTTCGAATGGACCTCTTATACACCCTTCTAATGAGTCATATGAACGCTTCTTCGAATGGACCTCTTATACACCATTCGAATGATTCATGTGAACGCTTCTTCGAATGGACCTCTTATACACCCTTCGAATGAGTCATCTGAATGCTTCTTCGAATGGACCTCTTATACACCCTTCGAATGAGTCATCTGAATGCTTCTTTGAATGGACCTCTTATACACCCTTCGAATGAGTCTTGTTACATGCTTCAAATTAAGGACCTTTTGGAATGCCAATCGAAGGGCGCTATGTAGATGCCAATCGAAAGGCATTTGGGAGATGCCAATCGAAAGGCATTGTTACCATGCCAATCGAAAGGTACCATGTATATGCCAATCGAAAGACACTGTTACCATGCCAATCGAAAGGTACTTGTTAAAATTCCAATCGAAAGGCCTTGTTAACAAGCCAATTGAAGGATCTTGTTGACCGCTCAAAAACTTTGTTCTTCTCTCTTCGATTTCCTTCAGTTGAGACCAATCAAAGTGAAGTTAAAATGCCAGTCGAAGACGCCTTTGTTCAGATGCCAATCGAATGTCATTATGTTGCCATGCCTTCTAAGTACACCCCATCGAATGACACTTTGACCAACTTCAAAATTTGTTATTTTTCTTCAAGCAAGTGTTTGTAGCCACCCATGTAAGAGAAGATCTTGTAAAAAAAATGAGAGAGAAAATTTTAGGGTACAACAGATCCCATCGAGTTTCAACTCTGCTATTGCCCCTATGTTTTCAAGCATCTCATCACTTACCGTCGAAAGAAGATGGCTGGATTGATCTATACCATCTTAACTCGTCATTGGTAATAATGTTGGTTGTAAGTAGATGATCTAACGGGACATATTCGTACGCTTTAATCCCTAACTTTTTCCTGGACCTCCCTTTCGGATTTTCAGTCCATCGAGATACCCTCTTTTGCCCAAGCCTCCTTTTCAGGTTTTCGACTTACCGGGTGTATAATTTTATTTATATGTCCCTAATTTTTTCCTGAACCATTTTGGTCCGCCGGGATGCCCTTATTTTTTCCTAGGCCTGTCAACCTAGCGGGTCTCTTTTATGCGTAGTGTTTTTTGACTATGTTTACATTCACAAGATGCGGAAAATCTTTATTGTCTATGGTGGTAAGTATCATAACGCCGCCAGAAAATATCTTCTTGATCACGAATGGACCTTCGTGTATGGGAGTGCATTTGCCCCTAGGATCACATTGTGGTAGGATGATACGCTTTATTGCCAAATCACCTGCTTGGTACACCTGATGTTTGACTTTCTTGTTAAAGGCCTTGATCATGTGTTTATGATACATCTGACCATGAAAAATATCCGTAAGTCTTTTTTCATCAATAAAATTTATCTGGTCAAGTCGAGTCTGAATCCATTCTTCTTCATCTAAATCTGAGTCTTTCATAATCCTTAGGGAAGGAATCTGGACTTCAACAGGTAAGACAACCTCCATACCGTAGACTAGAGAGAACAAGCTTGCTTTAATTGATCTACGTATTGAAGTGCGATAATCATGAAGAGCAAATGGTAACATCTCATGCCAATATTTGTATGTCATCGTCACCTTCTATAAGATCTTCTTGATAATCTTGTTGGCAGCTTCCACTGCGCCATTCATCTTTGGTTGGTACGAAGAAGAATTATGATGCTTAATCTTGAACTGCATGCAGAGTTCCGTGATTATAGTATTTTTAAGATTAGTACCATTATCTTTGATGATCCTTTCAGGAATGCCATATCGACAGATGAGATTATGCTTGATGAACCGAGCCATAACATTCTTGGTAACAGAAGAAAACGAGGCTACCTCTACCCATTTCGTGAAGTAATCAATAGCGATGAGGATGAAACGATGTCCATTGGAAGCGGTGGGTTTAATCTCTCCAATCATATCAATGCCCCACATTGCAAATGGCCAAGGTGCAGTCAAGACATTCAAATGAACCGAAGGCACATGTACTTTGTCAGCATAAATCTGGCATTTGTAGCAAGTTTTGGAATGATGATGGCAATCGGTTTCCATGGTAGACCAGTAATAACCTACTCTCATAATATTCTTAGCCATCGTATGTCCAATGGAGTGAGTACCAAAGACACCTTCATGCATATCTTCCATGATCTTCTCAGCTTACTTCTTGTCTATACAACAAAGAAAAGTTGAATCGTGGTTGCATTTGTACAAGATTCTGTTACTCAGAAAGAACTCGGCAGAGAACCTCCTTAGAAACTTCTTATCATTGATAGACGCCCCCTTTGGGTACTCTTGAGCCTCTAAGTATCTTTTCACTTCATGAAACCAATGCTTTTCCTCTACTTCATCAGTATCAACTTTGTAGCAATGTGTCGGCTCTTCTAGCCTTTCAATAGTAATATGAGGAGCTTCATTATCCCATTTGACTTTGAACATAGATGACATGGTAGCTAGTGCATCTTCCAATTGATTCTTTTCTCGTGGAATATGTTCAAAAGTGATTTCTTTGAAACATGGAATTAACGTCAACACATGCTCTCAATAAGGAATGAGATTTGGATGCTTCATGTCCCATTCTCCCTTAATCTGACTGATCACCACGGCTGAGTCCCCACACACATCCAAGAAATTGATTATCATATCAATGGCAGTTTTGATACCCATGACGCATGCTTCGTACTCGGCCATATTGTTGGTACAGTCAAAGAAAATTATAGTGGTAAACATCGTATGGAAACCTTTGGGAGAGACAATCATAACACAAATTCCATTACCAAGCGCGTTGGAAGCTCCATCAAAAACCATAGTCCATCGAGATTCAGGTTCAGGTCCTTCATACGTTCCAGGCTCTTCATAATCAGTAACTAGCATGATATTCTCATCTGGGAACTCAAAATTCATAGACTGATAGTCATCTACAGCTTGATGAGCCAAATGATCTGCCACTACACTTCCTTTGATTGCTTTCTGAGTAGTGTGATGAATGTCATATTCTGTCAAGACCATCTACCATCTTGCTATTCTTCCGAAGAGAGCGGGCTTCTCGAATATGTATTTTATTGGGTCCATCTTAGAGATCAACAAAGTAGTATGAGTCAACATATACTGTCTTAGTCGGCAAGCAGCCCATGCCAAAGTGCAGCAAGTTTTCTCGAGTAGTGAGTATCTTATTTCACAGTCAGTAAAATTTTTGCTAAGGTAGTATATTGCATGCTCTTTTCGACCAGACTCATCATGTTGCCATAATACACACCCCATTGAGTTCTCTAACACCGTTAAGTACATGATAAATGGTCTTCCTTCAAATGGCGGCATCAGAATTTGAGGTTCTTAGAGGTACTCCTTGATTTTGTCAAAAGCTATCTGACATTCGTCATTCCACTTCACTACTTGATCTTTCTTCAGTAACTTGAAGATTGGATCACAAGTAGCGGTTAAATGGGAAATAAATCTGACAATTAGTTCAATCATCCCAAGAAACCTCTGACTTCCTTCTTAGTACGGGGAGCTGACATTTCTTGAATGGCTTTAACCTTGGAAGAATCAACTTCAATACCTTTAGCACTGACGATGAAAACTAGGAGTTTACTGGATCTTACCCCAAAGTTACACTTGTTTGGATTCAGCCTCAACTTGTACTTTTTCAACCTCTCGAACAGCTTGTGCAGGTGGTCGAGATGTTCTTCTTCAGTCTGAGACTTGGATATCATGTTATCAACGTAAACCTATATCTCGTGATGGATCATATCATGGAACAAAGCTACCATAACACGCTGATATGTTGCACTGGCGTTATTCAAACCAAAAGGCATAACTTTGTAACAAAAAGTTCCCCATTATGTGTCAAAAGTAGTCTTCTCCATGTCTTCAGGGGCCATCTTGATTTGATTATAAATAGAGAAACCATCCATGAAGGAAAATACTTTGTGTTGAGTGGTGTTGTCAACCAGAACATCATATGTGGAAGCGGAAAGTCATCTTTGGGGCTTGCCCTATTCAGATCCCTGTAGTCTATACACATACTCACCTTATTGTCCTTCTTAGGCAGTGGCACCATATTTTCAACCCACTGAGGGTACGACGTAACAGCTAAGAAACATGCATTGAACTTCTTCATAACCTCAACTTTAATCTTTTCAGACATCTCAGGACACATACGACGAACCTTTTGCTTTATAGGAGGACAACATTCCTTCATCGGTAGACGGTGAACCACAATGTCAGTATCAATCCCTGGCATGTCTTTATAAGACCAAGCAAAGATCTCAACATAGTCACGTAACATCTGGATTAACCTCTTTTTGACATTGTCTTCTAGGTCGGAACCTATCTTGATTTCTTTCCTGACCTCTTCAGTACCCAAGTTCACAACCTCAACTGGATCTGCATGCGGTTGTATGGATCCTTCTTCTTGCTCTAACATTCTAGCAAGCTCTCCAGGAACTTCAAAATCTTCCTTATCTTCGTCCTCAGCTTGGTAGATCGGATTTTCAAAGTCATAATTGGCAATAGCAGAGTTGTTATCAATGGGATCCAGAGTGGATGTGGATCTACACTTTTTTATGTGGGTGTCTGTAAGAACATGTAGCTATTTTGAAAGCAATAAAGTAAAAGAAAGACAAAGAGCGCAAAATATGAATGAAAATGTCCAATGATTTATTGAATGAAAATATGTGAATGAAATATGACAACCCTAACAAATGAACCATTGTGCCTCGGGTAAAGCACAAAGTTTATTGTCCAAATTACATAACCAAAAACTTGAAAACAAGAAAATAAGAAATAGAATTTACTCCTAACTAAAGGAAATTGGTATAAAGTCTTCAGCCTTCCAATTGTTGAGCCTAATGCCGGTGGTAGGAAAAATTCATTTGTCTAGGTCACAATCGCTATCAGCATCTTTTACAGTGTTGACTTGATTTTTGTGAACTCCATTGTTGTTGATGTGAAATGGCAGTGTCCTAGAACTAGCACGAGCATGACAAACAAACCTCTGAGCCTCTGAGGTGAAACCCAATCCAAACTTGTCGGATTTGTAAGGAATGTCGGGAAGTTGACCCTAAATAGTGCAACCACCTTCTTCTACCACAACCCTAGAATTTTTCAGAGAAGCCATTCTTGGTGGAATCTTGGTAACCTTGGGAACAGTAGGAGCAGCTTTAGCAACAGGAGTTGTCTAAGGAATAACTTCAAATGTCTGGCAAGGAGTCTCGAGGAATTCACTATCCATCTCAACATACTTGAAGAAGTTCAGGTGGCTCACCATGTATTCTTCTTCGCCACAAACTGTAATGATTTTTCCATTCACTGGATACTTCAACTTTTGGTGTAAAGTAGAAGTAACAGTTCCTGTCCTATGAATACAAGGGCGTCCAAGCAAACAGGAATAGGCTGGACGAATGTCCATCACATAGAAAGTAGAGTCGAGTACCTAGGAACCCACTTTCATTGGAAGATCAAACTCTTCATGCACCATTCTCTTTGAACCATCGAAAGCTCTTACCACAACATCATTGGGTTTTAGCATAACCCCTTCATAGTCAAGTTTGTCTAGAACAACTTTTGGAAATATATTCAATGAGGAACCCATGTCTATCAACACATGAGATAAGGTAGTGCCCTTACACTCAAGAGAGACATGCAGGGCCTTATTATGGTTCCTTCCCACGGGAGTCAGATCAGTATCAGAAAAGCCTAGCCCATTATCAATTGTCAGGTTAGAAACACAATTTTTGAACTAATCAACAGAGATTTCCTACGGTACATGAGCAGATTTCAAAAAAATTACCAAATCCTGAGCATGGGCTTCAAAGCACAACAACAGAGATAGCATATATATTTTGGAGGGAGTCTTCCCCAATTGTTCAACAATCTTATAGTCACACTTTAGAATTATTTTTAGTAGTTTCTCCATCTCTTGCTTGGAGGTATCTTCAACAGTAACCTCTTTCAGTTCCTCAGTCTTGGCAGGCTCAGTCATTTGTTCTTTGCCTCAAGTATCAGTAGTTAACTCAACAACAGTGATACAAAATGGTGTATTAATATCCTTTGGAGAGATCTATGGAGAGAAAACCCTCCACTTCTGGTAACCTTACTAGTCCCAACAATATTGCCAACATTGGGATCAATAACTTCTGTATTTTCACTTTCGACAACCAATGGTTCTTGCTTGACGCCATGGTAGTAGACATCAGCTCCATAATTCCCAAGGATAGCCTTGTCAGAGGAATATGGAATTGGCCCATGTGCGGTAATGATCAGAAGAGCACCCTAGGCTTAGCAGTAATCTTCACAGGACCCTTAGAAGTGATCTTTACAAGAGTACTGGAAACTGTAATCACAGACACATCTTCAAGCTTCAGGCCTTGAGACACACTTTCATATAAGCTCTCTACAAAAGGAGTCTTCTCAAATAGAATTACATGGTCATCCATCAAACCATGAATACCTTCCTTCAGCGGCAACACAATCATTGGATTGGGATGCACAGTGGTATAAATTTTCAACGCAACCCAGAAATAAACCGGATCGCAACAACTTCTTCTTAACAATCATCAGAGGAGTAGCCAAGTTACTCACAACAGACACATAATAAACATCATCAACAACATTAACGATCTTGTCATGATTAGGCATAGGAGAGGTAATCACATTAGGAGTCTCAGGAGGGTCAAATTCAATCTCCTTAGAGTCAATCATATCTTGAATCTTATTTTTCAGAACCCAACAACCATTAGTGTCATGTCCAGGACTGTTGGAGTGATATGCACACCTTGAATTGGGATTATAATTGGGATAAGAAGTATTGGGATTCTGAGGAGGATCCTCCAATGTAATCAGTTATGCCTTCAACATGTGTTGCTATGCTTGAGACAACGACATGTTGATTTTTGTGAATTGTCTCCTGGGTGCGACCTGCCTACACTGGTTATTCTATTGTTGTTGCACTGGCACATGATTAGAGATCCGAACTACCCATACAGATTGGTTGCGGTCACTCTTATTATGACCCTTCTGGCTGTACACAACATTAGATTCTTTCTTACTATTGTATGACTTCTTCGCAGTATTCAAAGATGTAGCCACCTGAATTTTACCACTTCTGATTTCATTCTTAACATGTTCCCCTGTCAATATCAGCTCAGTAAAACAGGCTGAAGAACTTCCAAGTAGGTGATTATAGAAAAGACATGTTAGTGTACTCATGAACATGTCAACCAATTCCCTATCAGCTAAAGGAGGTTGAACTCTTCCTGCAAGATCTCTCCATTTCTATGCATACTCTTTAAAGAATTCATCATAACCCATGCACATACTCTATAGTTGCATGTGGGTTGGTGCCAAATCAAAATTATACTAATACTCTCTATAGAAAGCTGCAGCCAAATCTTTCCATGTATGAATATTGGTACCTTCGAGATGATAGTACCATTCCAATTGTGTTCCAGACAGACTCTCTTGGAAGAAATGCAACCACAATTTCTTATCAGTAGTGTATGGTTGGATTTTCCGAACATATGATCTCAAATGCAGCTTTGGGAAAGAAACACCATCATACTTAGTAAAGGTAGGAGTTTTGAACTTAGGAGGAATGACGACTCCTGAGACTAAACCCAATTCCTCAAAGTTCAAGCCAGACACCTTCTAAATCTCCATAGCTTTCAGACGCTCTTCTAACAGTTTATACTTCTCATTAGCAAGAGGATATTGTTCATCCAAATAATCTTCTTCCTCTTCATCAGAACATTTATCAGAGCCATGGTTGCTTTTTTTCTCAGTTTTAACACTCTTACCATCTTTATCCTATTCATCATCTTCGTCTAATGGGATATCAAGATCTGGAGCTCGCTTGATTGGACCTCTGAACCTTTTCCCTATGTTAAGGATGTCGGTTGCTTTCTTTGTCTTCTTATTCTTCTCTTTTGTGATGAGCGCCTTCAGTTCTTCTTTTCACTTGGCTAAGCTTAGGAACATCTCTTGGAACTGAGCATTCTGAGCTTGGAGATCTTTGATCGTCTATTCGAGAGCCATTTCTGCTGAAATAAACAGCAAGAAGATGAGAAATGTGTCTTTGAAACCTGTTTTTCAATGATATGTATGGCATGTAGATGCATATGCAATGTTTTCAAGAACCTCGTGGGATTTAAATTTGTTAATAAAAAAAACAAAAACAATGTCTTTTATTAGTAAGTTCAAATTATAACTGCCTCTTAGGCTTACAATGAAAATAAAAGGGTTTCAAGGAAACAAATTATGAAAACCTAAGACCTAAGACTCAAGTCTCCCATGGACGCTTCCTCTTTGTGTTGACATATGCATTAAGGCTCTGCTCTTCGTGAAGTCGTCTTGCCAGCTCCAAAACATTCTTCTCGCTAGCATATAATTGAGTCTCAATGGTGTCCTTTCGTCTTTCAATTGAATCTAATACTTTTGTAGCTCTTCAACGTCAGTAGGCATATCTAGATGAAAAATGGTATGAGGAACATCTCCTTCAACAACAGGCTCCACAATTACTAGTAAGACAGCAGAATATGGTATTATAAGATTTTGAGCACGAGATCGCACCCATCTGAGGTAGGGATCCAAAGGGATGGAGTTCTTATGTCCCAAAGTCTTTCTATCAATCTTGTTCACCATTCCCCAAGCACGTATAAACCTTTGACGGTAACCTTGAGGATCATTGTCGTAATCGAATACAATACCCTGAATAAGAATATCATGAGAACCGTCTCTTTGAGCATAACCAAATTGACATAGATCTAGAGAAGGGTTGTAAGTAATACCTCTCCTTATGCCAAGGAGTGGCACATTATAGAATTCCCCACAGCAGTCAATAATAGTGATGTCCTCCTGAGATTGGGAATACCAATAGATATCTGAATAAGAGAGTGACATTATCCTTCGAGACCACCTCAAACCTTGTTCATTGTTCATCACTGATCGGGGAAGGTGAGAAATAAAACACTTGGATAGTAAAGGTATGCAACACATGAGAGTCCCTTGCTCCCTCATAGTACGAGTGTGAAAAGTGTGCAAAATATCTCCAAGCAAAGTAGGCACATGATTATGAGTAAGAAATATTTTGATGGTGTTCACATCTATGAATTAGTTTGGATTAGGGAATAGTACCAAACCATAGATCAACATCATGAAAACTCATAGCATCTAGAAAAAATTGAGCTTTCTCTATCAGAAATCTAGCAAGAAGACCTTTAACTCCACTTTTTGTTTCCCAATTAGATACAATATCTGACCGCTTCAATTGTAAGGCTGCTGCAATAACTTCAGGGTTTGGAAATTTCTCTAAACCAGTGAAGGGTGTCTGATCAAGAATAGGTACTCCAAGTAGGTTAGAACACTCTTCCATTGTGGGCACCAATTGATAATCTGGGAAGGTAAAATAGTGATGCTTAGGATCAAACAAATGGAACAAAACACTCATCATGTCTTCTTCAAAACCTGAGGTAACCAAACTGAGTAGATGACCATGCCTTTTGATAAATTGAGAGTTTTCGGGAACCTTTGAGACTAACTCCTTAAGCTTGGAAGGCACCCTTACAAAGTTGATTTGCATAGTATTTCTGCAAGCGGAGGCCATAACCTGCAACAAAGAACAAAGATAAATCCCTAGGTCCTTGAAATGGTTAGTGAAAATGTTATGTTATGATGATATGATATTATGATGTTATGTTCATGTTAAATAAGTAGTAATCACAAACAAGTCATACAAGAGTCTTAGGTTTAAAGGCGTGCATGAAGTCCATAGGTAAGTACCCTTCCCCACTGAAGTTAAGTTGGCTCAAACTGTCCTAAAATAGAAATTGGGTTCTAAGAATCTCATATCGAAGATCATTCTCAAAGGCTTTATTTTAGCACGGAAACTGACTTGCCACCAAAACATCCCGAAAGTCGAATCTCAATGAGCGTAGCCTCGAGTATCAACCAACTTTGGACTGCACCAAAGCCTGCTATCTCACTACTTTCTAATGGCCAAGATGGGTCAATTAAGGTTCTAAAAGCAGGTTAGTGTTAACGATACCACGCGGAAGCCTAATGTTATCCTTGACTAACTCAAGGAATATCAGTATAAACCAAAGTGTCACACTAACTGTAGCTATCATGTTAACCATATCAGTATACACCGTATAGTCTTTATGATCTATTGCTACTTACCTAAGGAATCATTAGATCCGGGTGTAGGATCTTTCACACAAGTAATACCCAAACAAACCCCTTAAATTTAAAGCAAACAATTCAAACAATTAAAGCAAGTAAAAGAGATCTAAACTCTAAGGTAACCCCTCTTTTTTATTTTAATTCCAATGCAGAGTTGCCCGTTCTGTAATACGGTGAGGGAACTGACTTTTTTAGTGTTATAACAAATGTGAGGTTAGCAAGAGTCGCCACTGACTTTTCTTTCATCCAATATTTAGGAAAGGTGAAAAGAACAGGAAAGACCTTTGAAAGATTTTGAGTTCGGGGGGTAAATTATGTAAAGGGAATGTGTTAGCACCCTTTACATCCATAGTTATCTACGGGCTCTTAATTGATTAGCTCGCTTTCTTTTTGTGTGTGAATTGTTTGAAAATATTTTGAAATTCTAATGCAAGGAAGACTTTGTATTAATTCTTGTATCAGTCCTCAAGAATGTATACAAAGTGAGTACCGGTAGCCTTTGAGTCAATCAAAGAGAATACGGGGCCGCTGAGTGATGTCATAAAGCACTAATGAACTCTTAGAACCTTACTTGACCATCTTGGCCTTTTTTAGGGGTAGTGAGATGACCGGCTTTGGTGAAATCTGAAGTTGGTAGATACTCGATACTACACTCATTGAGGGTTGTTTTCTTGGAATATTTTGGTCACCAGTTAAGTGGCTAAACCAAAACAATGAACACAGAAAATAATCCAATGATATTGAGCTCCTTAGAACCCGGTTACTATTTATAGGAAAGGTTGAGCCAACTAACTTCAAGAGGGTACTTACCTATAAAACCCCATGCAAGCCTGAAACTAGGACCTTGTGTGACTTGTTTGCACATATGTTTTTGCATACATCATGAGCATCATATGCATCCACTAACCATTTCAAGGGTTTGGATCTTCATCTTTGTTCTTGTTTTGTAGGTCATGGAATCTCTTCGCAGGAAAATAACTCAAGTCAACCTTGTGAGAATCCCTCCTCAACTCAAGGAGCTTACTTCCAAGATTCCAGAGAATTCTCTCTTCAGTGAAAGACATGGTAGACTTCTCAACTTGGTCAACTCCAACATTGAAGAAGACATGGTGAAAGTTCTCTTCCAGTTCTTTGACCCCCTACACCACTGTTTCACATTCCCTGATTATCAACTAGTGCCTACTTTGGAGGAATTTTCTCAACTCCTGAGGATTCCTATTATCCATCAACTACCCTACAACGGTACGGAAAAAGAACCAAAGCCTGAAGATGTTGCTCAAGCATTACACTTGCAACCATATGATATCAAAGGACATTGGGAAACCAGAAGTGGTGTCAAGGGTTTCTTGGCAAAGTTTCTGTTTGAGAAGGCACAAGACTGTTGGAATTCTCTAGATCTGCAAGCTTTTGAGGAGATTGTAGCACTTCTCATCTATGGGTTGGTCCTGTTCCCAAACCCTGATCAGCTTATAGATGTGAATGCTGTCAAGTTTTCATATCTCGGAATCCTGTGCCTACATTGCGTGGGGACATCTTACACTCATTTTACACACGAACAATGAGGAAAAGAGGTGTTCTCATGTGCTGTACTCCTCTTCTAGCAAGGTGGTTTATTTCTCACCTTCCCCAGTCAGTTTTGAAGAATGAACAGGGTTTAAGGTGGTCACAACGATTGATGACTCTCACACATTCTGATGTTCATTGGTGTTCTCAGTCCAGAGAAAATGTCATCATCATTGATCGTTGTGGGGAATTACCTAATGTCCCACTACTTGGAATTAGGGGAGGCATTACCTATAACCCCTGTTTAGCTCTAAGGCAATTTGGGTATGCCCGAAGAGATGGCCCTCATGATATGATGGTTCCTGACCTAGTTTTTGACTTCGACAACGATGCGCAGGGACTTCGACAAAGGTTTATCCGAGCTTGGAGGATGCCCAACAAAGTGGATAGTAAGACACTGGGGCACAAGAATTCTATCCCCCTTGAGCCTTATCTCAAGTGGGTACGAACCCACGCTCAGAGTCTTATGATGCCATACCCTCACATTCTGCCTATGATCAAAGAGCCTGTTATGGAAGGAGAGGTTCCATACACCCTCCTACATCCAGACATGCCAACATCATTGGAAGAATTACAAAAGAGTTGGATACAACTCAAAGAAGAACAAAATACTTTTGAAGCCGGCTTCTACGCCAATGAGAAGAAGGTTTTGGAGCTTACCCGCCGACTTCATGAGGAGGAAACTCTCAACACTTACATCGCACCAAAGAGGATGCGCAATGTCTTTTTACATTAAGAATTTTGTAATATTTTGCCCATGGGGCATTTATGTACTAACAAATTTCTTCTTAATATGACGTGTGTTCTTTTTGCTTGCAACAAATTTGAATTTCTGAACCCTTGAATGCATTACATGAATAACATATCATTCATCATATGCATAAACAGGTCTTCACGCCAGGTTTCCTTATCTTTCTGTTGTTTATTTCAGCAAGATGGATTTGGAGCAGACGGTTAAGGATCTGCAAGCACAAAATTCGCAATTCTAGCAACTCTTCATGACCTTAGCAAAGGGTCAAGAAGATCTCAAAGAACTGTTAGAGAAAGAGAAGGAACCAGAAAGGAAGAAAAAGAAAAGGATTGGGGTAGCCACTATGGGAAGGAGATTTGAGCATCAGGCTAGGAGAGTTCTAGAGTTCCCCTCGACGTCTGACGAAGGGGTTGGTAAAGGAAAAGGCATTGCAATGCCTTCTGAATCTGAAGCTGAAGAGGAAGAAGAGGAAGAGGACGAAGATTACTCCGAACAGCAATATCCCCCGACGGATGACAAGTATAAGAATCTGGAAGAGCGTTTGGCAGCCATGGAGTTACAAAGGGTACTTGGTTTAGATTTCGAAGAACTAGGATTGGTTGTTGGGATCGTCATTCCTCCCAAGTTCAAAGTACCTACATTTTCTAAGTATGATGACTTGTCCTGTCCAAAGATGCATCTGAGATCCTACGTCAGAAAGATCCAACCTCACTCCTCTGATAAGGATCTTTGGGTCCACTTTTTTCAAGACAGCTTGTCAGGTACACAATTGGACTGGTTCTATCAACTTGAGAGATCAGATGTTCATAACTGGGAAGACTTAGCTGCTGCTTTCTACCGACAATACCAATACAATGCATATTTAGCACCTACTCGTACTCAACTACAGAGTATGAGTATGGCTTCTAATGAGGGATTTAAGGAGTATGCCCAGAAGTGGCGGGATTTGGCTGGAAGGGTGCAGCCACCATTATCAGATAGAGAACTGGTTGGCATGTTTTTAGGGACTCTGTCTGGTCCGTTCTTCAATCATTTAATTGGGAGTTCATTTGCAGGTTTCACTGAATTAATTTTGACCGGTGAAAGGGTCGAGGCTGGCATTAAAAGTGGTAAAATTCATAAAGATGCCTCCGCTTCCACTGCTATTAAGAAGACCTTCCCAGCTAAGAAGGAAGTTTCTGCTGTTCACAACCAGAGAAACCAAGGAAGAATGGAGCACCGACCAACGGTAGGGGATGTTATGATCCAGAACTCCTCAACCGATCAACCTCGAAACAGTCAACCCAGAGCTAACCAACAAAGGGTAGAAAGGCAACAACGGCAGTTCACTCGGATCAATATGACACCGGCTCAGGTCCTCCCTCATCAGTTGAAGTTAAACCTTGCCACCTTGAAAGATCTGCCACAAAATCCGAATACAACTTCCCCTCTTTATCGTCCCAATGCTAAATGTGCTTACCATTCCGACAGTGTAGGGCATGATACCAATAACTGTTGGGCCCTTAAAAACAAAATCCAAGACTTGATAGATGCCAAGGAGGTAGAATTCGATACGCCCGAGAAGCCGAATGTGATTTCTGCCCCAATGCCGAAGCACGGCCATAATGCCCATGCCATTCTGGAAGATCTTCATGTTACCACTGTTGATGACCTTTTGACTCCATTACCTGTGATTAAAGTGAATTTGATGAGAGTCGGGATATTCCCAGGCTGTGGAAAAGATTGTTACCTCTGTTCAAACTTACAAGCTGACTGCCCACTGTTGAAATCAGGCATCCAACGCCTGATGGATACCTAAGAGATCCTCTTTCAAAAAACTCCTGTTGCTACTATCGCTCATGTTACTCCTGCTACCTTTGATACTCCGACCAATGAAATTGCCATAATAACCATCTCTGACGATCTTCCCAAGACCTACAAAAGGCATGTCAAGATTACGCCTGATCCTAAGTTTGTGCCGCTGAAAATTACCATGCCGGGGCCTGTCCCGTATAAATCTAACAAGACGATACCATGGAACTACGGAGGAGAAATCTTCTATCATGGTATCAAGCAGATTGAATCAGTCCAAGAGAATTTCGATGATGAAACCCCTGATATAGGGAATATTGCGGGAACAAGCAAGATAACTCGCAGCGGAAGGATCTTCTCTCCGGAGATTGCTCCTCCATGGGCAGCCTTCGGACCCTCGAGAGTTTCTGTGCCTGTCAAGCCATCTGTGCAAAGTCCGATAATTGAAGAAATTGATGTACCTGAAGCTGGACCCTCTGATGTTGCTACTAAAGGTAAGGGGATACTAGAAGCGCCTGTCAGGATGAAGGCTCAGACTGTGGTAATCCCCGAGAGCACCCAAAAAGAGATGGAAGAAATCTTAAAGATAATCAAGAAGAGTGACTACGATGTTGTAGAGCAGCTAGGGTAGACCCCTTCCAAAATCTCCATGTTAGCTCTCATACTCTGCTCTGAGGCCCATGCTAAGGCCTTGATCAAATTTTTAAAGACGGCTCACGTGCCTCAAGAAACTTCGGCTGACCAGTTTCAAGAGTGCGTGGCTAGCCTTACTGCTGATAATGGTCTTGGTTTTTCTGATGCTGATTTGAACCCTAAGGGAAGAAAGCATAACGACGTGCTGCATGTCTCGGTAGAGTGCAGGGGAACCACACTTGCCCATGTTCTGGTTGACACCGGTTCATCCTTAAATGTTCTACCAAAGAAGGCGTTAGACAGATTAGACTGTGAGGGTTTGACCCTAAAGCCCAGTAACATCGTTGTTAGAGCCTTCGACGGTTCCAAGCGAATGGTTCACGGAGAAGTGCATATTCCAATCAAAGTGGGTACAAAAATTTTTAACTCTACTTTTTATGTGATGGACATCCGTTCTTCATATTCATGCTTGTTGGGAAGGTCGTGGATCCACATGGCTGGGGCAGTCACTTCCTCTCTGCACCAGATGCTAAAGTATCCAGTTCAGGGTAAGATCATAACGGTGCACGGTGAGGAAGAGTACATGATAAGTCACCTTAACTCCTTCCGCTATGTGGAGTTAGATGGCGAGTTCATAGAAACGCCTTTACAACATTTTGAAGAGGTTTCTCCTAAAGTCGCAGTTGCCAAGACAATGACTGATGTACCTGTCGTTTCCAAGCCAGTGTCTAGGATGGCATCCCTCAAAGATACGGAGGCCGTAATCAAAGAAGGAGGGAGTACAGTGTGGGGGAAACTGCCTGATTTTTCTCACAAGACAAACAAGTTCAGACTAGGTTTTACTGTTGTTGGCCAGAAAGCTGTGCGTCGCTCCCGGGCTGGAGGACCACCCGTAAAAATCACTCGCCATGGAATTAATGCCTTAAAAGATGATGATAAAGAAGACAACTTTGAAGATTGGATCTTTCCGACCGCCGAAGGAGGATTAAGCAACTGGGAAGAGAAAGACTTCGTTCCCATCACTTTCATCAACCAGTAATTTATCTTTGAACAATTTCCTATTTTGGTCTATAATAATTAAACAATTCGTACACTATTTTCACCTTATGCCTTACCCGGGGCATATAGGTCCATTTGTAAGGGTTTGATTTCTTCATTATCATATGCCATGTTTAATGAATCATTGGACGTTTTCATCTATAAACTGTTGTGTTCATTTTATTTCCTTTTACATTTTGTTTTGTTTAAGAATGGCTATCCCTTACACACACCCACACTCACAAATGCAGGTACCCATCCACTCCAGATTCCATGGGTGACTATTCTGCTTTGGCCTTCAGTAACTCTGAAGATTTGGTCAATCATGCCGAGTACAAAGGTGATGAAGACTGTGAAGTGCCTGGAGAGTTAGCCAGACTTTTGCAACAAGAGGAAAGGGTTATTCTGCCCCATGAAGAGTTGCTAGAAACCATCAATCTGGGAACAGAGGAAGACAAGAAAGAGGTAAAAGTGGGTGCCAACCTGGAGCCAAGTGTCAAAGAGCGTCTGGTTCAGCTGTTGAACGAATATGTTGAGATCTTTTCCTGGTCCTATGAAGACATGCCGGGACTAGATACAGATATCGTGGTTCACTGTCTCCCTACAAGAAGACTGTCCACCGATCAAACAAAAAGCCCTCCGGATGAGGCCCGACATGTCTGAAAAGATCAAAGCTGAGGTAATGAAACAATTCAATGCTGGCTTTCTGGCTGTTACTTCCTATCCACAATGGGTTGCTAACATTGTGCCCGTACCTAAGAAGGACGGCAAAGTCAGAATGTGTGTAGACTACAGAGACTTGAATAGGGCTAGCCCTAAAGATGATTTTCCACTACCACACATTAACATCTTGGTTGACAACACAGCTCAACACAAGGTATTTTCCTTCATGGATGGATTCTCGGGATACAACCAGATCAAAATGGCCCCCGAAGACATGGAGAAGACTACTTTTGTTACGCAGTGGGGTACCTTCTACTATAAAGTAATGCCATTCGGGCTGAAGAATGTCGGGGAAACCTATCAACGTGCCATGGTAGCTTTATTTTATGATATGATACATCATGAGATTGAAGTCTACGTAGACGACATGATAGCCTGTTCACAGACATAAGAAGAACACCTTGATCATCTGCAAAAGTTATTTGTCAGATTGAAGGAATATAAGCTCAGACTGAACCCTAGCAAATGCACTTTTGGAGTCAGGTCTGGTAAACTTTTGGGATTTATCGTCAGCAACAAAGGAATTGAGGTTGATCCTGCTAAAGTCAAAGCTATACAAGAAATGCCTGCCCCCCGCATTGAAAAGGAGGTTAGAGATTTCTTGGGACACTTAAACTATATTGCAAGGTTCATCTCTCACCTAACATCCACCTGTGAGCCAATCTTCAAGCTGTTGAAGAAAGATCAGGTGGTTGAATGGAACGATGATTGTCAAGTTGCTTTTGATAAGATCAAGGAGTATTTGCTGGAACCTCCTATCTTGATGCCACTCGTCGAAGGAAGGTCGTTAATCATGTATCTGACTGTTTTGGATAACTCAATGGGGTGTGTACTGGGCCAACATGACGAGTCTGGCCGAAAAGAGCATGCCATTTATTACCTTAGTAAAAAGTTTACCGACTGTGAGACTCGTTACTCACTGCTCGAGAAAACTTGTTGCGCTTTGGTATGGGCTGCTCGCCGGCTAAGGCAGTATATGTTGACACATACCACTTTGCTGATTTCCAAGATGGATCCGATTAGGTATATCTTCGAGAAGCCTGCTTTATCTGGAAGAATCGCTAGATGGAAAATAATCCTGACTAAATATGATATTCAGTACACTACCCAGAAAGCTATAAAAGGGAGTGTACTAGCTGACCATCTAGCTCATCAAGTTGTCAAAGATTACCAATCTATGAGATTCGACTTCCCTGACGAGGACATCATGACATTGGATAACATTGAAGGTAACGGACCGTATGACGGACCTGAACAAGGATCCCGATGGACTCTGTACTTTGATGGTGCTTCAAATGCACTTGGAAACGGTATCGGTGCGGTACTTATCTCTCCGGAAGGTTGCCATATACCTTTCACCGTCAGACTTTGTTTCAGTTGCACCAACAACATGGCTGAATATGAAGCTTGTATCTTTGGTCTCAAGGCTGCTATTGACTTGGGAATCAAATCTTTAGTCGTATTTGGGGACTCAGCTTTGGTTATCATTCAAATCAAAGGAGAGTGGGATACTAAACACCCTAACCTCATCCCTTACAAAGAACATGTCTTGACATTGTTACCACACTTCGAGCAGATTACCTTCGAGCACTTCCCGCAAGAAGAAAATCAGCTAGCAGATGCTATGGCTACAATGTCTTCCATGTTTAAACTCAACTAGGATAATGAGGCTCCCCAAATCACCATCGAGCGAATGGACGAACCTGCGCACTATCATGAGATTAATACCGAAGAAGTAGTGGAACAACCCTGGTTTCATGAAATCAAAAGGTATCTCCAGACTCGAGAATACCCTGAAGGAGCTTCCGTCAATGACAAAATGTTCTTAAGGAGATTTGCTGCCAAGTTCTTCCTGAGCAATGGTATCCTTTATAAGCGCAGCCATGATTGTGTTCTACTTCGTTGTGTGGACAAGGTTGAAGCAGAGTTGATCATGACCGAAATACATAGTGGCACCTTTGGCACCCACTTGAGCGGACATACGATGGCTAAGAAAATTCTAAGGGCAGGCTACTACTGGTCTACCATGAAAGCTGATTGTCATCAACATTCTCGTACTTGTCACAAATGCCAATTCTATGCTGACAAGGTACATATTCCTCCTGTTCCTCTCAATGTTCTAACACATTTGCAATGTGGGGAATTGACATGATTGGAGAAATCAAGCCCACATCATCCAATGGACATCGCTTCATCTTGGTCGCTATTGATTACTTTACTAAGTGGGTCGAAGCATCTTCCTACACCTCCGTTACAAAGAATGTGGTTGCCCGCTTCATCAAGAAGAATCTCATATGCCGGTATGGTATCCCCGACGAGATTATCACGGACAACGGTACAAATCTGAATAACACTGTGATCACCGCTCTGTGCGAGCAGTTCAAGATTCAACATCACAATTAATCTCCCTATCGGCCAAAGATGAACGGTGATGTTGAAGCCACAAACAAAAATATCAAGAAGATCATTCAAAAGATGACAGTCACCTACAAGGACTGGCATGAGATGTTACCGTTTTCTCTGCACGGATATCGTACCACGACGCGTACTTCAACAGGGGCAACCCCATTTTCTTTGGTATATGGTATGGAAGTTGTTTTGCCTATGGAAGTTCAGATTCCTTCCTTAAGGATTATGAAGGATGTTGGTTTAAGTGAAGACGATTAGATTCAGACCCGGCTTGATCAACTTAACTTGATCGACAAGAAGCGACTTACTGCTGTTTGTCATGGTCAGATGTATCAAAAACCGATGATCAAGGCTTTTAACAAGAAAGTCAGACGTCAGGTATATCAAGTCGGAGATCTTGTAATCAAGCGGATCATCTTGCCGCAAAGCGATCCCAGGGGCAAATGGACTCCTACTTACGAAGGACTATTTATGGTCAAGAATATCTTTTCAGGTGGGGCAATGATTTTGACCACCATGGACGGTGACGACTTGCCGCACCCTGCGAACGCACACATAGTCAAAAGATACTACGCATAAACGACCCGACAAGTTGAAAACCCGAAAGGTCGACTTGGGCAAAAATGGGCATCCCGGTGAATCGAAAACCCGAAAGGGCGGTTCAGGCAAAAATTAGGGATAAATAAAAAATTTGTACACCCGGCAAGTTGAAAACCCGAAAGGGCGACTTGGGCAAAAAAGGGTTTCCCGGTGGATCGAAAACCCGAAAGGGCGGTCCAGGCAAAAGTTAGGGAATTAAAGCGTATGACTATGTCTCGTCGGATCACTTTAAGGACAATCTCTTCACAACCAAGCTCCAAGCTTCTGATCAATCCAATCATCTGCGGACGAAGCAACGAATGGACAAGATACTCAGAGTTGTGAAGGCTATAGAAGAATGGGAACCCCATGGAATTATTACACATAGCCATCTTTCTCTTGTATAAAATTTTACGACAATATTCTCTTACTAGGATGTCTGTCTCCTTTTTACAAAGATACTTACAAAAGTTAATACAAAGATACTTCAAAGTGCAAAAATTTGCTGGCCTTTCTTTTCTTTTTTACACTTATTTTTATTTGAAAACGTCCAATGGTTTGTTAAATAGGCATATGCATTTGAATATAATCATTGCTTACAATTAAAACAAAATGAGAAAGGATAATTACTGGTAGGTCGAAAGTATAGGAAAACGTCTTTAGGCTATTTCAGAAGAAATCCCCTGCAGTATGTCATTCAGATCCTCAACAAAGCTAAAACCTTGAGGTACATATCCCCAGCAGAATTAAGTTTCAAAATTCCCATCAGAGTTAAGTCTCTAAACTCTCGATCCCCAGTGGAGCCCGAAAACATTGAACTACAGACTCTCAGCGAAGATGAAACCTTCTTCCCCAGCGGAGTCAAACTTCCAACTATCAATCCCCAGCGGGAACCATTCAGTTTTCCCCAATTTCCCCAGCAGGTTATCTTGAAAGTTTGAGGATCAATCAGATAACAGTTTGTCTCATCCCTGATTAGGATAATTCCCCAGTAGATTGGCATACAACCCAAGCTCCTGACTTCCCCGGCAGAATAAACATTCTCCCCACATAGTTATTTCCCATTAGAACGAAGATTCTAGTTCCTGTTTCTCCATTTGGAGCCTCCCAGGTCTTAATTCCCCAGTAGAGGTCATCGGATTTTTCCTTATTTCCCCAGGAAAGTCATGAAGGATTCTCATTCCCCGCAGAAGTTGTCAAAACTCTTGGTAATCCCCAACAGTAGTCCAAAGGATTCCTCAGTTCTCAACAATCAAAGATTTTGAATCCCCAGCAGCAGTCAAGGGTTTATTTTACCCTGCAGTCAAAGATTTTATTATCCCCAGCTATCCAGGATTTATTTTCCTTAATAAAACAGCCAACCAGCTTACATGCGTATACATTATGTTCATATATTATAGACAGTTGATAAAACACATCTTACAGCATCATACAACACAATATCATTTATTTTGAGAACATCATTTGCTTGATACATATCATGCATTACATACAACTAACCCTTACCTTTCAGGAAGGATTCTCACAAAAAATTCAAGCGACAAAGCTTTTTCTCAGTTGAATTACGGACAAGTTCCTAAATCTCAGCATGGATGTTTCTTCAGTCGAATTATGGATAAGTTCCTAAATCTCGACAAAATTTTACTTCAGTTGAATTACGGACGAGTTTCTAAATCTCAGCAAGCTGTTTCCTCAATTGAATTACGGGCAAGTTCCTAAATCTCAGCATGGATGTTTCTTCAGTCGAATTACGGACAAGTTCCTAAATCTCGACAAAACTTTTACTTCAGTTGAATTACGGACGAGTTCCTAAATCTCAGCAAGTTATTTCCTCAGTTGAATTACGAGCAAGTTCCTAAATCTCAGCATGGATGTTTCTTCAGTCGAATTACGGACAAGTTCCTAAATCTCGACAAAACTTTTACTTCAGTTGAATTACGGACGAGTTCCTAAATCTCAGCATGGATGTTTCTTCAGTCGAATTACGGACAAGTTCCTAAATCTCGACAAAGCTTTTACTTCAAGTGAATTACGGGCAGGTTCCTAAGTCTCAGCATAGATGTTTCTTCAGTTGAATTACGGACAAGTTCCTAAATCTCAGCATGGATGTTTCTTCAGTCGAATTACGGACAAGTTCCTAAATCTCGACAAAGCTTTTACTTCAGTTGAATTACGAATGGGTTCCTAAATCTCAGCATAGATGTTTCTTCAGTTGAATTACGGACAAGTTCCTAAATCTCAGCATAGATGTTTCTTCAGTTGAATTACGTGCAAGTTCCTAAATCTCAGCAGAAACGACCCACTAGTAGAATGACGGACGACGAAGCTCCTAAAATTCTACTACTCTCAACAAAGATCAGCTTTCTCCAGCGGGATCTCCCTCCACAACAGATATACAAACTCTCGCTAAGGAATCTCTTACGCGATCGACACTCCTTAGGATGGCATCTTTAAGCCCATCCCCTCGTCAGCAATTTCCAAATGGCATCTGTAAGCCCATTCCATCAGCTACATTTTGACGAGTGCAAATTTACGGGCACTCTAGTGTCCAATCCTCTTTTACCTTCGAGTCACGAAAGGCAAACCCGCCAATCTAACTCTTCAGGTTCAAGAAGATTGAACAGGGGCAGCTGTTGTACCCCAAAATTTACCCTCTCATTTTATCAACATTTCTCACCACCAATACTGCTTGAACTCCAGACAGGATTAGGGTTTTGCACTGCTCAAGACATCTCCTTGCACTGATGACCTAAATTTGGGTTTGAGTTTGCACAAGGATTTTTGGACTTCTAATACTCAAAGTGACTTTCATACTTCATGTTGGACTCATAAGTTTGTCCATACCAAGTTTCAAGCCTTGAATCAAATTGTTGCCCAGTCAATTGGACAGTTGACTTAGAAATCAGCTGTATTGGGGAAAAAGTCAACTGTGGCCAATTTACAGTCAAACCTCATGAATTTTGACCCACATCAACATTATGAACTCATATTAACCATTTGATCAAGTTTGGACCACAACTCCATAAGAAATTTGATCAGATCACCAAAAGGGCAAAATGGTCATTTTTAGGGTTTTGACTGTACAAAGGCAATTTCTGACTTTTTAACCTAGCCAAGGGCAATTCAAGCTCAAACAAGGACTCAAGGGCTCAATGGCATCATCTTGACCTATTCAACAACTTCAAAAGATCTCAAATGCATAGGATTGACAGATGAATTTTTCAGTCAACTGATCAAAATTTGACTGTACACTAAAAAGTCAAACTTTGACTGTTTGGTCAAAATCAAGTGCCAAGGGTCATTTTTCATCAAGATATGTCAAATTATGAAACTTGTTCATCAAGAAACCCAAAATTGCAAATTAGGGTTTGAAATTGAAAAATTTCATAACTTAGAATTTTTCTAAGTTATGAAATTTTCTTAATTTTTCCCAACTTTGTCCCACATTTTCACCATGATGAAAATGAATTCAGACAAAACTTATAACATGAAAGTTGTAGTCCACCACAAAGTCTACAACTTTTATTCACAAAGTTTTCTCAAAGGAAGCTTGGATCTCAAGTTATGATTTTTGGAACAAGGGTCCCTAAAACTTTAAACTTAGTGAAATTTTGCCCTAGTTTAGGCAGGATTTTGCCCTATCTTCTTGGCTATTTTTCACATAGTTCCACTTGGAGTCACAAGTTGCATTTCAAATATGGATTATAGTGCTTGTTTCAAGCTTTACAAATTGTCCAATAACTCCTCAAACACATTTGTGGTTAGGGAGAATCGAATGCTTGAAGTTGGCAAAAACTCACTTTGTATCCATGGCCAATAAATGTTCATACAACTTGCATTTTCAAACCAACATGCTTTGTACTAGCTTGCAGGCCTCTAAACCATTTTACACTCCTTAATTGAATGCAAATCCACTGAGCTAATGCATTATCTTGGCCATTTGGACATTGCACACAAAACTAATCCCTAATTAGAAAAAGGTACATTTCCATTTTTGAAAAGGGATACTTTATGTCAAACCATGATCTTTGAAGCATGGGGCCAAGATCTGAGAAGCCAAATCAAGTCCACAAATTCCAGTAACCAAGGGCAAAGTATGCAGCATAAAAGATTGAGGGTACAGACCTGTAATCACAGGTGACACATCTTTGCTTCAAAAACAAGAAATTGTCCAAACACTTGCCAACTTGAAAACCAGTTCATGCTAGCTTAAACAAACATTACAAACATATTTCACACAACCCTTTGAGCCAGAAACACGAGCACTTGAGCCTCAAAACCTACCATAGCTAGAAAACCCACTTCTTTGGCAAAGCAGGGCAGGCGCTGCAACTTGAGTGCCATAGCTCATTTTGCTCGTGCATTTTGTCCCTTTTTGCTTTAAACACATTCCATTCAACTCACTCAAGCTATCCCAAACTTCCATTGCCAACTGTAACTCCATTTACAGTGTTCACCATTTTTATTTCAAGCTTGTGCAGGTTGACTTCAAGAGGCTGATTCAGGGACATTCAAGGCAAGCTAGCTATTGGAAAAGATCAAGTGAAGTTCAGGCAAGCTACCAGACACCTCAAAACTTGTTGAGAAGCACTGCATTGCCCTACTCGAATCCAATTGAAACAGGTTTTTTATCACTTTCTATCTCTCTATTTAGGAACATTTAGCCTTAGGTTTGTGAATGAAAAATGTAGTATTCAATGCCATGAAGCCATACATATGCTCAGCTTTCATTTATATTAAGTGTGCTAGGAGAATTTCATCCATGAACATATGAAAAAAGTTAGGTCAGATTTTAGGGACAGAGAAATTCTCTCTGGTCTTTGAGAGTTAAGATTAATGCTTTATATGGTTAGAATCGTATTTAAATTCTCTACAAGTTTCATGTTTTGAGTTTTGGCAAAAGATCACAAATACAGGAGTTAGCAGTATGAATACAGGGCACGCGTGTTTCAGTCACAAGGAAGAAGATGAAGTGGAAATGGGCTGGGCTGGCTTATTTCTGCTTCTAACACCCCCTTTTTGCTAAATGCACCCCTGGCCCATTTTCTTTATATTTTGTTATTTTTATATTTTAATTTCATTTCTGACTTTATTATTTTATTTCCAAACATAAAAAATGCTTAAAAAATATTTTCATAATTTTTTACATTTATTTGGTATTTTATTCTATTATTTCTAACATTAAAACATTTTTAATACTTTTATATTATTTGTTTAAATTTAAAAATAATGTAAAATAATACTTTTATTTTTTTTATTTCTTAATTTTATTCACACTGAAAATATTTTCTTGAATATATTTTATTTTTGTAAATATTTTATCTTTATTTTATACATACTTAATATATTTAATATATATACTTTTATTTTATTAAAAACTTAGAATAAAAATACAAAAATATCACATTTTTATTTTTATTATTGTTTATACTAAAAAATACCTTTTTTAAGCATATTTCATTTTTGTACATATTAATATATATTTTTTACATAAATAATATAATATATTATTTTCTTAAAGAAATTAGGGTTTACCCCTTTAATAAATAAAATTAATCTTTTTATTTTATTTCTTTATACTTTTTTCACATTAAAAATACTTTACATACATAAACAAATAAAAACTTCTTTTTTGCATAATACATTTTATTCAATATTTATTTATTTATTTTATTTAAATATTGTACATTTAAACATTGTTGCATTGAAAATTCAATTTGGATGTAATAGTAACTAGGGTTTATATTTCTTGTCAAATACCCCCTATTCAAAAATTGTACCCCCATCCCCATAATCATGTTGTAATAGCTTAAAATTTAAATTCTCGCACTTTTACGCTTTCAATTATGCCATGATTAGAGAATTAGGGTTTGTATGCAAAACCAAAATCAACAAGTAGCTTGACCTAATCAAAGACAAATATGCATGAAAATCAAATTCAATGCACACTTGCACCCCTAGGGTTACAATCCACTTGTTGCCTTCAAAAATGGGCTATGGTATGCATGTTGGGTACTTTGGCAAAACAAAAACAAAACAAAAGAGCATAGTCCCTAGATGACGCTATCTTGGTTGCCTAAACAAAAATGATCAAGTCCCTCAAGAAAATTACCAAAGATACTTGACACAATTGCTATCATGGTCTATACGATGACCCGCGCCTGTCCCGTTTAATATCCTAACACAAGATTGTTCACCAAATGCAATGGTGAAACAACACTGTCAAAACGGTTAAAAACATAAGAAAGATATTTGAGTAAAATAGGGTAGACAACTCTTAGTTACTTGATCAAAAGCTTGCAAAACATCCTTGCCATTTTCAAAACACACGTCACAACACAATTTCAAAACAACTTTCAAAAACATTGAAATATCTTTTCAAAAAGACACACACCTTTGTATATATTCAAACAAGAATCATTACAAAGGTTGCTTAAACAAGGCCTCTTTTTCAAAGCATTTTCAAAAACCACACACAAAAGCACCATTTCAAACAATTGAAAAGCAAAAACAAGTGATCTAAACAAGTAACTAAGAGCCCATGGATAACCATGGATGAAAAGGGTGCTAGCACCTTCCCTTTTCATAATCTACCCCCCGAACCCAAGAAAACATCTCAAAGGTCTTTCCTGTGCTTTTTGACCTTTCCTTAGGATAAAATAAAAAGTCGGTGGCGACTCTTGCTAAACCGAAACATTTGCAAACACAAAACGCAAAACCTCAAGTCAGTTCTCCCACCGTATCACAGTGGGAATCTCAAAACAATGCTTTCTTATTCTCAACAATTGAGTATGTTTTGAATGAAGAATGATCATAAAGACATTCCAGAAGGCATCTGTGTGTAACCTTCATCTATCTGATCTACCAACAAGGTTGATTTCAATGATCATAACAATGATTTTATTTTCTTCAGTGAATTTAGCTTATAAAGCAACATTTGTCTTATTCTGACATTTTATGCTACATAATTGGTTTCCTACAACAACATCAAGTGATTTGTGAGCTCTCAAGTTCATTCCTTTGATGAGGTAGTTGTTGCCTTAGACCTTGGCCCATTAGAGGATGACCATTCATGTTTCAATTAGTATTTTTGGTTCTACTCATATATTGATTTTGATTCTTGTGTTGTTTGTCGATTAGCTTCAAAGCAGCATGCATGGATTTCTTTTTGTTGTTTGAAAAAACTAGTACTTCTCCTTGCTTATCTTTTTTCGAAATTCCTCTTCAATACCGAGGCGGGTCATCAAGCTCTTTAAGAAAAGTTCTTTAGTCTCGTGTCTTAGAAAATTCTTCCAAGATGGGCATTTTTTCAATAACAATGACTACTTGAAAGTTTTCATCTAAAGTTATACCTTCATTGATATTTTGTATGTTATCTTTTAGATTTCATGGGTTTGAGATTCCATGAATTTTTCATTAGTAATCTTCTACTTGAGGGAGCGTCTCACAACGTTTTTTTTCACGAGCTTACTAAGTACCACGCGTTCATTAAAGCTTCCAAGATGACTTTGGTAGAGTTGTATACATTGTAATATCATATAAATCATTAGTTAGATCATTCATGATTTCTATATAAGCTCTTCTTTAGAAATTTTTATCAGTTTTCGCCTTTATCAATTATTTAGTTAATGATTGACACGTCCTAGTCAAAACAGAGATAACCTTTCTCATTGTTAAGAAAAATAGAATCTTTTGCTGTGAATTTTGGAGGTGACTTTCCTCAAACTTGAATAGCAAATGAAGTCGAAAATAATTGAAATATCATCAATAATTTTGTCTATGAACATAGAAAAAAGAAGCATCTTAAAAATTGGTGGTTTTAAATTTCTAAAACATATTGAAAATCAATTTATCACACTAAAGATATTATGAGCTAGGTTATGTACTAGGCCTCTCTCTCCAAGACATGTTGCAGCACTCTCCAAATTTGTAAAAACCTACTATAAACAACAAAGTTCCCATGATAAAATAGCTCAATCAAATTGTGTGGTGTCCTACTACACTGAATCCTTCTAGAATACACCTTCAAATAATGGTCGTTTGACAACCCTTTATTTTTTCTTATTTTAGATTGACTATAAAAATCACATTTTTCTAATTTATTAATTGTTAAGCATGGAATTAATCATAATTACTAAAATTGATATAATTTTTTTATTGACAAACATTGTATAGCATTCCAAATATAAAAATCAACCAACATATAAACATAGATTTGGAATTTTACTCATGTGAACATTAATTTTAATCATGTCATCAATGGTGTACTTTTTTCTAATAAAATTACAATTTTTACAATGGTGTACAAAGCAGGACCTATAGACCGAGTAAACCTGGGTATATTAAAAAAAACCACTTTACAATATTCTTATTAATCTCTGGAGTATGAAAAACATGTTTGAAAATTAAAGTCTTTCCAAATGTGAAAATTAGTTTTACGCCTCTAGTCGAACAACATTAGTGGTGTGGGCATCTCAAAACAATGCTTTCTTATTCTCAACAATCGAGTATGTTTTGAACAAAGAGTGATCATAAAGACATGGCAGAAGGCATATGTGTATACCCTTCATTTATCTGATCCACCAACAAGGTTGATTTCAATGATCGTAGCAATGATTTTATTTTCTTCAATGAATTTAGCTTATAAAGTAACATTTGTCTTATTATGAAATTCTATGCTACATAGTTGGTTTCCTACAACAGCATCAAGTGATTTGTGAGCTCCCAAGTTCATTCCTTTGAAGAGGTGGTTTCTGCCGTAAACATTGTCCCATTGGATGATGGCCATTCATGTTTCAATTAGGATTCTTGGTTCTACTCATATATCGATTTTGATTCTTGTGTTTTTTGCCGATTAGCTTCAAAGCAACATGCTTGGATTTCTTTTTGTTGTTTGAAAAAACTAGGACTTCTCCTAGCTTATATTTTTTTGAAATTCCTCTCCAATACTGAGGCGGGTCATCGAGATCTTTAAGCAAAATTCTTTAGTCACATGTCTTAGAAAATTCTTCCAAGAGGGGAATTTTTTCAATAACAATGACTACTTGAAAGTTTTCATCTAAAGTTATACCTTCATTGATATTTTGTGTGTTATGTTTTGGATTTCATGGGTTTGAGACTCCATGAATTTTTCATTAGTAATCTTCTACTTGAGGGAGCGTCTCACAACTTTTTTTCACGATCTTATTAAGTACCACACTTTTATTAAAGCTTCCAAGATGTCTTTGGTAGAGTTGCATACACTCTAATATCATATAAATCATTAGTTAGATCATTCATAATTTCTTTTTCAATTGATATTCATTATCAAGCCATATAAGCTCTTTTTTAGCAATTTTTATCATTTTTCGCCTTTATCAATTATTTAGTTCATGATTGACACATCCATAGTCAAAACAGAGACAACATTTCTCATTGTTAAGAAAAAGAGAATCTTTTGTGTTGAATTTTTGAAGTGACTTTCCTCAAACTTAAATGGCTGGTGAAGTCGAAAATAATTGAACTATTATCAATAATTTTCTCTATAAACATAGAAAAAAGAAGCATCTTAAAAAATTGATGGTTTTAAATTTCTAAAACATATTGAAAATCAATTTATCACACTAAATATATTACGAGCTAAGTTATGTACTAGGTCTCTCTCTTCAAGACAATTTGTTGCACTCTCCAAATTTGTGAAAGCCTACTATCAACAACAAAGTTCCCATGATAAAATAGCCCAGTTAAATCGTGTGGTTTCCTACTACGTTTAATCATTCTAGAATACACCTTCAAATAATGATCGTTTGATAACCATTAATATTTTGTTATTTAAGATTGACTACAAAAATCACATTTTTCTATTTTATTAATTGTTAAGTATGGAATTAATCATAATTGCTAAAATTGATATAATTTGTGTATTTACCTAACATAATCTAGCATTCCAAATATAAAAATAAACCAACATATAAAAATAGAATTGGAATTTTACTCATGTGAACATTAAGTTTAATCATGTCATCAATGGTGTACTCTTTTCCAATAAAATTACAATTTTTAACAATGATGTACAAAACATGCCCTATAGACTGAGTAAACCTTGCCATATTCAAAAGAAACCCAGTTTACAAGATTCTTATTAATCTCTGTAGTATGAAAAACATGTTTGAAAATCAAAGTCTTTCCCTATGTGAAATATGCCTCTAGTTCCAACAACATTAGTGGCGTGAGCATCTCAAAACAATGATTTCTTATTCTCAACAATCGAGTATGTTTTGAATAAATAATTATCATAAATACAGAGCAGAAGGAACATGTGCATAGACTTCATCTATCTGATCCACCAACAAGGTTTATTTCAATGGTCGTAGCAATGATTTTATTTTCTTCAGTGAATTTAGCTTATAAAGAAACTTTGGCATTTTCCTACACTTTTATGCCACATAACTTGGTTTCCCACAACAACATCAAGTGATTTATGAGCTCCCAAGTTCATTCCTTTGATGAGGTGGTTTTTTTCCTTAGACTTTGGCCCATTGGAGGATGGCCATTCATGTTTCAATTTGTATTGTTGGTTCTACTCATATATCGATTTTGATTCTTGTGTTGTTTGTCGATTAGCTTCAAAGCAACATGCATGGATTTCTTTTTGTTGTTTGAAAAAACTAGTACTTCTCCTTGCTTATCTTTTTTCGAAATTCCTCTTCAATACCGAGGCGGGTCATCAAGCTCTTTAAGAAAAGTTCTTTAGTCTCGTGTCTTAGAAAATTCTTCCAAGAGGGGCATTTTTTCAATAACAATGACTACTTGAAATTTTTCATCTAAATTTATACCTTTATTGATGATTTTGTGTGTTATCTTCTAGATTTCGTGGGTTTGAGACTCCATGAATTTTTCATTAGTAATCTTCTACTTGAGGCAGCGTCTCAAAACTTTTTTTCACGAGCTTACTAAGTATCACACTTTTATTAAAGCTTCCAAGATGTCTTTGGTAGAGTTGTATACACAATAATATCATATAAATCATTAGTTAGATAATTGATAATTTATTTTTCAATTGATAGTCATTCTCAAGCCATATAAGATCTTCTTTAGCAATTTTCATCATTTTTCGCCTTTATCAATCATTTAGTTCATGATTGACACGTCCTTAGTCAAAACAGTGACAACCTTTCTCATAGATAAGAAAAAGAGAATCTTTTGTTGTGAATTTTTTAAGTGACTTTCCCCAAACTTAAATGGCTGATGAAGTCGAAAACAATTGAACTATTATCAATAATTTTGTCTATAAACATAGAAAAAGAGGCATCTTAAAAAATTGATGGTTTTAAATTTCTAAAACATATTGAAAATCAATTTATGACACTAAAGATATTACGGGCTAAGTTATGTACTAGGTCTCTCTCTTCAACATAATTTGTAGCACTCTCTAAATTTTTGAAAGCCTACTATCAACAGCAATGTTCCCTTGATAAAATAGCCCAGACAAATTATTTGGTGTCCTACTACGCTGAATCATTCTAGGATACACCTTCAAATAATGATCGTTTGACAACCCTTAATGTTTTGTTTACTGGGAGAAATTTGAATAATTTTCCAAAAGAGAAGTCAATAAAGGTTGTTTGACCATCCTAAATAATTTATTAGATGAGGGGAAATTCAAATAATTCTTTAAAGATAATTCAAAAAATACTAAAAAAATTAACGAGTTAAAGAAAGGGAAAAAAATTATCGCCTCGACAACTCAAAAAACGCAAAGAGAACGGAGTGGGAAAAAACTAAAAAATAAATTTTGGTGTGCTTGAAATGAAACACGAGATTTTTCTTATATAATGTTAGAAACTAACTAAGTATATAAGATAATCAATGTAAGATTTAAAGTTTTTTTTCTTATATAACTTTGGAAATTAGTTAAAGTGTACAATTTAAGGAATTTAAGACATGTAGCCTTTTCAGTTAAAACGCAAACACACATAATTTTTTAAAAATAGGAAACTATGTAATTTTTTTGGGAATTTTATATTACACACTATATAGTTCAAAAGAATCCTTTGAAAATATTAAACTGCCTCTCTGTTTCTGTAAATATATTTTCGAATGCACCCTTTGCATCACACAAAAGCGAGTAAATTTGATGCCACTTTATAGTCAAATTAACATTTATGATATATATATATATATCTCTGGGAATGTGATATAATAAATTGCTTGAAAACCATTACAATAATAATTCCGGAGATGTAACTTTCGGTAAAATTATGCGGGAAAATAGAATCATGTCACCTTTGCATGTCAGATTATAATAGATATGCATCTCCAGAAAAATCAAAAGTGAAATTACTAAAAACAGAAACCTGCATGATCAACTTCATTTGTAATATTTTCCTTAAATCCTCTCCAAATACTCTTCCATTCTCAATCAAGTTTTTCACTCCAAATCTTCATTATTGTGTTTCATCAAATCAAAAGGAGTTAAAGGAAGTGAAATTTAAGGTAAATTTCATTCATTTCAACCCCATTTCCTCACATTAATTTGGTCGTATAATTGATTCAATGTATAATACCAACAAGTACAAGATTCCATTATTGGAAATGGTTGGTGTTACGTCTACTGAGAAGACATATTATGTCGGTTTTGCATTTCTAGAGTGTGAAAAAGATGACAATTTTTTCTTGGCCTTTAGAGGTTTGTCGATCAATGTTGAAGCCGAAAGTAATTATTACCAACCGCGATACCGCTTTAATGAATTCGATTGAAAAGGTATTTCCTACTTCTTATACATTACTTTGTAGTTATCACATTACAAAGAATGTAAGAAGTCGGGTTAAACTCGTGGTAGAGACAAAACAGATAGAGGCCGAAGATGGAAAAATGGTCAAGGCGAATGTTTTATGGAGAAATTTATAGTTGTATGGAATGTTATAATAAATGCATCTACAAAAGACTCATATGCTGATGTTGTTATACATTTCAGGAAGGTGTGCATGAAATATCTCAATTTACTGAAATATGTTGAAAGCACAATTTTGGACCAGGTAAAGGAGAAGATTGTTTGTGTTATATCTAAGAAGGTGAAACTTGATAGCTTGATACGAAATGGACTAAGTCTACAGTCAATGGAAGAGGCTCATTTTGGATGATTATGGTTTTATGAAAGACGGTAAATCGAATATCTCCATCTTGACTGAATGAGAAGCGACACAAAAAAGATTTTTGACTGCTGATGAAAACACAAAACTCTACATCAAAGAGAAATTGAAGAAGATTGCATTTTTAGATATCACACTTGAAGCCATCATCTCAACCGATAAAAACAATAGAAGTACCTAAGAAATTCAAACCTATAATGAGTGACAATTTAACAATGAGGAGTTATCATATTTTAAACACGTTGACATGATTTTTCCCAATTCACCGACTCCAAAATCTCAGAAAAGTGTTTTCAAATGAGATCGCATTAGCAAACCACCTCCACTAAAAATATCATTCGTTGAGTAGATGTTAGTTTTAATGCATAATTACATTGAACGAATCGTCAATGTCAAGGGTGACAGTAACTGTGGTTTTTGGGATGTTTCTGCTTTAGTTGATAAAAAGGAAGAGGATCACACACTTGTCCGCCATACTCTTATCCATGAGTTGAGGAGCAATAAAGAATTATACACACGAGTGTTTGGGAAAAAAGAGAAAGTTGAAGAAATTTATCACTCTCTTGTACCTTACATTAGTGGACATGCACCAGAGGATAAATGGATGTGTTTCCCTAAGATGGGTCATCTTATAGAAAGTTCGTATAAAGAGTATGTATTGGTCTTACAATATACGGCTTCTCGGAGAAAAAAAATTCCCATTGCGCACTGCTCTGCCACCAAATCTCAGTGATCATATCATCTGTGTTGGGTGGATTTCAAATCCGCGATATTTTGTTCAAGTGTATTTGAAACCGGGATGTCGTATACCACTTACATCACCGGAATAGACAACTCATTATACAATCAAATCTGAGACTTGACCGAACTAATTTATTGAAAGGATGCAAGAGTACACCAAATTGGGCAAAATTGAAATAGAAAAAATAAAGAAAAGTCAAAGGGGTACCACATGTAGATTTGGCCGGAGTTAATTATTTCGGTTCATTTAATTAGTTATTTATTATTTTATTGTAAGTGAAATTTTGTTAATGTATTATTGTGTCTAATTTATACATTTTGTAGTTTGTCAAAAAACTTCGGCATTCAATACAAGTATTTGCATGTTCTGTTTTTGTTTGTTATGCTACAGAAGATTTTGAAAATACATCTCTGGAATAAAGGGTGGTTCCAGAGTTATATTTCTGGAACATTTTCTATCACAAGATATGATTTGAGGTCCATGTTAGCCTCCAACTACTATAAATAATCTCACTTATCATATTGTTTCATACCAAAAACCAAAATGAACATCATTTGACATGTTGGAAATGTTCACTTTACCAGCAATACACCATCAAGAGAATTTAAGATTATCGAGTTCTTGAAGATCAACAATACACACTACAGAACCTTCTATCATACCACGACAATCGGAAAATTATGAAGATCGAGTATCGTTCTCCATGCTTTGACAAAGAAAGGGAAGCTCAAGTTCAACAACCATGAGCTGAAGACAACCGATGATTTACGGGTTATGTGGAAAACATCTTCTGTTTAGAATCAAAAGTTCCGATCGAGTTGGATGCGACTGTTTCAAGATCAATTGATGATATTATCAAGATGTTACAGCGTCCATCTAGATATTGAAGTGTAATGTTTGATCTATGTTAAAATACATGATGTATTATTGATTTTATGATATCAATGGGGATTTTAATTTTGTCAAGTTGGTGTTTCTCAATTACTTTTTCTTCCTTCTGCTACGCAAAATTTTGAAAATAGACATCTGACATTATTCGGGATATGTATCTCCAAAATAATTAGTGTTTTAGTAAATGTTTGGTGCATCCGAAGATACATCTCAAAAATCTGGAGCCTTTTAGTATTTTCACGCGGTGCGCTAGAAAGTCATGGGGTGCATTAAAAAAATTCTCTTTTTGTGAATTCATCATGTTTTGGGATCAGATGCCTAATAATAAAAAGGCTCAATCGTTGACCCAAAATCATAAGGCGCTTGATGTGAAATGCACACGCGATCTCCAAACCCATATTCGATAGATATCACTAGTTGTCTTTCGTCGTTGGATACTAAATAATAGTTCTTTGCATTTCGTCATTGGATACTAATTAATAGTTCCTTGCATATCATTCCGAAAAACAAGAGAATCTCTAACCGCTCCTCATATATAAGGATTCTCAAGCAAGATCTGAAACATGTTTTAATCATAATTTAATTTGACATAATTTTTCATTGAACGATCAACTTAAACATTTAAATATTAATTTTATATTTAAAGACTAACTTGAACGTTTTAGTATTAATTTTGCAAGTTAATCTCTCGTCCACCATAGAACAAGTTTGCTCCACCATTTCATACCTTCATTGCACATTTCTAACTCCTCCGTATAGCACATCCTCTTATTAAAACTTTAACACTTCTTTTAACAAATTCTTACATCATTAAAGATTATCATTAATTGTTCCAACAAATTCTTAAACAATATCTCAAACATATTACTAATGCTTTTCAATAAAGAAACACGTCACATTATTAGGGATGTCAATGGGGCGGGGCGGGGCCGGGGGGACACTTCCCCATCTTTTTCCCCGCCATCAAATTTATTCCCCGTCCCCGTCCCCGATCTCCGTCATGGGGGAATTTCTATCCCCATCCCCGTTCCCCGCGGATCCCCGTTCCCCGCGGGGATCCCCATAGATCCTACATTTATTCATTAATATTTTATTTTTTTAAAATGTTTATATTTTCTATAAAAATAAAAAGCACAAAGAATTCACATATTTATTATGTTATTAAAAAATACTAGTATTTGACATTTATTATTTTTTATTAAAAATACTAATGGATATTTATTAAAAATGAAACGCTTCAACTTTTTTAGGGTCTAATATTTACATTTCTCTCTCTTAATAAATACATGAATATTTATTTATTTATTTTTATAAATAAACATAAAGGAAATGACTAAAAAACCTAATCTAAAATATATATATATTAAATTAACTATATTAAAATAATAGGCGGGACGGAGTCCCCGCGGGACGGGGGGTGTATTCTCCGTCCCCGTCCCCGAAATGCTCTCGGGGGAATTTTTCTCCCCATCCCCGCCTCCACGGAGGAAAATTCCCCATCTTTGGGGCCCCGAACGGGGCGTTCCCCGCGGAGATCCCCATTAACAGATCCAAACTGACATCCCTACACATTATCAAAAACATATTTTTTTTTAAAAATAAATATAGTATAAGCATCGTAACCATGCAAATATTCATTCATTATCTACTAGATTAAAAAAACAAATCTATTAATTGCCATCTCTAATGACACAATCTTTCCCAAAGATTTCAATTATATTTAGTCCTATCACAATGAGATCATCAAGAATTAACCACGATTAGTTAATTATATTTGAATACAAAATGCATGTATCTATCATGATATAATCATTCAAAATATAAGCATTTATTATAAAGTAAAACTTTTCCATAAATAATTAAAAATTGTGGCAGCCTCCAACCATCCAGTCAAAATCAAACCAGCTACTGCTATGTTTTGTGTGGGGTTATACACATAAAATAGAAGGGTGGTTCTTAGCTACTTCAAACTCAACTACTCCACCATTTTTTCACCTCTTCAATATTAATTTTTCATTTTCATATCATATTATATATTATATAATTATAATATTAATAGTACTCTAGTATTATTATAGTTTTCTTCTTTTATTATCTCACTCTTTCTATCTCTAAAGTCTAAAAATTTCTTTCAATATTCTCCAACATATCATTATTTGGTTTGCTTCTAAATTGCAAAACATAGAGAACAAGAATGAAGGTATGATTCACACTTTCTAAGTTTCATTCTTGTTTATTCTGTTTTCTTTTTTATTGTTGATTCCTTTTTTATTCTTTATGCTCCACTTTTTCTCTTTTTTCCTTCTTCTTCCTTTCTTCTCATATTCTCTCTCTTTTTCTCATTATGTAAAGATCTAGGATAGTCTAAAAGAATTTAATGACCCTTTATAAGAATCCATGTTTTCCAATAAAGTATAGAAAATTTGGTTGGTAGAAAAAATATTTATTTCAATTTCAAGTGTATATAATTTTTTAATTTTTGGTTGGATCAATATTTTTTTTTTCTTCAAATCAAGGTTTGTTTTAATTATGATTAAAATTTTAAGATAGTTTATGATTTTTACTTGCAGAAATTTGTACTCAAGTTAGAATTGCATGATGACAAAGAGAAGAAGAAGGCTCTCAAAACAGTCTCAACTCTTTCAGGTACAAAATCATTATTCAAGTTTTTTTTGTGTTTCTATTCTCTTAAAAAAACGGATTAGAGTATAAATTGTTATCAAAATTTATTGGTTTAATTAAAGATCTCTACAATCTTGAACTAACTTCTATTGATTATTGCATAATTTTCAACCTTGATTCTTTGCTTCTCCAAACATCAGTTATTAATTTAATCTAATAATTGAGATTTAATAATCTCGTTGTTAAATTAATCTAATAATCGAAATTTGCTTTTAAGAAATTCAAAAGATCTAGTAAAATAGTTCAATTCAATTCAGATGATCTTTTATTATTATGTTTCGTTGTGATTCAACTCGAATAAACGTCTTATTTATCTTAATGTAGCAATAGTCTAATCAAATAAAAATAAATATAGTATAATTTTTGTATTAATTTTGATAGATATTTTCTAATTTTTATTTTAATATTTTATTAGGGATTGATGCCATTTCAATGGACATGAAAGACAAGAAACTGACAGTGATAGGAACAGTAGATCCTGTAAATGTGGTAAGCAAATTGAGAAAATTCTGGCACACAGAAATAATAGCAGTAGGACCAGCCAAAGAGCCAGAGAAGAAAGAAGAAGCAAAGAAGGAAGGAGAGAAGAAAGAAGAAGGAAAGAAAGAAGATGGAAAGAAAGAAGAAGGGAAGAAAGAAGAAGATAAGAAAAAAGAAGCAGCTCCACCACCACCAGATCCTATTCAAGAATGGGTTAGGAATTATAGGGCATATAATCCATATATGACAACACATTACCATGTTCAAAGCATGGAAGAGAATCCCAATGCATGTGTCATTTGCTAAATAATAGAAGAAAAGTTTGAGTATGGTAATGGATTTGGATTTAATTATCTTTTCTCTCATAGCCTCATATTATCATAGGTGGCCACATGCTATTCAACAATGTAGAAGCTACTTGTAAATAATATATGGTTATGCCTTGTTGAGACTTTATTAATATGTGTAGAGAGAAAGAAATAAAATTTTGGAAATTTTGGTTTTGTAATAAATGTTATTTATACTCTTTTTATTTTTATTTTTCATGTATTAGTTAATCATAGGTGATTAAATGGATTGTTGTGTTCAAACTCGTGCGGTGTGTTTTGATTTTCTTGAACATAGAGGTGACAAAATTGATCTGACATGCTAGACATGTCTCTATTGTTGGAATGAGATACGTTTGAAGATGTATTTCGGCAAAATTTATGAGGGTAATTTCGAATTTTCAGAGGTGTAAGTTACATCATAAGGATGAGAAAAGAAATTGTCTTATACTTATATGGTATGTTGTGTAAAGATACTAATTCAAGTGTTATAACCAATTAACATGAGAGTGTAGCCGGTTACATGGAGGTGAAAAGTACTATTGAATAACAGAAAATACTTTTGGCGTTGGCGTAACCGGTTACGCAAACGCAGTAGCCGGTTACATCCGATAGTATTTTTGAGTTTTGTAACAGTTGTAACTAACCCCAACAATTTGTGTTTCCTGCATTTTAGCTTGATATTTTAGTATCCCAACTATTGAATATAGTAGTATGTGTGTATTGTGTCATTGAATCATTATAAAAATTTTACCCTCAATCATCTCTCTCTCTCTCTCTCTCTCTCTCTCTCTCTCTCTCTCTCTCTCTCTCTCTCTCTCTCTCTCTCTCTCTCTCTCTCTCTCTCTCTCTCTCTCATCTCTTACACTCTCTTTCTCTGCACACCAAAATCCTTAATTATTCACCAATTATATAATTGCATGCTCCAACATTTGGCGTCAAGAGCCAGGTTCTGATTCACAAATACCTAGTGTGCGACATGAATTATGTCTCCAACAATAGAGTCCTTACAAAATTACCAACTCTTGATGCGAAGAACTATGACAAATGGCGCATGAAAATGAAGGTGTTGTTTGGCTACTAAGATGTTCTTCAAGTGACCAAGAATTAGGTGAATTCCCTTGTTGAAGGTGCGACGGATGCATAGCGAGCAACACACAAGGAAGAAAAGAAGAAATATTATAAAGTGTTGTTCTTGATCCATCAATGTGCGGATGGTGACAACTTTGATAAAGTTGGTGATTGTGAATCGGAAAAGGAAGCGAGGGAAATCTTAGAAAAGGCATATGCAGGGGTTGATAATGCAAAAGTGGTGAGGTTACAAACTTACAAGCGTCAATTTGAATTAATTTAAATGGAGTAAAAGGAGACGATCAACAATTACATGATGTGAATTACGCGATTGGTGAATCAAATTAAGTCTTATGGAGAAATTGCTACTGAGTAGAATGTTATGTCGAAGATCTTGCGTTCTTTAACGATAATATTTGACAT
Source organism: Vicia faba (assembly GCA_948472305.1). Lineage (NCBI taxonomy): Eukaryota > Viridiplantae > Streptophyta > Magnoliopsida > Fabales > Fabaceae > Vicia > Vicia faba. Next base: position 261,179,374 of record OX451739.1, read on the forward strand.
TGTAGTGGTGATTGAAGAGTTGAAGGATCTTGCAATGTTGAGCAAAGATGAGCTTCAAAGCTCTCCTAAGGCTCATGAGCAAAGGATGGAGGAGAGAAAAACATCCAGGAAAAGGCAGAGATCGCTTTGCAATCACGGTTCAATGAGAAAAACAAGAAGTCGAAAGAAAAATGGCCCATGGAGAGTTATGAGAATTTTCAGAATTTTGGTGGAAAAAGTCCAAAAACTTGAAGAGTTCGAATTTTCAAAAGGGTGAGAACAACTGCAAAAAAATGGTGGCCAGGGAAACTTTAGAGGCAGGAGAGGAAAGATTGACATGAGCAAGGCAAAATGCTTAAATTGTCAAAAGTTCGGAATGCGAACAAGATGGAATCTTAAGGAGATGAAGCCAAGGTTGCAAGACAAGAGGTGGATGATGATAATACACTCTTGGTCATGATCATAGAAGGTGAATGCATCAGTAGTAGGCTGCGGGACATTGGCAACATCAGTTCCGAGAGCGCTGTCGAAATGTATGCAGACGAAAATGTTATGGTGACTGTGAGAGAAGGAGTCTAGTGCTGCGAGGAATGAAACTTGGATTCTGGTTGTTCTATACATATAACATATAGAAAGGATTGGTTTGTAAAAATTAATCAAGCCACGAAGAATAAAGTGAAATTCACATATGACACAATTTTAGTAGTCGATGGGATCAGTGATGTTTTGATCATGAAAGTAGACGAGGACATTCCTTGATCAAAGGTGTATTGTTCATTCTTGGAATCAAATGTAACCTTCTAAGTATTGGTTAATTGGTTGAGAAGTGTTACAAGATTCACATGGAAGACAAGACGATACGCGTTATGGATGCAAACAAGGTTTTGGTCCTTAAAACTCCTATGACGGCCAATAGAACTTTCAAGATTGAGTTGAAGGTTATGGAGCACATGTGTCTTGCTTCAATGGCAAGTCAAGAAGAATGGTTGTGGCACTACTGTATTGGGAATCTCGATTTTTGAGATCTCAATGCATTGCAAAATAACAAAATAGTAATCAGGTTCCCAGACATCAATATACCTGCTGATATTTGTGAAGAGTATGTGCAAGCGAAGAAACACAAGGATAAATTCAGCAAGGATGCAGGTTGTAGAACCAAGCATCACCTTGAGGTGGTGTATTCTAATGTGTGTGGGCTGATGCAAGTTGATTCGTTTGGTGGCAATAAGTGTTTTGTCACTTTTATCGACGATTATATTAGAAAGCTACGGGCATACATAATCAAGAGAAAGGATGAGGTATTTGAAGTGTTTAAGAAGTTCAAGTCCATGGTTGAGCGGCAAAGCGATCACAAGCTCAAATTTCTCAAAATGGATGGTGGAGGCGAGTATGTCTCAAATTACTTTGGGACGTTATGTGATGAAGATGGGATAGTGCATGAGATAGTACCACCATATACAACATAGCAAAATGGTGTTGCAGAGAGGAAGAATCAATCGATTATGAACATGGTGAAAATCATGTTAAAAAGGAAGAACTTGCCAAAAGAGTTATTAGGAGAATAAGTATCCACAACTTCATACTTGTTGAATATATGTCCTACAAAGAAGCTTGAAAAGATAACACCAAAAGAGGCATGATCTGGATTCAAACCGAACCAATTGAGAGTTTTCGATTTCATGGCATATCCACATGTTTCTCACCAAATTAGAAAGAAGTTGGATGACAAATTGGATATGATAATACTTGTAGGGTATCATGTAACACCCTAATTTTTAGAAGTTGTTTATTTAATTAATTATTAGGAGTATTTATGAATAATTGATGTTTTATATGATTATATGTGTGATGTGTCGGTATGAGGTTGTGCATGATGTGAATTATGATGATTAGAAGTATTAGAATGGTCAAATAATTATTTAGTAATTATTTGTATTATTATTGAGAATATAATAATAGGAATAATTATTTAAATGGTTATTTTAATTAGAGTGGTGTGTTGGTAATTAGTAGGAAGAGTGAGGACGTGATGGTAAATAGAGGTTGACTAAGCGGGGGAAATTGAGGAAGATATTCGGGGTCCTTTGTGATGACAGAGAAGAGATAGTTGTTACTCACAATCAATCGTGAAAGTTGGATCATCGTAAGAGGCACGAAGAATGTAATAAATCACTCGAAGAAATAAGGTAAGGAGTGTTTATCTGATTATTATATTTGATTTAAGTGGTAGATAAAGGTAGGGTTTGCCTTACGTTTCATAGATGGTGATTCGATGTTGTTTGATGCATAATTGATAGATTAGTGATGAATAATGACCCTTAAATGTTTTTTAATTGATGTAGTATATTAAGTTGTTGATAGATGATGAATCCCTATGATTAGATGATGTTTTAGGACCTATAAGGTTGTGAAATCGCAGAAAAATCATAGAAAAATTCAGCACAAAATAGCAGGCGTCGACTCAAAGAGGTTATGCATCGACTCATGTAGGTTCAAGACTCAGTATGTGTTGACTCATTGAGTCGACCTGAGCATACCCGGGGCAGACAGAATACCTATGCGTCGACTCAAAGGGGGCATGCGTCGACTCAAGCAATCCAATTTTTGACAGATTTTTCGAAAGGCCGTAACTTGAGTTTCCGGACTCCGTTTGAGGTGCCGTTCGAAGCATTGGATAGATAAATCGGTGAAATATATTTATAAGGAGTAAAATTAAGAATAATAAGGATAATTCTAGTACCCAAGTTAGGATAGAATTATTTTTCCCGTGTTGAATCGCTATGATGTTTTATGGTAATGAAGTATGATGATGATATGACGATCTCATGATAATGTTTTGTTCATAATGATGATATGTTGTTAATATGATGGTTCTGTTTTATATGATGATATGATGATTATGCTATGCTTATATGAATACATATGATGAGGTTTATATGATGATGTTGGTGAATACATGAATGATGATGCGTATGACTAGTTGTGGTCATTTATATTGTTGTTACGCATCATGCATTCATTGGACAACTTTGGTCCATTTTGTTGATTTAGGATGTTGGTCCAGTGATTTTTTCTCAATCCCATTGTATGGATTTGGGATGTCTATGATTTTCTCCGGTTCCAAGTGGGAATCGATCCTATGATTGGGGTCTTTGGAGGGTGATGGCCCAGTGTCCATCAAATGAATTGGTACCACATGCATGAGTCTATGTCCTTGCACTACATCTTATGTGGCATTGCATGGTTCTTAAATTGATGATGTTGTATTGTGTTATTGAATTTGTATGATTGTTGAGGTACATGGAATATAACAATGTTGAGTTTATGTTGTGATACTTTTGGTTTATTCTGCTATGTTTATTACTTACATCTTATATAATGATTATGATGAACTCACCCTTTCAGCTTGAATGTTGCCTCTACGTTGGTAACGTGCAGGTAATCAGGAGTAGTCCCTAAAGGCTTGGAAGAATAGCTTGGAGCATGTGTTTTATTTCCATTGAGTCTAGAAGGTCTTGCTCGGATATGTAACATTGGGGACGTGAATGCTTTGTTTTGAAAACTATTTCGTTCTTGTTTTGTTATGACATTTAAATTGTTTCTATGGAGTTTAAATTATGTTGAATTGTGAACCATGAATCATGGGGGCACTATGAAGTGTTTTAATGAACTTGTTTAAACTATGATTCTGCTGCAAGTATGTGAAACCTTGATAATGGATATGTACATGAATAATTTTGAAAACTCGTGTTATAGAGTAAGACTAGAACGTATGATTATTTCATGAATAAAATGTGACGCCCTTTTGTTGTATTACTCTGATATTATTTTAAATAATTATGAATATTTTGTGGGGTTTATAAGGATGTTACATTAGTGGTATCATAGCAGGTCGGTCCGTCCGGCCAGGTTATCTAATGTTGTTTGTTCCTTAGTATGTGACATGTGTGTGAAACACTGTCGGCACTTGCTTGTTTTTCTAATTGTTTGTCTGCAGGTCTTGTTTTGAAACAAGTGTGGGAGAAGCTTTTCCTTCTCTGAGATGTTTCAGGTGTGTGAATTGGTGCAATATAATGATGAATTGCAAGAGTGCAAGTGTTGTTGGAGCTATGTTGTTTCTCGAAACTGAAGAGAGTACGGATTCGTGATTTCTCTCTGTTGATCAAGTTGGGATTGTCTTTGAGGGAGAATGATCAGGTATTGTTGATTTCTTCTTCTCAAATAATAGAGAGCAATGTGATGGCTTGTGATATGCCAGTGTTGTGTGATTCCTGAAGTTTTTCCTAAAGATACTCGTGACTTGCCTCCAGAGAGTGGATCTAAGTTTGGTGACAATAGATAACTAATGTTTTTATCTACTAAGCAAGTAGGATAACCCTTAGGATATGAGGCTTAGAGGGTTGCATGTTTGTGACAACAGTTGAATGAGGTCGTGTGTGGATTACTGAAAATTTAGTAAGGTAATGGGTGAGATTAATTATCCACTTCAAGGGATTGACGATTTGATGGACCAACTGTTAGGCGAGTATGTCTACAGTATAATCGAATTGAGAAGGGTTACCTTCAGATTCAAATGAAGGGTGAGGATAGTTAGAGGACAAATTTTAGAACTTGTGTAGGAATTACAAATATTTGGATTAGTTTTTTGCGGTGTTTGTTGAGGACATTATGAGTGAATCTAAGTCAGAATAAGGGAATATCGAATGTTGTGAATTACAATGTTAAAAGGGGAGAAACTTTATGCTAAGTTGTCAAGGTGTAGATCATGGTATGAGGAGGAGAATTTTCTTGAGCGTGTTATTTCGAATGGTGGTATATATGGATCCATCCAAAGCATGTATGGTTCTAAATTGAGAGACTCCAAAGTCGGTTACAGAGACTAGAAGCTTCTTAGGCTTAACTAGTTATTGTCGTAACTTGTTTATGACGAGGTCAAGTATGATATGTCGTAAATGAATGAATTGAAGGAATGTGATGTTTGGTATTAGGGAGAATATGGAGATATTATAGGAGCGCATGGAGATACAACTTATGTCGAGTAAGAATGATTAGAATGACGAAGATTAATTGGAACACGGAGCTTTAGGTAACTTTGAGTATAAGTTTTAAAGAAACACTATTCTAGTTTAGTAGTGATGGTTTATGCGCTATCATGGTTGTCGGATACCTATTGACAAATTGAGGAAGTGATCACCCTTGATCTCTTGTTGATAGTAGACGAGATCATGTTGGAAAATATAGAATTGTCTTACCAGCTTAATGGTGTGTTAAGTGTTTAAGGTTCCATCAAGGGAATATTCGTTCATCATTTTGGGTGAACCTAATGGATCAGTGACTGTGAAAGAGTTGAGACTTATTGAACAATTTGGAGACTCTAGGTTGTATGCAAATATGTCGAAGTGTGAATTTTGGTTGAAGGAAGTTAGTTCTCTTGGCCATGTGATTTCTAGTGTTAGAATTGCGGTAGATACTTCTAAGGTTGATGCAGTGTTGTGGTGGGAGACACCGAAATCTACAATTGAGATTCAGAGATTTCTTGGGGTAGCAAGTTACTACCTAAGATTCATTGAGGGATTTTCTAAGTTGGCGTTACTAATGACTCAGATGACTCGAAAGGGCCAGGTTTATGTGTGGGATGTTACATGCGAAGAAACTTTTGTAGAACAGAAAAAGAGATTGATGACTGCTCCAATGTTGATTTTGCCGAATCTGAATGAATCCTTTGTAGTTTATTGTGATGCTTCTAAGATGGGTTTTGGTGGTGTGCTAATGCAAGATGGACAAGTTGTTGCTTATGCTTCTAGACAGTTAAAAGTTCATGAGAGGAGCTATCATACGCATGACTTAGAATTGGTGGTTGTGGTGTTCGAGCTAAATATTTGGAGACATTATCTTTTTGGCTCTAAATTTGAAGTATTCAGTGATCATAAGAGTTTAAAATACTTATTTTATTAGAAGGAGTTAAACATGAGGCTGAGAAGATGGCTCGAATTGTTGAAGGATTATCATTTTGATTTGAGTTGCCATTCTGGTAAAGCAAATGTAGTAGTTGATGCTTTGAGTAGGAAATCTTTGTATATGTCAATGCTTATGGTTCTAGAGTTAGAGATGATCGAACAATTTAGAGATATGAGCTTGGTATGCAAAGAGACATCCAACAATGTGAAGATTGGAATGTTGAAATTGACTAGTGGGATTCTTGAAGAGATCCGAGAAGGTCAGAAGTCTGATTTGAGTTTGGTGGACCGACTAACATTGATTAGATAAGGCAACAGAGGTGAATTACGAGTGGATGAGAATGGTGAGGTGAGACTTGGTGATAGAGTATGTGTTCCTGATATTCTAGAACTTAAGAAGAGAATTCTTGAGGAAGGGCATCAAAGCGATTTGAGTATTCATCCAGGTGCTACGAAAATGTATCAGGATTTAAATAAAATGTTTTGGTGGCCAAGTATGAAGAAAGAAATTGCTAATTTTGTGTATGCTTGCTTGACTTGCAAGAAGTCGAAGATTGAACATCAAAAGCCTACATGTCTTATGCAAACTTTGAGTATTCCAGAGTGGAAACGACACAGTGTTTCTATGGATTTTGTGTCGGGGTTACCGAAGACTGATAGAGGTGATGATTTAATTTGGGTAATAATGGATAGGTTGACTAAGTCGGCTCATTTCTTACCGATGAAGATTAATCATTTTTGTACCCCAAAATTTTCCCTCTCATTTATCAAGATTTTTCTCACAAAATTTCTTTGACTCAAGACTGGATTAGGGTTTGGTCAGCTCAAGACATCTCATCTTGCACTGATAACCCAAAATTAGGGTTTGAGTTTTCACAAGGATTTTTGGACTATCAATGCTCCATGTCACTTTCAAACATCATTATGGATCCCTAAGATCACTCATGACAAGTTTCAAGCCTTGAACCACATTTTTTATCAGTCAATTGGACAGTTGACCTAAAAATCAGCTGTATTGAGGAAAAAGTCAACCATGGCCAATTTACAGTCAAACTTCATAATTTTTTTATCAACATCAAAATTTTAAACTTATATGTATCATTTGATCAAGTTTGGACCACAATTCCTCAAGAAATTTGATCAAATCACCAAAAGGGCAAAATGGTCAAAATTAGGGTTTTGATTGAGGAAGGACAATTTCTGATTTTTAACCTAGAAAATGACCAATTGATTTAAGTAATGATTTCAAGGATTCAATTACACCATCTTGACCTAATGGCATGGCTCAAAACATCTCAAATTCATTGGATTGACAGATGAAATTTATAGTCAACTGATCAAAAGTCAACTCTACACTGAAAAGTCAAACTTTGACTTTTTGGTCAAAATCAAGTGCCAAGGGTCATAATTCATCAAAACATGTCAAAATATGAAACTTTTTCACCAAGAAATCCAAGTTTGAAAATTAGGGTTTGAATTTGAAAAGTTTCCCTACATAGAAATTTTCTAAGTATAGAAAATTTTCTTATTTTTTCTCAACTTTAGGCCACTTTTTCACTATGATGCATAATGATTCAAAGAAAGTTCCAAACATGAAAGTTGTAGATATCCATTAAATATACAACTTTCCTTCACACACTTTTCCCTAAAGATGCTTGGATATCAAGATATAAATTTGTGAATACATGGTCATGAACTAAATAACTTAGTGAAATTTTGCCCTAATTTAGGCAGGTTTTGGACCCAACTTCATGGCCATTTTTCACCTAGTTCCAAGAGGTATCTCAAAATTAATTTCAACGATGAATTATAGATAACATTTCAAGCTTTCTAAAATGTCCAAGAACTCCTCAAGATCATTTTTGAGTAGGGAGAATCGAAGAGATGAAGTTAGCAATTTCTCACTTTTTGTCCAAGCCATTTCATGAAGAACAAAGTTGCAATCAGTACCTATGCTGGCTAATCCATGCCTTACAAGTCCCAAACTTGTTCCACACTCCTTAATAAAATGCTTAGTCAATTGACAAATCTTTGATCCATGCCTTAGAACCATTATCCAACTTGTAATTCCATTTATGGCAAAAAGTGACCATTGCCATTTTGAAAAAGATCAACTATTGCAAACTTTACAATCTTGAGCATTGGACCTGTCCCCTTGGCACATAAAAGTACCACAGACCTAAGGCAACTTGTAGAGAAGAGATACCAACCCTAAGCAAGCCAGTACAAGCATGTAAAGCTTTGTCTTATCACTTTACTTCAAATACAAGAAAAGTGGCAAAAAGGCTAGAACAGACACAACTGTTAAAGGGTTGACATCAAACCAATTACATACTAATATACAAACATTATGCAACACAAGGCACGATTGGAAATGGCCTGAAACACTCCAACCAGAAAAACACCAAAAATTTGTCCAAACTTGCAGTCTTGGCATAAGCATACCCATCTTCCATTTGGCTCGTGCATTTTGAGTTTTGATCATTCAAACACCTTACATACTTGATACATAGCCAATCCAGACCTTCATCCCTGTTCTGTAATCACTTTTCCATCATCTGCCATTGTTGAGTTCAGAGCTTGCAGTTTGGCTTGGCCAAGGAGTTTCAGATACTTTCAGAGCAAGGCAAGGGTTGGAATACGTTCAGGGAAGTTCAAGGAAGCTCAAGTAAGCATCAATCCTCCATCAAACTCATCCCAGTTTCATCCATGATTCCAACTGAAGGAGGTAAAATCTCAAACTCTATCTCCTTGTACAGGCAACCATAGGCCACGATTTGTGAATAAAAAATGTAGTCCTCATCATAACGAAGCTATACATATCCTTATCTTGCATTGATTTTACTTGAGCTGAAAGAATTTGGAACTTGAAATTTTTGAAAATATTAGGTTAAAATTTAGGGCTTTTAAAATTCTCTTTGATCTTTGATAGTTAGCTTACATAACTTATATGGTTGGAATCGTGAGTTCAAGTACTATAACTTCCATGTTGTGAGTTTTCATTTTTATGGAAGTATAAGAGAGTTACAGGATGTCTGACCAAGCTTGAGGAAGGAGATGAAGTACAGGGAAAGGGTTTGTTTTGGGTTATATGGTTTTTGTTTTTCTTAAGACAATGGAAGTATATCCACCCCAGTGGCAAAGTAGCGCGTTGGTGAGACCCATGTCCTAGGTTCGAACCTGGGCGCGCTACTTTTGTTTTTACATTTGTCCCATTTTTTCAGTTTTGACATTTTTTGCAGGTTTGGGCTTTGGGCTTTGGACCATAGTTTTTTTACTAACACTTTACTGCCAATCTGCTACATCACCTCCTTGCATGATTTTTATATTTTTATTTTATTTTATTTATCTCATTTTCATATATATATATATATATATATATATATATATATATATATATATATATATATATATATATATATATATATATATATATATATATATATATATATATATATATATATATATATATATATATATATATATATATATATATATATATATATATATATATATATATATATATATATATATATATATATATATATATATATATATATATATATTAATATTTTCTTTAATGAATAAAAATCCAAAAAATGTAAATTAATCATATTGTATTTTTATTTTGTTTTAATTTATTTTTCACATAAAAATATATTTTATTTTTAATATATATCATGCATTTAATTAATAATTTGTAAAATATAATCAAAACATGTGTAGTTTAATTTATTTTTTATTTCATACCTATAAACATTTATTTTTGCATATATAAATTTTTTATATTTTTATACAATATTATTTATTATTTTTATACAAGAAAATACATAAAATGATGCATATAAAAACTTTATTTTCTTTTTAATAATAATCAGGGTTAAACCCCTTTTTAAAATTAATTCCTTTTGCTCATATTTTTAGGTTTTAGATAAATTTTCTTTTACATAAAAAAACAAAAAAATCTTTCCTTGCATATACATTGTATTGTATTTTTAAATATTGTATTGTATTTATTCTAATTCGTACAAATTTGATTTGTTTGTAATAATTTATTTAGGTTTATATTTTGTAAATCCCCATTCAAATTTGTATTCCCCCCTCCCATAAATTGTTGTAATAGCTTAAAAATATTTACATTACGCAATTTATCGCTTTATATGCCATGATTAGTAATTAGGGTTTGTATGACAAGATCAAAACAAAGCAAAATAGAAAACCTTAAATACAAGACAAAGTCAAAGCATGAAAAATGATACACTTGCACACAATCCTTGCTATTTTCAAAACAAACACACACATTTCAAAAAAATCTTACAAATATTGAAAATATTTTCAAAAAAGACAAACATCTTTGTATACATTCTTACGAACGAGAATCATTACAAAGATTGCCTAAACGAATGGCCTCTTTTACAAAATACTTTCAAAACCACACCAAACACAATTTCAAACAAACAAAAGCAAGTGATCTAAGCAAGTAACTAAGAGCCCATGGAAAACCATGGATGAAAAGGGTGCTAATACCTTCCCTTTTTATAATCTATCCCCCGAACTCAAGAAACAATCTCAAAGGTCTTTCCTGTGCTTTTTCACCTTTCCTTTTGGATAAAAGAAAAGTCGGTGGCGACTCTTGCTAACCGCAACATTTGCGATAAAACGCAAAACCCTCAAGTCAGTTCTCCCACCGTATCACAGAAATGGTGACTCAGCTGGGGATTTAAATAAAATTGGGGTTACCTTAGGGCTATATCACATTTATTTGCTTACATTGTTTGACTTGTTTGCTTTACATTATGGTTCTTTGTTTAGGTTTGAATCCTCCACCCGAATTTGGGAAACATTATAGGTAAATAGCAATACGTTGTGGAAACTGTGCAGGGTATACCGACATGGTCTAAGCAATATCTATGTTAGTGTGACATATTTGTGGGTACTGGTAGCCTTTGAGTTAATCAAAGAGAATACGGGGCCGCTGAGTGATGTCATGAAGCACTAATGAACTTCTAGAACCCTTTACTTGACCAACTTGACCTTTAGGATGTAGTGAGATGACCGACTTTGGTGCCATCCGAAGTTGGTAGATACTCGATACTACATTCATTGAGGGTTGGTTTCTCGGGATATTTTGGTCGCCATTAAAGAGGCTTGAGCTGAAACAATGACCAAAGAAACAATCCAGTGATATTGAGCTCCTTAGAACCCGGTTACTATTATTAGAACAGGTTAAGCCAACTAAACTTCAAGAGGGTACTTACCTATAAAACCCCATGCAAGCCTAAACTAAGAACTTGTTTGATTTACGTGTATATGCATGCTTGTACATAACATCATGGACATCATGACCATCATATGCATCCACTAACCATTTCAAGGATTTTGGAGATTTATCTTTGTTCTTGTTTTGTAGGATATGGATTCACTCCGCAGGAAAACTATCCAAATCAACCTTGTAAGAATTCCTCCACAACTCAAGGAGCTAGCTTCAAGGATCCCTGAGAACTCTCCATTCACCGAGAGGCATGGCCGTCTACTCAACTTGGTCACCTCCAACACAAAGGAGGATATGTTGAAGGTCCTCTTCCAGTTCTTTGACCCTTTGCATCATTGCTTCACATTACCTGACTATCAGCTTGTGCCTACTTTGGAAGAATTCTCTCAACTCTTGAGGATTCCTATTCTCAATCAACTACCTTTCAACGGTACGGAAAGAGATCCAATGCCAGGAGATATTGCTCAAGCTCTGCACTTGCACTCATCTGATGTCACAACTCATTGGGAAACTAGAAGTGGTGTCAAAGGCTTCTTAGCAAAGTTTCTATTTGAGAAAGCCCAAAGCTATTGGAATTCCTTAGACTTGCAAGCATTTGAGGAAATTGTGGCTCTTCTTATCTATGGGATGATCTTGTTCCCCAATCCTGACCAACTCATAGATGTGAGTGCCGTCAAAATCTTCATGTCACGCAATCCGGTGCCTACATTGCTTGGAGATATCTTACACTCTTTTCACACTCGTACAATGAGGAAAAGAGGTGTACTTATGTATTGCACTCCTCTCCTGGCATGATGGTTTATTTCTCATCTTCCCCAATTAGTTTAATGAATGAGCAAGGTTTGAGGTGGTTACAAAGGTTAATGACGCTCAATCATTCAGATATTCATTGGTGCTCTCGATCCAAAGAGAATGTTATCATTGTTGACCGTTGTGGGAAATTACCTAATGTTCCTCTACTTTGAATTAGGGGAGGCATCACCTATAACCTATGCTTGGCTCTAAGACAGTTTGGTTATGCCTGAAGGGATGGCCCACATGATATGCTGATTCAAGGCTTAGTATTCGACTACGACAACAACGATCAAGGGCTTCGCCAGAGATTAATCCGAGCTTGGAGGATGCTAAACAAGGTGAATAACAAGACTTTGGGACACAAGAATTCCATCACTCTTAAGCCTTACCTCAAGTGGGTACGAACCCGCGCTCAAAGTCTTATGATGCCTTATCCTTCCATTCTCCTGGTGATTGTTGAGCCTGTTAAGGAAGGATAAGTTCCATACACTATCCTACATCCTGACATGCCCACATCTCTTGAAGACCTACAAAGGGATTGGATACAACTCAAAGGAGAGTGAGATACTTTCGAAGCCCAATTCTACGCAAGCGAGAAGAAGGTTTTGGAACTCACTAGGCTACTTCATGAGGAGCAAACTCTAAATACCTACATAGCACCAAAGAGGACGCGCACTGCTTTTTTATCTTAGAGTGTTGTATTATTTTGTCCAAGGGTCATTGGTGTACTCAAACTCTATTTTATTAATATAACATGTGTTTCTTTTTGTTTAAAACGAATTTGAATCTTTTAAAATCCTATAAAACATTACATATGCACATATCATTCATCATAACATAACATGCCTTTTGCAACGAGTTTCCTCATCTCTCTACTGTTTATTTCAGTAAGGTGGATCTCGAACAGACGGTCAAAGATCTCCAAGCTCAAAACATGTAGTTTCAACAGTTACTCATGACCCTAGCCAAGGGGCAGGAGAAGTTGAAGACTCTGTTAGCTGAAGAAAGAAAGAAGAAAACAAAGAAAGCCACTGGGGTTTTGAATATGGGGAGAAGATTTCAGGGACAGACTATAAGAACCTTGAATTTTGCAACCACTTCCGGGGAAGGAGAAGGAAAAGGAAAAGAAACAGCAGTTCCGTCAGAATCCGAAGAGGAGGAAGAAGAGGAAGACTACTCTGAGGAATAGTACCCTCCGGGTGATGACAAGTACAGACATCTTGAAGAGCGTTTAAGCGCTATGGAAATACAAAGAGTACCAGGTCTAGACTTTGTAGAATTGGGGCTAGTGTCAGGAATTGTAATCCCACCAAAGTTCAAAGTGCCGTTGTTTGCAAAATATGATGGGGTGTCATGTCCTAAAATGCACCTCCGATCATACGTGAGAAAGATTCAGTCGCACTCTACCGATAAAGACCTGCAGGTGCATTTTTTCCAAGATAGTTTATCCGGAACACAACTCGATTGGTTTTACCAATTAGAAAGGGCCGACGTCCACAACTGGGAAGACCTGGCCGCAACTTTCTATAAACAATACCAGTATAATGCAGATTTGGCGCCTACCCGTACTCAACTTCAGAGTATGGCTATGGTTTCAAATGAGGGTTTTAAAGATTACGCACAAAAGTGGAGAGATCTAGCTGGAAGAGTGCAACCACCTCTGTCTGAAAGGGAGTTGGGGGATATGTTCTTGGGCACTCTGTCGGGCCCTTTCTTCAACCATTTGATTGGAAGTTCCTCTGCAGGGTTTACTGAATTAATATTAACCGGAGAGAGGGTGGAATTTGGTATAAGAAGTAGAAAGATTCAGAAGGATTCGTCTGCCTCTATGGCTGTGAAAAAACCCTTCATGGGGAAGAAGGAGGTATATGCTATTTATCCACAAAGGAACCAAGGGAGAGCTGAATGCCGACCAATGGTAGGGGTCGTTATGATCCCAAAACTTACATCTGATCAACCAAGGAGTAATCAACCGAGGGTGGAAAGGTCGGTCCGGAAATTCACCAGAATTAACATGACTCTAGCCCAGGTCTTGCCACATCTTCTGAAATCTAATTTGCCAACTTTGAAGGAAGCTCCAAAGAATCCCAACATGGTGTCCCCTCATTATCACCCGAATTCCAGATGCGCATACAATTCCGAAAGTCTGGGCCACGACACCAACAACTGTTGGGCTTTGAAAAACAAAATTCAAGACCTCATAGATGCAAAAGAGATTGAGTTTGAGGCGCCCGAAAAACTAAATGTCATTTCCGCTCCTATGCCTAGACATGGTCACAATGCCAATGCTATCGGGGAAGATTTGTTTGTTGCTACAGTGGATGAACTCTTGACTCCGCTCCCGACCATTAAGATAAACTTGTTGAAAGCTGGTATATTCCCAGGTTGTAATAAAGACTGTCGTCTTTGTTTATCCTCGCCAACTGATTGCCCTCTGTTAAAGACAAGCATTCAACGCCTGATAGACAATCGAGAAATTCTGTTTGAAAATACTCCTGTTTCACCCATTCCTATTGAAGACGTTTCAATCATAACCATCTCCGCCAATCCTTCCAGAGTCCCCAAAAGACCCGTTAGGATTACATCAGTTCAAAAAACTACTCCTCTCATAATTACAATGCCCGAGCCGGTCCCATATGAATCAGATAAAACAGTACCGTGGAATTACGATGGAGAAATCTACTACCATGGTATCAAACAAGACGGGCTGACCGCCGAAGAAGTGAGCTCCAAAGAAGAAGATTCCGACATTAACAATATTGCCGGAACTAGTAAGATTACCCGTAGCGGTAGAATCTTCTCTCCAGAGATTGCCCCTCTAAAGGCAGTTTTTGGACCCGTGGTTGTTCCGAAGATTACCTCTGTACCAATAATCATACTTGCAAGTGCACCTACCGACAAAGACGACACGACCCCCGCTGTTATACCTACCAATACTTCTACTGCTGAAAATCGAGGGAAAAGCATTCAAGAAGAGCCTGTCCGGATGAAGGCTCAATCACTAGCTATCCCCGAAACATCCAAGAAGGAAATGGAAGAGATCCTGAGGATAATAAAGAAGAGTGATTATGACGTGGTTGAACAGTTGGGGCAAACTCCGTCCAAGATCTCCATGCTAGCATTGCTGATGTGTTATGAGGCACATGCAAAAGCTCTGGTAAAGTTCCTGAAGACAGCCCATGTGCCATAAGAGACGTCTGCTGACCAGTTCCAAGACTGTATGGTTAGTTTGATAGCTGATAACGGCCTAGGCTTCTTTGATGCTGATTTGACACCCAGAGGGAGAAAGCACAACGAGGCAGTACATGTCTCTGTGGAGTGTAGAGGAACGACTCTGGCCCACGTCTTGGTGGACACGGGTTCATCTTTG
Source organism: Vicia faba (assembly GCA_948472305.1). NCBI lineage: Eukaryota > Viridiplantae > Streptophyta > Magnoliopsida > Fabales > Fabaceae > Vicia > Vicia faba. The sequence continues at coordinate 261,194,747 of OX451739.1, forward strand.
AACGTTTTACCAAAGAAAGCCCTTGACAGATTGGATTGCAAAGGGCTGACATTGAAACCCAGTAACATGGTTGTGAGAGCATTTGATGGCTCGAAGAGGATGTTCCACGGGGAGGTGGACATCCCCATAAAGGTGGGAACTCAGACCTTCAACTCAACCTTCTATGTAATGGACATCCGCCCCTCTTACTCCTGTCTGTTAGGACGGCCCTGGATCCATAATGCTGGTGTTGTCACCTCCATGCTATACCAGATGCTGAAGTACCCGGTCCATGGAAAGATCATCACTGTCCATGGGGAGGAGGAGTACGTGATTAGCCACCTAAATTCTTTCCGGTATGTGGAGTTGGATGGTGAGTTCATTGAAACTCCTTTTCAATATTTCGAAGAGGTCTCTTAAGAGATAGCGGTAACCAAGGCGGTATCCCCGATTCCCAAGATCACAAGACCTCCGCTTTGGATGTTATCTCTAAAGGATGCCAAGGAAGTAGTAGAAGAGGGTGGATGCACCATCTAGGGGCAGCTTCCAGGCATCCCGTATAAATCAGACAAGTTTGGCTTGGGGTTTAATTCAGTTGCTCAGAAGGCTGTGCGTCGTGCCCGTGCTGGAGGGCCACCTTTGAAGATTAGTAACCGGTAGGTCAACACAGTGGAAGATGGTGGAGAAGATGGAAGCTTGGAAGATTGGATATTTCCTACTGTCAACGGGGGACTTCGCAATTGGGAAGCCAGAGACTTTGTCCCAATAACTTTCATATCTCAGTAATTTATCTTTTATATTTTTGTTGGACTTGTAATATTCACAAACAATTCTCACTTTAAAAACCTTGTGTCTTACCCGAGGCACAATGGTCCATTTGTAAGGGTTTTTATTTCATCTTCATATGACATTCAATGAATCATGGACGTTTTTCCACATACAAACCTTTTGTGCTCATTGTCTTTCTTTTACATTTTATTATTTAAAGATGGCTATACCCTTACACACACCCACACTCACAAATGCAGGTACCCCTCTATTCCGGATCCCATGGGTAATGATACTGCTATGGCCTTTAGTGACTCTGAAGATCTAATCTACCAAGCCGAATACGAAGGTGAGGAAGATTGTGAAGTACCAGAGGAATTGGTCAGACTACTACAACAAGAGGAAAGAGCTATTCAGCCTCATGAGGAACCATTGGATACAATAAACTTAGGTACCGAGGAAGACAAAAATGAAATCAAAGTGGGTGCCAACCTAGAGCCGAGTGTCAAGGAGCGTCTAATTCAGCTATTGCATGATTATGTTGAGATCTTTGCCTGGTTATACGAAGACATGCCAGGACTCGATACAGACATCATGGTACATCGTTTACCCACTGTGATCGGTGGATCTGGAACTGACTGTTTAAAGCTGGTTCGCGAAATGTCGCGGAAGCAAGAGTCGCCACCGTCTTTTATTTTATCCAACATGGAAAGGACAAAAGTACAGAAAAATTCCTTCTTGAGATTAGCTCTCGGTTCGGGAGGTAGATTTATAGAAAGGGAAGGTGTTAGCACCCTTTCTATCCGTGGTTATCCACGGGCTCTTAGATACTTGCTCATTGTGTTTTCAAAATGTTTGTTTGCTTTTCAAGGTGAGTGGGTTTGAAAAAGTTTCTTTGAAAGTTTCAGATCGACTCTTGTATCAGTCCTCAAGAGTGTTTGAAAAGTTGTTTTGAAAGCTTTTTGAAAAGTGTAAGGTGTGAAAAGTATTTTGATTTTGTTTTTTTGAAAGAAAAAAAAAGCAAGTATCCATGAGTTATCTACCCACCCTAAGGAATTAGGCTGTGTAAATGTCCTTAAGGTAGTGCCATCCCACCATTGAGAGGTAGGTAGCACCACCATTGGAGGTGTTCGGGTCAATTCGAGGGTTAGGGACAGTGTGGTCACCGAGCAATAGTAAGATACCTTAGAAGCTACCCTTATGCCATTGATCTTTTTATTCCGAGGCAACCGTTTCGAGGCAACTAGATCAATGGAACATAAGGACTCACTAAGACGTCCTGTACTCGACGACCACGTTTCGAGGGGCAAGGCAACAGTGTGATCACCAGAGCAACAGTAGGACACCTTAGAAGCTACCCTTATGCCATGTTCATGGACATAAGGACTTACTAAGACGTCCTGTACTCGACGACCACGTTTCGAGGGGCAAGGCAACAGTGAGGCGTACCCTAAGAGTGGTGTGTGAATTGTGTGTCATTTTCAGTTATTATTTGTCTTGTCATGCATTGGTGATCTACGTTTTGACTTTTATTTTTGGGCATTCATTCTTTCATGTGATTGTTAACAGTTTAAAGGTGCGGGAATTTAAAGTGCGGAAAAGATAAAGGTCCTACGCTATTACAAAGGCGCGGGTCTACATCACCAAATTAAACCAAGACCCGATTTAAAATAAAGTGCAGAAAGTAAATGCCTAATTAACTATTACAGGGCTTTGGGGCAAATACATTACATTCATAAAAAAAGAAATAAAATAAACGCGTGAAAAGAAAATATGATCAAATGCGAGGGCGTTGGACCCTTTAAAGGAATTAAATTGAAATTGAAAATTGATTTAATTATTAAATAAAGCAAGAACTTATTTTTTGATGTTTTTGGATTTATGGAATTAAAGAAAATTAAATTGGAATTAAAAGTCAAATAATTCTAGTTCTAATTGTTTTTTTTTAATTTATTAAAGAAAATTGTCTAAGTTAAACCTAATTTAAACATAATTGATTAATTACAAGTATTTACTAAATTAATTAATGGTTAATAATAATTATGATAAGAAAATATAAATATTTATTTAAAAAGATAAAAATGTGCTAAAGACCTATTTTTTATATTTTTAGTTATTGAGAAAAAAACATTAAAGTTAGCAACCTAAAATTACAACTAAATTAATTATTTTATTTACAAAAAATGTTGATGAATTAAATTAAAATAAAACATATTTTTTATTTTTCATGATTTTCTGATTTTTTTTGTTTTATGAAAATTGTTTTGATGAATTAATTAGAAATAAAACAAATAAAAAAAAATGAAAAGAAAAAGGAAACAAAATGCAAACTGTGGGGGGTGTTGACCCCAATTGAGGAGGTGGTTTGATGAATTAAGCCCATTTGAATGAGGCCCTTTTCTGACTTTTTGAATCACATGCTTACGCGTTGACTGGAGTATTCCATGGACTCTTGGTTCTTGGCCACTGGATGGATCATCAGGGACACATGGCAAGCACAAACGCTGGGTGTATGATGGACTACTGAATGATGTGCTGCATGGGAAAGGATTAAACAAAATAATAGAAATAATGTGAGGGGACCTGGGATTCGAACCCAGGTCCCAGTGTTTACCAATGAAAGCCTTTACCAAGTGAGCCATTTGCGCGCTTTGTACATAAAATGGAGAATAAACAATATAAAGCAAAATCAACATTAATGTTATAAAATAAAAAAAAGGGCGCTGGATTTCAAACCATCCACTCACGCCATGCCACGCTAACCTTGGTCCCCAATTGTGCCTGTAATAAAAATGAAATAGCGGGGGTTTTAAACCCCCCCAAAGCATCGTCCACAGAAAATAGCGAATAGCTCATGGTGAAAAAGAAATAAGGCGCGATGGTTAAATTCCATTCAGTGGAAGGTTCTGATTTCAATGGTAGGGGTCTCATGGTCCAATTATTCCAGATATGCAAAGCCCTAAAATTAGAGTTCTGAAACCCTAAGCAATGTCCATGGTGAATTCGCGTACAGGCTTTGAAAACTCAATTAAATCATGCTATCAGCTTCAAAATATTCACATTAGTCCAAATCCATGATTAAAAATGAAAAATACAGCATGAATAATGAAATGCGAATATAAAAAATTTCAAAGAAAACCGGACTTGGTTATACCTGTTCTTTGCGCGTGAAGGTCTGAATTTGATTGCTAGAGTTTCCTTGGGAGGTCAGCAACGTGTTTGGATAGGAATGAGGGTCTGAAACAAGCTCTAGAAGTGTTTTCAGTTTTCAAAATTTTGGCAAAAAATGTAAGTTTGCTTCTGAGCTTTGGGCGCAGCTTAGGTCGTGTGTATGCTTCTGATCACTTGCATATGTGTTATGTAACATGTTTTGATAAGAATTATGGCCTCATAATGCAAGGCATTCAAACTTGAGATTTTCCATAAACCTCCATTAACAACCTTCCATTTTTGAACCTATTTTTGAATTCTTGCTTGATTAGGCCTTGAAACGAAATTGGGATGTTGCATGATGATGATTCAAAGCTAGTTAAGACCAAATATCCCCCTTAATTAAACTTCTTGATTTTTATTTGATTTTAAAGGATTTAAAATGAATTAAATCCAATAAAATCAAATAAAAATGAAAAAATTAAATTTAAAATTTTAAATAAAATGTGGGACACGTGGGAAGCATGGCCAAGCTGATTCGAGTGAAAAAAGCGGGCCCCCTTTGTCAAAAATGAAGTTTCAAGGATAAATGATTTTGGCCATTTCACAAAAATTTTCCAACTTCTCCAATGCATATCTTGCTCAATTTTTAAGCTTTGATCATGTTCTTGGACATTTTAGAAAGGTCTTGAAGTCCTCTAACCAATGTCTTTGGTCCCATGTAATTTTGATTTACCAATCTCAAGTTATGGTCTTTGACTTAAAGTCCCTTTTTGTTGACTTTTGAAAATGACCTATAATGTTGAAATTGATAACTTTTTGCGAGAGCATTTCTTGGACTTGGAGTGTGAAGATGAGTTGTAGGAAATGTCTTCCCCTTCAAGATGAGAATTGGATGGGATTTTTCTGATGAACCATGAAAAATTTATGCCTTGGTCAAGTTACAGTTGACTTTTCAACTGTCCAAAAATAGAAACTTTTGCATCTTGAGACTTTTTGAGCCATACTTTTGAGAATCATGATCAAGCATTTATCAAATGATGTTTGTGGCCTCAAAATAAGATGTTGACCAAAATTTTTGACTTTTGACTGCCAAATGACCATTTTGCCCTTACAGTTGACTGTTGAGCAATTAGGGTTTTTGACTGTGCAACTTGACCTTGTGAGCCTTGAAACTTGACATGTAGGTACTTGACAATGTTTGTAGGCATGTAGGACTTGATTGGACCCTTGAAAACTTCAATTTCTTTGCCAGACCCAAAACCCTAGTTTTTGACTATTAGGAGGTCTTTGAACTGTGCAACCCTTGGGGAGATTTTGAAGCATGCTCCTTGCAAATCTTGAAGAATATGGGAGGGCAAATTTTGGGGTACAACAGTTGCCCCTGTTCAATCTTCTTAGACCCGAGGATGTAAATTGGCTTGCGTGCCTTTCGTGATCCGAGGGTGGAAGATGATTGAACACTAGAGTGCCCAGAAATTTGCACTCACATAGTTGAGTATCAGCGGTGCGATGGCGGGAATGGGCTTACAGATGCCATTCGGAGGGACGGTGGATAGGAGGATGGGCTTGTAGATGCCACCTGGAGATGTGGCAGAACCTTGTCATGAATGGGCTTATAGATGCCATTTGGAACTGTGATGGATAATTGTGGAGATGGGCTTATAGATGCCATCGGGAGGTGTCGATCGCGTAAGAGATTCCTTAGCGAGAACTTGCGTACCTGAGAAAGAAAGAAAATTACCTGGTCTGTTACAGGAGTTGACTTTCAAACTCTTTATGTAGACGTTCCCTGGCTGGATGCAGGAATCGAGTCTGGTACTGTAGTCGTCAACAGATACGCCCTAGCAAGATACAGGAATCGGATCTTCGAACTCTTCAGACGTGCCCTGTCAAGATACAGGAATCGAGTCTGGTACTGTAGTCGTCAACAGATACTCCCTGGCAAGATACAGGAATCGGATCTTCGAACTCTTCAGACGTGCCCTGTCAAGATACAGGAATCGAGTCTGGTACTGTAGTCGTCAACAGATACACCCTGACAAGATACAGGAATCGGATCTTCGAACTCTTCAGACGTGCCCTGTCAAGATACAGGAATCGAGTCTGGAAATGTAGTCGTCAACAGATACGCCCTGGCAGGATACAGGAATCGGATCTTCGAACTCTTCATACGTGCCCTGTCAAGATACAGGAATCAAGTCTGGTACTGTAGTCGTCAACAGATACTCCCTGGCAAGATACAGGAATCGAATCTTCGAACTCTTCAGACGTGCCCTGTCAAGATACAGGAATCGAGTCTGGTACTGTAGTCGTCAACAGATACTCCCTGGCAAGATACAGGAATCGGATCTAGAATCACGACAGTTGATAGCAATTATCTTTGTATTAACTTTTGTCCTGAAAAGACAAAACGTTAGTTGTATGTGATGTCATGATGTATGACATGCGGGGTGTTCTCAAAATGAATGGGATTGTATGTTCATGATGCGTATATGCATGATATAATGTATGAAGATGTGTTGTTTATGAATGTATGTTTTCGTCTTAGGAAACAAATCCTTGACGGGTGTCGGGAAGTCACATCCTGGGTTGATGTTAGAGAATAGTGTTTCCACTGGGGAGTGATGGTTGCAAGAATAAACCGGTAGGAGAAGATGACTCCGTTGGGGGAATAAACTTGTTGGAGAGATTACTCTGCGGGGAGAAAATTATTCTAGCGATCTGGCTGGGGAACAATACTCTGTGGGGAGAGAGGTACTCTTGTTGAGATGTTGGTAGTAACTTCGTTGGGGATACCGTCGTTATATTGGAAGTTTTAATAGACTCCGCTGGGGATAAGAAGACTTTGCCGAGGACGATCTTTCCGTGGCTTTTGGCTGAGGATAACCCAGTTATAAGCTCTGGTGGAGCATAACCTTTGAATAAAGTCGGGAGACGCGTTCGTGCTCTGTAGGGGATAAGCTTCCAGAATCTACTGGGGATAAGCTTCCTGCTGGGGAGATGATTCAGCTTTCCTGGGGAAACTTCTGGACTGGACTCTCCTGGGGAAATTTTTGAGGTGTATTGGGGAAGTGGCTCCACTGGATGTCTGTATACTGCCGGGGAACAATCTCAGATCAAGACTGCCGGGGATGCTTGTTAGGAATGTTCGTATACTGCACTGAGGAATGTTGAGATCTGCTGGGGATAAGCTTCCTTAAGGCTGATGGTATAACTTGGGGAGAGTGCATTAACTTGCTGGTTTACTCTCTGGGGAATTAAGGTATATTGGTTATGTTCTTTGGCTGAACCTACCTTGATACCTTGGTGGACAGAACAATTAGATCGCTTAGACCACTCATCATTGCCCCTGTTTCTAATGTTACCTGTAATTACTCCTTTGTTTCGTATGCAAATGTTTTATGAGTTAGCAGTTATTGTCAAATGCATATATCACAAATTGAACCTTGGACGTCCTTCACAAAACAAAACAAAAAAGGCAAATAATTGGCAATTTTAACTGAACAGTGTATTTGTATTGATTTTTGAATTGCCTGTAAATAGGCATTTATGTACAAGAGGCTGACGTCCTAGTAAGAGAACGCCGCCGAATAAGAGTTTATACAAATTTGTACAAAGGAAAATAAAACAGCTGTGTGAAAAGAATAATCCCACTAGGTTCCAACTCTGCTATCGCCTTTATATCTTTGAGCGTCTCATCACTTGATGACCTAACCGAAGATGAAGCTGATCGATCAACGCCGTCTGAACTTGATGTTGATACCGGATTCCGGATACAAAGTGATCCAATGAGACATAGTATTATGCTTTATCCCTAACTTTTGCCTGGACCGCCCTTTCGGGTTTTCAGTCCACCGGGATACCCATTTTTGCCCAAGCCGCCTTTTCAGGTTTTCGACTTGCCGGGTGTACAAATTTTTTCATTTCATCCCTTCATTTTGCCCGAACCCTTTTGGTTCGCCGGGAAGCCCTAATTTTTGCCTAGGTATGTCAACCTAGCGGGTCTTTATTATGCGTAGTATCTTTTTACTATGTCTGCATTGGCGGGGTGAGGAAGGTCGTCACCATCCATATTGGTTAGAATCATGGCTCCTCCTGAGAACACATGTTTAACCACAAATGGCCCTTCATACGTAGGGGTCCATTTGCCCCTTGGATCACTCTGAGGGAGAATGATGCGCTTGATTACCAGATCCCCAACTTGATATTCTTGTGGTCTGACCTTTTTGTTAAATGCCCTGATCATCCGTTTTTGATACGTTTTACCATGACAAATAGCAGCAAGTCTCTTTTCGTCAATCAGATTTAGCTGATCAAGTCGTGTCTAGATCCAATCATCTTCATTCAGATCTGCATCCTTCATTATCCGAAGATAGGGTATTTGCACTTCGATCGGTAAAACTGCCTCCATACCGTAGACCAAGGAAAAAGGAGTTGCCCCGGTTGACGTCCTGGCTGAGGTACGGTACCCATGTAGAGCGAACAGTAACATCTCGTGCCAATCTTTATAAGTCACTGTCATCTTCTGCACAATTTTCTTGATGTTCTTATTCGCTGCTTCTACAGCCCCATTCATCTTCGGCCGGTAAGGAGAAGAGTTGTGGTGCTGTATCTTAAACTGTTCACAGAGCTCAATGATCATCTTGTTATTGAGATTGGTACCGTTGTCCGTAATGATCCTTTCAGGGACGCCGTATCGACAGATCAGGTTATGTCGAATGAACCGTGCCACAACGTTCTTGGTTACCGTGGCGTAGGAAGCTTCTTCAACCCACTTTGTAAAGTAATCAATCGCTACCAGGATGAAGCGATGCCCGTTGGATGCCGTAGGTTTAATCTCGCCGATCATATCTATGCCCCACATTGCAAACGGCCAAGGTGCTGTTAAGACATTCAGAGGGACTGGAGGAACATGCACCTTGTCTGCATATATCTGGCATTTATGGCATGTCCGAGAGTGTTGGTAGCAGTCGGCTTCCATTGTGGACCAGAAATACCCTGCCCGAAGGATCTTCTTTGCCATAGTATGTCCACTGGAATGTGTTCCGAAGGTCCCTTCATGTAGCTCCGCCATGATCCTTTCTGCTTCAGACTTATCCACACAACGCATTAAGGTCGAATCATGGTTTCGCTTGTACAGAATGCCATTGCTAAGGAAGAACTTCGCTGCGAACCTTCTCAGGAACTTCTTGTCATTGACAGATGCACCTTCAGGGTATTCCTGAGCTTCCAAGTATCTCTTCACCTCATGGTACCAAGGCTTCTCAGTCACCAACTCAGTCTCAAGATCACAACAGTATGCCGGTTCGTCCAGTTTCCAGATAATGACCCGGGGAGCCTCATTGTCCCATTTGACTTTGAACATGGAAGACATCGTAGCTAACGCATCCGCCAACTGATTCTCCTCTCTTGGGAAATGTTCAAAAGTTATCTCTGTAAAATGGGGGATCATTGTCAACACACATTCTCTGTAAGGAATAAGATTCAGATGTTTCGTATCCCACTCGCCTTTGATCTGGTTGATCACGAGAGCGGAATCTCCGAAGACACTCAGAAACTTGATCCTTAAGTCAATTGCAGCTTTGAGTCCCATGATGCACGCCTCATACTCCGCCATGTTGTTGGTGCAGTTGAAACATAGCCGGGCAGTGAGTGGAGTATGAGTGCCTTGAGGGGATATGATCACAGCGCCGATACCGTTACCCAAAGCGTTGGAGGCTCCATCAAAGTGCATAGACCATCGGGATCCTTCCTCAGGTCCTTCATCCGGTCCAGGTACTTCACAATCAGTCACTATCATGATGCTCTCGTCTGGAAACTCGAAGTTCATTGACTGATAGTCGTCTACTGCCTGGTGTGCCAAGTGGTCTGCCAATACACTTCCCTTGATAGCTTTCTGAGTCGTATACTGGATGTCGTATTCGGTCAAGATCATTTGCCATCTGGCTATTCTCCCAGACAGAGCAGGCTTTTCAAATATGTACTTTATCGGATCCATCTTTGAGGTCAATAAGGTAGTGTGAGTCAGCATATACTGTCTCAGCTGGCGAGCAGCCCATACCAAAGCGCAACAAGTTTTCTCGAGCAGTGAGTATCGGGTCTCACAGTCGATAAACTTTTTGCTAAGGTAATAAATGGCGTGCTCTTTTCGGCCAGACTCGTCATGCTGCCCCAGCACACACCCCATTGAGTTGTCAAGTACTGTCAGGTATAGTATCAGAGGTCTCCCTTCAACCGGCGGCATAAGGATGGGTGGTTCTTAGAGATACTCTTTGATTCTGTCAAAATCAGCATGACATTCATCATTCCAACGTATTACCTGATCTTTCTTCAGCAGCTTGAAGATTGGCTCACAGGTAGCAGTTAGGTGCGAGATGAATCGAGCAATGTAATTCAGGCGTCCTAGAAAGCCTCTGACCTCTTTCTCTGTCTTAGGAGCTGGCATCTCTTGAATAGCTTTAACCTTGCCAGGGTCCACTTGAATACCCTTATCACTTACAACGAAGCCTAGCAGCTTTCCAGATCTAACCCCGAAGGTGCACTTGTTCGGGTTCAACCTCAGCTTGTACAGTTTCAGACGGTCAAACAGTTTCTGCAGATGATCAAGGTGTTCTTCCTCAGTTTGGGACCTTGCAATCATGTCGTCAACGTATACTTCTATCTCATGATGGATCATGTCATGAAATAAAGCAACCATGGCACGTTGGTAGGTTGCCCCATCATTTTTCAACCCGAATGGCATGACCTTGTAGCAGAAGGTGCCCCACTGAGTGACAAAAGTAGTCTTCTCCATGTCTTCAGGAGCCATCTTGATCTGATTATAGCCTGAAAAACCATCCATGAAGGAGAACACCTTATGCTGAGCAGTGTTGTCAACCAGGACGTCGATGTGAGGTAGAGGGAAGTCATCTTTGGGGCTTGCCCTGTTCAGATCCCTGTAGTCAACACACATTCTGACCTTACCATCTTTCTTCGGTACCGGCACCACATTAGCAACCCACTGAGGGTAAGAAGTCACTGCAAGAAAACCGGCATCAAACTGTTTCATAACCTCAGCTTTGATCTTCTCAGACATCTCTGGACGCATACGGCGGACCTTTTGCTTAACCGGAGGGCAATCTTCCTTAGTAGGCAAATGATGGACCACAATGTCAGTGTCCAACCCAGGCATGTCTTCGTAGGACCAGGCAAAGATCTCCACATAATCCTGTAACATCTGAGTCAACTGTTGCTTCACGCTGAGCTCTAGGTTGGCACCAATCTTAACTTCCTTTCTGTCCGCCTCAGTACCCAGATTTATTGTTTCCACCGGCTCTTCGTGTGGTTGAATTGCCCTCTCTTCATGGAGTAACAGTCTTGCAAGCTCGCCAGGCACTTCGCAATCATCTTCACCTTCGTCTTCGGCTAAGTTGATCGGATTTTCGAAGTCATAACTGGCAGTAGCAGAGTCGTTACCAGTGAGATCCGGAGTGGATTGAAACCTGTATGAGTGAGTGTGTGTAAATACAGCTGTTTTGCAATATATGTAAAGAAAGAAAGAAAGAGAGGGCAAAATTTGAAATGTGAAAAACGTCCAATGCTTTTATTTATGATATATGACAGTGACAAACAAAAGCCCTCATAAATAAGACCACGGTGCCCCGGGTAAGACACCGAGCCATACAGTTTCAAATTATTGTTTATTACAAATCCAAAACAAAGAAGTTCATTACTGGGTGACAAAAGTTATGGGTGTAAAGTCTTTAGCAGTCCAATTGGTCAATCCACCATCAGTCGTCGGGTAGATCCAGCTATCAAACTATGACTCTTCCACTTCGGCTTCCTCCCCAATAGCATTCACTCCTGGATTGGTGATGAGCACAAGAGGTTTTCCGATCCTTGCCTTGCGCACAGCCTTCTGAGCCTCTGCAGTGAAACCCAGCCCAAACTTGTTAGTTTTAGGAGTAAAATCAGGGAGCTTGCCCCAGTTTGCACATTCACCTCTTTCAATCACAGCCCGGGCGTCTTTTAAGGAGGCCATCTTCAAAGGAGAAACCTCTTCGACCACTGCTTCTGCTGCTGCCAATGTTTGTGACACCTCTTCAAAATGTTGAAAGGGGGTCTCAATGAACTCCCCATCCATTTCCACGTACCTGAAGGAGTTGAGGTGGCTGACCATGTATTCCTCTTCCCCTTGCACTGTTACAATCTTCCCCCTGACCGGGTACTTGAGCTTCTGATGCAACGTGGAGGTCACAGCTCCAGCCTTGTGGATCCACGGGCGACCCAGCAAACAAGAATAGGATGGACGGATGTCCATCACATAGAATTTTGAATCAAAGACCTGTGACCTAACCCTGATTGGGATGTCAACCTCACCATGTACCATTCTTTTGGACCCGTCAAAGGCCCGGACAATAATGTTACTTGGTTTGAGTTCTAGACCCTCACAGTCCAGCCTGTCCAGAGCCTTCTTGGGTAGCATGTTTAGTGAAGAACCAGTGTCAACCAGCACGTGAGCAAGAGTAGTGCCCCTGCACTCAATGGAGACATGCAGGGCATCATTATGGTTCTTCCCTTTGGCCGTCAGATCAGCATCAGAGAAACCCAGACCATTGTCAGCAGTTAGGTTGGCCACACAGTCGGTGAACTGATCAGCAGACGTCTCTTGGGGTACATGGGCTGTCTTTAAGAAAGCAATCAGGGCCTTGGCGTGGGCCTCTGAACACAGCAGCAGTGACAACATGGAGATTTTGGAGGGGGTGTGCCCCAGCTGTTCGACAACGTTGAAATCACTTTTCTTTATAATTTTGAGGATTTCTTCCATCTCCTGCTTGGAAGCCTCAACAATGGTCTTTGGTGCCTCAGTCCGGGCAGGCACATCAGCAGCAATCCCCTTACCCCGTGCATCAGATGACTCGGCAGCAGGGGTGGAAACTTGGTCAGGGGAAGAGACAGACACACTGGCAGGTGTGATGATCAAAGGCCTCTGAATTACCGGAGGAGCAATGTCTGGTGAGAACAGTCTTCCACTACGAGTGACCTTAGCAGGCCCAGTGATGTTGGTGACACCAGTATCAGTGTTGAACTCTTGTTTCACACCCAGAACATAAACATCTGCCCTATAGTGCCATGGGACAGCCTTATCAGACTTGTAGGGGATGGGCCCTGGAACAGTAATGGTGATGGGAGCAATCTTGTGAACAAGCAAAATTTGGACAGGCTTCTTTGAAGGAGCCTTGGAAGGGTTGTTGAAAATGGTAACAATCGAAACTTCTTCAACAGGGGCAGCAGGAACAACAGTCTTTTTGAACAAAATCTCTTTACTATCCATCAGGTTTTGGACGCCTGATTTCAGCAAAGAACAACCAGCAGGGGAAACAACACATAAAGGGCAACCTTTGCTACATCCCGGAAATAAACCGGCCAGCAACAGGTTCCTCTTGACAGTCAGCAGCGGAGTAGCAACATCATCCACATAAGCTACATACAAATCCTCCTCAACAGCATTCACTCCATGCTGAGGCATGGGAGCGGTCACAACATTTGGCTTCTCGGGCGCCTCGAACTGTATCTCCTTGGCATCAATAAGGTCCTGAACCTTATTCTTTAGGGCCCAACAGTCATCTGTGTTATGCCCCGGGCTATCGGAGTGATAAGCGCAACGGGCGTTGGGGTTGAACCTGGGGGATGTAGTATTCACAACCTTCGGGGCCTCTCTAACAGTCACCAAGTTGGCTGATAACAGTTGTGGTAGGATCTGAGAGAGAGTCATGCTGAGTCGAGTATACTGCCGTTTGGGCCTCTCAGCTCTGGGTTGGTTGTACTGTTGTGGAGCAGTAGCAGGCTTAGAAATAACCACCGCGTTGACAGCTTGGCGGTGTTCAGGTTTGTTTTGCCTTCTTGGGCCATACACAGCACTAGCCTCTTTCTTGAAGGGCTGCTTTTCAGCATTTGAGGAGGCAACCTTCTGTATCTTCCCCGATTTTATACCAGCCTCGATCCTCTCACCAGTCAGGATCAGATCAGTAAACCCAGCAGAGGAATTACCAATGATATGATTGAAAAATGGACCAGATAAGGTCCCCAAGAACATATCCACCAGCTCCCGGTCCGTCAATGGTGGCTGCACCCTGCCAGCCAGATCCCTCCATTTCTGTGCGTACTCCTTAAAACCTTCGCCCGATCCTAATGACATACCCTGGAGTTGGGTACGCGTAGGAGCGAGGTCGGAATTATATTGATACTGCTTGTAAAAAGCATTGGCCAGATCCTCCCAGTTACGAATGTTGGTCCCATCCAGCTGATAGAACCATTCGAGGTGAGTCCCTGAAAGACTCTCCTGGAAGAAGTGGATCCATAAGTTCCTGTCTGCTGTGTAAGGCTGGATCTTCCTTACGTAAGAACGGAGGTGCATCTTGGGACAGGAGGCCCCGTCATACTTCATAAAGGCATGCGCCTTGAACTTGTGTGGGATCACCACCCCAGTAGATAACCCCAAGTCTCCGAAATCCAGTCCAGGCACACGCTGAATTTCCATAGCATTTAACCTGTCCTCCAGCTGCTTGTACCGGTCCTCAGCAGGAGGATACTGTTCATCGTTGAAGTCTGTCTCAGTATCAGAGACCACAGGACTAGGGACCTCCCTTTCTTGGTGACTACCTTCCCCCACAGATGGAGTAGTCCTCTCAGCTTCATTTTGCAAAGTATTCCCGAGCCTGCGCCCAGTGTTAAATAGCACAGTCCTCTTCTTCTTCTTACTCTTTTTCAGGAGCATAGCCTTCAGCTCTTTTTGACCTTGAGCCAAACCCATGATCAGCTCCTGAAATTGTGCGTTCTGCGCCTAAAGGGCCTTGATAGTCAGCTCGGTAGATGATTCAGGGTTCATGATGCTGAAATAAACAGCGAAGAACAGTAAGCAACCTGAAAAGAAGAGTACCTGTGATGCACATGATGAATGATATGTGTTTATGCAATGCATTCAAGGGTTCGAAAATTCAAATTTGTTGTAGACAAAAGGGAACACACGTTATCATTAAGGAAATAATTGTTTGATACATTAAAGCCTCATGGGCAAACATTACAAAGCAGATCAATCCCAAAAGACACTACGCATCCTCTTCGGAGCAATATAGGTATTGAGATTCCTTTCCTCGTGCAGTAGGAGGGTGAGCTCCAGGACCTTCTTCTCACTAGCATGTAGACTGGTCTCCAGAGAATTTCGTTCTTCCTTAAGCTGGATCCAGCTCTTCTGCATCTCTTCCCAGGACGTGGGCATGTCAGGATGTTGAATGGTGTAGGACACCTCTCCTTCCAAGTCTGGCTCTTTGATCACGGGGAGAACATGAGGATATGGCATCACCAGCTTCTGGGAGCGGGCTCGTACCCACTTGAGATAAGGCTCCAAAGGGATGGAGTTCCTGTGTCCCAGGGTCTTGCTGTCTATCTTGCTGGGCATCCTCCAAGCTCTGATAAATTTCTGGCGAAGTCCTTGTGCATCGTTGTCGAAGTCAAAAACTATGTCAGGAATTAACATGTCATGTGGGCCGTCTCTCCGAGCATAACCAAACTGTCTCCAAGCCAGGCACGGGTTGTAAGTAATACCTCCTCTGATTCCAAGTAAAGGAAAATTAGGGTACTCCCCGCAACGATCAATGATAGTGACATCCTCTCTGGACCGAGACCACCAATGTATATCTGCATGTGTAAGAGTCATCAATCGTTGTGACCACCTCAAACCCCGCTCGTTCTTCAAAACTGATTGTGGAAGGTGCGAAATAAACCACCTTCCCAGGAGGGGAGTGCAGCACATAAGAACACCCCTTTTTCTCATGGTTCGAGTGTAACATGAGTGAAGGATGTCCCCCAGCAACGTAGGTATAGGATTCCTGGACATGAATACCTTGACAGCACTGATATCTATAAGCTGATCTGGCTTAGGGAACAGCACCAACCCATAGACAAGGAGGGCTACAACTTCTTCGAAGGCTTGTAGGTCAAGGGAATTCCAACACTCTTGGGCCTTCTCAAACAGAAACTTTGCCAAGAACCCTTTGATACCATTTCTGGCTTCCCAATGCCCCTTGATGTCAGATGGTTGTAGGCATAATGCTTTAGCTACTTCTTCAAGTTTTGGTTCCCTTTCCGTACCGTTATAGGGTAGTTGATTGAGAATGGGAATCTTCAGAAGCTGGGAAAACTCTTCTAAAGTAGGCACCAGCTGATAATCCGGGAAAGTAAAACAGTGATGCAGAGGGTCAAAGAACTGGAAGAGGACCTTTACCATCTCTTCCTCAATATTGGCATTGACCAGGCTGATGAGTCTACCATGCCTTTCACTGAATGACGAGTTCTCGGGAATCCTGGATGTAAGCTCCTTAAGCTGAGGAGGGACCCTTACAAGGTTGATCTGAATTGTCTTTCTGCGGATAGTTTCCATGTCCTACAAAACAAGAACAAAGATGAAGATTCGAACCCCTGAAATGGTTAGTGGATGCATATGATGCTGTATGATGTTATGATGCTATGATAAGGGCATACCACAAGTATTCACAAAAAGAAAACATGATAAGGCACACAAGTCACACCACATCCCTTAGAGTTTAGGCCAGCACGAAGTTAGGGGTACTACCCTCTTGAAGTTGGTGGGCTCAAACCTGTCCTATCAAAGTAACCGGGTTCTAAGGATCTCAATATCATTGGATTGCTTTCATTGTTCATCGTTTCGATTTAGCCACTGACTGGCGATCAAAATATCCCAAGAAAACAACCCTCAACTGAGTGTAGTATCGAGTATCAACCGACTTCGGACTACACCAAAGTAGTTATCTCACTACCCTAAAGAGGCCAAGATGGTTCAATTATGGTTCCTAAGGTCTGTTGATGCTTCACGACACCACGCGGAGGCCCCGTACTCTCCTTGACTGAACTCAAGGGTTATCGGTACACACCAAAGTGCCACATCAACGTAGCAGACTGCTTCAACCATGTCGGTATACCCCGCACAGTTCCCTCACAGCCTTGTTGCTACTTTCTAAGAAGGTATCCCTAGATCCGGGTTAGGATCTATAGAACTCCCAAGACAGTCCCACAATTTAAAGCAAACAAATCAAAGCAATTGAAAACACAATGATCTTAGTTCTAAGGTACGCCTCACTTTATAAGCATTCCCCAGCAGAGTCGCCAGTTCTGTGATCGGTGGATCTGGAACTGACTGTTTAAAGCTGGTTCGCGAAATGTCACGGAAGCAAGAGTCGCCACCGTCTTTTATTTTATCCAACATGGAAAGGACAAAAGCACAGAAAAATTCCTTCTTGAGATTAGCTCTCGGTTCGGGAGGTAGATTTATAGAAAGGGAAGGTGTTAGCACCCTTTCTATCCGTGGTTATCCACGGGCTCTTAGATACTTGCTCATTGTGTTTTCAAAATGTTTGTTTGCTTTTCAAGGTGAGTGGGTTTGAAAAAGTTTCTTTGAAAGTTTCAGATCGACTCTTGTATCAGTCCTCAAGAGTGTTTGAAAAGTTGTTTTGAAAGCTTTTTGAAAAGTGTAAGGTGTGAAAAGTATTTTGATTTTGTTTTTTTGAAAAAAAAAAGCAAGTATCCATGAGTTATCTACCCACCCTAAGGAATTAGGCTGTGTAAATGTCCTTAAGGTAGTGCCATCCCACCATTGAGAGGTAGGTAGCACCACCGTTGGAGGTGTTCGGGTCAATTCGAGGGTTAGGGACAGTGTGGTCACCGAGCAATAGTAAGATACCTTAGAAGATACCCTTATGCCATTGATCTTTTTATTCCGAGGCAACCGTTTCGAGGCAACTTGTTTCGAGGCAACCGTTTCGAGGCAACTAGATCAATGGAACATAAGGACTCACTAAGACGTCCTGTACTCGACGACCACGTTTCGAGGGGCAAGGCAACAGTGTGATCACCAGAGCAACAGTAGGACACCTTAGAAGCTACCCTTATGCCATGTTCATGGACATAAGGACTTACTAAGACGTCCTGTACTCGACGACCACGTTTCGAGGGGCAAGACAACAGTGAGGCGTACCCTAAGAGAGGTGTGTGAATTGTGTGTCATTTTCAGTTATTATTTGTCTTGTCATGCATTGGTGATCTACGTTTTGATTTTTATTTTTGGGCATTCATTCTTTCATGTGATTGTTAACAGTTTAAAGGTGCGGGAATTTAAAGTGCGAAAAAGATAAAGGTCCTACGCTATTACAAAGGCGCGGGTCTACATCGCCAAATTAAACCAAGACCCGATTTAAAATAAAGTGCAGAAAGTAAATGCCTAATTAACTATTACAGGGCTTTGGGGAAAATACATTACATTCATAAAAAAAGAAATAAAATAAACGCGTGAAAAGAAAATATGATCGAATGCGAGGGCGTTGGACCCTTTAAAGGAATTAAATTGAAATTGAAAATTGATTTAATTATTAAATAAAGCAAGAACTTATTTTTTGATGTTTTTGGATTTATGGAATTAAAGAAAATTAAATTGGAATTAAAAGTCAAATAATTCTAGTTCTAATTGTTTTTTTTAATTTATTAAAGAAATTTGTCTAAGTTAAACCTAATTTAAACCTAATTGATTAATTACAAGTATTTACTAAATTAATTAATGGTTAATAATAATTATGATAAGAAAATATAAATATTTATTTAAAAAGATAAAAATGTGCTAAAGACCTATTTTTTATATTTTTAGTTATTGAGAAAAAAACATTAAAGTTAGCAACCTAAAATTACAACTAAATTAATTATTTTATTTACAAAAAATGTTGATGAATTAAATTAAAATAAAACATATTTTTTATTTTTCATGATTTTCTGATTTTTTTGTTTTGTGAAAATTGTTTTGATGAATTAATTAGAAATAAAACAAATAAAAAAAATGAAAAGAAAAGGAAACAAAATGCAAACTGTGGGGGGTGTTGACCCCAATTGAGGAGGTGGTTTGATGAATTAAGCCCATTTGAATGAGGCCCTTTTCTGACTTTTTGAATCACATGCTTACGCGTTGACTGGAGTATTCCATGGACTCTTGGTTCTTGGCCACTGGATGGATCATCAGGGACACATGGCAAGCACAAACGCTGGGTGTATGATGGACTACTGAATGATGCGCTGCATGGGAAAGGATTAAACAAAATAATAGAAATAATGTGAGGGGACCTGGGATTCGAACCCAGGTCCCAGTGTTTACCAATGAAAGCCTTTACCAAGTGAGCCATTTGCGCGCTTTGTACATAAAATGGAGAATAAACAATATAAAGCAAAATCAACATTAATGTTATAAAATAAAAAAAAGGGCGCTAGATTTCAAACCATCCACTCACGCCATGCCACGCTAACCTTCGTCCCCAATTGTGCCTGTAATAAAAATGAAATAGCGGGGGTTTTAAACCCCCCCCAAAGCATCGTCCACAGAAAATAGCGAATAGCTCATGGTGAAAAAGAAATAAGGCGCGGTGGTTAAATTCCATTCAGTGGAAGGTTCTGATTTCAATGGTAGGGGTCTCATGGTCCAATTATTCCAGATATGCAAAGCCCTAAAATTAGAGTTCTGAAACCCTAAGCAATGTCCATGGTGAATTCGCGTACAGGCTTTGAAAACTCAATTAAATCATGCTATCAGCTTCAAAACATTCACATTAGTCCAAATCCATGATTAAAAATGAAAAATACAGCATGAATAATGAAATGCGAATATCAAAAATTTCAAAGAAAACCGGACTTGGTTATACCTGTTCTTTGCGCGTGAAGGTCTGAATTTGATTGCTAGAGTTTCCTTGGGAGGTCAGCAACGTGTTTGGATAGGAATGAGGGTCTGAAACAAGCTCTAGAAGTGTTTTCAGTTTTCAAAATTTTGGCAAAAAATGTAAGTTTGCTTCTGAGCTTTGGGCGCAGCTTAGGTCGTGTGTATGCTTTTGATCACTTGCATATGTGTTATGTAACATGTTTTGATAGGAATTATGGCCTCATAATGCAAGGCATTCAAACTTGAGATTTTCCATAAACCTCCATTAACAACCTTCCATTTTTGAACCTATTTTTGAATTCTTGCTTGATTAGGCCTTGAAACGAAATTGGGATGTTGCATGATGATGATTCAAAGCTAGTTAAGACCAAATATCCCCCTTAATTAAACTTCTTGATTTTTATTTGATTTTAAAGGATTTAAAATGAATTAAATCCAATAAAATCAAATAAAAATGAAAAAATTAAATTTAAAATTTGAAATAAAATGTGGGACACGTGGGAAGCATGGACAAGCTGATTCAAGTGAAAAAAGTGGCCCCCCTTTGTAAAAAATGTAGTTTCAAGGATAAATGATTTTGGCCATTTCACAAAATTTTTCCAACTTCTCCAATGCATATCTTACTCAATTTTTAATCTTTGATCATGTTCTTTGACATTTTAGAAAGTTCTTGAAGTCCTCTAACCAATGTCTTTGGTCCCATGTCATTTTGATTTACCAATCTCAAGTTATGGTCTTTGACTTAAAGTCCCTTTTTGTTGACTTTTGAAAATGACCTATAATGTTGAAATTGATAACTTTTTGTGAGAGCATTTCTTGGACTTGGAGTGTGAAGATGAGTTGTAGGAAATGTCTTCCCCTTCAAGATGAGCATTGGATGGGATTTTTCTGATGAACCATGAAAAAGTTATGCCTTGGTCAAGTTACAGTTGACTTTTCAGCTGTCCAAAAATAGAAACTTTTGCATCTTGAGACTTTTTGAGCCATACTTTTGAGAATCATGATCAAGCATTGATCAAATGATGTTTGTGGCCTCAAAATAAGATGTTGACCAAATTTTTTGACTTTTGACTGCCAAATGACCATTTTGCCCCTACAGTTGACTGTTGAGCAATTAGGGTTTTTGACTGTGCAACTTGACCTTGTGAGCCTTGAAACTTGACATGTAGGTACTTGACAATGTTTGTAGGCATGTGGGACTTGATTGGACCCTTGAAAACTTCAATTTCTTTTCCAGACCTAAAACCCTAGTTTTTGACTATTAGGAGGTCTTTGAACTGTGCAACCCTTGGGGAGATTTTGAAGCATGCTCCTTGCAAATCTTGAAGAATATGGGAGGGAAATTTTTGGGGTACAACACCCACAAGATAAGATTGTCCACCGGTGAAGCAAAAAGTCCGCCGCATGAGACCTGACATGTCAGAGAAGATCAAAGCGAAAGTCATGAAAGAATTCAATGCTGGATTCTTAGCTGTCACTTCCTATCCTCAATGGGTTTCCAACATTGTCCCCGTACCTAAAAAGGACGGCAAAGTAAGAATGTGCATGGATTATAGAGATTTAAACAGAGCCATCCCTAAAGACAATTTTCCACTTCCCCACATTGACATCCTAGTTGACAATACAGCCCAACACAAAGTGTTTTCCTTCATGGACGGATTCTCAGGCTATAACCAAATTAAAATGGCACCTGAGGACATGGAGAAAACTACATTTGTCACACAGTGGGGCACGTTCTGCTACAAAGTGATGCCACTCAGACTGAAGAATGCTGTTAATAAAGGCATCACTCTGTATCAAATGGATGTTAAGAGTGCATTCTTAAATGGCTATATAGAAGAAGAGGTATATGTGCACCAACCCCCTGGTTTTAAAAGTTCCAAAAATCCAGAATATGTTTTCAAACTAAAGAAGTCACTGTATGGTCTGAAACAAGCTCCCAGAGCTTGGTATGAAAGACTAAGTAACTTCCTGTTAGAAAAGGAATTCACCAGAGGTAAAGTGGACACAACCTTATTCTGTAAGACAGTTAAGAATGACATTTTAGTATGTCAAATTTATGTTGATGACATCATATTTGGATCTACTAAACCTTCTCTGGGAAGAAAGTTTGCTAAGTGTATGCAGGCAGAATTTGAGATGAGCCTAATGGGGGAACTAAAATTCTTTCTGGGCATCCAGATTAATCAAACCCCAGAAGGAACTTACATTCATCAGAGCAAATGTGTCAGAGAACTTTTGAAGAAATTTGATCTCTCAGAATGTAAGCCATCAAAGATTCCAATGCATCCCACGTGCATTCTGGAAAGAGAAGAGGTAAGTAAAAAGGTAGAACAGAAGGTCTACAGATGTATGATTGGTTCTCTTCTATATCTGACGGCTTCAAGGCCTGACATTTTATTCAGTGTATGCATTTGTGCTAGATTCCAATCAGATCCTAGAGAATCTCACTTAACAGCAGTTAAGCGGATTTTCAAGTATCTGAAAGGTACTACTAATCTGGGTTTGTTTTATAGAAAATCAAGTGATTACAGCTTAGTAGGATACTGTGATGTTGATTTTGCTGGAGACAGAGTAGAGCGTAAAAGCACTTCTGGAAGCTGCCAGTTTCTGGGAGAAAATCTGATCTCATAGTCCAGTAAAAGACAATCCACAATTGCTCTATCAACAACAAAAGTTGAATACATAGCAGCAGCTGGATGCAGCACACAAATGCTCTGGATGAAAAGTCAACTTGAGGACTTTCAGATATTTGAGAGTAACATTCTTATCTTCTGTGACAATACTTCTGCTATTTGTCTTAGTAAAAATCCAATTTTACATTCTAGGGCTAAGCATATAGAAATAAAACATCATTTTATTAGGGACTATATTCAGAAAGGGATTTTAAATTTAAAATTTATTAACACAAACCATCAATGGGCTGATATTTTTACAAAACCACTTTCTGAAGATAGGTTCAACTTCATTCTGAAACATTTCAGCATGAAACTCTGCCTAGAATAAAATTGTTTTGATTCCATATCTTAACCTTCAGAACTTTGTTTATTTTTCTGTGAACTTCTGATCAATCTTCTTTCAGAATTTTAGAAGTGCAGATTGTATCAGAATCTATACATGAAGATCTGAGCGCTTCATTTCAAGGATAGAAATGTGTTGTTCACTCAAGCAAACAAGTGTCATCCAGTCATCAGCTATTTTCTGAGGCTGAACACGCGTTCACGTTTCTGAAAAGGCAAAAGCGCTGATTGGATGCATTGAGACACATGTCATGGGTAACTGTTCCAAATATCTTTCTGAATCCCCTAAAATCAGCTATCATTAAATGCTAATAATCATTATTAATTTCTCTCTCTTGACGTTTATGTTTTCAAAACCTTTTAGAAATCTATTTAAACACACTTCACACCATTTACACTCTTTTACCGTCACTTTCATTTTCTCTAAATATTTCTGATTTCAGTGTTCTTACTTTCTCACAAAAAAAACCCTTTCAATATTTTTCACAAAAACCTCGTGTGAACATGGCATCTTCCAGCATTCTTACTTCAGGTTCCCAGAAAACTGTTTCATCTGAACAATATGAAAAACCCCACAGAACGCTTCTAACACCAGTCAAAAACCTAGAGGTTCTGTCAGAATTAATCGTGGATTTCAACAGTCTTAAGGAGAATGGGTTTGATCTATCTGAAGAAATTAAAGCTCAAGGCTGGGAAAAGTATTTTGACAGACTGGTGGGTCAAACATTTCCTATTCTGGTAAAGGAATTTTAGATCACGCTTCTTCTTCAAATCATCAAGTCATGTCTTACATCATGGGGAACAAGATTGTTATCACTAAAGACCTCATTGCACGTTTAATAGGGTACAGTGGTAGTGGTGTTCGTTGCACTGGTATGGCAGAAAGGTGTGCTGATGCTGCCCTAATTGCAAGGGAAATCTTCACTCTGGGGCTTCCCTCCAGCAAGATAAGGGATTTGAAAGACAAACACAAAATTTGGGCCAAGATCATTCTGGGGTGCTTTAACCACATGAAGCCTACCAGCTCTCCTGATTACATTAATATTGATCAGCAGTTTCTGATCTATTTCATCTCTCAGAAGGTTAAGATAAATCTGGCTCATCTGCTGTTCAACCATCTCAGAACAAGTGTTAAGGAAACAAGAGAAGAGGAACGAACAAAAAGGGATTGGATACCCTTAGGAAGACTGATATCAGATATTCTAACAGAGAATAAGCTGATTGATCATCTGACAGAGGCTCAATAAATCAGCACTCTGGAAGCTACTGTTGGCAAACAGCTGAATGCCAAAAATCTGAAGAAAATGAAGTTGATTGAGAACATTAAGAAGGAACCCAGCGTCACTCCTTTTGCTGCAATCTCCAGCAGAAGAGTCCCTCTGGATGACTTTCCACGGTTCTCAGAGATTGACTCTAAACCAGATATAATTCTCAGATATCTAGATGCTTGTAAAGCTGATGGTACAACACCAAATCTGAATATTCAAGATCTTCAGCAGAAGGCTCTAGAGGTTGTTCTGAAGAAGACAAAGACAAAGAAAAGCTGTAGCAGAAGGATCATCTCAGCAGACTCCTAAGAAGAGAGGTAATCTTTCTTCTGTAACTGTTTTAGATTCAACTGTTGTATCAACATCTATCCCAATTCCAACTCCATCTGAAAACCCAACACCTCAAACTTTCGATGATTTTGACCTTGACTTTGACCCTTCTGAATCCTTAACCCTCGGAAGATATCGCTCCCAACCATAAAATCCAAATATTGTTGAAACCCAACAAGAACTTGAAAAAGTTATTTCTGATATAGACCAACACACTTCTGTTCCCACTCCAGAAAATCCAAATCCTGAAACCATCACAGAACCTCAACCAGAAATTCCCATCTCACCTCCACGAGAAATTCCACTCTCTCCAGAACCAGAAATCCCACTACCTTCATCTCCACAACCAGAAATTAATCCACCCTCTCCTCAACCTGAACAATCTCCACAACCTGAGATTCAAACCTCTGAGGCTCAACCCTCTGAATCCCCTGAACCACAACCTCTGGCCATTCAATTTCCCTTTGGCACCATTGTGAATATTCCTCAACTTCCCTCTTCACCAGAATTAACTCCACCAAATTCCCCATCAAGTCCAATCATAATTCCTGACTCTCCCACTCCCTCACCTAAAGATAATTCAGAAGACCACAGCAAGACTGTCATTGATTTAACAGTCCTTGAACGCCTTGCTGCAATAACGAACAAAACTGCTATCCCAAAACCAAAACATCCAGATGTTGGTTCCAGCATATTGAACTTTGAAATAGAAGTACAGAAGTGGATCACTTCTCTGAAACAATCAAGTCTGGAACTGGTTGATCCTGCTGCTTCTGACTACCTTTGGACAAAGTTCAGAAGATGGGTATTGTTGTACCCCAAAATTTTCCCTCCCATATTCTTCAAAGATTTGCCAAGTCAAAGCTTCAAAATTCCCCAAGGGTTGCACAGTGCAAGAGCCTCCTATACAGTCAAGATTAGGGTTTGTGTTCCGATCAAGAAAATGAAGTTTCCAAAGGTCCAATCAAGTCTCACATGCCTACAAATATGGTCAAGCATCCTCATGTCAAGTTTCAAGACATTCAGCTCAAAATTGCACTGTCAAAAACCCTAATTGCACTACAGTCAACTGTAGGGGCAAAATGGTCATTTGACAGTCAAGAGTTCAAATTTTTGGTCAACATATCATTTTGAAGCCACAAACATCATTTGATCAATGCTTGATCATGATTCTCAAAATTTGGCTCAGAAATCATCAAGATGCAAAAGTTTCCTTATTTGGACAGCTGAAAAAGTCAACTGAAATTGACCAGGGCATAACTTTCACATGGATTATCAGAAAAATTCCATCCAAAGCTCATTTTGAAGAGAAAGACATTTCCTACAACTAATCTTCATACTTAAAGTCCAAGAAATTCTCTCACAAAAAGTTATCAATTTCAACATTATAGGTCATTTTCAAAAGTCAACAAAAAGGGACTTTAAGTCAAAGGCCATAACATGAGATTGGTAAATCAAAATAACATGGGACAAAAGGCATTGGTTAGAGGACTCAAAGACCTTTCCAAAATGTCCAAGAACATGAGAAAAGCTTAAAAATTGAGCAAGTTATGCCTTGTGGAAGTTGGGAAATTTTTGGATATTTTGAAAAGTCAACATTGATTCAAATGACCTAAAATTGCTAATGGGCCCATTTTTCTTCCACAATTCATTAACCCAAGCATGTGCACGACCACTTGGCCCAAAGGGAAGTATTTTTTCATTTTTTATTTATTTATTTGAATTTTTATTTATAATAATTCATTTAAATCAATTAAATATGTGAAAAATATTTAACTTAACCTAACAAATCTTTTTGTACATGTTTTATTCTTAATAATTCGTGCATATCCCAATATAGAAAGATTTGGATGGAATTGATCTTAATTGATACAAAGTTGTATGAAAAATATTTGAAAAAAGATCCTAGAAAATCAATTTTCAAAATCAATGAATGCAATGGATTTGATTGATTTTTCTTGACCTAATGGACTCAATACAAAAGCCTGAACACAACCCTAGTGCAAGAACACGCACAGCTGCTCCAGAAAGCCATTATCAAACTTGAAAAAAATTGCAAAAAACTCAAATCTGGAAACACCTTTGCAAGGCGATTCAGGTCTCAAGACTTCTTCCATTAGCTTCCTCAAGGTCCACTGAACGATTCTCAATCAAGAATACTCATCAGAACCTCAAGAATTGGTAACACGAGTGCAGACTGTATCAAATAAAATTCATGATCGTGCATATCAATTCATGCGTTTTTTACAAGTTTTAATATGTGATTTACGTTCCTTATGATATTCTGAAGCTAACCCATGCGTTTGATTGGATTATTATGCATTATAGACGATTTCACCATTGCTAAGTTTTAGGGTTTGCAGAGTTTTAAATTAGGGGTTTTTGACTGGGGAAAAATTGGCCCTCAAGACCACCACCATCCAACTCAGCACACTCAGGCGATCTTAAGACCACCCTCGCGCTCAATTTATGAGTGACTGAGGGCTAATCGCTATTTTCCCTAAAGCTACCTAACAGAGCGCGCATAAAACCGTGGCTTAATGTTTTGTGTTTCAGGAATATGAGAAGACGATATCGTGGCACACGGTGATAGGTTGATTCAAAATTCGCGCGCGTTGGTGGATCCTGACCATTATTTCTTTTATAATGTTTATTTGCTATTATATATCAAACATGTTTGGGATGGTTCAGTGGTAGGTACACGTGCTGGCAATGTCCATGACCTGGGTTCGAACCCCAGTTCTTCACACTTTCATTATCATTTTCCAATTCATGTTCACGTGCAGCGCTTACGTTGAGGACCATGATGCACTCTCACAACCAAGCATGCCACGCGTTCAGCTTCAGCAATCCAAGGGTGCAGATTGGAGGAACACCATGAGGTTGAGTCAACACACATGCACGTGTCTGGCCAAAGTCAAGCAGGCCAAGGTTATTGGGCCAGAATTTCCATGATCTAACCTCCATATTGGGGTCTGAACCCCCAGGTTTGCACATTCTTTTTATTTTCTTTACCTTTTTTGTATTATTATTTTTTATTCCTCTTAATTATTATTTGTTCAGTTAATTAATTATTCTCATAAATATAAAATATCATAAAAAAATCAGAAAAAAGTTAAAACAATAAATAATTTTTTACTTTTAGTATTTTCTTAAATAAATTGTATATAATTATTTAGTTTTAAATTAGGTTTTGCAATTTTAATTCTTTTCATAATAAAATCCAAAAACATAGAATTAGGTTTGATTAAATTTTATTCCTTTTTATTTTTCTTTTATAATAATTAAAATAACTAAATATTTATTTTCATAAATTAAATTGCATGTAAAAATTAGGTTTAAAATTAGGTTAGAATTCAATACTTTTCTTAATAAATTAAAATAAAATAGAATTAGGTTTAGCGTTTAATTGCAATTATTTTTTTTCTATTAAATCATAAAAAACAGAAAATACCAAAAAAACAAGTTCTTGCTTTCTTTTAATTTTAATTCCTCATTAATTTTAATTTTGCAAAAGGGGCCAACGCCCTCGTTCTTAAATTCTCATTAGTTCGCGTATTTATTTTATTTCTTTTAATATTTATGTACCTCTCCCAAAGCCTTGTAAACTCGGACATTTTAATTTCTCGCACTTTATTTCTATTTACTTTCTGTCAAATCGGGTCCTGGAAATTTTGGCGATGTGGACCCGCGCCATTTGTAATAGCTTTAGATTTTTACATTCCCGCAACTTTTAACTGTTAATTGAATGGCATGAAAGAATGTATGGATAAAATAAAAACAAGCGTAGAACACCAATAACATGACAAGATAAATACAAATGAAAACGACACACGATTCGCACACACCACCCCTAGGGTACGCCTCACTGTCGCCTTGCCTCGAAAGGTGATCGTCGAGTAGAGGATGTCTTAGTAAGTCCTCATGATCCGGGAACCTGGCATGAGGGTAGCTTCTAAGGTGTCTTCCCATTGCTCCGGTGATCACCATGTCCCGAACCCTCGAATTGACCCGAACACCTCCAACGGTGGTGCTACCTACCTCTCAATGGTGGGATGACACTGCTTTAAAGGACATTTACACAGACGAATTCCTTAGGGTAGGTAGACGACTCTAGATACTTGCTCTAATTTCAAAACAAATTCAAAAATACTTTTCACACCAACACATTTTCAAAAAGCTTTCGAAAGCAACTTTTCAAACACTCTTGAGGACCGATACAAGAGTCGAACTGAAATTTTCAAAGAAACTTTTTAACCCACAGTTGAAAAGCAAACAAACCATTTTTGAAAACACAATGAGCAAGTATCTAAGAGCCCATGGATAACCATGGATAGAAAGGGTGCTAACACCTTCCCTTTCTATAACCTACCTCCCGAACCAAGAGCAATCTCTTTAAGGAATTTTTCTGTGCTTTTGTCCTTTCCATTTGGAGAAAATAAAAGACGGTGGCGACTCTTGCTTCCGCGACATTTCGCGAACCAGCGTTAAACAGTCAGTTCCAGATCCACCGATCACAGAACTGGCGACTCTGCTGGGGATTAATTAAAAGTGAGGTGTACCTTAGGACTAAGATCACTTGTGTTTTCAATTGTTGTGCTTGTTTGCTTTATTATTGTGGGACTGTCTTGGGAGTTCTATAGATCCTAACCCGGATCTGGGGGATACCTTCTTAGAAAGTAGCAACAAGGCTGTGAGGGAACTGTGCGGGGTATACCGACATGGTTGAAACAGTCTGCTACATTGATGTGGCACTTTGGTGTGTACCGGTAACCCTTGAGTTCAGTCAAGGAGAGTACGGGGCCTCCGCGTGGTGTCATGAAGCATCAACAGACCTTAGGAACCTTAATTGAACTATCTTGGCCTCTTTAGGGTAGTGAGATAACTGACTTTGGTGCAGTCCGAGGTTGGTTGATACTCGATACTACACTCAATTGAGGGTTGCTTTCCTGGAATATTTCGGTCGCCAGTTCAGTGGCTAAATCAAAACGATGAACAATGAAAGCAATCCCGTGATATTGGGAACCTTAGAACCCGGTTACTTTGATTAGGACAGGTTGAACCCACCAACTTCAAGAGGGTACTACCCAGACCCCATGCTGGCCTTAAACCCTAAGGGCTTGTCTTGTGTGCCTTGTGTGCCTTACATGTTTGTCTTTGTAAATATCTGTGGTGTGTTTAATCATAGCATCATGACATCATCCAGCATCATATGCATCGACTAACCATTTCAGGGGTTCGAATTTTCATCTTTGTTCTTGTTTTGTAGGACATGGAAACTGTTCGTAGAAAGACAATTCAAATCAGTCTTGTGTGGATCCCTCCTCAGCTTAAGGAGCTTATATCAAGGATTCCCGAGAACTCATCATTCAGTGAAAGACATGGAAGTCTCATCAGCTTGGTCAACACCAACATTGAGGAAGATATGATAAAGGTCATGTTCCAGTTCTTTGACCCTCTGCATCACTGTTTCACCTTCTTGGACTATCAGTTGGTACCTACATTGGAGGAGTTCTCCCGGCTCCTGAAGATCCCTATCCTTGATCAGCTACCCTTCAACGGTACAGAAAAGGAACCTAAGCTTGAAGAGATTGCTAAAGCCTTGCACCTACAGTCATCTGATCTCAAGGGACATTGGGAAGTTAGAAGTGGTATCAAAGGGTTCTTAGCCAGGTTTCTGTTTGAAAAAGCCCATGAATGTTGGAACTCCCTTGACCTGCAAGCTTTTGAAGAGGTTGTGGCCCTCCTTGTCTATGGTTTGGTGTTGTTCCCTAACCCAGATCAGCTTATTGATATCAGTGCTGTTCAGATCTTTATGTCCAGGAATCCTATACCTACGTTGCTGGGGGACATCCTTCACTCATGTTACACTCGAACCATGAGAAAAAGAGGTGTCCTTATGTGTTGCACTCCTCTCCAGGGAAGGTGGTTTATTTCGCACCTTCCACAATCAGTCTTGAAGAATGAGCGGGGTTTGAGATGGTCACAACGGTTGATGACTCTTACGCATGCAGATATACATTGGTGCCCTAGGTCCAGAGAAGATGTTACTATCATTGATCGTTGCGGGGAGTACCCTAATGTTCCTTTACTTGGAATCAGAGGAGGTATTACTTACAGCCCATGCCTGGCTTGGAGACAGTTTGGTTATGCTCGGAGGGATGGTCCTCATGACATGTTAATTCCTGACATAGTTTTTGACTTCGACAACGATACTCAAGGACTTCGCCAGAGATTTATCAGAGCTTGGAGGATGCCCAGTAGGATAGACAGCAAGACACTGGGGCACAGGAACTCCATCCCATTGGAACCTTATCTCAAGTGGGTACGAGCCCGCTCCCAGAAGTTAGTGATGCCTTACCCCCATATGCTCCCTGTGATCAAAGAGCCAGTCTTGGAAGGAGAAGTGTCCTACACTATTCAGCACCCTGATATGCCCACATCCTGGGAAGAGATGCAGAAGAGCTGGATCCAGCTTAAGGAGGAACGGAATTCTCTTGAGACTAGTCTACATGCCAGTGAAAAGAAGGTCTTGGAGCTCACCCGCCTGTTGCATGAGGAGAGGAGTCTCAACACCTACATAGCTCCAAAGAGGATGCGTAGCATATTTTGGGATTGATTTGATTTTTGTACTTTTGCCCATGAGGCTTTGATGTATTAAACAATGATTTCTTTAATGATAACGTGTGTTCCTTTTTGTCTACAACAAATTTGAACTTTCGAACCCTCGAATGCATTGCATAAACACATATCATTCATCATGTGCATAGCAGGTTTTTCCCTTTTTCAGGTTGCTTACAGTTCTTCGCTGTTTATTTCAGCATCATGAATCCTGAGTCTTCATCAACTGAGACTTCCATCAAGGCTCTTCAGGCGCAGAATGCGCAATTCCAGGAATTAATCAAGGGTCTGGCTCAAGGCCAAGAAGAACTGAAGGCTATGCTCCTGAAGAAGGAGAAGAAGAAGAAGAGAAGAACTGTTCTGTTCAACTCGGGCCGAAGGTTTGGCAATGCTCTGCAGCAGGAAGAGGCTGGTTCTTCTGTTGGCAAGAGTACTCCTCAGGCAGAAGCAAGGGTTCCTAGTCCGGTAGTCTCCGACAACGAGACTGATTTTGATGAAGAGAAGGACCCTCCTGCAGAAGACAGATACAAGCAACTGGAGGATAGGTTGAAAGCTATGGAGGTTCAACAGGTACCTGGGTTGGATTTCAGAGATTTGGGTTTGTCTACTGGTGTGATTATCCCTCACAAGTTCAAAGCTCCATCCTTTTCTAAGTATGACGGGGCGTCTTGTCCCAAGCTGCATCTAAGGTCCTATGTTCGGAAAATTCAACCGTACTCTGCGGATAAGAATTTGTGGATCCACTTCTTCCAGGAGAGTCTTTCAGGGACTCATCTCGAATGGTTCTATCAGCTGGATGGAACCAAGGTTCGTAACTGGGAGGAGTTGGCTACTGCTTTCTATAAGCAGTATCAATATAATGCCGACCTTGCCCCTACACGTACCCAACTCCAGGGTATGTCGTTAGGTGCAAGCGAAGGTTTTAAGGAGTACGCTCAGAAGTGGAGAGACCTGGCTGGCAGGGTGCAGCCACCATTGACTGATCGGGAATTGGTAGACATGTTCTTGGGGACCCTATCTGGGCCATTTTTCAACCATCTCATTGGGAATTCGTCTGCTGGGTTCACTGATTTGATTCTGACCGGAGAAAGAATTGAGGCTGGGTTAAAGTCTGGGAAGATTCCGAAGGGTGCATCATCTAGTTCTGAAAAGAAACCCTTCAAGAAGGAGGCTAGTGCCGTGTATGGTTCCAAGAGATCAGAGAGACCTGAGCGCCACCAATCTGTCAGTGCGGTAATGATTGCTAAGCCTGCTGCCGCTCCTCGGCCGACCAATCCTCAAAGGGCTGAAAGACCCCGGAGGGAGTTTACCCGGTTAAGCATGACCCTATCGCAGATCCTGCCACAGTTGCTATCCACCAATTTGGTGACTGTCAGGGAGGCTCCGAAGTTCCCCAATACTGCATCTCCTAAGTACAACCCGAATGCTCGTTGTGCTTACCATTAAGATAGCCCGGGGCACTCTACCGATGACTGTTGGACGTTAAAGAATAAGGTGCAAGACCTTATCGACGCGAAGGAGATACAGTTCGAAGCGCCTGAGAGGCCGAATGTAGTTACTGCTCCTATGCCTCAACATGGGGTAAATGCTGTTGACGAAGACGTTTATGCTGTTTCTGTGGATGATCTAGCCACTCCTCTGAAGATTGTCAAGAAGAACCTACTACTGGCCGGTTTATTTCCGGGTTGCAGTGAGGGTTGCCTGTTCTGCGCTGTGTCCCTATCTGGTTGTCCCTTGCTGAAGATAGGCATCCAAAGCCTAATGGATAGCAAGGAGATTCTGTTTAAGAAGTCCGCTGTTCGGTTGGTTCCAGTGGAAGAAGTTTCTGTGGTGACTATCTTCAATAATCCGATCCCGGCTCTCCCGAAGAAGCCCGTTCAAATCATGACCGTTGCACCTGTTGTTATCACTGTTCCAGGGCCCTTGCCCTATGTATCGGATAAAGCTGTCCCTTGGCATTATGGGGCAGATGTGTATGTAAAAGGGATTAAACAAGAGTTCAACGTTGGCGCCAGCATTTGTGACATCACTGGCCCAGCCAAGGTTACCCGCAGTGGCAGGCTCTTCTCGCCTGACATTGCACCGCCTGCTGCCCGAAGACCACTTCTCATAACCCCTGCAAGTATACCTGTTCCTGCTGCTGATCCAATTGTTTCTCCTGCTGCCGAGTCATCCAATACCCGGGGCAAAGGAGTTGAAGTTGAGCCTTCCCAGATGGAGGCACCTGTACCTATAACTGCTGAAGCCTCCCAACAAGAGATGGAGGAAATCTTGAAGATAATAAAGAAGAGTGACTTTAATGTTGTGGAACAGCTGGGGCACACGCCCTCCAAAATCTCCATGCTCTCCTTATTGCTGTGTTCCGAGGCCCATGCCAAGGCCTTAATCTCATTCCTCAAGACGGCCCATGTGCCACATGAGACATCTGCAGTCCAGTTCACTGATTGCGTAGCAAATCTGACAGCGGACAATGGCTTGGGTTTCTCAGATGCTGACCTGACTGCGAAGGGAAGAGACCATAATGATGCTCTGCATGTCTCTATCGAATGCAGGGGCACTACCTTGGCACATGTGTTGGTGGATACTGGTTCGTCCTTGAATGTGCTACCCAAGAAGGCTTTAGACCGTCTAGATTGTGAAGGCCTGGAATTAAAACCCAGCAACATCATTGTCAGGGCCTTTGATGGTTCAAAGAGGATGGTTCATGGAGAGGTTGACATTCCGATTCGTGTGGGCTCTCAGGTGTTTGACTCTACATTTTATGTGATGGATATCCGTCCATCTTACTCTTGTCTATTGGGTCGACCTTGGATACATAAGGCTGGGGCAGTGACCTCTACCTTGCACCAGAAGCTGAAGTACCCCGTCAGAGGGAAGATTGTCACTGTGCAGGTTGAGGAGGAGTATATGGTAAGCCACTTGAACTCCTTCAGATACATTGAGATGGATGGGGAGTTTATTGAAACCCCCTTTCAGCATTTCGAGGAGGTGCTCCCAATTACAGCAGCAACAGAAACAGCAGCGAAGGAAAGTGTTCCCTTGAAGATGGCTTCCCTAAAGGATGCCCGGGCTGTGGTTCAGAAGGGTGAAAGTGCCAACTGGGGCAGACTTCCAGACTTTACTCAGAAGACTGATAAATTCGGGCTGGGCTTTACTACAGAAGGTCAGAAAGCTATGAGGAAAGCAAAGATCAGAAGACCTCCTGTGTTCATTACAAATCCTGGAGTGAATGCTGTCGGGGAAGACAATGAAGTGGATGAGGCTGAATTCAATAGCTGGATCTATCCAACGGCTGAAGGCGGGTTGAACAATTGGATTGCTAAGGACCATACTCCTGTTACCTTTGTGACGCAGTAATAAATTTCTTTGTTTCGTTATTTTGTAATAAACAATAAATAAACTCTATGGCCCGGTGTCTTACCCGAGGCACCGTGGTTCTATTTGTGAGGGCATATAAATTGTCATTTCATATATCATGAATGAAAATCTTGGACGTTTTCTCGCATTGCAAATTTTATGCTCCTTTTCTGTCTTTTCTTCCTTTGCATATATTTCAAAACAGCTGTATTTACACACACACTCACTCATACAGGTTTCAATCCACTCTGGATCTCACTGATAACAACTCTGCTACTGCCAATTATGACTTCGAAAATCCGATCAACTTAGCCGAAGACGAAGGTGAAGATGATTGTGAAGTGCCTGGCGAGCTTGCAAGACTGTTGCTTCAGGAAGAGAGGGCAATTCAACCCCATGAAGAGCCAGTGGAAACAATCAACCTGGGTACTGAAGAAGACAGGAGAGAGGTAAAGATTGGTGCCAACCTAGAGCTCAGCGTGAAGCAACGGTTGACTCGAATGCTGCATGATTATATGAGATCTTTGCTTGGTCCTACGAAGACATGCCCGGGTTGGATACCGATATTGTGGTCCATCACTTGCCAACTAAGGAAGACTGCCCTCTAGTTAAGCAAAAGGTCCGTCGGATGCGTCCAGAGATGTCTGAGAAGAGTAAAGCCGAGGTTATGAAACAGTTTGATGCCGAGTTTCTTGCAGTGACTTCCTACCCGCAGTGGGTTGCTAATGTGGTGCTGGTACCTAAGAAGGACGGTAAGGTCAGAATGTGTGTCGACTATAGGGATCTGAACAGGGCCAGCCCCAAGGATGAATTCCCCTTACCTCACATTGATGTCCTTGTTGATAATACGGCTCAGCATAAGGTGTTCTCTTTCATGGATGGCTTTTCAGGTTACAATCAGATCAAGATGGCACCTGAAGACATGGAAAAGACTACATTTGTTACTCAGTGGGGCACCTTCTGTTACAAGGTCATGCCGTTTGGATTAAAGAACGCTGGGGCAACCTACCAACGGGCCATGGTTGCCTTATTTCATGACATGATCCATCATGAGATAGAAGTGTATGTTGACGACATGATCGCTAGGTCCCAGACTGAGGAAGAGCACCTAGATCATCTGCAGAAGTTGTTTGACCGTCTGAAACTGTACAAGCTGAGATTGAACCCGAACAAGTGTACCTTCGGGGTAAGATCTGGAAAATTGCTAGGCTTCGTGGTCAGTGATAAAGGTATTCAAGTGGACCCTGCTAAGGTCAAAGCTATTCAAGAGATGCCAGTCCCTAAGACAGAGAAGGAAGTCAGAGGCTTTTTAGGACGCCTGAATTACATTGCTCGCTTCATCTCACATCTAACCGCTACCTGTGAGCCAATCTTCAAGCTGCTGAAGAAAGATCAGGTAGTACGTTGAAATGATGAATGTCAGGCTGC
Organism: Vicia faba; assembly: GCA_948472305.1. Classification (NCBI taxonomy): domain Eukaryota; kingdom Viridiplantae; phylum Streptophyta; class Magnoliopsida; order Fabales; family Fabaceae; genus Vicia; species Vicia faba. Next base: position 261,230,416 of record OX451739.1, read on the forward strand.
TTTTGACAGAATCAAGGAGTATCTCCAAGAACCACCCATCCTTATGCCACCGGTTGAAGGGAGACCTCTGATACTATACCTGACAGTGCTTGACAACTCAATGGGGTGTGTGCTGGGGCAGCATGACGAGTCTGGCCGAAAAGAGCATGCCATTTATTACCTTAACAAAAAGTTTACCGACTGTGAGACCCGATACTCACTGCTTGAGAAAACTTGCTGCGCTTTGGTATGGGCTGCTCGCCAGCTGAGACAGTATATGCTGACTCACACTACCTTGCTGATCTCAAAGATGGATCCTATAAAATACATATTCGAAAAGCCTGCTCTGTCTGGGAGAATTGCAAGATGGCAGATGATCTTGACGGAATACGACATTCAGTACACAACCCAGAAAGCCATCAAGGGAAGTGTATTGGCAGACCACTTGGCACATCAAGCTGTAGATGACTATCAATCAATGAACTTCGAGTTCCCAGACGAGAGCATCATGATAGTGACAGATTGTGAAGTACCTGGACCGGATGAAGGACCTGAACCAGGATCCCGATGGTCTATGCACTTTGACGGAGCCTCTAATGCTTTGGGTAATGGTATCGGCGCCATAATCATATCTCCTCAAGGTACTCATACTCCACTCACTGCCCGGCTATGTTTCAACTGTACCAACAACATGGCGGAGTATGAGGCGTGCATCATGGGTCTTCAAGCTGCGATCGACCTAAGGATTAAGTTTCTGAGTGTCTTCGGAGATTCCGCTCTTGTGATCAATCAGATCAAAGGAGAGTGGGATACGAAACATCCAAACCTGATTCCTTACAGAGAATGTGTGTTGACCTTGATCCCCCACTTCACAGAGATAACCTTTGAACACTTTCCAAGAGAAGAGAATCAGTTGGCGGACGCGTTAGCTACAATGTCTTCAATGTTCAAAGTTAAATGGGATAATGAGGCTCCCCGAATCATCATTTGGAAACTGGACGAACCGGCATACTGTTGTGATCTCGAAACTGAATTGGTGACTGAGAAGCCTTGGTACCATGAAGTGAAAAGATATCTGGAAGCTCAGGAATACCCTGAAGGTGCATCTGTCAATGATAAGAAGTTCCTGAGAAGGTTCGCAGCAAAGTTCTTCCTTAGCAACGACATCTTGTACAAGCGAAACCATGATTCAATCTTACTGCGTTGTGTGGATAAGACTGAAGCAGAAAGGATCATGGAAGAGCTACATGAAGGGACCTTTGGTACACATTCCAGTGGGCATACTATGGCTAAGAAAATCCTACGGGCAGGATACTACTGGTCCACAATGGAAGCTGACTGCTACCAACATTCCAGGACATGCCACAAGTGCCAGATTTATGCAGACAAGGTGCATGTTCCTCCAGTCCCCCTGAATGTTCTGACTGCGCCTTGGCCGTTTGCAATGTGGGGCATAGACATGATCGGCGAGATTAAACCTACGGCATCTAATGGGCATCGCTTCATCCTAGTGGCGTTTGATTATTTTACAAAGTGGGTCGAAGCAGCATCCTACGCTACGGTAACCAAGACTGTTGTGGCACGGTTCATTCGGCATAATCTGATCTGTCGGTACGGCGTCCCAGAGAGAATTATTACAGACAACGGTACCAATCTGAACAACAAGATGATCCCTGAACTCTGCGAGCAGTTCAAGATACAGCACCACAATTCTTCTCCTTACAGACCGAAGATGAATGGGGCTGTAGAAGCAGCAAATAAGAACATCAAGAAAATCGTGCAGAAGATGACAGTGACTTACAAAGATTGGCACGAGATGTTACCGTTCGCTTTACATGGGTACCGTACCTCAGCTAGGACGTCAACCAGGGCAACTCCTTTCTCTCTGGTTTATGGTATGGAGGCAGTCTTACTGATCGAAGTACAAATACCCTCTCTCCGGATAATGAAGGATGCAAATCTGAACGAAGATGATTGGATCCAGACACGACTTGATCAGCTCAACCTTATTGATGAAAAGAGACTTGCTGCTATCTGTCACGGTCAGACGTATCAGAAACGGATGATCATGGCATTTAACAAAAAGGTCAGACCACAGGAATATCAAGTCGGGGATCTGGTAATCAAGAGAATCATCCTTCCTCAGAGTGATCCAAGGGGCAAATGGACCCCTACGTACGAAGGGCCATTTGTGGTTAAACATGTGTTCTCAGGCGGAGCCATGATTCTAACCAACATGGATGGTGACGACCTTCCTCACCCCGCCAATGCAGACATAGTAAAAAGATACTACGCATGAAAAAAAGACCCGCTAGGCTGACATGCCTAGACAAAAATTAGGGCTTCCCGGCGAACCAAAAGGTTTCGGGCAAAATGAAGGGATGAAAATGAAAAATCTGTACACCCGGCAAGTCGAAAACCTGAAAAGGCGGCTTGGGCAAAAATGGGTATCCCGGTGGACCGAAAACCCGAAAGGGCGGTCCAGGCAAAAATTAGGGATAAAAGCGTAATACTATGTCTCATTGATCACTTTGCATCCGGAATCCGGTATCTATATCAAGTTCAGACGGCATCGATCAGTCAGCTTCACCTTCAACCAAGGTCATCAAGTGATGAGATGCTCGGAGTTATAAAGGCAATAGCAGAGTTGAAACCCAGTGGGATCATTCATTTCACACAGCTGTTTTATTTTCTTTTGTACAAAATTTGTATAAACTCTCTTGTTCGGCGGCATTCCTCTTACTAGGACGTCAGCCTCTTGTACACAAAACGCCTATTTTCAGGCCATTCAAAAATCAATACAAATACATTTTCAGTTAAACGTGCCAAGTGTTTTTTCTTTTTTCTGTTTTGTTTTGCGAAGAACGTCCAAGGTTCAATTTGTGATATATGCATTGACAATAGTTTGCTAACTCATAAATATTTGCATACGAAACAAAGGAATTAATTGCAGGTGACACTAGAAACAGGGGCAATAAAAGAGTTGTCTAAACAATCCAATTGTTCTATCCTCCAAGGTACCAATGTAGGTTCAGCTAAAGAATATGACCAGTACATCTTAATTCCCCAGAGAATAAGTCAGCAGCCAGTGCGTTCTTCTCCAGACAGAGTTATCAAATCTCAAGGAAGTTGGGTATCCTCCAGCAGATATCAACATTCCCCAGCAGCAATACATATATTCTTAACAAGCATCCCCAGCAGTCTTGGTCTAAAGATTGTTCCCCGGTGGCATATCAACATTCAAAGGAACCACTTCCCCCGTATATCAAAACTTCCCCAGGAAAGTCCAATCTAGTTCCCCAGGAAAGTTGGAACTCATACCCCCAAGCAGTAAGCTTATCCCCAGTAGATTCTGGAAGCTTATCCCTCGCAGAACACGAACGCGTCGTCCGGCTTGATTTAAAGAGTTATTTCCTTAACAGGATATAACTGGGTTATCCTCAGCCAAAAGCCACGGAAAGGTCGTCGTCAATACAGTCTTCATATCCCCAGCAAATTACCATTAACGACTCAGCAAAGCATTCCTCTTCCCACAGAGTATTGCTTCCCAGCATGGTCGCTAGAGTATCTCTTCTCCCCGCAGAATCTTATTCCGCAACAGAGTCATCTTCTCCTACCGGTATTCTTACAGTTATCATCCCCAGCGGAAGCAAAATCTATTCTTCAACATCAGCCCAGGATATGACTTCCCGGTATCCGTCAAGGATTTACTTTCCTAGACGAAAACATACATTCATAAAATATCACATACATCATTATAGCATGCATAGACGCATTATACCATACGAATCTCATTTATGTTGAGAACATCATTGCTTGATCCATATCATGCATTGCATATGACTGACCTTTACCTTTCAGGAAAGATGCAGTTAAATTCTCAAATCATATTTCAAGACCTAGACCGGTTTAGTTAATCGACTCCAAAGATTTCTTATCCAGGCCCAGGCCTTCTCTAGTCCAGCTAAATCGACTCCCAACAGATTTTTCTGATAAAGACTCAGTAGAAGTTATCCCAGACGGTTCCCTCTCCGACGGTGAGTGAGGTGATAATTCCTTTTCAGATGGTTCCCTCTCCGACGGTGAGTGAGGTGATAATTCCTTTTCCTATGGTTCCCTCTCCGACGGTGAGTGAGGTGATAATTCCTTTTCAGATGGTTCCCTCTCCGACGGTGAGTGAGGTGATAATTCCTTTTCAGACGGTTCCCTCTCCGACGGTGAGTGAGGTGGTAATTCCTTTCCTAATGGTTCCCTCTCCGACGGTGAGTGAGGTGATAATTCCTTTTCAGATGGTTCCCTCTCCGACGGTGAGTGAGGTGGTAATTCCTTTCCAATGGTTCCCTCTCCGACGGTGAGTGAGGTGGTAATTCCTTTCATGGTTCCCTCTCCGACGGTGAGTGAGGTGATAATTCCTTTTCAAATAGTTCCCTCTCCGACGGTGAGTGAGGTGATAATTCCGTTTCAAATGGTTCCCTCTCCGATGGTGAGTGAGGTGATAATTCCTTTTCAGATGGTTCCCTCTCCGACGGTGAGTGAGGTGGTAATTCCTTTCCAATGGTTCCCTCTCCGACGGTGAGTGAGGTGGTAATTCCTTTCATGGTTCCCTCTCCGACGGTGAGTGAGGTGATAATTCCTTTTCAAATGGTTCCCTCTCCGACGGTGAGTGAGGTGATAATTCCGTTTCAGATGGTTCCCTCTCTGACGGTGAGTGAGGTAGTAATTCCTTTCCTAAATGGTTCCCTCTCCGACGGTGAGTGAGGTGATAATTCCTAAATGGTTCCCTCTCCGACGGTGAGTGAGGTGATAATTCCTTTTCAAATGGTTCCCTCTCCGACAGTGAGTGAGGTGATAATTCCTTTTCAGATGGTTCCCTCTCTGACGGTGAGTGAGGTGATAACTCCTTTTCCTATGTTCCCTCTCCGACGGTGAGTGAGGTGTAATTCCCTTTCCGATTATAATTTATATTGGTTCTCTTCCCGATACTGCGAAGATGGTAATTCCCACCAAGATTTTCTCAACGAGCATTGTTGAGGGTAAAGTCACCCAAGGTTCTCTCACCGTTCATGCTAAGGTGGTAACCACCCCTGGTTCATTCATCATCTTGTGAAGCTCTAGACCCAGCTCCTGTAACCAGTCAGGACATATCTATGCCAAGCATCTGAAAACCAGCTCCTGCAACGTGTCAGGTACTCTTTTTTTTCTTTTGCAGGTATGCAGGTTCTCGCTAAGGAATCTCTTATGCGATCAATACCCAGATGGCATCTATAAGCCCAACATCCTATTCATCAATCTCTAGATGGCGTCTGTAAGCCCATTCTCATCACCACACGGCTACTATGTGAGCGCAAATTTCTGGCCACTCTAGTGTTCAATCATCTTCCACCCTCGATTACGAAAGGCACGTCAGCCAATCTGCATCCTCAGGTTTAAGAAGATTGAACAGGGGCAACTGTTGTACCCCAAAATTTGCCCTCCCATATTCTTCAAAGATTTGCCAAGTCAAAGCTTCAAAATTCCCCAAGGGTTGCACAGTGCAAGAGCCTCCTATATAGTCAAGATTAGGGTTTGTGTTCCGATCAAGAAAATGAAGTTTCCAAAGGTCCAATCAAGTCTCACATGCCTACAAATATGGTCAAGCATCCTCATGTCAAGTTTCAAGACATTCAGCTCAAAATTGCACAGTCAAAAACCCAAATTGCACTACAGTCAACTGTAGGGGCAAAATGGTCATTTGACAGTCAAGAGTTCAAATTTTTGGTCAACATATCATTTTGAAGCCACAAACATCATTTGATCAATTCTTGATCATGATTCTCAAAATTTGGCTCAGAAATCATCAAGATGCAAACGTTTCCTTATTTGGACAGCTGAAAAAGTCAACTGAAATTGACCAGGGCATAACTTTCACATGGATTATCAGAAAAATTCCATCCAAAGCTCATTTTGAAGAGAAAGACATTTCCTACAACTCATCTTCATACTTCAAGTCCAAGAAATGCTCTCACAAAAAGTTATCAATTTCAACATTATAGGTCATTTTCAAAAGTCAACAAAAAGGGACTTTAAGTCAAAGGCCATAACTTTATATTGGTAAATCAAAATAACATGGGACCAAAGGCATTGGTTAGAGGACTCAAAGACCTTTCCAAAATGTCCAAGAACATGAGAAAAGCTTAATAATTGAGCAAGTTATGCCTTGTAGAAGTTGGGAAATTTTTGGATATTTTGAAAAGTCAACATTGATTCAAATGACCTAAAATTGCTAATGGGCCCATTTTTCTTCCACAATTCATTAACCCAAGCATGTGCACGACCACTTGGCCCAAAGGGAAGTATTTTTTCATTTTTTATTTATTTATTTGAATTTTTATTTATAATAATTCATTTAAATCAATTAAATATGTGAAAAATATTTAACTTAACCTAACAAATCTTTTTGTACATGTTTTATTCTTAATAACTCATGCATATCCCAATATAGAAAGATTTGGATGGAATTGATCTTAATTGATACAAAGTTGTATGAAAAATATTTGAAAAAAGATCCTAGAAAATCAATTTTCAAAATCAATGAATGCAATGGATTTGATTGATTTTTCTTGACCTAATGGACTCAATACAAAAGCCTGAACACAACCCTAGTGCAAGAACACGCACAGCTGCTCCAGAAAGCCATTATCAAACTTGAAAAAATTGCAAAAAACTCAAATCTGGAAACACCTTTGCAAGGCGATTCAGGTCTCAAGACTTCTTCCATTAGCTTCCTCAAGGTCCACTGAACGATTCTCAATCAAGAATACTCATCAGAACCTCAAGAATTGGTAACACGAGTGCAGACTGTATCAAATAAAATTCATGATCGTGCATATCAATTCATGCGTTTTTTACAAGTTTTAATATGTGATTTACGTTCCTTATGATATTCTGAAGCTAACCCATGCGTTTGATTGGATTATTATGCATTATAGACGATTTCACCATTGCTAAGTTTTAGGGTTTGCAGAGTTTTAAATTAGGGGTTTTTGACTGGGGAAAAATTGGCCCTCAAGACCACCACCATCCAACTCAGCACACTCAGGCGATCTTAAGACCACCCTCGCGCTCAATTTATGAGTGACTGAGGGCTAATCGCTATTTTCCCTAAAGCTACCTAACAGAACGCGTATAAAACCGTGGCTTAATGTTTTGTGTTTCAGGAATATGGAGAAGACGATATCGTGGCACACGGTGATAGGTTGATTCAAAATTCGCGCGCGTTGGTGGATCCTGACCATTATTTCTTTTATAATGTTTATTTGCTATTATATATCAAACATGTTTGGGATGGTTCAGTGGTAGGTACACGTGCTGGCAATGTCCATGACCTGGGTTCGAACCCCAGGTCTTCACACTTTCATTATCATTTTCCAATTCATGTTCACGTGCAGCGCTTACGTTGAGGACCATGATGCACTCTCACAACCAAGCATGCCACGCGTTCAGCTTCAGCAATCCAAGGGTGCAGATTGGAGGAACACCATGAGGTTGAGTCAACACACATGCACGTGTCTGGCCAAAGTCAAGCAGGCCAAGGTTATTGGGCCAGAATTTCCATGATCTAACCTCCATATTGGGGTCTGAACCCCCAGGTTTGCACATTCTTTTTATTTTCTTTACCTTTTTTGTATTATTATTTTTTATTCCTCTTAATTATTATTTGTTCAGTTAATTAATTATTCTCATAAATATAAAATATCATAAAAAAATCAGAAAAAAGTTAAAACAATAAATAATTTTTTACTTTTAGTATTTTCTTAAATAAATTGTATATAATTATTTAGTTTTAAATTAGGTTTTGCAATTTTAATTCTTTTCATAATAAAATCCAAAAACATAGAATTAGGTTTGATTAAATTTTATTCCTTTTTATTTTTCTTTTATAATAATTAAAATAACTAAATATTTATTTTCATAAATTAAATTGCATGTAAAAATTAGGTTTAAAATTAGGTTAGAATTCAATACTTTTCTTAATAAATTAAAATAAAATAGAATTAGGTTTAGCGTTTAATTGCAATTATTTTTTTTCTATTAAATCATAAAAAACAGAAAATACCAAAAAAACAAATTCTTGCTTTCTTTTAATTTTAATTCCTCATTAATTTTAATTTTGCAAAAGGGGCCAACGCCCTCGTTCTTAAATTCTCATTAGTTCGCGTATTTATTTTATTTCTTTTAATATTTATGTACCTCTCCCAAAGCCTTGTAAACTCGGACATTTTAATTTCTCGCACTTTATCTCTATTTACTTTCTGTCAAATCGGGTCTTGGAAATTTTGGCGATGTGGACCCGCGCCATTTGTAATAGCTTTAGATTTTTACATTCCCGCAACTTTTAACTGTTAATTGAATGGCATGAAAGAATGTATGGATAAAATAAAAACAAGCGTAGAACACCAATAACATGACAAGATAAATACAAATGAAAACGACACACGATTCGCACACACCACCCCTAGGGTACGCCTCACTGTCGCCTTGCCTCGAAAGGTGATCGTCGAGTAGAGGATGTCTTAGTAAGTCCTCATGATCCGGGAACCTGGCATGAGGGTAGCTTCTAAGGTGTCTTCCCATTGCTCCGGTGATCACCATGTCCCGAACCCTCGAATTGACCCGAACACCTCCAACGGTGGTGCTACCTACCTCTCAATGGTGGGATGACACTGCTTTAAAGGACATTTACACAGATGAATTCCTTAGGGTAGGTAGACGACTCTAGATACTTGCTCTAATTTCAAAACAAATTCAAAAATACTTTTCACACCAACACATTTTCAAAAAGCTTTCGAAAGCAACTTTTCAAACACTCTTGAGGACCGATACAAGAGTCGAACTGAAATTTTCAAAGAAACTTTTTAACCCACAGTTGAAAAGCAAACAAACCATTTTTGAAAACACAATGAGCAAGTATCTAAGAGCCCATGGATAACCATGGATAGAAAGGGTGCTAACACCTTCCCTTTCTATAACCTACCTCCCGAACCAAGAGCAATCTCTTTAAGGAATTTTTCTGTGCTTTTGTCCTTTCCATTTGGAGAAAATAAAAGACGGTGGCGACTCTTGCTTCCGCGACATTTCGCGAACCAGCGTTAAACAGTCAGTTCCAGATCCACCGATCACAGGTATGCTCTGAAACCTTTAAGCTGCAAGAACAAAGCTATGGACAAGCTCAACAGAACTTCAGCAATCTGCTGAAAGAAATTGAAGGTCCAGTTCTGAGCAAGCTGCTTAAGGAAGAAGTTCTCCATCTGGACATTGCCCCTTGGTCTGAACATCGTCCAACTTCCAAAGATCAACCAGAGTCAGAAGAACAGATGATTCCAGCTGAAGACTTGGGTCAAGAAGAAGATATTGCTGAAAGCTCTGAGAAGCAACTTGTTTCTGAAGATCCTCAAGCTTCCTCCCTTGACAGGCAGACTCTTGAAGACTTGAAAAGATCTGATATACTGATGAATGAGAGAATGGATAAGCAGGACACCAAAATTGATGCAATAGCGAACATGTTAACTCAACAACGGGAAACCAACACCCAAATCAAGAGCATGTTGGAGGCTTTGTTCACACGACTTCCTCCTCCTTCTTAGAAATTTCCTTGTTGGTTTTATAACTTGTTTATCTGTAATATTTTTATATGTTCTGAACTTATCATTGCTTCTGTTTTTAAATATAAATGCATTTTTAGCTCTGATTATTTTAGCTCTGATTATTTGTGCTTTTTGATAACTGACAAAAAGGGGGAGAAATAATGATATTTTTCAATAACGGATTACTGAGACATAAGTCTCAAACATTCTGACATTCTGATCTATTTGAATTTCTTTCTTCTGAAAAGCTTGAACAGGTACAAAAATCTAACGAAAGAAACAGTAAAGTACAGTAAAGTCCTGATGCTCAAAGTCTCATGGAATTAAAGGGAAGTAATCAACTCAGGGGGAGTTTTTCTCTTCGTTGCTCTGATACCTTTTATTCTTTATTTTTTAAACTCTGATACCTTTTATTCGTTATTTTTTAATCTCTGATACCTTTTATTCCTTAATTTTAATTGAAAAAAATCTGGTTTTTGTCATCATCAAAAAGGGGGAGATTGTTAGAACATAGTTTGATTCTACAACCCTCAATTAGAGTTTTGATGATAACAAAATACAAGAATAAATAAATTGTAAGATTTATATATAAGACATATATGCTACTTAAAATTATGTTGTGTATTTACAGAAGTTCTGATGGAATCAGCATCAGAAGATCAGTATCAACATAAGCATCAGAAGATATGTCAGCATCAGAAGATCAATATCATGTGCTACACGCTGAAGTTACCAGATTATACACTGAAGCTTAATGAACAGAATCTGCGCACAAAATACTCTGACTCTGATCAAGATCCTTACCAAGTCATCAGCACTCAGAAGCGTCAGCATAAGCTAAAGCAAAGAACACTCTGATTATCATAAAGAAGACTCTAAAGCGTTACTAAGCATTCAAGACAGATTAATTACCAACGACTTTATCCAAGACAAGATCTTCTCAAAAAGGAAAGAACGTCATTATCATTGAAAGTGATTTATAGACAACAACGTATCTTTGCCTTGGATATATAAACAAGTCTGTGTGAGAAAAGAAAAGGCTAATAATCTACACGCACTCATACAATTTGATAAGCTTTCCAACCACGCTCATCCAAACGCTTTAGCAATCCAGTTTCATTCTAAGCTTAAATTTGTGTATTATCACAGTTGTGATATACTGTTTTATTAGAAAACATCAAACACATTATTGTTCAATTATTTGTAAAGAGAATTCCTTGAGATAAACCGGTTTATGGTTATACTCAAGAAGGCTTTAACAGTTGTTAAAGTAGTTGTTGTATCCCTTTGAATATAGTGGATTAAGACCTCGTTGGAGAGAGGCGAAATCACCTTGACGGGTGGACTGGAGTAGTTTAAGATCAAATGAACTAGGATAAAAATACAGTGTTGTCTGCTCTTTTAATTTAAGTTTTACAATTCAACCCCCCTTCTTGTGTTTTTCACATATTCAATTGGCATCAGAGCGCCTGGTTTTGAGCTTATAACACTTAACCGTGTTAGTACAAGATCCAGCGTCAGAAAAACACAATGGCAGGACCACATCAAAACATCAACAATGACAACAATGAAGAAAGAGACAGATTCAGTGGCAAACCTCCAGTCTTTGATGGAGAGAACTTTGACTACTGGAAAGACAGAATTGAAAGTTTCTTTCTGGCCCATGATGCTGATATGTGGGACATGGTGACTGATGGATACACGCACCCAGTGGATGGAAGTGGTCTGAAGATTGACAGGAAAGCAATGTCTGATCAGCAAAAGCATGATTTCAGAAATCATCACAAGGCTAGAACAATTCTTCTCAGCGCCATCTCTTATTCAGAATATGAAAAGATATCAAACAGAGAAATTGCAAAGAATATGTTTGACTCTCTGAGAATGACGCATGAAGGCAGCATTCAAGTCAAAGAAACCAAAGCCCTTGCACTCATTCAGAAGTATGAGGCATTCAAGATGGAAGAGAGTGAATCAATAGAAACTATGTTCTCAAGATTTCAAATTCTGGTTGCTGGTCTCAAAGTTCTTGACAAAGGGTATTCTACTGCTGATCACGTTAAGAAGATCATCAGAAGCTTGCCAAAACAATGGAGGCCAATGGTCATAGCGCTTAAGCTAGCCAAGGATCTCAACAAAATCTCTCTGGAGGAACTTGTCAGCTCCCTCAGAAGTCACGAGATAGAGCTAGAAGCAGATGAACCTCAAAATCAAGGTAAGCCATTAGCTTTAAAATCTAACAGAAAATCTGACTCCAAAGTTTTGCAGGCTGTTGAAGAAACCTCTGATGGGTCCTCATCAGAAGAAGATGAAATATCTCTCCTCTCTAGAAGGGTGAATCAATTGTGGAAGCAGAGGCAAAGAAAGTTCAGGAATCCCAGAAGATCAGAAAATCAGAATGAATCCTTCTCCAGATACAGAAGGTCAGAATCCTCCTCTGGACACATAAGATCTGAAGGTTCTTCAGGAAACAGAAATCCAAACAACAAAGAAATCATATGCTATGAATGTAACGAGCAAGGGCACTACAAAAGTGATTGCCCAAAGCTTCAGAAGGAAAAGCCCAAAAAGAAGTTTGGCAAGGAAAAGAAGAAAAGTCTCATGGCTACATGGGATGATTCGGACACATCTGAAGCTGACTCAGAATCAGATGATGAAAGAGCAAACATAGCTCTCATGGCAAACATAACAGAAGACAGTGAAGCTTCTGAGTCAGACTCTGAATCAGATACAGAAGAGGTATTCCCTGACTTTGCTATAAACTTTACTAAGGCTAAACTAGCTGAAAGCCTTAATGAAATTCTGGAAAGATATCAGTAGATCAGAGTCAAATTCAGAAACCTGAAAAGGAATCTTGCTTCTGACTCTGATAAGACTGAGAGTCTCAAATTGGAGAATTCTGAGTTAAAAGATAAAATTTCAAAATTAGAAAATCCATTGCAAAACTCTCAGAAGGAAACAATCCCCGAAACTCCCAGCAGTGCTGATGAGATCATCAAGGAGTATGATCACAACTTTCAGAAGTTTCTAGCTAAAAACATAGATAGAAGCAAAATGGCTTCAATGATCTATGGAGTTAGCAGAAATGGCAGAAAAGGAATAGGATACCAAGGTAAGGTACCTACACCAAACAATGCCATGGATTTAGTTATAAAACGCACTTCACTTGATTCACACTTTATATATGGGCACACACATGACATCAAATATACAAGTAGTAATTATTCTGTCAAACCAAAATTCAACCAGAGTTTTGGTAAAACTAACAAATCAGGACCCAAGAAAATATGGGTACCAAAGGATAAAATAATACATGTGGTAGATATCTTTAGCAGCAAAGCAGAAACACCAATCATGGTACCTGGACTCTGGCGGCTCACGACACATGACGTGAAGAAGGCATATGTTCCAAAGCCTGGAACTTAAGCCTGGAGGCCACATAGGTTTTGGAGGCAATCAGAGAGGAAAGGTCATTGGCTCTGGAACTGTAGGTAATGGAAATCTTCCCTTTATAAGTAATGTTTTATTAGTAGATGGATTAATGCATAACCTGTTATCCATAAGTCAATTAAGTGATAACGGTTATGATATAATCTTTAATCAAAATTCATGCAAAGCTGTTAGTCAGAAAGATGGGACTATCCTATTTAATAGAAAGAGGAGAAACAACATTTATAAAATAAAACTTTTTGAACTAAAAAGTCAGAATGTAAAGTGTCTTCTGTCTGTTAACAACGAGCAATGGATCTGGCACAGAAGATTGGGACATGTTAGTATGAGAAGAATATCTCAGATTAACAAACTCAATCTGGTCAGAGGACTTCCTAACCTGAAGTTCAATTCAGATGCTCTGTGTGAAGCATGTCAGAAAGGCAAGTTTGCAAAACCAGCTTTCAAATCTAAAAACGTTGTTTCCACCTCTAAGCCATTAGAACTTCTGCACATTGACTTATTTGGACCAGTTAAAACTGCTTCAGTCAGTGGCAAGAAGTATGGGTTAGTAATCGTAGATGACTATAGTAGATGGACATGGGTAAAGTTCTTAAGACACAAGGACGAGTCACACTCTGTGTTTGTCACCTTCTGCAACCAAGTTCAGAATGAAAAGGATCTTAGAATCATCAAAGTCAGAAGTGATCATGGTGGAGAATTTGAAAACAAAGATTTTGAGTCATTCTTTAATGACAAAGGCATTGTGCATGATTTCTCTTGTCCTAGAACTCCCCAGCAAAATGGAGTTGTAGAACGAAAGAACAGAACATTGCAAGAAATGGCCAGAACCATGATCAACGAGACTAACGTTGCTAAGATCTTCTGGGCAGAGGCAATAAACACAGCGTGTCACATTCAGAATAGAATCTCCATAAGACCTATTCTGGAAAAGACTCCATATGAATTGTGGAAGAACAGAAAGCCCAACATTTCCTATTTTCATCCATTTGGATGTACATGCTTTATTTTGAATACAAAAAATTATTTGAACAAGTTTGACTCTAAAGCACAAAAGTGTATTATGTTAGGATACTATGAACGCTCAAGAGGGTACAGAGTATACAATACAGAAACACAGATTGTGGAAGAATCAATCAGTGTTCGTTTTGATGATAAGCTTAACTCTCAAAAGTCAAAGCAGAATCAATTCCTTGCAGGTATGGAAGTTGAATTCACAGGTACTGAAGACAAGTCATCAGAAGCTCTTAACAGAGACACTCCCTAAACATCAGAAAGAGGCACTGCAAGCAATCCAGCACCTTCTGTTGATCAACTCTAGAAAAGACCATCCAGAAGCAGCATGGATCACCCAGAAGAAACAATCTTAGGAAGAAAGGAAGATCCAATCAGAACAAGAGCTAGCTTCAGAAACTCTGAAGAATCCCTCATGGGACTTGTTTCTCTAATTGAACCATCAACAATTGATGAAGCACTTCTGGATAATGACTGGATTCTAGCAATGCAAGAGGAGCAAAATCAATTCACAAGAAATGACGTATGGGATCTAGTTCCTAAACCAAAAGGATTCAACATCATTGGAACAAAATGGGTGTTCAGAAACAAACTGAATGAACAAGGTGAAGTCATCAGAAACAAAGCACGATTGGTAGCACAAGGTTATAGTCAGCGAGAGGGGATAGACTATACAGAAACCTTTGCTCCAGTCGCCAGGTTAGAATCTATCAGACTTTTAATTTCATTTGCTGTTAATAAAGGCATCACTCTGTATCAGATGGATGTTAAGAGTGTATTCTTAAATGGCTATATAGAAGAAGAGGTATATGTGCACCAACCCCCTGGTTTTAAAAGTTCCAAAAATCCAGAATATGTTTTCAAACTAAAGAAGTCACTGTATGGTCTGAAACAAGCTCCCAGAGCTTGGTATGAAAGACTAAGTAACTTCCTGTTAGAAAAGCAATTCACCAGAGGGAAAGTGGACACAACCTTATTCTGTAAGACAGTTAAGAATGACATTTTAGTATGTCAAATTTATGTTGATGACATCATATTTGGATCTACTAAACCTTCTCTAGGAAGAAAGTTTGCTAAGTGTATGCAGGCAGAATTTGAGATAAGCCTAATGGGGGAACTAAAATTCTTTCTGGGCATCCAGATTAATCAGACCCCAGAAGGAACTTACATTCATCAGAGCAAATATGTTAGAGAACTTCTGAAGAAATTTGATCTCTCAGAATGTAAGCCATCAAAGATTCCAATGCATCCCATGTGCATTCTGGAAAGAGAATAGGTAAGTAAAAAGGTAGAACAGAAGGTCTACAGAGGTATGATTGGTTCTCTTCTATATCTGAAGGCTTCAAGGCCTGACATTTTATTCAGTGTATGCATTTGTGCTAGATTCCAATCAGATCCTAGAGAATCTCACTTAACAACAGTTAAGCGAATTTTCAAGTATCTGAAAGGTACTACTAATCTGGGTTTGTTTTATATAAAATCAAGTGATTACAGCTTAGTAGGATACTGTGATGCTGATTTTGCTGGAGACAGAGTAGAGCGTAAAAGCACTTCTGGAAGCTGCCAGTTTCTGGGAGAAAATCTGATCTCATGGTCCAGCAAAAGACAATCCACAATTGCTCTATCAACAGCAGAAGCTGAATACATAGCAGCAGCTGGATGCAGCACACAAATGCTCTGGATGAAAAGTCAACTTGAGGACTTTCAGATATTTGAGAGTAACATTCCTATCTTCTGTGATAATACTTCTGCTATTTGTCTTAGTAAAAATCCAATTTTACATTCTAGGGCTAAGCATATAGAAATAAAACATCATTTTATTAGGGACTATATTCAGAAAGGGATTTTAAATTTTAAATTTATTAACACAGACCATCAATGGGCTGATATTTTTACAAAACCACTTTCTGAAGATAGGTTCAACTTCATCCTAAAACATCTCAGCATGAAGCTCTGCCTAGAATAAAATTGTTTTGATTCCATATCTTAACCTTCAGAACTTTGTTTATTTTTCTGTGAACTTTTGATCAATCTTCTTTCAGAATTTTAGAAGTATAGATTGTATCAGAATCTATCCATGAAGATCTGAGCGCTTCATTTCAAGGATATAAATGTGTTGTTCACTCAAGCAAACAAGTGTCATCCAGTCATCAGCTATTTTCTGAGGCTGAAAACGCGTTCACGTTTCTGAAAAGGCAAAAGCGCTGATTGGATGCATTGAGACACATGTCATGGGTAACTGTTCCAAATATCTTTCTGAATCCCCTAAAATCAGCTTTCATTAAATGTTAATAATCATTATTAATTTCTCTCTCTTGACGTTTATGTTTTCAAAACCTTTTAGAAATATATTTAAACACACTTCACACCATTTACACTCTTTTACCATCACTTTCATTTTCTCTAAATATTTCTGATTTCAGTGTTCTTACTTTCTCAAAAAAAAAACCCTTTCAATATTTTTCACAAAAACCTCGTGTGAACATGACATCTTCCAGCATTCCTACTTCAGGTTCCCAGAAAACTGTTTCATCTGAACAATATGAAGAACCCCACAAGACGCTTCTAACACCAGTAAAAAACCTAGAGGTTCTGTCAGAATTAATCATGGATTTCAACAGTCTTAAGGAGAATGAGTTTGATCTATCTGAAGAAATTAAAGCTCAAGGCTGGGAAAAGTATTTTGACAGACTGGTGGGTCCAACATTTCCTATTCTGGTAAAGGAATTTTGGATTCACGCTTCTTCTTCAAATCATCAAGTCACGTCTTACATCATGGGGAAGAAGATTGTTATCATTGAAGACCTCATTGCACGTTTAATAGGGTACAGTGGTGGTGGTGTTCGTTGCATTGATATGGTAGAAAGGTGTGCTGATGCTGCCCTAATTGTAAGGGAAATCTTCACTCTGGGGCTTCCCTCCAGCAAGATAAGGGATTTGAAAGACAAACGCAGAATTTGGGCCAAGATCATTCTGGGGTGCTTTAACCACAGGAAGCCTACCAGCTCTCCTGATTACATTAATATTGATCAGCAGTTTCTGATCTATTTCATCTCTCAGAAGGTCAAGATAAATCTGGCTCATCTGCTGTTCAACCATCTCAGAACAAGTGTTAAGGAAACAAGAGAAGAGGAACGAACAAAAAGGGATTGGATACCCTTAGGAAGACTGATATCAGATATTCTAACAGAGAATAAGCTGATTGATCATCTGACAGAGGCTCAAGAAATCAACACTCTGGAAGCTACTATTGGCAAACAGCCGAATGCCAAAAATCTGAAGAAAATGAAGTTGATTGAGAACATTAAGAAGGAACCCAATGTCACTCTTTTTGCTGCAATCTCTAGTAGAAGAGTCCCCCTGGATGAATTTCCACTGTTCTCAGAGATTGACTCTAAACCAGATATAATTCTCAGATATCTGGATGCTTGTAAAGCTGATGGTACAACACCAAATATGAATATTCAAGATCTTCAGCAGAAGGCTCCAGAGGTTGTTCTGAAGAAGACAAAGAAAAGAAAAGCTGTAGCAGAAGGATCATCTCATCAGACTCCTAAGAAGAGAGGTAATCTTTCTTTTGTAACTGTTTTAGATTCAACTGTTGTATCAACATATATCCCAATTCCAACTCCATCTGAAAACCCAACACCTCAAACTTTCGATGATTTTGACCTTGACTTTGACCCTTCTGAATCCTTAACCCTCAGAAGATCTCGCTCCCAACCACAAAATCCAAATATTATTGAAACCCAACAAGAACTTGAAAAAGTTCTTTCTGATATAGACCAACACACTTCTGTTCCCACTCCAGAAAATCCAAATCCTGAAACCATCACAGAACCTCAACCAGAAATTCCCATCTCACATCCACGAGAAATTCCACTCTCTCCAGAACCAGAAATCCAACTACCTTCATCTCCACAACCAGAAATTAATCCACCCTCTCCTCAACCTGAACAATCTCCACAAACTGAGATTCAAACCTCTAAGGCTCAACCATTTGAATCCCCTGAACCACAACCTCTGGCCATTCAATTGCCCTTTGGCACCATTGTGAATATTCCTCAACTTCCCTCTTCACCAGAATTAACTCCACCAAATTCCCCATCAAGTCCAATCATAATTCCTGACTCTCCCACTCCCTCACCTAAAGATAATTCAGAAGACCACAGCAAGACTGTCATTGATTTAACAGTCCTTGAACGCCTTGCTGCAATAACGAACAAAACTGCTATCCCAAAACCAAAACATCCAGATGTTGGTTCCAGCATATTGAACTTTGAAATAGAAGTACAGAAGTGGATCACTTCACTGAAACAAGCAAGTCTGGAACTGGTTGATCCTGCTGCTTCTGACTACCTTTGGACAAAGTTCAGAAGATGGGTATGCTCTGAAACCTTTAAGCTGCAAGAACAAAGCTATGGACAAGCTCAACAGAACTTCAGCAATTTGCTGAAAGAAATTGAAGGTCCAGTTCTGAGCAAGCTGCTTATGGAAGAAGTTCTCCATCTGGACATTGCCCCTTGGTCTGAACATCGTCCAGCTTCCAAAGATCAACCAGAGTCAGAAGAACAGATGATTCCAGCTGAAGACTTGGGTCAAGAAGAAGATATTGCTGAAAGCTCTGAGAAGCAACCTGTTTCTGAAGATCCTCAAGCTTCCTCCCTTGACAGGCAGACTCTTGAAGACTTGAAAAGATCTGATATGCTGATGAATGAAAGAATGGATAAGCAGGACACCAAAATTGATGCAATAACGAACATGTTAACTCAACAACAGGAAACCAACACCCAAATCAAGAGCATGTTGGAGGCTTTGTTCACACGACTTTCTCCTCCTTCTTAGAAATTTCCTTGTTGGTTTTATAACTTGTTTATCTGTAATATTTTTACATGTTCTGAACTTATCATTGCTTCTGTTTTTAAATATAAATGCATTTTTAGCTCTGATTATTTTAGCTCTGATTATTTGTGCTTTTTGATAACTGACAAAAAGGGGGAGAAAGAATGTTATTTTTCAATAACGGATTACTGAGACATAAGTCTCAAACATTCTGACATTCTGATCTATTTGAATTTCTTTCTTCTGAAAAGCTTGAACAGGTACAAAAATCTGACGAAAGAAACAGTAAAGTACAGTAAAGTCCTGATGCTCAAAGTCTCATGGAATTAAAGGGAAGTAATCAACTCAGGGGGAGTTTTTATCTTCGTTGCTCTGATACCTTTTATTCTTTATTTTTTAATCTCTGATACCTTTTATTCGTTATTTTTTAATCTCTGATACCTTTTATTCCTTAATTTTAATTGAAAAAAATCTGGTTTTTGTCATCATCAAAAAGGGGGAGATTGTTAGAACATAGTTTGATTCTACAACCCTCAATTAGAGTTTTGATGATAACAAAATACAAGAATAAATAAATTGTAAGATTTATATATAAGACATATATGCTACTTAAAATTATGTTGTGTATTTACAGAAGTTCTGATGGAATCAGCATCAGAAGATCAGTATCAACATAAGCATCAGAAGATATGTCAGCATCAGAAGATCAATATCATGTGCTACACGCTGAAGTTACCAGATTATACGCTGAAGCTTGATGAACAGAATCTGCGCACAAAATACTCTGACTCTGATCAAGATCCTTACCAAGTCATCAGCACTCAGAAGCGTCAGCATAAGCTAAAGCAAAGAACACTCTGATTATCATAAAGAAGACTCTGAAGCGTTACTAAGCATTCAAGACAGATTAATTACCAACGGCTTTATCCAAGAAAAGATCTTCTCAAAAAGGAAAGAACGTTATTATCATTGAAAGTGATTTATGGACAACAACATATCTTTGCCTTGGCTATATAAACAAGTATGTGTGAGAAAAGAAAAGTCTAATAATCTACACGCACGCACTCATACAATTTGCTAAGCTTTCCAACCACGCTCATCCAAACGCTTTAGCAATCCAGTTTCATTCTAAGCTTAAATTTGTGTATTATCACAGTTGTGATATACTATTTTATTAGAAAACATCAAACACATTATTGTTCAATTATTTGTAAAGAGAATTCCTTGAGATAAACCGGTTTGTGGTTATACTCAAGAAGGCTTTAACAGTTTTTAAAGTAGTTGTTGTATCCCTTTGAATATAGTGGATTAAGACCTCGTTGGAGAGAGGCGAAATCACCTTGACGGGTGGACTGGAGTAGTTTGAGATCAAACGAACCATGATAAAAATACAGTGTTGTCTGCTCTTTTGATTTAAGTTTTACAATTCAACCCCCTTCTTGTGTTTTTCACATCTTCAGCAGTGTGCTAGCTGATCATCTTCCTCATCAAGCTGTAGAAGATTATCAGTCCATGAAGTTTGAATTCCTGGATGAAGACATCATGACATTAGACAATTGTGAAGAGATCAGACCATATAACAGACCTGAACAAGGATCCCGATGGACCCTGTTCATTGATGGAGCATCCAATGCACTTGGTAATGGTATCGGCGTTGTACTCATATCTCCGAAAGGGTGTCATACTCCCTTTACTGCCAGACTTTGCTTCAACTGTACGAACAACATGGCGGAATACGAAGCATGCATCTTTGGTCTCAAGGCTGCCATAGACTTGGGAATCAAATCTTTAGATGTGTTTGGAGATTCAGCTTTGGTCATCAGTCAGATCAAAGGAGAATGGGACACTAAGCATCCAAACCTTATCCCTTACAAAGAACATGTTTTGACATTGCTACCACATTTTGAGCAGATTACCTTCGAGCATTTCCCGCGAGAAGAAAATCAGTTAGAAGATGCTCTAGCCACAATGTCATCTATGTTTAAACTTAATTGGGATAATGAGGCTCCCCAAATCACCATTGAACGAATGGACGAACCAACACATTGTCATGAGATTAATACTGAAGAAGTGGTGGGCCAACCTTGGTTTCATGAGGTCAAGAGGTATCTCGAGGCTCAAGAATATCTAGAAGGAGCTACAATCAATGATAAAAAGTTCTTAAGGAGATTCTCTGCTAAGTTCTTCCTGAGTAATGACATCCTGTACAAACGCAATCATGACTTCATTCTGCTCCGGTGTGTGGATAAGATTGAGGCTGAAAAGATCATGGCTGAATTGCATGAAGGTACTTTTGGCACCCACTCCAGTGGGCATACGATGGCAAAGAAAATCCTACGGGCAGGCTATTATTGGTCTACCATGGAAGCAGATTGCTATCAACACTCTCGGACCTGTCATAAGTGTCAAATTTATGCGGAAAAGGTGCACATACTTCCGGTTACTATAAATGTCTTGACGGCTCCTTGGCTCTTTGCTATGTGGGGAATCGATATGATTGGGGAGATCAAGCCTACAGCCTCCAATGGACACCGCTTCATTCTAGTGGCCATTGACTATTTTACAAAATGGGTCGAAGCAACTTCCTTCGCATCCGTTACTAAGAATGTTGTTGCCCGCTTCATCAAGCAGAATCTCATTTGCCGGTACGGTATCCCAGAAAGGATCATCACTGATAATGGTACAAACCTTAACAATACTATGATCACCGCCTTGTGTGAGCAGTTCAAGATCAACATCACAATTCATCCCCCTATCGGCCAAAGATGAATGGTGCCGTCGAAGCTGCTAATAAAAACATTAAAAAGATCATACAGAAAATGATAGTCACCTATAAGGACTGGCATGAGATGCTACCATTTGATCTCCATGGGTACCGTACCATGGCTCGCACATCAACTGGGGCAACACCTTATTCTTTGGTTTATGGCATGGAGGCTGTCTTGCCTATTGAGGTTCAGATCCCCTCTTTGAGAATTATGAAGGATGCAGGTCTGAATGAGGATGATTGGATCCAGACTCGGCTTGATCAACTAAACTTAATTGATGAAAAGATACTTACTGTTGTTTGCCATGGTCAGATGTATCAAAAGCGGATGATCAAGGCTTTCAACAAGAAAGTCAGACGCCAAGTATATCAAGTTGGAGATCTAGTAATCAAATGCATTATCTTACCACAAAGTGATCCCAGGGGAAAATGGACTCCTACCTATAAAGGACCATTTGTAATAAAGAGCATCTTCTCCGGTGGGCCAATGATCTTAACCACCATGGATGGCGATGACCTGCCACACCCTGCGAACATGGACATAGTCAAAAGATACTACGCATAAGAGACTCGCTAGGTTGACACACCTAGGCAAAAAAAAGGGCATCCCGGCGAACTAGAAGGTCCGGGAAAAAATTAGGGATAAAATAAAAAATTTGTACACCCGACAAGTTGAAAACCTGAAAGGGCGACTTGGGCAAAAAAGGGTTTCCCAATGGACTGAAAACGCGAAAGGGCGGTCCAGGCAAAAGTTAGGGAATTAAAGCGTATGACTATGTCCCGTCGGATCACTTTGAGGACAATCTCTTCACTGACAAACTCAGAGTTTCTGATCAATTCAATCATCTTCGGACAAAGCAGCAAATAGAAAAGATATTCGGAGATACGGAGACTATAGCAGAATGGGAACCCCATGGGATTATCACACATAACTATCTTTCTTTGTATAAATTTTTTCTTATGACACCATCCTCTTACTAGGATATATGTCTCCTTTGTACAAAATATTTATTCAAAGTTAAATACAAAGATATTTCTTTAAAGTACATGAAACTATTTGCCTTTTTCTTTACACTTGTGTTTTATTTGTAAAAACGTCCAATGATTCATTAATGAACATATACATTTGAACATAATTATTGTTTACAAATAAAAAAAATGAAAAAAGACAATTACTGACAGATTGAAAGAATAGGAAAATGTCTTTAGGCTATTCCATGAGCAATCCCTACAGTACGTCATTTAGATCCCCAACAGAACTAAAACTTCAAACTATTAATCCCCGGGGGAAAACGTCAAGTTTCTCCAAATTCCCCAGCAAGTTGTTTTGAAGCCTGAAATCCAACTGGATAACAACTGACTTCTGATACTCCCCAACGGAACAAAGACTCCCATATATTAATCCCCAGTAGAAGTCATCAAAATTCTCTGGATTCCCCAAGCAGATTCTTCAAACAGTATATGGCATTGCTCTCACAATAGGATTTTGTCAAAGAATCCACATATCCTCAGCAGTAGTCAAGGATTTATTTTCCTCAATCATACAACAATACAGCAAATCAGCTTACATGCACATACATTACATCCACATATCATAAACATTGATAAAACACATATATTGCATCATACATTTCATGCAACATAATTTTCTGTTCCAGCTAACGATTTACCCTTTTCAGGATAAGATTAACAGCTACCGCTAACAATGTGCAATCATGATACAATTCAGATATGCTCCAGACACGGATGCCATTCTGATACTCATTCAGATTTCAAGTTCAGATACAGTTCAGATTTGTTCCAGACACAAATGCCATTCTGATACTCATTCAGATTTCAAGTTCAGATACAGTTCAGATATGTTCCAAACACGAATGCCATTCTGATACTCATTCAGATTTCAAGTTCAGATACAGTATGGATACGCTCCAGACACGGATGCCATTCTGATACTCATTCAGATTTCAAGTTCAGATACGCTCCATATACGGATGCTATTCTGATACTCATTCATATTTCAAGTTCATATACATTATGGATACGCTCCAGATACGGATTCCATTCTGATACTCATTCAGATTTCAAGTTCAGATACAGTATGGATACGCTCCAGATACAAATTCCATTCTGATGCTCATTCAGATTTCAAGTTCAGATACAGTATGGATACGCTCCAGATACGGATGTCATTCTGATACTCATTCAAATTTCAAGTTCAGATACAATATGGATACGCTCCAGATACGGATGCCATTCTGATACTCATTCAGATTTCAAGTTTAGATATAATATGGATACGCTCCAGACGCGGATGCCATTCTGTTACTCATTCAGATTCAGCCTTCAGATACAGTTCAGATACGCTTCATACACGGATGCCATTCTGATACTCATCCAGATTTTGAGTTCAGATACAGCTCATATACGTTTCAGACGCGGACACCATTCTGATACTCATTCTTTCAGATTACAATTTACAATCCAACAAACGTTCTTTGATGTCATCTACAAGCCCATCTCCAACAAGGTTCTATCACTTCTCTAAATGGCATCTTTAATCCCATTCCCTCAACTACACATCACCGAGTGCAAATTTATGGGCACTCTGGTGTCCAATCATTCTTTCACCTTCGAATCACGAATGGAAAAGCTCGCCAATCTAACTCTTCAGGTCTAAGAAGATTGAACAGGGGCAGCTGTTGTACCCCAAAATTTTCCCTCTCATTTATCAATATTTTTCTCACAAAATTTCTTTGACTCAAGACTGGATTAGGGTTTGGTCAGCTCAAGACATCTCATCTTGCACTGATAACCCAAATTTAGGGCTTGAGTTTGCACAAGGATTTTTGGACTATCAATGCTCCATGTGACTTTCAAACATCATTATGGATCCCTAAGATCACTCATGAAAAGTTTCAAGCCTTGAACCACATTTTTGATCAGTCAATTGGACAGTTGACCTAAAAATCAGCTATATTAGGGAAAAAGTCAACCATGGCCAATTTACAGTCAAACTTCATAATTTTTTATCAACATCAACATTTTAAACTTATATGTATCATTTTATCAAGTTTGGACCATAATTCCTTAAGAAATTTGATCAAATCACCAAAAGGGCAAAATGGTCAAAATTAGGGTTTTGATTGAGGAAGGTCAATTTTTTATTTTTAACCTAGAAAATGACCAATTGATTTAAGGCATGATTTCAACGATTCAATTACACCATCTTGACCTAATGGCATGGATCAAAACATCTCAAATTCATTAGATTGACAGATGAAATTTGCAGTCAACTAATCAAAAGTCAATTGTACACTGAAAAGTCAAACTTTGACTTTTTGGTCAAAATCAAGTGCCAAGGGTCATAATTCATCAAAACATGTCAAAATATGAAACTTGTTCACCAAGAAATCCAAGTTTGAAAATTAGGGTTTGAATTTGAAAATTTTCCTAACTTAGAAATTTTCTAAGTATAGAAAATTTTCTTATTTTTCTCAACTTTAGGCCACTTTTTCACCATGATGCATAATGATTAAAAGAAAGTTCCCAACATGAAAGTTGTAGATCTCCAAGAAATCTACAACTTTTATTCACACATTTTTCCCTAAAGATGCTTGGATCTCAAGATATAAATTTGTGAATACATGGTCATGAACTAAATAAATTAGTGAAATTTTGCCCTAATTTAGGCAGGTTTTGGACCCAACTTCATGGCCATTTTTCACCTAGTTCCAAGAGGTGTCTCAAAATTAATTTCAAAGATGAATTATATAGAACATTTCAAGCTTTCCAAAATGTCCAAGAACTCCTCAAGATCATTTTTGAGTAGGGAGAATCGAAGAGATGAAGTTAGCAATTTCTCACTTTTTGTCCAAGCCATTTCATGAAGAACAAAGTTGCAATCCGTACCTATGCTGGCTAATCCATGCCTTACAAGTCCCAAACTTGTTCCACACTCCTTAATTAAATGCTTACTCGGTTGACAAAGCTTTGATCCATGCCTTAGAACCATTATCCAACTTGCAATTCCATTTATGGCAAAAATTGACCATTGCCATTTTGAAAAAGATCAACTTTTGCAAACTTTACAATCTTGAGCATTGGACTTGTCCCTTTGGCACATACAAGTACCACAGACCTAAGGCAACTTGTAGAGAAGAGATACCAACCCTAAGCAAGCCAGTACAAGCATGTAAAGCTTTGTCTTATCACTTTACTTCAAATACAAGAAAAGTGGCAAAAAGGCTAGAATAGGCACAGCTGTTAGAGGGTTGACATCAAACCAATTCCATACTAATATACAAACATTATGCAATACAAGGCACGATTGGAAAAGGCCTGAAACACTCCCAACCAGAAAAACACCAAAAATCTGTCCAAACTTGCAGTCTTGGCATAAGCATACCCATCTTCCATTTGGCTCGTGCGTTTTGAGTTTTGATCATTCAAACACCTTACATACTTGATGCCTAGCCAATCCAGACCTTCATCCTTGTTCTGTAATCACTTTTCCATCATCTTCCATTGTTGGAATACTTTCAAAGGAGTTTCAGATACTTTCAGAGCAAGGCAAGGGTTGGAATACGTTCAGGGAAGTTCAAGGAAGCTCAAGCAAGCATCAGGCCTCCATTAAACTCATCCCAGTTTCATCCACGATTCCAACTGAAGGAGGTAAAATCTCAAACTCTATCTCCTTGTACAGGCAACCACAAGCCACGATTTGTGAATAAAAAATGTAGTCCTCATTATAAAGAAGCTATACATATCCTTATCTTGCATTGATTTTACTTGAGCTGAAAGAATTTGGAACTTGAAATTTCTGAAAATATTAGGTTAAAATTTAGGGCTTTTAAAATTCTCTTTGATCTTTGATAGTTAGATTACATAACTTATATGTTTGGAATCATGAGTTCAAGTACTACAACTTTCATGTTGTGAGTTTTCATTTTTATGGAAGTATAAGAGAGTTACAAGATGTCTGGCCAAGCTTGAGGAAGGAGATGAAGTACAGGGCAAGGGTTTGTTTTGGGTTATATTGTTTTTGTTTTCCTTAAGACAATGGAAGTATATCCACCCCAATGGCAAAGTAGCGCGCTGGTGAGACCCATGTTCTGGGTTCGAACCTGGGCGCGCTACTTTTGTTTTTACATTTTGCCATTTTTTCAGTTTTGACATTTTTTGCAGGTTTGTGCTTTGTGCTTTGGACCATAGTTTTTTTACTAACACTCTACTGCCAATCTGTTATATCACCTCCTTGCAAGCTTTTTATATTTTTTATTTTTATTTTATTTATCTCATTTTCATTTATATATATATATATATATATATATATATATATATATATATATATATATATATATATATATATATATATATATATATATATATATATATATATATATATATATATATATATATATATATATATATATATATATATATATATATATATATATATATATATATATATATATATATATATATATATATATATTAAAAATCCAAAAAATGTAAATTAATCATATTGTATTTTTATTTTGTTTTAATTTATTTTTCACATAAAAATATATTTTATTTTTAATAAATATCATGCATTTTATTAATAATTTGTAAAATATAATCAAAACATGTGTAGTTTAATTTATCTTTTATTTCATACCTATAAACATTTATTTTTGCATATATAAAATTTTTATATATTTATACAATATTATTTATTATTTTTATACAACAAAATACATAAAATGATGCATATAAAAACTTTATTTTCTTTTTAATAATAATTAGGGTTAAACCCCTTTTTAAAATTAATTCCTTTTCCTCATATTTTTAGGTTTTAGATAAATTTTCTTTTACATAAAAAAACAAAAAAATCTTTCCTTGCATATACATTGTATTGTATTTTTAAATATTGTATTGTATTTATACTAATTCGTACAAATTTGATTTGGTTGTAATAATTTATTTAGGTTTATATTTTGTAAATCCCCATTTAAATTTGTATTCTCCCCTCCCATAAATTGTTGTAATAGCTTAGAAATATTTACATTACGCAATTTATCGCTTTATATGACATGATTAGTAATTAGGGTTTGTATGACAAGATCAAAACAAAGAAAAATAGAAAACCCTAAATACAAGACAAAATCAAAGCATGAAAAATGATACACTTGCACACAAGCATCCTTAGGGTTTCTCCACTTGGTTGCCTAAAACAAAAATGGGCATATTACGCATGCGAAGTATCTTGGCAAAACAAAACAAATATAAGATCATAGTCCCTCGATGACGCTATTCAAAGGCTGCCTTATAAAATGATCTTGGTCCCTCAAAATGCTAAGATACTATGCAAACATTGTTAATCATGGTTATACGATGACCCACACCCGTCTCGTTTACATCCAAAGATAGGGTTGCTTACCAAATCAATGGTAAGACAACAATGTCAAAGGAATAGAAAATGCATAAGAAAGACATTTGAGTAGGTAGATGGCTTCTAGTTACTTACTCTATTTCAAAACAACAATCCTTGCTATTTTCAAAACAACACACATTTCAAAAACATCTTACAAATATTGAAAATATTTTCAAAAAAGACAAACATCTTTGTATACATTCTTACGAACGAGAATCATTACAAAGATTGCCTAAACGAATGACCTATTTTACAAAATACTTTCAAAACCACACCAAACACAATTTCAAACAAACAAAAGCAAGTGATCTAAGCAAGTAACTAAGAGCACATGAAAAACCATAGATGAAAAGGGTGCTAATACCTTCCCTTTTTATAATCTTCCCCCCGAACTCAAGAAACAATCTCAATGGTCTTTCCTGTGCTTTTTCACCTTTCCTTTTGGATAAAAGAATAGTCGGTGGCGACTCTTGCTAACTGCAACATTTGCGATAAAACGCAAAACCCTCAAGTCAGTTCTCCCACCGTATCACAATCATCCTATAGAAAAGCTGGCTAAGATATATGTTGATGAGATTGTAAATTTGCATGGGATACCTTCGAGTATCGTGTCGGATAGAGACTTGAGGTTTACATCGAAATTCTTGACAGGTTTGCAGAATGATTTTGGTACCAAGTTGAAGTTGAGTTTCGTATATCATCCGCAGACGGACGGTCAAACAGAGAGGACTATCCAGTCTTTAGAGGATTTGCCGAGGTCTTGTGTGCTAGAACAAGGAGGATCTTGGGATAGTCACTTGCCATTTATTGAATTTACATACAATAATAGTTTCCATTCAAGTATTGGAATGGAACCATACAAAGAATTGTATGGTAGGAGGTGTAGAACTCCATTGTGTTGGTATGAGTCGAGCGAGAGTGTTGTACTCGGACCTGAGATTATGCGAGAAAAACTAAGAATATTAAGATGATCCAAACGAGGATGAAGGCTTTTCAGAGTCTTCAGAAAAGCTATCATGATAAGAGAAGGAAGGCCTTGGAATTTCAGAAAGATGATCATGTGTTTTTGAGAGTTACTCTGGTAACAGGTGTTGGTAGGGCTCTGAAATCAAGGAAGCTTACGCCGCGTTTGGTTGGTCCATATCAGATATCTGAGAAGATAGGTGAGGTAGCCTATCAGACTACTTTACCTCTGTCACTTGTAAATCTTCATGATGTGTTTCATGTATCTCAATTAAGAAAGTACATTTTGGATCCCTCACATGTAATTCAGATAGATGATGTACATGTGAGAGATAACCTAACTGTTGAAGCATTACCATTGAGAATAGAAGGTCTTGAAGTCAAGCAATTGAGAAGTAAGGATATTGCCTTAGTAAAGGTGTTGTGGGGTGGATCATGAAGCTACCGGAAAAAAAACACAGAGCCGCCACCGAACTTTATTTATCCCGAAGGAAGGGGAAATATCGAGAAAACCACAAGAGGATGGATACGATGGTCTTGCGACCAAGAGAAAGGGTAAGGGAGTCGGTTATGCGAGGGAAAGGTTTTAACACCCCTCGCATCCATTGTACTAAACGGGGTCCATTTTGTTTGTTTGCTTCTAAGGGTGTGTTTATCTATAACTATATTCAGAAATGAATCACTAATGATGCTTGAAATAAAGATCTCGAAGTGAAGAAGACTTACCTTGAAACTGAAATTTGTGTTTTGAGTTTGAACACCTTTCAAGAAGCTGTGATGATCAAAATGGCTTCAGTGAACCTCCATGAAGTTTCTCCAATCCTTACTTTGTATTGAGAGCTGCAAGGTTGTACAGGGGGTTGGAGGTTTTTTTTTTGTTTCTGCTTTCCTTTGGGTTGCTACTGTTTTTTTGTTGTTGTTGTTTTTCTTTTCTGGTTTTACAATGTTTTTCTTCTCTTCCTCTCACAATGTTTTTCACTCTCTTTTCTATGCTGTCTTTTTCTCTCTCAATATTTCTATTGTCTCTCTTTCTTTTCACACAAAACTCTCCTCCTCAATATTGCTCTTGTCTCTCTTTCTTTTCACACAAAAATCTCCTCCTCAATATTGCTCTTGTCTCTCTTTCTTTTCACACAAAACTCTCCTCCTCAATATTGCTATTGTCTCTCTTTCTTTTCACACAAAACTCTCCTCCTCAATATTGCTCTTATCTCTTCTCTTTTTTTCACACAAAACTCTCCTCCTCAATATGGCTCTTGTATCTTCTTCTCTTTTCACACAAAACTCTCCTCCTCAATATTTCTCTTGTCTCTTATTCTCCTTTTTTCTGTCCATCCTATCATTTTTATATTAGCTGAGAGGTGGGAATTGGGGGGAAAGGTTGGTGAGATTTTAAACAATTTTGACATGTTGTTTCACTACTTTTCCATTACAGATTTGGGTGACTTTTATTTTGTGTAATGTTTGGCATTTGTTGGCAGCAACTTTGACAATTTTAGCAGATTGTCTTTTCAGGTTTTTGGACTGTTATACATGGACTGTTTCTGTGTAGGAACAACAGGTTTTGGACTGATATGTTTGGACTATTTTTGTGTAGGTTTTGGAGTGGAGTGGGCAAGTTTATGGACTGGTATGCAGCAGAATGGACAGTAGTTGTTTGGACAGTTTTATGGGGTTGGTTGGTGCAAACTTTGGGCTTTACACAGCATCAAATTGGATAGTATTATTATGCAGGTTTTGATAGTTTGGATAGGTTTTTTTGGCTTGTTATATTTGGAAAGTTTGGACTTGTAATGAGAAATTCCTTTGTATGGTCTCAAATGGTCATGGCATGAATCCAAAAATAATTTCAAGATAATTAATAGTGACTTGAATCTTGAATATAGTAACTTGTGATGTAAGGAATTGGTGACTTGTGAACCAAAGACATTGTGTGAAATACCAATTTCCATTATTTCCAATTTGCAAACCAAATCCAAGTTTTCTTTCTCTTTCAATTTCGAATCTTCATGACAAATTCAAACCACTTTGAAAATGATAGATGCCATCTTAGTTCAAAATTTAGTCCCTCAAGAAACTCCTCAAATAAAAACTTTAACCGATATGAGAAGAATTTCTTGATTTCACCCCTTAAACCTCTTGATAAGCAATTGACTTGTAGAAGGAGATAAAACTCAATGTGACCTTGAAGCAAAAATCATAATTTCCTGAAAACACTATGAAACTTTAATATTGCACAACCACTGAACTCTTGGACCTCAGGTGTCTTTATTCAATGAAATGCATGATATGCAAATGAACTAGTAAAGATGATGTAGATGAAATACGAAGCCTAAGCCAGACAAAAGTAAAATAGGTAGGACAAATTTGGGGTATGACAGATCAGCTGGTGAAAGTTTGACTTGGGAGCTTGGGGATCAGATGAATGAGTCGTATCCGACTCTATTTTCCTCAGGTAATTTTCGAGGGCGGAAATTCTTTAAGTAGGGGAGAGTTGTAACACCCCAATTTTTAGAAGTTATTTATTTAATGAATTATTAGGAGTATTTATGAATAATTGATGTTTTATATGATTGTATATGTGATGTGCTGGTATGAGGTTGTGCATGATGTGAATTATGATGATTAGAAGTATTAGAATGGTTAAATAATTACTTAGTAATTATTTGGATTATTATTGAGAATATAATAATAGGAATAATTATTTAAATTGTTATTTTAATTGGAGTGGTGTGTTGGTAATTAGTATGAAGAGTGAGGACGTGATGGTAAATAGAGGTTGACTAAGCAAGGTAAATTGTGGAAGATATTAGGGGTCCTTTGTGATAATAGAGAAGAGATAATTATTATTCTCACAATCAACCATGAAAGTTGGAGAAGAGAGGCTAGGGCACGAAGGCTTTGGAGAGAATCATCGTAAGAGGCACGAAGAACATAATAAATCACTCGAAGCAATAAGGTAAGGGGTGTTTATCTGATTCTTATATTTGATTTAAGTGGTAGATAGAGGTAGGGTTTGCCTTAGGTTTCATAGATGGTGATTCGATGTTGTTTGATGGAGAATTGATAGATCAATGATGAATAATGACCCTTAAATGTTGTCAAATTGATGTAGTATATTAAGTTGTTGATAGATTATGAATCCCTATGATTAGATGATATTTTAGGACCTATAAGGTAGTGAAATTGCAGACAAATTCAGCACAAAACAACATGCGTCTACTCAAAGAGGTCATGCATCGACTCATTCAGGTTCAAGACTCAGTATGCGTCGACTCATTGGGTCAACCTGAGCATACTCGAGGAAGACAGAATACCTATGTGTCGACTCAAATGGGTCATGCGTCGACTCAAGCAATCCAATTTTTGACAGATTTTTCTAAAGGTCGTAACTTGAGTTTCCAGACTCCGTTTGAGGTTTCGTTCGAAGCATTGGATAGCTAACGCGATGAACTATATTTATAAGGAGTAAAATGAAGAATAAGAAGGATAATTCTAGTACCCAAGTTAGGATAGAATTAATTTCCCCGTGTTGAATTGCTATGATGTTTTATGGTAATGAAGTATGATGATGATATGACGATCTTATGATAATTCTTGGTTCATAATGATGATATGTTGTTAATATGATTCTGTTTTATATGACGATATGATGATGATGCTCTGCTTATATGAGTACACATGATAAGATTTATATGATGATGTTGGTGAGTACATGAATGTTGATGCGTATGACTAGTTGTGGTCGTTTATATTGTTGTTGTGCATCATGCATTCATTGGACAACTTTGGTCCGTTTTAATGATTTAGGGCGCTGGTCCAGTGATTTGGTTTCAATCCCATTGTGTGGATTTGGGATGTCTATGATTTGCTATTGTTCTAAGTGGGAATCAATCCTATGATTGGGGTCTTTGGAGGGTGATGGCCCAGTGCCCATCAAATGAATTGGTACCACATACATGAGTCTATGTCCTTGCACTACATCTTATGTGGCATTGCATGGTTCTTAAATTGATGATGTTGTATTGTGTTGTTGAATTTGTATGATTGTTGAGGTACTTGGAATATAACAATGTTGAGTTTATGTTGTGATACTTTTGGTTTATTCTGCTATGTCTATTACTTATATCTTATATAATGATTGTGATGAACTCACCCTTTCTGCTTGAATGTTTTCTCTACGTGGGTAACGTACAAGTAATCAGGAGTAGTCCATAAAGGTTTAGAAGAATATCTTGGAGCGTGTGTTTTATTTTTGTTGAGTCTATAAGGTCTTGCTCTGATATGTAACATCCGGGACGAGAATGCTTTGTTTTGAAAACTATTTTGTTCTTGTTTTGTTATGACATTTAAATTGTTTCCATAAAGTTTAAATTATGTTGAATTGTGAACCATGAATCATGGGGAACTATGGAGTGTTTTAATGAACTTGTTTGAACTATGATTTCACTGCATGTATGTGAAACCTTGATAATGGATATGCACATGAATAATTTTGAAAACCCGTGTTATAGAGTAAGACTAACACGTATGATTATTTCACGAATAAAATGTGACGCCCTTTTGTTGTATTACTCTGATATTATTTTAAATAATTATGAATATTTTGTGGGGTTTAAAAGGGTGTTACATATCACCCTTATAGAGGTTACAAGTTGTTTGATGTTGCAAACAGGAGATTATGATCAACCAAGACGTTATGGTCGATGAATGAAGTAAGCAGAGCACCCTGTAACTTGATACAAACAATTACTAATCGGTTACATGTATTCGTTAACCGGTTACCAGAAATGGGTAACCAGTTACAGGTTCTAATTTTTAGATTCTGAAGAAACAGAAACTGCAGAAGCGTCGCGCATTGAAGCCTAAACCGATGAAATTGTTAGAAGAACAACTAGGAAGAGAGGTTTTCCTCAAAGACTCCAAGATTGTGAGATATTATGTGACAATGAAATCAATGATGAGGGTGATTTCGTCCATTTCGCTCTTATAGACAAATCCGAGCTCGTTATGAAGGAAGAGGCCTTGAGTAATCTAAAGTGGATTTATTCTATAAAGGAGGAGCTGAAATCGATTGAGAAAAATAGTACCTGGGAGTTGTTTAATCTACCGAAAGGAAATAACTCGATTGGTATAAGATGGGTCTATAAGGTGAAGACAAATCTCTAAGGTGAAATAATCAAGCACAATGCTCTATTATTTGCAGAGGGATTATTGCAAAGAGAATGTATAGACTTTGATGAAGTATTTCCACCAATTGCTATAATTGAAACCATAAGACTAGTTGTTGGTATTGCGAATAGAAACAATTGGTGTATCTATCAAATGGATGCGAAATCCACATTTTTGAATGGCCCACTTGAAGAATAAGTGTATGTAGAACAAACCCCTGGTTCTGTTGTGAAAAACTAAGAAGGAAGGTTCTACAAGTTGAGAAAAGCGTGTTATACCCCAATTTTCCCCCTAAGATCTCTTATCATCTTATTTTTATCAATACACCAAGATCACACACTAGGGTTGATTCTCTATTTCTACTTCATCATATCTTTATGTTTTCTCTTGAGGGATCACCAAGCACCTTGAATTGTGTATCTTGTACATGTGTTTTTAAATGGATTAACTTTTAACTAACATCAAAATATGTATATATGTTTCTTAGAATGTTCATATTGTAGGTGATGAAACAATTGCATTGTCTCACCATCTAACCTAGGGTTTTAGGGTTAGCCCTTAGTCAAGTGGTTCTTCAATGGATTGCAAGAGATTAAGTTTCAATACCTTGTCTATGATATAAAATATTTGTGGTTCAAAGAGCTCCCTCACTTTATTTAGGTCAAATTTTCCTCAAAGTTGGTGGTGGCATTCATCAAGAAGATTCATTGGTTCATGTGTTTATTTCCATTCATTCTTCAATAAGTTTCATTGATACTTTAGCTCCATCTTTGAGTGTGCTTCAAGACAACATCATTTTAAGACCTATTGGGATTCATCATGCTTTATTTTGCCAAGAAAGTTCAAAAAGATTCAAGGTTGATTCAACAAGTTTAACCTAATTAAGCGAGTGCTTGATTCAGTGATCATAAGTGCATAACTCTCTCAATTTTCAACATTTTGAGGTGGTTCTTTTTTCTATGTGTTCTTATAATCATCTACAACAACTCATCTTCACATGAAAAGATTAAATTATGCAAGAAAAATCATCAAAACTTGAAAGGGGTTTCAAGTCATTTTGACACTCTCTGAGCTAGGGTTTGTTGACTACTAAGGACCATATCTTTCTCATTTTTTGAGATTTTTCATTGACTCCAAAGTCATGATTCTCTTTAAAGGGTCCTTAACAAGTTCTCTTCAGGGATCTAAGGCTAATCTTGATTGGAAGATCACTAATGGTTGAGAAAGATTACAAGTCTCCTTGAAAAGCCTTTGAATATTAGGGTTTGACTTCAAATGATCATAACTTGGTAGATTTTTATCTCCTTGAGCCTATTATTTTTACAAAATAATATTTAGGATGTCTACTACTACTTTGTCTCAATGTGCAAGACTTGAAAATGCTTGGAAGGTTGTTGAAGAATTGAAAAAATTATAGGTCTTTTGTGAATTTTCCCAAATTTGTTCATCATCTTCTAAACACCATAACTCTTTCAATTTTTATGATTTTTGAGTGATCTCAACTCCACAATTTAATTCAAGAGGTCTACTTCATCTCATCTTCAGATATCATAATCAAATTTTGAGTGGAAGGTCATGTAATTTTGAAGAATATTATAGGCCATTTTGAGGTCCCATATTTAGAAATATTTCTAAGTATAAAAATCAGTTTTTTTTTCACGATTTTAAGAGAACATAACTTCCAGCTCAATTATCCAAATGGATTCTTTCTTGGCACATTGTAAAGATTATGACCTTGTCTTTTAAATGCTTCAAGAATCATGTGATAAAGCCTCTTGAGTTGTGTGCACGATGGATTCAAAGTTGGCACCTTGAAACTGATTTTGTCAAAACATTCAGATTGGAAATTGGTTAATGTGGCCTCTAATCACAAAATTGTTGTACATTTTTACTTCTAATCATACATAGCAACCTTCCAGAAGAAATTAGCATCTTGAAATGCAAGTTTTGGCTGAGTTTTGAGCAAATATGAGTCACACTTTCCATGCTTGCAACTTCACACGAATTCTCTCAAAATATCATCATATCACACGCTTGAGAATTCCATTTGCTTAGCTATAAATAGAGGGTGATTTCCCACGCATTTATACAACCTTGGATAGCCAGAACTACCCTGTCAAACTTCCGTCATACCTCTCATTTCTACAACTTTGAATTCCTACTTAGAGAACTTAACTCCAATTTATTTATTGATTCTTCTTCCTTGAACTTCACTGAAGCGAACAGAAGAAGAACCAAGCCTTGAGGTGTTCTAAATCGTGCTAGCCAAGTCAAGTTTTAGAGTTGTTTCTTCATACTTTGTTTAGGTAGTAATTGGCATCAATTCGTCTAACTCAAATTACTGGAATGTTCTATGATGTTCATTGATGCTTGTTGATGATTTAATTTTGATTAATTGATGCATTTGAGGCATCTATTTTCGAATTCAAATTTGTCAAAACTCTCAGGCTTTTTTCAAATCGATTGAGGTATACTTTAAATAAATTTTTTGCAAGGGGTAGGTTGGAATTGTCTGGATGAGACAAATTCAATGACACCGCTGTGAGATTCTAATGTTTCCGTTTGAAGAATCTCACAAAATATCAACGTACAAGTATCTGGAGATTGAAGACGACCTACGTGTTATTCTTCAACCAATGATCGTGTGACATTTGTTTTAATTTCATTGGCTGGTATTTTACTGATTCTGTGTGTTTCTTAATAAGGTCCATAACATGCACAGTGCGCCAGGTCCCTCAGATCTGCTTACTAACGCATTTGATAATGATCAAATGGTCCACATTTTTTTGGTTTATTATTTTATTTTCTAATTTTTGTTTTAATTGTTTTAAACTTCAAAAATTCATAAAAAAATC
This sequence comes from Vicia faba, assembly GCA_948472305.1. NCBI lineage: Eukaryota > Viridiplantae > Streptophyta > Magnoliopsida > Fabales > Fabaceae > Vicia > Vicia faba. Next base: position 261,267,493 of record OX451739.1, read on the forward strand.
ATTTCGACTTCTAAAATTCTGAAAATTACCAAAAATACTTTGATTTTTTCTCTTTCTGATTTTTATTTTTTCATAATTTTATTTTGTGATTTGATTTTTTTAATGATTTTTCACTTTATTTGACTGGTTTTAATTGTTTAAAAATACTTTTATTGACTTTTAAATTCTGAAAAAATTATGAAACGATCCAATGACCTCTTGACAAATATTGGTGACCTTATTTTCTTCTTATTTTTTATTTTAGTATTTTTCACAAATTTTGGTTTATTTTGTTTATTTCTTTAAATTTTAAAAATAGTTTCTGACTTTAAAAAATTCTAAAAATTTTTGTCAACACTTATTGACTCGTGTTTGACTTCTAATATTTTTTTAGGATTTTTATTTGGTGTTTTAATATATTTTGTGTATTTACCAATTATTTCCCTTTTAAATCATTTAAATTTTGTTTTATATTTAATATATCTTATTATTTTTTGATTGGTCTTAATTTGGAGACACTTGGGTGTTACTTTGGGACAAGTTCCTCAACCTCATTGAATCTTAGGATTTTGATATGTAGAAAAAACAAATCCACCAAAATGGATGAATGATGTTAATGATATTTGAAACCCTAGTTTTATCTGATACATGCCCCCCTCCCTCTTCATCTTATCCCTTTCTTGTTTTTACTTGTGCTACATGTTTTTGGAGAATAATCTACATATCAATTCCCTAAAATGTTGGTACATATATTTCTATTTACCGACCTCAAAATAGGTGTGACTTCTACATAAGTCCACTTACGATTACTTAACATAACGCTAAATTTGCCCCGATTCGAAAAATGATCATTTGTGGCCCAAACCTTTGTTTGTAAGCCCAAGTATGTTTAATTTGAAACATTGGATCCAATAACTTTAAATTTCATTGTTAGGAGGCTTTGATTCTACCAATCCTCTAATGAACTTCAAAAAATTTGGTCTAAGTGAATCATTTGAATATCGTTGATCATATGTGTTTGGTTTGAGCACTTGAAATGAATGATATACTTGACAAAAAAGCAAATAAGACTTGTTGTTGAGAAGCTTTAATTTTATCAATCTTCTAATGAGTTCTCAAATACAAGCTTCAAGATGGTCATTTAACTAACCATCTAACTTCTAATTCATTAACAATTAAACTTACTTTATGCCTTTATTTTATACCCTTACTTTTATGTACCATTTATTTTAGTATTTACATTCCATGCCATTTTTATCTTTGCTCACTTGAGCATTTGTCTTTATGTCATTTTATCTTTTCTCACTTGAGCATTTGTCTTTATGTCATTTTTATTTTTTGCTCACTTGAGCTTTCTTTTCTTTTGAAAACACTTAATAATCAACTTGAACAATAAAAACTTTAATTTTACTTAGACTATTCGGTTATTATCCTTGGCATTATGGAGTTGTGGATCTCTCAGACTTAGGATTAGAAGCCTTGATACTTGAGGACCTTGTTGCTATGTTGTTATTTTTTCTGAAGTTCTTGGAGTTTACTCTAAGGCATTGGGTTAATTTTCTTTGAGTGCAGGTTATTCTGATTATATGTTTTTTTGTGATTAAGAATTCCTCTGTATACAGCTGTTACTCTGCCCAATTTTTGTGAAGACTTAATTCATCTGAAGATTGGTATTCCTTAAAGGTTTAGTATTTTTAGTTGCTTGGTTTCAATCCAAAGGATGAGAATTCTACATTGACTTCTTCATGTCAAGTGTTAGCTTCTTGTTGGTTAAATAGTTCTTTTCCTTAGCTTAGGTTTTCTAACTTGAATCGCTTTCATAACAAACTTGAACTTAGGTTCATGCATTTCCAATAACCTTTTCTTAACCAAACTTTAATCAACTTAACCATACTTTGACATCTTTCTCAAGATTAAAAGTCATTAACCCCATTCAAACCATTTTTGCCACTTTGGATTTTTACTTTAAACTTTTTCTCAAAAGATTAGATTCTTGTCGATTCTTGTAGTGACGCACACTACTATACTTCTACAATATGTAGTGAAATGAGATATTTTTCACTTGTGTTTTGAGTGAAGCTTTATTGATTTTAAAATCTAATATATATCCTCCACTTTGAGATAGTGCAAATTCTCCTTTCTCATAATCGTGGTTAGTAAGTATGTCTTACACTCGGATATGACAATGATGTCTCTTCTCTTAAAATTAACCAACACACTAGTGTTTTAAAATTTTTGAGGTGAACTAAGAGTACCTTGATCCCCTATTGCACGAAAGATGGTACGTAGGCACTAAAGGTCCGCAACCGCGGCGGGTGCAAAAATTGTAAAAAATACTTCTTTTTTCATCTCCGCCATCTATTTTTGTATACGCCTTTTATAGCCAAAATACACAGATTTTCAAAGAAGTTCCTGCGGAGTACCGTAGATATTTAGGGTGTTAATACCTTCCCTTTGCATAACCAACCCCCGTACCTAGATTCTCTCCCCCTCTTTTTTGGGTTTATTCTCTCTTTTCTCATTTCCTTGGGAAACAATAAAGCGCAGTGGCGATTATTATTTGATCTGTGTGAGTTAAGTCAATCCAATGGCTTAGTGTCAACATTTCTACCGCTACAAAGTGCTATTTAGATTAAAATAAGCTCAGAGAGCTTGGAACAAAAGGATAGATGGTTTCTTAATTGAGGTTGGCTTCATGAAATGTGTGTTCAAACATGGAATTTATGTGATTACGGGTAGCAATAAGAAGAGTATTTCTAAGTTCAAGGGTGAGCTTATGAGAGAACTCGAGATGAGCGACCTTCGTATCATGACATATTTCCTTGGCATAGAGTTCTATAAGTATAAAAGGGGTCTACTTATGCATCAATGGCGATATGCCCTTGAGATATTGAGGAAGTTTGAAATGGAGCATTCTAATGCTTCCATTAAACCAGCTGAACCAAGGTTGTAGGTGTCAAAGAATGAAGAGGAGTATAATGTAGATCCAACTCAATATAGAATGTTGATTGGATCATTATGTTACTTGTGCAATACGTGACGAGATTTGGCGTTTAGTTTCAATATTGCGAGTAGATTCACGAAGAGATCGAAGGTGTCTCACTTGGCAACAGTCAAAAGAAACCTGAGATGCGTAAAAGGATAAATTGGCTGCAAAATTCTCTTTCCTACAGCAGATATGAGCAGAAAATGCAATTTTCTCGAATTTACTGATTTCAATTGGCGCGGAGATGGAGATGATTGAAAGTCTACAGCTTGATACATATTTATGTTCAGTGGAACACCATTATCATGGTGTTCAAAGAATGAATCATTAGTTGCACTCTCATCTTGTGAGACCAAGTATATTATTGCTTCGTTATATGCATGGTAACTTGTGTGCCTAATGAATCTATTGAAGAGCTAGTAAATAATAAGGGTGAGGCTGTTACGCTCTTGGTTGACAATGTTTTTGCTATTAATCTTTGTAAGAACCCAATTTCACATGGGAGGAGCAAGTATATTGAGATGAGGTTTCACTACTTGAGGGAGCCCCTTAGGGAAGGAAAGTTAAGATTTAGATATTGTAGAAGTGAAGACCAAGTTGTATATTTTTTTACTATGGGAGTCACAAAAGATGTGTTCAAAAGGTTGAAGATGATAATGGGAATGGAAGACTTGGAGAACTTGAATTAAGGTGGTGAGTTGTGTGAGAATAATACTAATTTAAGTGTTGTAGCCAATTATCAAGGGGGTGTAACCGATTACATGCAGGTGAAAAACACTTATGAGCAGCAAAAAAAACACTCTTGTAGTTGGCGTAACTGGTTAGTTAAACGCAGTAACTTGTTACACCTTATAGTATGTTTGAGTTTTGTAACAGTTGTAACCGGTTATAGGTTTGATATAACCGGTTACAACCCCGATAATTTGTGTTTTCTGCATTTTAGCTTGATGTTTAGTATCCTAATTTTTGTATATATACTCTTGTAGTATGTATGTATTGTATCATTGAATCATAGTGAAAATTCTCACCCTCAATCATCTCTCTCTCTCTCTAACTCTTATCTCTTTCTCCACACACCAAAATCCTTCATTGTTCACCAATTGTGTGATTGCATGTTCCAACATGGTCAGCTATCATTTTAGTTATATGGACAACTATAATTCGAGATACTTAACAAAATGTTATTAGATTTAGATTATAGTTTTTTTTTTGTTTTGAAAATTGATTTCATAACCAATTAAACTCGAAACCAATTTCATAGTAATTTTTTATATATAAATCGGGTATTTTCAGCGCGTAACTATAGAGACTAATTTTTCTAATAAAGGAGGATTACAATAGGAACTAAAAAAGTTGTTTGTAGCTACGTGATTTTCACGTCACAACTTGAAAATCACGTCACAACAAGTAATTAGCAACATGAAAATTCACGCGGCAGGAGCTTGTGTGGCAACTCAGTTGCAACCACTACGCCATATAAGAGAATAAACAACGCTTTTTTCCATAGACAACGCTTTAAAGCGCTGCCTTTTCTTGCGCTGCTGTAAGTAAAGACAACGATTTTTGTCAATGTAAAAGCGCTGCTAAATGTAGCCTTTAGGAAGCACTTTATTCAATAAGTGCTCTCTAAAGGCCCCTCTAGGCAGTGCTTTTTACATCAGAAGCGCTTTCTAAAGCACCCCTTTAGACAGTGCTTTTAAAAGTGATGTGAAATGTATATTTTTTGATCACTTTTTTTTCTCTATTTTAGACAACGCTTAATTTAAAAGTTCTCTCTAAAGTCCCTTTTAGGCAGCTCTTTTTACTATAGAAGCGCTTTTTAATACACCTTTTTAGGAAGCGCTTTCTTTAATAGCACTTTATGTTCCCTACTATAGGCATCACTTTTTTGTTTAAAGCATTGTCTAATGTTCATAGATTTTCTTAATATATACAGCTTATATTTTAAGCGCTCTCTACAAATAATCAATTAAAATAAGTGATGTCTTTCAAATTTGCACCAAATTTCATAAATTTACAGCTTCAATCTAATAAGTATGCGCCAAATTTACATATTTATATATACAACTTTAATCCTATCATTTATATATATACATAAATTTGATACAACTTGAAGAATCCCATAATTTATATATATACATAAATTTATATATTTATATATACAACTTTAATCCAATAAGTATGCATCAATTGTACATATTACTATCTTCTAGAGGTGCTATCTTCTCTACTATCTTCTCTACAAACAACAACAATGAATAATCTTAAATGAACTTATCATCTCTATGTCTTCTACATATGCACCTACCTGAAACAAAACCGACAAAGGCATACCAGAACCAAGCTATATAACACTTAAATCTCATAACTATTATAATTTAACACAAACCAAACAAATCAAGAATCTGTTATAATTCACCATTAAAAATTCCACAATTCATACCATGATACAAACAAAACTTTATTTGAATTTAAATCCAATACCATCATAACTAACCTTCCACATAACAACAACAACAATATTGCAACACAATTTACCATACTAATGACAACATAATATCTCATCAAAACTCAAACTTATATATACTCAAATTCTCATCAATGAAAGTGTCACAATACCTTATAAAGTTCTCATCTCAATAATATATTGACATCAATCCTCTTTAATTTCATCCAATTGATCTTTCAATTAAGTAGAAGACTTGTATTCATCAAAGTACCACATAATATAACATAATATGATTTAGTTAAAACTAATTAATTAGATGAAATGTGTTAAATATTAAAATAAATCATAAGTTAGAAACTCAAACAATGGTTGAAATCTCTATTTAATTCAAAAGAATAATTTCTTTCATAAACCTCAACATGAAATAAGTACAATCTATACCATTACGCTGACGAGCACACTACACATGAAAAAAATATGAATATATATAAGGATATATAGTTTAACTTGTTTTTATCAAGTAGCATTACTAATATAATCAAAATTGTGAAAATATACCTGCACTCTGATCCATGTAATGTTGTTTACTTTACTCTTTGGTACTTGAGTATCTCTTTGTGATCAAAAAATTTGTATAACTCTAACAAAATATAAACGAATCTTTAGAAAAATCTCACATAAATAAATAAATAAATATACAAACGAATATTTTGAACAATCTAACTTACGTATCAACCATCTTCTTCATATCTGGATAATTTGTCTAATCACCTTCTAACGAATCCAGATAATATACAATTTCTCTTATAGGATTAATCACAACCAACAACCAGTGTCCACTGTAAGATTAACAAAGGTTAGATGGAAACTTTCTACACAACGTCAAAACACGAAAAATTATAATAGATGAAGTTAGAATGAAAATCTAACCCATTGTCAGTATTAAATGGTAAAAAAACAAATTTTCTGTATCTTTGTTGGCCATAAATGCAAGGACAAATTACTCTTTGACTTTATCTGGTCTTTGATTGATTAGTCGTGAGTTGATATTGTTGGGAGATAAGAAACAGAATATTTAGTCCAATTGATGCGGGCGCATCAAGTTTTCATACACAAACCTTAAATAAAAACATCATTAATATTAAGACTATTCATTGAAATGAGTAAATAAATTGTTCAATTAATTAAATAAAATTGATCAGAGTATACCTGATGTATATATCAATAACACTGAGGCCTAACTCCGAATGTCTAAAAACCTGATCCATATCCTCTTTACTAATTATTTCGTATTAGGAAAAACCTAAAATACCTTCCTCCATAGGTATATTACGAGTACCTCCGTCAGCCAAATCTGATATTCCTATTAATGTCTGAAGGCACGACCTATACCGAGAAGTAGTTTTTTTTAGCCGCGGTCTTTGCAACATCCTTTTTTTGTGTGGACATGTTGCCAATTTCAGACTTCTTACTCATATTGACTTGTTAAATCTCTTTAGCATGAATCTAAATATCAAAATCATATAAGTTAGGTGAAGTATAAGATCGTGAATTATATCAATGTACCTCTTTTTTAGATGCAACTGACTCGATTTTCCGCATGATCTCCTTATCTTTTGATTTGGATTTTGTAGGAGTCTAACATTACCATGAAAAAAATGTACGTTAAATGGTCGTAAAAAATTTGAATACTCAAAGGTTTATAATCGTTTTCAACATACCTCATCATCTATGCAATTAAGGTTTGACGTCCATGCAACATACGATCCTATTGCCTCTCCCATCAATGTTGCATCTAAAATATTGCTAGGTAAAGGTAATGGCGCACCCCTCTCTAAAGAAATATCAATTGATACTTTCAAAAATCTAGTAGGGAGCGGTTTATGGTGAAGTACTTATCCCAAAGTGTTATGCACTTTTCCCTTGCCAACCATGCGATAAGTCTGTAACGATAAATAGAGTTGACAAGGTGAAATGCCCTAAACCAATAATAAATATGAAATTGTTAATGTGTATATATGTCAATTAAAAAAATTGTGATAATTCATAATAATATATATTACCTCGGGAATTTTTTGTTGGAAATCACAATTGATACTATCTTTGTCACTAGTATCCTTGAACCCTGAACCTTGCCTTTCTGACATGTATCTTTCTTTATCGTTTTCCAACTCACGAACTTTAGCTTTTAATTTTTCTAACTCTTCCATCACTTCTTTATTGCTATGGTCTTTCCTATTTTGATTGTAACCCAAAGATGTTTGAGTCACCCCAAATCCCTTACCCCTTACACGACCGGTATACTCAGGAACATTTAATACTCGAGTAAGTATGCTCCTGCAATCATGGTCTTCAACTTGAGTTAAAGATTAAGATAGATTCTGCTGAAATTTATATGCATATCGAAATAAATTAGTGGTGATTAAAACTCATAAATTATTTATGTTAATAAACTTTTAATTTAATTAAAGGAATATTGATATGTTTATACATTGCTCATAAATTTGAAGCACATCTTTCTTAACAACTCCGTCCTTACCCACACGAGCAGCCTTCCATAGAACATGTTCCGGAAGAGATGTTTCTTGACTTTTCTCCTCTTCTAACTACACATTAAGAGAAATAATAAGATCAATTGTAACACATGATGAACAAGTATATCATAGCATCTATATATACTTACCTTTCTTTATTGTAAGCATGCATGTCCCATACGCCCTTTTCTGTACGAATACAGGTGACTTGATGCTTGTTGGCGATTTACGACACTCACGTATTGAAAATGTGAGGTTCTTTGTTTTCCTTTAAAGGTTTCCCATTATTCAGGTGAAATCAAGCCTACATACGTCTTTAGATATTCTGCATCGATAAATGTTATCAACATCCCTAAGAAACTTGTTTATTAAAAAAGATCGAAACCCTCTGAGTCTTTTTCTGGCCAATTGAAACAATATTTTTTCCGATCATCATCAATGTTAAAATACTTGTACAAAAAAAATACATAGAGTGTGTTAGTAATTTAAAGACATAATCATCAACAAAAACAAATGACATCACATATGGTACCTGTATATCACTCCATATTTTTTCTTTAGCGAGTTTCAACTCTCGGTTTCTCCAATCATCACAAGTGATTGGAACTTCTGTCCTCACAAGGGAACCAATGTAACTTGTCAACATTTAACTGTAAGGCTCAATTAGTTATTTGTCTTCATTCCAATGTATGTCAAATTTGAAACCTTTTTCTCTTGCACGAATGATTGACTTCATAATAGTTATACCTTGTCTAATATCATTCTCCACATTATGAACTGATTCATTTCAATTATCATTAGAAGTGGGATGTGATTTTTCCTCGTTACTAGCCATTTGACCTGTAATATTAAAGAAAAACATAAACACCATATAAAATTAAAGTAGCACTGAATGAATAAACATAATAGAAAAACATAAACACAATATAACAATTTTATTGAATGACAGAACATATAACATTTTACTAGTACCATTATCATCTCTTTCTTTTCTTAGTTGGAATAGGAATTACTTGGCTCTTAACAAATCGAACGGATGGGTTAATCCAAAGTTCCTCATTATGATCATTTCTAATATATGATTTGTCTGCTATAATATTCTCATCTTGATCTTTTCGTATATACGACTCATTCCCTCTAATATATGACTCATTCTCAACATCAATATCACTTTAATTTACGCTATTATCATCAATTACTTTGTTAGATAAAAGCACTATATACCATTTCATACTTGTTGGATCAGTGACATAAAATACTTGTTTAGCTTGAGAGGCTAGAATAAAAGGCTCATCTTTGTACCCACCCTATTAAGATCCACTTGTAAAAATCCCGACTTATCCATTCGTATGCCACATTATGTACCCACTTGCAACCAAAGATAAGAATTTGAAACTTCTCATAATCAAACACCAAAATATGCTCGATAACCCCAAAATATGATAGATTTGCATATTTGGGGTTTAAGTCCTTCATATTTGAAAGGTGCATTGCTTCATCTACCACTGTGACACCACTATTTTGCATAATACTTTTATCATCTTATTTTTTGGTATAAAATGTGTATTTATTAATTGCGTATGCACTATAAGAAAACACGTGCAAACTCGGACCATATGTTAAACATCTCAACCTTTCTGTTATTGAAGCGAGATCTAAATCAACCTTTGAATAAATATGATCCTTGAACCATTGTATAAAAATTTGATTATGCTCTCGTGCTATCCAATTTTCATTTCTATTTTGATTTAAACCTCGAAGTATATCCTTGTGCATTTCAATATACGGCTCAACCTCATTGTCATTGTGTGAAGCACGTAAATGCAATTGATCCCGTTCAACCCTTGATATTGTCACAACTTTATTTCCAATTAAATTTTCTCCTTCCTTCCTTTCGAAAATATGAGATTTGGGTAGTCCAATGGATTGAACATTGGACAAATATTCAGTATAAAACTCAATTGCTTCTTCAACAATGTATCATTCAACCATACAACCCTCTGGCTGACTTTGGTTTTTCACATACCCTTTTTATATTTTCATATAACGCTCAACAGGGTACATCCATCTCATATAAGTTGGTCCACACAATTGTGTCTCTTTCAGAAAATGAACAACAAGATGTACCATAATGGCAAAAAAATGAGGGAGGAAAATACATTTCAAGCTCACACAAAGTAATAACTATTTCTTTTTGCAATATTGGTAATATCTCATGATTGATCACCTTACTACAAATTGACCTGAAGAAAAAACACAATTTAGTTATGGCGTTTCTTACTTTTTATAGCAAAATAGAATGTATACCTATTGGTAAAAAATGCTGCATTATAACATGACAATCATGTGTCTTTAAACTCTTTAACTTGAGGTCTTTCATAGACACAAGTCTTCTAATATCTGAAGAGTAACCTTCTGGAACTTTAACTTCACTTAGAAACTTACACAATATTTTTTTCTCTTTTCTAGATAAAGTATAAGTAGTAGAAGGTAGATATGTTCATTTTCCTTTCTTTATGGGTCCTAATTTAGTTCTTATTCCCATCTGTATCAAGTCTTTTCTTGCTTTTAGGCCATCCTTAGACTTTCTTTGTATATTGAATAACGTATCAATAACACTTTCAAATACATTTATTTCAATATGCATAACATTAATAAAATGTCTTACATACAACGACTCACAATATGGCAATTAAAAAAAGACCTCTTCTTCCACCCACCCTTGACAAGCGTATATGTAAAAGGCTTGCCAAATTGAGTACTCATATATTTCCCCTTTTCAAAAATTTGGTCACCTGTCAATGTAGGCGGAGCTCTATCATGTTCTGGATTTCCATTGAATGCCTTTATCCACCTAAGGTAGTGATGATTAGAATTTAATAATCTATGATGACCGAGAAATACATTCTTTTGAAAAAATTCCAATCGCTTCCAATTTATGTTTTCTTCATAAATAGGACACACTTTTTGACCTTTAATGTTATAACCTGATAGATTTTCATATGCCAAAAAATCATTAATTGTGCCAAACAACATTGCCCTCAAATTGAAACTTTTGTTCCTATATCCATCATAAACCTCCACACCGTTCTCCCACAAAATCTTTAATTCTTTGATTAAACGTGTCAAGTATACATCTATGTCATTCCTTGGTTGTTTAGGACCAGAAATTAACATAGATAACATCATGTACTTGCGCTTCATGTATAGCCACAGAGGTAGGTTATAAATCATAATTATTACAGGCCATGCGGGTTCATTCCATCAATAGATAATGCCAAGCGAAGGTTTCTTGCTTCTCCTCCAAAATCAGGATAATCATTATCAATTTTCGACCACTGTGGTGAATCTGCCGAATGTCGAAACATTGCATCAATAATTCTTTCATCTACATGCCAAGTCAAGTGTCTTGCATCGATTTCACTATAAAACATGCGTCTAAATCTTGGAATTATAGGAAAATACCATAAGACTTTTGGTGGAGACAATTTTTTCTTATATCCAGATAAACCACATTTAAGACACTCATTTAACGATGCATATTCGTTTCGAAACAAAATGAAATCATTTGGACAAGCATGTATCTTATCATAGCTCATGAAAATAGAGCAAAACATTTTTTTGGCCTCATAGGTTCGATTAGAAAGAACATTATCCTCCGGAAGCGTATCTTTCATAAGGACTAATAACTCTGAAACTTTTATCCGACCATCCATTGCCCGCCTTTAAGTTGTACAACTTTAATATCCTAGAGAGTTTTGTGAATTTAGTGCAACCTTTATACAAAGGTTTCTCTGTATCTCTTATCAACCTCTCAAACATTTTGGGATAATCCTGAAGATCTTCTTCAAGTGCTTCTGCAATCTCTTTTACTCGATCACAATCGTATGTATTTGTGCCATTGTCGTTTGAAGCGTATGTTGTACTATCACCCAGTTCAGCATTCCCGTTACTTTTCTCACCATGAAATATCTAACATGTATAACTTCAATCAATTCAATTCCTTAGTTAATGCAATTCCAACCCAACTGCGTCAACCCGACCCCCATAACAATAACCCAAGCACGGACATTTCATTTGACTGGGATTTTCAGCATGTTCAACAACAAACTTAACTAATTCTAATACCCAATTCTCGTACTCTTTTGACAATCGATTGAAAGACATCCATTTTTATCCATGGTTTTACTACTAAGTAAGCTAAACAAAAACACTATAATTAATCACCAACTATAATAAAAGAACAACTAATTACCTGTAGAGAAGTTAGCAATTTTTGGAACCACACAATGTAAGATTCTTGGAACGATCAAAATTTCACTCTTTACAAGAGAAATCGGAGATGCGGCAGCGGTGATGAAATCGGGCAGCAACTACACATAAAACGGGAAAGCAACCAATGTTACAACCAAAATTATCATTTGAAACCAAACAATATAACAATAAAATACTGCAAAGTTAAAGACATTGATTTGAGAGTGACATGGTTAACTTTATCAATATCAAGTATATATGTGGCCACTCATTGTGGAACTTTAATTTACAATTTAGATTTACATGCTAATTTAACAAGATTACGATTCAGATCAAGAATGTTTCAATCCAACAATCGATATTGGACTAAATATAACTGCAAGGCTTAAATCAAGTCCCAAGTTCAAGAAACATATTCACCACGATTTCCTTCACCAGCAAAATATGCTCACACATACATCATCATTTCCTAATAAGCATTTTCTTCCCTATCAAGTACCATTTTTGACATCAACATAATCTCAACTCCAATCAAATCGACATTTTCACAGATCCATCAACATATCAGTTCAAATCAAAAGAAATCGAAACATACCGAAATGTCAAAATGATCAGAACAGTTGAAAATGCGATTTGTTGTGTAACTGAAACGAAGGGAGTTGTTCCAGATAACTTACAGTTGTTGCTTGTGGAGAGGAATTTGTGAGGATAGCGACTGAGTTGAGTAGAGGTTAAAGGGAAGAGAAAATGGTTGAGCTTGTTGAACATGGGAGAGTGTTTGATGTTGCAAACCACGACGAAGGAGAAGGTGTTAATCATTGAAGAACTAGAGACGCAGAGAAGGTTGTGTAGTATGAAGCTGATCAAAGAGATGATGAAGTAACGCGAAGGTGGTAGCAGTTTCTAGTAAGAGATTCAAGAGTTGCAGAAAAAGATGTTGAGAGAATGTGGGAAAATCTGAGTTTTAGGGTTTTCGTAGTTTTAGTTTAGAAATTAAAAATTAATGACCTTAGGCAACTCTTTTTGAAGCACTTTCTGTTGTATTTCCTTTAGCAGCACATTTTCATAAAAAAGTGCTTTCTAATGTATGGCCTATAGCAACGCTTATATGAAGCTCTTTCTAAACACATCCGTTAGCAGCACTTTCCAGAAACACTTTCTAAAGTGTGGGTATGTATGGCCTTAAGCAGCGCTTTTTAGAAGCGCTTTCTAAAATAAGCCTTTAGCAGCGCTTTTTCTCAAAAAAAATTTAAAGTTATAGTAGCACTTTGAGAAAAAAGAGATGTCTATAGTGTACTGCCTAAAACAAATTTTGTAGTAGAAAGCACTACCTAAAGTGTGGCTTTAGCTGCGCTTGGGCCTATGGCAGCGCTTTTTATTGTTGGACCTATAACAGCGCTTTCTAGAATTTATTTTTTTTATTTCAATTTAAATTGACCTTAAGCAGCGCTTTCAGAAAGCGCTGTCTAAAGTGTGGCTTAGGCATCGCTTTTTCTTAACTTTAGGCAGCACTTTTTTCTAAAGCGCTGTCTAATGTATATAGTTTTAAAATTTAAAATTTTATCGAGACATATAGCAACACTTTGGTACATAAGCGTTGTCTAAGGTGTGCTGCCTAAAAGCAGTTTTGGCATAGTGAACATGAAATTCACGCCACAAGTTTGCCACATGATATTCACGTTGCAATAGTTTGCCACATGATTTTCATTACACAACATGATGCACTGATTGCCTCCTTTTGTTAGCTATAGTTCGATAAAAACAAAGATAGCAGAGTAGGTAACAATATGTTGCAACGTAATTTTCACGCCACAAAATAAAAATTTGCCACGTGATTTTCACGTCACAAAATGGAAAAGTTTTCAGATATTTGCCACCTGACTTTCATTTGGCATTTTAAAAAAATAAAAAATAGACATAATTACTAATTAATAAAAATACGAAAAGTATTAATAATAAAACTATTAAATAATAATTTAATAATATACTAAAAAGAATAATTAATAAACATTTTTTATAAAATTATAAAATTTTAAATATAAAGATTTAATTAATATCTTACAAAAATTAAAAATTAAAAGTAAAATAAAAATAAAAGAAATCACATTGGGTTGGGAAATTCGTCCTCGTCAAGATCCTTGTCATCCTCCTCATCCATTGATTCTTGACCACCAACTTTTTCATTTCTACCAAACGCTTGATTACTACTCCTTTGTGATTGCATAAATCCCCACCATATTATATTTCCTCTTAGTCATTGCCTCAATTTGTCGTGTTTGCTCTTCTAACTTAGATTGCCTCTTTGTCATTGTTTCCATTTGCGCCTTTAGCGTCGCCTCATGTTGCATTGACTCGCGTTTCTCCTCAATTAATGTCAGTTGTCTGATTGTTTAAAAAAAACTATTTCACACTATTTTGTTTTAAATAAACATAAAATATAACTATATTATGTTTTATTTTGTTTTAAATATACTTGTTGCGACTGGTTTTTAAATCAAGAGTCGCCACTATCAATTTTAATCCTAGGGAAAGGCATATAATAGGAAACCCTAATTCGCAGACAGAGATTCTAGGTTTCAGACTTTATTAGACGAAAGGAAGGTGTTAGGCACCTTTCATCTACCTTGTTCACAAGGATACTAGGTTTTAAGTTTAGGTTCGGGTAAAATAGGGTTTTTAATTTTAATTAGGGGGAAGTGTTTAAATATTTTTATAGGGGAACTCGCTACAATATTTGATCGTATGCCTATGTATCCTCTTATGAGGAATCAGAGTCTCAATTCGTATTTCATATGGGGTTAGTGTTTTTTAGGGGTTGCAAATGTATTTTGAATCGCCTCGCATTTGACCAGGAGTAGGGATTGCGAAGATTTTGGCTAAATGCGCAGTTAGTCAAAATCTGCTTGAAACCCTTTTGCAAAAATAGTTGTTTACCTTATTTCATTGCGAAAAAAAGTTTTATGTTTGTTATATGTTTATTATAGATGTTAATTGAAAAAGATATTATTAATGCATGATATACAAAAAATATTTAATGCAAATAATATAAGAAAATAATATGCAATTTTTTGATGTAAAAATAATTTAATTGTTATAATAAATAATATTCACAATAAAAATTAATAATTACAATAATAGGAAAAAATTATTACAAAATAGAAAAGTAAAAGGAAAAAAACAAATTATGAACATGGGGGTGTATCTTCTGATTGTTAAGCCCTAGCGAAAAATTTGGAAAAAAAAGGGATGTTCTGAAAGGGGCAGAAGTTCTGCAGGGGATGCAGGGAAATTGATTGGGTTTTGGCCCCAGTTGCAGAACTTCTGAAGAGGCACGCTGTAAGCTAGTTAGCAAAGTCAGAAAATAGGGATGTCAAATTCTTGGCTAAACCCACTACTCAGAGTTTCTTGAAAAAGGGATGACAAAAAGTATATAAGTCTAATGCTGATCCTGGATAAGGAAAAAAATTTGAAACCTGGGTCAAGCCTAGTCAGAACTTCTAAAAAGGGAACTACATCTGAACGTAAGAAATTAGCTTGAATCTATGCAATTATAATATAAAACTATCTACAGATCTTTTCTATAGTTTCAGCCCATCCTATGTTCTTCTGACCCTACCCAGCATGAAAACAGTAAAGAAACAGGTTAAAATTGGTTACCCTTTTGGTGCTTTTACTTCTGATTCTGGTGCATGTTTTGCTATCCTTTCCTTCTTCTTCTGCAGGTTCTGGTGACAGCAGCGACGGAAGATGGAGCGATGGCGATTGAAACTAGGGTTCCAGATATTGGAACCTCAGTTACTCTTCTGCGTGTTCTTTTTCTGGGTTTTCCAGAAACTCATGTGTTCTTCCTATTCTTGCTCCTACTGTATGAGTCTCGAAAGTACCCTCGTGGATTTCTCTCATAAGTGTATCCGCTTCTTGCTTCTCCACACACCTGAGTAGTACCATGTCGTAGTTTCTTTTGTATAGAACCCCATTACTGAGAAAGAATTTTGAAGCTAACCTTCGCAGGGTTCACTTGTTAATGATAAAGGCATTTTCTGGATATTCCTGTTTTTCCAGGTACTTTATGATGTCGTAGAACCAAGGCTTATTTTTTGGTCCTTCTTCAATAGCAAGACAGTGTGTGGGCTCTTAGAAATGTCTAATTGTGATGCATGATTCATGATTCGGCCAGGTTACCTTGAACATAGCTGATAAAGTTGCCAGGGTGTCTGCCATTTGATTTTCTTCTCGCGGGATGTAGCTGAAAGTGATCTCGGTGAACTCCTCGGCCAATTTCAAAACATGATCCCGATACAGAATCAGTTTTGGGTGTTTTGTATCCCATTCACCATTAACCTGATATATGAATAATGCAAAGTCCCCAAATACTTCGAGGTGCTTTATTCTCAGACCAATGGCAGCTTCCAACCCTAGTATGCAAGCTTCATACTCGGCAATATTGTTGGTGCAGTCGAAACACAATCTTGCGGTATATAGCTTGTGATAATTCTTTGGAGAGGTCAAAACTACCCCTATGTCGTGCCCTAGTACATTTGAATCCCCGTCGAACGTGAGTGTCCAACGTGCCCCTAGCTCAGGTCCTTCTTCGGGTCCTGGTATTTCGTAGTCGGCTATAATCATGACGTCTTCGTCTGGAAAGTCGAACTTCATAGGACGGTATTCTGGCAGCGGTTGGTGAGCTAGATGATCAGCTACTATACTACCCTTGATGGCCTTTTGAGTGACATATTGGATGTCGTATTCTGATAATAGCATCTGCTATCATGCGATTCTCCTAGTAAGAGCTGGCTTTTCAAACACGTACTTCAGAGGATCCATTCTTGCTATTAACCACGTAGTGTGGGTTAACATATATTGCCTTAACTTCTTGGCAGCCCAAGCCAATGCGCAACAAGTTTTCTCGAGGAGTGAGTACCTGGTTTCACAGTCAGTGAATTTCTTGCTGGGGTAATAAATCGCATGCTCCTTTCTGCATGTTTCATCCTCTTGTCCCAAAACATAACCCATTGATCCTTCGAGCACTGTCAGATACATGATGAGTGGTCTTCTGGGGACTGGCGGTATTAAGATTGGTGTCTCTTGCAGATATTGTTTTATCGTCTCGAAGGCAGTTTGATAATCATCATTCCATATTACCGTCTGATCTTTTCGTAATAACTTGAATATTGGCTCGCATGTAGATGTTAGATGCGATATGAACCTTGAGATGTAGTTCAATCTTCCTAAGAAAACACGGACTTCCTTTTCTATCCTTGGTGCTGGCATCCCTTGTATAGCTTTTACTTTGTCGGGGTCCACTTTGATACCCCCGCTGGCTTACAATGAAACCCAACAATTTGCCTGATCTAATGCCAAATGTACACTTGTTCAGATTTAACCTTAGTCTGAACTTGCATAGCCGTTCGAATAGCTTTTGTAAATGTATGATGTGTTCCTCCTCCATATGGGATTTGGCGATCATATCATCTACGTACACCTCAACCTCTTTGTGGATCATGTCATGGAATAATGTGACCATTGCCCTCTGATAGGTTTACCCTGCATTCTTGAGACCTAATGGAATTACTTTGTAGCAGAAAGTTCCCCAGGGTGTCATGAAGTTAGTCTTTTCCATGTCTTCGGGCGCCATTTTGATTTGATTATAGCCCGAAAAGCCGCCAATGAATAATATTACTGAGGCTTGAGCCGTGTTATCCACCAGGACATCTATGTGGGGTAGCGGGAAATCGTCCTTGGGGCTTGCATTGTTCAGACCTCGATAATCCACAAACATGCGTACCTTGCCGCCTTTCTTGGGTACTGGCACAATTTTAGCTATCCAGGGTGGATAATCTACCACTGCTAAGAACCCTGCGTCAAATTGTTTAAGAACCTCTTCTCTGATTTTACTGGACATATCTGGACGAGTTTGTTAGAACATAGTTTGATTCTACAACCCTTAATTAGAGTTTTGATGATAACAAAATACAAAGAATAATTAAAATTGTAAGATTTATATATAAGACAAATATGCTTCTTAAAATTATGTTTTGTATATACAGAAGTTCTGATGGAATCAGCATCAGCATCAGAAGCATCAGAAGATCAGTAACATGTGCTACACGCTGAAGCTACCAGATCATACGCTGAAGCTTGATGACCAGAATCTGCGCATAAACACATACACTCTGACTCTGATCAAAGATCTTTACCAAGTCATCAGCACTCTGAAGCATTATCATAAGTTAAAGCAAAGAACACTCTAAAGCGTTACCATAAGCAAAGAAGACTCTGAAGCGCTATTAAGTATTCAAGACAGAATTAAATGCTAACGGCTCTCTTCAAGACAAGATCTTCTCAAAAAGGAAAGTGCGTTATTATCATTAATATGGCTTTATGGACAACGTATCTCTGCCTTGTCTATATAAACAAATCTGCTTGAGAAACGACGCACGCATGCACTCACATAATTTGCCAAGCTTTCAAAACCACGCTTACTCAAACGCTTTAGCAAATTCATTTTATTCCAAGCTTAAATTATGTATTATCACAGTTGTGATATCTTGTTTTATTAGAAAACGTTAACACATCATTGTTCAAATTATTTGTAAAAGATTTCCTTGAGATAAACCGGTTTATGGTTATACTCAAGAAGGCTTTAACAGTTGTTAAAGTAGTTGTTGTAATCCTTTGAATATAGTGGATTAAGACCTCGTTGGAGAGAGGCGAAATCACCTTGACGGGTGGACTAGAGTAGTTTGAGATTAAACGAACCAGGATAAAAATACTGTGTTGTCTAAGCATTTGTTTTAAGTTTTACAATTCAACCCCCTTTCTTGTGTTTTTCACATCTTCAATTGGCATCAGAGCGCCTGGTTCTGAGCTTATAACACTTAACCGTGTCAGTACAAGATCCAGCGTCAGAAAAACACAATGGCAGGACCAAATCAAAACATCAGCAATGACAACAATGAAGAAAGAGACAGATTCAGTGGCAAACCTCCAGTCTTTGATGGAGATAACTTTGACTACTGGAAAGACAGAATTGAGAGTTTCTTTCTGGCCCATGATGTTGATCTATGGGACATGGTGACTGATGGATACACGCACCCAGTGGATGGAAGTGGTCAGAAGATTGACAGGAAAACAATGCCTGATCATCAAAAGCGTGAGTTTAGAAATCATCACAAGGCCAGAACAATTCTTCTCAGCGCCATCTCTTATTCAGAATATGAGAAGATATCAAACAGAGACACTGCAAAGAATATGTTTGACTCTCTGAGAATGACGCATGAAGGAAACATTCAAGTCAAAGAAACCAAAGTCCTTGCACTCATTCAGAAGTATGAGGCATTCAAGATGGAAGAGAGTGAATCAATAGAAACTATGTTTTCAAGATTTCAAATTCTTGTTGCTGGTATAAAAGTTCTTGACAAGGGGTATTCTACTACTGATCACGTCAAGAAGATCATCAGAAGCTTGCCAAAACAATGGAGGCCAATGGTCACAGCGCTTAAGCTAGCCAAGGATCTCAACAAAATCTCTTTGGAGGAACTTGTCAGCTCCCTCATAAGTCACGAGATAGAGCTAGAAGCAGATGAACATCAAAAGCAAGGTAAGCCATTAGCTTTAAAATCTAACAGAAAATTTGACTCCAAAGTTTTGCAGGCTGTGGAAGAAACCTCTGATGGGTCCTCATCAGAAGAAGATGAACTATCTCTCCTCTCCAGAAGGGTGAACCAATTGTGGAAGCAGAGGCAAAGGAAGTTCAGGAATCCCAGAAGATCAGAAAATCAGAATGAATCTTTCTCCATATACATAAGGTCAGAATCCTCCTCTGGACACAGAAGATCTGAAGGCTCTTCAGGAAACAGAAAGCCAAACAACAAAGACATAATCTGCTATGAATGTAACGAGCAAGGGCACTATAAAAGTGATTTCCCAAAGCTTCAGAAGGAAAAGCCCAAAAAGAAGTTTGGCAAGGAAAAGAAGAAAAGTCTCATGGCTACATGGGATGATTCTGACACATCTGAAGCTGACTCAGAATCAGATGATGAAAGAGAAAACATAGCTCTCATGGCAAACATAACAGAAGACAGTGAAGCTTCTGAGTCAGAATCTGAATTAGATACAGAAGAGGTATTCCATGACTTTACTATAAACTTTACAACCAGCTGAAAGCCTTAATGAAATTCTGGAAAGATATCAGTAGATCAGAGTCAAATTCAGAAACCTGAAAAGGAATCTTTCTTCTGACTCTGATAAGACTGAGAGTCTCAAATTGGAGAATTCTGAGTTAAAAGATAAAATTTTAAAATTAGAAAACCAATTGCAAAACTCTCAGAAGGAAACAATCCCTGAAACTCCCAGCAATGCTTATGAGATCATCAAGGAGTATGATCATAGCTTTCAGAAGTTTCTAGCTAAAAACATAGACAAAAGCAAAATGGCTTCAATGATCTATGGAGTTAGCAGAAATGGCAGAAAAGGGATAGGATATCAAGGTAAGGTACCTACAACATAAAATGCCATGGATTTAGTTATAAAACGTACTCCACTTGATTCACACTTTATATATGGGCACACGCATGACATAAAATATACTAGTAGTGATTACTCTGTCAAACCAAAATTCAACCAGAGTTTTGGCAAAACTAACAAATCAGGACCCAAGAAAATGTGGGTACCTAAGGATAAAATAATACATGTGGCAGATATCTTTAGCAGCGAAGCAAAAACACCAATCATGACACCTGGACTCTAGCTGCTCACGACACATGACGGGAAGAAGGCATATGTTCCAAAGCCTGGAACTTAAGCCTGGAGGCCACGTAGGCTTTGGAGGCAATCAGAGAGGAAAGATCATTGGCTCTGGAACAGTGGGTAATGGAAATCTTCCCTCTATAAGTAATGTTTTACTAGTTGATGGATTAATGCATAATCTGTTATCCATAAGCCAATTAAGTGATAACGGTTATGATATAATCTTCAATCAAAATTCATGCAAAGCTGTTAGTCAGAAAGATGGGACTATCCTATTTAATGGAAAGAGGAAAAACAACATTTATAAAATAAAACTTTTTGAACTAAAAAGTCAGAATGTAAAATGTCTGCTGTCTGTTAACAACGAGCAATGGATCTGGAACAGAAGATTGGGACATGTTAGTATGAGAAGAATATCTCAGATTAACAAACTCAATCTGGTCAGAGGACTTCCTAACCTGAAGTTCAATTCAGATGCTCTGTGTGAAGCATGTCAGAAAGGCAAGTTTGCAAAACCAGCTTTCAAATCCAAAAACGTTGTTTCCACCTCCAAGCCATTAGAACTTCTTCACATTGACTTATTTAGACCAGTTAAAACTGCTTCAGTCAGCGGCAAGAAGTATGGGTTAGTAACCGTAGATGACTATAGCAGATGGACATGGGTAAAGTTCTTAAGGCACAAGGACGAGTCACACTCTGTATTTGTTACCTTCTGCAACCAAGTTCAGAATGAAAAGGATCTTAGAATCGTCAAAGTCAGAAGTGATCATGATGGAGAATTTGAAAACAAAGATTTTGAGTTATTCTTTAATGATAAAGGCATTCTGCATGATTTCTCTTGTCCTAGAACTCCCCAGCAAAATGGAGTTGTAGAACGAAAGAACAGAACATTGCAAGAAATGGCCAGAACCATGATCAACGAGACTAACGTTGCTAAGATCTTCTGGGCAGAGGCAATAAACACAGTGTGTTACATTCAGAATAGAATCTCCATAAGACCTATTCTGGAAAAGACTCCATATGAATTGTGGAAGAACAGAAAGCCCAACATTTCCTATTTTCACCCATTTGGATGTACATGTTTTATTCTGAATACAAAAAATTATTTGAACAAGTTTGACTCTAAAGCACAAAAGTGTATTATGTTAGGATATTCTGAACGCTCAAGAGGGTACAGAGTATACAATACAGAAACACAGATTGTGGAAGAGTCAATCAGTGTTTGTTTTGATGATAAGCTTGACTCTCAAAAGTCAAAGTAGAATGAATTCCTTGCAGGAATGGAAGTTGAACTCACAGGTACTGAAGACAAATCATCAGAAGCTCTCAACAGAGACACTCCCTCAACATCAGAAAGAGGCACTGCAAGCAATCCAACACCTTCTATTGATCAACTCCAGAAAAGACCATTCAGAAGCAGCATGGATCACCCAGAAGAAACAATCTTAGGAAGGAAGGAAGATCCAATCAGAACAAGATCTAGCTTCAGAAAATCTAAAGAATCCCTCATGGGACTGGTTTCTCTAATTGAACCAACAACAATTGATGAAGCACTTCTGGACAATGACTGGATTATAGCAATGCAAGAGGAGCTAAATCAATTCATAAGAAATGACGTATGGGATCTAGTTCCCAAACCAAAAGGATTCAACGTCATTGGAACAAAATGGGTGTTCAGAAACAAACTGCACGAACAAGGTGAAGTCATCAGAAACAAAGCACGACTGGTAGCACAAGGTTATAGTCAGCAAGAGGGGATAGACTATACATAAACTTTTTCTCCAGTCGCCAGGTTAGAATCTATCAGACTCTTAATCTCATTTGCTATTAATAAAGGCATCACTCTGTATCAGATGGATGTTAAGAGTGCATTCTTAAATGGCTATATAGAAGAAGAGGTATATGTGCACCAACCCCCTGGTTTTGAAAGTTCCAAAAATCCAGAATATGTTTTCAAACTAAAGAAGTCACTCTATGGTCTGAAACAAGCTCCCAGAGCTTGGTATGAAAGACTAAGTAACTTCCTGTTAGAAAAGGAATTCACCAGAGGGAAAGTGGACATAACCTTGTTCTGTAAGACAGTTAAGAATGACATTTTAGTATGTCAGATTTATGTTGATGACA
The DNA here is from genome assembly GCA_948472305.1 of Vicia faba. Taxonomy (NCBI): domain Eukaryota; kingdom Viridiplantae; phylum Streptophyta; class Magnoliopsida; order Fabales; family Fabaceae; genus Vicia; species Vicia faba. Next base: position 261,290,567 of record OX451739.1, read on the forward strand.
TCATATTTGGATCTACTAAACCCTCTCTGGGAAGAAAGTTTGCTAAATGTATGCAGGCAAAATTTGAGATGAGCCTAATGGGGGAACTAAAATTCTTTCTGGGCATTCAGATTAATCAAACCCCAGAAGGAACTTACATTCATCAGAGCAAATATGTCAGAGAACTTCTGAAGAAATTTGATCTCTCAGAATGTAAGCCATCAAAGATTCCAATGCATCCCACGTGCATTCTGGAAACAGAAGAGGTAAGTAAAAATGTAGAACAAAAGGTCTATAGAGGTATGATTGGTTCTCTTCTCTATCTGACGGCTTTAAGGCCTGACATTTTATTCAGTGTTTGCATTTGTGCTAGATTCCAATCAGATCCTAGAGAATCTCACTTAACAGCAGTTAAGAGAATTTTCAAGTATCTGAAAGGTACTACTAATCTGGGTCTGTTTTATAGAAAATCAAGTAATTACAGCCTGATAGGATAGTGTGATGCTGATTTCGCTGGAGACAGAGTAGAACGTAAAAGCACTTCTGGAAGCTGCCAGTTTCTGGGAGACAATATGATCTCATGGTCCAGCAAAACACAATCCACAATTGCTCTATCAACAGCAGAAGCTGAATACATAGCAGCAGCTGGATGCAGTACACAAATGCTCTGGATGAAAAGTCAACTTGAGGACTTCCAGATATTTGAGAGTAACATTCCTATCCTCTGTGACAATACTTCTTCTATCTGTCTCAGTAAAAATCCTATTTTGTATTCTAGGGCTAAGCATATAGAAATAAAACATCATTTTATTAGGGACTATATTCAGAAAGGGATTCTAAATTTAAAATTTATTAACACAGACCAACAATGGGCTGATATCTTTACAAAACCTCTTTCTGAAGATAGGTTCAACTTCATTCTGAAACATCTCAGCATGAAGCTCTGCCCAGAATAAAACTGTTTTGATTCCATAATTTAACCCTCAGAACTTTGTTTATTTTTCGTGAACTACTGATCAATCTTCCTTCAGATCTTTAGAAGTACAGATTGTATCAGAATCTATCACAATTAAGGATAGAAATGTGCAGTTCACTCAAGCAAACAAGTGTCATCCAGTCATCAGCTACTTCTGAGGCTGAACACACGTTCACGTTTCTGAAAGGTCAAAAGCGCTGATTGGATGCATTGAGACACATGTCATGGGTAACCGTTCCAATATCTTTTTGAATCCCCCAAAATCAGTTATCATTAAATGCTAATAATCATTATATTTAATTTCTCTCTCTTGTCGTTTATGTTTTCAAAGTTGTTTAGAAATCTATTTAAACACATTTCTCACCATTTACACTTTTTTACCTTCACCTTCATTTTATCTCAATCTTACTGATTTCAGTTTACATACTTTCTCAAAACCCTTTCAATTTCTTCAAAACCTTCGTGTGAACATGGCTTCCTCAAGCATCCCTACTTCTAGTTCTCAGAAAACAGGTTCCTCTGAACAATACGAAGAACCCTACAGAACTCTTCTCACACCCATCAAAAATCTTGAAGTTCTTTCAGAATTGATCGTGGATTTCAACAGCCTTCAAGAGAACGGGTTTAATCTCTCTGAAGAAGTTAAGGCTCAAGGCTGGGAAAGATACTTTGACAAACTGGTGGGTCCAACATTCCCAATTCTGGTAAAGGAATTTTGGATTCATGCTTCATCTTCAAACCATCAAGTTACTTCATACATAATGGGGAAGAAGATAGTTATTACTGAGGACCTCATTGCAAGATTAATAGGCTACAGTGGTGGTGGTGTACGTTACATTGACATGGCTGAAAGATGTGCTGATGTTGCCCTAATTGCTAGAGAAATCTTCACTCTGGGGCTTCCCTCCAGCAAGATAAGGGATTTAAAAGACCAGCACAGAATATGGGCCAAGATCATTCTGGGATGCATAAACCACAAGAAGCCTACCAGCTCTCCTGACTACATCAATATTGATCAGCAATTTCTGATCTACTTCATCTCTCAGAAGATCAAGGTAAATCTGGCTCATCTGCTGTTTAACCATCTAAAGACCAGTGTTAAGGAAACCATAGAAGAGGAGCGCACAAAAAGGGACTGGATACCCCTAGGAAGACTTATATCAGATATTCTAACAGAGAATAAGCTGATTGATCATCTTACAGAGGCTCAGGAAATCAGCTCTTTGGAAGCTACTGTTGGCAAACAGCTGAATGCAAAGAATCTGAAGAAAATGAAGTTGATTGAGAACATCAAGAAGAAACCCAGCGTCACTCCTTTTGCAGCAATCTCCGGCAGAAGAGTCCCTCTGGATAACTTCCCATTGTTCTCAGAGATTGATTCTAAACCTGATATAATAGTCAAATATATGGATGCTTGCAAGGCGGATGGTACATCATCTAATATGAACATTCAAGATCTACAGCAGAAGGCTCCAGAAGTTGTGCTAAAGAAAACCAAGAAAATGAAAGTTGTAGCAGAAGGATCATCCCAGCAGACTCCTAAAAAGAGAGGTAATCTTTCTTCTGTAACTGTGTTAGATTCAATTTCTGTATCAACATCTATCCCAATTCCCACTCAATCAGAAAACCCCACACCACAAACTTTTGATGACTTTGACATTGATTTTGACCCCTCTGAATCCTTAACTCTTAGAAGATCTCTCTCCCAACCTCCAAATCCAAATATTGATGCAACCCAGCAAGAACTTGCAAAATTTCTTTCTGATATAGATACCTTTGACCAACATACTTCTGCTCCCATGCCAGAAAATCCAAACCCTGAAACCACCACAGAAGCACAACCAGAAATTCCCCTCTCACCACAACCAGAAATTCCCCTCTCTCCACTACCAGAAATACCACTACCTCCATCTCCTCAACCAGAAATTCATTCACCTTCTCCACAACTTGAACCACTTCAACCAGAAGTTCAAACTTCTGAGGCTCAACCCTCTGAATCCTGTGAACCAGAACCTCATAACGATCAATCAAACCAAACTGTTGATTCTGATACCATTCCCATTCCTGGAATCACAGAACCTATGGCCATTCGTATGCCCCTTGGTACCATTGTGAATTTTCCCCAAATTCCCTCCTCTCTAGAATCAACTCCACCAAATTCCCCATCAAGTCCAATAATAATTCTTGACTCTCCCACTCCCTCACCAAAGAACAATCCAGCAGACAACATCAAGATTGTCATTGACTTAACAGTTTTTGAATGTCTTGCTGCCATAACCCACAAAACAGCTCTCCCAAAACCAAAACATCCAGATGTTGGTACCAGCTTATTGACATTTGAAACAGAAGTACAGAAGTGGATCACTTATCTGAAACAAGCTAGTCTTGAGCTGGTGGATCCTGCTGCATAAGACTACCTTTGGACAAGGTTCAGAAGATGGGTATGTTCTGAAACTCATAAGTTGCAAGAACAGAGCTACAGACAAGCTCAACAGAACTTCAGCAATCTGCTGAAAGAAATTGAAGGTCCAGTTCTAAGCCAGCTGCTTAAGGAAGAAGTTCTCCCTCTGGACAATGCTCCTTGGTCTGAACATCGTCCATCATCCAAAGTTCAACCTGATACTCAAGAGAAGATGATTCCTGCTGAAGAACTGGGACAAGAAGAGGATATTGCAGAAAGCTCTGAGAAGCATCATGTGACTGAAGATCCTGAAGCTTCCTCCCTTGACAGGCAGACTCTAGAAGACCTGAAAAGATCTGATATGTTGATGAATGAAAGAATGGATAAACAGGATGACAAAATTGAGGAAATCAAGAGCATGTTAACCCAGCAACAAGAAACCAACATCCAAATCAAGAGCTTGTTGGAAACCTTGTTCACGCGTCTACCTCCTCCCTCTTAGAATTTCCTTGTCTTTAAAACTTGTTTATCTGTAATTTTCTTACATTGTTCTGAACTTATCATTGCTTCTGGTTTTCAATATAAACGCATTTTGGCTCTGATTATTTGTTCTTTTTGATAACTGACAAAAAGGGGGAGAAAGAATGATATTTTTCAATAACGGATTACTGAGACATAAGTCTCAAACATTCGGATCTATTTAAATTTTTCTCTTCTGAAAAGCTTGAACAGGTACAAAACTCTGAGGAAAGATACAGTAAAGTTCTTATGCTCAAAGACTCGTGGAATTAAAGGGAAGTAATCAACTCAGGGGGAGTTTTCTCTTCTTAATTCTATACTTTTTATTCTTTATTTTTAATTGAAAAAATCTAGTTTTTGTCATCATCAAAAAGGGGGAGATTGTTAGAACATAGTTTGATTCTACAACCCTTAATTAGAGTTTTGATGATAACAAAATACAAAGAATAATTAAAATTGTAAGATTTATATATAAGACAAATATGCTTCTTAAAATTATGTTTTGTATATACAGAAGTTCTGATGGAATCAGCATCAGCATCAGAAGCATCAGAAGATCAGTAACATGTGTTACACGCTGAAGCTACCAGATCATACGCTGAAGCTTGATGACCAGAATCTGCGCATAAACACATACACTCTGACTCTGATCAAAGATCTTTACCAAGTCATCAGCACTCTGAAGCGTTATCATAAGTTAAAGTAAAGAACACTCTGAAGCGTTACCATAAGCAAAGAAGACTCTGAAGCGCTATTAAGTATTCAAGACAGAATTAAATGCTAACGGCTCTCTTCAAGACAAGATCTTCTCAAAAAGGAAAGTGCGTTATTATCATTAATATGGCTTTATGGACAACGTATCTCTGCCTTGTCTATATAAACAAATCTGCTTGAGAATAGACGCACGCATGCACTCACATGATTTGCCAAGCTTTCAAAACCACGCTTACTCAAATGCTTTAGCAAATTCAGTTTATTCCAAGCTTAAATTGTGTATTATCACATTTGTGATATATTGTTTTATTAGAAAACGTTAACACATCATTGTTCAAATTATTTGTAAAAGATTTCCTTGAGATAAATCAGTTTGTGGTTATACTCAAGAAGGCTTTAACAGTTGTTAAAGTAGCTGTTGTAATCCTTTGAATATAGTGGATTAAGACCTCGTTGGAGAGAGGCGAAATCACCTTGACGGGTGGACTGGAGTAGTTTGAGATCAAACGAACCAGGATAAAAATACTGTGTTGTCTAAGCATTTGTTTTAAGTTTTACAATTCAACCCCCTTCTTGTGTTTTTCACATCTTCAGAGTTCTCTTGAGTTTTTGCCTAACTGGAGAACACCCTTCTTTGAGAGGTAGTTTGTGCACCACGATGTCTGTATCCAACCCTAGAATGTATCTATATGACAAAGCGAATATGTCCATGTACTCGTGTAGTAGTTTGATCAACCCTTCCTTGACGGTCTGCTCTAACCTTGTCCCTAGCTTGATTTCTTTGGGATCTTCCTCTGTGCCCAGATTAATGGTCTCTACAGCCTCTTGGTGTGGTTCTATGTTGTCAGCCTTTTGTTTTATTCCCTTCATCATTTCCTCAGAGAGTTCCAGATCTTCATCATCTTCCTCTTCAACTTGGTTGATAGGAGCCTCAAAATTGTATCGGGTCGCAACAGTACCATTATCGGTGGTTTTGGGTATGGATATACACATTTATCATGTTTTGGTGCAGATTTTAGTATATGAGTTTTTGAAAATGCATATGCAGAGAAAGTATTGCCATTTTTAATTTTTAAGAAATAAATGAAAGAGAAGGACAAGGATCTTGATTGAAAACAAAATATAACTTTTATTGATTTTAAATATTGTCTGAAACAAAATGGGGAACCCTTACATGCAACCCCTATGCCTCGGACTTGACATAGGTTCTTTTGAAACAAGTAAAATTACTTAGGAAAGAAAAAAGATCTCGGGAATCTCCACGGCAGTCCAACTTTTGAGTTCTTCTCTTGGAGCGCACTCCCTAATAATGTTCGTTGCCTTTCTGGTGTGAACTTTGTTGGATATTATCGCCACATGTCCTCCATGCTCTGTTCCCTTGTTGACAAAGGTCTCTTGAATCGGAGGGAAGCGTGCTTTGCCTTTTGGAGTAGCTTTCGATGATTCATAGCCCAATCCAAAGCGATTATTCTTCTCAGGTATTTTTGGGAGCTTTCCCTAGCCTTTTGAGGCATCACATCCCATGGTTGCTTGCAGATCTCTCCACGGTATCACCTTAGGCTTATTACCCTTCTCGACTGGTAAAGTCACCATTGAAGTAATTTCCAAGGCTTGGAACGGGGTAGCTACACAGTCTTCGCTAGCACTGATATATTTGTTTGATTCAATGTGGCTTACAAAGATATCTTCCTTGCCATCGATTATGATTAATTTCCCTTCCACTAGGAACTTCAATTTTTGATGCAGGGTCGAGGTGACCGCCCCTGCTGCAAGGATCCAAGGTCTCCCTAGTAAGCAAGTGTATGCTGGTTCTATATCCATGACCTGGAAAGTGATATTGAATATATGCAACCCGATTTTAACTGGAAGATCCACCTCTCCTAAAACCGAGCTTCGAGAACCGTCAAATGCTTTCACTATTGTAGAACTTGGCCTTATCACAACGTCATCTATTGTTAACTTTACCAGACTGGACTTTGGCAACACATTGAGGGAGTAAACGGTGTCAGTGAGAACCCTGGATAAATGGGTAGTACCTATTTGCATAGTGTGATACGGTGGGAGAACTGACTTGGGATTTTGCGTTTGTGTTCGCAAATGTTCGGTTTAGCAAGAGTCGCCACCGACTTTTTATTTTATCCTAAGGAAAGGTCAAAAAGCACAGGAAATACCTTTGAGATGTTTTCGTGGGTTCGGGGGGTAGATTATGAAAAGGGAAGGTGCTAGCACCCTTTTCATCCATGGTTATCCATGGGCTCTTAGTTACTTGTTTTAGATCACTTGCTTTTGTTTGAATGTGCTTGTGGTGTGTGTTTTTTGAAAGTATTTTTGAAAATGGAACTTCGTAATGATTCTCGTTTCTATAAGAACGCCAACAAAGTGTTTGTTTCGAAAAATAGTTCAAAAGTGTGTTTGTGAGATGTGTTTTTGAAAGTATTTTGAAAATGGAACTTCGTAATAGTTCTCGTTTCTATAAGAACGCCTACAAAGTGTTTGTTTCGAAAATAGTTCAAAAGTGAGAGTATGGGTAAAAATGTTTTTGTTGTGATCAAGAGAGTAACTAGGAGCGAATCTACCTACTCGAAAGGTCTTAAATGTGCTTTTCCTCCTCCTTTAGATGTGGCTATCTTACCATTGATTTGGTAAGAAGCCCCAACGTTAGATGTGAAGGGACGGGCGTGGGACGTTTGTATAGTCATATAAGGCAACATATGGGACGTTTTAGCAATGTCGTTTTAGGGACTAGATTGTTTACCGAAGGCAACATCGAGGGTCATCGAGGGACTACGATCATTTTATCGAGGGTCTTTGCTAAAACTCCCATGCTCAAGGGACATGACTATTTTCCGAGGCAACAAGTGAGATTACCCTAAGGGTGCATGTGTGCAAAGTGTGTTTTATTGCATGCATTTTTCTTTGATTTTTAGGTTGTCTACTTGTTGGTTTTATCTTGCCATACACACCTAGTTACTAGCATTTGTACAAAAGTAACAAAAAGTGCAAAAAATAAATCCTACACTATTACAACCATATTGAAGTGCATAGAAATGTAAAGGTAAAAATAAAATAAAAGCAAGAAAAATGAGGGTCTTTCGATTCAGGAAGAAGAACTCTTCGATTCTGCACTTTCTGGCTCTCTTCGATTTGGCCTGAAAAGAGTGAAGGCATGACTTTCGACTGAGGCCTCACGGTCAGCATGTTGTGCCTTTCGATTGGGACCAGCAGGACAGCATGTTATGCCTTTCGACTGGGCCTGGAACCAGTATAAGATGCAATCTGCCTTTCTGCCTCCTTCGATTGGGCCTAGAGAAGGGGGGTAGAAGACAGAAGCTTCGTTTCCTATTTCCTGTTTCCTGTTTCTTTCATTTCAAGCATTAAATGGCAACGGCCTGAGGCCATGCTAGTATTTGTCTTGTAAACAGTTTAATAGTTAAAGCAAGTTCAGGTAAACAGAAAGCAAAATGAAAGGCTTAGCTCTAAAAAATATGTTAAAAAGGGTGGAAACGAAAGGAACAATGGTATGTACATGTTTCAAATGAAAGGGAAAATTACTATGCCATGGAACGAAAAGTTCAAAGGTAAGAATAACTTACCTTGCTTCAGGCCTTGAATGGATGTGGGTTTCGTACTTGAACTGCTACGTGGATGTTTCTGGAATTCGAAGAGTAGTCACAGGGGGTTTGCTTTTGGTTCGAAGAGTTGTCACAGAAGGTTGTCTTTGAGTTTGAACAAACTTCTATGTGTGGGGTGTTCTTCAGAATCGAAAGAGGTGAGTGTTTGGGATTTTGGGTTTTGATTTCTCAAGTGTTGATGAACTTGTGAGTTTTGTTGTGTTTGAGAAAATTTGGGGGATTCGTTCCTCTGGTCCAAAGATCCTCCCCTAGCTTTGTAAATGTTCCTCTATTTATAGAGAAAGAATGGACATGTTGTCCAAAGCCATCCTTGCAAATAAATGATAAAATAATGTAACGTGAAAGTACATGTGGGGGGCCTCTTGGCAGTTGGGGTGCAGAAGATGTGACTTATGCTTCTGACGTTGCTTGTGCTCAGACCAAAATCAGGTTGAAAGCTGATTTTGTGACTAAATTACTCTCTATGAAAGGAAAGAGCATGTAGCCTTTAACCAATAATAGTAGTATCTAAAAGACAAAGTTTAAAACCCTTGTACAAGCTTCTGACTATGTAAAGATTTGGACGCAACATATCCTGGCAAACGAGATTTGGTCTTGAGTCAAATGCAAGAATGAGATCGAAGCGTACTTGTTCGAAGGAAGCCTTTTCCTTAGTCGAAGCTTGTGGTCGAAACAAGCTTACTCGAAGGAAGCTAATGCCCTGTCGAAGCTTGGATCGAAACAAACATATTACCCAATCGAAAGACTGTGTTCGAAGGAAGCAATGTTTCCTAATCGAAGCATGTGGACCGAAACAAACATAAAGGGAGTCATTGCCTTTTAGCGTGAGAGAAGTTCCTGACTTCTGAGTCGAAGGGTGTTCCTTCAAGGGAAGCAAGAACTTATTCAAATCTTATATGAAGATATCTCTTGGCTCAAACGAAGCTTGTGAGAGGTAAAGTCTGCAAGAGGCCCTTGGTGCAAGTGGATTTGAAGGATGCATAGAGATGGTTACTTTGTCCCATCGAAACTTGTCCAAACGAAGCAAGCATGCAGGCAGCAAACTTGTCCAGTCGAAGCAGGCTTGTAGGTAGCACGCTTGGTGAGTCGAAAAGGTTTCCTTACAGGGGGCATGTGTGGCCAACATGTCATGGCCTTTGATTACAACCATGTAGGCAGCACACTTGTCCAATCAAAAGGCTGAATTGAAGGAGATTTCAAATCCAAATGAAGGATGTACCTAAGTTGCATTCGAAGGAGGTTTCAAATCCAAACGAAAGATGTACCTAAACTGGCATTCGAAAGAGGCTTTCAGTTCAAAATGAAGGATATAATCCAAGTTGCATTCGAAGGAGGTTTCAAATCCAAACGAAGGATGCATCTAAACTGGCATTCGAAGGAGGCTTAGAGTCAGTCGAAGGGTTCTGGATCGAAGGAGACCTATTTTCCTTCAAATTTGTCAAAATGTTATTTTTATCTGTTTTCTCTCTTTTTGACAGTTTCCTTTTAATTTTGGTACTGGAAAATTCCAAAGTACTTGTGCAAGCTTGAACCTTGAGAATCCTTGTGAGAAAGGCCTTGATAATTGAGAGGGCAAATTTTGGGGTACAACAGTTGCCCCTGTTCAATTTTCTTAAACCTGAGGATATAGATTGGCTTTCGAGCCTTTCGTGATCCGAAGGTGGAAGATAATTGAACATTAGAGTGCCCAAAAATTTGCACTCGTATGGTGTAGTATCAGCATTGTGATCTCGGGAATGGGCTTACAGATGCAATTTGGAGATTGTTGGTAGGAGGATGGGCTTATAGATGCAATCTGCAGGAGTGTCGATCGCATAAGAGATTCCTTAGCGAGAACTTGCATACTTGTTGTTTGTAGAAGATTCCGCTGGGGAAGTATAACTTTGTTGAGATTTAGGAATTGTCTCGTGCCCACCGGGAGTATACCGCTGAGGTTATAGAACTCGTCTACACTATGACGTAGGGAAACATCTTCATCAAAATCTAGGAACTGTCTCGTGCTCAATGGAGTATACCGTTGAGGTTATAGAACTTGTCCACACTATGACGGAGGAAAACATCAAGATCTAGGAACTGACTCGTGCTTAATGGAGTATACCGTTGAGGTTATAGTACTTGTCCACACTATGACGTAGGGAAACATCTTCATCAAGATCTAGGAACTGTCTCGTGCTCAATGAAGTATATCGCTGAGGTTATAGAACTTGTCCACACTATGACGGAGGAGAACATCAAGATCTAGGAACTGACTCGTGCTCAATGGAGTATACCGTTGAGGTTATAGTACTCGTCCACACTATGACGTAGGGAAACATCTTCATCAAGATCTAGGAACTGTCTCGTGCTCAACGTAGTATACCGTTGAGGTTATAGAACTCGTCCAAACTATGAAGGAGGAGAACATCAAGATCTAGGAACTGACTCGTGCTCAATGGAGTATACCGTTGAGGTTATAGTACTCGTCCACACTATAACATAGGGAAACATCTTCATCGAGATCTAGGAACTGTCTCGTGCTCAATGGAGTATACCGCTGAGGTTATAGAACTTGTCCATACTATGACGGAGGAGAACATCAAGATCTAGGAACTGACTCGTGCTCAATGGAGTATACCATTGAGGTTATAGTACTCGTCCACACTATGACGTAGGGAAACATCTTCATCAAGATCTAGGAATTGTCTCGTGCTCAATGGAGTATACCGTTGAGGTTATAGAACTTGTACACACTATGACGGAGGAGAACATCAAGATCTAGGAACTGACTCGTGCTCAATGGAGTATACCGTTGAGGTTATATTACTCGTCCACACTATGACGTAGGGAAACTGTCGAGATTGAGAACCTTATCTGAAATTCAACCGAGGATAATTCAATTGAGACTTAAGAACTAGTTAGGTCTTCGACTAGGCTGAGAACTTAACTGCATCTTTCCTGAAAGGTAAAGGTCAGTCACATGCAATGCATGAGATGGATCAAGCAATGATGTTCTCAACATAGATGAGATTGTATTCGTATGATGCGTATATGCATGTATCATGATGTATGGAAGTGTGATGTTGTTCTCAAAATAAATGAGATTTATATTATATGTATTTTGTATGCATATGCTATGAATGTTATTGAAATGTAATTTTATCTTGGAGAATAAATTCTTGACAAGTGTTGGGGAGTTATTAAATCCTGGACTGCTGTTGAAGAGTAGGTATGTCTTCAAACTTTGCTTAGAATGTTTCCACTGAGGATACTTGTTTTGTTGAGGAGAACTCCGTTGGGGAAAGTTGTGAACTCTGTGGGGAATATGTTTATTTCTGCTTGGGAAAAGAGTTTAGGAGTCTTAGTCGTCCGTTGCTCTACTGGGGAGTCGAAGTTGAACTGATATCTGGTCGGGTCCAGGTTTCGCAGTAACTTGCTGGGGATTGTAGAGTAGTCTACTGGGGAAGAGGAGTTGTGGTCCTTTGATTTGTAGTAGTCGGAGAGGCAAACTCAAGTTGGGGAATCCTGGTGTTGTTGGGGAAATAACCCCTGTCTCCAGTCTGCTAGAGAGGTGACGACTTCGTTGAAGTTGTCTCAGCTGGGGAAAGGTTTTCAGAGATTAAACTCTTGCTAGGGAATCATCCTATGAGAAGGATTTTGGGGAGATTTGTCACTGCCCCTAGCAGCGAGTGTTTGTGGTACTGCCTGGAAATGTTTGACTGTATGTAACCCTTTATTGAGATTGACGTTTTAATGCCCCAAGTGATAGTGAGGGAGACTTACCCCTAGGTTAACCTGCAATTGAGAGGTTTCTTGACATCTTGACTGGATTGCCCCAGGTTTACTGAACTTTGAAAGTTTTGTTGAAATCTTGACTGGACTGCCCCAGGTTTACTGGAAAACACCATATCAAGTCCCCTTTTGCTGATAGGATACTTTTGCCATGGGAGTGTCATCCCACTTGAAGTGATTTTACTCACTGAGAGAGCTTTCGTTCCTCCGAACATTCACTGTATGAATTTCTTCGCTGTCAAACAAATAACCATGTGCAAACAACAATATTCAAATAATGCAAAGTTTATGCTTGTCTCGAAGTTTTGAAAAATGCGTTTTTTAGCAGAAAACTTTTTATAAGACAAATTCAACACAAGATTTAGGGCAAAGCCTTACGGGAGTCAGGATACCTTTTGTAACAGTATGCTTTTAAACTAACCCATGCTTCAATTAGGACTTTTGAAGGGTTGTAACGTGGCTTGGTTCACGGTTTAAGAAACAACGGATAAAGGCTTAGAGCATATTTGTACCCACCCGCTCTTCGTGATGTTCTTCAATCCTAAACTCATTTAATTGTGCGTCAAACTCTATTCGAATTTAGAACAACGTTTTGGTGATGGTTCACACAAGTTGGATTTTGGAAGGTAGTCAACATTTTTCATGTTGTTGAGGATTGGTAATGACCCTTTTTTTTTATTTGTTATCCCTAACTTTTGCCTGACTGTTCCTGTTTTCGAGATCACAGTCAGCGGGATGCCCCATCTTTCTTAAGCCTCCTTTGTAGATTCTGGCTCAGTGGGCTTTTCTCTTTTGAGAGATAATGACTGCCTATGAGATAAATAACCATCATTGTCTTTTGGTTCCAAAAGAAAGTTTTTTGATGTCATTCGTTGTATTACGAACTGAGAGTTTGCGACTTCAATACGCATCTCTTTTTTTGAATTAACTGAGAGACTACCCTGCCCCAGGTTTAAATCAAAGGTTTCAATTTGGAGTTTAAAACAGAAAACTCCTACTTCTTTGGCTCAAAGGGGTTGACTAGGGATTATCTTCCTTATAACTCCAATGTTTAGGATTTGAAAGAAACGCTTGTACATCGTCAACAAGGTCTGTTCAAAAGCACACTGTATAGGATTATGGCATTGTTTCGTCATCCTCCCTCTAAAGGCTTGTAGCTTTTTATCAAGAGTTAAATATCATAAAGAAAGTAGAAAGCATAGTTTAAGAATAGTGAAAACGAATGGATGAATTCAAGACAAACATATGCAATGCATTAATGAAACAGAGTTTGACATCAACAGATAATTGCTTGAATAACAAAAGAGATTACAACTTGAAAATTCAAATGAAACAAAGATGCTCTCAATGATTCGTCAAAGGAGCAGTGATTATGCTAGAGACTCCGGAGGGTCAAACTCGATCTCCTTGGCATCAATCATGTCTTGGACCTTGTTCTTCAGAGCCCAACAGTTGTTTGTGTCATGCCCTGGGCTACCAAAATGATAATCACATCTTGCATCCGGGTTGTAGTTAGGAGAAGAAGTCTTAGGGTTCGGATGAGGAGCCTTTAATGTAATCAGCTCTTTCTTCAACATGTGTTGTAGCGCTTGAGCTAGTGACATGTTGATCTTAGTATATTGTCTTTTAGGCGCGACCTCCTTACGCTGATGCCCCTGTTGACGCTGGTGAGGTTGTTGTTGGGCTTGTGACCCTGAAGCAAGTTGAGGAGCTTTTCCCTTGTCTTCTTGGTTTGAAGGAGGTTGAGTGATGACTTGATCTTCAACCTCAGATGTTTGCCCTACTTGGTTGTCTCGAAGCCGTTTGTTGACGAGAACCCTGAGCTCTTCTTGTCTTTGAGTTAGGTTTTGAATGAGAGCCATCCGGCCCACCAGTTGTCCCATCATATGGATCTTCATTGTTGCCAGCTCAATTTGAAGTTCTTCCAACTGATCATTCCTGACACTGCCTGAATTCACCAAGACCATGCCCCTTGTGAGGAGAGCTTTCACTTCTTCTTTCCCCTGGGACAGGTTCAAGAACATTTCTTGAAGTTGAGCATTTTGATCCTGGATATCTTTGACAGTCCTCTCTAGAGCCACATCTACTGAAATAAACAGTAGGAGAATAAGGAAACCTGAAAAGGAAAATCTGTTATGATACAATGCATGATATGTGGATGCATGTTTTCAAGAATCTCTCGGGGTAAACACAAGAAAATGTTAGACAATGAACTTTGACCAACATCTTTGATTGGAGACCTTTGTACCGGTGGATGTCTTTCCACGAGAATCAAGCTCACCATGTCAAGTGGGTCATAGCCCCCGATTGAAGTTTTTGCACTTGATCTTTGACGGTGTTTGTTTAGAGGGGAACCCTCTTGCCCTTTGGTAGATGTATGGTTCAACATGACCCTGCATCAAAAGACCCTCGAGATCCTTGAAATGGTTATTGAAAATGCCATGGTATGATGTTATGTACACGTATGCAAAAGTAAATGTATATACAGACAGTCATATTCACACAAAGCAAACAAGTCCTTAGGTTTATACTTGCATGGGGTTTGTAGGTAAGTACCCTCTTGAAGTTAGTTGGCTCGACCTGTCCTAAAATAGAAACCGGGTTCTAAGGAGCTCAATATCACTGGATTATTTTCTATGTTCATTGTTTTGGTTTAGCTACTTAACTGGCGACCAAAATATCCCAAGAAAACAATCCTCAATGAGTGTAGTATCGAGTATCTACCAACTTCGGACTGCACCAAAGTCGGTCATCTCACTACCCCTAAAAAGGCCAAGATGGTCAAGTAAGGTTCTAAGAGTTCGTTAGTGCTTCATGACATCACTCAACGGCCCCGTATTCTCCTTGACTACTCAAGGGCTACCGGTACCCACAAATATGTCACACTAACGTAGCTACTGCTTCAACCATGTCGATATACCCTACACAGTTCCCTCACAGTTTATTGCTACTTACCTAAAAGGTGCCCCCAAATCCAGGTGTAGGATTTTAAAACAAACCCAAGAAAGGAACCCAAAAAGTAAAGCAATCAAAGTAAACAAGGTAAGCATGTAAAGGTGATCTAGAACCCTAAGGTAACCCCACTTTTAGAAATATTCCCCAGCAGAGTCGCCAGTTCTAAGATACGGTGGGAGAACTGACTTGGGATTTTGCATTCATGTTCGCAAATGTTCGGTTTAGCAAGAGTCGCCACCGACTTTTTATTTTATCCTAAGGAAAGGTCAAAAAGCACAAGAAAGACCTTTGAGATGTTTTCGTGGGTTCGGGGGGTAGATTATGAAAACGGAAGGTGCTAGCACTCTTTTCATCCATGGTTATCCATGGGCTCTTAGTTACTTGTTTTAGATCACTTGCTTTTGTTTGAATGTGCTTGTGGTGTGTGTTTTTTGAAAGTATTTTTGAAAATGGAACTTTGTAATGATTCTCGTTTCTATAAGAACGCCAACAAAGTGTTTGTTTCTAAAAATAGTTCAAAAGTGTGTTTGTGAGATGTGTTTTTGAAAGTATTTTGAAAATGGAACTTCGTAATAGTTCTCGTTTCTATAAGAACGCCTACAAAGTTTTTGTTTAGAAAATAGTTCAAAAGTGAGAGTGTGGGTAAAAATGTTTTTGTTGTGATCAAGAGAGTAACTAGGAGCAAATCTACCTACTCGAAAGGTCTTAAATGTGCTTTTCCTCCTCCTTTAGATGTGGCTATCTTACCATTGATTTGGTAAGAAGCCCCAACATTGGATGTGAAGGGACAGGCGTGGGACGTTTGTATAGTCATAAAAGACAACATATGGGACGTTTTAGCAATGTCGTTTTAGGGACTAGATCGTTTACCGAAGGCAACATCGAGGGTCATCGAGGGACTACGATCTTTTTATCAAGGGTCTTTGCTAAAACTCCCATGCTCGAGGGACATGACTATTTTCCGAGGCAACAAGTGAGATTACCCTAAGGGTGCATGTGTGCAAAGTGTGTTTTATTGCATGCATTTGTCTTCTATTTTTAGGTTGTCTACTTGTTGGTTTTATCTTGCCATACACACCTAGTTACTAGCATTTGTACAAAAGTAACAAAAAGTGCAAAAAATAAATCCTACACTATTACAACCTTATTGAAGTGCATAGAAATGTAAAGGTAAAAATAAAATAAAAGCAAGAAAAATGAGGGTCTTTCGATTCAGGCAGAAGAACTCTTCGATTCTGCACTTTCTGGCTCTCTTCGATTTGGCCTTAAAAGGGTGAAGGCATGACTTTCGACTGAAGCCTCACGGTCAGCATGTTGTGCCTTTCGATTGGGACCAGCAGGATAACATGTTGTGCCTTTCGACTGGTCCTGGAACCAGTATAAGATGCAATCTTCCTTTCTGTCTCCTTCGATTGGGCCTGGAGAAGGGGGGTAGAAGACAAAAGCTTCATTTCCTATTTCCTGTTTCTTTCATTTCAAGCATTAAATGGCAACATGGCCTGAGTCCATGCTAGTATTTGTCTTATAAACAGTTTAATAGTTAAAGCAAGTTCAGGTAAACAGAAAGCAAAACGAAAGGCTTAGCTCTAAAAAATATGTTAAAAAGGGTGGAAACGAAAGGAACAATGGTATGTACATGTTTCAAACGAAAGGGAAAATTACTATGCCATGGAACGAAAAGTTCAAAGGTAAGAATAACTTACCTTGCTTCAGGCCTTGAATGGATGTGGGTTTCGAACTTGAACTGCTACGTGGATGTTTCTGGAATTCGAAGAGTAGTCACAGGGGGTTTGCTTTTGGTTCGAAGAGTTGTCACAGAAGGTTGTCTTTGAGTTTGAACAAACTTCTATGTGTGGGGTGTTCTTCAGAATCGAAAGAGGTGAGTGTTTGGGATTCTGGGTTTTGATTTCTCAAGTGTTGATGAACTTGTGAGTTTTGTTGTGTTTGAGAAAATTTGGGGGATTCGTTCCTCTGGTTCAAAGATCCTCCCCCAGCTTTGTAAATGTTCCTCTATTTATAGAGAAAGAATGGACATGTTTTCCAAAGCCAGCCTTGCAAATAAATGATAAAATAATGTAACGTGAAAGTACATGTGGGGGGCCTCTTGGCAGTTGGGGTGCAGAAGATGTGACTTATGCTTCTGACGTTGCTTGTACTCAGACCAAAATTAGGTTGAAAGCTGATTTTGTGACTAAAGTACTCTCTATGAAAGGAAAGAGCATGTAGCCTTTAACCAATAATAGTAGTATCTAAAAGACAAAGTTTAAAACCCTTGTACAAGCTTCTGACTATGTAAAGATTTGGACGCAACATAGCCTGGCAAACGAGATTTGGTCTTGAGTCAAATGCAAGAATGAGATCGAAGCGTACTTGTTCGAAGGAAGCATTTGCCTTAGTCGAAGCTTGTGGTCGAAATAAGCTTACTCGAAGGAAGCTAATGCCTTGTCGAAGCTTGGATCGAAACAAACATATTACCCAATCGAAAGACTTTGTTCCAAGGAAGAAATGTTTCCTAATCGAAGCATGTGGACCGAAACAAACATAAAGGGAGTCATTGCCTTTTAGCGTGAGGGAAGTTCTTGACTTCTGAGTCGAAGGGTGTTCCTTCAAGGGAAGCAAGAACTTATTCAAATCTTATATGAAGATATCTCTTGGCTCAAACGAAGCTTGTGAGAGGTAAAGTCTACAAGAGGCCCTTGGTGCAAGTGGATTTGAAGGATGCATAGAGATGGTTACTTTGTCCCATCGAAACTTGTCCAAACGAAGCAAGCATGTAGGCAGCAAACTTGTCCAGTCGAAGCAGGCTTGTAGGCAGCACGCTTGGTGAATCGAAAAGGTTTCCTTACAGGGGGCATGTGTGGCCAACATGTCATGGCCTTTGATTGCAACCATGTAGGCAGCACACTTGTCCAATCAAAAGGCTGAATCGAAGGAGGTTTCAAATCTAAACTAAGGATGTACCTAAGTTTCATTCGAAGGAGGTTTGAAATCCAAACGAAGGATGTACCTAAACTGGCATTCTAAAGAGGCTTTCAGTTCAAAATGAAGGATGTAATCCAAGTTGCATTCGAAGGAGGTTTCAAATCCAAACGAAGGACGCACCTAAACTGGCATTCAAAGGAGGCTTAGAGTCAGTCGAAGGGCGCTGGATCGAAGGAGACCTATTTTCCTTCAAATTTGTCAAAATGTTATTTTTATCTGTTTTCTCCCTTTTTGACAGTTTCCTTTTAATTTTGGTACTGGAAAATTCCAAAGTACTTGTGCAAGCTTGAACCTTGAGAATCCTTGTGAGAAAGGCCTTGATAATTGAGAGGGAAAATTTTGGGGTACAACACATAGTAATGTGGAGTGTCTTGTTATGAGGTCGACCCTGTTGCGGTAATTCATTGTTGCTGAAACCCAAGTATGATCCGGATGTTAGGTTTGCTACGACATTGTCAAATTGATTTACTGAAATTTCTTCCGCGACATGAGATGAACTTAGTACCTTCATCAAAGAGTCTCGGTGCGCTTCAGAGTTGATGAGTAGTGAGAGTATGGAGATTTTTGCTGGAATTTGGTGAAGCTGATCCACCACTCGGTAATCACTTCTTTTGATCATTTTCAGAAATTCTTCTGCCTCTTGATCATTAAAGTTTTTTCTTGGAGGTGTTGTTTCTTGATTTGTATCTACTACTGCTTTTCCTTTGTCCTTTGTCGGAGCCTCATCTTTCTTCTTTGGTGGTTCAACTCCAAAAATTTGCCCGCTTCAGGTCATACCCCCTGTCCCTGCTATATTAGAAATTGCAGGTCCCTGACTTGGTGAGGGCTCACTTTCTTGTTTCACTCTATTAATGTATACGACCGAGTCATAACTCCATGGCACTTCTTTTTTACTTTCAAAAGGGATAGGTGAGGGTCCCTTAATCACCATTGTGTCCTTTGGAATAGTTGGTATTAGGAGAGTCTTCTTGGGTGTGATCCTTGTGGTCTCCGTCGATTCTTCCCACGGGATCACTAGAGTTTTCTTGTTAAGATCTGGGCCTTGGCAAGGGATTACCAATGGCTTCTTTCCTTTAATCGTGGCTACATATTTTTCTTCAGGGTATGGTCTGAATTGGATTATCCCCTGGTCCATTAGCTTTTGCAAAGTTCTTTCGAAGGCTTTATTGTGTTCCAACAGGAACCCACATTCGAACAAATATTATTTTAACAAGTTGATTAGGTTTTCTGCTTGCCTGATTGCCCCAAAGTCAGTGACTACTTCAATTGCATTTATTGTCGGCCCTCCATGCGGAGGCATGGGATTTGTCTTTATGTTAGGTTTCACAAAGGTGATATCTTGAGATTCTAACAAGTCCTGCACTTTATGTTTGAATGCCCAACATTGCTCTATGGTGTGCCCCGGAGAATTAACATGGTATTCTCATTTTGCATCAGCATTATACCTTCATGGGAGTGGCCCGACTGGAGGAGCTAGATATTTGATTTCCACAAATGATGCCTTAACCAAGTGTTGTAATAACTGGCTGGGTGGCATAGGGAGTGGATCAAGTTTCTTTGTGGCCTTTTAAATCTGTCTTGTTGCTGCCCTTGTGGGATCATTAGTGGTTATGATGCCCTTGGTTGTGAGGCTACAACGTTAATTTCTCCCTCTTTTCTTTTTGGTTAGTTTGAAGCAGATCTTTTTGGATTATGGGGGGCATTTAATGATCCCCCTGATATCTTCCCACTTTTTATTCCAGTCTCGATTCTTTCTCCGATAGTCACTAGATCTGAGAATCCCGAAGAGATACTCCCTACCATTTTCTCGTAATACAGCCCTTGCAAAGTTCCCATGAACATATCTACTAATTCCTTTTCTAATAGTGGTGGTTGCACACGGGATGCCATCTCCCTCCATCTTTGAGCATATTCCTTGAAGGACTCTTCTTTCTTCTGGTTCATATTTTGGAGTTGCATGCGGGTAGGCGCCATGTCCAGGTTATATTTGTAATTCTTTAAGAAATCATTAGCAAGATTTTCCCAGGTTTGAATGTGTGTTTGCTCCAGTTGCATATACCAGTCTAAAGATTCCCCACTCAGGTTATCCTGAAAATAGTGAATCATCAGCTTCTGATCATGGGCATGGGCATGCATTTTCCTACAATACATGCGTAGATGATTTCTTGGACAGGTGAGCCCCTTTTACTTTCCAAAGTCAGGTACTTTGAACTTTGGTGGAATTACTACATCAGGAACTAGGCCCATTTCGAGAGGGTCTACCTCGAAAGCGTCAAAACCTTCCACAACTTTTAATCTTTCCTCCAGAGCTTTGTCCTTATCTGCCTCCGGTGGATTGTCAACAACATGAGTACTAGTCGCCTTTAAGGGTGCCTGGTTGGCATCTTCTAGGTCGTGGTCTCTGTATTGTAGGTCCAAGTAGTTGTCTCTGTTGTTGACTGGGATTTGTAGGGTCCCTGCTTTTTATGGTGGTGGGATAAACCCTTCAGTCTCAGCTTCTTGTTGGTCCATGACGGACTTTTGGAGTCCTTCCTCTGGTTCTTTCCTTGGTTGGTGACCGCTTGATGTACCAATGGTTTGGGCTACTTCTTTGAAAGCTACCCTTGGAATCTGGTCCTACCTGTCAATGATGTTCTTCAGAGCTAGGAGAACTTGACTCAGATCTCCCTTCTTTGAACTCACATCACCCTTTACTTGGTCGAGATCTTCTTTGAATTCAGCCCGAGTCTCCTCAATTTGTTCCATTGCTTTTTGTTGGTAGGCCCTTGTTTGATATGGAGGCCAAGGAGGTGGAGATATTCTTCTACCAATGGTTTACTGGAGAGATTTTGCGAGAGATGAGTTTTGATATGATATGCAGGTGTTTTATGAATGCATGCATGCAGATGAATGTGTATGAACATGAAATATCTTATTCACTTAGGTACACAATTATCTTTTGTTTATTATTATTTTAATTGGTGTCTGTCTTTGAAATGGATAAGCAAACGAGATACGGAAACAAAATACCTTTATTGAAAGTAACATAATCCAGATATTGAAAAATATTACAACTTTGACAAAAACTTTATTTGCGTAAAATCAAGCAAAGGGAAATAAGTTTTCAGCAGATATCTGCTCTTGAAATCATCCCCCATTGCTGGACAAAGCCTGAGAAAGTCTTCAGCACATTATTTCCCTTTCGTGGCTTTGATTTCAGACATGTTTGGCGCATTGACGCGGACAAGTTTTTTCTTTCGGTATCCATTTTTAAAGACAGTCACCGAGATCTTGATATTATTATTGTTTTTTGTACCCTATGAATAAGACAAACAAACGGGTGACGAATATATGAAATGTATGATGAATATATGAAATGTATGAATGCATGGATGTAGGGTTGAGTGACGGGATTTTTGTGATAAGTACCCCAATAAGGTAGGGATGTATGGTTCAATGACGGGGTTTTTGTGATAATTACCCTTAGAGGATAGGCTCCTTAATTTTGACCTACGGTTAGTCTACCCTCCCAAATGGTGGCTTCCTTAAGGGCGTCATGAATAACACCAGAGGGAAAAGGCACAAGGGCCTCCCTTAGGTGGAGCCTCTTTACGGACTAAAACTTTCGTCTCAAAATCGTGAAAGGTCTCGTCATGAGATTTTAGGTTAAGGTCATTACAAAGAGTCATGGGTGTCCTTCCAAACTCCTACTCATCAAGAGGATATCTCTCGATAAGTATTCCTTTTTCGGAAGTCCACCGACTCTAGGCGAAGTCGTCACATAAACTCGCAGGGATGATGTACCCCCTAAGCTAATAGACGAACCTTCTTTCTAAGGGTTATATTGAAAATATTTGGAGAAATAAAAAATTCCGCCACACAGTAAATATATGATAAAAAGAATTGATAATAAATAAATAAATGCAATAAATAGATGAAAGCAATAAATAAATAAAGCAATAAAAACCCCAAAGCAAAAAACCCTAAAACCTAAAGTTGAAGTCCCCAGCAGAGTCGCCAACTGTTGCAACTGGTTTTTAAATAAAGAGTCGCCACTATCAGTTTTTATCCTAGGTAAGGGCATCTAATAGGAAACCCTAATTCGTAGACAGAGATTCTAGGTTTCAGACTTCATTAGACGAAAGGAAGGTGTTAGGCACCTTTCATCTACCTTGTTCACAAGGATACTAGGTTTTAGGTTTAGGTTCGAGTAAAATAGGGTTTTTAATTTTAATTAGGGGGAAGGGTTTAAATATTTTTATAGGGGAACTCGCTACGAATTTTGATTGTATGCCTATGTATCCTCTTATGAGGAATCAGAGTCCCAATTCGTAGTTCCTATGGGGTTAGTGTTTTTTAGGGGTTGCAAATGTATTTTGAATCGCCTCGCATTTGACTAGGAGTAGTGATTGCGGAGATTTTGGTTAAATGTGCAGTAAGTCAAAATCTGCTTGAAACCCTTTTGCAAAAATAGTTGTTTAGCTTATTTGATTACGAAAAAAAGTTTTATGTTTGTTATATGTTTTTTATGGATGTTAATTGCAAAAGATCTTATTAATGCATGACATATAAAAAATATTTAATGCAAATAATATAAGAAAATAATATGCAATTTTTTGATGTAAAAATAATTTAAGTGATATAATAAATAATATTCACAATAAAAATTAATAATTACAATAATAGGAAAAATTATTACAAAATAGAAAAGTAAAAGGAAAAAAACAAATTATGAACAGGGGTTGTATCTTCTGGTTGTTAAACCCTAGCAAAAATTTTAGAAAAAAGAGATGTTCTGAAAGGGGCTGAAGTTCTGCAGGGGATGCAGGGAAATTGACTGGGTTTTGGCACCAGTCGTAGAACTTCTGAAGAGGCACGCTGTAAGCTAGTTAGCAAAGTTAGAAAATAGGGATGTCAAATTCTGGTCTAAACCCACTACTCATAGTTTCTGGAAAAAGGGCTGACAGAAAGTATATAAGTCTAATGCTGATCCTGGACAAGGAAAAAAAATCTGAAACCTGGGTCAAGCCTAGTCATAACTTCTAAAAAGGGAACTACATCTGAACGTAAGAAATTAGCGTGAATCTATGCAATCAGAATATAAAACTATCTATAGATCTTTTCTATAGTTACAGTCCTTCCTATGTTCTTCTGACCCTACCCAGCATGAAAACAGTAAAGAAACAAGTTAAAATTTGTTACTCCTTTGGCGCTTTTATTTCTGATTTTGGTGCGTGTTTTGCTGTCCTTTCCTTATTCTTTTGTAGATTCTGGTGACAGCAGCGACGGAAGGTGGATCGACGATGATTGAAACTAGGGTTCCAAATATTGGAACCTCAGTTACTCTTCTGTGTGTTCTTCTTCTGGGTTTTCCAGAAACTCTTATGTTCTTCCTATTCTTGCCCCTACTGCGTTTTTCTTATTTTGCAAACTTTTCTGCAAATTCGTCTCTCTCTCTTTCTAGAAACTTTTCTCTCCTTTTTTTTCCTTCTCCAGTTTGCTAATTTGCTCCTCTATTTATAATGTCCAACTTTTGGGCTTGGACTATGGCTAGAGAAAATATTGAGGATATGATTAAAAAGATTTGATTGGAATTGATTCTTTGTGGAAGATTTGATTGAAATTGATACATCGCACGTCCAACAGATTTGGGCTGGGGTTGCTTAGCCTTTGAAACTCTGAGTTTGGGCTGTGGAAGATAATCTGATTCTTCCCTTGCTTGACTCTGCTAGAAGATATGATATTTCAGTTCTGTACCAGCACTAGCTTGTGCGTGATTCTGGCTCTGATATGCACATCTTTTATGTTCATTTCTGTAAAGAAGAACTTCTGGGATTTCTGTCTCAGAATTTCTGATGGGTCAGCGCTTGATCCATACAACCTAACATTTCTTCATTTGCAGTCAGAACTTCTCCCTTAATTCAATTGGGCCTAGCGTTAATTCTTCCTTTCTTTTGTATACTCCCGGATTTAATTTTCGTCCCTCCTTTAATAACAACTAAATCTTCTTGTTTTAAAATACACCCCCTTGATCTTGAATAAAGATAGTCCATCAGACATTGTTGTACCATATTTAATTAAATAATTCTATAAGAAGGATTGCTGAGGTAGGACAAATTTGGGGTATGACAACTGCCCTTATTCCATTATCTTCCAATCGAATAGCGCGCAGAAATGCAGGTCTAGCGTATTTTGATTGGAAGTTTATTGAATACTTGGAATATCCATATTTTGTCTGATCCAATCATAAGGTTATGCTGATATAGCACACCCTCATGAGCCTTAAGAAAATAAGCGAAGCCGATGATATATCGCTCGCTAGGGTTTGTAGTAGTGGGTTGGATGAGAAAAGTACATTGAGGCTCAAAGGCAATGTACGGAGATTTACGACTACGTTGAGGCTTAGAGGCAACGTAGTGAGATGTGGAAATTACATTGAGTCTTAGAGGAAATGTACAGATTTTTGCAAATACGTTGAGGCTTAGAGGCAACGTAGTGAGCTAAGAGAGTACATTGAGGCTTAGAAGCAATGTACGGAGATTTGCAAATATGTTGAGGCTTAGAAGCAACGTAGTGAGCTAGGAGAGTACATTGAGGCTTAGAGGCAATGTACAGAGATGCGCGAATACGTTAAGGCTTACAGGCAACGCAGTGAGCTGTGAGAGTACATTGAGGCTTAGAGGCAATATATGTAGTTTGCGAATACGTTGAGGCTTAGAGGCAATGTAGTGAACTAAGAAAGTAAATTGAGGCTTAGAGGGAATGTACGGAGTTTGCGAATACGTTGAGGCTTAGAGGAAACGTAGTTATTGGTGAGAGTACATTGAGTCTTAGAGGCAATGTACGGAGATTTGCGAATAAATTGAGGCTTAGAGGCAACGTAGTTAGCGGTGAGAGTACATTGAGGCTTAGAGGCAATGTAAGGAGTTTGCGAATACGTTGAGGCTTAGAGGCGACGTAGTGAGCTGATAGAGTATATTGAGACTTAAAGGAAATGTACGGAGTTTGCGAATACGTTGAGGCTTAGAGGAAATGTAGTGAGCTGAGAGTACATTGAGGCTTATAGGCAATGTACGGAGTTTTGTGAATACGTTGAGGCTTAGAGGCAACGTAGTGAGCTGAGAGTACATTAAGGCTTAGAGGAAATGTACCGAGTTTGC
The DNA here is from genome assembly GCA_948472305.1 of Vicia faba. Lineage (NCBI taxonomy): Eukaryota > Viridiplantae > Streptophyta > Magnoliopsida > Fabales > Fabaceae > Vicia > Vicia faba. The sequence goes on from OX451739.1 coordinate 261,315,632, forward strand.
GAATACGTTGAGGCTTAGAGGCAACATAGTGAGCTTAGAGTACATTGAGGCTTAGAGGCAATGTACGTAGTTTTGCAAATACGTTTAGGCTTAGAGGCAACGTAGTGAGAGTACATTGAGGCTTAGAGGCAATGTACGATGTTTTGCGAATACGTTGAGGCTTAGAGGAAACGCAGTGAGAATACATTGAGGCTTAGAGGAAATGTACGGAATCTTACGGATACGTTGAGGCTTAAAGGCAACGTACTGAGATAGAAGAATACATTGAGGCTTAGAGGCAATGTATCGAGCTTCGTTCATTACTACATGGAGACTTAGATAATGGACTACTTTATAAGGAACTCCCTGCATGGAGACTTAGGTGATGGAATGAACGTGTCAAGGCATGGAGACTTAGGTGATGGGTTAAATCGTATGAGAAGTGTTTTATTGACTGGCCCTTAGATGATTGAATTGAGGGTAAGATGGTTTGTTTGCTATGTGATATAGGACTATGATGTTTGGTATTGAGATGGAACCCTAAGCGTATGTGTATTATGTGCAAAAATGTATAATGTAGGTATGCTTTGGATATGAAAAATGTATGTATGAAATGTGTGTCTTGAGATGTCATGCAGACTGTTTCCAGCATTCTATCTTTTAAACCATTGGCTCAGAGTTACCAATCCCTAGGCGTTGCATGTTGTGTTGTCGTAGCTTCGTTGAATTTGAACATAGTGAACAATGTTAACATTGATTTTGTTGTATTGTAAGCGTTGGGGTAGAAGTATGTATTAGGCACAGACTTTTTGAGTTGTGAGTGTAGACACAGGCGTGGATAGATGCATAGACTTTCTGTTGCAGGTGCCAGCATAGGCGCAAACGTAGATGTAGACATATGCGTGGACGTGACCGTGGATTTTATTTTGATGTTTTTCTAACCAAAATAATTTTTCGATGTTTTGTCAAATGATTTTATTTGTTAATTTTCCCGAAATGATTTTAGGATAATATTCACAAGTAATAATCATAGTATTTTGTAAACAAGTCAGAAAAAAGGAAAAACACAATTTGAAAGGTGCAAAGAAAACAATTGTTTTATTGATTATGGCTCTGAATAGGCAAATGTACAGGATGCAATTCCTAGAAAGAGGTAATTACAGAAATTTTCAAAACTGTAAATGTTTCCCCAATATACTTTTGATAGCACTTATCTCATTTGCTTCTGAGTTCTATGATTCTGATATATATCTCCCTTAATGGTTCGCAGTTGTAGTTCTTAGATCACAGTCTTTTTGTTCTTTATTTCTTTGTATGAAATCCCTAATTTTTGCCTGGATTGCCCTTTCAGGTTTTCAATCCACCAGAATAAATTTTTTTGTTATATGCCCTTAATTTTTGCCTGGATCACCCTTTAGGGTTTTTGATCCACCGGGACGCTCCTTTTTGCTTAAGTCGCTCGTTTAGGGTTCGAGCTTAGTGAGCTTTTTATACATAGTATTTTTTAACTACGTCTGAATTTGCCAGATGCGGTAGTTCTTCCCCATCCATTGTTGTGAGGATAAGACCACCTCCAGAGAATGCTGTTTTGACTACGTATGAACCTTCGTAGTTGGGTGTCCATTTACCACGTGAATCGAGGTGAGGTAGCAGAATCTTCTTGAGCACTAGATCCCCTTCTTTGAATATTCGAGGGCGGACTTTCTTATCGAAGGCTCTCTTCATCCGCTTCTGATGTAGCTGACTGTGGCACAGAGCTGTCAATCATTTTTCTTCAATAAGGTTGAGCTGATCCAGCCGTGTCTGCACCCATTTTGCTTCTTCCAACTTTGTTTCCATTAGAATCCGAAGTGATGGTATCTCGATTTCAATTGGAAGTACTGCCTTTATGGCGTATAACAACGAGAAAAGAGTCGCGCATGTTGATGTGCGCACTGAAGTGCGATAGCCATGTAGAGGGAAGGGAAGCATTTTGTGCCAATCTTTGTACGTCTTCACCATCTTCTGGATGATTTTCTTGATATTTTTTTGGCTGCTTCGACGACCCCATTCATCTTTGTTCTGTATGGTGAGGAATTATGATGCTCGATTTTGAAGTCATCGCACAGTTCCTTCATCATTTTGTTGTTTAAATTGGACCCGTTATCAGTAATTATCCGTCTTGGGACACCGTGTCTGCATATGATATTCTGCTTGATGAAGCGTGTAACCACTTGACTTGTCACGTTAGCGTAGGATGACGCTTCTACCCATTTGGTAAAGTAGTCGATGGTTACCAGTATAAAACAGTGTCTGTTGGATGCTTTCGGCTCGATCATGCCAATCATATCAATTCCCCGCATTGAGAATGGCCAAGGGGAGCTCATGACATTCAGAGGAGTTGGTGGCACGTTTATCTTATTGACATAGATCTGACATTTATGATAGGTCTTCGTGTAGTGATAACAATCAGCTTCCATTGTTAACCAATAATACCCTGCTCGCAGAATCTTTCTAACCATGGCATGCCCATTTGTATGAGTCTCGAAAGTACCCTCGTGGATTTCTCTCATAAGTGTATCCGCTTCTTGCTTCTCCACACACCTGAGTAGTACCATGTCGTAGTTTCTTTTGTATAGAACCCCATTACTCAGAAAGAATTTTGAAGCTAACCTTCGCAGGGTTCGCTTGTTAATGATAGAGGCATTTTCTGGATATTCCTTTTTTTCCAGGTACTTCTTGATGTCGTAGAACCAAGGCTTATTTTTCGGTCCTTCTTCAATAGCAAGACAGTGTGTGGGCTCTTAGAAATGTCTAATTGTGATGCATGATTCGTGATTCGGCCAGGTTACCTTGAACATAGCTGATAAAGTTGCCAGGGTGTCTGCCATTTGATTTTCTTCTCGCGGGATGTAGCTGAAAGTGATCTCGGTGAACTCCTCGGCCAATTTCAAAACATGATCCCGATACAGAATCAGTTTTGGGTGTTTTGTATACCATTCGCCATTAACCTTATATATGAATAATGCAAAGTCCCCAAATACTTCGAAGTGCTTTATTCTCAGACCAATGGCAGCTTCTAGCCCTAGTATGCGAGCTTCATACTCGGCAATATTGTTGGTGCAGTCAAAACACAATCTTGCGGTATATAGCTTATGATAGTTCTTTGGAGAGGTCAAAACCACCCCTATGTCGTGCCCTAGTGCATTTGAAGCCCCGTCGAACGTGAGTGTCCAATGTTCCCCTGGCTCGGGTCCTTCGTCGGGTCCTGGTATTTTGTAGTCGGCTATAATCATGACGTCTTCGTCTGGAAAGTCGAAATTCATAGGATGGTATTCTGGAAGTGGTTGGTGAGCTAGATGATCAGCTACTATACTACCCTTGATGGCCTTTTGAGTGACATATTGGATGTCGTATTCTGATAATAGCATCTGCCATCATGCGATTCTCCTAGTAAGAGCTGGCTTTTCAAACACGTACTTCAGAGGATCCATTCTTGCTATTAACCACGTAGTGTGGGTTAACATATATTGCCTTAACTTATTGGCAGCCCAAGCCAATGTGCAACAAGTTTTCTCGAGGAGTGAGTACCTGGTTTCACAGTCAGTGAATTTCTTGCTGGGGTAATAAATCACATGCTCCTTTCTGCATGTTTCATCCTCCTGTCCCAAAACATAACCCATTGATCCTTCGAGCACTATCAGATACATGATGAGTGGTCTTCTGGGGACTGGCGGTATTAAGATTGGTGTCTCTTGTAGATATTGTTTTATCATCTCGAAGGCAGTTTGATAATCATCATTCCATACTACCGTCTGATCTTTTCGTAATAACTTGAATATTGGCTCGCATGTAGCTGTTAGATGCGATATGAACCTTGAGATGTAGTTCAATCTCCCTAAGAAAACACGCACTTCCTTTTCTGTCCTCGGTGCTGGCATCCCTTGTATAGCTTTTACTTTGTCGGGGTCCACTTTGATACCTCACTGGCTTACAATGAAACCCAACAATTTGCCTGATCTAATGCCAAATGTACACTTGTTCAGATTTAACCTTAGTCTGAACTTGCATAGCCGTTCGAATAGCTTTTGTAAATGTATGATGTGTTCCTTCTCCGTATGGGATTTGGCGATCATATCATCTACGTACACCTCAACCTCTTTGTGGATCATGTCATGGAATAATGTGACCATTGCCCTCTGATAGGTTGCCCCTGCATTCTTGAGACCTAATGGCATTACTTTGTAGCAGAAAGTTCCACAGGGTGTCATGAAGTTAGTCTTTTCCATGTCTTCAGGCGCCATTTTGATTTGATTATAGCCCGAAAAGCCGCCCATGAATAAGATTACTGAGGCTTGAGCCGTGTTATCCACCAGGACATCTATGTGGGGTAGCGGGAAATCGTCCTTGGGGCTTGCACTGTTCAGACCTCGATAATCCACAAACATGCGTACCTTGCCGTCTTTCTTGGGTACTGGCACAATGTTAGCTATCCAAGGTGGATAATCTACCACTGCTAAGAACCCTGCATTAAATTGTTTAAGAACCTCTTCTCTGATTTCACTGGACATATCTGGACGAGTTCTCTTGAATTTTTTCCTAACTGGAGAACACCCTTCTTTAAGAGGTAGTTTGTGCACCACGATATCGGTATCCAACCCTAGAATGTCTCTGTATGACCAAGCGAATATGTCCATGTACTCGTGCAGTAGTTTGATCAACCCTTCCTTGACGGTCTACTCTAACCTTGTCCCTAGCTTGATTTCTTTGGGATCTTCCTCTGTGCCCAGATTAAGGGTCTCTATAGCCTCTTGGTGTGGCTGTATGCTGTCAGCCTTTTGTTCTATTCCCTTCGTCATTTCCTCAGAGAGTTCCAGATCTTCATCATCTTCCTCTTTAGCTTGGTTGATAGGAGCCTCAAAATTGTATCGGGTCGCAGTAGTACCATTATCGGTGGTTTTGGGCATGGATCTACACATTTATCATGTTTTGGTGCAGATTTTAGTATATGAGTTTTTGAAAATGCATATGCAGAAAAAGTATTGCCATTTTTAATTTTTAAGGAATAAATGAAAGAGAAGGACAATGATCTTTATTGAAAACAAAATATAACTTTTATTAATTGTAAATATTGTCTGAAACAAAATGGGTAACCCTTACAAGCAACCCCTATGCCTCGGGCTTGACATAGGTTCTTTTGAAACAAGTAAAATTACTTAGGAAAGAAAAAAGATCTCGGGAATCTCCATGGCAGTCCAACTTTTGAGTTCTTCTCCTAGAGCGCACTCCCTAATAAAGTTCGTTGCCTTTCTGGTGTGAACTTTGTTGGATATTATCGCCACATGTCCTCGATGCTCTGTTCCCTTGTTGACAAAGGTCTCTTGAATCGGAGGGAAGCATGATTTGCCTTTTGGAGTAGCTTTCGATGATTCATAGCCCAATCCAAAGCGATTCTTCTTCTCAGGTATTTTTGGGAGCTTTCCCCAGCCTTTTGAGGCATCACATCCCATGGTTGCTTGCAGATCTCTCCACGGTGTCACCTTAGGCTTATTACCCTTCTCGTCTGGTAAAGTCACCATTGAAGTAATTTCCAAGGCTTGGAACGGGGTAGCTACACAGTCTTCGCTAGCACTGATATATCTGTATGATTCAATGTGGCTTACAAAGATATCTTCCTCGCCATCGATTATGATTAATTTCCCTTCCACTAGGAACTTCAATTTCTGATGCAGGGTCGAGGTGACCGCCCCTGCTGCATGGATCCAAGGTCTCCCTAGTAAGCAAGTGTATGCTGGTTCTATATCCATGACCTGGAAAGTGATATTGAATATATGCGACCCGATTTTAACTGGAAGATCCACCTCTCCTAACACCGAGCTTCGATAACCGTCAAATGCTTTCACTATTGTAGAACTTGGCCACATCACAACGTCATCTATTGTTAACTTTACCAGACTGGACTTTGGCAACACATTGAGGGCATAACCAGTGTCAGTGAGAACCCTGGATAAATGGGTAGTACCTATTTGTATAGTAATGTGGAGTGTCTTGTTATGAGCTCAACCCTGTTGCGGTAATTCATTGTTGCTGAAACCCAAGTATGATCCGGATGTTAGGTTTGCTACGACATTGTCAAATTGATTTATTGAAATTTCTTCCGCGACATGAGATGAACTTAGTACCTTCATCAAAGATTCTCGGTGCGTTTCATAGTTGATGATTAGTGAGAGTATGGAGATTTTCGCTGGAGTTTGGTGAAGCTGATCCACCACTCGGTAATCACTTCTTTTGATCATTTTCAGAAATTCTTCTGCCTCTTGATCAGTAATGTTTTTGCTTGGAGGTTTTGTTTCTTGATTTGTATCTACTACTGCTTTTCCTTTGTCCTTTGTTGGAGCCTCATCTTTTTTCTTTGGTGGTTCAACTCCAAAAATTCGCCCACTTCAGGTCGTACCCCCTGTCCCTGCTATATTAGAAATTGCAGGTCCCTGACTTGGTGAGGGCTCACTTTCTTGTTTCACTCCATTAATGTATACGGCCGAGTCATAACTCCATGGCACTGCTTTGTTACTTTCAAAAGGGATAGGTGAGGGTCCCTTAATCACCATTGTGTCCTTTGGAATAGTTGGTATTAGGAGATTCTTCTTGGGTGTGATCCTTGTGGTCTCCGTCAATTCTTCCCACGGGATCACTAGAGTTTTCTTGTTAAGATTTGGGCCTTGGCAAGGGATTACCAATGGCTTCTTTCCTTTAATCGTGGCTACATATTTTTCTTCAGGGTATGGTCGGAATTGGACTATCCCCTGGTCCATTAGCTTTTGCAAAGTTCTTTCGAAGGCTTTATTGTGTTCCAACAGGAACCCACATTCGAACAGATATTCTTTTAACAAGTTGATTGGGGTCTCTGCTTGCCTGATTGCCCCAAAGTCAGTGACTACTTCAATTGCATTTATTGTCGGCCCTCCATGCGGAGGCATGGGATTTGTCTTGATGTTAGGTTTCTCAAAGGTGATATCTTGAGATTCTAACAAGTCCTGCACTTTGTGTTTGAATGCCCAACATTGCTCTATGGTAAGCCCCTGAGAATTAGCATGGTATTCTCATTTTGCATCGGCATTATACCTTCGTGGGAGTGGCCCGACTGGAGGAGCTAGAGATTTGATTTGCACCAATGATGCCTTAACGAAGTGTTGTAATAACTGGCTGGGTGGCATAGGGAGTGGATTAAAGTTTCTTTGTGGCCTTTTAAATCTATCTTGTTGCTGCCCTTGTGGGATCATTAGTGGTTATGATGCCCTTGGTTGTGAGGCTACAACGTTAATTTCTCCCTCTTTTCTTTTTGGTTAGTTTGAAGCAGATCTTTTTGGATTATGGGGGGCATTTGATGATCCCCCTGATATCTTCCCACTTTTTATTCCAGTCTCGATTCTTTCTCCGATAGTCACTAGATCTGAGAATCCCGAAGAGATACTCCCTACCATTTTCTCGTAATACAACCCTTGCAAAGTTCCCATGAACATATCTACTAATTCCTTTTATAATAGTGGTGGTTGCACACGGGATGCCATCTCCCTCCATCTTTGAGCATACTCCTTGAAGGACTCTTCTTTCTTTTGGTTCAGATTTTGGAGTTGCATGCGGGTAGGCGCCATGTCCAGGTTATATTTGTAATTCTTTAAGAAATCATTAGCAAGATTTTCCCAGGTTTGAATGTGTGTTTGCTCCAGTTGCATATACCAGTCTAAAGATTCCCCACTCAGGCTATCCTGAAAATAGTGAATCATCAGCTTCTGGTCGTGGGCATGGGCATGCATTTTCCTGCAATACATGCGTAGATGATTTCTTGGACAGGTGAGCCCCTTGTACTTTCCAAAGTCAGGTACTTTGAACTTTGGTGGAATTACTACATCAGGAACTAGGCCCATTTCGAGAGGGTCTACCTCGAAAGCGTCAAAACCTTCCACAGCTTTTAATCTTTCCTCCAGAGCTTTCTCCTTATCTGCCACCGGTGGATTGTCAACAACATGAGTACTAGTCGCCTTTAAGGGTGCCTGGTTGGCATCTTCTAGGTCATGGTCTCTGTATTGTAGGTCCAAGTAGTTGTCTCTGTTGTTGACTGGGATTTGTAGGGTCTCTGCTTTTTATGGTGGTGGGATAAACCCTTCAGTCTCAGCTTCTTGTTGGTCCATGACATACTTTTGGAGTCCTTCCTCTGGTTCTTTCCTTGGTTGGTGACGGCTTGATGTACCAATAGTTTGGGCTACTTCTTCGAAAGCTACCCTGGGAATTTGGTCCTACCTGTCAATGATGTTCTTCAGAGCTAGGAGAACTTGACTCAGATCTCCCTTCTTTGAATTCACATCACCCTTTACTTGGTCGAGATCTTCTTTGAATGCAGCCCGAGTCTCCTCAATTTGTTCCATTGCTTTTTGTTGGTAGGCCCTTGTTTGATATGGAGGCCAGGGAGGTGGAGATCTTCTTCTACCAATGGTTTACTGGAGAGATTTTGCGAGAGATGAGTTTTGATATGATATGCAAGTGTTTTATGAATGCATGCATGCAGATGAATGTGTATGAACATGAAATATCTTATTCACTTAGGTACATAATTATCTTTTGTTTATTATTATTTTAATTGGTGTCTATCTTTGAAATGGATAAGCAAACGAGATACGGAAACAAAATACCTTTATTGAAAGTAACATAATCCAGATATTGAAAAATATTACAACTTTGACCAAAACTTTATTTGAGTGAAATCAAGCAAAGGGAAATAAGTCTTCTAAGTGCGCCTGCAGATATCTGCTCTTGAAATCATCCCCCATTGCTGGACAAAGCTTGAGAAAGTCTTCAGCACATTATTTCCCTTTCGTGGCTTTGATTTCAGACATGTTTGGCGCATTGACGCGGACAAGTTTTTTATTTCGGTATCCATTTTTAAAGACAGTCACCGAGATCTTGATATTATTATTGTTTTTTGTACCCTATGAATAAGACAAACAAACAGGTGACGAATATATGAAATGTATGATGAATATATGAAATGTATGAATGCATAGATGTAGGGTTGAGTGACAGGATTTTTGTGATAAGTACCCCAATAAGGTAGGGATGTATGGTTCAATGACGGGGTTTTTGTGATAATTACCCTTAGAAGATAGGCTCCTTAATTTTGAGCTACGGTTAGTCTACCCTCCCAAATGGTGGCTTCCTTAAGGGCGTCATGAATAACACCAGAGGGAAAAGGCACAAGGGCCTCCCTTAGGTGGAGCCTCTTTACGGACCAAAACTTTCGTCTCAAAATCGTGAAAGGTCTCGTCATGAGATTTTAGGTTAAGGTCATTACAAAGAGTCATGGGTGTCCTTCCAAACTCCTACTCGTTAAGAGGATATCTCTCGATAAGTATTCCTTTTTCGGAAGTCCACCGACTCTAGGCGAAGTCGTCACATAAACTCGCAGGGATGATGTACCCCCTAAGCTAATAGACGAACCTTCTTTCTAAGGGTTATATTGAAAATATTTTGAGAAATAAAAAATTCCGCCACACAGTAAATATATGATAAAAATAATTGACAATAAATAAATAAATGCAATAAATTGATGAAAGCAATAAATAAATAAAGCAATAAAAACCCCAAAGCAAAAAACCCTAAAACCTAAAGTTGAAGTCCCCAACAGAGTCGCCAGCTGTTGCAACTGGTTTTTAAATCAAGAGTCGCCACTATCAGTTTTTATCCCAGGGAAGGGCATCTAATAGGAAACCCTAATTCGTAGACAGAGATTCTAGGTTCCAGACTTCATTAGACGAAAGGAAGGTGTTAGGCACCTTTCATCTACCTTGTTCACAAGGATACTAGGTTTTAGGTTTAGGTTCGGGTAAAATAGGGTTTTTAATTTTAATTAGGGGGAAGTGTTTAAATATTTTTATAGGGGAACTCGCTACGAATTTTGATTGTATGCCTACGTATCCTCTTATGAGGAATCAGAGTCCCAATTCGTAGTTCCTATAGGGTTAGTGTTTTTTAGGGGTTGCAAATGTATTTTGAATCGCCTCGCATTTGACCAGGAGTAGTGATTGCGGAGATTTTGGCTAAATGTGCAGTAAGTCAAAATCTGCTTGAAACCCTTTTGCAAAAATAGTTGTTTAGCTTATTTGATTACGAAAAAAAGTTTTATGTTTGTTATATGTTTTTTATAGATGTTAATTGCAAAAGATCTTATTAATGCATGACATATAAAAAATATTTAATGCAAATAATATAAGAAAATAATATGGAATATTTTGATGTAAAAATAATTTAAGTGATATAATAAATAATATTCACAATAAAAATTAATAATTACAATAATAGGAAAAATTATTACAAAATAGAAAAGTAAAAGGAAAAAAACAAATTATGAACAGGGGGTGTATCTTCTGGTTGTTAAGCCCTAGCGAAAATTTTAAAAAAAAGAGATGTTCTGAAAGGGGCAGAAGTTCTGCAGGGGATGCAGGGAAATTGATTGGGTTTTGGCACCAGTCGTAGAACTTCTGAAGAGGCACGCTGTAAGCTAGTTAGCAAAGTTAGAAAATAGGGATGTCAAATTCTGGGCTAAACCCACTACTCATAGTTTCTGGAAAAAGGGCTGACAGAAAGTATATAAGTCTAATGCTGATCCCGGACAAGGAAAAAAAATCTGAAACCTGGGTCAAGCCTAGTCATAACTTCTAAAAAGGGAACTACATCTGAACGTAAGAAATTAGCGTGAATCTATGCAATCAGAATATAAAACTATCTATAGATCTTTTCTATAGTTACAGTTCTTCCTATGTTCTTCTGACCCTACCCAGCATGAAAACAGTAAAGAAACAGGTTAAAATTTGTTACCCCTTTGGCGCTTTTATTTCTGATTTTGGTGTGTGTTTTGCTGTCCTTTCCTTATTCTTTTGTAGATTCTGGTGACAGCAGCGACGGAAGGTGGATCGACGACGATTGAAACTAGGGTTCCAAATATTGGAACCTCAGTTACTCTTCTGCGTGTTCTTCTTCTGGGTTTTCCAGAAACTCTTATGTTCTTCCTATTCTTGCCCCTACTGCGTTTTTCTTATTTTGCAAACTTTTCTGCAAATTCGACTCTCTCTCTTTCCAGAAACTTTTCTCTCCTTTTTTTCCTTCTCCAGTTTGCTAATTTGCTCCTCTATTTATAATGTCCAACTTTTGGGCTTGGACTATGGCTAGAGCAAATATTAAGGATAAAATTAAAAAGTTTTGATTGGAATTGATTCTTTGTGGAAGATTTGATTGAAATTGATACATCGCACGTCCAACAGATTTGGGCTTGGGTTGCTTAGCCTTTGAAACTCTGAGTTTGGGCTGTGGAAGATAATCTGATTCTTCCCTTGCTTGACTCTGCTAGGAGATATGATACTTCAGTTCTGTACCAGCACTAGCTTGTGCGTGATTCTGGCTCTGATCTGCACAGCTTTTGCGTTCATTTCTGTAAAGAAGAACTTCTGGGATTTTTGTCTCAGAAGTTCTGATGGGTCAGCTTGATCCATACAGCCTAACATTTCTTCGTTTGCAGTCAGAATTTCTCCCTTAATTCAATTGGGCCTAGCGTTAATTCTTCCTTTCTTTTGTATACTCCCGGATTTAATTTTCACCCCTCCTTTAATAACAACTAAATTTTTTTGTTATAAAATATACCCCCCTTGATCTTGAATAAAGATAGTCTATCAGATATTGCTGGACCATCTTTAATTAAATAATTCTAAAAGAAGGATTGCTGAGGTAGGACAAATATTTCATTTAAAAAATTTATTATACTATTTAAAAAAAATAACATGTTCTATATATATATATATATATATATATATATATATATATATATATATATATATATATATATATATATATATATATATATATATATATATATAACATAAAATGTTAAAAAATTGTTTTTATACATTGCTTAAAAAATATAATATAACATAAAGTATTATTTTTTTAATAACATAAAAATATTATATCAAAATTATAATATATAATATAAAAATGTAATATTGTGTTTTTAATAATATTATTATTTTTTTAATATTCTATTTTTAATAAAAATATATTATGTGTTTTAATAAAATTTGCGTTTCTAATAAAAATATATGATAAAAATATAATATCATATATTATATATTCTGATTTTAATAAATCTATCTTCTATTTTTAATTAAAATATAATATATAATAAAATATAACATAAAATATAAATATATCTTCTTTTTTCGTTTTTAATAAAATATAACATAAAATATAATAAAAATAAAATATTACATAAAATCTGTTTTTAATAAATTTGTATATTTTATTTTAATAATATATTATAGAAAAATATATTTTCAAATTAAACTACATATTAGTTGTTTTAATAACATAAATATGGAAAAAACTTCATAAAACCTAATATATTATACCATTAAAATTTATATTCGTTTAAATAATTTTTTTATAATATATTAAAAATTAAAAACAACTACAACATAATTTATTTTAAAAAACAACCAACAATCCAATATATTAAAATCTAAAAAATAAATGAAAAAATTATTAAAATACCTCAATAAAGATTAAAAAAACTTGAACTTTAAATTTTGAAGTTTGAGTCTTGATATATCTTGCATCTTGAAGAAAAAATTAAGAATGTTAAAAACAAAAATTAACATAATATTTAACGTATAAAAAATGAAAAATTAAATTTAATACCTTTTAATTTGAAGAAGAAAAAATTGAAATTAAAAGATATAATATTTGGATGAAGTTGAAAATGTTGGAGGAAGAAGAGGAAAAATGTTGGAGGAAGAAGGAATAGAGGAATATTAAACTCAGAATGAACGTGTCAGAGAGAAAAGTTTGAAAAATATATAGACTCTTCAACGACGTGAAAATCACGTTGCAACCTAACAAAATGGAATTTTTATGTCGCAAGTTAATAACGGTAATACTTCAATGACATGAATAACATGACACTACATAAAGTTATCGGTCAATTGCAACATCAATTTCTTCGTCAGTCAATTTTCCTCATGTTTTCTTTTTTAATTTAAATTTGTGATATATTTTAACGCCATAATTTAATTTTAAAAAATTCAAATTTTCCTTCGTGTCCAAATTTGACGTTTTTATTTTTTTAATTTTATTTTTTGTGTTGTGACGTGTTTTCCACGTCACAATATTTTTTTAAAAAAAATTTATAACTACACTATATTAATGTTATTTCTATTTTTTTTTAAATAATTTAACAACGTGATAAATACGTTGTAACTTCCTATTTTACCGTATATTTATCACGTTGTTATATTACAAAGTTAAGATATATTTTCTTCTAATAAGACATCATAGTTATTCTTCAAAAGATTTAAACATATATCTAAGACTGGATTCAAACAAAAAAAAAAGGATTTTATAGTAATTCATTAATAATATATTATAATAAAATCATCTCACATATTCGAGAATAAAAACCTGATGTGTATAATTATTTTGTTTTAAAAAATATTAAAATACAATAAAGCTAATTATTTAATTTTTGAAGATATTCTGTTTACACATCCTCAACCACTCTAAACCAAAAAGAAATTGGACTTTTTCCTTTTTTTTATATTTTGAGGCTGGTGTATTGTAATGTCCTTCTTGTGGGCCATATGGTGGCTGAAAAGCATAGTAGTCCATTTGTGAGGGTGAGATCTAGTTTTGTTTTCAAAGTTGTTTTTTATGCATTTTGTTTTACTAACGTGTAGTAATAAAGACACATGGTATTCATTGACTCAAGTGGACATCTATGTACATGGACATATATATGGACATGTGTTGATGATTTTCATGTTTCTGATCTGTACTTATGTTTGTATGATTAAATAGTGATTATTTTACCTCATTGTTTATTCTGCATTCCAAAAGACAGCGATAAATATATAAACTTTGATTTTATTTAGATGTCGGTTCATACAATCATTTTTCATGCACATGTAATCCAAAGAGAAGAATGTGGTTATTCATTAATGATAATGATGCATTACAATTCAGATATGACATTATTCAAGATTTACTCCTCATAAAACATGACCCACTTCTCAGCTATCCATTAAAGTCGGTGGAGAGTAATGACATCATAGGGATAGGAAGAGAGCATGCATATTGGCTAATAACTAGTTCTTAGTAACTTGTTCCTAGAGACAATAGGATAATAGCAACACCAGACATACAAGCAAACATCCAAGTACAAAAGTCACAAGTTCCACAAGAAGAACACACAAATTTAAAACGATAATTACTCCACGTTTGTATGACAATATTTTTAATTTTAGTCGAAGTCTAAGAAGAATTGTTTGTTATATAAAGTCGACTTTGAAAAGATGTACGATAGTATTAGTTGGGAATATCTTAAATATATATTAAGAATGATGGGATTCGGTGATGATTGGATGAAATAGATGGATGCTTTGGTTTTTATTAGTCGGATATCGACTTTGGTCAATGGGAGTCCGACGAAAGATTTAGAAGTTAGTAAAGATCTTAGATAAGATGATCTCTTATCTCTTTTTTTGTTTGTGTTGGTGGTTGTCGTAATCGACAAAAATATGAGCCGTCACCATTAACTTTTATCATAAGGATAAAAAATAACGGATAATTCTAATTCGTACAAAGATTCTAAATTTGTAAATCAATTAGACGAAGGAAAACTGTTAGACACCATTCATCTCTCTTATTTTCAAGAGGCTCCAATTTTTGGTTTAAGGGTAAGATGGGTATTTAACAGTCAATGTTTCTATATATTTGAGAAAAGAATTTTAGATTTTTAGTTATGACTCCGTCTTAACTTTAACCGTGTACCTACGTATCTCTTTACGAAGAATTAGAGTCCAATTTCGCAGTTCGTACTTGTTTGGTTAATTTTTTTATGAATTATGGAAATATTTTAGAATCATCCTTGAATCTTGTCTAGATTTGAAAATAGTGTAGTCGTAGACGCAGTTCGCAGTTAATAAAAAAATATATTCACAATCATTTTTTTTGAAATAAAGTTGAATTTAAATTATGTTAGTAAAAAAAATGTTAAATTTAATAGATTAGCTATCTAGAATACATGATGCAATTGTAAAAAAAAAAAGTTTGAAAGATAATGAATATTTGATACAATTAACAGAAGATAAAAGTTAGTATTTTGAAAAAATAATTATTTTCCTATTATAAAAAAAATTGAATATTTTTTATAATAATTCAATATTTATCTATCAAAAAATGATTTTTATATGATAAATAACAATATTTTAATGCAAATAAAAAAATGACATGAGACAAGAATTAATAATTATATATTATATAAAATAAGTAAATTAGATAAAACAAATAAAATAAATTAATTAAATGAATTTATTAAATAAATTATTTAACTAAAATAAGGGGGTATATTCTTAACTAGCACAGTAAAATCTGGAGGGGTGTGAATATCAAGGGTCAAAGTCCATAATTTGTTTGAAGCCCAAATTGCGTCAGGGGTGCAGATTGTCTTTAGTAGTAAAATAGAGGGGCGTGGGAAGCAAGGGCTTAAGCCCAATTATTAATTCAGTCCAATAACTAGGGGGTGCTAATTATGTTGAAGAAATAAATTGGGGTGTGTAAAGAGAAATGGGTCAGGCCCAGATTGCTTATGAAGTCCGTTTGGACCGCGTGGGGTTGATTCATGATGGTTAGCGTGTGAAGACGATTCAAGGACGTCTGATCTTGATCTAAGGGCCACATGAGGTTGACTCAAGAGCGTTGATCAAAAGTGAGAAGATTGAACAGATGTGGTTAATAGTTTGACTGAGGGAGTATGGAAAGGTGCACACACGGAGAAACAGAGGGGATATATAAGCATGTTTTTCCCATTTTCTTCATTTTTTTCCTTTCCTTTCTCTCTCTACGCCAAAACAACAAACCCTTCTTATATTTCTAGAGAGAAAGGCTATAACCTCTCTCTAGAAATCCACCACACCAGAAATCACCCCGCCCAGAGCGCTATTAGCTAGAAATCACTTCGGTCGGTGGCTGCATCTTGGCACCACCACCTTCATCCAAAACCTCCCCAAAAATTCATATATTCATCCCCATCTTCATCCTAAAACTCAGAACTCACAATGGGCGACCGTGAAGGCCTCCTTTGGGGATGAATGTCTGTTGAAGACATCATCACTTACCCAGAAACCCCATGAACCCTATGAATCTAAGACCTAACCCTAGGGTTCTCACATGAACCCTAACAATATCCAAACCCAAAAACGTATGAACTGATGAAACCTAACCCTAGAACTGAAGAATCCTAACCATAACCAAACCTAAACATAACCTCAAATTTCCAGAAACCCCAAATCAAGCATCAAACAACAAAAATAACAAAAAAATTGAAATCCTAAGCTAAGTGAAATTTAGAGTTATCGTTCGTGCAGTGATTCTTCTAGTATAATTCCTCTTATGATTTCTCCGACCTCACTTATAATCTCCTTCTCTTCTTCTTCTTCGCATGTATTAGAATTGGAGGGAGTCTAGCTCAAAGAATTTAGGGTTCTAATGATGAACCCTACTTCTCTGTGGATGATGAGCTTTACTTGAGTGTTTAGGGATTCGTAGCAACAATCACAAGTTCTCCAAGGGTTTTTTTTCCGTCCCTCCAACTAGCTTAGGTCTTAGAATTTATAGTCTTAGGAAATAGATTCAATAAGGAAATTAGTAAGTGTGATTTGCTGTTACAAACTAGTTTTAGGTTGATTTGCAGTTTTGATTGAAGATTTGATATGAATTTGAAATTAGATTGATTTAATTAGAAACTAGTTTTAGATTTAGTTAGAAAATATGGATTAGGGTTAAAAAGATTTTGTAGCTGGACACTCTTGTATTATAAATTTGAAATCAATAAAATATTTGATTTGCAATCTCTTTCAGTTTTGATTTGATTCAAAACAATTTCTGAATCTTGGGCCCTCTGAGTTTTCTTAGGAATGAAGATGAAAGATTGGGCGCCGTTTTGGGAATTAGGGTTTTTACCCTTTGGTTGACTTGGTTAACAAGACAGTAATTTTTAAATGAAAATAAATAATAATATAAAAAGAAAAGAAAAGTAAAGCATATGGGTGTATGTTGACCTTAGGTCAACCTTAATAATAAGATTTAAATAAATAATTTTAAAATCAATGTTGACTTCAGTCAACAATTAAAATTAACAAAGTCTATTCTAATGGGCTTCAAAAAATCTTAATGGGATGTTTAGATTTAATTTAAAATAAAGAACCCCCTTTAATAAAAATACACCCCTTCCCGTAACAATGATTTTTTTAGAACAACATTCATATGAGCTTTCCCAAATGAACTATCTAATTAATGATGACCTCCCAAACGAATCACGACACGCCCCTCTCTATAATTAGGTCTTAATATAAAATTTAGAATAAACAACTAATGTAATGCAAGTATAGGTTAATTATAATTTTAAACAAAAAATGTAGTAACACCAAAATTAATAGAAATATGGTTAACTATAATAAAAGTGACCATTAATCAATAGAGAAAATTTGGGGTATGACAGATGTCCCTATTTAATTAATCTTCGATTGAGGATGTGAGAATATGATGGTCTCGCACATTCGGATTGGGGGGTTATTAAATAACGGAAGACCCCAAAATTTGGCTAAAGACTCGAAAATATTCTGGAAAAGAGTTTAAACAATCAAAGTAAGTAAAGAAGTAATTGTAGATTTTTTGCATTTACCATAACCTAAGAGGTATATAGCACAATTTTGAAAAATAGATAACTTATTACTGCTTTGAGACTGATGCAATAAGTTAAACCGCAGTTATTGCATATTTACCACGACCTAGTGGGTAAATAACACAAGTTTGAAAATTAACTTACTAACGCTTCAAGACTAACATAGTAAGCTACAACGTAGATTTCTCCTATTTATAACAACCTAGGGGATAAATATCACAAGGTTTGACAACTTATCGTTGCTTCGAGACTAACACGATAAACTATATTGTAGAAAATAGAAAACTCGTTGCTGCTGAGACTAACACAACAAGTTATATAGCAGATTTCTGTATATCTACTACAACCTAGAGAGTAAATGATACGGGTTTGAAAATATTATACTAACACTTCGAGACTAACATAGTAAGTTATATCATAGACTTGCGTATTTATCATGACCTAGAGGATAAATACCACAAACTTGATAATTCATCGTCGCTTAGAGACTGATACAATGAATTATATCGCAGATTTTTACGTACCTACCACAACCTAGGGGGTAGATAACACAAATTTGAAATATAAATAACTCATTAAAGTTTCGAGACTAACATAGTAAGCTATATCGTAGATTTACATATTTATACAACCTAGGGGATAAATAATGCATTTTTGATACTTGAAACTGTGTTTGATAACTGAATCTTAGATAACTAAACCAAAGATATATATCTCAGATATACCACTTTGTACAACCTTAATCTAATGGCTATGTCTGTTCTCAACCGAGGTATTTATTGAGTGATGTTAAGGTTTTTATTTGCGCAGATAAGTTAGTTTGTAGTAGGCCCCAAGACGTCTCGCGGTATTCTTGGCCTAAGTAGTTTCAAAATGCAATGCACAATGTATATGAACAATGCCCTAAATTGATATGATACCCAACGACGATGTTATTGACATGATACCCAAGTGTTTCATATGTATATGTACCAAGTGTCTCGTACTTACATGCACCAGGTATTTTGTAAATGTTTTTATTTTTATTTTCTCCCTTTAAACTATGTGGTTTTCTAAGTCACCGACTTCCCAATGTTTTTTGTTGTTTTGTCGTGATGTCTCCAAGTTGATTTGAATTTTGATATATCATGGTGAACAATGTCAATGGGTTGTTGATTATTGTATCATAGGCACATGTGTGAGTGTGGACGTAGACGTGGATTTGCTTTGACATTTTCCTAACCAAAATACTTTTTGATGCTTTGTCAAATGCTTTTATTTTAATGTCAAATGCCCCCAAATAATTTCGATGCAGTGTTTACAAGAAATAATCGTAGGATTTTGCAAACAAGTCGGAAAAAAGAAAAATACAATTGAATAGCATTTGAAAAATAAACAGTTTTATTGATGATAATGCTCTGAAGAGGCGAAAGTACAAGATGCAATTCCTAAAAAGAGGTAATTACAAATGTTTTTAACAAAGTTGAAAATAGAAATAAAAATGATAATTGATACTGCTAATTCTCCAATGTACTTTGATAACTCCAATCTTCTTCGCTTCTGAGTCGGATGATTTAGATTAATCCTCCCCCTTAGTCGTGGTCGTAGTAATGAAAGCTCGAATCGTAGACTATTTGTTCATTTTTTTAGTAAAATCCCTAACTTTTTCCTGGACCGCCCTTTCGGATTTTTAATCCACCGGGATAATGATTTTGTTTGTGTGTCCCTAATTTTTTCCTGGATCGCCCTTTAGGGTTTTCAATCCAGTGGGATGCCCCTTTTTGCCTAAGTCTCCAGTTTGGGGTTTCGACTTAGCGGGTCTTTTATACATAGTATTTTTTGACCGTGTCGGAGTTCGTCGGATGTGGCAGTTCTTCCTCATCCATTTTTGTGAGGACAAGACCTCTGTCTGAGAATGTTGTTTTAACCACATATGGACTTTCATAGTTAGTTTTTTATTTACCATGTGAATCTAGATGAGGTATCAGAATCTTTTTAAGAACCAAATCTCCTTCTTTGAACACTCAGGACATACCTTTTTATCGAATCCCTTCTTCATTCGCTTTTGGTACAACTTCCCATGGCATAGAGCTGTTAAATATTTTTCTTTGATAAGGTTGAGTTTATAAAGTCGTGTTTGAACCCATTCTGATTCTTCAAGATTGATTTCCATCAAGACTCGCGGTGATTGAATATCTACTTCAGTAGGGAGTACAACCTCCATGCCATAGATAAGAGAAAAAGGAGTTGCACCTGTCGAAGTACGTATTGAGGTTCGGTAGCCATGCATAGCAAAGGGAAGCATTTCGTGCTAATCTTTGTATGTATTCCCCATTTTCTGAATGATGTTCTTGATATTTTTATTGGCAGCTTCAACGACCCCGTTCATCTTGGGTCGGTAAGGTGATGAGTTATGATGTTCAATCTTGAAATCATCACATAACTCCTTCATCATTTTGTTGTTCAAGTTAAACCCATTATCCATAATAATTCTTCTAGGAACCCCCTATCTGCATATAATGATCTACTTGATAAATCGAGTGACCACTTGCTTGGTGACATTTGCATAAGATGCAGCTTCTACCCACTTGGTGAAATAGTCAATGGTGACTAGTATGAATTGGTGTCCATTAGAAACCTTTGGTTAGATCATTCCTATTATATCAATTCCCCATATCAATAATGGCCATGACGAACTCAAGACATTCAGAGGAATTGGTGGTACATGCACTTTGTCAGCATAGATTTGGCACTTGTGGCATGTCTTCATATAATGGTAGCAGTCAGCTTCCATTGTTAACCAATAATAACCTACTCTTAAGATTTTTCTAGCCATGGCATGTCTGTTTATATGAGTCCCGAAGGTTCCTTCATGGATCTCTCTCATAAGTGTATCTGCTTCACGTTTCTCCACACACCTGAGCAACACCATATCGTAGTTTTTTTTGTATAATACATCTCCATTTAAGAAGAACTTTACAGCTAGCTTTTGTAGAGTTTTCTTGTCAATAATTTATGCCCCTTATGGATATTCTTGTTTTTCTAGATACTTTTTGATATCATAGAACCAGGGTTTATTATTCGGTCCCTCTTCAATTGCTAGACAATGTGTCGGTTCCTCGAAGTGTTTGATCGTTATGCATGGTTCGTGGTTAGGCCAAGTTACTTTGAACATGGCTGACAAAGTTGCCAAGGCGACTGCCATCTGATTTTCTTCTCTCAGAATATGATGGAAAGTGATCTCTATGAATTTCATAATTATCTTCAAAACATAATCCCGCTATGGAATTAATTTAGGATGTCAAGTGTCCCATTCACCGCTGATTTGGTATATGACCAACGCCGAGTCTCCAAATACTTCGAGGTATTTGATTCTTAGATCAATAGCAGCTTCTAGACCTAAGATGCAAGCTTCATATTCAACAACATTGTTGGTACAGTCAAAACATAACCTTGCAGTATAAGGTTTATGAAAGTTCTTCGGAGAAGTCAATATAGCCCTAATACCATGTCCTAGTGCGTTTGAAGCACCGTCAAACATGAGTGTCCATCGTGCCCCTGGTTCTGGTCCTTCTTTGGGTCCTGGTATTTTATAGTCACTTATAACTATGATGTCTTCATCTGGAAAGTCGAACTTCATTGGCTGATATCAATGGTTGATGAGCTAGGTGATCAACTAGTATACTACCTTTTATGGCCTTTTGAGTAACATATTGGATGTCATACTTTGTCTCCTCTTTGGGATTTACCCCAGTAGAGTTGAGTCATCTTCTCCCAGCGGAGTTGATTTTGTCTCCAATGGATTCAAGTTTCTTTCCCCAGTCAAGTTGGTAAACTTTTCTTAAAAGATTTCCTCTTTGTTGGCTTGTTGCTTGCATTATTAAGATTTTCTCCATTAAATTCTTGCTTTACATTTTGTTCATTAACTGTGATGTTGGCTTTGCCTATTCATAATTACCCCCAGAGTCGTGTTGTTCCCTGGTGATTTATTTCCCCGGTCAAACTCTCCTTCTTAGTATGTTTGTATTATTTTTTGCTTCCCCAGTGGTGTTTCGTTTCACCTGTGTGAAGTTTATCTTACATTCATAATCATAAGCATTGCAAGACATCTTAGGGACAAAAATAGGTTTTTTTTATACATTTAAGTATCTTCAATCGCGTCGAGATAAAGTTTCCAACATTCGTGTCTCCGGATATAAGACACTTAAATAAGGGCAGCTATTATACCCTATTTCCCCCCTAAGATTCTCTATCATCTCATCATCACGATACATCAACATCACACATTAGGGTTGGTTCTCCTTGATCCCTATCTTTAAGCTTGCTCTCAAGAGAACATCAAGCACCTTATTTATGTATCTTGTATATATGTGTTGTTATATTTTTTAACTGACCTCTAATCAAAATACCAAAAATATTTGTTGTGCTTTCTTGTATACTTGTATTTTATAGGTATCAATCCAAAACATCCAACAAACAGGGTTTTCTGGTATTTTCTTCTGAGGAAATCGATTACCCATACAGGTAAATCAATTTCCCTCACTATTTTTGTGCCATAATTTTAAATTTTTGTTGTGGAAATCGATTTCCCATATGGGTAAATCGATTTCCTACGCGAAATTTAAAAAAAAAAGCAATTTTCAAGTTGGTAATTTTTTTGGCTCCAATTTTCTTTTTTAGAGAAAATTCTTGATTACACAAAAAAATAATTCTCCACTTCATCAAAATTAAATTCCATCATACACCTTTATTTGATCAGATGTGCACCACTTAATTCAATTTTTGACTCCAAAATCAATTACCAAGCCTAATTTTGGTTCCAAACCAAAATGCAAACCACCACTAATTCCAAGCCTAAATTCTATAAATAGAGCCATCATTTCATTTAATTCTCAAGATTTTGATAGCCTAAATCACTTTGCTAAAAATTCTCTCAACTCTCTTCATCTACCAAATTCACTCAAAGCTCCATTTTCATAAAGTTAGTAAGCTTTTCGTTGAAGCTTACTAATCTTTAAGCTAAACCTTCATTCAAACACTTTCTCTTCATTAATTATCTACATCCAAGCTTATGAGATTGATTCTTAGAGCTTATTTTTGAAGTTGGTTTGATAATTTTCTAGAATCATCTTTGGTAAGTTGGATCTTCATCTTTCACAATGTGATCTCTTATTGATCTTTGTGATTTAATTCTTGGAGCTACTTTCTTATTCCATTGGTGTTAATTTCTCATCATTTAATGGAATTTTCATGCTCAATTAAATCCAAGATCATAAGGTGTTTGATAAAAAGTTTGAGAAAGAAAGCTCTTTTTTAAAATGTTGTTTTTGCTGCAGGAAATTGATTTACCATATGGGTAAATCGATTTCCCTCTGTTTTTCTGCGTCAATTTTTGCTATTTTTATGCAGGAAATCGATTTACCATATGGGTAAATTTATTTCCTAAAGAAGATTTGTCATTTTTGCTCAATTTTGGGGCTATTTTTGGTTCTTTTCTATTTTCTACTATTTTCTTTTGATTGTTGCTTTGGATTAAAATTTTAAATGTCAAATTTCTCTTTAAATTCAATGGACTTAGGATGTAGATGAAGTTAGATAAACATTCATTAGTTCAAATCTATCTTAGGGTAAATTATTTAATTCATTCTTGGTGCTTTGAATTTGGGATATGTTTAGTACTTTAATCCATCAATTTTGAGTGATTGAACTTGAATATGAAATAATTTTGAGAATGTGATCCAAATTAACTTCTCATTCCCCTTTCCCTCTTCATATTGTCCCTTTCTTCTTTATTTTTGTTTTTTTACTCGTGTTACATGTTTTAGGAGCTTGATTTTTACCATGTCTCTAACATGTATAATACGTACATTGTTATTGACTGACCTCAAAATAGGCGTGGCTTCTATATAAATCCACTTATGATTACTTAACATAGCGTTAAATTTGTCCCGATTCAGAAAATGATCATTTGTGGCCCAAAATTTATGTTTGAAAGCCCAAGTATAATTGATTAATGGATTTTGGTTCAAAACCTTTGAAGCTTGTTGTTTGGAAGCTTTGGTCTTATCAACCCTCTAACAAGCCTTCATCATCTTTGGCTTAAGTTCAATCCTCAATCATTGTTGATCATATGTGTTGGCTTTGAGTACTTAAAATGAATGATTTACTTGAAGAAAAGAAAATGAAACTTGTTGTTTGGAGTCTTTGATTTTATCAATCCTTTAATGAGTTTTCAAAAGCAAGCTTCAAGATGGTCATTCAACTAACCTTTTGTTATACTTGACTTCTAACTTCTAACTCACTAACAATTAACTGTACTTTATGTCTTTATTTTATGCCTTTACTTTTATGTACCATTTATTTTTTTTAGCATTTACATTTCATGATATTTTTCTTTTGCTCACTTAAACATTTATTTTGCAGGTTATTCTAATTTTATGCTTTGTCTGTGATTGGAAATTCCTCTATATACAACTGTTACTCTGTCCAATTTTTTCTGTGAAGACATAATACATCTAAGGCGCATGTTTATTTGAGTCTTTTTTTCATCTGAAGCTTGGTTTTATTATGCTTGCTTGGTTTTTAATCCAAAGGATGGTAATTCTATATTAACTTCTTTATGTCAAGTGTTGGATTCTTGTTGGTTAAACCGTTCTTTTCCTTAACTTTTGTTTTGTGTAAATAGGATAGTCCTTTCATCTCCTCCCATTTTCTTTAATTTCAAAAATATTCTCCCTCCTTTTCAAAACTCTTCTTGTTTTTCAAACTTGAACCACTTTCATAATAAACTTGGACTTAGGTCCATGCGTTTTCAAAACCTTTTTCTCAATCAAAATATCAATCCATTTAATCATAATTTGACATCTTTTTCAAGACTAAAAGGAATTAACTCCACTTAAACCATTTTTGCCACTTTTCCTTTTTATTTTAAAACTCTTTTCTCAAAAGATTAGACTCTTGTTGATTTTTGTAGTGATGCAAGCTACTATACTTCTACAATATGTAGTGAAGTGAGTCATTTATCACTTGGGTGTTGAGTGATGTCTTATGGATTTTAAAATCTAAGTGATGTTCTCCACTTTGAGATGAGGCAAATGCTCATTTCTCAAAATTGTGGGTAGTAAGTACGTTTTCCACTCAGATATGACGAAGATGTCTCTTCTATTAAAATTAACCAACACACATGTGTTTTAAAATTTTTTAAGGTGAACTACAAGTACCCTGATCCTCTATTGTAAGAAGGGGGTATGTAGGGAAAAAGGTTCGCAACCGCGGCGGGTGAGAAAATTGTAAAAAATACTTCTTTTCTCATCTCTAACATCTTGTTTTGTGTACACCTTTTATAGCCAAAATACACAAATTTTCAAAGAGGTTCATGCAGAGTACCATAGATGTTTAGGGTGATAATACCTTCTGTTATATACTGATAACGAGAAAACGTATCGTATAATAATTACGCTTTTTACCGATTTTATATTACATTAAGTCGTCTAACCACCGATTATTCCGAGTTTATTTGTCTTTTTACAGGAATAACATTTGTCAACTCAAACCAATGGAAAAGGACAACATGAAGAAGGCTAGACAATAGACAAAGAGAAAAAGAACTAAAAATACAAAGTTTGGATTTTTGCACCTGTGACGACCGTCACACCCTGTGACGACCGTCACACCCTGTGACGACCGTCACGCCTCCCCAACTAGAAATAACGCTCGTAACACATTGTTGACAAGCGTAATGCGCTATTTAAGCGCATTACGACCGTCACCCACCTGTGACGACTGTCACGCGCGTAAAGAGGAACGTTATGCTTTGGTGGAGACGTGGGCAACGTGAGGAAGAATCCTTCTCCAATATTTCCTCCACTCAGTGACCATGCATCCTATTTTTACGCCACTCAAGCCTCTTCTCAAGACACTTTCAACTGCCATTTCCTCTGCTATATATATATGTGTGGTAGTGCAAAGCTGCAGGGGTCGAAGAATTTTCCTCAGAACAAATATTATTTTCTTTTTGCAATTATTTTCCAATTTGCTTGTTTTGGAATTCTGTTTTCACTTTCCTGTAATTTTCATTCAAAGTCTTAGTTTTTAGTTTTAAGTGTTAATTCTTCTTTCAAGAATTAACACGAATCATTTACTGCAAGTCAAGCTCGCAGATTGGATTATTGTAATACCTCAAGATTACCATAGCAACTTTGATTCCAGGTTTTTTTATATTGCAATTATTATTCATTCAGTTTTTATAATATGCCAATTATTGCCATGAATTATATTTTGAACTGTATTGTTGTTAAGTTAATTATGTCTGGCTAAATTATTAATATCGGTATGTGACCGTAAGAACTGAAAGAATTCAGTGATACCTTGGCCAAAAATATTTATAAAACAATTTCTGGTTTCCAATTTCCAAGATTAATTTAACTATCCTTGTCACGAGAGTGAGAGGTTAATTAACACGATTTTGCCACGAGAGTGGGAAATTAATTAAGGCAAGAACCTGCATGCGAGAGCTGGGGTTCAACCCAGATAGTGGTAACGAAGCATTGATTTTTAAATACACGAGAGTGTTTTAATAAATTAATTAAATTCAAATTGTTTTCAAAAAGTGTTATTAAATTTAAAGTGCATCCACTAGGTTTAGTAGCATGACTTATTTCATAAACACGAGAGTGTATGTCTCAGGTTTTTAAACAATTAGCTTTTATCGAAATACTTTATAGGCCAAGCGATTCACCGAATTCCCTAAGTCCAATTATCACATACCAGTATAATTAGTACTATTATTTTTAATTAAACTGTTTCCCCCAAAAATCGAATATTCATCGCTTAGTTAGACAAACTGTAGCATTAGATCGTATGCGATTGATCCTCAGTCTCTGTGGGTTCGATAATCTTTTAAAACTAGAACGACTGAACTGTATACTTGCAGTTAGTATCCCGACAGACTTATAAAGTCCCGATCAAGTTTTTGGCGTTGTTGCCAGGGACTGATTAATCAATTAAGTACATTCCTTTTGTTGCACGTTTAGACTAGGCAACAGAAACCCTCTTTCAATTTGTATGCCAAATAATCACTCCCGAAGCGAGTCTTTGCATCTATGAATCTTGTCCCAATTACTATGTATCACCCAAATTTTTTCTACAACCCCCACTCTGAGTATTTCGAGGAATCACAAGAATTCCATAAATCCGACCTCGAAATACTATTGGAGAATTTCAATGCATCACAGACTCATTCTCACCCGGATTACCTTTCCAACTATCAATCCCAAAATTTTGAGGAATCGCAAGAATATTATAGATCCAACCAAACTTATCCTCAACCAAATTCCCCCTATAATCACTACACCCAATATTCCGAGGAGACGCAAGTATCCTATAAATCCGACCTCAAAATATTAATGGGAAATTTTAATGAAATATCAATGATGACAAAGCGCTTTACGGAAACACAAAATGCGACTCTAACTCAATTTGAAGAATCAGAAGAATCGCATGGTTTCGACTTCGAAACATCAATGGAGGATTCCGACGCAACGCTAATTCACTCTAGGGTAGAATCTCTGATGGAGCACTTTGTAGAGACACAAACTGTCCAGAACGAAGAGTTTACAAAACAAAGTCTTCAAAACAGTGAAAACCTTAGGCAACTGACCACTGTGGTTGACTCGCTCGCGACCCACAACATAGCCTTAGAGATCCAAATCTCCCAGCTTGAACAAAACCCTCTAGGACCCTTCCCTGAGGAGAAATTGGATGTTGTAACAACCAGTAGTGAAAAACAAGTTGAAAATCCTAAGGAGAGTGATAATGAGGTTGAGGAGAGTGATAATGAGGTTGAGGAGAGTGATGATGTGGATGAGGACAGTTCAGACGAGGAAAGAGTAAAGATTAAGAAAAATCCTCCAACACCATCTAAAAGGGAGGTTGTAGAAGAGGTAGAAAAGGGAGCACCTATTGTTATGCCTCACCCCTATACCCCACCGTTTCCTTTCTCGAAAAGTTTTATGGAAGCTCAGATAGACTCCAAATCTAAAACGTATGTGGAGGTATTGGAAAATATCCATACTAATGCACCCTTGTTGGAAGTCTTGCATAAAAAGAGAAAATTAGAGGACCGTGAAACTAGGGATATAATTACTGTTAAGAAGGTAAGGTTAACCTTTGAGGTGGTGGATGAAATCACTAAGCCCAAACTTGAAAAGTTGATACTTAGGATAGATCCAGAACCACCACCATAAGTTCAGAAGAATGAACTACCCCACAGAAGAAAGAAAATAAAAGGTGAGGGATATGTGAGATGGCTTGATAAGTTGCCATGGAAAATGACAACTACTAAAAGTTCAACCGAGGAGTCATCCTCGAGAGAACCACCATGAGTGCTTGCACTCCTGTTCTTCAGGCTTATGACGTTAAACAAAGTGCTGCGTGGGAGGCGACCCATATGTTTGTTTCTGTTTGTGTTTATCTTTAACTTTCTATTTCGTTTCTATATTCGTTTTCTTTTAAAGCATTATTTTCACTATTTTCTTTTTCATCTTTTCTAAAAAAGAAAATTTTTTACAACTGCTGCTGATTTTCAATCAACTTTACAAGTTTTCTGAAAAAGTCTTTTTCTATCCTACCTTCTCCCTTGATTTGCTTCCCTCCCTTTGCTATTTACTATGGAAGCCACTTTTAGAGGCAGGAACCAAATGAGGAGGTTTGAGGAATTATCACACAGGAATATTGGTATGACCTTATATTATGATGAACCAACAATGGACACTTTAGGCATTAAGGATAGTGTCCATTATCTGTTTAGCCAGCTGGGGTGGGAAAAAGCCCACATTGAATCTAGGTTTGTTACATACCGCGAGCTTACCCTTGAATTTCTAAGCTCCTTAGTTCATATACCCGAGCGCGGTTACGGAACTAGAAAGGGATTTATAGCCTTCAGGTTATTTGGTATTGAATTTGCTTAAACCCATAAAGAATTAGCCGACCTTCTAGGATTCCCTAGCGGACATTTTGCTTTTTCAACCACCCAAGCAGAGTTAATGGATTTTGAGCTAGACTATTTTTGGGGGACTTTAACCGGAAACTACTACCCTTAGCCGGATAGCATGGATAATAATGAAATACACAACCCCTCTATCCGCTATTTCCATAAGATTCTAGCACATACTATTTTTGTAAAAGAACAGAATCGCACTGCTGTATCTAAAGATGAGATATTTTTTCTGCAGTGCATGACCCAGGGCCGACCTATAAATGCAGTGCATTTCTTGATGCCGACAATTACCCGCATTGCTGAGAACCCTAGCGAGCCAATCATCATAGGAGGCCTTGTTACCATGATTGCTAACGCCCTCGGACTTAGATACCAGCTACATAGGTGCACACAATTTGGTTCAAACCGCCCTATGAACATTGATTTTTGTTTCCATCTACGAATAATAGGTAACCTAGGTCCTGCACCCTTCGATTACTTAATAAGGGACGAAGTAGTCACGATATTTACACTTCCTAACCATGCCAAAACAAGTGCCCACAATCGCGACAATTAGATGTATGAGCTTAACCCTCCCATCCACCCTTCGACACCTGAGACACCCCAATCCTACCAAGTTTATGATACCACAATGTCTGATGAGAGTGACCCCGAGACCCCTCCTGGTTACCATGATGGTAACAACATCGTAGAGGAAGTTGATGCCCCTGCAATAACAAAAGGGGAATATGCTGAAAATTTGAATAAAATCTTTTCTACACTGGATGTTTATCAGACGGACATCAATGGAATCAAGAACGAGTTGAAGGGTATGTGTAAGGATGTGATAAGCTTAACTGATATAACTGTGGAACAATTTTCTCACATACATGCAGCTTTCGAAGACTTGAAGACGCGACTGGGATGAAGCAGCAGAATCATCACTTATTTTTACCTTGTGTTTTATGTTTCTAGGCAGTCTATGATTTCATTTTAAACAAGTCTACTTTTTACAGTTTTTAAATGAGCGCAGCGCTTGAAAGAAGACAGTAGGAGCAATATGAGTATTTATGCGCTCAAAACACTCAAATCTTGACTGGACAATGAAACATGAATGAGAGGTTGGATGAGGCCCTGTCAGAGCTTAATTCCTTAAGGATAGATATGAACACCCTTGGCTTCCAAGACACCGACACTGAAGCCACTCCTACCAGACGCTCTCGCACCAGGAGTAGAGGACGTGGTCACCAGTAGTCTTTCTTTAATTTCTATGTAATTTGTTATTTTTTTCTGTTTCATTTCTTTTCCTTTTGTTTTTGTAATTGTACTTCCCCGCATATATACCGCAACATTGAGGACAATGTCGGATTTTGTGTGGGAGAGGTACCTTTCAATCTTTTATAAACTAGTAAATTCTTACGATATGTCTCGATTCAAATTCTTCGCTTTATTTTGCCATACCAAATTTTTTTTATTATTCTCGCATTAGCCCGACATACCTATTTTAACGAAATCCCAGTTGAGGAAGCCGAAAACGAAATAAAAAGATCGATACGGTTCTGTCACCGTAGACTTCCTACTTACGCGATCCGTTTCAATAACCATTATACCGATATCTGGAGTTTCAAGTTCTAGAAGTAACCCCTAGTAGTTTATACTAGCAGTCAGCACCGTCTTGACACAAACCACGTGGAGAATCGATGAATATAAGTGTTTGATGCCTGATTCTAAAAATATCCTTCC
Organism: Vicia faba; assembly: GCA_948472305.1. Lineage (NCBI taxonomy): Eukaryota > Viridiplantae > Streptophyta > Magnoliopsida > Fabales > Fabaceae > Vicia > Vicia faba. Next base: position 261,346,066 of record OX451739.1, read on the forward strand.
TATCTCGCTGCTAAAAGAAAAGAAAATTTGTGTACCAAAATATACGGGCACATATAAGAGCTGAGCAAATAATGAAGGAATCCAGTGTTGGTTGGTTCAGAGGTATCTGGTTCTGAACTCGGTAGGGCGTGCTACGGCCCGATCCCCCACAACCTCCAATTTGGATAACATATCCAGGGTTTCCACATTCATGTACCAGACCCCGTGCTGAAGGATCAAAGTCACTAACCGGTTACTCCACTACGTGCGTGCTAAGACAAAGGGCTTAATGTGATTGCGCCAGAACGAAACCGGGTGAAATAGATACGAGGAACTCTGGGAAGAATTATAACGGAACTGTTGGACAACTCGTTTTAAATGGAAGCATACGACTAAGCTTATTGCTTGTGTCATTAGCGTATCTTTAGTGTTTCAGTCAAGTATTGGCCGAACCGATGAGGATTTCCTGAAATTGCTTTAAAAATCCAAGGTATGTCATGCATATGCGCTTGACAAAACTTGTCCGACCTTTTGAATGACTATTTGCTTGAGGACAAGCAAAGGTTTAAGTATGGGGGAATTTGATAATGAGAAAACGTATCGTATAATTACTATGCTTTTTACCGATTTTATATTACATTAAGTCGTCTAACCCCCGATTATTTCGAGTTTATTTGTCTTTTTACAGGAATAACATTTGTCAACTCAAACCAATGGAAAAGGACAACATGAAGAAGGCTAGACAATAGACAAACAGAAAAAGAACTAAAAATACAAAGTTTGGATTTTTGCACCTGTGACGACCGTCACACCCTGTGACGACTGTCACGCCTCCCCAACTAGAAATAACGCTTGTAACACATTGTTGACAAGCGTAATGCGCTATTTAAGCGCATTACGACCGTCACCCACCTGTGACGACCGTCACGCGCGTAAAGTGGAACGTTATGCTTTGGTGGAGACGTGGGCAACGTGAGGAAGAATCCTTCTCCAATATTTCCTCCACTCATTGACCATGCATCCTATTTTTACGCCACTCAAGCCTCTTCTCAAGACACTTTCAACTGCCATTTCCTCTGCTATATATATGTGTGGTAGTGCAAAGATGCAGGGGTCGAAGAATTTTCCTCAGAACAAATATTATTTTATTTTTTCAATTATTTTCCAATTTGCTTGTTTTGGAATTCTGTTTTCACTTTCCTGTAATTTTCATTCAAAGTCTTAGTTTTTAGTTTTAAGTGTTAATTCTTCTTTCAAGAATTAACACGAATCATTTACTGTAAGTCAAGCTCGAAAATTGGATTATTGTAATACCTCAAGATTACCATAGCAACTTTGATTCCAGGTTTTTTATATTGCAATTATTATTCATTCAGTTTTTATAATATGCCAATTATTTCCATGAATTGTATTTTGAACTGTATTGCTGTTAAGTTAATTATGTCTGGCTAAATTATTAATACCGGTATGTGACCGTGAGAACTGAAAGAATTCAGTGATACCTTGGCCAAAAATATTTATAAAACAATTTATGGTTTCCAATTTCCAAGATTAATTTAACTATCCTTGTCACGAGAGTGAGAGGTTAATTAACACGATTTTGCCACGAGAGTGGGAAATTAATTAAGGCAATAACCTGCATGCGAGAGCTGGGGTTCAACCCAGATAGTGGTAACGAAGCATTGATTTTTAAATACACGAGAGTGTTTTAATAAATTAATTAAATTCAAATTGTTTTCAAAAAGTATTATTAAATTTAAAGTGCATCCACTAGGTTTAGTAGCATGACTTATTTCATAAACACGAGAGTGTATGTCTCAGGTTTTTAAACAATTAGCTTTTACCGAAATACTTTATAGGCCAAGCGATTCACCGAATTCCCTAAGTCCAATTATCACATACCGGTATAATTAGTACTATTATTTTTAATTAAACTGTTTCCCCCAAAAATCGAATATTCATCGCTTAGTTAGACAAACTGTAGCATTAGATCGTATGCGATTGATCCTCAGTCTCTGTGGGTTCGATAATCTTTTAAAAGTAGAACGACTGAACTGTATACTTGTAGTTAGTATCCCGACAGACTTATAAAGTCCCGATCAAGTTTTTGGCGTCGTTGCCGGGGACTGATTAATCAATTAAGTACGATCCTTTTGTTTCACGTTTAGACTAGGCAACAGAAACCCTCTTTCGATTTGTATGCCAAATACTCACTCCCGAAGTGAGTCTTTGCATCTATGAATCTTGTCCCAATTACTATGTATCACCCAAATTTTTTCTACAACCCCCACTCTGAGTATTTCGAGGAATCACAAGAATTCCATAAATCCGACCTCGAAATACTATTGGAGAATTTCAATGCATCACAGACTCATTCTCACCCGAATTACCTTTCCAGCTATCAATCCCAAAATTTTGAGGAATCGCAAGAATATTATAGATCCAACCAAACTTATCCTCAACCAAATTCCCCCTACAATCACTACACCCAATATTCCAAGGAGACGCAAGTATCCTATAAATCCGACCTCGAAATATTAATGGGAAATTTTAATGAAATATCAATGATGACAAAGCGCTTTACGGAAACAAAAAATGTGACTCTAACTCAATTTGAAGAATCAAAAGAATCGCATGGTTTCGACTTCGAAACATCAATGGAGGATTCTGACGCAACGCTAATTCACTCTAGGGTAGAATCTCTGATGGAGCACTTTGTAGAGACACAAACTGTCCAGAACGAAGAGTTTACAAAACAAAGTCTTCAAAACAGTGAAAACCTTAGGCAACTGACCACTGTGGTTGACTCGCTCGCGACCCACAACATAGCCTTAGAGACCCAAATCTCCCAGCTTGAACAAAACCCTCTAGGACCCTTCCCTGAGGAGAAATTGGATGTTGTAACAACCAGTAGTGAAAAACAAGTTGAAAATCCTAAGGAGAGCGATAATGAGGTTGAAGAGAGTGATAATGAGGTTGAGGAGAGTGATGATGTGGATGAGGAGAGTTCAGACGAGGAAAGAGTAAAGATTAAGAAAAATCCTCCAACACCATCTAAAAGGGAGGTTGTAGAAGAGGTAGAAAAGGGAGCACCTATTGTTATGCCTCACCCCTATACCCCACCGTTTCCTTTCTCGAAAAGTTTTATGGAAGCTCAGATAGACTCCAAATCTAAAACGTATGTGGAGGTATTGGAAAATATCCACACTAATGCACCCTTGTTGGAAGTCTTGCATAAAAAGAGAAAATTAGAGGACCGTGAAACTAGGGATATAATTACTGTTAAGAAGGTAAGGTTAACCTTTGAGGTGGTGGATGAAATCACTAAGCCCAAACTTGAAAAGTTGATACTTAGGATAGATCCAGAACCACCACCACAAGTTCAGAAGAATGAACTACCCCACAGAAGAAAGAAAATAAAAGGTGAGGGATATGTGAGATGGCTTGATAAGTGGCCATGGAAAATGACAACTACTAAAAGTTCAACCGAGGAGTCATCCTCGAGAGAACCACCATGAGTGCTTGCACTCCTGTTCTTCAGGCTTATGACGTTAAACAAAGTGCTGCGTGGGAGGCGACCCATCTGTTTGTTTCTGTTTGTTTTTGTCTTTAACTTTCTATTTCGTTTCTATATTCGTTTTCTTTTAAAGCATTATTTTCACTATTTTCTTTTTCATCTTTTCTAAAAAAGAAAATTTTTTACAACTGCTGCTGATTTTCAATCAACTTTACAAGTTTTCTGAAAAAGTCTTTTTCTATCCTACCTTCTCCCCTGATTTGCTTCCCTCCCTTTGCCATTTACTATGGAAACCACTTTTAGAGGCAGGAACCAAATGAGGAGGTTTGAGGAATTATCACACAGGAATATTGGTATGACCTTATATTATGATGAACCAACAATGGACACTTTAGGCATTAAGGATAATGTCCATTATCTGTTTAGCCAGCTGGGGTAGGAAAAAGCCCACATTGAATCTAGGTTTGTTACATATCGCGAGCTTACCCTTGAATTTCTAAGCTCCTTAGTTCATATACCCTAGCGCGGTTACGGAACTAGAAAGGGATTTATAGCCTTCAGGTTATTTGGTATTGAATTTGCTTACACCCATAAAGAATTAGCCGACCTTCTAGGATTCCCTAGCGGACCTTTTGCTTTTTCTACCACCCAAGCAGAGTTAATGGATTTTGAGCTAGACTATTTTTGGGGGACTTTAACCGGAAACTACTACCCTTAGCCGGATAGCATGGATAATAATGAAATACACAACCCCGCTATCCGCTATTTCCATAAGATTCTAGCACATACTATTTTTGTAAAAGAACAGAATCGCACTGCTGTATCTAAAGATGAGATATTTTTTCTGCAGTGCATGACCCAGGGCCGACCTGTAAATGCAGTGCATTTCTTGATGCCGGCATTTACCCGTATTGCTGAGAACCCTAGCGAGCCAATCATCATAGGAGGCCTTGTTACCATGATTGCTAACGCCCTCGGACTTAGATACCAGCTACATAGGTGCACACAATTTAGTTCAAACCGCCCTATGAACATTGATTTTTGTTTCCACCTACGAATAATAGGTAACCTAGGTCCTGCACCCTTCGATTACTTGATAAGGGACGAAGTAGTCACGGTATTTACACTTCCTAACCATGCCAAAACAAGTGCCCACAATCGCGACAATTGGATGTATGAGCTTAACCCTCCCGTCCACCCTTCGACACCTGAGACACCCCAATCCTACCAAGTTTATGATACCACAATGTCTGATGAGAGTGACCCCGAGACCCCTCCTGGTTACCATGATGGTAACAACATCGTAGAGGAAGTTGATGCCCCTGCAATAACAAAAGGGGAATATGCTGAAAATTTGAATAAAATCTTTTCTACGCTGGATGTTTATCAGACGGACATCAATGGAATCAAGAACGAGTTGAAGGGTATGCGTAAGGATGTGATAAGCTTAACTGATATAACTGTGGAACAGTTTTCTCACATACATACAGCTTTCGAAGACTTGAAGACGCGACTGGGATGAAGCAGCAGAATCAACACTTATTTTTACCTTGTGTTTTATGTTTCTAGGCAGTCTATGATTTCATTTTAAACAAGTCTACTTTTTACAGTTTTTAAATGAGCGCAGCGCTTGAAAGAAGACAGCAGGAGCAATATGAGTATTTATGCGCTCAAAACACTCAAATCTTGACTGGACAATGAAACATGAATGAGAGGTTGGATGAGGCCCTGTCAGAGCTTAATTCCTTAAGGATAGATATGAACACCCTTGGCTTCCAAGACACCGACACTGAAGCCACTCCTACCAGACGCTCTCGCACCAGGAGTAGAGGACGTGGTCACCAATAGTCTTTCTTTAATTTCTATGTAATTTGTTATTTTTTTCTGTTTCATTTCTTTTCCTTTTGTTTTTGTAATTGTACTTCCCCGCATATATACCGCAACATTGAGGACAATGTCGGATTTTGTGTGGGAGAGGTACCTTTCAATCTTTTATAAACTAGTAAATTCTTACGATATGTCTCGATTCAAATTCTTCGCTTTATTTTGCCATACCAATTTTTTTTTATTATTCTCGCATTAGCCCGACATACCTATTTTAACGAAATCCCAGTTGAGGAAGCCGAAAACGACATAACAAGATCGATACGGTTCTGTCACCGTAGACTTCCTACTTACGCGATACGTTTCAATAACCATTATACCGATATCTGGAGTTTCAAGTTCTAGAAGTAACCCCTAGTATTTTATACTAGCAGTCAGCACCGTCTTGACACAAACCACGTGGAGAATCGATGAATATAAGTGTTTGATGCCTGATTCTAAAAATATCCTTCCTATCTCGCTGCTAAAAGAAAAGAAAATTTGTGTACCAAAATATACGGGCACATATAAGAGCTGAGCAAATAATGAAGGAATCCAGTGTTGGTTGGTTCAGAGGTATCTGGTTCTGAACTCGGTAGGGCGTGCTACGGCCCGATCCCCCACAACCTCCAATTTGGATAACATATCCAGGGTTGCCACATTCATGTACCAGACCCCGTGCTGAAGGATCAAAGTCACTAACCGGTTACTCCACTACGTGCGTGCTAAGACAAAGGGCTTAATGTGATTGCGCCAGAACGAAACCGGGTGAAATAGATACGAGGAACTCTGGGAAGAATTATAACGGAAGTGGCTGACAACTCGTTTTAAATGGAAGCCTACGACTAAGCTTATTGCTTGTGTCATTAGCGTATCTTTAGTGTTTCAGTCAAGTATTGGCCGAACCGATGAGGATTTCCCGAAATTGCTTTAAAAATCCAAGGTATGTCATGCATATGCGCTTGACAAAACTTGTCCGACCTTTTGAATGACTATTTGCTTGAGGACAAGCAAAGGTTTAAGTATGGGGGAATTTGATAATGAGAAAACGTATCGTATAATTACTATGCTTTTTACCGATTTTATATTACATTAAGTCGTCTAACCCCCGATTATTCCGAGTTTATTTGTCTTTTTACAGGAATAACATTTGTCAACTCAAACCAATGGAAAAGGACAACATGAAGAAGGCTAGACAATAGACAAAGAGAAAAAGAACTAAAAATACAAAGTTTAGATTTTTGCACCTGTGACGACCGTCACACCCTGTGACGACTGTCACGCCTCCCCAACTAGAAATAACGCTCGTAACACATTGTTGACAAGCGTAATGCGCTATTTAAGCGCATTACGACCGTCACCCACCTGTGACGACCGTCACGCGCGTAAAGAGGAACGTTATGCTTTGGTGGAGACGTGGGCAACGTGAGGAAGAATCCTTCTCCAATATTTCCTCCACTCAGTGACCATGCATCCTATTTTTACGCCACTCAAGCCTCTTCTCAAGACACTTTCAACTGCCATTTCCTCTGCTATATATATGTGTGGTAGTGCAAAGCTGCAGGGGTCGAAGAATTTTCCTCAGAACAAATATTATTTTCTTTTTGCAATTATTTTCCAATTTTCTTGTTTTGGAATTCTGTTTTCACTTTCCTGCAATTTTAATTCAAAGTCTTAGTTTTTAGTTTTAAGTGTTAATTCTTTTTTCAAGAATTAACATGAATCATTTACTAAAAGTCAAGCTCGAAGATTGGATTATTGTAATACCTCAAGATTACCATAGCAACTTTGATTCCAGGTTTTTTATATTGCAATTATTATTCATTCAGTTTTTATAATATTCCAATTATTGCCATGAATTGTATTTTGAACTGTATTGCTGTTAAGTTAATTATGTCTGGCTAAATTATTAATACCGGTATGTGACCGTAAGAACTGAAAGAATTCAGTGATACCTTGGCCAAAAATATTTATAAAACAATTTCTGGTTTCCAATTTCCAAGATTAATTTAACTATCCTTGTCACGAGAGTGAGAGGTTAATTAACACGATTTTGCCACGAGAGTGGGAAATTAATTAAGGCAATAACCTGCATGCGAGAGCTGGGGTTCAACCCAGATAGTGGTAACGAAGCATTGATTTTTAAATACACGAGAGTGTTTTAATAAATTAATTAAATTCAAATTGTTTTCAAAAAGTATTATTAAATTTAAAGTGCATCCACTAGGTTTAGTAGCATAACTTATTTCATAAACACGAGAGTGTATGTCTCAGGTTTTTAAATAATTAGCTTTTACCGAAATACTTTATAGGCCAAGCGATTCACCGAATTCCCTAAGTCCAATTATCACATACCGGTATAATTAGTACTATTATTTTTAATTAAACTGTTTCCCCCAAAAATCGAATATTCATCGCTTAGTTAGACAAACTGTAGCATTAGATCGTATGCGATTGATCCTCAGTCTCTGTGGGTTCGATAATCTTTTAAAACTAGAACGACTGAACTGTATACTTGCAGTTAGTATCCCGACAGACTTATAAAGTCCCGATCAAGTTTTTGGCGTTGTTGCCGGGGACTGATTAATCAATTAAGTACGATCCTTTTGTTTCACGTTTAGACTAGGCAACAGAAACCCTCTTTCGATTTGTATGCCAAATACTCACTCCCGAAGCGTGTCTTTGCATCTATGAATCTTGTCCCAATTACTATGTATCACCCAAATTTTTTCTACAACCCCCACTCTGAGTATTTCGAGGAATCACAAGAATTCCATAAATCCGACCTCGAAATACTATTGGAGAATTTCAATGCATCACAGACTCATTCTCACCCGAATTACCTTTCCAACTATCAATCCCAAAATTTTGAGGAATCGCAAGAATATTATAGATCCAACCAAACTTATCCTCAACCAAATTCCCCCTACAATCACTACACCCAATATTCCAAGGAGACGCAAGTATCCTATAAATCCGACCTCGAAATATTAATGGGAAATTTTAATGAAATATCAATGATGACAAAGCGCTTTACGGAAACAAAAAATGTGACTCTAACTCAATTTGAAGAATCAAAAGAATCGCATGGTTTCGACTTCGAAACATCAATGGAGGATTCCGACGCAACACTGATTCACTCTAGGGTAGAATCTCTGATGGAGCACTTTGTAGAGACACAAACTGTCCAGAACGAAGAGTTTATAAAACAAAGTCTTCAAAACAGTGAAAACCTTAGGCAACTGACCACTGTGGTTGACTCGCTCGCGACCCACAACATAGCCTTAGAGACCCAAATCTCCCAGCTTGAACAAAACCCTCTAGGACCCTTCCCTGAGGAGAAATTGGATGTTGTAACAACCAGTAGTGAAAAACAAGTTGAAAATCCTAAGGAGAGCGATAATGAGGTTGAGGAGAGTGATAATGAGGTTGAGGAGAGTGATGATGTGGATGAGGAGAGTTCAGACGAGGAAAGAGTAAAGATTAAGAAAAATCCTCCAACACCATCTAAAAGGGAGGTTGTAGAAGAGGTAGAAAAGGGAGCACCTATTGTTATGCCTCACCCCTATACCCCATCGTTTCCTTTCTCGAAAAGTTTTATGGAAGCTTAGATAGACTCCAAATCTAAAACGTATGTGGAGGTATTGGAAAATATCCACACTAATGCACCCTTGTTGGAAGTCTTGCATAAAAAGAGAAAATTAGAGGACCGTGAAACTAGGGATATAATTACTGTTAAGAAGGTAAGGTTAACCTTTGAGGTGGTGGATGAAATTACTAAGCCCAAACTTGAAAAGTTGATACTTAGGATAGATCCAGAACCACCACCACAAGTTCAGAAGAATGAACTACCCCACAGAAGAAAGAAAATAAAAGGTGAGGGATATGTGAGATGGCTTGATAAGTGGCCATGGAAAATGACAACTACTAAAAGTTCAACCAAGGAGTCATCCTCGAGAGAACCACCATGAGTGCTTGCACTCCTGTTCTTCAGGCTTATGACGTTAAACAAAGTGCTGCGTGGGAGGCGACCCATTTGTTTGTTTCTGTTTGTTTTTGTCTTTAACTTTCTATTTCGTTTCTATATTCGTTTTCTTTTAAAGCATTATTTACACTATTTTATTTTTCATCTTTTCTTAAAAAGAAATTTTTTTACAACTACTGCTGATTTTCAATCAACTTTACAAGTTTTCTGAAAAAGTCTTTTTCTATCCTACCTTCTCCCCTGATTTGCTTCCCTCCCTTTGCTATTTACTATGGAAACCACTTTTAGAGGCAGGAACCAAATGAGTAGGTTTGAGGAATTATCACACAGGAATATTGGTATGACCTTATATTATGATGAACCAACAATGGACACTTTAGGCATTAAGGATAGTGTCCATTATCTGTTTAGCCAGCTGGGGTGGGAAAAAGCCCACATTGAATCTAGGTTTGTTACATACCGCGAGCTTACCCTTGAATTTCTAAGCTCCTTAGTTCATATACCCGAGCGCGGTTACAGAAATAGAAAGGGATTTATAGCCTTCAGGTTATTTGGTATTGAATTTGCTTACACCCATAAAGAATTAGCCGACCTTCTAGGATTCCCTAGCGGACCTTTTGCTTTTTATACCACCCAAGCAGAGTTAATGGATTTTGAGCTAGACTATTTTTGGGGGACTTTAACCGGAAACTACTACCCTTATCAGGATAGCATGGAAAATAATGAAATACACAACCCCGCTATCCGCTATTTCCATAAGATTCTAGCACATACTATTTTCGGAAAAGAACAGAATCGCACTGCTGTATCTAAAGATGAGATATTTTTTCTGCAGTGCATGACCCAGGGCCGACCTGTAAATGCAGTGCATTTCTTGATGCCGACATTTACCCGCATTGCTGAGAACCCTAACGAGACAATCATCATAGGAGGCCTTGTTACCATGATTGCTAATGCCCTCGGACTTAGATACCAGCTACATAGGTGCACACAATTTTGTTCAAACCGCCCTATGAACATTGATTTTTGTTTCCACCTACGAATAATAGGTAACCTAGGTCCTGCACCCTTCGATTACTTGATAAGGGATGAAGTAGTCACGGTATTTACACTTCCTAACCATGCCAAAACAAGTGCCCACAATCGCGACAATTGGATGTATGAGCTTAACCCTCCCGTCCACCCTTCGACACCTGAGACACCCCAATCCTACAAAGTTTATGATACCACAATGTCTGATGAGAGTGACCCCGAGACCCCTCCTGGTTACCATGATGGTAACAACATCATAGAGGAAGTTGATGCCCCTGCAATAACAAAAGGGGAATATGCTGAAAATTTGAATAAAATCTTTTCTACGCTGGATGTTTATCAGACGGACATCAATGGAATCAAGAACGAGTTGAAGGGTATGCGTAAGGATGTGATAAGCTTAACTGATATAACTGTGGAACAGTTTTCTCACATACATGCAGCTTTCGAAGACTTGAAGACGCGACTGGGATGAAGCAGCAGAATCAGCACTTATTTTTACCTTGTGTTTTATGTTTCTAGGCAGTCTATGATTTCATTTTAAACAAGTCTACTTTTTACAGTTTTTAAATGAGCGCAGCACTTGAAAGAAGACAGCAGGAGCAATATGAGTATTTATGCGCTCAAAACACTCAAATCTTGACTGGACAATGAAACATGAATGAGAGGTTGGATGAGGCCCTGTCAGAGCTTAATTCCTTAAGGATAGATATGAACACCCTTGGCTTCCAAGACACCGACACTGAAGCCACTCCTACCAGACGCTCTCGCACCAGGAGTAGAGGACGTGGTCACCAGTAGTCTTTCTTTAATTTCTATGTAATTTGTTATTTTTTTCTGTTTCATTTCTTTTCCTTTTGTTTTTGTAATTGTACTTCCCCGCATATATACCGCAACATTGAGGACAATGTCGGATTTTGTGTGGGAGAGGTACCTTTCAATCTTTTATAAACTAGTAAATTCTTACGATATGTCTCGATTCAAATTCTTCGCTTTATTTTGCCATACCAAATTTTTTTTATTATTCTCGCATTAGCCCGACATACCTATTTTAACGAAATCCCAGTTGAGGAAGCCGAAAACGACATAACAAGATCGATACGGTTCTGTCACCGTAGACTTCCTACTTACGCGATCCGTTTCAATAACCATTATACCGATATCTGGAGTTTCAAGTTCTAGAAGTAACCCCTAGTAGTTTATACTAGCAGTCAGCACCGTCTTGACATAAACCACGTGGAGAATCGATGAATATAAGTGTTTGATGCCTGATTCTAAAAATATCCTTCCTATCTCGCTGCTAAAAGAAAAGAAAATCTGTGTACCAAAATATACGGGCACATATAAGAGCTGAGCAAATAATGAAGGAATCCAGTGTTGGTTGGTTCAGAGGTATCTGGTTCTGAACTCGGTAGGGCGTGCTACGGCCCGATCCCCCACAACCTCCAATTTGGATAACATATCCAGGGTTTCCACATTCATGTACCAGACCCCGTGCTGAAGGATCAAAGTCACTAACCGGTTACTCCACTACGTGCGTGCTAAGACAAAGGGCTTAATGTGATTGCGCCAGAACGAAACATGGTGAAATAGATACGAGGAACTCTGGGAAGAATTATAACGGAACTGTTGGACATCTCGTTTTAAATGGAAGCCTACGACTAAGCTTATTGCTTGTGTCATTAGCATATCTTTAGTGTTTCAGTCAAGTATTGGCCGAACCGATGAGGATTTCCCGAAATTGCTTTAAAAATCCAAGGTATGTCATGCATATGCGCTTGACAAAAATTGTCCGACCTTTTGAATGACTATTTGCTTGAGGACAAGCAAAGGTTTAAGTATGGGGGAATTTGATAACGAGAAAACGTATCGTATAATTACTATGCTTTTTACCGATTTTATATTACATTAAGTCGTCTAACCCCCGATTATTCCGAGTTTATTTGTCTTTTTACAGGAATAACATTTGTCAACTCAAACCAATGGAAAAGGACAACATGAAGAAGGCTAGACAATAGACAAAGAGAAAAAGAACTAAAAATAAAAAGTTTGGATTTTTGCACCTGTGACGACCGTCACACCCTGTGACGACCGTCACGCCTCCCCAACTAGAAATAACGCTTGTAACACATTGTTGACAAGCGTAATGCGCTATTTAAGCGCATTACGACCGTCACCCACCTGTGACGACCGTCACGCGCGTAAAGAAGAACGTTATGCTTTGGTGGAGACGTGGGCAACGTGAGGAAGAATCCTTCTCCAATATTTCCTCCACTCAGTGACCATGCATCCTATTTTTACGCCACTCAAGCCTCTTCTCAAGACACTTTCAACTGCCATTTCCTCTGCTATATATATGTGTGGTAGTGCAAAGCTGCAGGGGTCGAAGAATTTTCCTCAGAACAAATATTATTTTCTTTTTGCAATTATTTTCCAATTTGCTTGTTTTGGAATTCTGTTTTCACTTTCGTGTAATTTTCATTCAAAGTCTTAGTTTTTAGTTTTAAGTGTTAATTCTTCTTTCAAGAATTAACACAAATCATTTACTGCAAGTCAAGCTCGAAGATTGGATTATTGTAATACCTCAAGATTACCATAGCAACTTTGATTCCAGGTTTTTTATATTGCAATTATTATTCATTCAGTTTTTATAATATGCCAATTATTGCCATGAATTGTATTTTGAACTGTATTGTTGTTAAGTTAATTATGTCTGGATAATTTATTAATACCGGTATGTAACTGTAAGAACTGAAAGAATTCAGTGATACCTTGGCCAAAAATATTTATAAAACAATTTCTGGTTTCCAATTTCCAAGATTAATTTAACTATCCTTGTCACGAGAGTGAGAGGTTAATTAACACGATTTTGCCACGAGAGTGGGAAATTAATTAAGGCAAGAACCTGCATGCGAGAGCTGGGGTTCAACCCATATAGTGGTAACGAAGCATTGATTTTTAAATACACGAGAGTGTTTTAATAAATTAATTAAATTCAAATTGTTTTCAAAAAGTGTTATTAAATTTAAAGTGCATCCACTAGGTTTAGTAGCATGACTTATTTCATAAACACGAGAGTGTATGTCTCAGGTTTTTAAACAATTAGCTTTTACCGAAATACTTTATAGGCCAAGAGATTCACCGAATTCCCTAAGTCCGATTATCACATACCGGTATAATTAGTACTAATATTTTTAATTAAACTGTTTCCCCTAAAAATAGAATATTCATCGCTTAGTTAGACAAACTGTAGCATTAGATCGTATGCGATTGATCCTCAGTCTCTGTGGGTTCGATAATCTTTTAAAACTAGAATGACTGAACTGTATACTTGCAGTTAGTATCCCGACAGACTTATAAAGTCCCGATCATATACCAAAATTTTCCCTCCATTTTATCTCAAGACATTCTCCTAGGGTTCTCAAATGTTTAAGGTTACTCAAGAACTTTCCAGACAAATTCTCCTCCTAAGCAATGGGTCCGCAACTAGGGTTTCACTTTTCACAAAGAAGTTTGGGTTACTAAAGTGTTAAATGAAATTCATGGTTTCTTATATGTCTCAAGGAATTCTCATATCAAGTTTCAAGTCTTGCATCACAAATTTGCTCAGTCAATTGCTCAAATGACTGAAAATCAACTATATTTGGTAAAAAGTCAAATATGGTCAACATACAGTCAAACCTCAAGATTTTTGGTTAACATCAAGGTTTTGAAGTGATATTCATCATTTTACCAAGGTTTTATCATTATTCATCAATGAAGACTCTCAAATAATCAAAAGTCAAAAGTTGCCAAATTAGGGTTTCCTTAGGAGAAGTCAACTGAACTTTGACCAAGCATACTTTCACATGCTTCATCAAATTTTCCTCAACAAAAGCCCATTTTTAAGGAAATTCAATTCTCTACAACTTTTTATCTCTAAGCTCAAGTCCAAAAAGTGCTTCATTTGAGAGATATGAGCCAATACATTACAGGTCATTTCAAAAGTCAACAAAAAGACACTTTTTGTCAAGACAACTTACATAAAGATAAAGTATCCAAATGCAAAAATGATCAAAATATAAATTGTAAAGGACATCTAGAGATTTCCAAAAAGACCAATATCACCTTCAAAATATGAGAATTGAGAGAGTTATGGCCATTGCAATTTGGGAAATTTTAAGCAAATGCATGAAGTTTAAATTGAGCAAACTTGATATTTTGGGCTATTGGGCCATGGTTTAAGAGTCCAGACGTGTTTCAGACCTCATAGTGAACCTCTAAATCCATTCATATAAATATATGATTTTATTTCCTTTAATTTTGATTAAACTAAAAAAAATCAAATAAAATATCAAATTAATGGACTAAGGCACAAGGCTTTTGATTTCAGTCATGTTGGAGGCCCAAAATCATATATTTGAGCTGGAAAAAACTCACGAGCCCTAAAAAACTCACGAAAAATTCAAAGCTAGGGAAAACACAAAATTCTATTTGCAGCTTCCTTCAATCAGTCCAAGGCATTCCATCATACTCTTGATAATCCTAGGAAGCCATTCCAACCATTCTTGAAGCTTGAAGCATCCCAGAACGTGCCAACAAGGTTACACCGGTTGGGTAATGCTCTTGGAATTCAAACTTTTAATTCATATGATTTAAATGAATTAGATGTATACATTCATGTTCACATTAATGTTTGAAATTGTTTTGACGTATTACATGTAAGGTTTAGTGCAGAAACAGAAGCGTGCCATTGTTAGGGCACGAAGCTTTTGAAGCTTCAGATCTCATGATGCAAGCATTTTTAGACCAAGCTAATCACACCATTGAAATCGCAGGACCTTAATTAGTCAATTAGGGTTATTTTCTTTTTCGTTTTGGTTGAATTTCGCAGGTTTTGATTTTGGTGCAATCGGAGAGGGTGACCGAACCACCGTCCAAGGTGGTTTGACTGGTGTTTGAAAAGGTGTGGCATAACATGATGTCGTGATTGGTCCATTCAAAATATAAGGGTCCCACTCAGGTGCGCGCTTTTGTGTTGTCTGACTTTTGAAATTTGGTTTATGTTATATTGAATTGTTTGTGTTTTAAACAATGGATGTACAGCCACCCCAGCGATAGAAGCATGCGTGATAAGGCATTGTTATATCAGCGCACGGGTTCGATCCCTGCCTCTGATATTTTATTTTTCATATTTTCTTATGTTTAGAGATCCAGCACGGTACACTCACCATAACCACCATGGTCTGTCACTCAACCACTTCATGATCTTCATCATGCAACTCAGAGGCGTGTTCCACGTTGCACCCTTGCTGATAGATCGCACCGGATCGTTCATGCAGCTTCCTTGGATTTGGGCTTGCTGTTTTGGAGCCTAGCAAATTTCTATTTTTCACCCCCCCACGGTTTGCTTCGATACAGGCCCAATTTCATTATTTTTTTTTATTTTAACTATTATTTTTTTAACATAATTAGTTAACTCTTTTTTTAAATTAAAATTAATTTAGACTTTAGTTTTTTTTAATTAACTTAATTAATCTTTTTTTAATAAAATTAATTCCTTTTTTTAAAATCAACAATTTAGTTTTTTAGGTTTTTATCATTAAACCCTTCTTTTTCCAATTAAAATCAATTTAAATTTTGTTTTAATTAATTAATTTTTTCTTAATTAAAACTAATTAGGATTTTTTTAGGTTAATTATCAAACTTTTTTTCATCAAAATGATCACAAAACAATTTTCTCTTTTCTTTTCCTTTTTACAATTTTGCCTATTTTATTATTGTGACGTGTTTTATTATTTTTTTCGATTATGTAACTGCTAAGATTTGTAATAATTTAAATTTTGGTTTTACTTTCTATTCCCCCCGTTTTTAATATTTTGTACCCCCACTCCCAAAGCCATGTAATAGCGTAGATTTTTATATCCCGCACTTTATTGCTTTTCATTATTGTTATATTATTTTGCTAGTAATTAGGATTTGTATGGCAAGACTAAAAACAATCAATATCTAACCCTAAATACAAGATAAATAACTGAATTGAATCACTCTTCACACCTGTACCTCTAGGATAACCTTACTTGTTGCCTTCAGAAACACAGTCATGTCCCTCAAACATGGGGACGCTTTAGCATTGTCCATTGATTAAAAATATTGTAGTACCTCGATGACCCTTCGGTGCTGCCTTCGGTAAATGATCTTAGTCCCTTACAACAAAATTTTTAAAGCGTCCCTATGAGTTGCCTTTATGAGTGTATGATGACCTACATTTGTCCCTTCACATCCAATGATGGGGCTTCCTACTAACTAATGGTAGGATAACACTATCTAAAGGAGGAGGAAAATAACACGAAAGACTTTTGAGTAGGTAGATCGCTCGTAATCGCTTGCTCACAAAAACAAAACAAACATTTTTTTAACAAACACTTTCTCTGAAATATTTTCTAAAAACAAACACTTTGTACGCATTCTTAATTGATACAAGAATCATTACAAAGTTATCGTACTTAGGCATTTTTCAAAATATTTTCAAACATACACACACAAAGCATTTCAAAAAGTGAGCTAGAAATTAAGAGCCTGTAGATAACTACAGATGAAAAGGGTGCTAACACCTTCCCGTTTCATAACCTACCCCCCAAAGTCAAAATTCTCGAAGGATTTTCATGTTCTTTTCACCCTTTCCTTTTTGGATAAAAGAAAAGTTGGTGGCGACTCTAGCTATTCGCAACATTTGTGATAAAACACAAACCAAAAGCCAGTTCTCTCACCGTATTACAGAACTGACGACTCTACTGGGGAGAACTAAAAGTGGGGTTACCTTTAGAGCTAGATCAATTTTAATGCTTTACTTACTTAGTTTGTATGCTTTACATTTCGGGGTTTTGCTTGGATTTATTTTTGTAAAGATCCTATACCCATATCTGGGGGAAAATTTTAGGTAAGTAGCTATAAATTATGGAAACTGTACAACATAGACCAATATGGTTGAAGTGATGGCTATGTTAGTGCGACACATTGGATTGTATTGGTGTCCCTTGAGTCAATCTAGGAGAATGATAGGCTGCCGCGTGGTGTCATAAGCACTAACTGACCTTAGAACCTTAACTGACCCAACTTAGCCATTAGAAGGTAGTGAGATGGCCGGCTTTAGTGAATACTGAAGTTGGTTGGTACTCGATACTACACTCAGTGAGATTCGACTCTTGAGATATTTCGGTCGCAAATCAGATGTTGTGCTGAAACAATGCCTGGGAGAAAGATTAGTGATATGAGACTCCTAGAACCTGGTTACTTTTATTAGGACAGGTTGAGCCAACTAAAATTCAAGAGGGTACTTACCTACAAACTCCTTGCAAACCTAAACATAAGGCCTTGTGTGCTTTGCTTGTGTTTGATTAAGTGTTCGAGCATGACATCATGTCATATCATTTTTACTGACCATTTCAAGGATTTCAAGGGCCTGTGGTGCAAGTTATCATGAACCATACGTCTAGAAAGGGGCAAGAGTATTTATTTTCCTCTAACCAAATGTCGTAAAAGTATCATGAACCAGACGTCTAACAAGGGGCAAGGAGATTTATTTTCCTTTAACCAATGTCGTCAAAGACCGAAGTATGTTATATTGAGTCAAAGGCTAGGACCCACTCAACATGGTAAGCTTAATGCTCATGGAAGACATTCAACGACGCAAAGTTCTTCAGTCAAAGCTGCAGCCAGACTCGAATTCTAACATTTCTTTTCTGTTTACCCTGCGAGATCCTTGAAAACATTACATCTACCTATCATGCATCATTTCATAACAGGTTTTCCAATACATGTTTCTCATCTTCTTCCTGTTTATTTCAGTAAAAGATGGCTCTAGAACAGAATGTTAAGGAACTCCAAGCACGGAATGCTCAATTTCAGGAAACGCTCTTGAACTTAGCTCAGGGGCAAAAAGACATGATGGCCCTCATCGCAAAAGGGAAGAAGAAGAAGACCAGAAAACCATGTAGCAGATCAGTGAAAGGTATCCCTATATCGTTATCCAAATTTCTGACACTGATAGTATATCCAATTCCTTTGTAAGCTTCATCTTTGATCCTAGAGAAATCCAAGATCCTATCAAATTCTTCTGAAGTAGGTGCTAGTTGAAAATTCTGGAAAGTGAAACATCTCAGTGGAGGGTCGTAGAATTGAGCGAGGGCAGTGATGGCTTTCACTTGCACAATTATCTTTGTCAACTTAATTATACCCCTATAGCATTGAACAAACATCTTCATAGCTTTCTCTATTAATTTTCCCCTAATCAGTTTGATCTTCTTCATATTAGGAACCACAATGCTAACTCGGACAATTTATTTCTTGTTGGTATTCATCTTTAGGATACTCACCAAAAACCTTTGATTATTTTTTTCTTAGGAATCATGTGAATAAGACAAAAAATGTAAAAACAATGAATATTTGGAATGCAAAATGTATTTTATGCATGGTGACGCAATAGATAGTGGGATTTGTGAAAGGTATCCTTAGTGGGTAGGTACCTAGTTCTGTCCTACGGGTATTCTACTCCCACCCCTCATAAGGGTGGCTTCCTTAAGGGTATCATAGATAACACTAGAGGGAAAGGAACAAGAGTCTCCCTTAAGCGGAGCCTCTTTGTAGACCGAGACTTTCGTCTCTTAGGTCATACAAGGTCTCACAAATAGATTTTGTTTTAGGGTTATACAAAGAGTCATTGGCCATATCCACAAGTCCTACCTCCTAGAGAGTCTATCCCTCTAAAATATATTCCTTAAAACTCAACTGACTCTAGGAGAATTTGTCACAAAAACTCATAGGGATGTTAAACTCCCTTGGCCAATAGACGATCCTTCTTCTAAGGTTTATTATTTTATTTAGCAATGAGACCGCACCAACAATATAAACGTATATGATAATAAATGGACTAACAATAAATAAAAAAATAAATAAACAAATATGGAAACAAATAACATGCTATAAATAGAAAACCCAAAAACCCTAGACCTACAAGAAGGGGTGAACTCTAACCATAGGGTTATGTCCCCAGCAGAGTCGCCATCTGTCATAGCCGGAAAAAATACGAGAGTCGCCACTATTAATTTTTATCCTAAGGATGGGGAAATAACAGATAACCCTAATTCGTACAGAGATTCTAAATTCGTAAATCAATTAGACAAAGGGAAGGTGTTAGGTACCCTTCATCTCCCTTATTCTCAAGGGGCTCCACTTTTAGGTTTAAAGATAAGATGGGTATTTAACAATCAATGTTTCTATATATTTGAGAAAAAAATTATTTTTTAGTTATGAACTCGTCTTGGCTTTAGCCACGTGCCTACCTATCTCCTTGCAAATAATCATAGTCCAATTTCGTTGTTCGTATGTGTTTGGTTAGTTTTTTATGGATTGTAGAAATGTTCTGGAAGTATCCTTGAACCTTGTTTGGGTTTGAAAATACTGTGTCGTAGACGCAATTCTCAGGTGTGATACGGTGGGAGAACTGACTTGAAGGGTTTTGCGTTTTATCACAAATGTTGTGGTTAGCAAGAGTCGCCACTGACTTTTCTTTTATCTAAAAGGAAAGGTGAAAAAGCACGGGAAAAACCGTTGAGATTGTTTCTTGAGTTCGAGGGGTAGATTATGAAAAGGGAAGGTATTAGCACCCTTTTCATCCATGGTTTTCCATGGACTCTTAGTTACTTGCTAGATCACTTGCTTTTGTTTGAAATTATGCTTTATGTAGTTTTTGAAAGTATTTTGTAAAGAGGCAATTGTTTAGGTAATCTTTGTAATGATTCTCGTTCGTAAGAATTTATACAAAGATGTTGATCTTTTTGAAAATATTTTCAATGTTTGTAAGATGTTTGGAAATGTGTGTGTTTGTTTTGAAAATAGAAAGGATATTTGTTTTGAAATGGAGCAAGTAACTAAAAGTAATCTACCTACTCAAATGTCTTTCTTGTTCATTTTCTTTTCCTTTGATATTGTTGTCTTACCATTGATTTGGTAAGCAACCCTATCTTTGGATGTAAATGGGACGGGCGTGGGTCATTGTATAGCCATGATTAGCAATGTTGCAAGGTATCTTAGCATTTTTTGAGGGACTAAGATCATTTTGTAAGGAAACTTTGAATAACGTCATTGAGGGACTATGATCTTATATTTGTTTATTTTTACTAAGATACCTTACATGTGTAATATGACCATTTTGTATAAGGCAGCCAAATGGAGTAACCCTAGGGGTGTTTGTGTGCAAGTGTGTCATTTTCATGCTTGATTTTGTCTTGAATTAGGGTTTTCTATTCGATTGATTTTATCTTCCCATACAAGCCCAAATTACTAGCATGTTATGTAAAAGTGATAAATTGCGAAAATTTAAAGTTACTACGCTATTACAACACTTGTGGGGGGGTATACAATTTATGAATGGGGGTCGCAAATAAAATTAAATCCTAAATTATTATTACAACCACATTGAATGGATAAGAATGTACAAGAAAATATGAAATAGACCTGTTTTGTTTAAGAAAAGAAATAAGTTTCGTTTAGGAAAATATTTTTGATCATTTTGTTTTAAGGAATAAAATAAAACATAAAAAATATAAAAAAATGTTTTTGGCATTTTTGATTAGTGAAAATAGAAGTGATAGCCAAAATAGTAAGGAAAAAGAAAATAAAATCAGCGCATTGCTAAACTAAAAGAGATCAGAAGTTCTGACTCTGGCATGCTGCAAAAGACAGAAATCATATTAACAGAAATAGGTAAAGTCAGAAGTTATGGATCCATTGGGAACAAAGAAGATTTCAGAAGTTCTGATGCCACTGGCAGAACTTCGTCTTTCTCTCCATGCTAGTCAGAACATCTGTAACTTAGTCATTTCTCAACAAAATAAAATATATGCCTATAACAGTTATGGCAGGTTTCATAATGTTTCAGAAACAAGAGATATCAGAACTATAATTCAGAAGCAAGCGAGAATTCGCTGATCCTAATTCTGAGTCTTAATTTCTTCAAGAAGTTCTGGACTGAAACTCTCTCTACTTAGGCAAGCAAATATATGAAACCTCAGAATATGTACAACATTAGAATCAGGATGTCTACATTGTATTTTGAACATGCAAGTCTAATAATGCCTAAGTAATATGATGAGAGTTAGAAGAAGCTTACCTTGCTGCTGGAAACAGTTTTGTGAGCTAGAGTCTGGTTCTGACCGCTAGTAATGTTCTGAATAGCTTCCCCACGTGTTCAGCAGGCCGGACACTTTCAACATGGGCTGTGAATGATTAGAAAATTCTGGAACAACCAAGGGGCAAAGTTATGACTTCTTTGAGGTGAATGTGGACAGTAAGTTTGTTACAATCTGAACTCAAGAATTGGTATAACTTCTAATATGTAAATCAGAAATTGTATGGGTGGTTTTGGTCAAGAAACACTTGAAGGAAATAAAAAGAACTTGAATGCAAGATTTAAAAGCTAAAAGGTTTTGTATTTTTGTTTGCAGTTTTGGACTCTTGGAATTTTAGCAGGGATTCAAGGATTTTTCCTTTCTCAATTTTTCGACCTCTTTTCAGTGGCCCATGAAGTTCAATTTATAGGCAAAGATTTAGTAGTTTGTAGAGGTCAAGTGACACCAACATCATATGCTAGGCGCTGACTTGTTCTTGAAGAAAGTTTGAACAAGCATGGTTCAGGGCACAAAGTAGGATGGCTAGCAGGTTTAGCAGCGCCTAAGCTGGATTTGTCAGCAGGAATTAAGGAAAAGCAAAAGCAACACATGGGCCCAGCAGGCTTTTGTACAAAAGTTTGCTTTTCCAAGAGAGTAAAGGTACACGTAGGGGAAATCCTTTGGATATAGACTCAAAAGTGATTGTGAGCATTAAATGATGATGAGATTTATCAACCCATAAATCCTGCAATGTGAGATTTTGCATCATTGCTTAATTCTGGATCAGAAGTTCAGCTTCAGCATAACCTAGAATAGACATCCAACTTCTGATCCTTGAATCCCTTTGCTTCAGCATGTTCTAAGTGAGTTCTCAGACTTCCCCAAAAGCTTGTAACACACTTTGTAAATTCTCTTTGAATTTCTCTTCCAACTTCTGACTGATCCTACGTGAAAACTGACCCAGACGTTGCAGACAACTTCTGACTTGAAAATGCTCAGAATTTGTTAAATACCTAAGCTTCAGAGACGTGTCTTTAAGAATGTATAACTTGAAATCCCAGCATTTCTAAAAGAAGTTATGTTCCGCACTGTTTTAGATCTTATTGAAATCTATAACTTTTGTGTCAGAAGTTCTTCCAGAATCAGCTTACATCATGGTGATAATCTGATCAGAAGTTCTGAGTTTGTCATATTTCTTAAACACTTAGAAAAATTCTAAGTATTTAGAATTTTGACTTTTCCAAAGTAATTTTGACTTTTGAATATCTTGATGAAGCAAATCTCACATTCCAACATGTCTTGATGAAATATGATTCTTGAGACTTGATTTTTGATCCAAAAGTCAAGGTTTGACTTTTTAGTGTGTAAATGACCATTTTGTCCTTGTGAATGACTTTCTTGAAAAATTGATAATTCAAGGCTTGGAATTGGATGGAAGCAAACCTGAGGGTCCAGGGTGATCCTTTGAGAAATGAGAGGGAAAATTTTTGGGTACAACAGCTTCCCCTGTTCAAACTTCTTGAACCTGAAGAGTTAGATTGGCGGATCTACCATTCGTGACTTGAAGGTGAAAGATGATTGAACATTAAAATGCCCAGAAATTTGCACTCGAAGATGGATGGTGAATGGGCTTATAGATGCCATTTGGAGGAATGTTGGTAAACATTGGAAGAAGTATCAACACAAATCTCTTGTTGATTTATACTAAAACTTGATGTTTTACCTATGAGATAAAGAGTTAGTAAAATGCAGATGCATGCATGATGTTCACCACATGTGGTATTATGTTAAATGCACATGGTATGTACATGCCATGATGTATGAACGTGAGATGTATGTTTTTGTCTGGGAAAATAAATCCCTGACTACTGCTGAGGAAATTTTGGAAGGTTGAACCCCTGATTGTTGGGGATGAAGAATATGCATATCTTCAAACTCTATTGAAAGGATGCTTTTGCTGGGGAATATCTCTTGAATGTAAGCTGTTATCTGGTCAGATCCAGGCTTCACAATTTGCTGAGGATGAATTAGTCAACTTCTATCTGGTCGGATTCAGGATTCACGGCAACTTACTAGGGGATACGGAAGTTAACTGTTATCTGGTCGGATCCAGGCTTCGCAGTAATTTGAAATGGTAACTACTATCCGATTGGGTCCAGTTCTCATGGTTTTTGGAAAGTTGTACAATTATCTAGTCGGATCCAGGCTTCATAGTGTCTCCCTGAGGATCATATTTAATTGTTATCTGGTCAGGCTCCAGGTTTCACAATAAATTGCTTGAAAAACTGTTATCTGGTCGGGTCCAGGCTTTACAGATTTCTGAGGTTGATGAGGTCAATTGCTATCTGGTCGGGTCCAGGTTTCACAATAAACTATTTTGAAAAACTGTTATCAGGTCGGGTCCAGGCTTTGCAGATTTTTTAGGTTGATGAGGTCAATTGCTATCTGGTGGGATCCAGGTTTCTCAACAATTTTTTGGGGATACAGAGGTAAACTCTATTGGGGAAGAGAAGTTAAACCTTAGTCGGGTTGAGTCTGGGTTCTTCTAATTCTTTGAGGAGTTAGACTACTATCTAGTCGGGTCCATGTTTCATAGCATCTTGAAACTGAGATTAACTGGTATCTTGTCGGGTCTAGGTTTCAGTGATTGAAGAAGTCAAACTATTATCTGGTCGGGTCCGGGCTTTAGTAATAACTTGAAAATTGTACTAATATCTGGTCGGATCCAGGCTTCATAGCATCTTTTGGAAATAGTAAAGGCTTTGCTGACGGCTTTACCAGGGATCAGGGGTTGTGGCCCTGTGATTTGCAATAATCTGAAAGAAAATTCAAACCGGAGAGTGTAGACTCAGTCGGGTAGGACAAACTCAACTTGGGGAGGATACACTCAATTGGGGAAGATAAACTCTATTTGGAGATAATAGCCTTGGATGGGGAAGATATGCTCAACTGGGGATGATAAGCTCAGCTGGGGAACTTCGTGGTGTCTTGATTGTTGTATGTTGGGGAAATTTGAACTCGGCTGGGGAGTTATGTGGTTCCTTGATGATTGTTAGGGAAATAAAACATGTCGGAGAAAGGTTTATTGCAGTCGTCCTTGTGAGGAAAGGGATATTTCACATACATTAAAGAGATGCTTACTGCTGCTTAGCAGGACACATGTGCCAAATAGTTTTAATTATGTTCATATGAATATGTTCATTCAATTTTAGTCATTGGAAAAATTTGCATTCAAAACAAAGACATAAATTTTACACTTTAAAGTGTATTTGTATTGATATTTTTCTCACGAATAGGCGTTTTTGTACAGAGAGATGGAGATCCTAGTAAGAGGAAATCGTTGAAAGGGAAACGAAATTGAGAATGAAAACAAATAGCCCTGTGAAATGATCTCATTGCCTTCCAACTCTACTATTGCTCCAATGTCTTTGAACGTCCCTTGTTGTTGATCGAAGTTGATTGGATTGATCTTCGACTATTTGAACTTGGAACTTGATGATAAAATTGACTGTATTGATTCCACGAGACATAGTCATACGCTTTTAATCCTTAACATTTTCCTGGACCGCCCTTTCGGGTTTTCAGCCCACCAGGATACCCTTTTTTGCTCAAGTCACCCTTTCGGGTTTTCAACTTGTTAGGTGTACAATCTTTTGCATATATCCCTAATTTTTGCCCAAACCTTTTGGTTTGTCGGGATGCCCTTATTTTGCTTAGGTGTGTCAACCTAACGGGTCTCTTATGCGTAGTATTTTTTAACTATGTCCGCGTTTATGGGATATGGGAAATCCTTTCCATCCATGGTAGTTATCATCATGGCACCACCAGAGAAAACTCTCTTGACAACAAATGTCCCTTCATAGGTGGGAGTCCATTTTCCTCTGGGGTCGTCTTGTGGTAAAATGATGCGTTTTATCACCAAGTCACCAACTTGATATACTTGAGGTTTGACCTTTTTATTGAAAGCCTTAATCATTTGTTTTTGATACGTCTGACCATGGCAAACAACAACTAATCTTTTTCATCAATTAAGTTCAGCTGATCCAATCTCGTTTGAATCCACTCGTCTTCGCCTAGGCCTGCCTCAATCATAATCCTCAGTGAGGGAATTTTAACTTCCACTGGCAAAACAGCTTCCATGCCATAGACTAGAGAAAAGGGAGGTGCCCCAGTTGATGTTCTAGTTGAAGTACGGTAGCCATGTAGAGCAAACGGCAACATCTCATGCCAATCCTTATAGGTTACTACCATTTTCTGCATAATCTTCTTGATATTTTTGTTAGCCGCTTCGACTGCGCCATTCATTTTTGGTCTATACGGAGAAGAATTGTGATGCTTGATCTTAAACTGAGTGCAAAGCTCAGTGATCATAGCATTGTTGAGGTTAGTCCCATTGTCGGTGATGATCCTTTCGGGGATACCATAACAGCTGATGAGATTGTGTCTGATGAATCTGGCTACCACATTCCTGGTGATTGAGGCAAACGAGGCGGCTTCGACCCATTTGGTAAAATAGTCGATAACAACAAGAATAAAGCGATGTCCTTTGGAAGCTGTGGGCTTGATTTCTCCAATCATGTCGATTCCTCACATTGCAAATGACCATGGAATGGTCATGACATTCAGAGGGGTAGGAGGCACATGGACCTTGTCAGCATAGATTTGGAATTTATGACAAGTTCTTGAATGTTGATGGCAAATATTCTCTATCGTTGACTAGTAGTAACCGGCTCTTAATATTTTCTTAGCCATCGTATATCCACTTGAGTGAGTATCGAAGAGACCATCGTGCATGTCTTCCATAATTTCCCCTGCCTCCTTCTTGTCCACACATCAGAGTAGAGTTGAATCATGGTTGCACTTGTACAATATCCCGTTACTGAGGAAGAACTTGGCTGCAAATCTTCGCAAGATCTTTCTGTCGTTGATAGATACCCCCCTGGATACTCTTGAGCTTCAAGGTATCTCAACACCTCATGGTACCATAGCTTTTCTGCATCGGTGTCGAGCTCATAGCAATGTGTAGGTTCATCGAATCACTCAATTGTAATCATAGGTGCTTCATTGTCCCATCTGACCTTGAACATTGAAGACATTGTTGCCAAGGCATCAGCCAACTGGTTTTCTTCCCTAGGGAAGTTCTCAAAAGTGATCTCTTCGAAGTAAGGAATTAGGGATAGCACAAGTTCCTTGTAAGGGATAAGATTAGGGTGTTTAGTGTCCCAATCTCCTTTTACTTGGATGATCACTAAGGCGGAATCCTCGAACACATCCATATGCTTGATCCTTAAGTTAATAGTATCTTTCAGACCTAAGATGCATGCTTCATACTCGGCCATATTAGTTGTGCAATCGAAGCATAGTCTGGCAGTGAAAGGAGTGTGGCAACCTTCATGAGAGATGATCACAACACCAATTTTGTTACCTAAGGCGTTGGAAGCCCCCATCGAATACCATAGTCCATCGGGATCTTAGTTCAGGTCCGTCATATGGCCCAGATTTCACGCAGTCGGTTACTAGCATAATGTTCTCATCAGGGAAGTCGAAGTTCATTGACTGATAATCATCCACATCTTGATGGGCCAAATTATCCGCTATTACACTTCCTTTGATGGCTTTTTGATTAGTGTATTGAATGTCGTACTCAGTCAAGATCATTTGCCATCTGGCTATCCGTCTGGAAAGGGCAGGTTTCTCGAAGATGTACTTGATTGGGTCCATCTTAGAAATCAACAAAGTGGTATGAGTCAACATATACTGTCTTAACCGGCGAGCAGCCCATGCCAGAGCACAACAAGTTTTCTCGAGCAATGAATATCTGGTTTCACAGTCGGTAAAATTTTTGCTCAGGTAATAAATAGCATGCTCTTTTCGGCCAGACTCGTCATGTTGGCCCAAAACACACCCCATAGAATTCTCTAGTACTGTCAAGTACATGATCAAGGGTCTTCCTTCAACTGGAGGCATGAGAATAGGAGGTTCTTGTAGGTATTCTTTGATTTTGTCAAAGGAAATCTGGCATTCATCGTTCCACCTGACTACTTGATTTTTCTTCAAGAGTTTGAAGAGTGGCTCACAAGTAGCAGTTAAGTGTGATATGAAATGGGCAATGTAATTGAGACGACCCAAGAATCCTATGACTTCTTTTTCAGAATGAGAGACTGGCATTTCTTGAATGGCCTTTAACCTCAACTTGTACTTTTTCATCCTTTCGAATAGTTTGTGCAGGTGATCGAGATGTTCTTCTTAGGTTTGTGATCTGGAAAATATCATCCACATATACCTCTATCTCATGATGAATCATGTCATGAAATAAAGCTACCATAGCCCTTTGATATGTTACCCCTGCATTCTTTAATCCGAACAGCATAACCTTGTAGCAGAAGGTGCCCCATTGCGTAACAAAAGTAGTCTTTTCCATATCTTCAGGAGCCATCCTTATTTGATTATAGCCTGAGAAGCCATCCATGAATGAGAAGACTTTATACTGAGCAATATTATCAACTAAGACGTCAATGTGTGGTAGAGGGAAGTCATCCTTGGGGCTTGCCCTATTCAGATCCCTATAGTCTATGCACATGCGAACTTTCCCATCTTTCTTTGGCACTGGAACCACATTGGCAACCCATTGAGGATAGGATGTCACACCTAGGAACCCTGCATCGAACTGTTTCATCACTTCAGCTTTGATCTTTTCGGACATATCAGGCCTCATGCGACGAACCTTTTGCTTGACAGGCGGACAGTCTTCTCTTGTCGGCAGACGATGAACTATGATGTCAGTATCAAACCCATGCATATCTTCATAAGACCAAGAAAATAATTTCCCATAATCACACAACATCTGAACCAACATTTTCTTAACACTGCTTTCCAAATTAGTGTCGATTCTGATTTCCTTCTTATCTGACTCAGTACCCAGATTGATAATTTCGACTGACTCTTCATATGGTTGAATAGATTTTTCCTCTTGTAACAGAAGTTTGGCTAGTTCTCCTGGTATGTCACAATCTTCCTCGCCTTCGTCTTCGGCTTGGTTGATAAGACATTCAAAGTCATAGTCGGAAATAGTAGAGTCATTGGCAATAAAATCTTGAGTGGATGTAGACCTATAAGAGTGTATGTGTGTGCATGTAAGATACATGACTATTTTTGAAAATGTATTTGAAAGAAAGGAAAGACTATGAAGACAAATATTTAAATACAAAAGAGTCCAATGTACTGAATGATCATATGATTAGATGAACACAAATAAAACCCTTGACAAATAGACCAAAGTTCCCCGGGCTAGGCACATGGCTTAAAAGTCATTTAAAATATTACAGACAACAAGTTCTTGAATTGGTGGAAAAGCAATAATAAGTAGATTACTCCTCAATGAAGGAGATGGGCACAAAGTCCTTTGTATGCCAATTCTTCAGCTCCATTATAGTTGGGTACACCCACTCCTCAAATGCAGCTTCTTCTTCAGAATCACCCACGGTGTTGACTTCACGGCTTCTAATGCGGAGAGGTGGCTTTCCAGCATGAGCACGCCTCACTTCCTTCTGAGATTTGACGGTGAAGCCCAAACCAAATTTGTCTGCTTTAAAAGGGATATCGAGGAGTTGCCCCCAAGTATCACAATTTCCTTCTTCAATTGCAGCACGGGCATCCTTGACTGAAACCATCTTTGGTTTAGCCTTAATAGCTTTAGACTTATCAGAAGAACATTTAGTAGCAGCAATCATTGGCGGTACAACCTCAAAGGCTTGACATGGGGTTTCAATGAATTCTCTGTCCATTACTACATACGTGAAAAAGTTAAGGTGGCTCACCATAAACTCTTCTTCCCCACAAATGGTGACTATCCTACCTTTCACTGGGTATTTGAGTTTCTGATGGAGGGTTGAGGTCACTGCCCCAGCCTTATGAATCCACGGGCGACCTAACAGACTAGAATAGGCAGGGAGAATATCCATAATATAGAAGGTGGAGTTGAAGATTTGGGATCCCACTTTGATTGGAAGATCTACTTCCCCATGAACAGTCCTCTTTGATCCATCAAATTCCCTTACGATGATATCGCTTGGCTTTAATACTAGATCCTCACAGTCGAGATGGTCTAACGCCCCCTTGGGTAATACATTCAGAGAAGAACCAGTGTCGACTAGCACATGTGCTAAGCTGGTCCCTTTGCATTCGATTGACACATGTAATGCTTTGTTTTGATTCTTCCCGAGAGTTGTTAAGTCAGCATCTGAAAACCCCAAGCCATTATCAGTTGTCAAGCTAGCCACGCAATTCTCAAATTGGTCTGTTGTTGTCTTATGAGGGACATGAGCTTTTTTCAGGAACTTGATTAATGTCCGAGCATGGGCGTTGGAGCAAAGCAACAATGACAACATTGAAATCTTAGAAGGGGTTTGCCCCAACTGTTCTACAATTTTGAAGTCACCTCTCTTTATGATCTTCAAAATCTCGTCCATCTCGCGGGCAGAAGGTTCTTCATCATCTACGTCTTTGGTAGGTACCTCAATCACATCAGGCTCAACAACCTTCTCCTTCCCTCTAGTATCGGTATTTGGCTTGGCAGCGGTAATGCCAATGGGCATCTTTGTAACTACTGGAGGTGAGATATTGGGTGAGAATATTCTCCCAGTTATAGTTACTTTTCTTAAGCCAGCTATGTTGCCAACATCGTCATCTTTTCCTTCTTTGATCCAGGAATCTTGTTTAATCCCATGATAGAACACTTCAGCACCGTAATTCCATGGCAACAGTTTATTTGAAGAGTAAGGAATCGGTCCGGGATTGGTGATGATTAAGGGAGCAACGGTGGGTTCATTTGAAATCCTAATAGGGCCTTTGGAGGTGACCCTAAGAGGCTTGTTAGAGATGGTAATAATGGAGAGGTCTTCACATTTGTTAACCAAAATCTTGGCAGGCAGAGTCTTTTCAAACAGAATTTCATGGCTATCCATCATGCATTGTATACCTTTTTTTAGCCCTTCACATCCTTTGGGTTGTCTTGTACAACACACGCAGTTTTCTTCATAGCCAGGGAAGATCCCCGCTTTCAACAGATTATTCTTGATTACATTCAGTGGAGTAGTCAATTCTTCAATAGAGGCAATAAAATTTTTATCTTCGACATCATTAACACCTTTGTCATGCTTCGGCATTGGAGCAGTAATTACATTCGGTGTTGGAGGAGGATCAAACTCAATACTCTTGTTGTCTATTAAATCCTGGATATTATTCTTCAAGGCCCATCACTGGTCAGTCTCGTGCCCGGGGCTGTTTGAATGGTAAGCACACTTAGCGTTCGGATTATACTTTGGTGACGAGGTGTCAGGGTTGGCGGGAGGATCGCGCAATGTCACTAAATTAGCCTTGAGTAAATGTTGAAGGGCTTGAGATAGTGACATTCCTAACCTCGTAAATTGTCTTCTTGGAGTTTCAAAATGTTGATGGTTTGCAGATGGTCTTGGAGTAGGAGTTGGATTGGAGATTCGGAAAACATTAACAAACGGATGATTATTCTTCTTGGTATAGGCCCTTGTCCCATACACATCATTAACTTCCTTCTTTGCAACAAAAGGTTTCTTGATAGGATTGGCCGTGGAGGTAGATGCCACAGAGATCTTCCCACTTTTGATGCCACTTTCAACTCTTTCACCGGTCAAGATTAATTAGGTGAAACCAGAAGAAGAGAAGCCAACCAATAGATTAAAGAAAGGACCATATAAAGTGCCCATGAACATGCCGATGTGCTCCCTATCAGTCAAGGGAGGTTGGACCCTACTAGCAAGGTCTCTCCACTTTTGCGCATATTCCTTAAATCCTTCATTCTTCCCCATGGTCATATCTTGCAATTGAACCCTCGTTGGCGCCAAGTCGGTGTTGTACTGATACTGATGGTAGAAGGCAGTAGCTAAATCCTCCAAAGTGTTGATACGAGAACCATCTAACTGATAAAACTATTCAAGTTATGTTCCAGCCAAGCTTTCTTGGAAAAAGTGAACCCATAGCTTCTTATCGGCAGTGTGCGACTGTATCTTGCGCACATAAGACTTCAAATGGAGTTTTGGACAAGAAACCCCATCGTACTTTTCAAAGGTTGGTATTTTGAATTTATGGGGAATGATTACCCCAGAGATCAAACCCAAATCATCAAAATCTAAGCCGGGGACGGCTTGGATTTCAACAACTTTCAATCTTTCTTCTAACTGTTTGTATTTGATATCAGCGGGTGGATACTGCTCGTTGAAATAATCATCATCAGATATTTGATCATTGATACAGTCTGCCTGAGTACTCTTGACCTCACCAATCTGGTTTTTGTCCTCTTCGGATGAATCTTCTTCTACTGGGATTTGATGGATTGTCTCTTTGAACCTTTTACCCATTTTAAGCATAACTTTCTTCTTTGGCTTCTTCTTAACGGCCAACAAAGCCATCATATCTTGCTACCCCTTGGCTAGGGCTAGTAAAGCTTCCTGAAACTGAGAATTCTGGGCTTGGAGTTCCGTCACAGTTTTCTCTAGATCCATCTTGCTGAAATAAACAACAGAAAGATAAGGAAACCTGTTGCGCGAAAACCTGTCATGTTATGATGCATGAATATGTATATGCAAATGATTTCAAGGATTAATGAAATTTAAATTTGTATAGACAAAAGAATAAACAAACGTTAACTTTCATTAGTCAAAACAAGAAATATTACATTATTCCCCTTGGGCTTACAAAATATCTTTCTAAGATAAAAAGACCGAACGCAGCCTCTTTGGCGCGAGATAAGCGTTCACATTTTACTCTTCTTGTAGATGTTTTGTAAGCTCCAAGACCCTCTTCTCACTAGCATAGAACTGATCCTCGAAAGTATCTCAGTCTTCCTTCAGCTGAATCCAACCCTTTTGTAAGTCTTCGAGAGAGGTAGGCATGTCGGGATGGAGGATAGTGTAGGGAATGTCTCCTTCGACCACATGCTCCATGATGACTGGTAATATGGAAGGATAAGGCATCACAAGTTTCTGAGCACGAGCTCGCACCCATTTAAGGCAAGGCTCGAGGGGAATGGAATTCTTGTGTCCTAGTGTCTTGCTATCCACCTTGTTCAACATCTTCCATGCTCGGATAAATCTCTGGAGGTGACCTTGATTGTCATTCTCGTAGTCGAATACAAACCCTTGGATGAGCATCTCATGGGGACCATCCCTCCGAGCATGACCAAAATGTCGTAGGGCTAGGCAAGGGTTGTAAGTGATACCTCCTCTAATGCCAAGCAAAGGGACATTAGGGAACTCTCCACAACAGTCGACGATAGTAACATTCTCCAAAGAGCGGGAACACCAATGAATATCTGAATGTCTGAGCGCCATCAACCTATGTGACCACCTTGAACCTTGCTCATTCTTTAATACAGATTGGGGAAGATGCAAAATAAACCATCTTGCCAAGAGATGAGCACAACACATGAGGATACCTCTTTTCCTTGTAGTTCGAGTGTGAAAGGAATGTAGGATATCCCCTAGCAAAGTAGGCACTGGGTTACGAGACATGAAGATTTTAACGGTGTTCACATCTATGAGTTGGTCAGGATTTGGAAACAATACCATCCCATAGATGAGGAGAGCCACAATTTCCTCAAAGGCTTGTAAGTCCAAAGAGTTCCAACAATTTTGGGCTTTCTCAAACAAGAACTTTGCTAGGAAACCTTTGACACCACTCCTTGTTTACCAATTAGTTGTGATATCAGATGAGTGCAAGTGTAGAGCTTGAGAAATCTCTTTTGGCTTTGGGTCTCTTTCCGTACCGTTGAAAGGTAGTTGATTGAGAATAGTAATCCTCAGGAGTTGGGAGAATTCTTCCAAAGTTAGCACAAGTTGGTAATCGAGAAATGTGAAGCAATGGTGTAGGGGATCAAAGAACTGAAAGAGCACCTTCATCATGTCTTCAGTAGTGTTGGAAGTGGCCAAGTTTAGTAGGCGACCATGTCTTTTGGTAAATGGAGAATTTTCAGGAATCCTTGATGTTAACTCTTTGAGTTGAGAAGGGATCCTTACGAGATTGACTTGAATGGTTTTCCTGCGAATGGAATCCATGTCCTACAAAACAGAACAAAGATAAATCCCAAAAATCCTTCAAATGGTTAGTGAGTATGAGTATGATGTCATGATGTTTATGATGTTATGTACAAGTAAATACATACAAAAAAAGCAAAAAAGTCCTTAAGTTTAGGCTTGCATGGAGTCTCATAGTTAAGTACCCTCTTGAAGTTTAGTTGGCTCAAACTTGTCCTAGTAATAGTAACCGGGTTCTAAGGAGCTTAATATCACTAGTTTGTTTCCTTGGTCATTGTTTCAGCATAAGCCTCTTTAATGGCGACCAAAATATCCCAAGAAACCAAACCTCAATGAGTGTAGTATCGAGTATCTACCAACTTCGGACTGCACCAAAGCCGGTCATCTCACTACATCCTAAATGGCCAAGTTGGTCAAGTAATGGTTCTAAAAGTTCATTAGTGCTTCATGACATCACTCAGCGGCCCCGTATTCTCCTTGACTACTCAAGGGCTACTGGTACCCACAAATATGTCGCACTAACGTAGCTATTGCTTAGACCATGTCGGTATACCCCACACAGTTTCCACAATGTATTGCTACTTACCTATAAGGTATCCCAAATTCGGGTAGAGGATTCAAACCCAAACAAAGAACCAAAATGTAAAGCACACAAGTCAAACAAAGAAAGCAAGTAAATGTGATCTAACCCTAAGGTAACTCCACTTTTAAAAGATTCCCCAGCAGAGTCGCCAGTTCTGTGATACGGTGAGAGAACTGACTTGAAGGGTTTTACGTTTTATCGCAAATGTTGCGGTTAGTAAGAGTCACCACCGAATTTTCTTTTATCCAAAAGGAAAGGTCAAAAAGCACAGTAAAGACCTTTGAGATTGTTTCTTGAGTTCGGGGGATAGATTATAAAAAGGGAAGGTATTATCACCCTTTTCATTCATGGTTTTCCATGGGCTCTTAGTTACTTGCTAGATCACTTGCTTTTGTTTGAAATTGTGCTTTATGTAGTTTTTGAAAGTATTTTGTAAAGAGGCCATTGTTTAGGCAATCTTTGTAATGATTCTCGTTATTAAGAATGTATACAAAGATGTTGATCTTTTTGAAAATATTTTCAATGTTTGTAAGATGTTTGGAAGTGTGTGTGTTTGTTTTGAAAATAGCAAGGATATTTGTTTTGAAATGGAGTAAGTAACTAAAAGTAATCTACCTACTCAAATGTCTTTCTTGTTCA
Source organism: Vicia faba (assembly GCA_948472305.1). Classification (NCBI taxonomy): domain Eukaryota; kingdom Viridiplantae; phylum Streptophyta; class Magnoliopsida; order Fabales; family Fabaceae; genus Vicia; species Vicia faba. Next base: position 261,380,876 of record OX451739.1, read on the forward strand.
TTTTCTTTTCCTTTGATATTGTTGTCTTACCATTGATTTGGTAAGCAACCCTATCTTTGGATGTAAACGGGACGGGCGTGGGTCATTGTATAGCCATGATTAGCAATGTTGCAAGGTATCTTACCATTTTTTGAGGGACTAAGATCATTTTGTAAGGCAACTTTGAATAGCATCATCGAGGGACTATGATCTTACATTTGTTTATTTTTGCTAAGATACCTTACATGCGTAATATGGCCATTTTGTATAAGGCAGCCAAATGGAGTAACCCTAGGGGTGTTTGTGTGAAAGTGTGTCATTTTTATGCTTGATTTTGTCTTGAATTAGGGTTTTCTATTCGATTGATTTTATCTTTCCATACAAGCCCTAATTACTAGCATGTTATGTAAAAGTGATAAATTGCGAAAATTTAAAGTTACTACGCTATTACAACACTTGTGGGAGGGGGGTATACAATTTATGAATGGGGATCAAAAATAAAATTAAATCCTAAATTATTATTACAACCACATTGAATGGATAAAAATGTACAAGAAAATATGAAATGGACCTGTTTTATTTAAGAAAAGAAAAAAGTTTTGTTTAGGAAAATATTTTTGATCTTTTTGTTTTAAGGAATAAAATAAAACATAAAAAATATAAAAAATGTTTTTGGCGTTTTTGATTAGTGAAAATAGAAGTGATAGCCAAAATAGTAAGGAAAAAGAAAATAGAATCAGCGTATTGCTGAACTAAAAGAGATCAGAAGTTCTGACTCTGGCATGCTGCAAATGACAGAAATCATATTAGCAGAAATAGGTAAAGTCAGAAGTTCCGGTTCCATTGGGAACAAAGAAGATTTCAGAAGTTCTGATGCCACTGGAAGAACTTCGTCTCCCTTTCCATGCTAGTCAGAACATCTGTAACTTAGTCATTTCTCAACAAAACAGAATATATGCATATAACAGTTATGGAAAGTTTCATAATGTTTCAGAAACAAGAGATATCAGAACTATAAGTCAGAAGCAAGCATGAATTCACTGATCCTAATTCTGAGTCTTAATTTCTTCAAGAAGTTCTGGAATGAAACTCTCTCTACTTAGGCAAGCGAATATATGAAACCTCAGAATATGTACATTGTGATACGGTGGCAGAACCGAAACTGTTTGAAATGCTGGTTTGCGTTTTGCGTTTGTGTTCGCAAAATGTCGCGGTAAGCAAGAGTCGCCACCTACTTTTATTTTATCCAACTGGAAAGGAAAAAAGCACAGAAAAATTCCTTTTTTGAGATATTCTGAGTACGGGGAGTAGATTATAGAAAGGGAAGGTATTAGCATCCCTTCTATCCGTAGTTTTCTACGGGCTCTTAGGTACTTGCTCATCATTTTAAAAAAATTGCTTTTGTGTTTGTGTGATTTGAAAAAAGTTTTTGTTTGACTTCGATTTAACCCTTGCTTCTGTCTTCAAGAGTGTTACGAAGTCATTTTGAAAACTTTGTTTGAAAGAGAGTGTAAGTGTGGAAAAGTTTGTTCTGAGCAAGTACCTACTAGCATCTACCTACTCGAAAAAAGAATGTTTCTGTTCTTGTTTCCTTTAGACAACTCTATCCCACTATTAGTGAGTAGGTAGAACTGTCGTTGGAGTTGTAAGGGTCAATTTGAAAGGGACGCACGATCACTAAAACAATGTTAGGACGTCTTAGTAATAACTCTAATGTCTTAAGATCATATTCGAGGCAACATATCCGAGGCAACATTTCCGAACGAGACTTTGATCTTTGTTTAGACAAGAGAGCGACCACTAAAATACCCTATACTTAATAATCTTTTACCGAAGGCAACCGAAGTGGGAGTATACCCTAGGAGTGCGCATGTGCGAGTGATTCAATTTTAAGTTATTATCTTTGCACATTTAGGGTTCGCTAACCGTTTTAAAGTTTACATACATTCTTGTCATGCATCCCTATTACCATACATCTAACAGTTAATATTTGCGGAATTTAAAGTATGGAAAGTAAAGCTACGCTATTACAAGGCTTCGGGTATTAATTACATAGCCAAAAACAACCTGTAAAAAAACGATAAATGAACGAAAAAGTCCTAATTAATCTATTACATCCCATGAGCAATTACATCAATATAATAAAACGCGCGCGATGAATTAAGAACGAGAAAAGTTAGGGTTTTGACCCCGTCTAGCCTAATTACAAAAAGAAATATTTTTTTTGGTTGTTTTCGATTATTTTAAAAAAAGTTTTAAATTAAATATATACAAAAATATAATTACTAATTAAATTAAATTAAAGAAAATAATTTTCATGACCTATTTTTGTATTTTGTTATTTTTTTAAGAAAAAGAAAATAGCATTTAAATTAAACAAACCCTAATTTTCTAGTTGTTTTTAATTTATTTACAAAAGGATTAAAGTTACCCTAAAATTAAATAAACTAATTAAATTAATTTTTTTGATAAAAAATAAACCTAAATCTAATTGGATGAAAAATTATTTTTTATGATTTTTTTTAATAAAAAAAAATTGATTTTTATGTTAATAAAATAATTTAACAAATTAAATGAAGAAATATAAAAGAAAAGAAAAAGAAAATGGGCCTGAAATCAGTAATTTGGAGGGTGTGAATAGTAGCTTTTGGGTCCAAAAAGCAAGGGTCCACGTTGACTTCCAAGATCCCAGGTTGTGCGTTGACCATGGTGTATGATGGTCCTTCACATTATGGCCTTCAGATCTGGCCTTCTGGAGATCCAATGGTGGAACCTTGAGGTCACATGTTGGACTTCATACCTACATGCGCGCCTGATTATGTAAATCAAAATAATATGAAACATGGGGGGACCTGGGATTCGAACCCAGGCCCTATACCCTTTTCCACTCACCTTCACACCAACTGAGTTGGACGCGCGTATTGTACATGAAATAATAATAATAATAAACAATAATATGGAAAACAAACAAAATAATCATTATCCGCACGAAAATTTGAATGGGCTAATCACAGCTTGCCACACCATCGTCCCTGTCCTCTCTCCGTTGCTAAAATATTTAATGAATTTTACCTACGGAAAAATGTCCGTAGCTACAAACCATGCATATATCAAAATCTCACACAGGCATGATAAACAAAATCTAAAGCCATGAATCGAATCGCCTTGGCCTGCTGAGCATTATGGTGCCCTTCTTGTGGACCAATTTCACCTGTATAAAAATATCCTAAATCGAGACCAAGAACCATAACAATGGTGGATTCTGACATAGCCAATGAAAATGCAATTGGTTACCACCACAAGCTTGCAAACATGTTAGGGATTCAGAATATGCTATTGAAACATGATAAATATGCAAGAATAACAAGATTTGATTCTGAAAATAATGGCAAATCGTGGACCACTTACAGTGAGTTCTAGCGCGCGAGGATCCTTGTTTCTGATTGCTATGGCTTCCTTGTATGCCCAGGAAGCGAACGCGATGGCTAGGGAGTCTTGTAAATGCCTGGAAGTATGAAATCAAGTCAGCACTTTTTGGTGATTTTTCCAAGTTTGGTTTTGCCTTTCCACGCCTCAAAACCTTGTTCTTTTGATCTGCTTTTGTCCACTATATACCAAAGAACGAATTAGGGTTACAAACATGCCTTCAATCTTTGTTCGTTATGATTTTTGATCTTGATTTGATTCACTTCAAAATCTTTCCAAAATAAGCCAAAATCAATCTTTTTATGCACACCTATGCCTTGCATGATTTGATTCACTTGCTAGCTGTATATGGGACCTGAAATGTGCATAAAATCTTGAGGTTTCAATGGTTTGGATATTTTCATGATTTATTTTGATTTAAAATGATTTAATTGAAATAAAAAAATCAAAATAAATAGAAAAAATAATATAAATACAAGTGGAAAGAGCTAGGGCTCATGGACCATGCTACCAACTCAAAACAAGTGCAAAAAGTTAGGCTCGTTTAACAAAAATTACAATTTGAGGCATATTTGACTTTTGGCAATTTTACAAAAAAGGTCACCTTCACCAATGCATAACTTCTTCAATTTTGACTCTTTGAATATGTTCTTGGACTTTTTAGAAATATTGAGACGTCCTCTAAGCAACCCTTTTGGTTTCATCTCAATTGATTCTTCCATGTTCATGTATGAAGCTTTGACAAAAAAGGTGTTTTTGCTGACTTTTCAAAATGACCTATAATGTCTAAATTCATAACTTTTTGTGAGTGCATATTTTGAACTTGGGAGATGAATATGAATTGTAGGGAATTGCATCCTATTAAAAATGAGCTTTGTCTGGGTCATTTCTCATAAAGTATGAGAAAGTTATGCTTGGTCAAAGTTGAGATGACTTTTCCTGCAAAACCCTAATTTAGCAACTTTTGGGTTTTGATGAATTGTGAGCAATCCTTGATGAATCATGATAAACCCTTGATTAAATGATGAATAATACTTTAAAGTGAGTATGTTGACCAAAAAACTTGAATTTTGACTGTATGTAGGCCACAATTGACTTTTGCCCTAGCACAGTCGACTTTCAGGCCTTTGAGCAATTGACTGAGCAAACTTCCTCTGCAAGGCTTGAAACTTGAAATGGATGATCTTGAAAACATATTAGGACAATGGTGAGCCTTTGGGATCCCTTGGACTCAACTATCTTGATGCAACATGAAACCCTAATTTGAGGTAGACTGCCTTAGGAGAGAGCTTGTCTGGTCAACCCTGGGACTTCCTTGAGCAATTTGAATACCTCACTTGAAATGTATTGAGAAATATGGGAGGGCAAATTTTGGGGTACAACAGCTTCCCATGTTCAATCTTCTTAAACCTGAGGATGTAGATTGGCTTATCTTCCTTTCGTAATCTGAAGGTGGAAGATGATTGAACACTAGAGTGCCCAGAAATTTGCACTCGCATGAAGTGGTACTTGTCTTGTGATGTCGAGAATGGGCTTATAGATGCCATTTGTAAATTTATAACGGGAGATGGGCTTAAATATGCCATTGGAAGAAGTGTTGATCATATAAGAAATTCCTTAGCGAGAGCTTGTATACCTGTTGTTGAGGAGGATTCCGTTGGGGAATGTTGGTCTCTGTCTTGAGAAAAAAGTTGAATTTTAGGAGCTTCGGTCATCTTTTATTCTACTGGGGAATCATCTCTTGGTCTAAGAGGTGAAAATGAACTATTATCTGGCCGTGATCCAGGCTTCATAGTGATAAGATCGACTGTTATCTGGTCGTGCTACAGGCTTTATAATGACTTACTAGGAGATGAGATTAGACTTGCTATCCGGTTGTAATCCAGGCTTCACAATTTCTCAATTCTTATCTGGTCGTAATCCAGGCTTCAGAAGGAATTCAATTGTTATCTGGTCGCATCCGGGCTTTAACTTGAATTGAGGGCACACTAATATCTGGTCGACTCCGGGCTTCTTAGTAATTATCCATGTAAAACTACTATTTGGTCGAAATCCAGGCTTCGTAGTGTCTTATACTATTATCTAGTCGTAATCCCAAGCTTCGGTGTTCTTTACCACTATCTGGTCATAATCCAGGCTTCACGATGTTTCATACCATTATCTGGTCGAATACAGGCTTCACGGTGTTCATAGAAATCAAGATATTATCCGGTCGAATCTGGGCTTCATAACTTGCATTAAAGATATACCACTATCTGGTCGACTCCAAGCTTCGTAGTATTCTTGGCTGCTATCTGATCGTAACCCAGGCTTCACAACGTCTTGTACCATTATCTGGTCGAATCCAGGCTTCATGGTGTCTTGTATTGCTATCTAGTCGTAATCCAGGCTTTGCAATTTCTCAATTCTTATCTGGTCGTAATCCAGGCTTCAGAAGGAATTAAGTTGTTATCCGGCCGTATCCGGGCTTCAACTTGAATTCAGGGAACACTAATATTTGGTCGACTCCGGGCTTCTTAGTAATTGTCCATGTAAAACTACTATTTGGTCAAAATCCAAGCTTCACAGTGTCTTATACCGCTATCTGGTCGTAATCCAGGCATCACGATGTTTCCTACCATTATCTGGTCGAATCCAGGCTTCATGGTGTCTTGTACTGCTATCTAGTCGAATCCAGGCTTCACAATACCTCACTTCTTTTCTTGTCGAAATCCAGGCTTCAGAAGAAATCAAGTGGTTATCCAGTCGCATCCGGGCTTCCATTTGATTTTAAGGCCTACTAATATCTGGTCGACTCTGGGCTTCATAGTAATTGGTCGGGTGAACTGCTATTTGGTCGAAATCCAAGCTTCGCAGTGTCCCTTACAGTTATCTGGTCGTAATCCCAGGCTTTAGTGTCTTTTACTGCTATCTGGTCGTAATCCAAGCTTCACGATGTAATATACCATTATCTGGTCGAATCCAAGCTTCATGGCGTTCAATGAAATCAAGATATTATCCGGTCGAATCCGGGCTTCATAACTTGCATTAAAGATATACCACTATCTGGTCGACTCCAGGCTTCATAGTATTCTTGGCTGCTATCTGGTTGTAAACCAGGCTTCACAACATCTTCTACCATTATCTGGTCGAGCCCATGCTTTATGGTGTCTTGTATTTCTATCTGGTCGTAATCCATGCTTCACAATAAATTGTTAAGCTGCTATCCGGTCGACTCCGGGCTTCACGGCTTGTGTTTATGATATACCACTATCTGGTTGAGTCCATGCTTCATGGTATCCTTGTATTGCTATTTGGTCATAATCCAGGCTTCACAATAACTTGTTAAGCTGCTATCTGGTCGAATCTAGGCTTCACGGCTTGTATTTATGATATACCACTATCTGGTCGAGTCCAGGCTTCATGGTGTCCTTATATTGCTATCTGGTCGTAATCCAGGCTTCACAATAACTTGCTGGGGATTAAGCTATTATCTGGTCGAATCCGGTCTTCATAGCTTGCTTCTGAGATAAACCACTATCTGGTCGTAATCCAGGCTTCGCGGTATTCTGATATTGTTATCCGGTCGTTCTTCGGGCTTCACAATATGATAGAGAAATCAAGATACTATCCGGTCGTACCCGGGCTTCATAGCTTGAACTTTGTGGGAATTTGATTGTATCTTTTCCTAAAAGGTAAGGGTTAGTTGTATATAATGTCATGATGTATGAAATGTATTGAGCCATGATGTTCTCAAAGTAAATGAGATTATGCTGTATGATGCGTATATGCATGCCATGATGTATGGAGGTGTAATGTTTTTATGATGTTCTCTAACCGGGGAAAATAAATCCCAGACTGCTGCTGGAGAATAAAAGAGTTTTGCTCGCTGGGGATAACGACCGAAGATGATTTGAGAATAACCTAGCAGGAGAGTAATTCTGCTGGAGAATAACTGGCAAGAGGATGACTCTGTGGGGAAAAGATATTCTTCCAGAAGGTCTGCTGATTTGGAGAAATAACCTCGGCTGGGGATGAATCACCGTTGCTGACGATGATGAACTCTGTCGGGGATAAAGTTTATGTTTGGGGAAGAAATAAACTCCACTGGGGAAAATCTTCCATTGTTGGTGATAGATAAACTCTGCTTGGGAAGAATCAACACCACTGTTTTTAGATACCTTTTACTCTGCGGGGAGTGTATGCACTTTTAGTTTTATTCTTCAGCTGGGTCTATCCCTGTTTCTGGTGAATAGAGCAACTGTAAGGTTTGGACATTTTTGTCTGCCCCTGTATTTGCTGGAGAAAATGCCTGCGGAGGCCTTGTGGATTGAGTGTTATCCCAACTTATGAGGTGCTTGGTAACTTTCGATCGAAATGATAAGTCTTCTTCTGGTAGGCAAGTGACGAGATGACGGGACATAGTCGTACGCTTTAATCCCTAACTTTTGCCTGGACTGTCTTTTCAGATTTTCAGTCCACCGAGATACCTTTTTTGCCCAAGCCGCCTTTTCAGGTTTTCGGCTTGCCGGGTGTACATATTTTCTTTTGTTTTTATCCCTAATTTTTTCCCGAACCCTTTTGGTTCGCCGGGATGCCCTTATTTTTGCCTAGGCCAGTCAACCTAGTGGGTCTTTGTTCATGCGCAGTATTTTCTGACTATGTCCACGCTCTCAGGGTGTAGGGAGTTATCACTGTCGTTAGTGTTGTGTCTCCACACTACCAGAAGATATTCGTTTGATCATACAAGATTCGTTGTTGGAATTCATGTCCAATTCCCCAAGTGATTCAGATGGAGATCTGCCCCTGGCTATTTGGCATCTTTGCGAGATTCCTTGAATCTTGACTTGACTTCCCCAGATGATGGACAATGATCATGCCGTGCCCCCTGGTTCGAAGTGTTTTTTTCCACTTGAGGTTGTCCTTTTTATTGAGAAGGTTTTTGTTCACTAGATATTCGTCATGCGAATTTCTCTGCTGTTGAACAAATAGTCATATGCAAACAATGTTATTTTAAGAATGCAAAGCTTATGTTTGTCTTGAAGTTTGAAAATTCACTTTTTTAGTAAAACAAGTTTTTTTTTTGTAAAAGTGTGATGTCAACTCAGGATTTATAGCGAACCTTACAGGAGTCAGGATACCTTTTGTAACAGTATGCTTTCGAACTAACCCATGCTTCAGCTAGGACTTTTAAGGGTTATAATGTGGTTTGGTTCACGGTTCAAGAAACAAAGGATAAAGGCTCAAAATTTACTTGTACCCACCCGCTCTTCGTGATGTTCTTCAGTCCTATGCTCAGTTAATTGCGCGTTTAGAATCCATTTGAGTATTTGCTCTGATATTCCAGTGATGGTTCAGATACTGACAATTTACTTGAATAGGAAGTCATTTCTTTTTGTTGAGGGTTTGTAGGACCTCTTTCTTTTTGATTTTATTATCCCTTTCTTTTGTCTGAACTGTTTCTTTTTGTGATTACAGTCAGTAGGATGCCCTAGTTTTTTTCTTAAGTCTCCTTCATAGGTTTTGACTTAATGGGCTTTTATTTCGAGAGATAATGAATGCCCGCTTGGATGATTATGCGGAACCATTACCGCACTTTGTTTTGGAAGGACGTCTTTGATGCCATTCATTCTGCACCTGGATTAACTGAGAAAACTACCCTGCCCCAGGTTGTGATTAAGGGTTTTAATTTGTGTGAAAAGAAAAAGTCCTACTTCTTTGGCTCAAAGGGGTTGACTAGGGATTATCTTCCTTATAACTCCACTGTTTAGGATTTGAAACAACACTTGTACATCGTCAGCGGGGTCTGTTCAAAAGCATACTGTAGAGATTTTGGTATTATTTTCGTCATCCTCCCTCTAAAGGCTCAGAGGTTTTGTTCGGGAGTTGAATATCACATAAAGGAAAGCAATTTAAATATAGTGAATACGAATGGATTGATTCAAAACAGACATATACAATGCATTGATAAAGTAACAAAGTTTGACATGAATAGATGTTCGAACAATTAAAAGAAAATTGCAAATTGAAAATTCTAATGAACAAAAGCCTCTCTTGTCAGAACTTGTCACTTCAAGTGGTGAGCCTTGGAGGATTGATAGAAACATTCCAGTTGACCATCTTCTGTGAATTCCAATGCTCCTTCATCAGTCGGGTCTTGAATTTTGTATTTCAACCTCCAACAGTCGTCAGTATCATGCCCCAGACTATTGGAGTGATATGCACACCTTGCATCAGGATTGTAGTTAGGGGAAGAAGTCTTGGGGTTTGGATGAGGTCCTATCAATGTAACCAGATTCATCCTCAACAGGTGTTGCAAAGCTTGAGCCAGCGGCATGTTGAGCTTGGTAAACTGCCTCTTGGGTGTATCTGGCTTACTCTGATTAACCTGTTGTTTTTGGCGAGGTTGTTGTTGGACCCATGAGGTAGAAGAAAGTTGGAAAGGTCCACTCTTCACCAAACCAAACTCTTGTCTTCTTGGAGGTTGATCAATGACTTGGTCCCCGGCCTCGACTGTTTGCTTCATATTGTTGTATCCGTCTTGATGAAGTTGGTTGATGATGGTTCTCAGCTCTTCTTGTCCCCGGGATAGGCCTTGGATAAGAGCCATCTGCCCCAGCATCTGGGTTCTCATTGCACCTACCTTAGCTTGCAGTTGTTCCATTCGTTCGTCCTTATTGTCTTCGGGACTTTTCTTGACCAAGTTCCCAACGAGGAGTGTTTTCAACTCTTCCTGCCCCTTGGATAGGTTTAGGAATATGTCCCTGAACTGAGCTTCTTGAGTTTGAAGATCTATGTTGTCTTGTTTGAGAGCCATTGCTGAAATAAACAGCGAGAACATGAGAGAGCTGTACTGGAAGACCTGTTATGCAATGATATGTAAGATATATGTATGCAATGTTTTCAAGGATCTCGCGGGGTAAACAAGAAACTGTTAGAATTTGATTGCATCTTGATTGAATAAACTTTGTGTCGTTGAGAGCCCTTCTTCAAGAGTCAAGCTCACCATATCGAGTGGGTCATAGCCACTGACTCAAGTTATTGTGTTTTGATCTCTAGACGACATGGGCTAGAGGAAAATAAATCCCCTTTGCCCATTGCTAGACGTTTGATTTACCATGACCTGCATCACAAACCCTTAAGGTCCTTGAAATTGTTAAGGAAATGTTAAGGCATGATGTTATGATGTGTATGCTATGCGTTTAAGCAAAAGCGCGAGGTGATGCAAGCAAGTAAATCCGGAAAAGAAATCCAAGTTATTGGATAAGGACTGTAAACAAAACCTGCAAGGAACTCATGTTGTCAGATAATAAAACTGTGTAAGTAGTTCAAGCTGAAAGCACACAAGTCACACAAACAGCCTTAGATTTAGGCTTGCATGAGGTCAAAGGTAATACCCTCTTGAAGTTAAGTTGGTTCAACCTATCCTAGAAAAAGTAACCGGGTTCTAGAGGTTCTCAATATCACTGACCATCCTCCATCGGTCATGGTTTCAGCTCACGCAATCTTTTCTTGTGGCAGGAACTATCTCGAGAGTAGGGTCTCAATGAGTGTAGTATCGAGTATCAACCAATTCCCAGCTTTATACCGAGACCGACTATCTCACTACTTCCTATGGCCAAGTTGGTCAATTATAGGTTCTAAGGTCAGTTGATGCTTAACGACCTATATAGCAGCCTCGTATTCTCCTCTTTTCTCCACAAGGGATACCGACACCAACCAATGTGCCACATCAACGTAGCTACTGCTTCAACCGTATCAGTCTATGTTGTACAGTTCCCTCACAATTTATTGCTACTTACCTAAAAGGTGTCCCCCAGATCCGGGTAAGGATCTATAGTAATTCCAATACAAAGCCCTCAAAAGTAAAGCAGTCAAATCAAACAATAGAAGCAATATGATGAACTAATCCTAAGGTATACCCAACTTATTACTCCCCCGCAGAGTCTCCGGTTCTATGATACGGTGGCAGAACCGAAACTGTTTGAAATGCTGGTTTGCATTTTGCGTTTGTGTTTGCAAAATGTCGCGGTAAGCAAGAGTCGCCACCGACTTTTATTTTATCCAACTGGAAAGGAAAAAAGCACAGAAAAATTCCTTTTTCGAGATATTCTGAGTACGGGGGGTAGATTATAGAAAGGGAAGGTATTAGCACCCCTTCTATCCGTATTTTTCTACGGGCTCTTAGGTACTTGCTCATCATTTTAAAAAAATTGCTTATGTGTTTGTGTGATTTGAAAAAAGTTTTTGTTTGACTTTGATTTAACCCTTGCTTCTGTCTTTAAGAGTGTTACAAATTCGTTTTGAAAACTTTGTTTGAAAGAGAGTGTAAGTGTGGAAAAGTTTGTTCTGAGCAAGTACCTACTAGCATCTACCTACTCGAAAAAAGAAGGTTTCTGTTCTTGTTTCCTTTAGACAACGCTATCCCACTATTAGTGAGTAGGTAGCATTGTCGTTGGAGTTGTAAGGGTCAATTCGAAAGGGACGCACGATCACTAAAGCAATGTTAGGACATCTTAGTAATAAATCTAATGTCTTAAGATCATATTCGAGGCAACATATCCAAGGCAACATTTCCGAACGAGACTTTGATCTTTGTTTAGACAAGAGAGTGACCAATAAAATACCCTATACTTAATGATCGTTTACCGAAGGCAACCGAAGTGGGAGTATACCCTAGGAGTGTGCATGTGCGAGTGATTCAATTTCAAGTTATTATCTTTGCACATTTAGGGTTCGCTAACCGTTTTAAATTTTACATACATTCTTGTCATGCATCCCTATTACCATACATCTAACAGTTAATATTTGCGGAATTTAAAGTGCGGAAAGTAAAGCTACGCTATTACAAGGCTTCGGGTATTAATTACATAGCCAAAAACAACCCGTAAAAAAACGATAAATGAACGAAAAAGTCCTAATTAATCTATTACATCCCATGAGCAATTACATCAATATAATAAAATGCACACGATGAATTAAGAACGAGAAAAGTTAGGGTTTTGACCCCGTCTAACCTAATTATAAAAAGAAATTTTTTTTGGTTGTTTTCGATTATTTTAAAAAAAAGTTTTAAATTAAATATATACAAAAATCTAATTACTAATTAAATTAAAGAAAATAATTTACATGACCTATTTTTGTATTTTGTTATTTTTTTTAAGAAAAAGAAAATAGCATTTAAATTAAACAAACCCTAATTTTCTAGTTGTTTTTAATTTATTTACAAAAGGATTAAAGTTACCCTAAAATTAAATAAACTAATTAAATTAATTTTTTTGATAAAAAATAACCTAAATCTAATTGGATGAAAAATTATTTTTTATGATTTTTTTAATAAAAAAAATTGATTTTTATGTTAATAAAATAATTAAATAAATTAAATGAAGAAATATAAAAGAAAAGAAAAAGAAAATGGGCCTGAAATCAATAATTTGGAGGGTGTGAATAGTAGCTTCTGGGCCCAAAAAGCAAGGGTCCACGTTGACTTCCAAGATCCCAGGTTGTGCGTTGACCAGGGTGTACGATGGTCCTTCACATTATGGCCTTCAGATCTGGTCTTCTGGAGATCCAATGGTGGAACCTTGAGGTCACATGGTGGACTTCATACCTACATGCGCGCCTAATTATGTAAATCAAAATAATATGAAACATGGGGGGACCTGGGATTCGAACCCAGGCCCTATAGCCTTTTCCACTCACCTTCACACCAACTGAGCTGGACGCGCGTATTGTACATGAAATAATAATAAATAATAATATGGAAAACAAACAGAATAATCATTATCCACGCGAAATTTTGAATGGGCTAATCACAGCTTGCCACGCCATCGTCCCTTTCCTCTCTCCGTTGCTAAAAGATTCAGTGACTTTTACCTACAGATAAATGTCTGTAGCTACAAACCCTGCATATATCAAAATCTTACACAGGCATGATAAACAAAATCTAAAGCCATGAATCGAATCGACTTGGCCTGCTGAGTATTATGGTGCCCTTCTTGTGGACCAATTTCACCTGTATAAAAAGATCCTAAATCGAGACCAAGAACCCTAGTAATGGTGGATTCTGATTAGCCAATGAAAATGCAATTAATTACCACCACAAGCTTGCAAACATGTTAGGGATTCAGAATATGCTATTGAAACATGATAAATATGCAAGAATAACAAGATTTGATTATGAAAATAATGGCAAACCGTGGACCACTTACAGTGAGTTCTAGCGCGCGAGGATCCTTGTTTCTGATTGCTATGGCTTCCTTGTATGCCCAGGAAGCGAACGAGATGGCTAGGGAGTCTTGTAAATGCCTGGAAGTATGAAATCAAGTCAGCACTTTTTGGTTATTTTTCCAAGTTTGGTTTTGCCTTTCCACGCCTCAAAACATTGTTCTTTTTATATGCTTTTGTCCACTATATACCAAAGAACGAATTGGGGTTACAAACATGCCTTTAGTCTTTGTCCATTATGATTTTTGATCTTGATTTGATTCACTTGAAAATCTTTCCAAAATAGGCCAAAATCAATCTTTTTATGCACACCTATGCCTTGCACGATTTGATTCACTTGCTAGATGTATATGGGACCTGAAATGTGCACAAAATCTTGAGGTTTCAATGGTTTGGATATTTTCATGATTTATTTTGATTTAAAATGATTTAATTGAAATAAAAAAAATCAAAGTAAATAGAAAAAATAAGATAAAGACAAGTGGAAAGAGCTAGGGCTCGTGGACCATTCTCCAACTCAAAACAAGTGCAAAAAGTTAGGCCCATTTAACAAAAATTGCAATTTGAGGCATTTTTGACTTTTGACAATTTTGCAAAAAAGGTCAAGTTCACCAATGCATAACTTCTTCAATTTTGACTCTTTGAAGATGTTCTTGGACTTTTTAGAAAGCTTGAGATGTCCTCTAAGCAACCCTTTTGGTTTCATCTCAATTGAGTCTTCCATGTTCATGTATGAAGCTTTGACAAAAAAGGTGTTTTTGTTGACTTTTCAAAATGACCTATAATGTCTAAATTCATAACTTCTTGTGAGTGCATATTTTGAACTTGGGAGCTGAAGATTAATTGTAGGTAATTGCATCCTCTTCAAAATGAGATTTTGATGGGTCATTTCTCATAAAGTATGAGAAAGTTATGCTTGGTCAAAGTTGAGTTGACGTTTCCTACAAAACCCTAATTTAGCAACTTTTGGGTTTTAATGAATTGTGAGAAATCCTTGATGAATCATGATCAACCCTTGATCAAATGATGAATAATACTTCAAAGTGAGGACGTTGACCAAAAATCTTGAATTTTGACTGTATGTAGGCCACAGTTGACTTTTGCCCTTGCACAGTCGACTTTCAGGCCTTTGAGAAATTGATTGAGCAAACTTCCTCTGCAAGGCTTGAAACTTGACATGGATGATCTTGAAAACATATTAGGACAATGGTAAGAATTTGGGATCCCTTGGACTCAACTATCTTGATGAAACATGAAACCCTAATTTGAGGTAGACTGCCTTAGGAGAGAGCTTGTTTGGTCAACCCTTGGACTTCCTTGAGCAATTTGAATACCTCACTTGAAATGTATTGAGAAAAATGGGAGAGAAAATTTTGGGGTACAACATACAACATCAGAATCAAGATTTCTACATTGTATTTTGAACATGTAAGTCTAATAATGCCTAAGTAATATGATGAGAGTTAGCAAAAGCTTACCTTGCTGCTGGAAACGGTTATGTGAGCTGGAGTCTGGTTCTGACTGTTAATGATGTTCTAAATAGCTTCCCCACGTGTTCAGTAGGCTGGACACTTTCAACTTGGGCTGTGAATGTGGACAGAGAGTGTGTTACAATATAAACTCAGGAATTGGGATAACTTCTAATATGTAAATCAGAAATTGTATGGGTGGGTTTGGTCAAGAAACACTTGAAGTAAATAAAAAGAACTTGAATGCAAGATTCAAAAGATAAAAGGTTTTGTATTTTTGTTTGCAGTTTTGGACTCTTGGAGTTTTAGCAGGGATTCAAGGATTTTTCCTTTCTCAATTTTTTGACCTCTTTTCAGTGGCCCATGAAGTTCAATTTATAGGCAAAGATTTAGTAGTTTGGAGAGGTCAACTGGCACCAACATCATATGTTAGGCGCTGACTTGTTCTTGAAGAAAGTTTGAACAAGCATGGTTCAGGGCACAAAGTAGGATGGCTAGCAGGTTTAGTAGCGCCTAAGCTGGATTTGTCAGCATGAATTAAGGAAAAGCAAAAGCAACACATATGCCCAACAGACTTTTGTACAAAAGTTTTCTTTTCCAAGACAGTAAAGGTACACGTGGGGGAAATCCTTTGGATAAAGACTCCAAAGTGGTTGTGAGCATTAAATGATGATGAGATTTATCAACCCAGAAATCCTACAATGTGAGATTTTGCATCATTGCTTAATTCTGGATCAGAAGTTCAGCTTCAACGTAACTTAGAATAGACATCCAACTTATGATCCTTGAATCCCTTTGCTTCAGCATGTTCTGAGTGAGTTCTCAGACTTCCCCAAAAGCTTGTAACACACTTTGTAAATTCTCTTTGAATTGCTCTTGCAACTTCTGACTGATCCTACATGAAAACTAACCCAGAAGTTGTAGACAACTTCTGACTTGAAAATGCTCAGAATTTGCTAAATACCTAAGCTTTAGAGACGTGCCTTTGAGAATGTATAACTTGAAATCCCAGCATTTCTAAAAGAAGTTTTGTTCCGCACTATTTTAGATCTTATTAAAATCTACAACTTTTATGTCAGAAGTTCTTCCAGAATCAGCTTGCATCATGGTGATAATCTGATCAGAAGTTCTGAGTTTGTCATATTTCTTAAACACTTAGAAAAATTCTAAGTATTTAGAATTTTGACTTTTCCAAAGTAATTTTGACTTTTGAATATCTTGATGAAGCAAATCTCACATTCCAACATGTCTTGATGAAATATGATTCCTGAGACTTGATTTTTGATCCAAAAGTCAAGGTTTGACTTTTTAGTGTGTAAATGACCATTTTGCCCTTGTGAATGACTTTCTTGAAAAATTGATAATTCAAGACTTGGAATTGGATAGAAGCAAACCTGAGCGTCCAGGGTGATCCTTTGAGAAATGAGAGGATAAATTTTGGGGTACAACATCAGGTAATAAAAAAATATATCCAAAATCCATTTTTTGAAATAAAGTTGAATTTGAATTTTTAGTAGAAAAAGTGTTAAATTTGATGGGTTGGCTGTCTTAGAATGCATGATGCAATTGTAAAAAAAATAAGTTTGAATGATTAAGGATATTTGATGCAATTAACAAAAAATAAGGTTGAAGGAAAAACACAAGAAGGGGAATTTGAATTGGGGTTTTCAAAAATAAAATAGTAGACACATTGGTTATCTTGGTTTGTTTAAACTCAAACTACTCCAGTCTACCCGCCAAGGTGATTTCGCCTCTCTCAAATGAGGTCTTAATCCACTAATCAAAACTTGATTACACAGATACAATGACTACTGTCAATGTCCTCTTGAGTTTAAACCACAACTCAATTTTCTCAAGTTATTACAAGATAAATCAATTAATAGCGTGTACAAAGATGTTTTCTAAACAAAACTATATCACAACAGTGATGTATACACAATTGAAAAGTGCAAGATAGAACAGAGTAATAATATTTTTCTTTTTCAGTGTGTAGTAGTGTTGTATGATTTCTTCTTCAAGTTTTATTTATATAGGCGATGTATGAGAGACATGGGAAGATGCTTTTGGAAGGTTGATAAAGTGTTGTTGATGCAGTTTCCAAAAAATATAGATCTTGTCTTGGTTCAACCCTTATTTTTTTTATTTGTAATGAATGAGTTATAACGCATCAGAACATTGCTTTCTTGGGATCATATCAGAAGATGAATATTACCGTTGAGACTTTAGATCCTCATAGTTTCTTTGTTCTTCCAGAACTTTACTTTATCATAATATCAGAGTTTTGCCCGTAGCGTTGGTGCATTCAAAAGTTATAACATTAGAACTTCTTCATTTTAGCGTGTTACACGGATTTGCTTATAAGCATGTTGTGTTTAAACAGAGCTTCAAAAACGTAACTCTCTCTCATCTTCTATGCTTCTTACATTAGAATTTCCCTGCAAGTTCAAATACATTATTAGAGTGCATATTTGTTCTTTATATATGGCATGTGTTTGTTATCATCAAAAATTTTACAAGTATGTAGAACCAAACTATGTTTTAACAAAGGTTAGTATTTTGAAAAAATAATTAATAAATAATTGTTTTCCTATTATAAAAAAAATTAAATATTTTTATAATAGTCCAATATTTATCTATCAAAAAATGATTTTTATATGATAAATAACAATACTTTAATTCAAATAAAAAATGAAATGAGACAAGAATTGATAATTATATATATATATATATATATATATATATATATATATATATATATATATATATATATATATATATATATATATATATATATATATATATATATATATATATATATATATATATATATATATATATATATATATATATATATATATATATATATATATATATATATATATATATATATATATATATATATATATATATATATATATATATATATATATATATATATATATATTATAAATTAAGTAAATTAGATAAAAAAAATAAAACAAATTAATTAGATGAATTTATTAAATAAATTATTCCACTAAAAATAAAAGGGGGGGGGGGGTGTATTCTTAACTAGCGTAGTAAAACCTGGGGTGTGAATATCAAGGGCCAAAGCCCATAATTTGTTTAAAGCCCAAATTGCGTCAGGGGTGCAGATAATGTTTAGAAGTAAAATAGAGGGGCGTGGGAAGCAAGGTGTTAAGCCCAATTATTAATTCAGCCCAATAACCACGGGTGTTAATTATGTTGAAGAAATAAATTGGGGTGTGTAAAGAGAAATGGGCCAGGCCCAGATTGCTTGTGAAGTGTGTTTGGACCGCGTGGGGTTGATTCAAAATGTTAGCGTGTGGAGACGATTCAACGAAGTTTGATCTTGATCAAAGGGACATTTGAGGTTGACTCAAGAGCGTTGATCAAAATTAAGAAGATTGAGCGGGTGCGATTAATAGTTTGACTGAGAGAGTATGGGAAGGTGCACACACGGAGAAACAGAGGGGTTATATAAGCAAGTTCTTCCCATTTTCTTCACTTTTTCCTTTCCTTTCTCTTTGTATTCCAAAACAATAAACCCTTCTTATATTTATAGAGAGAGACTCTGACCTCTCTTTAGAAATCCACCACACCAGAAATCGCCCTTCCCAGAGAGCCACCATTCAGAAATCGCTTCCGCCGATGGTTGCATCTAAGAACCACCATTTTCATCCAAAACCTCCCTAAAAATTCATATATTCATCCCCATCTTCATCCTAAAACCCAGAACCCACCGTGGGCGACCGTGAAGGCCACTGTTGGGGATGAATGTCTGCCGGAGACATCATCGCTTACCCAGAAACTCCATGAACCATATGAATCCAAGACCTAAACCTAGGGTTCTCATATGAGCCCTAATAATATCCAAACCCAGAAACATATGAACTGAGAAACCCTAACCCTAACTCCAAATTTCCATAAAACCCTAAATAAAGCATCAAACAACAACAATAACAACAAAACTGAAACCCTAAGCTAAGTGAAATTTAGAGTTATCGTCCGTGCAATGTTACTTCTAGTATAATTCCTCTTCTTATTTCTCTGATCTCACCTCTAATCACATTCTCTTCTTCTTCGCGGGTACCAGAATTAGAAGGAGTCTAGCTCAAATAAATTAGGGTTCTAATGATGAATCCTACTTCTCTGTGTATGATGAGCTTTACTGGAGGGTTTAGGGATTCGTAACAACAATCACAAGTTCTCCAAGTTTTTTTTTATTTTCCCTCCAACTAGCTTAGGTCTTAGAATTTATAATCTTATGAAATAGATTCAATTAGGAAATTAGTAAGTGTGATTTGTTGTTACAAATTAGTTTTAGTTTGATTTGCAGTTTTGATTGAAGATTTGATCTGAATTTGTAATTAGATTGATTTGATTAGAAACTAGTTATAGATTTAGTTATAAAATAGGGATTAGGGTTAGAAAGATTTTGTATCTGGACACTCATGTATTATAAATTCGAAATCAATAAAAAGATTTGATTTGAAATCTTTTTCAGTTTTGATTTGATTTAAAAACAACTTCTGGATCTTGGGCCCTCTGAGTTTTCTTAGGGATGAAGATGAAAGATTGGGCGCCGTTTTGGGAATTAGAGTTTTTACCCTTTGGTTGACTTAGTCAACAAGACTGTAATTTTAATAATGAAAATAAATAATAATATAAAAAGAAAAGTAAAGTAAAGTGTATGGGTGTATGTTAACCTTAGGATAACCTTAATAATAATATTTAAATAAATAATTTTAAAACCAATGTTGTCTTCAGTCAACAATCAAAATAAATAAAGCCTATTCTAATGGGCTTCAAGAAACCTTAATGAGACACTTAGATTTAATTTAGAATAAAGAATCCCCTTTAATAAAAATACACTCCTTTCCATAACAATGATTTTTTTTAGAACAACATTCATATGAGCTTTCCCAAACGGACTATCTAATTAATGACGAATCCCCCAAATGAATCATGACACGCCCCTCTCCTAATTAGGTCTTTATACAAAATTTAGAATAAACAACTAATATAATGCAAGTATAGGCTAATTATAATTTTAAACAAAAAAATGTAGCAACACCAAAATTAATAGAAATGTGGTTAACTATAATAAAATTGATTGTTAACTAGTAGGGCAAATTTGGGGTATGACCGTGGTAGAAGGTCTTACGGAGTTAGTTAAAAAGGCGGTTGATGTAGTGGATTTTCCGGGTTTTTCGGTGGAGGGAAAGTGTGAAGTGGATGTTTTACAATTTGCGGATGATGCATTGCTGGAAGGGAAGACTTCTTGGAAGCATGTGTGGGAAATTAAAATTGTATTACATGGGTTTGAATTGGTGTCTGGTCTTGGAGTAAACTTCTCCAAGAGTATATTGATCAGAATTAACGTCAACATCAATTTTATTGCCGCTGTAGCCAATTTTTTGTCTCGCAGGATTGAAGAAAAGTCTTTTAGGTTTCTTGGTATCCCAATAGGAACTTATCACGGGAGGATTTATTTGTAGAATTTGGTGATAAACAATTTCAAGTCTAGGTTCCGAGAGTTGGAAAGAGAGATTTCTCAGCTTTGGCGGGAGGATAACTTTGCTAAAGTTAGTATTATCAACTTTATCAATTTTCCATCTTTCTTTTTTCAAGGCACCGGTGAAGGTTTGTAAGGAGATTTCTAAGATCCAAAATAGTTTCCTTTAGGGTGATAAGGCTGGTAAGAGAATGATACATTGGGTTGGTTGGGGTCGGGTTTGTTTATCCATTGAAAAGGGATGGTTCGGTGTGAAGCGAATTACCGAATTTAATTTAGCACTTCTTTTCAAATGGAGATGTAGAATCCTTGTAGGTGATTCGTCTTTGCGGTATGCTATTTTGTCGGCAAGATATGGAAATATCAATATTCAACTCTTGACAAGTACTATCTTGAATTCTTCTATTGGTAATTCTTTATGGTGGAATGATTTGGTAGGGATGGAAAAGAAATTGGATGCGCCGATTTTTTCTCAAAATTGTAGGTTCAGTTTAGGGACTGCATATTCAATTTGTTTTTAGGAGGAAATTTGGTGTGGGGATGTCTGTTTCCAGAACAGGTTTCCTGATCTGTTTCAGATCAGTAGTGGGAGAGGGGCTTTCATGGCAGATTTGGGAGTGTGGGCTGGCGGTGGGTGGTGTTGGGGTGACTTGGGTGTTGGAAATATTCTCAGCCTCTCTTAACAGTAGAGTTTAGTTCTTTTACGACAGGTTATCAGTAGTACAACCTCGATTCTGGTTCTTGCAGACATAATCGTTTGGAGGCCATATCATGATCTTCGTTACTCCACAGTGTTGGGCTATGGGTTTCTGGTGTAGCAACCCAATAATATTGGTGCTGAAGTTGGTTTTGAGGTTGAAATTAAATGCCTTTGGAAGACGGGTGTGCCTTTTAGCATCAAAGCTTTCGTGTGGCAGAGTTTTTTTAATAGATTTCCAACGAAGGATCTTATTTTGCATAGAGGTATGGTTTTCTCTCCCAATAATTCTGGTTGTGTTTTCTGTTATGGCCAACAACAAAATTTGGGGCATCTCTTCTTTCTTTGTTCGAGTGTCAATCTGGTTTGGGAAGTTATTGAGGTTTGGTCTGGCATTCGATCATAACCAGGAGTTATTCGTTCATGGGAATACTTTAACAAATGGTTTAATAGGTGTGGGAATGCTTCAGTTAGTTCCAAAAAAAATGGCTGATTTGGATGGCAGCTATGTGGGGTATTTGGTGTGCCAGGAACGATATTGTTTTCAATAATGGTCCAGAGAATATTTTTGACATCATTTGAAATATTAAGGTTAAGGCATGGAAGTGGGCTTTGGTTGGAGAAATTTCTGGTCCCAAATGCAAATTTTACGAGTTTAATAAAGATATATTATTTTACTTATTGTAAGTCCTTTTTGGCGTGTAATTTATGTGTTCCCGATATTTGTCTCGCTGTTTTGTAAGCGGGTTTGAGTACCCCTAATACTCTCTTCATGAAATCTTGCTTATAAAAAAACTAATTTTGTAGGTTAATGCTCGTAGTAAAAAATTGTCTTAATAAATGCTTTAGTCCTTTAACTTAATTTTATGTTCGGTTTTAGTCCTATAACTAAAAAACGTTATAAGTTAGTTCATTAACTTCATTGATGTTACATTATTTGATCCATTTCGTCAGTTTATAGCAAAAAACGTTAAGTTATGGTGAAATTAATGTACAACAAGGCTCAAGATCCAAATGTGACTCAACATTTGTACTATAATATTGTTGGAGTAAGTCTTAATAGCTAATCAATATTGGCTTAATATGCTTTTGTATCATGACCTTGAAATATATTGTTTGTCAATATTGTGTACATATTAGGCATCATATTTATTATGTTATTTGTATATGGCATAATAAAGTTCTTAGAGTAATTAGTCTATTAATGACCTATTAAATGTGACTTAATTGTGAGAGCTCATTAAACATAAAGACGTTATTCTTAAAGTATATGTAGTCAAGCTTTATATCCAAATAGGACAACAGTAATACATAGAGACTATTATGTGAGTATACTGATGACTGTACCTCATAAGTCATGGATATGAGATATCAAGTTTTCATATAGGTATAAATATTAGGAGTAATATTTATACATGATTGACCCTTAATGAGAATATTACATAGTTTGTTATGTAAGTGTCGTAAGTTATTTTCATAGTGATAGTGGTGAATATCACCCTTCGACCTGAAACCACTATGGACCCTAGATATGGAGTCGAGTACTTTATTGTCAATCAAATGTTATCCGTAACAGAATGACTATAAAGATGGTTGGTTGATACTTTATAAATCATGTCGAGGGACATGAGTGACTTAGATGAGATTTTTCCCTCCTACATATACGGCAGTAATATCTATGGGCCCCTTGATAAAGTATGACTGTAAAATGCATGGTCGTGTTCGAATAAGTCGATATGAGATATGAGCTTATTTGTATCAAGTATACTATGGGATCAAAGAATAAAATATTGGACTATACAAGGGTGATATATTTTATGCCTTGTGTTCAATACATATATAAGGGCAAAAGGGTAATTGTACACATGATCATTATCACAAAAAAAGATTATGCCAGATCACACGACATTCTCGTCACTTGGGTAGTAGTGATGTGTTGCTAGATACCGCTTACTGTTTATAATATTAAATAGGTGATTTAATATTATTTCCAATGTTACGAGATCCTATATAGTCACATGCATAGAGTACTGATAGTGGAATAGACGTTTAAGTTAAATAAGATTTAATTTAATTATGTGTTTAAATTGTTTACATTAACACATATAATTTATTTGATTAAATATGATTTAATTAAATAAATAATAATTGACAGTTCATTAAAGTAAATGTGATTTAATTTAATTAATATTTATTTTATTTAATTAAAAGAGTTTAGTTAAATATAATTATATTTTATTTAATTAAAATAATTTAATTAAATAAGATTGGACTTGTTTTAGAAAAGCCTAGAATAAGAGTATTAGGGTTTTAGTAGCTCTCTATATATAGAGGAGCTATTTCCCCTACCAAAGTTAATTGTCAATTTTCTCAGAACAAGAAACGTCTAGCACCGTTTTCCACTTTGTACTTGCGTGGACTTCATAGAGACGATGGTATTTTCCACGTTCGTGATCAAAGTTAAAGCACGCTTCAAGATGTAATTCAAAATCCTTATTTGTATTTGATTTTTGATTAATTGTTTAATCAAGACCCATTCATCGGGATTGTTCTGTTATGAGGATAAAATATTTTGAAAACCCCTCTTAAAATCCCTTCAAATGTAATGTTTTCACTTAAGTTTCTCAGAAAGTGAACAACCTTAATATGAGAAACTTAAGTGGAAACCCTATTTTATAGTACAAATTTTGAGTCACATTTGGACCTTGAGCTTTGTTGTACATCCATGTCACATAACTTAACTTGTTTTTGGTAGAATATGACGTAAGGGACCAAATAGAGTAACAGAAGTGAAGTCAAGGGACTAAATTGTGACATTTTATAGTTAATGGACTAAAGCGGAACATTAAATTAAGTTAAGGGACTTGGGGACTAAATATGCCTAAAAAAATTTATGCGGATATTGATATTATCATTTTTACAATCTTATGAATTTTATGAAGCGAAATTCATGATATTGATTCTCGTTAGGTTATTGATTCTTGATTTGAATATTTATCTCTTCTCTTCCTTCTTCTTTTATATATTTTTGATGATGAAGATAATCTTTTTTTATGAGAAAATCTGAAAGAATGAAAAATTTGTCATTGTTTTTCTAAAAATACACATTTTAAAGGAATCTTATTTCAACAACCGTGTCTTAGTAGTCATGAAGAGAGAGAAGAGAGATTTAAATTTTATTTTGAATTTCAAAATAAAACATCATTGGGTTATTACCCATTGTTCTGGACCTCCCAAATTAGGCCCAAATGGTTAAGACCTGCATCAACTTAAATCCACTCCACTTGACTCAAAGTATAAAAGTCATTTCACACGGAAAACAAGGTACAATTTATGATCTCCACTTTTCACTACATCATCTTGAATTTTGAATTGACTTTGGCGTTGGAATGTTGACCTTGCAAGTCCACCTTTGCACCACCATATCTGAGATCAGCCCCGCCTGTTTAGGATTCCACGTCAACCAATTATGTCAAATTCTAGTTCCAAAACAGAATAGTGGCGTCGTATGTGGGAATCAAATTCTAATTCCCACAAAATTCCATTACCAGATCACTTCCGATCTCAAATCAGATCTCTACTAAAAGTAGAAGTAATATATGAGGCAACTCTGCTAATCATGTCCTGGAGATATGTTCTATCCTCCATATCAACTGCTTACCAGTTGTCAGTGATCAAAGAATTCCACGGTGTCCTAATATCTAGTATATGTCCTATGTCAGATTTTCTTCTACTCGTGACGATCATCTATGTTCAACTAAGTAGAGATCAATTAGAGTTAGGATTTCTAAATTGAAAAAAGATTTATCGAATTTCAAACTTCGATCTTCCTATGATCCTAGTTGTCACCATTGCCGATCGAAACTGACAAGATTCCTCACGCATGATTGAAGCTCTTGTAAAGTTCTCTACGCTTACATGTTGGAGTTGATATGCCTCCAATAGACAGATCTGAATCCATATAGTGGTGGAGATATGTTGGATTTTAATGATTCAATGACTCACCCTCAGGGAATGAAAGATCTAACATTGGTGACTAGAGAAGGAGTACGCAAGAGATAAGTAACCCTCAAATTCCTGGTAATCCTGTGTAGGAGCTTCTTCATAATTTTCTTAAGGAGATCCTTCTTAGTGAAGCTAGACATTGTAACATCTCCAGTCTAGCTAAAAGTAGCCTACCATGATAAAGAAGTAAGATCAATTATTTTTATCGCCGACCTGGAGGAGGCAAAGTGAACCAATAAGCTTGTCTAGAAGGACATCCTCGTGGCGCATGAAAGGGAGTTAAAATTAGAGGTTCAACGGAGGAGGTTTGGAGGAGACATCCTCTAATTAAGAAACATCCACACTCTATTGAAAAGGATAGACTTTTTTTCGAAGGTGTAACTAGACTAAAAATTGCCAACATACTTGGACTCGATGGAGGATGAAGACATTTTGTTCTTGAAAAAACAATAGAACAAAAAGAAGTCACCACCACCTTCTTAATCTTCAGAAAAGGACTATTTACCTAAAGCCCTACATCTAGTGTAAAACCCCCATCTCAAACATACCTTCGCAAATCTACTACAGAGAATAAAGAAAAGAGAAGGAATTCATACTTGAGAAAAGGTTGTGAACAAAGAGATGACAAGGAAAAGTAACTCGAATGGACTTGCAGAAAAAGGGAAAAATGGAGAGAAATGAAAAAGGGAAGTCTTTATAGTGGAAAGCATAAAAGACTCTCTAAATCCCCTCAGGATTTTAGAAAAACTCAGCAAATTTTTTACACGTACCACTAGCGCTTAAAGTTTCGAAAAGTAGGTCATCATTGATTATATTAAATAAAAGTAAGCACACTACTACAAAAAACACATCTAACCTTGCACGCGAATTTCATTTGACCTCGGCTACGCAAGCGAGGTAACGAAGGGTGTCATGAAAAGCTACCACTTTATACATCAGTTATTGAAATGTCGAGGGGTAAAGTTATCTGCACGTGGGTTCGATCCTCACCATGTGCATTTTTATTATTTTCAGAACTAGATGGCGCGCCCAATATTAACACTCAGTGTTTGTAGAACTGAGGTAATATCTAGATTTTTTTACCTCACTTTTATGTAAAAACTGATGAGATAAGTTTTTTTCATTTTTTTGTATTGTCGCTTGCACCTTTATTACAAAATCATATTACAGAATATAGAACCATGTATTGCAAAATCCCGAAACAGATAAATTTTACATTTTGCCTATTTCTCAATATGAAACATTGTACCACAAATATTCATTGACTACACCAAATGCAAACCCAAAATGGCACACACTTTATAATTTTACATCAAAACTAAAACAAATTAGTAACCAACATTTACTTACTAGTTTTCCCATATCCCCTCTTCATGATCACGACGAATAGCATGCACATCATCTGAACCATTTTCTTCATATGACTGAAGTACATGTGTTGCTAAGCAAGGTGTCTCATAGTTAAAATCTTGATTTTCATCAGTACTATCAAGAAGATGTTTTCCTTGAAGAACAATTGAATATATAGTGTTAGAAGGATCAGTGACATAAAAAATTGGGTTGCTTGGGTTTCCATGATGAATGGTTTGTTCTTATAAGTTGCATTTCGAATATAAACCCGTGTGAATCCTAATTCATCTATTTCTATACTAGTTTTACTGTCAATCCACTCGCACTTAAATAAAGGAAATTTAAAAGAAACATAGTCAATCTCCAAAACCTCCTCAATGATTCCAAAGTACGCTCTAGATGCTAGTACATGATTGTTATCTTTGGAACTAAAAAAGTACATGGATTCAACCTCAACCATAACCCCACTATTTTTCATGGTGCTACGATCATCCACTGGTTTTGTATAGAATGAATATTTAATAATGTTGTATGCCCTCCAAGTAATTACATTAAGCTTTGGCATACGTGACAAAAATTTGCAAGTATTTGATGCACTACTCTCTTTAGCAATACTTTCAATAAACCAAGATATGAAATTTTTGTTATGCTCTGTCAACAACCATTTTTCATTCATCAGGGGGAATTTTTCCTAAATAAGATTTGTGTGAGTGGTCAAGTAAGGTTTAACTTCACTAAGGTTATTGAATATATACAATTTTGATTGAAGAAATACTCCTTTATCAAATGTATTTAAATTTAAACCTTGAATACCTCTACCGTTATAACATCTATCATGACGAGTCTCAGGAATTCCTATAACGTTCGCTTCTGACAAATAATTTGTACCAAACTCAATAAATTCTCCTATGATGTACCTTTCTACGATCGAAGCTTTCAGACAATGGTGATTATTTGTATACCCTTTAAAAAATTTCTTGTAAAGCTCTACCAGATACATCCACCATAAATAAACTGGACTATAAATTCTAATCTCCCTTACTAGACGAATAAATAAGTGAACCATAATGTTAAAGTTTGATGGAGGGAAAAACATCTCTAATTGGCACAAGATAACTACAGCTTCGTGTTCCAAGTCATCTAAATTTCTAGGATCAATAACTTTACTACATATAACATTGAAGAATAAGCATAATCTAGTTATAGTTATCCTTATAATTATTAGTAAAATGCAACAGATATCAACTGGTAGAAGTTGTTGCATCAAGACATGAAAATCATGATATTTTTAGCCAACTAAATTGTGATCGTTCTCTGGCACAAGTTTCTTCATATTTTATGAGTACTACTGAGGAACTTTCATACCCTGCAAACAATCACAAAAACTTTTTTCTTTTTTAAAAAGAGTGTGAAATGTTGGGGGGAAATAGGTTCTATTTCCTACTTCTTTTGAGGCTACCTCTTGTCGTATACCCATCACAACCATATCTTTGTGGGATTTATTAATATCTCTTGTCTTACCTTTAATATTGTGAAGTGTTCCAATCAAACTATCACATACATTTTTCTCCACATTCATCACATCAAGACAATGTTTTACATCAATACTAGACCTGTATGAAAGATCAAAGAATACCGACCTCTTTTTCCAAATATTTTTCTCCACAAACTTTTTTTTGTTTCTTACCAAATACAACATTAATGTGTTGTTGTCCTTTATAAACTTCTTTCATGGTTAAGCAATTTAGAGCGATACCAAACTCCTGCTCTCCATTAAAAGTCTTCCACAATCTACGATATGGATGATTAGGTATTAGAAATTTTTGATGCCCAAGATAAAATGTCTTTTTTATTTTTGTAATTGGCGGTGACATGTATCAAATTCACATATATGACACGCTTTATGTCCTTTGACGTTGTATGCATATAAATTACCATATGCAGGAAAGTCATTGATTGTGCAAAATAACATGGCGCACAACTTAAAGATATCAACTGAACACACATAATCAACATTAAAACCTTCCTCCCACAAAAGTATTAAATCTTCAATTAATGGTGTTAAATAAACATATATGTCGTTCCCTGGTTGTTTTGGACCCAAAATCATCATCGGTAGCATCATATACTTGCACTTCATGTACAACCATGAAGGTAGGTTGTAAGTTCTGAGAAGTACAGGCCATGACGTATGGTTAGTACTCAAATTACCAAAAGGGTTCATTCCGTCAATGGAAAGTCCAAGCATAAGGTTCCTCGGTTCAAGGGAAAATATGAAAATAAGGAATCAATTTTCTTCTATTGCACTGAATCGGCTAAATGGCACAATTTTCCACCCTACACTCTTTCATCTGCATTACATCTAGTGTTCTTTGTGTCACTAATATTAGAAAGAAATCTCTTCAAACTTGGAATTATTGGTAGGTACCACATCACCTTGGCAGGAACACCCTTGCTAGTTTCATCATCATCATCAACACCATTGTCCTTCTGCTTGTAGCGTGACTCCCCACACCTTGGACACTCCTTCAAGTTTTCAAACTCCTTCCTATATAAATATAATCATTACAACATGCATGTATATTGACATAGTCCAAACCCATTGGGAAAAATATCTTCTTGGTGTGATAAGTATGGTTTGGTAACGTATTACCTTCAGGAAGCATTTCTTTTAACAATTCAAGCAATTCAGTGAAACTTTTATCAGTCTATCCACCTCTTTCCTTAAGATTAAATAGTCGTAACACAATTACCAATCTTGTAAAACTTTTACATCCTAGATACAACGAATCTTCCATGTCTCTTCGTAAAGTATCTACCACGTTAGCTTTCTTGAAAGCATATACTCCAATATCACGAACCATGACTTCTAGAGTATCATTCATAAATTATTCATCTTCATCATCAACTGTATGTGACAGAGGTCTCTTTTTTGTCCCTTCACCATGCCATACCCATTTCGTGTAATTTTGAATAATTCCATCACAACCAAAATGATTGAATATAACATCTTTTGGATGTTTTTTCATATTATAAATTTTTTTACAAGGACACCAAAAAATCCCAGTATTGTCATGAAGGTTTTTTTCTCCGTGAAATCAAGAAATTGTATCACTCTAATCTCATACTCTTTACTTAATCTTTTGGCTTTCATCCAACTACGATCCATAATCACATAAAGCTTCTGAAAATAAAATAAAAATAGTACACAACCAACAAAAATGAACACTCAATCTTGATAATCGTAATAATAACAACAACAATGATGACAATAATATCAAAGATAGAAACAACAACAACAAAAACAATAAGAACAATAGTAATGGAGAACAACAACAAAAATAGCAATGGACAAAAACAACAACAACAACAAGAATAATATGCTAAAGAATAATGATGAGATAGTTTTTTCGTTCGCTAGGGCTTCTGTCCTCTTTAGAGAATAATGGTGAAAGAGTTCTTTTGTTGGCTGGAGAAGTGTTCTTTCACTAGGGCTCGAAAAGTGAATGAGGTAGACACTCAAAGAATAAAAAATATAAAAAGTATTTATCGCGGTTTTACTGAAAACCGAGGTAGCATATCTGACGAAAAATCTATAAAAAAACAAAGGTGCCTTTTTGGTTCCAAAAAGAATAAAAAATTAGAGAGTTTTTATCTCAGTTTTACATAAAATCGATGTAACATTTTCTACGTAAAATCTATACAAAATAAAGGCATTTTTTTTCTTTCTAAATAGAACACAAAATTGCAAGAGATGGGAATCGAATCTCAAACCCTGAGCATATATTTATGTCAGTTTTTGTTAAAACTGAGGTAATAGATTAATTTTTATTTTTGAAAAATAAAACAAGGCGCTTCCATTACATATACCCTTGGTGTTTTATTATTCGTGGTGAAAGCTTCGTCATAAAAACATTATTTATTGTAGTGGCACAAAAATAGGGGGATTGTTTGACATCCCTGACTGATATTTCTTAATCAAACATGGGACATTTGACAACTGACTCATCTATCAAGAATCATGATAAATGAACACATTTAGCTGAGGGGTTCGCCCCTAGCTGAGGGCTCGCCCCTTTTTTCTAAACGCCTTCAGGTGGGGGACTCATCGTTAGCTGAGAGACTCACCTAGTGAGCATGGTCGCCATCAACTAGAGAAATCATTGACATGACGAGGGATGTGCATCAAGTAAAAAAGGAGTTTTAAAACACTTCACCTTTAGAAAAGCCCTTGTGCTTAAGGGTCTACGTAGTGTTATATTTGTGGAGGTCATAAACCAGGGCGCTCTTGCCCAGGAATCATGTCGCACATGCGATTAATCAGAGACTCGCCCAGAGATATACCTGATGTTTGAGTTAAGAAAGAAGGAGTCTACACTAGATCTAGAAATATAGGTGGTCAATAATTTCCCCTAATAGATAGGGAGTGGTTGATTCCACTAAGGGTGACTCAAAGGGTGATTCAAACCTTAGTTCCTAGAGGCCTCTATAAATACATCTCCCCTCAAGAGGAGAAGGGACAAATCCTAAGTCATACATATTCGTTACATCCTAAAAATCCCAACGCTCACTAAATTTCTAACACACGATTGACTGTATAGATGTTAAATTGGTTGATGTCAAGGTAGATGTTGGTAAAAATTACAAATGATCAGGAGTTTGTTGTTTGTGAACTTATGAACCAATGGATCCCTACAGAGGTTTCCAAATTGGAGTTTGGAGTTGTAATCGAGAGGTTAGATAATTGTTTTAGTATAAGACAAGTATTTTTTACACTGGGATGCGAAAGAAATGGCAAGTGCCTAAAACCTATCCGGAAGATGAAATAGGATGACTCTAGTATGAGGAGATATGGGTGTTATTTTAAGTCGCACATGTATCTTATGGCGAATAATACATGGACATTTAATGTAATTTGTGGTCTACATAATTATGACATGTGTCACAAGTTAGTAGACCATCCCACTGCATGTTGTCATACCCCAAATTTGTCCTACTAGTTCTGATATTTTTTATTTCCCTTTCTAAAAATCATTTTTTTATAAAATATTATTCATATGGTTATGGGGGTTTAAAGTTTATAAAGGGGGGTTTATCTTATAAAGAAATCATGGGCCTTTCTCAATCAAATAGGGCCCATGTAACTTTTTAGTCCATTTCAAATATTGGAAAGAGGGTGTATATGAGTAATTCATTTTCAGGATGTCCAATAAGTTGAGATCATCTGACCCATTTTAGTTTTTGGATTTGTTTTGAAAAAGAATGTTTTGTTTTAATTATAACATTATTATTATTAGTATCAACATCACTATTATTTTTACTATTATTAAATTATACTAATATTATTATTAATCAATATATTCTAAACACTTAATCAAAAAATGTTGTTTTGTTTTATTACTGGAAAAAATGCTTGATTAAGAGAAAGCTAGGATTGGGCTTTCTTCACACGGTCCAACTCTCTGTTGTAGATATAAGCCCCAAGTCCAATTTAGAAAACGCGTGGCCCAAAACATGAAACAAGCACTGTGCAAATTGAAAAGAATAATGCATGTTTTAATGAATGAACATGCATTGTACAGATTATTTGCAAATGTAATGCACGTCTTAAAACTCTAACAATTACTGTGCAGATCTTCATCAAACAATGATCTTTACGTTCCACTTTCTCAGAACAAGATGAACCAAATACAAAAACTTGCCAAAACAAAAACAGAAACAAATCATAATCTTATCAAAACAAATTACAATCTGAATCAATACAATCAAAAATATCTAAATCAATTAAAACAATAACGACAACATATTTTGTATCCTAATCTCTATTTCCTTAATCGTCTAAATTCAAAACCTATAAAAATCCTAAGGAACAAAACAGTAAAAGAGGAAAAAAGATGATTACAGGGGGATTTTGACAGAGAAACATCAGAAACACTCATTCTCCTCTGCACCGCTGCTACTCCCTTCGTCACTATCATCTGATACCTACAAACACGAAAAGAAGACGGAGGGATCAGCAATCGGATATCACGAACACAGAAAAGCACGGTCGGAGGTAACAAATACTTAGCTTAACTTTGTTTTATTGTTGTGGTTTTGGATTGATATTGGTTCAGGGTGGTTATATCACTATGAAGGAAGAGAAGGGATTACAATGTAGCATCGCCTCCGCTTAGGTCGATTAGGGTTCATTGGTGTTAGAGAGAAGAGAAAACAAGTAAAGGGGTCAGAGAGAGAGAGAGAGAGAGAAATAGTATAACAAATAAAGTATTTTCTTTGTAAAAAGAGAATTTATTAAGTATAATAATCTGGTGCTTACCACCCTACAATCATTATCACACACCCTTCATCACATCCACACGATCACCATCTCACGGTACCAACCAGCACGCCCACGATAACCTCACACGCCTTCTCGCACGGAGTCCACGTGGACTCCACAAAACTTGTGTTGGGCCTAGCCCATATCTGAAGGCACCCCTTTTTTTATTGTTTTACTAACCAGCACAATAACGTACCCCCCAGGCCAAACAGACCAAGACCAAAATCTGGACTTGAGTCGTGGCTCCTTGCACCCCCTAATTTGCTGCGTAGATCAAAATCATACCCCCTGCTTTTTGGGTCTGAATTCAATATCTGAATTCAGGCCCATGATGTTAACACCTCCATTCTACTATATTTATTTTTTATATATTTCCTTATATATATATATATATATATATATATATATATATATATATATATATATATATATATATATATATATATATATATATATATATATATATATATATATATATATATATATATATATATATATATATATATATATATATATATATATATATATATATATATATATATATATATATTTAATGTTATTTTATCTTATATTTATAAATCATATATTATTTACTAAAACCATTCAATATTTTATTTGCATTAAAAATCATTTTTTCAAATCATGCATTAATAAGTTTTTTATATAATTAGTACTTTAAAATATATTTAACCAACACTAAATTATTTTCAAAATCAAATTAATTCAACAATCAACTTTCAAAAGAGATTGCGAATATATTTAAATCAATTGTGCACTTTGTCTAACAAACTTCGCTATTCACACTCATAGACTACGTATGCGGGAAATTCAAATATTTTTCGTAATCCATAAAAAAACACAAACCAACTGCGAACTATGAATTGAGACTCTGATTCCTCATATCAGGATACGTAGGCATACGATAAAAATCGTGGCGAGTCCCCCTAATTAAAATTAAAACTCTTGTTTCCCTAATAATAATTAAAACGATATTTACTAAAAATTGCGCTTCTAAACCTAGTATCCTTGTGAGCAAGGTAGATGAGGGGTGCCTCACACCTTCCCTTCATCTAAAACCGAGTCCAAAAACCTAGAATATTTAACTTTTAGGGTTATCCTTTATATTCCCTTCCTTAGGATACAAATTAAGGGTGGCGACTCTGTATTCAAAACTAGTTGCGACAACTGGCGACTCTGCTGGGGAATCAACCTTGGTTTAGAAGCCTCGTCTTTTGGTTTTAGGGTTTTTCTTGGTTATTGGGTTTTTATTTCTTGCTCATTTATTTATTTTCTTCTTATTTTTCATTATATTATTATATTGTGGTGGGATTTAATTCTTTTGCAAAAAAATATTTTCGAAAACCCTTAGAAAGAAGGTTCGTCTATTAGCCAAGGGGATATATCAACCCTATGAGTTTATGTGACGACTTCGCCTAGAGTCGGTAGAATTTTGCGAAAGGAATGCCTCTCGAGAGACATCCTCTTGGGAAGTAGGACTTTGGAATAACATCTATGACTCTTTGTACGACCTTTAAACCAAAAACTCATGATGAGACCTTTCATGACCTAGAGACGAAAGTTTCGGTCTATATAGAGACTCTACTCAATGGAGGCCCTTATGCCTTTCCCTCTCGTGATATTCATGATACCCTTAAGAAAACCACCTTATGGGGAGGTTAGAATATTCGTAGGCCAATACTAGGAACTTACCTTCTAAAGATACCTTTCACAAATCCCACTATAATCTTTAAACCCGCAGAGGTTATCTTTTCTTCCACTACTAACTTTATCCCGTAGGGCTTCCATCTATGTTATAATCCCTAGCCTATAGGGATTCCTCGTCGTATTTCATTGGCCACAATCCTTAAGGAATTCCTGCCTGTCTCAATCTCTGAGACAATGTAGGATATTCATCAAATCCATGTCTATTATCATCTTCGTCCTTAAGGAGTTTCTGCATGTCTCAATCTCTGAGTCAGAATAGGATATCACCATGTCTATTATTAAACCTGTATAGGGTACCCCCTACATCTACCCTCATACTACGTCTACATCATATTGCGTCTCCATGAAAACATTTTCATACCCTCGAGAGCAAAAATAATATATATTTCATATCCATACATTTGCATATCTCGCATTCATATATTTGCATAAAGTTCATATCATTTACACTTCCACCCTTATCCAACTATGATCCAGCTAGCAAGATTCTCGATACTCACAAACAAACTCAAAGCATGTCTCAAGAAGCCATGTAGGAACTAAAAAGAGGCCAAGAACTGTTGAAGGAGGAAGTTCTCCAGTTAAAGACTCAAATGAGCTTGATCATGCAATTACTACTAAGGAGCGAAGGTAACCCTTCATCGTCCCAGCCGTGGGCTTATTCAGCACCACAAATTCCACCAACATGGGAAGTTCCCCCCACCTCAACAACAACTACAACAACCCTATCAACAGAAGGGATGTGCCCAACAAAGGGGAAGACAAAAGCTACCACCAAGGAGATTTGATCCACTTCTCATACCTCATAGTCAGCTACTACAACATTTACTCAAGGCATCTCTGGTAGAGCGGAAGTCACTGAATCCTCCGAATGGAACACTCCCATATAAGTATGATGCAAATTCCAGGTGCGGGTATCATGCCAACTCTCCAAGACATAGCCTTGAAAGATGTTGGATTTTCAGACACAAGGTCCAAGATTTGATTGACAATAAGATATTGAATTTTAAAGAAGGGATCCCATTGGTGAATGGTCGCCCCTTGCTCTGACAAATCCAAAGACTAAGCAGAATCCCCTAAAGTTAGTGGATGAACAAGGGGGCTTATCTCTAGATCATTAGGACTTTATTATTTCAATTTTTGATTTCCTAGTTGTTAATTTTAATTTGCTATAAACTTGTATCTTTGGATCAATAATTCTAATAAAATAATCATGCATGGTTTTGAAGTCGATCCATTCCACAAATAATCAACGACTTTCTATTCTTCTTTTATATCTCCCATTGCACAACTTTAACAGACTTCGAGGGAGAATGATGTAAATATAAAATAACTGAATTTAATCGACATATGCTTTCAATGTAAGACAGAGATGATGATGTAAGACATTGTTTCACTTAATAAATAGTGGAGATATAAGGAGATAATCCGTAGTTAACCCCCTCGAGCCAGAAGTCGGAGTTCTTTCTATTTTCTAAAAAACCCTTAATCTTAATCAGGGGCAGGGTAGACTTCAATTAATTTGGCGATGCATTCAAAACCCAGGAGAATAGGAATGACATAAGCAAAGATTCAAGCATCCTTTTCCTCGCATTCATCATCCAAGATTAAGGAATCAACAAAGATAAAGTCCACGATGTCTTCTTCCTCAATACATCAATCAAGATCGAGGAAATAATGAATATGAAGCTTACAACAATTAGCATGACAATCACAAGTGTCGAAATCAAAAATAAAAAATAAATTAAAAACAAAAAGGAGAAATCCCACTAAGTCAAAGAAAATCAAAAGTTGACCTAGGCAAAAGTTAGGGCATCCCGATGGACCGAAAAATTCAAAAAAAATCTATCCATGCAAAAATAAGGAATTGAAAACTAATTTGGAGAACAATCTTGTGACTTCCGCCTCAAAAAAACATTAAGGCTTCTCATTTAATGCTCAGATCTTATTAATTCTTTTCATCGGTGCTTGAATCTTATCAACCCTTCTCATCATCTACGCGACTACAAAATTTCTCTTGGGGATTAAACAAATATGTTGCATTAGTTAAAATTAGGACTGGAGAACATCAAGGAGAATGGGGTGGGATAAATAAATTTTGAGCCTTTTATCCTTTGTTTCTTTAAACCACGAACCATGGCCATGTTACAACCTTCAAAAGTCCTAATTAAAGCAAGGTTAACTATGAAAGCATATTCGGAAAAAAAAATTGGTAAACTGACTCCTATGTTTGTTAAAATTATTACTAACCACTTCGCTTCTTCGAATATCCATCTCTAATCATCCATTTCTATTCAAACTTCGATTTCAAAGCTTGCATGTACATCAAATGGAATTACTTTTCAAAATGTACAATTTTATTTACAAGTCAATACTTAGCATCGAGGAGATTTCCAAAGAAAAGGTCTGATCAAAGGTAGAAGCTTCCAAGAAGCTTCTAACTGAGGAAAAGCGTCTAAGAGGAGGAACCCTATAAACAGAGACAAACACTAATGATCATAGGGGTATATCATATAATGATACTATTGACAAGGACTAATCATTCTGAGATTTAGTCAACTAGGATCAACTTTCAAAGCATTGCTCAATCAGGGGCATACCTTTTGAAGGAGCATTCCTTAGTCAAGTCATATCACAATAGGGTATGACTCGGTTTCCTCATTCTAACAAATATTGCAAGGCCTTGATAATCAGGGGAAACCTTCCAAGATTCAAATGTTGGGGCAGTATGTACCAAGCTCATCCTACTGCATGTAGGGTCTAAATTATCCTTCAAGAAACTTCAAGTACAAACTTTTCAAGCTTTAAATACTTGGGGAAATCTGTGTTAAGTTCACGGTGAGGTCTAAGTTCTTTCTAAGGGTACTTCCTCTAGATCATGGAGATTGAGGGGCACATATTTCAAAATTTGAATGTTGGGGCAAACCATTGTGAGGCTCGATCAAAAGGAGTTTATTCAAAATGTTTTATCAAAGCCAAACATTTTCAAGAGTCTTTTAATCAGGGGTATAATACAAAATAGCGAGGTCATTCACATTATGATCAAACTATTTCCAAGCTCATATCCATGAAAATCTCCTCCAAGATCCAACATATTCTACATAGGGACAAGCTATATGTGTACTTTAATAATATCCAATGGATCTCTCTCTTACATCATTAATCTTTGAGTTCAAATCCAGTATCAGGAAATCATGATAGCATAACATTCAACCGTCATGTGACAAGCAACCTTGTTGCATAGGAAAACCTCCATGCTTTAATCATCCATAACCCATCACAGGGGGCCCCATTCAAAAAAACTATTCGAGTAATAATCATAAAGCGTAAGGCTGCATAAATCACGCATTAGGGCTCTTGGATCCAGAATCAAGCTATACTTATCATCTCATCCATCTGACGAAGTCCAACAACATGTGTCAAACATATCTCAAAATACCCAATTACGCATTCACATTTCAAAATCCAACATCCATTTACACATACCCAAGTCACTCATTACACACATAAATCAATCATTACATTTCATGCATCAATCAAATATATATGCGTAGCATAAACCATTTTTCATATGAAGATAATCACCATTGTCAAATCAAGTTATCCATTCTACGTTGAATCTCAAAAGTAGATTCCCTCGATTAATCTCGACAGATGATTTTCCAGAAGACCTCAACAGACGGTAATTCTACATTGAATCTTGGAAGTAGATTCCCCTGGTTGATCTCGGCAGATGATTTTCCAGAAGACCTCGGTAGAAGGTAGTTCACAATTGAATCTCGGCAGATGATTGTCCAGAAGACCTCGGCAGAAGGTAGTTCGCAATCGAATCTTGGCAGAAGATTCCCCTGGTTGATCTCGAAAGATGATTTTCTAGAAGACCTCAACAGAGGGTAATTCACGATCGAATCTTGGCAATAGATTCCCCTGGTCAATATCGGAAGATAATTATATAAAAGACCTCGGTAGAAGGTAGCTATCAATCGAATCTTGGCGGTAGATTCCTTGGAAATATCGGTAGTAGCTTTCCCGTAAGAACCTCACATCAAGCATGACGTACACATAACCATATCAAAATCTCAAGGCCATTCACAACATTTAGTGCATCTAACATATGGAAACACCAAAGAGCATTTGATGGAGCATCAAAGTTTATTTTGGTTAAAAAAACAATCAAAAGAAAATCCACGCCTATGTCCACGTCTGCGTCCATGCTGATATCCACGCCTACGCCTACAATACAAATTACCTATGAGGCATTGACATTGTTCACCATGCTTTATCAAAATTCAAATCAACTTGGAGATACAACAATTGACAACAAACAACATTGGGAAGTTGGTGGCTACAACAACCCGGTGGTTTAACAAAGGAGAATTATCAAAAACATTTTCAAAATACTTAGGGCATACACACTCAGTGCATATACACTCTGGGTTCCATATTGATCTAAGACCTCATACACATACATCATACATGGCATTTCTCAAAATATACTTTGGGAGGAACCAATTTATTTGGGCCCTCCATTAAATTTTTACCTTAGTTGAGAACAGACACGACCAGTAAAGGAATCTGATCCTATCTTTGATTTATTTATCTAAGACTTGATCATAAGAAAACACCTTCTTCTATAATTTAACTCATTGCGTTAGGCTTCATGCAGCAATGTATTTCCTCCTCTGCAATATAACTCATTGCGTCAGGCTCCATGTAGTAATGTATTTCCTTCTTTGCGATATAGCTCATTGTGTCAGGCTCAATGCAGCAATGTGTGAAATCCGAAATTTAACTCATTTCGTCAGGCTTCATGCAATAATGTGTTTCCTCCTTTGAAATATAGCTCATTGTGTTAGGCTCCATACGACAATGTGCGAAATCTGCTATATAACTCATTGTGTCAAGCTTCATGTAGCAATGTGTTCCCTCATTTGTGATATAGCTCATTGCATCAAGCTCCATGCAGCAATGTGTGAAATCTACAATATAACTCATTGCGTCAGGCTCCATGCAACAATGTATTTCCTCCTTTGCGATATAGCTCATTGTACCAGGCTCCATGCAACAATGTGTGAAATCTGCAATATAACTCATTACATCGGGCTTCATGCAGCAATGTGTTTCCTCCTTTACGATATAGCTCATTGCATCAGGCTCCATGTAGCAATGTATGAAATCTGCAATTTAACTCATTGGGTCAGGCTTCATGCAACAATGTATTCCCTCATTTGTGATATAGCTCATTGCATCAGGCTCCACGCAACAATGTGTGAAATCCGCAATTTAACTCATTGATTCGGGCTTCATGAAGTAATATGTTTTCCTTCTTTGTGATATAACTCATTGTGTCAGGCTTCATGCAGCAATGTGTGAAATCTGCAATATAACTCATTGTGTCAGGCTCAAGGCACCAATGTGGTTTCCTTCTTTGCGATATAGCTCATTGTGTCAGGCTCCAGGAAGAAATGTGTGAAATCTGCAATTTAACTCATTGCATTAGGCTTCATGCAACAATGTGTTTTCTCCATTACGATATAACTCAATGTGTCAGGCTCCATGCGATAATGTGAGAAATTTGTAATATAACTTATTCTGTTAGGCTTCATGCAACAATGTATCACCTCCTTTGCGATATAGCTCATTGCATCAGGCTCCATGCAGTAATGTGCAAAATCCGCAATTTAACTATTTACGACAGGATCCATGCAACAATGTATTTCCTCCTTTGCGATATAGCTCATTGCATCATACTCCATGTGGCAATGTGCAAAATCTGCAATATAACTCATTGCGCCAGACTCTATACAATAATGTATTTCCTCATTTTCGATATAGCTCATAGCATCAGGCTCCATGCAGCAATGTGTGAAGTCTACAATATAACTCATTTCATCAGGCTTCATGCAGCAATGTGTTTCCTCCTTTGCGATATAGCTCATTGCATCAGGCTCCGTGCAACAATGTGCGAAATCTTCAATTTAACTTATTGTGTCAGGCTTCATGCAACAATGTATTACTTCCTTTGTGATATAGCTCATTGCATCAGGCTTCATGCAACAATGTGTGAAATCCATAATTTAACTCGTTGCGTCAGGCTCCATGCAACAATGTGTTTTCCTTCTTTGCGATATAGCGCATTGTGTCAAGCTCCATGCAACAATGTGCGAAATATGCAATATAACTCATTGCGTCAGGCTCCAGGCACCAATGTGTTTTCCTTATTTGCTATATAGCTCATTGCATCAGGCTCCATGCAGAAATATATGAAATCTACAATTTAACTCATTGTGTCAGGCTCCATGCAGCAATGTGTAAAATTTGTGATATAAACTCATTACCTCAGTCTCCACGCAACGATGTTGTTATCGAGCTTTTTTTCAATTATCTATCCCCTAGGTTGCAACAGATTTGCAAATAAATCTGCATAATCCATTGCATCAATCTCTATGCAAAAATGTGTTATCTGGCCTTGTTTTATTCATCCCCTAGGTTGAGATGAATAAACAAAATCAAATCAAACCAAAACTTACTATATTAGTCTCTAAGCATTAGTAAGTCAGCTTTGCAAAACTTGTATTATTTTATCTCCTAGGTTATGGTAAATATGCAAAAAATCTCTTCTTAGATACTGACGGATTATCCATGTCGTCATATCTAAGTCAAAACAACTTTGGTTCAAATGCTGGTAAGATGATACATTATCATTTACGCCTATTTTTCATACTCATGGGAACACTATACAATGCATCCTTATAATCTTTCGGGCAAATTTGGGGTCTTCCAATATTTAATAAAGATCCAATCAGAACATGCGAGACCTTCATATTCTTGCACCATTCAATTGAAAAACAATTAAATAGGGGCAGTTGTCATATCTCAAATTTGCCCTACTAGTTCCTGATATTTTTATTTCCCTTTCTAAAAATTATTTTTTATAAAATATTATTCATATGGTTATGGGGGTTTAAAGTTTATAAAAGGGTGTTTATCTTATAAAGAAATCATGGGCCTTTCTTAATCAGAAAGGACCCATGTAACTTTTTAGTTCATTTAAAATATTGAAAAGAGGGTGTATATGATTAATTCATTTTCAGGAGGCCCAATAAGTTGAGATCATCTGGCCTATTTTAGTTTTTGGATTTGTTTTGAAAAAGAATGTTTTGTTTTAATTATAACATTATTATTATTAGTATCAACACCATTATTACTTTTACTGTTATTAAATTATACTAATATTGTTATTATTAAATTCTAAACACTTAATCAAAAATGTTGTTTTGTTTTATTAATGGAAAAAACACTTGATTAAGAGAAAGCCAAGATTGGGCTTTCTTCACACGGTCCAACTCTCTGTTGTAAGTCTAAGCCTCAAGTCCAATTGAGAAAATGCATGGCCCAAAACATGAAACAGGCACTGTGCAAATTGAAAAAGAATCACGCATGTTTTAATGAACGAACACGCACTGTACAGATTAATTGTAAATCTAACGCATGTCTTAAAACTCTAACAATTAATGTGCAGATCTTC
The DNA here is from genome assembly GCA_948472305.1 of Vicia faba. Taxonomy (NCBI): domain Eukaryota; kingdom Viridiplantae; phylum Streptophyta; class Magnoliopsida; order Fabales; family Fabaceae; genus Vicia; species Vicia faba. The sequence goes on from OX451739.1 coordinate 261,423,101, forward strand.
ATCAAACAATGATCTTTACATTCCATTTTCTCAGAACAAGACGAACAAAATACAAAACCTTGCCAAAATGAAAAACGAAAATGAATCATAATCTTATCAAAACTAATTACAAACTGAATCAATACAATCAAAAATCCCTAAATCAATCAAAACAATAACGCTAACATATTTTGTTTCCTAATCTCTATTTCCTAAATCGTCTAAATCAAAAACCTATAAAAAGCCTTACGAACAAAATAGTAAAAGGGGAAAAAAGATGATTACAGGGGGATTTTGTCAGAGAAAAGATACAAAGAAAAGTTGATAGAGAGAGAGAAGAAGGACATTGAAACTCAACCACCCTTGGCACCATAGGGATTTAGGGTTTCGACATCCGAAACCCTCATTCTCCTCTGCAATGCCGCTACTCCCTTCGTCACTATCATCCAGTACCTGCGAACACGAAAAGAAGACAGAGGGATAAGCAATCGGATATCACGAACATAGAAAAGCACGGTCGGAGGTAACAAATATTTAGCTTAACTTTGTTTGATTGTTGTGGATTTTAATTGATTTGGCTTCAGGGTGGTTAGATCACTACAAAGGAAAAGAAGGAATTAGGATGTAGCGCCGCCGCCGCTTAGGTCGATTAAGGTTCGTTTGTGTTAGAGAGAAGAGAGAAGGAGTAAAGGGGTCAGAGAGAGAGAAAAAGTATAACAAATAAAGTATTTGTTTTGTAAAAAGAGAATTTATTAAGTCCAATAATCTGGTGCTTGCCACCCTACAATCATTATCACAAACCCTTGATCACGTCCACACGATCACCATCTCGCAGTACCGACCAGCATGCCCATGATAACCTCGCACGCCTTTCTGCACGGGGTCCACATGCACTCCCCAAAACTTGTGTTGGGCCTGGCCCATATTTAAAGGCACCTCTTTCTTTTATTGTTTTACTAACCAGCACAATAACGTACCCCCCAGGCCAAACAGGCTAAGTCCAAAATCTGGGCTTGGGCCCTTGCTCCCTGCACCCCCAATTTTCTACGTAGATCAAAAGCATACCCCCTGCTTTTTGGGCCTGAATTCAATATCTGAATTCAGGCCCATGCTGTTAACACCCCCATTCTTACCACCTTAATATAATTTACACCCCCTTGCTTTTTTAATTTGTTTTCTTTATTATTCTACTATATTTTTTTTAAAATATATTTCCTATTTTTTTATATATTTATATTTAATGTTATTTAATCTTATATTTATAAATCATATATTATTTTCTAAAACCATTCAATATTTTATTTGCATTAAAAGTCATTTTTTAAATCATGTATTAATAAGTTTTTTATATAATTAATACTTTAAAATATATTTAACCAACACTAAATGCTTTTCAAAATCAAATTAATTCAACAATCAACTTTCAAACGAGATTGTGAATATATTTAAATCAAATGTGCACTTCATCTAACAAACTCAAATATTCAAACTCCTAGACTATGTATGCGGGAAATTCAAATATATTTCATAATCCATAAAAAAATACAAACCAACCGCAAACTACAAATTGAGACTTTGATTCCTCATAAGAGGATACGTAGGCATACAATCAAAATCGTGGCGATTCCCCCTAATTAAAATTAAAACCCTTGTCCCCCTAATGATAATTAAAACCCTATTTTCTATAAATTGCAATTCTAAACCTAGTATCGTTGTGAACAACGTAGATGAGAGGTGTCTAACACTTTCCCTTCGTCTAAAATCGAGTCCAAAAACCTAGAATCTCTAACTTTTAGGGTTATCCTTTATATTCCTTTTCTTAGGATAAAAATTAAGGGTGACGACTCTATATTTAAAACCAGATGCAACACATGTTGTCTTAATCTTAAAGAGAAGGAAATTATTTCTGACATGACATTGAACATGGTGCAGCCCAAAAATATACTTGCAATTTTGAAATGGAAAAAGGATCTCAAAATATCTCAAATATCAAGCAAGTATTCAATGTTTGTACCCAAAAAAACAATGAGATAAGAGGGGATATAACTAAAATACAACAATTATTGAAGCTTTTGGATGATAACCGTTGTGTATCTAGGTACAGAGTGTGTGAGGAAGGAGAAACTATTCGAGATATATTTTAGAGTCATCCTAATTCCAGAAAATTAATTAACACATTTCCTAACATACTCATTATTTATTCAACATATAAGATCAAAAAGTGCAAGCTTCCAGTTTTGGAAATTGTTGGTGTTACTTCTAGAGAGATGAATTTTTTAGTTGGGTTTGCATTTTCAGAAAGTGAAAAAGAAGACAATGTTACATGGACTTTAGAAGTGTGTCAAACGATGTTGAATGACAAAGAAAACATGCCAAAGGTCATTGTCACCGATCACGATAGCACATTGATGAATTCAGTTGCAAAGGTGTTTCATACATCATCGCATGCATTATTTTATAGGTATCACATAATAAAAAATGTGAAAAGTAGAATTAAGTCTGCGGTAGGGACCAAACAAATAAATGGTGACGATGGGTAAATGGTCAAAGCTAGTGTAATATTGGAAAGTATAATGGATGTATGGAAGAGTTATATGTTGAATCTGTAATACATTTTAGGAGGGTCTATGAGAAATATCAGGATTTCTTGAAATATGTTGAAAGTACAATTATAGACCAGGTGATAGAGAAGTTCGTTTGTGCTTGGACCGATCAGATTAGACACTTTACAAATACAATAACTAACAAAGTCGAATCTTCTCATAATACAATGAAGAATTGGTTGAGAAATAGTAAAGGTGATTTATGTAGACATTTGAACCTTGTGAACCAAATAATTCAAAATCAACATAACAAGATACAAACTTCATTTGGTCTTGACATTATAAGAGTAAAACACAGATTTAGAAACAATAATCTTTATCCACGGTTGGTGGGTAACATATCTCAAGCGGGATTGAAATTTATTTATCACGAAGCCAAATGAGCAGAGAAAGAGGGTTCAAATAGCTCAAAGTATGGTTGTACACTTAAGAAGACCTATATTCTTCCATGTGCTTGTTTAATTTCAAAGAAGATAAAACTTGATACACCCTTACGAATGGATGAGGTTTACACTCACTGAAAAAAGCTTCAGTTTGATAATGATAGTGTGATGAAGGATGGTAAATCGAATATATCTATCATGACTGAATGAGAAGTGATTCAAGAGAGAGTTTTGAAAGTTGATGGCAACATGAAAATATACATCAAAGAGTGACGGAGGAAGATTTCCTATCCAGAAACCACATATTTGAAACCATCCTTGCAACTATAAAAAGGGTTCTCCTAAGAAGGTTAAAGCAACACAAAGTGACAATTCAATGATGCATTCTTCATCCTATTTCGAACATGTTGACACACTTTTTCCAGATTCTCCAACTTCAAAATCTCAAAAAAAGTGTTTTCAAAGGTGCTCGCATTAGCAAACCATCTGCTTTACGACCTTTACCAAAAATCATACACATTGAATAGATGTCGGGTTTTTTTTTTGCACAAATACATTGAATGAATGTTAAGGGTGATGTTAATTGTGATTATGGTGCTCTTTCATCTTTGCTCGGTAAAGGAGGGGAAAATCATACACTTTTACGATAATAAATTACCAAAGAGTTTAAGGTGCATAAGGAATCATACGCAATTATATATGAGAAAAATATAATATTTTGATGCAATTAATGAATCTCTTATTCCTTGTGTTAGAGGTTCGACACCACCAGAAAATGGATGTGCTTCCATGAGATGAGTCATCTTATGCAAGTGCATATAATAAGGTGTGTATTGATCTAACAAGATGCATCTTCTAAAAAAAATCCATTTCAGAGTGGCCCACCTCAAAATATAACTAGACGCATTATATGTATAGGATAATTTTCAAAATCACTACATTTTGTTTAAGTTTATTTGAAATCGGGATGCCTTATACCAGTAACATCACTAGAGTGGACAACTAAATCCACAAAGGAATTTGAAACTTGGTCGGATAACTTTTTGGATAGGATGGAAGAATTAACCAAGTTGAGAGAGATTGAAAAATATGTAATATCAAGCTTCTCAAATGATTCTCAATGCACTTTATTTTGATGAAGACAAACTATACTGGCAAGAAGGCAAAGATGTTGATCAAGCTAAAGCATCAATGGATAAAAGTATTTGGTTCAAACTCTTGGAAAATTTCATAAGGTATAATGAAAATACTTACTTTGAACTTAAGTCTTAGATGGTCAATGATAAAAAGAAGTGTTCTTATCTTGTACAAACTTTTTCTCAAGTTTTCTAAGCAAAAATTCAATTTTCACTTAGCTGCAATCAATTTGCATGTTGATGCAATCGATTGCAAGCTTCACGTTTTCAAAGTGTTAGCTACTGTTTCTAAGTGAAATCGATTTGCATGTTTGTGCAATCGATTGCTCTCTATCAATTTTTGCTACTGTTTTAAAGTGCAATTGATTTACACACATGTGCAGTCGATTGCTCACTGAAAATATTTGAATTTTTTAGCTGTTAATACCCGTGCAATCGATTTACACAAGGGGTGCAATCGATTACATGCTGAACGTTTTAAAAATCAGCAGCTTTGAACATACCTTTTCATAACACCATTTCATGGAAACTTTTCATTGAAACTTGGTAATTGTTCATGATTCATTTGCAGAAATTTATGCTATTTCAAAGAGGTGCTATAAACATATAAATACTGAATTTTTAAAATCATTTTGTACCTTTTCCAATTAATAGTTTCTGAATTTTAAAATATCAAAACTCAAGCTTTCTCTTCACTTTCATACGCAATGTTTTTCTGCATATTTTCATATATTGTTAAACATAAAACTTTGAGCATTCTATAGTATTGAGTCATTGTATATTATTGTTATTTGGAAGAGAAGATCAAGTCATTGATAAAGTCACTCAAAGTGATTATTGAACTACAAACTCTATCAATCAAATATTTCGATACACTTTCTTATTATTCAGGATTGTTGAAAATAAGTTCAAGTGGTTTTGTAATCTTATTTTTCCAGGATTGTTAGATACAAGTAAGGTCACCTTGAGAGGATTGTTCTCATTGTTGACATAGTGAAAATCCAAGAGGATTGTTCTTGGTCCAAGAGGATTATTCTTGGTTTTGGTAGTTCTTGTTTAAGTTTGCCAACTATAAGGAAATCTCTTTCATGTTGAAAGGGGATTGGAGTACTCTCGGACTGTGAGGGGAACCAGGATATATGGCTTGTGTCTCTTTATTTTTCTGCATTTTACTCTTTCATAAACTCACCATAAACCAGAAAAATAATATCCATCATCACTAAAACTAGAAAAAATTTAAAGTATCTAATTCACCCCCCCCCCCCCCCCCCCCCTCTTAGGCGCACTTCGTACTTACAATTGGCATCAGAGCAGGTTATAGGTAACCTATTCCTAAAAGATCTAGAATGACTTCTGTAAATCAAAATCCCGTTTTCAGAGATGGTGGTAGTAACAACAAGCCTCCTCTATTTTGTGGTGAATATTTTGACTTTTGGAAAAATGCATGAAGGCACACTAGAACCACATGGAGAAGAAATATGGGATACCGTCGAGAATGTTCCATTTATTCCTATAATTGTGATCAATGGTGCTGGCTCATCAAAGCCTAAAACTGCATGGGATGAAGATGATAAGTAAAAGGTCCTCTATGATAAAAAGGCAATCAATCTTCTTCAAGGTGCACTTAGCATGGATGAATTCTTTCGTGTCTTGACACGCAAAACAGAGAAATAAATATGGGATAACTTGGTAGAAACTCGTGAAGGAACCTTTGAAGTTAAAAGATCGAGATTAAATATATTGAGCCAAGAATACGAACTATTCAGAATACAACCCCGAGAATCAATCCTCGACTTGTAGAAAAGATTTGTGCACTTGACAAATCATTTGAAAGCACTTGGTAAGACTTTAACTAATGATGAACTTAATATTAAAGTGCTTGGATCTTTATCCAGAGAATGGCAACCAAAAGTGACAGCAATATCCGAGAAGAAGAATCTATCAACAATGACTTCTACCACTTTGTTCGGAAAACTTCAAGAATATGAGACAGAACTTGCAAGACTTAAAAAGAATGAAATCCAAGTAAAAGATTCAAAAGACATTGCTTTAAATAAAAGGATAAAAAATCATGATAGAAATTGTGATACGGTGGTAGAACCGACTATTTTGAAAAATGCTGGTTTGCGTTTTGCGTTTCGTATTTGCAAAATGTCGCGGTAAGCAAGAGTCGCCACCGACTTTTATTTTATCCAACCGGAAAGGAAAAAAGCACAGAAAAAAAATCCTTTTTCGATATTTTGAGTACGAGGGGTAGATTATAGAAAGGGAAGGTGTTAGCACCCTTTCTATCCATGGTTTTCCATGGGCTCTTAGGTACTTGCTCATCTTTTAAAATTGCTTGTGTGTGTGCTTGTTTTGAAAAAGTTTTGTTTTACTTCGTTTTAACCCTTGTTTTTGTCCTCAAGAGTGTTACGAAGTGTTTTTGAAAACTTTAGTTTGAAAATTTGTTTGAAAGTGTATGGTGTGAAAAGTTTGATTTTTGAGCAAGTACCTACTAGCATCTACCTACTCGGAAAAAAATTGTTTCTATTCTCGTTTCCTTTAGACAACGCTATCCCACTATTGAGAAATAGGTAGCACCGTTGTTAGAGTTGTAAGGGTCAATTCGAAAGGGACGTACGATCACTAAAGCAATATTAGGACGTCTTAGTAATAACCCTAAATTCTTAAGATCATATTCGAGGCAACATTTCCGAGGAGACGTTTCTGAGGCAACATTTCCGAATGAGACTTTGATCTTTGTTAGACAGGAGAGAAACCACTAAGACACCCTATACTTAATGATCGTTTATCGAAGGCAACCGAAGTGAGAGTATGCCCTAGGAGTGCGTATGTGCGAGTGATTTGATTTCAGTTATTATCTTTGCACATTAGGGTTTTCTAGACATTTTAAATTATCATGCAATCTTGTCATACAATCCTATTAACACACATCTAAATAGTTAATATTTGCGAGAATAAAAATGCGAGAAAGTAAAAACTATGCTATTACAAGGCTTCGGGATAGGGATTAACTACATAGACAAAAAACCCGTAAAAGAACGATAAATAAAAGAAAGTCCTAGATTAAACTATTACATACTGTCGACCGTTACATTAATATTGCAAAAAATAAACGCGCGTGACGAATCGAAGACGAGAGATTTAGGGTTTTGACCCCATCTATGCCTAATTGTAACCTAAAAGGAAAATCATTTTTATTGTCGTTTTTGTGTTATTTAAGAAAACAAAACTTAATTGAATAATACCAAAAACCTAATTACTAATTTAATTTTAATTAAGAAAAAAAATTGAATTAACCTATTTTTGTATTTTTTATTTTTGAGAAAAGAAATAAAAATTAAATCAAAAGTCTAACCCTATTTTTTCTAATTGATTTTAATTATATAAAAAGTTAGAATTACCCTAAATTAAATTAAACTAATATTAAATTAAATTTGATAAAATAAAACCTAAATCTAATTTTTTGTGAAACTTTTGATTTTATGATTTTATGAAGAAAAAGAAATTAATTTTGTTAAAAAAAACAATTAAGCAAATAATAAAAGAATTAAGAAAAATAAAAAAATGAAAGAAAGATGGGCCTGGTTGCTTAGCAAGAAGGGGGTGTTATTTGAAATTATGGGCCCAACAAGCTCCTGGCCCCATTGACTTTGCTAGATCCTGTGGGCACGCTTGACTTAGGCGTATGGTGGTCATTCATTGGATAGCCTTGGATCAGCAGCCCTGATGGATGGGACGACCATATTTGGATAGTACACGATGGATGCCTTGCCATATGATACACTGGGTTGCCCTGAAATTATTGAGAAAATAAAATGCACAAGCCTGGGATCGAACCCAGGACGTTTGCAACAAAGGCCAACAACCTCACCATCTGCGCTAGCTTGTTAGTTGTAATAATAGAAAAAGAAATAAAATATAATACAAATAACATGCCACGCTTCCCAAAACACACGTAGATTCAAACAAGCCACTCACATATTGCCACACCATTGTCTTCTTCGTTGCTTCCGTCGTTTTAGATAAATGACTTTTACCTACGGACATCAAGCGTAGGTATAGCCCTTGTGCATTTCCAAAATCTCATACAAGCATGATAAATGAAAACCAATGGTACCAATCTACTCGTTGCAACCTAACGAGCATCATGGTACCATTATTAATGGCCAATTTTCCCTGTACACAAAACCCCTAAAAACAAAGCACGAACCCTAGCCATGGCAACTTGATGTACAATCAATAAAAATGCAATTAATCATAACCATTAACTTGCAAACAACTCAAGGATTATGAATATATCAATTAATCATGCTAAATATGCCAGAATCAATGTAATCGATTTCAATAAAAAGACAAACTGTGTGACTCTTACAGGGCATTTCAAGGCGTGGGGAAGCTTGCTAGCGATTGAAACACGGTTCTAGGATGTCCAGCAAACGATTTGTATGATTAGAATGGCTTGATATGGCCTGAAACTTGGAAATTGGTTTGCAACTTTTTCTTGAATTTTTGAAATTTGTTTTCTGCCTTTGCACGCCTCTAGCCTCTTTCTTCTGGTCTGCACTTGTTCCTTATGTATACTAGAGTGTATTAGGGTTGCAACTTTGTATCAAATCTCTCCCAATTATGAATATTGATTCATGATTCAATCCTTGCACCAAATCTTTCCAAAACAAGCTAATCCAATCTTTTTGTGTCCATATCAGGCCTTGCACGATTTGATCTTGTCTCCAGCTGTACAATGAACCTAATCGTGCACAAAATCTCAAGATTTAATTAGCTTTTGATATTTTCATTATTTTATATTGATTTTATTTGATTTAAATGAAATAAAATCAAAATAAATAACAACAATAAAAGAATGACAATTGGAAGGGCTCATTGGTCGTGGGTCACATTACAAACTCAGTGCAAGCATAAAAAGTTGGGCCCATTTAGCAAAAAATGCAATTTTGGATACATTTGACTTTTGGCAATTTTGCAAAAAGGGTCAACTTGGCCAATGCATAACTCTCTCAATTTTGATCCTAGAGAGGTGTTCTTGGACTTTTTAGAAAGCTTAAGATGTCCTCTAAGAAACCATTTTGGCATCATCTCAATTGAATCTTCCATGTTCATGTATGAAGCTTTGACCCAAAATGTGTTTTTGTTGACTTTCCAAAATGACCTATAATGTCCAAATTCATATCTTCTTGTGAGTGCATATTTTGAACTTGGGAGATGAAGATCAATTGTAGGGAATTACATCCTCTTTAAAATGAGCATTGGATGGGTCATTTTTGATAAAGTAGGAGAAAGTTATGCTTGGTCAAAGCTGAGTTGACTTTTTCTGTAACACCCTAATTTAGTAACTTATGGGTTTTGATGAACTGTGAGAAATCCTTGAGGAATCATGATCAACCCTTGATAAAATGATGAATAATACTTCAAAATGAGAATGTTGACCAAAAATCTTGAAGTTTGACTGTATGTGGGCCACAGTTGACTTTTGCCTTAGCAAAGTTGATTTTCAGGCCTTTGAGCAATTGACTGAGCAAACTTCCTCTGCAAGGCTTGAAACTTGACATGGATGATCTTGAGGAAATATTAGGACAATTTTGAGCATTTAGTATCCTTTGGACTCAAGCATCTTGATACAAAATGAAACCCTAATTTAAGATAGACTGCCTTAGGAGAAAGTTTGTGTGGTCAACCCTTGGACTTCCTTGAGCAATTTGAGGATCTCACTTGAAATGTGTTGCCATATATAGGAGGGAAAATTTTGGGGTATAACAGCTGCCCCTGTTCAATCTTCTTAAACCTGAGGATGTAGATTGGCTTGTCTGCCTTTCGTGATCCAAAGGTGGAAGATGATTGAACACTAGAGTGCCCAAAAATTTGCACTCGTATGAGGTGGTACTAGTCTTGCGATATCGGGAATGGGCTTATAGATGCCATTTGGAATTCAATGATGGAATATGGGCTTAAAGATTCCATCCAAAGAAATGTCGATCGCATAAGAGATTCCTTTGCGAGAGCCCGTACACCTGTTGTCGAGGAGCCCTACGCTGGGGAACACCGATCTCTGTCTTGAGAGAAGTAGAATTTTAGGAGCTTCAATTGTCCATTACTCTATTGGGGAATATCTCTTAGTTGAGGAGGTGACAATGAACTGCTATCTGGTCGTGCTCCAGGCTTTACAATGATTTGCTGAGGAAAATAAGACTGACGACTATCTGGTCGTGCTCCAGGTTTTACAGTGACTTACTGGGGAGATGAGATTAAACTTGCTATCTAGTCATCCTCCAGGCTTTGCAATTTCTCAATTCTTATCTGGTCATGCTCCAGGCTTTAGAAGGAATTAAGTGGTTATCCGGTCGCATCCAGGTTTCAACTTGAATTTAAGGCATACTAATATCCGGTCGATTTTCGGGCTTCATAGTGATTGGCCGGGTAAACTGCTATTTGGTAGAATTCCAAGCTTCGCAGCACCTTATACTGTTATCTGGTCGTGTCCCAGGCTTCAGTGTCCTTTTCTGTTATTTGGTCGTGCGCCAGGCTTCACGGTGTCTTATACTGTTATTTGGTTGTACGCCAGGCTTCGTGGTATCTTGTACTGCTATCTGGTCGATTTTCGGGCTTCATAGCTTGAACTGGAATAGAAATCTTAATATCGATTTGACTGAACCAGAGAAAACTTGTGAGAACTTCAACTGGGAGAGAAATCTTAGTATCGATTTGACTGATCCCGAGAGAGGTCTCGGATTAACTTTGACTGGCATAGAAATCAGAGGAATCTTAGCGATGATTCGGCTGACCCAGACGAAAGTCTTAAAATGTCTTCAACTAGAAAAGAAACCTTAGTGTCGGTTTGACTGAACTAGAGAAAACTTGTCAGAACTTGATTGCATCTTTCCCTGAAAGGTAAAGAGTTAGTCGTATGTAATGTCATGATGTATGAAATGTATTGAGTAATGATGTTCTCAAAATAAATGAGATTGTGCTGCATGATGTGTATGCGCATGCCATGATGTATGGATATGCAATGTTCTTGTGATATTCTCTGGCAGAGGAGAATAAATCCTGGACTGCTGTTGGAGAGTATAAGGAGTTGGGTTCTTCGTTCTCGTTGGGGATAGTGACCGAAGATGATTAGCTGGAGACTTGTGTCCGTTCTGCTCAAGAATATTCCGCTGGGAGAGACTCTGTTTGAGAATAATCCTGTGGGAGAATGACTCTGTGGGGAAGAGAGATACTCTATTGAACGATCTGCTGATTTGGAGAAATAAACTCAGCTGGTGGTGAACTTCAATTGCTGGTGATAGATAAACTTTGCTTGGAGAGAATTCTGCCGATTCATTCGCGATTATGAACCTCGGCTGGGGAGAGCTAACACCACTGTCTTTGGATACTTCCTACTCTGCGGGGAGTGTATGAACCTTTAGTTATATTCTCCAGCTGGCTCTATCCCTGCACCTGGGTGGTAGAGCAACTGTAAGGTTTGGACATTTCTTGTTTGCCCCTGTTCCTGGAATTATGAGTAATTGTCTTTTGTTTCTTATGTAAATATTTATGAGCAGCAATTATTTTCAAATGCATATATAAAAAATGAAACATTAGACGTTCTTTGCAAAAATAAAACAGAAAAAGAAAAACAAATCGAAATTTCTTGTAAAATGACTTGTATTGATTTTGAAGTTGGCCTGTAATAGGCGTTTTGTACAAGAGGCTGATGTCCTAGTAAGAGAACACCGCCGAAGGATAGAAATTATACAATTTGTAAAAATGAAAGAAAAACAGCTACATGAAACAATCCCACTGGGTTCCAACTCTGCTATTGCCCTTATATCTTCGAGCGTCTCATCACTTTTCTACTTGGTCGAAGATAGATCAGATTGATTGGCGCCGTCCGAGCTTGATAGTCGATACCGAAGTCTGGTTGCAAGATGATCCAATGAGACATAGTGTTACGCTTCAATCCCTAATTTTTGCCTGGACCGCCCTTTCGGGTTTTCGGTCCACCGGGATACCCTTTTTTGCCCAAGTCGCCTTTCAGGTTTTCGACTTGCCGGGTGTACAATTTCTTTTATTTTCATCCCTTACTTTTTCCCGAACCCTTTTGGTTCGCCGGGAAGCCCTTATTTTTGCCTAGGCTAGTCAACCTAGCGGGTCTTTGATTAAGCGTAGTGTTTTTTCACTATGTCTGCATTAACGGGGTGAGGAAGGTCATCACCATTCATGGTGGTTAGAATCATAGCCCCTCCCGAGAAAATGTTCTTAACCATAAATGGCCCTTCGTACGTGGGGGTCCATTTTCCCCTAGGATCAACTTGCGATAGTATGATGCGTTTGATCACCAGACCCCCGACTTGATATTCTTGACGTCTGACTTTCTTGTTAAAAGCCTTGATCATTCGCTTTTGATACATCTGACCATGACAAATAGCAGTAAGTCTCTTTTCATCGATTAAATTTAGCTGATCAAGCTAAGTTTGGATCCAATCGTCCTCGTTCAAACCTGCATCCTTCATGATCCTGAGAGAGGGTATCTGGACTTCAATGGGTAAGACTGCCTCCATGCCATACACCAAGGAGTAAGTTGTTGCCCCTGTCGAAGTCTGTGTTGAGGTACGGTACCCATGAACAGCGAATAGTAACATCTCATGCCAGTCTTTGTAGGTCACCGTCATCTTCTGCACAATCTTCTTGATGTTTTTATTAGCTGCTTCAATGGCCCCATTCATCTTCGGCCGAAAGGGAGAAGAGTTGTGATGTTGTATCTTGAGTTGTTTGTAGAGTTCGGTGATCATTGTATTGTTGAGATTTGTACCATTGTCCGTAATGATCCTCTCTAGTACACCATATCGACAGATTAGATTGTGTCGGATAAACCGCGCCACGATGTTCTTGGTTACTGTAGCAAAGGAAGTTGCCTCAACCCATTTCGTGAAATAATCAATAGCTACCAGAATGAAACGATGCCCGTTGGACGCAGTAGGTCTGATCTCATCAATCATATCGATGGCCCACATTGCAAAAGGCCAAGGAGTTGTCAAGACATTCAGGGGAACCGGAGGTACATGCACCTTATCAGCATAGACTTGACACTTATGACAGGTTCGAGAGTGCTGATAACAATCGGCTTCCATAGTGGACCAATAATATCCAGCCTGTAGGATCTTCTTTGCAATGGTATGTCCACTAGAATGAGTTCCGAAGGTACCTTTGTGTAGCTCTTCCATGATCCTTTCCGCCTCGCTTTTGTCTACACACCGCAGTAAGGTCGAATCATGGTTACGCTTATAAAGAATCCCATTGCTAATGAATAACTTCGCAACGAACCTTCTCAAGAACTTATTATCATTAACAAATGTCCCCTCGGGGTATTCTTGAGCCTCAAGATACCTCTTTACCTCGTGAAACCATGGTTTATCTGCCACCTCTTCAGTCTCAATGTCACAGCAATGTGCGGGTTCGTCCAACCTCTCAATGGTAATCTGGGGAGCTTCATTGTCCCACCTGACTTTAAACATAGAAGACATGGTAGCTAACGCGTCCGCCAGCTGGTTCTCCTCTCTCGGGAAATATTCAAAGGTTATCTCCTCAAAGTGCGGGAGCAATGTCAGTACATACTCCTTGTAAGGAATAAGATTTGGGTGCTTCGTATCCCACTCGCCTTTGATCTGACTGATCACTAGAGCAGAATCTCCGAATACACTCAAGAACTTAATCCTCAAGTCAATAGAAGCTCGAAGACCCAGGATACATGCTTCATACTCTGCCATGTTGTTGGTGCAGTTAAAACATAATTGGGCGGTGAACATAGTATGGCAGTCCTCAGGAGATATAATTACAGCATCGATTCCATTACCTAACGCGTTCGAGGCTCCATCAAAATACATAGACCATCGGGATCCTTCCTCGGATTCTTCATTCGGTCCAGGTTCTTCACAGTCGGTTACCAACATGATATTCTCATCCGGGAACTCGAAATTCATGGACTGATAGTCATCCACGGCTTGATGCGCCAAATGATCCGCTAATACACTCCCCTTGATTTCTTTTTGGGTGTTGTATTGGATGTCATACTCGGTTAGGATCATTGGCCATCTCGCTATTCTTCCGGACAAGGCAAGCTTTTCGAAGATATACTTAATTGGATCCATTTTTGATATCAACAAAGTGGTGTGAGTCAGCATATACTGTCTCAGCCGGCGAGCAGCCCATGCCAAAGCGCAACAAGTTTTCTAGAGAAATGAGTATAGGGTCTCACAGTCGGTAAACTTTTTGCTAAGGTTGTAAATAGCGTGCTCTTTTCGGCCAGACTCGTCATGCTGCCCCAACATGCACCCCATTGAACTATCCAGTACTGTCAAGTATAAGATCAAAGATCTTCCTTCAACTGGAGGCATCAGAATTGGTGGCTCTTGGAGGTATTCCTTGATTCTTTCGAAAGAGGTCTGACATTCATCATTCCATTTTACCACTTGATCTTTCTTCAGCAGCTTGAAGATTGGCTCACAAGTAGCGGACATGTGTGAAATGAACCTGGCGATGTAATTTAGACGTCCCAAGAAACCTTTGACTTATTTTTCTATGCAGGGAGCTGGCATTTCTTGTATGGCTTTTACCTTGGCAGGGTCCACCTGGATACCTTTATCACTGACGACGAAACCCAGCAACTTACCGGACCTTACCCCGAAGGTGCACTTGTTCGGGTTTAACCTCAGCTTATACATCTTCAACCTGTCAAATAATTTCTGGAGATGATCAAGGTGATCTCCCTCAGTCTGAGACCTGGCTATCATGTCATCAACATAAACCTCGATCTCATGGTGAATCATGTCGTGGAACAAAGCAACCATGGTGCGCTGATAAGTTGCCCCAGCATTCTTCAACCCGAAAGGCATTACCTTATAACAGAAGGTGCCCCACTGTGTAACAAAGGTTGTCTTCTCCATGTCCTCAGGAGCCATCTTGATCTGGTTGTAGCCAGAAAACCCATCCATAAAGGAGAAGATCTTATGCTCCGCGGTGTTTTCGACCAGAACATCGATGTGAGGAAGTGGGAAGTCATCCTTGGGGCTCGCCCTGTTTAGATCTCTATAGTCCATACACATCCGTACCTTACCATCTTTCTTAGGCACCGGAACAACATTGGAAACCCACTGTGGATAAGAAGTGACAGCTAAAAATCCCGCGTTGAACTGTTTCATGACCTCAGCTTTGATTTTCTCAGACATCTCAGGGCGCATACGGTGAACCTTCTGCTTTATCGGAGGACAATCTTCTTTAGTATGTAGGCGGTGTACCACAATATCAGTGTCCAAACCCGACATATCTTCATAAGACCAAGCGAAGATCTCAACATAGTCGCGTAGCATCTGTATCAAACGTTGCTTGACACTAGGCTCCAGATTCGCACCTATCTTAACCTCTTTCCTGTCTTCCTCTGTAAGCAAATTCACTGATTCAACGGGCTCTTTGTGAGGCTGTATGGCCCTTTCTTCCTGTAGTAACAGTCTAGCAAGTTTTCCAGGCACCTCACAATCATCCTCAACTTCGTCCTCAACTTGGTTGATCAGATTTTCGAAGTCGTAACTGGCAGTAGCAGAGTTGTTATCAATGGGATCCAGAGTGGATATGGATATGCATTATGATATGTGAGTGTGTGTAAGAGAATAACTGTTTTTGATAAAGCGAGAGACAAAAACGAAAAACCAGGAGCGCAAAATTTGTAATGCAAGAAACGTCCAATGTTTTATTAATGATATATGAAATGACAAATAATAAGTCCTCACAAATAAAGCCAGGGTGCCTCGGGCAAGGCATCGGGCCGTAAAGTTTTAAACTGTCTATTACAACTCTTAAAACAAAATTTAATTACTGCGGAATAAAATAAATAGGTATGAGGTCCTTCGTGGTCCAGTTGCTTAGTCCGCCATTGGTTGTAGGGTAAATCCAGCTGTCGATATCTGAATCTTCTTCACCATCTTCAATTGAATTAACTCCCTGATTGCTGATGTGCAGAGGAGGTCTTCCAATCCGTGCGCGCCTAACAGCCCTTTGAGCCCCTGTAGTAAAGCCCAAACCAAATTTGTCAGTTTTGTGCGTGAAATCAGGTAGCTGACCCCAATTTGTACACCCACCTTCTTCAATTACATCCCTGGCATCCTTGAGAGAAGCCATCTTCATCGGAGGTTTGTCAGTAGCAACTTCAGTTGACGCTAAAGTCTGAGGGACCTCTTCAAAGTTCTGACAAGGGGTTTCTATGAATTCCCCATCCATCTCCATGTATCGAAAGGAATTGAGATGACTCACCATATACTCCTCTTCACCCCGTACCATGACAATCTTTCCTTTCACCGGGTATTTCAGCATTTGATGGAGCGTGGAAGTCACTTCCCCAGCCTTATGAATCTAAGGGCGACCCAGCAAGCAAGAATATGATGGTCTGATATCCATCACATAAAAGGTGGATGCAAAAGTCTAAGATCCAACTTTAACATGGATGTCCACCTCCCCGTGCACCATCATTTTTGACGCGTCGAGAGCCCTGACTACAATACTGCTCGGCTTTAGAATCAAACCTTCACAGTCCATACGATCTAATACCTTCTTTGGAAGAACATTCAATGAGGACCCGATATCCACCAGTACATGGGCCATAGTAGTGCCCCTGCACTCAATCGAGACATGCAGAGCATCATTATGATTCCTCCCCTTAGCAGTTAGATCTGCATCTGAAAATCCTAGCCCATTGTCAACAGTCAGGTTAGCCACACAATCTTTGAACTGATCTGTGGAAGTTTTCTGCGACACATGCGCAGTTTTGAGGAATGCAATTAAAGCCTTTACAAGGGCTTCAGAACATAATAACAAGGACAACATGGATATTTTTGACGGGGTCTGCCCCAGCTGCTCGACTACGTTGTAGTCACTCCTCTTGATAATCTTCAGTATTTCCTCTATCTCCTGCTTAGAGCTTTCTACGATGATCTTATTAGGTGCCTCCGTCCGGGCAGGCTCAACTGTGATTTCTTTGCTCCGAGTCCCAGATGGCTCGGCGACATGGGTGGTAACTGGAATAGGAACTGGGATAGTAGCTAATGTACTAGCAGATGGAATGACAACAGGTTTGTGAACAGCCAGAGGGGAAATCTCGGGAGAAAAGAGTCTTCCGCTTCTGGTGACCTTGCTGGCCCCGACAATATTGCTGACATCAACATCAGCTTCCTCACTTTTTACTTCTTGTTTAACTCCATGGTAATATACATCAGCACCATAGTGCCAAGGGACAGCCTTATCCGAAGTGTATGGGATAGGACCAGGGACAATAATTATTAACGGAGCAATTCTTGGGACGGGTGTAATCCTAACAGGTTTTCTCGAGGAAACCTTGGAAGTATTGGCGGAAATGGTTATGATGGCAACATAGTCAATTGGAACCAACGGAATCATAGTCTTTTCGAACAGGATCTCTTTATTATCCATCAGGCGCTGAACACCTGATTTCAATAAGTGGCAACCAGCAGGCAGAATTGAACACATGTGGCAACCTTCACCACAGCCCGAAAATAAACCGGCCAACAACAAATTCTTCTTAACCATCATTAAAGGAGTAGAAATTTCTTCCACTGAGGTCACAAATAAATCATCATTCAGAGCATTTACTCCATGATCATGTTTAGGCATGGGAGCAGTTATGACGTTGGGTTTCTCCGGAGCGTCAAACTCAATCTCTTTGGCTTCGATCAAGTCTTGCACCTTATTTTTCAAGGCCCAACAGTTGTTTGTGTCATGACCTGGACTTTCAGAGTGATAGGCGCAGCGGGCATTCAGGTTATAGTGGGGAGATGTGGTGTTGGGGTTCTTCGGGGCCTCCCTCAGAGTTACCAGATTGGTCTTCAATAATTGTGGTAGAATTTGAGTCAGGATCATATTGAGCCGAGTGAACTGCCTCTGTGGTCTTTCCACCCTTTGTTGATTGTTGCGTTGTGGAGCAACTGTGGGTCTTGATATCACTACTGCATTTACTGCTTGACAGTGTTCAGGTCTGCTTTGGCCCCTCGGGCCATAGACTACACTAGCTTCTTTCTTACTGGTGAAAGGCTTCTTTGCTGCACTTGATGAAGTATCCTTCTGTATTTTACCACTTTGGATACCAGCTTCTACTCTCTCTCCAGTCAAGATCAACTCAGTAAACCCAGATGACGAACGGTCGATCAGATGATTGAAAAATGGACCAGATAGTGTCCCTAGAAACATGTCAACCAACTCCCTGTCAGACAAAGGGGGTTGGACCCTTCTAGCCAAATCTCTCCACCTTTGAGCATAGTCCTTAAAACCTTCACTTGTACCCATAAACATACCTTGGAGATGAGTACGAGTGAGAGCAAGGTCGGCGTTATACTGATACTTCCTGTAAAAAGCAGCAGCAAGGTCTTCCCAGTTTCGGACATTGGCTCCTTCCAATTGACAAAACCATTCAAGCTGAGTCTCTGACAGACTATCTTGAAAGAAATGCACCCACAAATTTCTATCAGTAGTGTGGGGTTGGATTTTCCGAACGTATAAGCGGAGATGGAGTTTTGGACAGGATACTCCATCGTACTTGGCAAAAACCGGAGCTTTGAACTTATGAGGGATCACCACTCCCGATACCAATCCTAGTTCTCCGAAATCCAAACCAGGGATCTTATGAATCTCCATAGCACTCAGACGGTCTTCTAGCTGCTTGTACCTATCCTTAGCAGGAGGATATTGCTCATCATCATAATCTGTATCGTTATCAGAAACTGCAGGACTAAGGTCCTTTACCCTTTCTTGGTTCTTCCCGTCCTTGGATGAGGAGGTCAGATCATCTAATTATCTTATCCTTTCTCCGAATCTTCTACCCATGTTCAGAATACCAACCTTCTTCTTCTTCTTCTTATCTTTCAGAATAAGGGTCTTCAGGTCCTCTTTCCCTTTAGCCAGACTTAGGAACATCTATTGGAATTGGGCGTTTTGTGCCTGAAGATCTTTGATGGCTTGATCAAAAGATATTTCTGCTGAAATAAACAGCGAAGGAGATGAGAAACCTATAATGGTACCTGTAATGATGTGCGTGATAATGGGATGCGTATGTAATGATTTCAAATACTTTGGGGAATTTAAATTTGCAAACCAAAAATAAACAAACTTTATTAGATCAACTCGTAAAAGGTTCAACAATGACTTTAAGGCGTTACAAAGGAATAAATGGAAAACAAATCTAAGCTAGAAAAAGAAAAATCAAAAGTCCCACGGACGCTTCCTCTGTGTGTTGATGTAGTCATTGGTCACTCTTTCTTCCTCGAGCTGCCTGGTGAGCTTCAAAATCTTCCTTTCTTGCTCATGGTACTTTTCCCGGTAAGTATCCCTCTCCTCTTTCAGCTGAATCCAAGACCTCTGCAATGCCCCGGGATCAGTGGGCATGTAAGGATAAAGAACTATGTAAGGAACGCCTTCTTCATTAGTGGGCTCCACAATCACTGGCAATACGGCTTCATAAAGCATCCCAAGCTTCTGGGCGCGGGCTCGGACCCATTGGAGGTAAGGTTGCATAGGAAGGGAAGTCCTTGGTCCCAACTCTTGGGGGTTAGATCTGTTCACCATACCCCAAGCTCGTATAAACCTCCGATGATGCTCGTCTATGTCCTCCTTGTAGTCAAATGCAATATTCTCAAGAAGTAGCTCGTGGGGACCATCTCTCCGAGCATGACCAAATTGTCGCAAAGCTAGAAAAAGATTGTAGGTTATACCCCCTCTGATTCCAAGCAATGGGACATTATGGTATCCCCCACAACGATCAATAACTGCAGTGTCTTCCATAGCCCGGGAGCTCCAAAGAATGTCTGTATGGGCCAGTGACATTATCCTGTAGGACCAACCCAAACCTTCTTCGTTCTTCAGCACATACTTAGGGAGGTGCGAAATAAACCACCCCGACAGCAACGACATGCAACACATAAGAGTCCCTCTTCTCCACACAGTACGAGTGTAGAGGGCATGCAAGATATCACCCAGTAGAGTAGGCACGGGATTGCGAGAAAGGAAAATCTTGACAGTGTGTACACCTATAAAAGAATCCGGATTTGGGAAGAGAACCAAACCATAGATAAGAAGAGCCAAGACATCTTCAAAATCCTGAAAATCCAAATTATCCCAAAATAGATGAGCCTGGTCTATTAGAAATTTGGCTAAGAACCCTTCGACCCCGCTTCGTGTTTCCCAATTAGATACTACATCATCCCGTTTCAGATGTAGAGCCGAGGCAATATCTTACGATCTATGAACCTCTTCCATACTTGTGAAGGGTACTTGTTCAAGGATGGATATGCCCAATAAGTGAGAGAACTCTTCCAGAGTGGGAACCAGCTGGTAATCAGGAAAGGTGAAGCAATGATGCACAAGATCGAAGAACTGGAAAAGTACACTCATCATCTGCTCATCAAACTTTAAGGTGACCAGGCTAAGAAGCTGACCATGTCTCTTAATGAACATAGAAGTCTCAGAAACTCTTGAGGCTAACTCTTTAAGTTGAGCAGGTATTTGCACAAAGTTAACTCGGATGGTATTTATGCGTATGGAAGCCATAATCTGCAAAACAGAAAAAAGATAAATTCATTGGTCTTTGAAATGGTTAGTGTAATGAAGTATGAATGCCATGTTATGATGCATGATGTCATGATAAAAAACAACAGGTATAGCAGATAACAGGCATGGAAAAGGCAAACAAGTCACACAAAAGCCCTTAAGTTTAAGGCTTGCATGAGGTCAAAGGTACTACCCTCTTGAAGTTTAGTTGGTTTCAACCTATCCTAGCAAGAGTAACCTGGTTCTAGAGGTTCTCAATATCACTGACCATCCTCCATCGGTCATGGTTTCAGCTCACGCAATATTTTCTTGCGGCGGGAACTATCTCGAGAGTATGGTCTCAATAAGTGTAGCATCGAGTATCAACCAGTTCTCAGCTTTACACTGAGGCCGGCTATCTTACTACTTTCTAATGGCCAAGTTGGTCGATTAAAGGTTCTAAGGCCAGTTGATGCTTAACGACACACGCAGCGGCCCCATATTCTCCTTGTTTCTCCACAAGGGATACCGTTACCAACCAATGTGCCACATCAACGTAGCTACTGCTTCAACCGTATCGGTCTACGCCGTCTAGTTCCCTCACAGTCTATTGCTACTTACCTAAAAGGTGTCCCCAGATCCGAGTTAGGATCTATAGTAACTCCCAAACAAAAACCCTTAAAATTAAAGCAACCAAAACAAACAAGAGAAGCAAATATGATGAACTAGATCCTAAGGTATACCCCACTTATAACATTCCACAGCAGAGTCGCTAGTTCTATGATACGGTGGTAGAAGCGACTATTTTGAAAAATACTGGTTTGCGTTTTGCGTTTCGTATTTGCAAAATGTCGCGGTAAGCAAGAGTCGCCACCAACTTTTATTTTATCCAACCGAAAAGGAAAAAAGCACATAAAAAAATCCTTTTTCGAGATTTTGAGTACGGGGGGTAGATTATAGAAAGGGAAGGTGTTAGCACCCTTTCTATCCATGGTTTTCCATGGGCTCTTAGGTACTTGCTCATCTTTTAAAATTGCTTGTGTGTGTGCTTGTTTTGAAAAAGTTTTGTTTTACTTCGTTTTAACCCTTGTTTCTGCCCTCAAGAGTGTTACGAAGTGTTTTTGAAAACTTTAGTTTGAAAGTGTATGGTGTGAAAAGTTTGATTTTTGAGCAAGTACCTACTAGCATATACCTACTCGAAAAAAGATTGTTTCTATTCTAGTTTCCTTTAGACAGCGCTATCCCACTATTGAGAAATAGGTAGCACCGTCGTTGGAGTTTTAAGGGTCAATTCAAAAGGGACGTACGATCACTAAAGTAATATTAGGACGTCTTAGTAATAACCCTAAAGTCTTAAGATCATATTCGAGGCAACATTTTCGAGGCAACGTTTCCGAGGCAACATTTCTGAATGGTACTTTGATCTTTGTTAGACAGGAGGGCAACCACTAAGACACCCTATACTTAATGATTGTTTACCGAAGGCAACCGAAGTAAGAGTATTCCCTAGGAGTGCGTATGTGCGAGTGATTTGATTTCAGTTATTATCTTTGCACATTAGGATTTTCTAGCCGTTTTAAATTATCATGCAATCTTATCATACAATCCTATTAACACACATCTAAACAGTTAATATTTGCGAGAATTAAAATGCGAGAAAGTAAAAACTACGCTATTACAAGGCTTTGGGATAGGGATTAATTACATAGCCAAAAAACCCGTAAAAGAACGATAAATAAAAGAAAGTCCTAGATTAAACTATTACATACCGTCGACCGTTACATTAATATTGCAAAAAATAAACGCGCGTGACGAATCGAAGACGAGAGATTTAGGGTTTTGACCCCATCTATGCCTAATTGTAACCTAAAAGGAAAATCATTTTTATTGTCGTTTTTGTGTTATTTAAGATAACAGAACTTAATTGAATAATACCAAAAACCTAATTACTAATTTAATTTTAATTAAGAAAAAAAAATTAAATTAACCTATTTTTGTATTTTTTATTTTTGAGAAAAGAAATAAAAATTAAATCAAAAGTCTAACCCTAATTTTTCTAATTGATTTTAATTATATAAAAGTTAGAATTACCCTAAATTAAATTAAACTAATATTAAATTAAATTTGATAAAATAAAACCTAAATCTAATTTTTTGTGAAACTTTTGATTTTATGATTTTATGAAAAAAAGAAATTAATTTTGTTAAAAAAAACAATTAAGCAAATAATAAAAGAATTAAGAAAAAAAAAGAAAAGAAAGATGGGCCTGGTTCCTTAGCAAAAAGGGGGGGTGTTATTTGCAATTATGGGCCCAACAAGCTCCTGGCTCCATTGACTTTGTTAGATCCTGTGGGCACGCTTGACTTAGGCGTATGGTGGTCCTTCATTGGATAGCCTTGGATCTGTAACCTTGATGGATGGGATGGCCAGATCTGGATAGTACACGATGGATGCTTTGCTATATGATACACTGGATTGCCCTGAAAATGTTGAGAAAATGAAATGCACACACCTGGGATCGAACCCAGGACGTGTGCATCAAAGGCCAACAACCTCACCATCTGCGCTAGCTTTTTAGTTGTAATAATAACAAAACAAATAAAATATAATACAAATAACATGCCACACTTCCCAAAACGTGCGCAGATTTAAACAAGCCACTCACATATTGCCACGCCATTATCTTCTTTGTTGTTTCCGTCATTTTAGATAAAAGACTTTTACCTACAGACATCAAGCGTAGGTATAGCCCCTGTGCATTTCCAAAATCTCATACAAGCATGATAAATGAAAACCAATGGTACCAATCTACTCTTTGCAACCTCACGAGCATCATGGTACCATTATTAATGGCCAATTTTCCCTATACACAAAACCCCTAAAAACAAAGCACGAACCCTAGTCATGGCAACTTGATGTACAGTCAATAAAAATGCAATTAATCATAACCATTAGCTTGATAACAACTCAAGGATTATGAATATATCAATTAATCATGCTAAATATGCCATAATCAATGTAATCGATTTCAAGAAAAAGACAAACCGTGTGACTCTTACAGGGCGTTTCAAGGCATGGGGAAGCTTGCTAGCGATTGAAACATGATCCTAGGATGTCCTGCAAACGATTGGTATGATTAGAATGGCTTGATATGGCCCGAAACTTTGAAATTGGTTTACAACTTTTTCTTGAATTTTTGAAATTTGTTTTCTGCCTTTGCATGCCTCTAGCCTCTTTCTTTTGGTCTGCACTTGTTCCTTATGTATACTAGAGTGTATTAGGGTTGCAACTTTGTATCAAATCTCTCCCAATTATTAATATTGATTCATGATTCAATCCTTGTACCAAATCTTTCCAAAACAAGCAAATCCAATATTTTTGTGTCCATATCAGGCCTTGCATGATTTGATCTTGTCTCCAGCTGTATAATGAACCTAATCATGCACAAAATCTTAAGATTTAATTAGCTTTTGATATTTTCATTATTTTATATTGGTTTTATTTGATTTAAATGAAATAAAATCAAAATAAATAACAAAAATAAAATAATGACAAGTGGAAGGGCTCATGGGTCATGGGGCACATTACAAACTCATTGCAAGCATAAAAAGTTGGGCCCATTTAGCAAAAAAAATGCAATTTTGGACACATTTGACTTTTGACAATTTTGCAAAAAGGGTCAACTTGGCCAATGCATAACTCTCTCAATTTTTACCCTAGAGAGGTGTTCTTGGACTTTTTAGAAAGATTAAGATGTCCTATAAGAAACCCTTTTGGTCTCATCTCAATTGAATCTTCCATTTTCATGTATGAAGCTTTGACCCAAAAGGTGTTTTTGTTGACTTTCCAAAATTACCTATAATTTCCAAATTCATATCTTCTTGTGAGTGCATATTTTGAACTTCGGAGATGAATATGAATTGTAGGGAATTACATAATCTTCAAAATGAGCATTGGATGGGTCATTTTGATAAAGTAGGAGAAAGTTATGCTCGGTCAAAGCTGAGTTGACTTTTCCTATAAAACCCTAATTTAGCAACTTTTGGGTTTTGATGAACTGTGAGCAATCCTTGAGGAATCATGATCAAACCTTGATAAAATGATGAGTAATACTTCAAAATGAGAATTTTGACCAAAAATCTTGAAGTTTGACTGTATGTGGGCCACAGTTGACTTTTGCCTTAGCACAATCGATTTTTAGGCCTTTGAGCAATTGACCGAGCAAACTTCCTCTGCAAGGCTTGAAACTTGACATGGATGATCTTGAGAACATATTAGGACAATGGTGATCATTTGGGATCCTTTGGACTCAAGAATCTTGATGCAAAATGAAACCCTAATTTGAGGTATACTGCCTTAGGAGAGAGTTTGTCTGGTCAACCCTTGGACTTCCTTGAGCAATTTGAAGATCTCACTTGAAATGTGTTGCCAAATATGGGAGAAAAAATTTTGGGGTACAACATCAATCAAGAGGATGAATCCACTAGTAGTGAAAATGATGATCTCATCAGGAAGATTGAAAAGGTTCTACGAAAAGAAAGAAAAAGGGAAGCACCAACAAGGAAGATTATATGCTTTGAATGCGGAGAAAAGGGACATGGTAAAAGTGAATGTCCTACACTTGAAAATAAGAAGAAATATTTAAAGAGAAATAAAGATAAGAAGTCAAAGAAAGCATATATATATATAGCATGGGAAAGTTCATCTTCCGACTCCGAAAATAATCAACGTGTTAATCTTGCATTGATGGCCTCACACCATTCCGATAATGAAGATGATGAGGTTAGTAATGAATTTTCTCTTTTTGATAGTGACGCACAAGGTGCTATAGATGAACTATTAAATGAATGCAAAATTATGTACAAAACCATTTCATCTCAAAAGAAACAAATTTCATCTTTAGAAGAAAAATGTGAGTCTATGGAAAAAGATCTCAAAGATAAAAAACAAAAATTAAGTGATGAACAAAAACAGAATTTTGTATGCAAAAATTGTGAATCACTCTCTTTCCAAATTGTCCAATTAAAAAGAGTTATTGAAAGATATGAAAAATATCAAATTGGATTGGAAGGTGTTCTTAGCCAACAAAGATATTCCAATGATAAAAGTGGACTTGTATATTCAAAATTTTCAAAACCAAGTTCTAATAAAACTATCTTTGTTAAGGCTAGTGATCAATCATCCAAAGAGAAAGTGAACAAACCTAAAGTAGTTCATCAATATCCTAAAAAGAAAAGATTTGTTAATAATAAATCTTAGCAAGTGGGTATTATGTGTGGGTTAAGAAGGGAACTAACTATGATGGACCCAAAGCACATTGGGCACCAAATCAAACTTAATTTGTTTTGTAGGTTTGCTTGAGGACCGCTTTAAATATATGATGTTTTGATAAGTGATGGCTATAAGCATTTGATGGAAGACATACACTAACTTTCAAATCTAGTTCAAGTCCAAGGATTATTTCACATATGGGAAATACCTTAAAGGAATAATTCTTGGTATTGGCAAAGTTCAAACACTAACTTTCACATCCATTGAAGATATACTTTATGTTAAAAGACTAAAGCATAATCTTCTAAGTACAAGTCAACTTTGTGACAAAGGCTTCAACATCATGTTCTCAAAAGATGAATGATTTATGAAGTCACTCTTGAGGTGAAACTCATTGGTATAAATTGTTTTTACTTTCAATAATTTCTTTATGTACTATAAGGCTTTTCCCATCCTTTTTGATAATGAAAAAGGGGGAGAAGATATATATATATATATATATATATATATATATATATATATATATATATATATATATATATATATATATATATATATATATATATATATATATATATATGTGTGTGTGTGTGTGTGTGTATGTGTATGCTTGTCTCTAACTATTGCAGCCCAAAGAAAGATGCAAATTCTCTATGATTCAAGGGAGAACTTTGATCAAGAGAGAGCTATCAAAGATATGGGGAGCATTCACATAAGAGTTCTCATTCTTTCTAAAAAAGTCAAGCATATTCAAAATTATGTTTTGATGAAGACAACTACTATGTGCGTTTATCAAAGGATGAGAAAAAGCATCATGAAGCAATATGGCTATGGTTAATCTTTCAATATTATTACATATATTTTGTCCATTTTTTATGCATCTTTCCCTTACTTTTGATAATGTCAAAGGGGGAGAAGGATGTTATACTTTATGCTTGTGTATTTCCTTGTCTTAAACTTTTAAGGTACAAAGAATCCTTCAAGATGAGTAAATCCAAATGATTTTAAAGCTTCTCATACAAAGGGGGAGTTATACATCTTAGGGGGAGAAGTCTCTTTCCGGAAATAACAAAGCTTCAAGAAAGATTATTTGTCATCATCAAAAAGGGGGGAGAATGTAATATCAAGCTTCTCAAATGATTCTCAATGTACTTTGTTTTGATGAAGATAAACTATATTGGCAAGAAGGAAAAGATGTTGATCAAGCTAAAGCATCAATGGATAAAAGTCTTTGGTTCAACTCTTGGAATATTTCACAAGGTATAATGATAATACTTACTTTGAACTTAAGTCTTAGATGCTCAATGATAAAAAGAAGTGTTCTTATCTTGTCCAAACTTTTTCTCAAGTTTTCTAAGCAAAAATTCAATTTTCACTTAGGTGCAATCGATTTGCATGTTGATGCAATCGAAAGCATGCTTCATGTTTTCAAAGTGTTAGCTACTATTTCTAAGTGTAATCGATTTGCATGTTTGTGCAATCGATTGCTTTCTATCAATTTTGCTACTGTTTTAAAGTGCAATCGATTTACAAACATGTGCAATTGATTGCTCACTGAAAATATTTAAATTTTTTAGCTGTTAAAACCCGTGAAATCGATTTACACAAGGGTGCAATCGATTGCATGCTGAACATTTTTGAAAATCAGCAGCTTTGAACATACTTTTTCATAACACCTTTTCATGGAAACTTTTCATTGAAACTTGGCAATTGTTCATGATTCATTTGCAGAAATTTATGTTGTTTCAAAGAAGTGCTATGAACATATAAATAATGAATTTTCAAAATCATTTTGTACCTTTTCCAATCAATAGTTTCTGAATTTTAAAATATCAAAACTCAAGATTTCCCTTCAATTTCATACACAAAGTTTTTCTACACATTTTCATATATTGTTAAACAGAAAACTTTGAGCATTCTATAGTCTTGAGTCATTGTATATTATTGTTATTGGAAGAGAAGATCAAGTCATTGATAAAATCACTCAAAGTGATTATTGTACTACAAACTCTATCAGTCAAATATTGTTATACACTTTCTTATTTTTCAGGATTGTTGAAAATAAGTTCAAGTGGTTTTGTAATCTTGTTTTTCCATGATTGTTGGATACAAGTAAGGTTCACCTTGAGAGGATTGTTCTCATTGCTGACATAGTGAAAATCCAAGAGGATTGTTCTTGGTTTTGGTAGTTTTTGTTTAACTTTGCCAACTATAAGGAAATCTCTTTCATGTTAAAAGGGGACTGGAGTACTCTCGGACTGTGAGGGAAACCAAGATATATCGTTTGCGTCTCTTTATTTTTATGAATTTTACTCTTTCTTAAACTCATCATAAACCAGAAAAATAATATCCATTTTCTTTCCAAACGCACCCCATTTTCTATAAAAAAAATGCTAACAAGGATTAATTCGGAACCACGATTCTATATACACCCTGATTTTACTAAAATAAAAATGGTGTATTTGGAAGTAAATTTTCAAAGCATCCTCTGAGACATGATTGGGTTTCTAAAGTCCATATTGATCAAAAACGTGTATAAATATGTATGTCACTCATCTTGTTAGAAAAATCACACATAAAATGTCTGAATATTCATTTCTTTCTTTTATCTACTTCAACGACGAGAAGCCCCTTCTTGAATTTAGGTTCATAGAGATCACACATTTTGTCAATCTAAAATTTACACTTGATAATCTATTGCACTACCTAGACAATTGAAGAGTTGTGAAATACTATTATCGTTCACTCTCTATTTACAATGAAAGGAATATATAGTTTAACAAGTTTGAGCTAAAGACAGATGAAGATTTAACTGTTATGTGAAGTATATTTCATCGTTATAACACAAAAGATCTGATCAAGGTGGATACGAAGGTTACAAGATCGTTCAAAGATATTTTAAAGATGTTGAAACATCCTCAACCATCACTTGAAAATGAAATGTAATGTTAGATTTATGTTAACAATTATTTATATTATATTACATTTTTAATGTATGTCACAACAATGATTGATGTTAATTAATATTATGTTTTTTGCATTTGTTTCTGATTTTTTAAGCACAACAATATTCAGAAATAAAGTTTCAAATTTTTCCAGAGGTTTTGGTATGTTAAAAAAAATATTTCCTTATTTGAAGGGCATTTTGAATTTTTCACAAGAGTGCGTAAACATCACTAAAAGTTTAAAAAATAATATTATTTTACATTATATAAAGTCTTACATCACCACCTCAAGGTATTCATCATGACAATGCTATGTTGACACCCAAAAATGACACAATACATGTATATCAAATATTGTTCACCGTATTTATATAGTGAATAATATTTTTTTTTAATCTTTAAAATAAAAAATATTATTATAGAAAATATTTATAAAATTATTTTGTAACACAAATATAAAATTGCATTATTAACCAATTTGATTATTACATTAACCACAAAAATGTAGATTATTAACTACTTATTTTTCTTATAATTTATTAACCATTTTTCTACTTCAATAATCAATAAAAAAACATAATATTGACCATTTTTAAATAGTAAATTATAAAATGTCTTAACAAATCTTTCTCTCAATTAACCAATTTTACTTTGTATTACTAAAGACGTTTTTATATTTTAAAACTCATTAACTAAATTATAAGATATATTAATTAATCTTATACATACTATTAATCATAGTTGATTTATTACAAAAGATTTTAATTTTTAATGTTTGAACACTCAATAATCAAATTATAATTTATATTATTCTTAGTATACTTAATTAGCCAATTTTATTTTCATAATTTTTAATGTCAAGACACATTAACCAAATTATACATTAAAGTTTTTACACACGATTAATTAAAGTTATTTTAAAGAGAGAGAAAAAAATATGAAAAGAAAGTCAAAATTATAAATATTACTGTCCACCGTATTAATCAAAATTTGAATTCTATATTAATAAAAAGGCTTCAACCAATTCATGGTCAACTTTGGAGGTTGTCATATTTAACTTTCCTTTCCAACTGCCTTTCAAGCTTTCACTTTTCTAAACCATACTTTTAACAAAATTTTCTTCTATAAAAAACCATAGTGGAAAGTTAAGAGTCAAATGATAGTAAAATGACTTAATAACACTTTTATGTGTTGTGTAAAGTTTTCTATTCAAAATTTCAAACTATCTTCGTCCATTATAGTTACATTCGAATCTCTACCACCAAAATCAAGAAATAACACAAATTATATACGAGGCATATAAAATGGAATATATTATCGTTATTGGTTGATAATATAAAAATAAATTTTTAGTTACCATTCAAATTTCTGACACAAATAATTTTTCTCCTCTCTGCCCCATTGAATAACACAATAGAAGAAAATAACTTTAAATATTTCATTTTTAAATAATTATCAAATTTTGTTTTCATTTTAACTAAAAGATTTATATTTTAGATTGAATTTAATGAAGATACACAGACATTTCACTATCATCTATAAGAATATATCATTTTACCATATCATATAAGTAATTTAAAATGTTCAGTATGACTTGATAGGATACATGATAGTGTAAAAATAATTTATTATGTTAATGTATATCATATTTTCTCTTTTAGTTTTATTCTATTTTATTAAATTAATATATATTTTTGAATGATTCTTTTCTAGATAATGCTTAAAATATCTTAAAAAGTTTCTTCACAAAAAATAACTTAAATTTTGATTTTAAAATTCACAATTTTGTTATTTTTATTTTAATTGATTCACATTTATGAAGTTTCTGGTTCATTGTCAAATTATCTTTGACTTTACCATTTCACTTGAATCTTGAATCTTCTTCTAATTAGGGTTGAAATAACTTGTTATGATAACATTTATTTTTAGACAAACAGTTTGATCAAATATTTTTGCTGACTTCACCAAACACTGTTTATCATAAGGTGTTGTCTTCTGCATTTAGGTTTTGATAACTTGATCTTCAAGCATTACAACTTGATCAGCACTTGATCACAATAATATAGCTTGATACCTTGATCATCACAACTTGATCATCTCAACAAATGATACCTTAATCTTCAAGCACTCTCGCCAAATCAACATATCATATGACATCATTTGAATAAAAAGTCTTGAACATAAAGACTGGTTGTTGTACCTCAATTTTTGCCCCTAAGATTCCTCTATCATCTCATATCAACCCAATCACAACAAGATCACACTAGGATTTGGTTCTTCTCCCTATCTTTAGGTTTGCTAATGAGGAATTACCAAACAACTTGATTTGTATATTGTGATCATATTTGTTTTGTATTGATTAACTTTTAACTAACAAATACAATGAATATTTACTTTAATTAGTGATATTATAGGTGAGGACACAACATATTTCATCAGGTGAATTCATATGTTCACGAGTCTATTTACATGCCTTCTTCAACAAAGCTTTATTGAGATTCAAGCTTCGTTATTTAAAATGCTTTAAAGTAGTGTCATAACAAGGTCTACTATGATTCATCATCCCTCAATTTGTCAAAGAAAGTCAAAAGATGCAAGGGTTGATTGAAGAGGTTTGACCTAATTGGACAAGCTCTTGATTTCTTGATCACAAGTGCATAACTCTCCGATTTCTTAATATTTGGAAGTGGTTTTTGTTTCTATGGGTTATTATTATCATCCATAACAACTTCTATTCATATGGCAAGAGTAATTGTGCAAGAAATTTTGTCAAAATTGAGAGGGGGTTTTCAAGTCATTTTGGTGCTTGAAGAGCTAGTGTTTTGAACTTCTAAGGGTTATATCTTGCTCATCTTTTTATATTTTTGAATGATTCCAAAGATATATTTCTCTTTAAATGGTTATCAATTAATCACTTCAATAGTTTCAAGAAAATTTGGTGTGGAAGACGCCTAATGATGGAGAAAGATTACAAGTCCTCTAGATAGGCCATCAAATTCCCTTATGTGAATTTAAAAGATCATAACTTGGTCAATTTTTTATCTACTTGAGCCTATTCTTTTTCCATAATGATCTTAAGGATGTGAAATTCAACTATTTTTTTATGTGCAAAGCTTGAAAATGAGTGGAAGATACCCTAAGGACTCAAAAGATTATAGGTCATCTCATGGATTTTCACTAATTTCACAAGACCATAACTTTTTCAATACTTGGTATTTTTTAGTGATTCAAGTTTCACAATGCTCTTTGGGAAGTCTACTTCAAACTAGCATTATTGATCAAAGCTAAATTTTGGAGGAAGTCTTTTTTTTAACTCAAAACATTATGAGTCACTTTTGAAGAAAAACTTAGAATTTTCTAAGTATAAAAAGTCAACATCTTTTTCTCAACTTTGACTCATCACAACTTTTAGCTCAAGCATCCAATTGATCTCACTCTTTTCACATTGTAAATTTTGTGACCTTATCTTTAAAATTCTTCAAGAATCATTCCCTAAGACACCTTGAGCTGTGAACACCATGGATTCAAAGGTGATACCTTGAAACTGAAGTTTTCTCCAAAGTAAGAATTTGAAATTTATAATGTGGCTTCTAAACACCAAATTAGCGCACGTTTTTGATTTAAACATGCTTAACTAAGTTCCCAAAGTTGAATTAAGGATCAAAACGCAAGAATTGATTGAGTTTTGATTCACATGGGGCACACTTTTTTCACTTTCGAGCATGATCCAATTTCCCTCCAAACTTCAAATTTCCTCTTAATTACTTGCACCATTCGCTTCCCTATAAATAGAGGACCTCACTCCTATCGTTTTCTCAAGCTTGAACAACCAGAATCACCCTGCCAAACTCTCTCCTTAACCCACTTTTCTGCAACTTCAAATTTGGTTTTACAGCCTTCCTCAATCCTTTTTCTTTGCTAATTCCTCATCCTTGAACTTCACTGAAGCTATCAGAAGAAGAACCAAGCCCTAAAGCATCCTAAATCGTGCTAGCCAAGTCAAGTTTCAAAGCTCAAAATTTGAACGTCAATAGGTTATTTTGATTATATGCTTTGCCTGTGATCGAGAATTCATTTGTATACAGCCGTTACTTTGCCTAATTTTTGTGAAGACATAGTGCATTTGAAGTTTGGTATTCTTAAGAGGTTCATTATCTTTGCTTGTTTGGTTTCAATCTAAAGGATGAGAATTCTACATTGACTCATTGTGTCAAGTGTTATCTTCTTGTTGGTTATACAGTTCTTTTCCCTAGCTTTTACCTTATGCTTTAGGATAGTCCCTTCATCTCCTCCCATCTTCTTTAATTTCAATAATCTTATCCCTAATTTTCAAAACTATTTTTGTTTTCTAAACTTGAACTGCTTTCACAATAAACTTCGACTTAGATCCATGCATTTTCAAAAAAAAATTCTCAATCAAACTTTAAACAACCTAATAATACTTTGACGTTTTTTGTGAGAAGACTAAAAGTCAATCAATCTCATTCAAAACATTTTTTCCATTTTGGCTTTTATCCTTAAACTTTTCTCAAAAGATTAGACTCTTGTCAACCTTTATAGTGATGCGAGCTGCTATACTTCTACGATATATAGTGAAGTGGGATATTTTCCACTTGGGTGTTGAGCGAGGCTTTGTTGATTTTAAAATCCAAGCCATATCCTCCACTTTGAGATGACTCAAATTCTCCTTTCTCATAATTGTGGGTAGTAAGTATATTCTTCCACTCGGATAAGACGATGATGTCTCGTCTCTTAAAATTAACCAACACACTTGTGTTTTAAATTTTTAAAGGTGAACTACGAGTACCCTGATCTCCT
The DNA here is from genome assembly GCA_948472305.1 of Vicia faba. NCBI lineage: Eukaryota > Viridiplantae > Streptophyta > Magnoliopsida > Fabales > Fabaceae > Vicia > Vicia faba. The sequence continues at coordinate 261,456,820 of OX451739.1, forward strand.
ATTACACAGAAGGTGGTGCGTAGGCACTAAAGGTTCACAACCGCGACAGGTGCAAAGATTTGTAAAAAAAATACTTCTTTTCTCATCTCCACCATATATTTTTTTATACAACATTTATAGCTAAAATATACAAATTTTCTAAGAGGTTCCTACGGAGTACCATATATATTTAGGGTGCTAATACTTTCCCTTTGCATAACCAACCCCCAAACTTAGATTCTCTCCCCTTCTTTTTTAGGTTATTCGCTCTTTTCCCATTCCTTTGGAAACAATAAAGCACGATAGTGATTTTTATTTGATTTGTGCGAGTCAAGTCAATCCAACGGCTTAGTCTCAATATTTCTACCGCTATAGAAAAATGGCGACTCTACTGGAGACAGATCGACCAAATGTTGGTCCATCCCTAAGTGGGTTGAGCTTATCTTTGTTTATTTGTGTATGTGCTGTTATTTGTTATATATTATATGTTATATATATGTTTGTCTGGATTTTCTTGGTTTTCAGGATGCTTGGTGATTTCTCATAAGTCCTCTACCCGGACTTAGGCAAACTTAAGATAGGACGGGCGGTATAGGCATCTTAACTTTGAGGGAGTAATCCCAAAAAAGGAGGCATGGGATCCCCCACTCAGTGGAGGCTCCTTTGATTGTAGTATCGTTTACCGAGTAATCGGGAAGACGTGCTTCTATCGACTTGGGAGGTTGCTGAAACTGAGGACCGTAGAACCCTTAACCCATCTTGGCCTTTTAGTTGTAGTGAGGAAACTATGAAGGAGTAATTCGGAAATGATTATCACGTGATACTACACTCAGACGAGTTTTTCCTGAGAATATTACCAGTTACCGAGTCAATCGGGACGTTGGTAATATCTGAAGGAAGGAAGTAGACTCTGGGAACCTTTTAGAACCTTGTTCGGCAGGTGACAAACTATTAAACCATATTGTGATACGGTGGCATAACCGACTATTATACTGGTTTACATTTTGTATTCTCAAATATGCGGTAAGCAAGAGTCGCCACCATCTTTTCTTTTATCCAACAAAGGAAAGGGTGAAAAGAATAGAAAAAGACCTTTTTCGAGATTTTCTAAGTAAGGGGGTAGATTATGGAAAGGGAAGGTGCTAGCACTCTTTCCATCTGTGGTTTTCCACGGGCTCTTAGATACTTGCTCATTTTTTAAAATTGCTTTTGTGTTTGTGTGTTTTACAAAGTTTGTTTGCTTTATGCTAACTCTTGTATCAGTCCTCAAGAGTGTTGATAAAGCATTTTTTTTAAAAATGTTTTGAAAGTGTAGTGTGAAAAAGTTGTTTTGAACAAGTACCTAACAGTTACCTACCTACTCCTCCTTTCCTTTAGATAGTGTTATCCTACTATTAGTGAGTAGGTAGCCCTATCGTTGGATGTTGAGGGACTATCGAAGGAACATTTACGGTCACTAAGGCAACTGGGCAAGAACTTTTAGTAATTATCCTAAAGTTCTAAGATCAATTTTTAACCGAGGAGACATCGAAAGGGTCATCGAGGGACTTGTGATCTCTTTAAATAAAGGACAACCACTAAACATTCTCATTATTCGATAACTGTGACCATTTTCTAAGGCAACCAAAGTGGGAGATACCCTAGGGGTGAGTATGTTCAAGTGTATTGATTCAGTTATTTTGTCTTTTTGTTAGGTTAGCTAACGTTTTAATTTACAGTCTTTCCATGCAAGCCTATTTACTAACAGAAATATAGTAAAATAATAAAGCAATAAACATACGGAAAATAAAATGCAGAAAAATAAATCCTAAGTTATTACACGGCTTTGGGAGAGATACATTATAAAAATGAGGAAAGTAAAATCCTAAATATTATCTGGTTGTATTCTAGGTTTTGCAGCAGCTTACTGGGGATTGTAGGAAAGTCTAATGGGGAAGAGGAGTTGTGGTCCCTTGATTTATGATAGTCTGGGAGGAAAATTCAAGTTGGGGAACCTTGCCGTTTGTTGGGGAAATAAACCCTGTCACTAATCTGTTGGAGAGGTGCTTTCTTTTGGCAGAACACCTCGAGCGTTCTTGAGATCAACTCAGTTGGGAAGAAGTTTTCAGAGATTGAAATTTTGGTTGGGGATCACCCTATGAAAAGGACTTTGTGGGGGATTCGTCACTGCCTCTAGTAGCAAGTGTTTGTAGCATTGTCAGGAAATGTTTGCCTGACCGTACGTAACCCTTTGTTGGAATTCACGTTCAATTCCCCAAGTGATTCAGATACAGACTTGCCCCTGGTTATTCAACATTTCTTGAGAGATTTCTTGGAATCTTGACTTGACTTCCCCCAGACGAGTTGGACAGTGACATGTCATACCCCCTTGTTTATAGGAGATATGTCATTGGAAGTGTCATCCCATTTGAAGTGATTTTATTCACTGAGAGAGCTTTTGTTTGCTGGACATTCGTCGTGTGAATTTCTCCGCTGTCAAACAATTAGCCATATGCAAACAACGATATTCAAATAATGCAAAGTTGATGCTTGTCTTGAAGTTGAAAATTCATTTTAGCAGGTAAAAGAATTTTTGTAAGAAAATTCAACTCAGGATTTGGAGTAAAGCCTTACAGGAGTCAGGATACCTTTTATAACAGTATGCTTTCGAACTAACCCATGCTTCAATTAGGACTTTTTAAGGGTTGTAACGTGGCTTGGTTCACGATTTAAGAAACAAAGGATAAGGCTCAAAGTGTATTTGTACCCGCCCGTTCTTTGTGATTTCCTTCAGTCCTAAACTCAGTTAATTGTGCGTTTGGACTCCAATCGAGTCTGGAATGACATTTTGGTGATGGTTAAGACAAGTTAAGTTTGTTTGAAAGCAGTCATTTTTTCCTTATTTTTCATGTTGTTGAGGATTTGTAGTGACCTCTTTTTGATTTATTATCCCTGATTTTGCCTGAACTTTCTTGTTTTTGAAATTACAGTCAGCGGGATGCCCCAGTTTTTTCTTAAGTCTCCTTCATAGGTTTTGACTTAGTAGGCTTTTCTATTGAAAGATAACGACTTCCTATTTGGTAGGGAACCATCACCTTCTTTTAATTCTTGAGGAATGTTTTGATGTTATTCATTGTATACGAAGTGAATGTTTGCGACTGAACGCGCGTTTGAATTAACTGAGAGACTACCCTGCTCTAGGTTTTGATTAAAGGTTTCAATTTGTGTGAAAAAGAAAGCTCCTACTTCTTTAGGCTCAAGGGGGTTGAATAGGGATTATCCTCCTTATAATTGTTGTGTTTAGGAATTGAAAGAAACACATGTACATCGTCAGCAAGGTCTATCCAAAAGCATACTGTATGAGATTATGGCATTGTTTTCGTCATCCTCCCTCTAAAGGCTTGTAACTTTTAGCAAGAGTTGAATGTCATAAAGAGAGTAAAAAGCATAGCTTAAATATAGTGAAAACAAATGGATGAATTCAAGACAAACATATGCAATGCATTAATGAAACAATGTTTGACATTAATAGATAATTGTTTGAACAACAAAAGAAATTACAATTGAAAATTCAAAATGAACTGGAATGCTCAATGATTTGGCATGGGAGTGTGTTGTACCCCAAAATTTGCCCTCCCATATTCTTCAAAATTTGCAAAGAGCATGCTTCAAAATCTCCCCAAGGGTTGCACAGTTCAAGGGCCTCCTAACAGTCAAAAACTAGGGTTTTGGTTCTGGCAAAGAAGTTGAAGTTTCCAAGGGTCCAATCAAGTCCCACATGCCTACAAACATGGTCAAGCATCCATATTCCAAGTTTCAAGACTTACAGCACAAAATTGCACAGTCAAAAACCCTAATTGCTCAACAGTCAACTGTAGGGGTAAAATGGTCATTTGACAGTCAAAAGTCCAAATTTTTGGTCAACATCTTATTTTGAAGCCACAAACATCATTTGATCAATTCTTGATCATGATTTTCAAGGCATGGCTCAAAAAGTCTGAAGATGCAAAAGTTTCCATATTTGGACAGTTGAAAAAGTCAACTGTAACTTGACCAAGGCATAACTTCCACATGGTTTATCATAAAAATTCCATCCAAAGCTCATTTTTAAGAGAATTACATTTCCTACAACTCTTCTTCACACTTCAAGTCCAAGAAATGCTCTCACAAAAAGTTATCAATTTCAACATTATAGGTCATTTTCAAAAGTCAACAAAAAGGGACTTTAAGTCAAAGATCATAACTTGCGATTGGTAAATCAAAATGACATGGGACCAAAGGCATTGGTTAGAGGACTTCAAGACCTTTCTAAAATGTCCAAGAACATGATCAAAGCTTAAAAATTGAGCAAGATATGCCTTGTGGAAGTGGGGAAAGTTTTGGGAATTTTGGAAAGTTAACTTTGCTTCAAATGCCTTAAAATTGCTAATGGGCCACATTTTCTTCCAAGATTCATCATCCAAAGGCTATGCACGACCATTTGGCCCAAAGGGGATTTATTTCATCATTTTTATTTATTTATTTGAATTTTTAATTACTATTAATTCATTTAATTAAATAAAATATGAAAAAAATACTAAATCAATGCATTTGAATCTTTTTATGCAGCATTTGCTCTCCTTAAAGACTCAAGATTCGTGCACAACAAAATTGGAAAGATTGGCCATGATTGGAATCAAAAACACATGAAAAAAGATTTGAAAAGATTCATAAAAATCAAATTTTGAAAACCATTAAAGACAAAGCTTTGGGCTTGGATTATTGACTAAAATCATTCCTTATACAAGCACAAACCTAACCCTAAGGCCAAGGACCTGAAAAGCTGCGCCCAAAGATGAACAAGAACTTTGCAATTTTTTGTGAAAAAAGTGAAAACTGAAAACACCATTCCAAAGCGTTTCAAGGCAAGAGGATCATTACATCACCTTCCTGAGATATCAAGGGAGCTTCCTGAATCAAAATCATAACCTCTAACATCAAGAAACGGTAGAATCAAGTGGTCCTTGTTCAAATTTTGTGCATATTCGTGTTTTAATTTATAAGCATTTTCATTGCATTCTTTCTGTTGATTTAGACTAATCTAATCATTCTAAAGCTAATGATGTTATTTAATTGGATTTTCATGCCTTGTACAAGAACCTACCATTAATGTCTTTTAGGTTTGCAGAGGTTTAAAATTGGGGTTTCTCTTGTCCAGAAAAATTAGACCACGAGACCAAGACTATTGGATTCAGAAGCTTCACGCGAATTGAACACACAGGTCGCGCTCAATTTATGAGCATCCAGGGCCTATTCGTTATTTTTACGTTTGCCATTTAGTGGGGGTTTAAAACCCCCGCTATCTCTTTTTATTTTACAGGCAATTGAAGAAGAAGACAGACGTGTCCATGGCTTACAGGCGCATTTGAATTTCGCGCGAAATATCCCACTAACCCTTGTTTTACATTATATTGATTATTTGTCATATTATATATAAAGCGCGTTAACAGCTCAGTTGGCAGGCACATGGTTTGGTAAGAAACGGGACCTGGGTTCGATTCCCAGGTCCCCTCCCTTTCTCATATTATTTTCTTTTCCATATTCCTACGCAGCGCACACCCAAGGGTTCACCATACACTCAATATCCAAGCATGCCACCTGTCTCAGAACGTCCATCCAAGGGCCCTGATCTGATGAACACCATACTCACCAGTCAACGCGTACACATGCGCCCTGGAAAGTCAACTGAAGGCCTTAATTCTATTGGGCCTAATTGCTGGCAACATGACCTCCAAATTGGGGTCAACACCCCATTGGTTTGCTTTCTTTCACTCTTTTTATTTTTATTTTCCTATATTCTTTGTTTTGTTTAATTTTAATTTCAAGTCTTTAAATTAATTTTTTATAACATAAAAAATAATAAAAAAATCAGAAAATACAAAATATAAACATATTTTATTTAACATTTTTGTAAAAAATCTTATTAATTAATTTAGCTTTTTAAATCTAGGTTTAATTCTAATATTTTTCTTAATAAACTAAAAAATGTAGAATTAGGGTTTTAAGTATTTTTTATTCTTTTTCTTTTCTTTCACCATAATTAATTATTAAATATTATTTTTATAAATAAATCACCATGTAAATAATTAGGTTAATTTTAGGTTCAATTTTAACATGTTTTTTTTAATAAATTAAAAATAGTTAGAATTAGGTTTTAATTCCATTAATTCTCATTAAAATCCATAAATACAAAAAACTCCAAAAATAATTTCCTTTCTCATTTAATTTAATTAATTTCATAATTATAATTTAATTTCCTTAAAAGGGTCCAACGCCCTCGCATTCCCGATTTTAATTCTCTCCGCATTTTTTATTTTTTTCTTTTTTGTGAATATTCATGTAATTCTCCCAAAGCCATGTAATAGCTTAATTAGACGTTTATATTTCCGCATTATTTTTTATTTCAAATCGGGTCCTGGATTAATTTGGCGATGTGGACCCGCGCCTTTGTAATAGCGTAGGATTTTTATGTTCCCGCAACTTTTAACTGTTAACTATCGCATGAAAGAATGAATGTCAAAATAAAAGCAACGCGTAGATCACCAATGCATGAACAAGACAAAAATAAATGAAAACGACACACAAATCACACACCACCCCTAGGGTACGCCTCACTGTTGCCTTGCCCCTCGAAAGGTGGTCGTCGAGTAGAGGACGTTTTAGTAAGTCCTCATGTCCATGAACATGGCATGAGGGTGGCTTCTAAGGTGTCTTCCCATTGCTCTGGTGATCACCATGTCCCGAACCCTCGAATTGACCCGAACACCTCCAACGGTGGTGCTACCTACCTCTCAATGGTGGAATGGCACTACTTCAAGGACATTTACACAGACGAATTCCTTAGGGTAGGTAGATTCTCGTAGATACTTGCTCTAATTTCAAAACAAATCAAAAACCTCTTTTCACACCAACACCTTTTCAAAAAGCTTTCGAAAGCAACTTTTCAAACACTCTTGAGGACCGATACAAGAGTCGAACTGAAATTTTCAAAGAAACTTTTTTTAAAACCCATAGTTGAAAAGCAAACAAACCATTTTGAAAACACAATGAGCAAGTATCTAAGAGCCCATGGATAACCATGGATAGAAAGGGTGCTAAAACCTTCCCTTTCTATAATCTACCTCCCGAACCGAGAGCAATCTCTATAAGGAATTTTTCTGTGCTTTTGTCCTTTCCATTTGGAGAAAATAAAAGACGGTGGCGACTCTTGCTTCCGCGACATTTCGCGAACCAGCGTTAAACAGTCAGTTCCAGATCCACCGATCACAGAACTGGCGACTCTGCTGGGGACACTAAACTTAAAGTGAGGTGTACCTTAGGATAGTTCATAACTGTGTTTTCAATTGTATTGACTTGCTTGCTTTAAATTGTGGGTTGCATGGGAGTTACATAGATCCTATCCCGGATCTGGGGATACCCTGTTTAGGTAGCATAAGCTGTGAGGGACCTGTCCGGCGTAGACCGACACGGGTGAAGCAGTGGCTACGTTGGTGTGGCACCTTGGTCTGTACCGATATCCCTTGTGTTGCAACGAGGAGAATATGGGTCTTCCAAGGAGTCGTTAAACACCAACAGACCTTAGAACCTTAAATGACACAACTTGGCCATTAGAACAGTAGCAGTATGCTATGCCCATTGAGGCTAAACTCTCGTGATGGTTCTGGCTGCAAGAAAAGATTGCGATGCTGGAGTTATGACCGATTGAGGGTAGTCAATGATATTGGGATCCTCTAAGAACCCGGTTACTTTTGATAGGACAGGTATGAACCAACAAAATGAAAGAGGGTAATACCTAGACCTCATGCTGGCCTAAACTTTAAGGGCTTGCCTTGTGTGACTTGTGTGCCTTACATGTGTGCCTTTGTAAATGTTTGTGGTGTGCTTTATCATAACATCATAACATCATGAGCATTGCATGCATCCTGCATAAGGACTGACCATTTCAAAGACAAGAGGGTTTCACCTTTGCTCTGTTTTGTAGGACATCATGATGCCTGTGCGAAGGAATACTATCCGGTTCAACTTTGTTCACCCACCTGAGTTGCTTGAAGAGTTGGTTAGCAGGATTCCAAACATCACTTCCTTCATCCAGAGGCATGGTTCTCTTCTCAGTTTAGTCACTGTAAAGCGGGATCAACAGTTGATGAGTGTCCTGACCCAGTTCTATGACCCTTTGTACCAGTGCTTCACCTTTCAAGACTTCCAGCTGGTCCCTACCCTGGAAGAGTTCTCTGATTTGCTTGGCATCCCCATCTTGGATCAGACTCCCTTTACTGGTTGGGAAAATACCCTCAGACTTGAGGAGGTTGCTGCAGCTCTTCCTTTGACCCATCAAGAAGTAATGGACAACTAGGTGACTAGAAGCGGAGTTAAGGGTTTCTTGGCCAAATTTCTAATTGGTAAAGCTAACAGTTTATGGAATGACTTGGACTTTAGGGCATATGAAGACATCTTGGCTCTCTTGATCCATGGGTTAGTCTTGTTTCCTAATCCTGACAACTTCATCAATGTCACTGCCATAAGGATCTTTATGTCTCAGAACCCTGTGCCCACTCTCTTGGGTGACATCCTGCAACAACTTTATGCTCGTACTGCCCGAAGACGAGGAACCCTATGGTGTTGTATCCCTTTGTTGGTGAGGTGGTTTATTTCGCACCTCCCTAAGTTCGTACTGAAGAACCAAGAAGGAAGAGGTTGGGCTCATAGGTTAATGTCTCTCACTGATAAAGACATCATTTGGACTTTCAGAGGATTGGATGAGATAGCTGTTATTGATCGTTGCGGAGAATACCCTAATGTTCCTTTGATTGGTACTCAAGGAGGAATCTCTTGCAATCCATGTCTAGCACTCCGTCAGTTTGGAAGAGCCAGAAGAGCAGGGCCTCATGAGATGTTGGTGCCTCACATCAGTTTTGAGTTTCAGGAGGATAGTGACGAGCTGCGTCGTAGGTTCATCAAGGCTTGGGACAAAGTTCATAAAGCTGACCCACAAGAGTTGGGGCCAAAGACTTATCTACCTATGGAAGCCTACTACAAATGGGTTCGCATCCGTGCTCAGAAGTTAGGTATGTCATACGAAGCTGTCAGACCCATCATTCTTGAGTATCCTGACAAAGATGGAGTTCCTCCAACTGTCCTCCCTCCTCAGATACCTATTGATTATGAGACATTAAAGAGGTCTTGGTCGCAACTGCGAGAAGAACGGGATTCGTATCGGGAAAAGTTCAATGAGCAGGAGTTGAAGATCCAAAAGCTGACAAAGCAGTTGGAGAATGAGCGAGCTCTGAATGACTACATCCGTACTGAGAAGAGGAGACCATGGGGATCAATGAGGAGCTCTGGATGTTCTTTTACAGTTTTATGTCCCTTTTCAGTATTTCCCTTTTATGTAATGCCTAAGGGCAATCTATTGAACAATTTAAATTGCAAAGTTGAATCTAATGAAGTGTGTTCCTTTTTGTTTACAAAGTTGATTCCCGATTGTCTTTGAAAACATAAATCATACGCATTCCATTCATCATGTGCATAGCAGGTTTTCTTCTTTTCAGGTTGCTTACTGTCCTTCGCTGTTTATTTCATTATCATGAACCCTGACTCATCATCAACCGAGATGTCTATCAAGGCCCTCCAGGCCCAGAATGCCCAGTTCCAGGAGTTGATTGTGAGCCTAGCCCAGGGTCAAAAGGAATTGAAGACTCTGATTCAGAAGAAGAAGAAGAAGAGGACTGTTTTATTTAACCCTAGACGCAGATCTGGGAACACATTGCAGAATGAAGCTGAGAGGACTACTCCGTCTGTGGGGGAAGGTAGTCCCCAAGGGAGAGAGGTTCCTAGTCCAGAGGTCTCCGACAACGAGACTGATGATGAGCAGTACCCTCCAACTGAGGACCGGTACAAGCAGCTAGAGGATCGTCTGAATGCCATGGAAATTCGACAAGTGCCTGGGTTGGATTTTGGAGACCTGGGTCTATCTTCTGGTGTGGTGATCCCACACAAATTCAAGGTTCCTTCTTTTGCTAAGTATGATGGGGCATCCTGTCCCAGGCTACACCTCAGATCTTATGTGCGGAAGATTCAACCATACACTGTGGATAAGAACTTGTGGATCCACTTCTTCCAGGAGAGTCTTTCAGGGACTCATCTCGAATGGTTCTATCAGCTGGATGGAACCAAAGTTCGTAACTGGGAGGAGTTGGCTACTACTTTTTACAAGCAGTATCAATATAATGCCGACCTTGCCCCTACACGTACCCAACTCCAGGGTATGTCGCTAGGGTCAAGCGAAGGTTTCAAAGAGTATGCACAGAAGTGGAGGGATCTGGCTGGCAGGGTGCAGCCACCATTAACTGACCGGGAACTTGTTGATATGTTCTTGGGGACCCTTTCCGGGTCGTTCTTCAATCATCTCATTGGTAATTCATCTGCAGGGTTTATCGACCTCATTCTGACTGGGGAGAGAATTGAAGCTGGTATCAAGGCCGAGAAGATTCAAGAGGCCACACCTTCTGATACTCACAAAAAGCCTTACATGGGAAAGAAAGAGTCTAATGCTGCATACGGTCAAAAGAATCGTCGTGACCAACAGGCAGGGGCAGTCATGATCTCTGGTTCTGCACCACGCCGACAACCACAAAAGGGAAATCAGCGAAAGCCGAACGAGCCTAAAAGACAATTCACCAACATCAACATGTCGTGGTTACAAGCATTACAACAGATGTTGGAAATGAACCTGATTGCGGTAATCAACCCTCCTGCAAATCCCAAGACCTCCTCTCCAAACTACAATCCAGAGGCGAGGTGTGCATATCATTCTGATAGCCCGGGGCACGATACTGAGGACTGTTGGGCACTGAAGTATAAGATCCAGAATATGATCGACGCTAAGGAGATCAAATTCGAGCCAGCTGAGACTCCCATTACGACCACTGCTCCTTTGCCAAAACATGGCTAGGATTGAGAGATTTTTGTTCATTTGAATTCAAGTTGTATTTTTCTTTTCTTGTTCAAACAAACAATTGTCATGTTAAACTCTTTTATTTCATGAATGCATTACACATGTCTGCCTTGAATTAATTATGTTTACTATACTTAAAGCTGTTTTCATATTTTTGTGATGTTCAACGCTCGATTAACAATTCTAAGCCTATTGAGGGAGGATGACGAAAACGATACCACGATCTACAGTATGCTTTCGAACAAATCCCGCTGATGAGGTACATGCATTGTTTCAATTCCTAAACACTGGAGTTATAAGGCAGATAATCCCTCGTTAACCCCTCTGAGCCAAAGAAGTAGGAGTTTTTCTTTTCGAAAATTAAAACCCTTTATCATAACCTGGGGCAGGGTAGTTCTCTCAGTTGATCCAAGTGCATAACGAATGGCACCAAAGAGGTCCTTACAAAAAAAAACAATGATGAGTCCGAATAATCACAAGGATAGGCAGTCATTATATATCTCAAAATATAAAAAAAGCCCAATAAGTCAAAAAAAACCTATGAAGGAGACTTACGAAGCTGGGGCATCCCGCTGACTATAATTCCAAAAAAGGAAACAGTTCAGGCAAAAAAACAGGGATAACAAAATAAAAAAAGAAAGAGGTCCTACAAACCCTCAACAAAAAAAGAAATGACTGCCTATTCAAAATAAGTTATCAACATCCGAATCATCACCAGAAAATCAGAGCAAAGACTCAAACAAGGTCTAACGCACGATCAGCTGAGCTTAGGTTGAAGAACATCACGAAGAACGGGTGGGTACAAATAAAATTTGAGCCTTTATCCTTTGTTTCTTAAACCGTGAACCAGACCACGTTATAACCCTTAAAAGTCCTAGCTGAAGCAAGGGTTAGTTCGAAAGCATACTGTTACGAAAGGTGTCCTGACTCCTTAAGGCTTACGGTAAATACGGAGTTGACATCATGTTTTACAAACATTCACTTGTTTTATGAAAAAGAATGCATTTTTAAAATCTTCAAGACAGACATAAGCTTTGCATTTTTGATATAACATTGTTTGCATATACTATTTGTTTGAACAGCAGGGAACTTCGCACGATGAATACCCAGTGAACAAAAGCACTTCCAATCAAGGGGCAGACCTGATCATGGTCTATTATCTGGGGCAGTCCAATCAAGATTTGGAGAATCTCTCAGGAGGCCAAACAGCCAGGGGCAAACCTCCGCCTGAGCCACTTGGGGCATTGGACATGAATTCCCAGCAACAGATCTTGCCTGATTAAACATCTTCTGGGGCATGACAAAACACTTCTAACAGGGGAAACTCCCTACATTCTGAAAGCACGGATATAGTCGAAAAATACTACGCAAAATCAAAGACCCGCTAGGTTGACACACCTAGGAAAAAACAAGGGCTTCCCGGCGAACCAAAAGGGTTCGGGCAAAAATAAGGGATGAAATAAAAAAATCTGTACACCCGGCAAGTCGAAAACCTGAAAAGGCGGCTTGGGCAAAAATGGGTATCCCGGTGGACTGAAAACCCGAAAGGGCAGTCCAGGCAAAAGTTAGGGATAAAGAGCGTACGACTATGTCCCGGCATCTCGTCACTTGCCTACCAAAGGGAAGATTTGTCAATCGGCAGTCATCCAGCACCTCCACAAGATATCTTTTCCCCTCACCACAGAAACAGGGGCAATAATGAGTCGTCCAGGCGATCCAATTTCTCTATCAACCAAAGTACCAAGGAAAGGATGATTACCATCTACCTTTACAAATTCCAGATCATGGGTTAACATCCGAAACCAAATAGGACAATCATCCACTTGATCATCAAAGTAACCCTACACCGGTTCCTTTTCTATCAGAAAAAGTCTTACACAGACTTATCATCAAAGTAACCCTACACCGGTTCCTTCTCAATTTTCAGACGAAGTTTTACACGAACTTATCCTGCAGTAACCTTACCCCGGTTCCTCCAGAAGTCTTACACGGACTTACCTCAAAGATAGCCTTACCCCGGTTCATCAAGAAGTTTTACACGAACTTACCCTGCAGTAACCTTACCCCGGTTCCTCCAGAAGTTTTACACGAACTTATCCCGAAGTAACCCTACACAGGTTACCTCTTTCCAGACGTAGTTTTACACGGACTCGTCATCAGTAAACCTTACACAGGTTTCCTTCTCAAAACTCCAGATGTAGTTTTACACGGACTCGTCACCCAGAAACCCTACACAGGTCCTCTATTTTCAAGGATGCAGTTTTATACGGACTCATTGTCAGTAAACCCTACACAGGTTTCCTTCAACTCCAAATGCAGCTCCACACGAGCCCAACCTCAAAGTAACCCTACACAGGTGTCCTTCTTTCCAAGATGTGGTTTTACACGAGCTCATCATCAGGCAACCCTACATAGATTCCCTCTTTCAGTTTACAAAAATTACAGTTCAAAAATTTCCCCAGGAGAGTCCAATCAAGATTTCCCCAGGAAAGTTTGAATCCATCTCCCCAGCAGTAAGCTTATCCCCAGTAGGTTCTGGAAGCTTATCCCCTACAGAGCGCGAACGCGTCCCCCGGCTTTATTCAAAGGTTATTTCCCTACCAGGATATAACTGGGTTATCCTCAGCCAAAAGCCACGGAAAGATCGTCCTCGGCAAAGTCTTCTTATCCCCAGCGAAGTATATTAACACTTCCAACATAACAACGCTATCCCCAACGAAGTTACCATCAACATTTCAGCAAAGTACCTCTCCCCCACAGAGTATTGCTTCCCAGCAAGATCGTTAGAGTACTTTTTTCCCCGCAGAGTAATCCATTCGCCAAGTTTATTCCCCAACGGAGTTATCTTCTCCTGCCGGTATTCTTGTAACTATCATCCCCAGCGGAAGCAAAGATCTATTCTTCAAACATCAGCCCAGGAGTGACTTCCTGGCACCCGTCAAGGATTTACTTTCCTAGACGACAAACATACATTCATAAACATCGCACTTCCATACATTATAGCATGCATATACGCATCATATCTTACAAATCTCATTTATGTTGAGAACATCATTGCTTGAGCCATATCATGCATTGCATATGACTGACCTTTACCTTTCAGGAAAGATCCAGTTAAGTTCTCAACTATGTTCAAGACTTTAGTCTGGTTCAGTTAAATCGACCCTAAAGATTTTCCTGATTCTTATCCAGTCAAAGGCCTTCTCTGGTTCAGTCAGATCGACCCTAAGATCTCCCTGTTTCTTATCCAGTTGAAGATTTAAAGACCTTGACCGGTTCAGTTAAATCGACCCTAAGATTTTTCTATTTCTTATCCAGTCAAAGGCCTTCTCTGGTTCAGTCAGATCGACCCTAAGATCTCCCTTTTTCTTATCCAGTTGAAGATTTCAAGACCTTGACCGGTTCAGTTAAATCGACCCTAAGATTTTTCTGTTTCTTATCCAGTCAAAGGCCTTCTCTGGTTCAGTCAGATCGACCTTAAGATCTCCCTGTTTCTTATCCAGTTGAAGATTTCAAGACCTTGACCGGTTCAGTTAAATCGACCCTAAGATTTTTCTGTTTCTTATCCAGTCAAAGGCCTTCTCTGGTTCAGTCAGATCGACCATAAGATCTCCCTGTTTCTTATCCAGTTGAAGACATCCAAGATTCTCTCAGCGTTACTGTTGAGGTTGAAGTCATCCAAGATTCTCTCAGCGTTACTGTTGAGGTTGAAGTCGCCTATGATTCTCTCATCGTTACTGTTGAGGTTGAAGTCGCCCTAAGATTCTCTCAGCGTTCCTGTTGAGGTAGTAATCGTCCAAGATTCTCTCAGTGTTCCTGCTGAGGTAGTAATCGCCCAAGGTTCTCTCACCGTCCCGTTGAGGTAGTAACCATCCCTGGTTCATTCATCACCTTTTTGAAGCTCCAGACCCAATTCCTGTAACCAGTCAGGGCACATCTATACAAAGAGTTTGAAGACCAACTCCTGTAACAGGCCAGGTAATCATTTTCTTTTTCAGGTACGCAAGTTCTCGCTAAGGAATCTCTTACGCGATCGACATCCAGATGGCATCTATAAGCCCATCATCCTATCCCTCAACCTCCAAATGGCATCTGAAAGCCCATTCCCCCATCACACTACTATGTGAGCGCAAATTTCTGGGCACTCTAGTGTTCAATCATCTTCCACCTTCGGATTGCGAAAGGCACGTCAGCCAATCTGCATCCTCAGGTCTAAGAAGATGGAACAGGGGCAACTGTTGTACCCCAAAATTTGCCCTCCCATATTCTTCAAAATTTGCAAAGAGCATGCTTCAAAATCTCCCCAAGGGTTGCACAGTTCAAGGGCCTCCTAACAGTCAAAAACTAGGGTTTTGGTTCTGGCAAAGAAGTTGAAGTTTCCAAGGGTCCAATCAAGTCCCACATGCCTACAAACATGGTCAAGCATCCATATGCCAAGTTTCAAGACTTACAGCACAAAATTGCACAGTCAAAAACCCTAATTGCTCAACAGTCAACTGTAGGGGCAAAATGGTCATTTGACAGTCAAAAGTCCAAATTTTTGGTCAACATCTTATTTTGAAGCCACAAACATCATTTGATCAATTCTTGATCATGATTTTCAAGGCATGGCTCAAAAAGTCTGAAGATGCAAAAGTTTCCATATTTGGACAGTTGAAAAAGTCAACTGTAACTTGACCAAGGCATAACTTCCACATGGTTTATCATAAAAATTCCATCCAAAGCTCATTCTGAAGAGAATGACATTTCATACAACTCTTCTTCACACTTCAAGTCCAAGAAATGCTCTCACAAAAAGTTATCAATTTCAACATTATAGGTCATTTTCAAAAGTCAACAAAAAGGGACTTTAAGTCAAAGATCATAACTTGAGATTGGAAAATCAAAATGACATGGGACCAAAGGCATTGGTTAGAGGACTTCAAGACCTTTCTAACATGTCCAAGAACATGATCAAAGCTTACAAATTGAGCAAGATATGCCTTGTGGAAGTTGGGAAATTTTTGGGAATTTTGGAAAGTCAACTTTGCTTCAAATGCCTTAAAATTGCTAATGGGCCACATTTTCTTCCAAGATTCATCATCCAAAGGCTATGCACGACCATTTGGCCCAAAGGGGATTTATTTCATCATTTTTATTTATTTATTTGAATTTTTAATTACTATTAATTCATTTAATTAAATAAAATATTAAAAAAATACTAAATCAATGCATTTGAATCTTTTTATGCAGCATTTGCTCTCCTTAAAGACTCAAGATTCGTGCACAACAAAATTGGAAAGATTGGCCATGATTGGAATCAAAACACATGAAAAAAGATTTGAAAAGATTCATAAAAATCAAATTTTGAAAACCATTAAAGACAAAGCTTTGGGCTTGGATTATTGACTAAAATCATTCATTATACAAGCACAAACCTAACCCTAAGGCCAAGGACCTGAAAAGCTGCGCCCAAAGATGAACAAGAACTTTGCAATTTTTTGTGAAAAAAGTGAAAACTGAAAACACCATTCCAAAGCGTTTCAAGGCAAGAGGATCATTCCATCACCTTCCTGAGATATCAAGGGAGCTTCCTGAATCAAAATCATAACCTCTAACATCAAGAAACGGTAGAATCAAGTGGTCCTGTTTCAAATTTTGTGCATATTCGTGTTTTAATTTATAAGCATTTTCATTGCATTCTTTCTATTGATTTAGACTAATCTAATCATTCTAAAGCTAATGATGTCATTTAATTGGATTTTCATGCCTTGTACAAGAACCTACCATTAATGTCTTTTAGGGTTGCAGAGGTTTAAAATTGGGGTTTCTCTTGTCCAGAAAAATTAGACCACGAGACCAAGACTATTGGATTCAGAAGCTTCACGCGAATTGAACACACAGGTCGCGCTCAATTTATGAGCAGCCAGGGCCTATTCGCTATTTTTACGTTTGCCATTTAGTGGGGGTTTAAAACCCCCGCTATCTCTTTTTATTTTACAGGCAATTGAAGAAGAAGACAGACGTGTCCATGGCTTACAGGCGCATTTGAATTTTGCGCGAAATATCCCACTAACCCTTGTTTTACATTATATTGATTATTTGTCATATTATATATAAAGCGCGTTAACAGCTCAGTTGGCAGGCACATGGTTTGGTAAGCAACGGGACCTGGGTTCGATTCCCAGGTCCCCTCCCTTTCTCATATTATTTTCTTTTCCATATTCCTACGCAGCGCACACCCAAGGGTTCACCATACACTCAATATCCAAGCATGCCACCTATCTCAGAACGTCCATCCAAGGGCCCTGATCTGATGAACACCATACTCACCAGTCAACGCGTACACATGCGCCCTGGAAAGTCAACTGAAGGCCTTAATTCTATTGGGCCTAATTGCTGGCAACATGACCTCCAAATTGGGGTCAACACCCCATTGGTTTGCTTTCTTTCACTCTTTTTATTTTTTTTCCTATTTTCTTTGTTTTGTTTAATTTTAATTTCAAGTCTTTAAATTAATTTTTTATAACATAAAAAATAAAAAAAAAATCAGAAAAGACAAAATATAATCATATTTTATTTAACATTTTTGTAAAAAATCTTATTAATTAATTTAGCTTTTTAAATCTAGGTTTAATTCTAATATTTTTCTTAATAAACTAAAAAATGTAGAATTAGGGTTTTAAGTATTTTTTATTCTTTTTCTTTTCTTTCACCATAATTAATTATTAAATATTATTTTTGTAAATAAATCACCATGTAAATAATTAGGTTAATTTTAGGTTCAATTTTAACATGTTTTTTTTAATAAATTAAAAATAGTTAGAATTAGGTTTTAATTCCATTGATTCTCATTAAAATCCATAAATACAAAAAACTCCAAAAATAATTTCCTTTCTCATTTAATTTAATTAATTTCATAATTATAATTTAATTTCCTTAAAAGGGTCCAACGCCCTCGCATTCCCGATTTTAATTCTCTCCGCATTTTTTATTTTTTTCTTTTTTGTGAATATTCATGTAATTCTCCCAAAGCCATGTAATAGCTTAATTAGACGTTTATATTTCCGCATTATTTTTTATTTCAAATCGGGTCCTGGATTAATTTGGCGATGTGGACCCGCGCCTTTGTAATAGCGTAGGATTTTTATGTTCCCGCAACTTTTAACTGTTAACTATCGCATGAAAGAATGAATGTCAAAATAAAAGCAACGCGTAGATCACCAATGCATGAACAAGACAAAAATAAATGAAAACGACACACAAATCACACACCACCCCTAGGGTACGCCTCACTGTTGCCTTGCCCCTCGAAAGGTGGTCGTCGAGTAGAGGACGTTTTAGTAAGTCCTCATGTCCATGAACATGGCATGAGGGTAGCTTCTAAGGTGTCTTCCCATTGCTCCGGTGATCACCATGTCCTGAACCCTCGAATTGACCCGAACACCTCCAACGGTGGTGCTACCTACCTCTCAATGGTGGAATGGCACTACTTCAAAGACATTTACACAGACGAATTCCTTAGGGTAGGTAGATTCTCGTAGATACTTGCTCTAATTTCAAAACAAATCAAAAACCTCTTTTTACACCGAAACCTTTTCAAAAAGCTTTCGAAAGCAACTTTTCAAACACTCTTGAGGACCGATACAAGAGTCGAACTGAAATTTTCAAAGAAACTTTTTT
Organism: Vicia faba; assembly: GCA_948472305.1. NCBI lineage: Eukaryota > Viridiplantae > Streptophyta > Magnoliopsida > Fabales > Fabaceae > Vicia > Vicia faba. The sequence continues at coordinate 261,475,433 of OX451739.1, forward strand.
TAAAACCCACAGTTGAAAAGCAAACAAACCATTTTGAAAACACAATGAGCAAGTATCTAAGAGCCCATGGATAACCATGGATAGAAAGGGTGCTAACACCTTCCCTTTCTATAATCTACCTCCCGAACCGAGAGCAATCTCTATAAGGAATTTTTCTGTGCTTTTGTCCTTTCCATTTGGAGAAAATAAAAGACGGTGGCGACTCTTGCTTTCGCGACATTTCGTGAACCAGCGTTAAACAGTCAGTTCCAGATCCACCGATCACAGAGTGGTAATCACGTTGGGAGTCTCTGGAGGGTCGATTTCAATCTCCTTGGTGTCAATCATGTTTTGAATCTTGTATTTCAGTGCCCAACAATCATTAGTATCATGCCCAGGATTTCTGGAATGATATGCACATATTGCATCATGAATGTAGTTAGGAGAAGAAGTTTTGGGGTTTAGATGAGGTCCTATCAATATAATCAAATTCATCTTCAACAAGTGTTGTAGTTCTTGAGACAGCGGCATGTTGATGTTGGTAAACTGTCTTTTGGGCTCGTCTCGCCTTCGCTGATTTCCCCTTTGTTGTTATCACCGTGATGCAGGACTGGAGATCAGGACCGCCCCCACATGTTGGTCGTGGTTGCTCTTTCTATGACCCTTTTGGTCGTAAACAACATTGGACTCTTTCTTCCCATTGTATGGATTTTTCTGAGTATCAAAGGATGTAGCTCCTTAGATCTTGCTACTTTTGATGCCAACTTCGACTCTTTCTCCAGTCTGTATTAGCTCAGTGAACCCGGTCGAGGAGCTTCTGATTAGGTGATTGAAGAAAGGTCCCGTCAAAGTTTCCATAAATATGTCAATCATATCCCTATCAGTTAAGGGTGGCTTCACTTTGCCTTCCAAGTCTCTCCATTTTTGGGCGTACTCTTTGAAGCCCTCGTTGGAACGCATGGTCATATTTTGTAATTGCACACGAGTTGGTGCAAGATCAGTGTTGTATTGACACTGCTTGTAGAAAGCAGCAGCCAAGTCCTCCCAGGTGTGAATTTCGGTTCCTTCTAACTGATAGAACCCCTCTAGTTGAGTTCCAGCCAAACTTTCTTGGAAGAAATGGACCCATAGCTTCCGATCCGCAGTGTGAGGCTGAATCTTGCAGACGTAGGATCTCATATGCATCTTGGGATAAGAGACCCCATCATACTTGGCAAAGGTATGGATTTTGAACTTTGGTGGGATGACCACTCCGGAAACCAAACCTAACTCTTCAAAGCCCAAGCCAGGTATCTGTTGAATCTCTATAGCATTGAGGCGATCCTCCAGCTGTTTGTATTTATCATCAGCGGGAGGATATTGTTTCTCAGAGTAGTCAGCTTCAACTTCATCAATCCCCAGACTGTTATCCTCTTCATGACGATCCCCCTCATTGGATAGAGTTGAGAGATCTAGAGCTCTCTTGACTGGTCCTTTAAGTCTTCTTCCCAAATTTAGGATGCCTACTGACTTCTTTGACTTTTTCTTCTTGTCTTTGAGAAGAAGAGTCTTCAGGTCCTCTTGCCCCTTAGCCATAGCCAGGAACATTTGTTGGAATTGGGAATTTTGTACTTGGAGATCCTTCACCGTTTGTTCTATATCATTCTTGCTGAAATAAACAGTAGGAAGATAAGGAGACCTGTATGGGAGAAACCTGTCATGATATAATGTATGGTATATGGATGCATGTTTTCAAGGATCTCGCAGGGTAAACACAAGAAGATGTTAGAGTTCACTTATAGCTTGATTGGATAACTTCGTATCGATGGATGTCCGTCCACGAGAATTAAGCTCACCATGTCAAGTGGGTCGTAGCCCTTGACTCAAGTTATCGTGCTTTGGTCTTGACGGCATTTGGTTAGAGGAAAATAAATCCTCTTTCCCCTCGATAGACGTCTGGTTCAACGTGACCCTGCATCAAAGGCCTTCGAGATCCTTGAAATGGCTATTGAAAATGATATGGTATGATGTCATGATGTTATGTACAAGTATGAAAAGTAAGCAAGTTGTTATGTACAAATAGTCATATACACACAAAGCAGACAAGTCCTTAGGTTTAGGATTGCATGGAATTTGTAGGTAAGTACCCTCTTGAAGTTTAGTTGGCTTAACTTGACCTAGTAATAGTAATCGGGTTCTAAGGCATCTCAATATCACTGATTTTTCCCACAAGTTTCATTTCGATCGATAACTGACTTGCTACCAAATAAAGCTCGGGATTCAAATCTCAATGAGTGTAGTATCGAGTATCAATCAATCTTCGGTCAAAACCAAATCCGGCTATCTCACTACTTCCTAATGGCCAAGGATGACTCAATTAAAAGGTTCTAAAGGTCAGTTAGCGCTTAATGACACTAAGGAAGCCTAATGTTATCCTTGACATACTCAAGGAAATTAGTAAAAGCCAAAGTATCACGCTAACATAGCTATTGCTTTGACCATGTCGGTATACCCCGCACATTTTCCACAACTTATTGCTACTTACCTAAAAGGTGCCCCAGATCCGGGTAGAGGATCATAACAAATCCAAACAAGGACCCAAAAATTTAAAGCAAGTCGAACAATGAAAACCAAGTAAAGGTGGTCTAACCCTAAGGTAACCCCATTTTTAAGTATTTCCCCAGCAGAGCCTCCAGTTCTGTAACGCGGTGGGAGAAGTGACTTGGGTGTTTTGCGTTTGATCACATTTGTTGCGGATAGCAAGAGTCGCCACTGACTTTTCTTTTATCCAATAAGGAAAGGTTGAAAAGAACAGGAAATACCTTTCGAGATTATTTCTTGAGTTCGGGGGGTAGGTTATGAAAAGGGAATGTGTTAACACCCTTTTCATCCGTAGTTATATACGGGCTCTTAGCTGCTTGCTAGATCACTCGCTTTTGTTTGAAAATGTGCTTGTGGTGTGGGTTTTGAAATTATTTTGAAAACGTCTTTGTAATGGCTCTCGTTTCTATAAGAACGCGTACAAAGTGTTGTTTTGAAAATGGTTCAAAGAGGTGTTTGTGGAATGTGTTTTTTGAAAGTGATTTTGAAAAGATGTCTTTATAATGGTTCTCGTTTCTATAAGAAAGCGTACAAAGTGTTTTAACTTTTGAAAATGTTTCAAATGAAAGTGTTGGTGTATAAAATGTTTTTATTGTGATAAGGTGAGCAACTAAGAGCATCCTACCTACTCAAAAGGTCTTAAATTTTCTTTTCCTCCTCCTTTAGATGTTGATATCTTACCATTGATTTGGTAAGAAGCCCCATCATTGGATATGAAGGGATGGGCGTGAGACATTTGTATAGTCATAGAAGGAAACCTATGGGACGTTTTAGCAATGTCGTTTAGGGACTAGATCGTTTATCGAAGGCAACATTGAGGGTTATCGAGGGACTGTGATCTTTTATCGAGGGTCTTTGCTAAAACGCCCATATTCGAGGGACATAACTATTCTTCCGAGGCAACAAGTGAGATTACCCTAAGGGTTCATGTGTGAATAGTGTGTTTGATTTTCATGCATTTAGTCTTTGATTAGAGGTTGTCTACTCGTTGTTTTTATCTTGCCATGCATGCCCTATTTTACTAGCAATATATGAAAGCAATAAAAACGTGGAAAATAAATCCTAAGCTATTACATCATTTCAGGGATGGGGATACATATTTACAAATGTGGATTGCAATAATTTAAATCCTAATTATCTATTACAACCATATTGAATTTTACAATACAAGAAAAGGAAAGGATTTGTTTTGAAAAGGGTTTTTTTGTCTTAATAAATTAAAAGAAAAATAATTAGTTAATAAAAAGAAAAAAAAATTATGTATTTTTTATATTAATAAAAATAGTATTAATGCTAAAAATAATAAAAATAAGAAAGAAAAGGAAAAATAACGTCAGCATGTTGTTGAAAACAAAAATGAGAGGGACCAGAAGTTCTGATTCTAGGCACGCTTGAATCTGGAGCGTGTGTTTGGGACTTGAGCTGCCGCCTTCGAATGTTCTAGGGTTAGTAAGAAACATGACAAAAATGTTATGTTCTTTGATTCGAAGGGAAGAACAAGGGTATTGTTTTGAGAATTTTGGGTTTAAGAGTATTTGAGTGTTTTCTTCTCTCTCTTTTTGTATTCAATAACTCTCTCCCCCAAAATCCAGCTCCTTAGATGTATGATGGAACAAATTATTTATAGATGAGTTTGTTGTGGTTTTGGGGGGAAAAACAAATGAGATTTGAACCGTTTTAGCACACTGTTTCATTGCTTTTTAAATACAAATTTTATGTGCTAATTTTGTGCAAATATGGGGTTTGAGAAAATGCAGGCGTGGACTGGGTCAGTAGTAGTTTTGGAGTGTTGTGGCAGCTGGATGCAGGACTGTGTCATAGCAGTAGAGCAGACTGTTCAAAACGAGTTTTGGGGGCTTGGTAATATTCTGATCAAAGAGTGGGAAGACCATAGTGAGATTTGAAGGGTGATGTTCTGATTGAAGAGTAGCACATAGTCTCCATACGCTGAAGAATGAGATTTAAAGGGTCATGTTCTGATCGAAGAACATAGCTTCCATACGTTGAAGAATGAGATTCGAAGGGTCATGTTCTGATCGAAGAGTAGAGCTTCTAGGTGTTGAAGAGTGAGATTCAAAGGGTCATGTTCTGATCGAAGAGTGGGACGAAGCAAACTTCTGACCTTTGATTCTTCCTGCTCTAGAATGATCTGAAGGAGTTCTCTAGAAAGCTTGTAACATGTTCTTCCATCCCTTTTTGAATCACTTTTGCAAATTCTGATTGTACTTGTGTGAAAACTGGCCCAGAAGTTCTGTCCAAATTCTGACTTAAAAATGCTCAGAATTTACGAAGTGTTTTAGCTTCAAGGATGTCTTCATGGATTTATAACTTGAAATCCCAGCCTTTCTAGAAGAAGTTTTGTTCTACAATGTTTTAGATCTCATTGAGATCTATAACTTTCATGTCAGAAGTTCAAATTGAATCATCTTGTATCATGATGAAAATCTGGCCCAAAGTTATGAAATTATCATATTTTCTTAACAGTTAGAAAATTTTCTAAGTGTTTAGAAATTTGACTTTTCAAAGTAATCTTTGACTTTTGATTTCTTGATGAACCAACTTCATGTCTTGATGAAATATGATTTTTGAAACTTGATTTTGATCAAAAAGTCAAAGTTTGACTTTTTAGTGTGCATTTGACCATTTTTCCCTTGTGAATGACTTTCTTGGAAAATTGTAGTCCGAGACTTGAAACTTGACAGAAGCAATCCTGAGGGTACAGAATGATCCCTGAAAGTCATTTGAAAATGTTAGGAGTCCAACTGTCTTTGCGCAAACTCAAACCCTAATTTAAAGCATTAGTGTGAGGAGACGTCTTGACCTAGTCAGTACTTTGCACAAGCTTGAGTCATCAAAGATATTTTTGGAAAATACCTTGAGAAATGAGAGGAAATATTTTGGGGTACAACAACACAGAAGGTGGTACGTAGGCATTAAAGGTTCGCAACTGCGGCGAGTGCAAAAATTTGTAAAAAATACTTCTTTTTCCATCTCCACCATCGGAGTACCGTAGATGTTTAGGGTGCTAATACTTCTTTTTAGGGTGCAAAAATTTGTAAAAAATACTTCTTTTTTCATCTCCACCAAAGTACACAAATTTTCAAAGAGGTTCCTGCGGAGTACCGTAGATGTTTAGGGTGCTAATACTTTCCCTTTGCATAGCTAATCCCCGAACTTAGATTCTCTCCCCTTCTTTTTTGGGTTATTATCTCTTTTCCCATTCCTTTGGAAACAATAAAGCGTGGTGGAGATTTTTATTTGATCTGTGCGAGTCAAATCAATCCAATGGCTTAGTCTCAATATTTCTATTGCTACACTAGTGAAGACTTATCTTAAGAGCCTTAAACTAAACAGATTGTTGTAGACATCATAATTGTAAGCATGTAGATACATAATAGATACAAGGGTAAAAATTCATTGGAGTTCTTGGAATTTGGAAGATCATTGGAGGTATCTAAGGAGATTGAGAAACACTTTGAGTTTGTGTGATTCATATATAGAGAGTTGGAGAGATTGAAAATACTTGGGTAGAAAATAAGGTTTGTTCTTAGAATTTGAGAGACTATTTTATTATAACTCATTTGCAATCTCTTGTAACAATTTCTAAAATTATAATGAGTTAGAGAGCTCTTCTCTCCTCCATAGTAGAATGGTTTGATTGAACAGAGTAAATAAATTCTTTGTGTACATGTGTTTTATCTTCCTCTTCCTTATTTTGGATTTGCTTAGAGTGTTTGAAAATTTATTTTGTTGCTTGATATTATTTTTTTATAGTCAAACAAACTTGCATTAAAGGATTATAAAGGGTACAAAACTCTTGGTACAAGTTACAAATGCATCACACTAGCAAACAAGCTCTAACAAAATCTAGGTCAAAAACTTCAAAGCTAGGCATCTATCAGGATCAATCAACTAATCCTCCCACTTATGAGCTGATGAGATTTTGAAATTTGCTTAGTACCAGTCCCATGATAAAAGTTTCTCTATATACTAAATCCCAATTAGCCAAGATCCCCCTTGAATAGAATGTTATTCCTGCAACCCCATAATAACCAACACACAACATACCAAAACAAACTATAAGGGTTGTTAATAAATATTGTCTTGATCAATGAACACAACTTTTCAAAATAATGATATATGGAACTGTGATATGGTGGGAGAACTGACTTGGGTGTTATGCGTTTAATCGAAAATGTTGCGGATAGCAAGGGTCGCCACCGACTTTTCTTTTATCCAATAAAGGAAAGGGTGAAAAGAACAGGAAAGACCTTTTGAGAATTTCTTGAGTTCGGGGGGTAAGTTATGAAAAGGGAAGGTGTTAGCACCCTTTTCATCCGAAGTTATCTACAGGCTCTTAATTGCTTGATCACTAAAAAATGCTTTATGTTTGTGTATGTTGAAAGATGTTTTTGAATATGTTTTGAAAGTGGTAATTTTGCAATGATCCTCGTGTTGTTGAGAATGTATACAAAATTTTTGTTTTTGGAAATATTTTGAAAACGCCTTAGTGCGGAAATTTTGCAATGATTCTCGTATTGTTGAGAATGTATACAAAATGTTTGTTTTGAAAATATTTGTTTGGAAAGAGAGTGTTTGAAAATATGTTTGTTTTTTAAAGTGTGAGGTGTGGAAATGGTTTTAGTTTGTGAGCAAGCAATTACGAGTAATCTACCTACTCAAAGGGTCTTTGTTATTTTCCTCCTCCTTTAGATAGTGTTATTTTACCATTGATTGGTAGAGAGCCTTATCATTGGATGTGAGGGACAGGCGTGAGTCATCGTTTAGTCATAGAAGGCAACTTGTAAGATTTTATATCCATTTGTTGTAAGGGATTAAGATCGTTTACCGAAGGCAACATTGAAGGGTCATCGAGGGACTACGATCTTTTAATCGAGGGTCTTTGTTAAAACATCCCACATTCGAGGGACATGACTATTTTTATCCGAGGCAACAATGTGGGTTACCCTAGAGGTGCATGTGTGAAAAGTGTTTTGATTTCAAATATATTGTCTTTGAATTAGAGTTTTCTATGGTTTGATTTTAAGTCTTGTCATGCAAACCCTAATTACTAACAATAATAAGGAAAGCGATAAATTGCGGAATTCAAATGTCCTACGCTATTACAATGCTTTGGGAATGAGGGGTACAAGTTTGTGAATAGGGGAATAAAGCAATAAAGCCCTAATTATCTATTACAAACCATTGAATATGAATAATAATAGAATGTACAAAATGTAAAGTTGAATGAGAAATTGTTTTTTAGGGTTTTTGATAGAAAGGTTTTAGTAATTTAATTAGACTAATCAATTTTATTTACAAAAGAAATTAATTGATCATCTTAAATAAAACCTAAAATCTAAATTAATTAAATTTAAGAAGGAAATAAAACCTAAGTCTAAGTAATTTGTTTAGAAAATAATTTGAATGTTAATATTAATTTGTAAAAGAAAATAATTAAATTTAACTTAATAAAATAAAATATTCATATTAAAATATTTTTAATTTTAATTATTTAAGAAAAATATATTTTTTGTATATTTTGATTAAATAAATAAATGGATAAATAAAAATAATGAAAATATAAAAATAAATGGGTTGGGTGTTAAAAAGTATAAGGGAGGTAAAAAGTAGTAAACAGGCCCAATATGTTTTTTGTAATCAGAGAAAATAAAATAAAATAAAAAAATAGTATGAATGGGCCTGCGTTTTGAAAAGTAAAATTGGGGTATGAAGAAGAAAATATAAAAAATAAAATAAAAGTCCCAGGTCAGAAGGCCCAGGCGCCTTGTTTGGATCCCATATGGCTGGCTTGTGAGAGCTCATGGTGGACAAACACATCTGATGTGTTGGATTTGTTGACATAGTGATTTGATGGTGTTGAAACGAGGGCACATGATGGACTCAAGGAAGCTAGGCGTGTTGGATATGCAAGAAATATATGAGAAAAAAAACATAAAAGGGTACCACTGGGGCTCGAACCTAGGTCCCTATAGAGTAATGCCTTATACGCGCGCACTTTGCCACTAGGGTGACTATTTCATTCGTGTACAAAATAACTTGCAATAAATATAAAATAAACTCATTTCTGAATTTTGAAAATGACTTCATATTCAACCTTGTGCGCGCAATGAAGAACACCACCATGGCCAAAACTGTAACTTCTTCATTTCCCAACCATTTTCAAAATTGTAAACATGAAAGTTGTTCCATTTTTCACCACGAATTCAACCATATAAATAAATAAAGCTATAAATCAAAGATGAAAATGAATTTTGTTTGGTACCAAATAAAACCTAATTTTTTCAGAAAGTTCAACTTCAAAATTCACATCACTCAGGCAACATAAAGGAAAACTAAAGGCATGGTTAGCTTCAGGGCAATAATGTCTACATTTTTCATTCACAAGGTAACCGTTAATGATGCTTGTAGAGAGAGTTCAAAGTTGATAAAACTTACCTCAAAACTGAAAATTGTGTATGGAGTTTGAGCACTCCTAGAAGTGTTTTGATGATTTAGATAGCTTCACTGGACTCCTAGGAAACTAATACAAGTCTTACTTTGTGCTGAAAGTGCCTGAATCTTCTTGGAGAAGTCAAGTTGCAAAGGTGCAAAGTGAGATTTGAAAGATGATGAAAATGGAGTTACAATTATGAAACATGGGTGGGGATGAGTTGTGTATGATATGTAGATGTTGTTTGAGTGATTTAGAAAGGGAACACGTGATGAAATTTTGAGTTTGGAGTTTATTGTCAGAATGTGCAACAATGGAGGCTTGGAATGCAAATTCTTATTTCAAAGTGTTTGAGGGGGGTTAGAGGGCTTTTCCACTTGTGTATTTATTGCAATATAATGTCTCTATTTATAGGGAAAGGTTGGAGGAAAGGAGAACATCAGGTTTGTAAGTTACAAATTTATGGCTAAGCGACTTAGTTTTGAAGCAATCTTGAAACATCTTGTTCCAATGCATAGTAGAAAGGCTCCTAGGGTAGTTAACAAGTTGTATATGTGTTGCTTATGGCTTTGATATTGTGTAAGCTCAAAATAAACAAGTGCAAGGCTCAAGGAGAGTGGACTTTATGATTAAAGCCACTTTTCCAAAATGGAAGTGTGAACTTTCTTTCTTAAATAGCAAGTCAACATGGAAAATGCTTGAATCACTTGGACAATGGATCAAAAAGTTGTGTAAACATTAAATTATTGAGTGATTTGCAAATTTTAAGGCCTGCAAAGAAAGATTGTGCAGCATGCTTGAAGATTGGATCATGTATTCTTCATGAAAATGATCTAAAATTCAATAATGGATGTCCAACTTTTTTTATTCAATTCTCCTAGCTCAAGCATGATCTCTTCAAGTTCTTGGACATTTTAGAAAGCTTGAAACATTGTCTACAACCTTCATGTTGACCACTTTGGCTAAATCAACTTGGAACTTAGGGAAAAATTGCCAAGAAGATGGGACAAAAAAATCTGCCTAACTTGATGAAAATTTCACTAAGTGTTTTAGTAAAAATGTCATAACTTCATGAGCCTATATCTTCAAATCTAAGCATTTTTTGGACATCAAACCTAATGGAAAAAGTTGTAGAATTCAATAATATATACAACTTTCATGTTGAAATTTTTCCTTGAATCATCTTGCATCATGGTGAAGAATTGTCATGAAGTAGTGAAATTATCAAGGTTAAAAAATACTTAGAATTTTTCTAAGTATTAGAAACTTTGACTTTTTATGGACTTTCTTGATTATTGATGATAAAGTTTGATATTTTTGAATGTCTTGATGAATCTTGATCTTTGAAATTTGATGTTTACCAAAAAGTTAAAGTTTGACTTTTTCTGTATCAATTGACTTTTCATCAGTTGATCCAAATTTCAACTATAAATCCTTTGATCTTGGTGTTGTACCCCAAAATTTTCCCTCCCATATTCTTCAAAATTTGCCAAGTCAAAGCTTCAAAATCTCCCCAAGGGTTGCACAGTTCAAGGGCCTCCTAACAGTCAAAAACTAGGGTTTTGGTTCTGACAAAGAAAATTAAGTTTCCAAGGGTCCAATCAAGTCCCACATGCCTATAAACATGGTCAAGCATCCTCATACCAAGTTTCAAGACTTACAGCACAAAATTGCACAGTCAAAAACCCTAATTGCACTACAGTCAACTGTAGGGGCAAAATGGTCATTTGACAGTCAAAAGTTCAAATTTTTGGTCAACATCTCATTTTGAAGCCACAAACATCATTTGATCAATGCTTGATCATGATTCTCAAAGCTTGGCTCAAAAAGTCTCAAGATGCAAAAGTTTCCATATTTGGACAATTGAAAAAGCAACTGTAACTTGACCAAGGCATAACTTCCACATGGATTATCAGAAAAATTCCATCCAAAGCTCATTTTGAAGAGAAAGACATTTCCCACAACTCCTCTTCACACTTCAAGTCCAAGAAATGCTCTCACAAAAAGTTATCAATTTCAACATTATAGGTCATTTTCAAAAGTCAACAAAAAGGGACTTTAAGTCAAAGGCCATAACTTGAGATTGGTAAATCAAAATGACACGGGGCCAAAGACATTGGTTAGAGGACTAAAAGACCTTTCCAAAATGTCCAAGAACATGAGCAAAGCTTAAAAATTAAGCAAGTTATGCCTGGTGGAAGTTGGGAAATTTTTGGATATTTTGAAAAGTCAACTTTGCTTCAAATGTCTTAAAAATGCTAATGGGCCACATTTTCTTCCAAGATTGATCATCCAAAGCATGTGCACGACCATTTGGCCCAAAGGGAAGTTATTCATCATTTTTATTTATTTATTTGAATTTTTAATTGCTAATAATTCATTTAATTAATTAAAATATGTGAAAATACCAAAAGAAGTTTTTTAAATCTTTTTATGCATGAAATACACTCAAGATTCGTGCATGATCAGATATAGAAAGAATCAATGTGATTTGCCATGATTGGAAGCAAATATGCATGAAAAAGATTGAAAAATATACGCATGAAAATCCAATATCTTGTACATCAATGCAAAGGTTTTTTGGATCCAATTTTCAACCCTAATCATTCCAATACTTATACTCATGCAAACCTAATGCATAAAGAACCTGAAGCTGCGCCCAAAAAGCCATAGACAACCTTGCATTTTTTCAAGAAAACTCAAATACTGAAAACACGATTCTAAGGCTTTTCAAGATCAAATAACCATTCTATTGCGTTCCTGAGGCTTCAAGGAACGTGTTTGAATAAAGATCATCAACTCTAACGCCCAGAATTGGTATACAGAACTCAAGATTTTTCAAATTTTATTCATATTCGTATTTCAATTTTCAAGCATTCCCATTGCATTTTTCTTGTGGATTCATACTAATTGATTGATTCTAAAGCTAACCATATAGTTTGATTGAGTTTTGCTTGCCCATACGCGATTTCACCATGGACGGTTATTAGGGTTACCAAGCTGTGAAATTGGGCGTTTATGCATCTTGTAAAATTAGAACATCTCAGGGCCATGGTCAAAACCAGGACACTTGGACGAATCGAATGCAACAGTCGTGCCCAATTTATGAAGCAAGATGGCCTAATCGCTATTTTTGAAAAGGGCATATTTTGGGGGGGTTTAAAACCCCCGCTATTCAATTGATTTTTATTTCAGGTAAAGCGCAACAAGGAAGAAGAAGACGAGGTGTAAGGCGATGGTTGGCTCATTTGAAATTCGCGCTAAAATCACCCACTAACTCTTGTTTTGCTTTATGGTATTTGTTTTCTATTATATATTCAAAGTGCGTTGGTAGCTCAGCTAGCAGGCGTGTGATTTGGTAAACAGCAGAACCTGGGTTCGATCCCAGGTCCCCCTCCCTTTCCCTATATTTTTCTTCTAACAATGTTCATGTGCAGCTTGCTCCCTGATGACCATCCTACGCCCATAATCTCAATATGCCACTTGTCCCACTGCGTCCATCCTATGGCCAGGATTCAAAGCCTATGATATGTCTCAGTCAACACACATGCACGCCAGCATAAAAGTCAAACGAGGCCATAGACAAGTGGGCCAGAATTACTAGGAATATACCTCCAATTTGGGGACAGAACCCCCCATGGTTTGCTCTTCATTCTTTTTCCATATTTTTCTATTTTTCTTTATTTTAATTAGTTTTAATATAATTCTTTCAATTAATTTATTTTCATAAAATATAAAATAATATAAAAATCAGAAAAGACAAAAATCAAAATATATTTTATTTAATTAATATTTTTGTAAATAGAAATCATTAATTAATTTAGTTTTCAATTCTAGGATTAATTTTGACATTTTTCTTAATAAACCTAAAATTAGTAGAATTAGGGTTTCAAGTATTTTTCCATTCTTTTTATTTTTCTCTCACCATAATTAATCATTTAATATTATTTTTGTAAATAAAACTTGTCATTAATTAATTAGGTCAATTTAGGTTTAACTTTAACATGTTTTTTTTAATAAATTAAAAATAACTAGAATTAAGGTTAATTAATTAATTTCATTTAGTTCTCATTAAAAAATTTCATAAATACAAAAACTCAAAAAAAATAATAATTTCTTTTCCTTTTAATTTAATTAATTTGTTAATATAATTTAATTTCATTAAAAAGGGTCCAACGCCCTCGCTTTCGATTTAATTCTCTTCGCATTTTTATTCCTTCTTTTAAATATTAATGTAATTCTCCCAAAGCCATGTAACTCAGACATTTTATATTTCTCGCACTTTATTTCTTTATTTTATGTCAAATCGGGTCCTGGATTTAATTTGGCGATGTGGACCCGCGCCTTTGTAATAGTTTAGGAACTTTAACTCTCGCAACTTTTTAACTGCTAATAATTGCATGCAAGAATGAATGTTAAAATAAAAACAAAAAGCGTAGATCACCCATGACATGAATAAGACAAAAATATCTGAAAACGACACACAAATCACACACCACCCCTAGGGTACGCCTCACTGTTGCCTTGCCTCTCGAAAGGTGATCGTCGAGTAGAGGATGTCTTAGTAAGTCCTCATGATCCGGGAACCTGGCATGAGGGTAGCTTCTAAGGTATCTTCCTATTGCTCCGGTGATCACCATGTCCCGAACCTCGAATTGACCCGAACACCTCCAACGGTGGTGCTACCTACCTCTCAATGATGGGATGGCACTACTTTAAGGATATTTACACAGACGAATTCCTTAGGGTAGGTAGACGACTCTAGATACTTGCTCTAATTTCAAAACAAATTCAAAAATACTTTTCACACCGACACCTTTTCAAAAAGCTTTCAAAAGCAATTTTTCAAACACTCTTGAGGACCGATACAAGAATCGAACTGGAATTTTCAAAGAAACTTTTTTAAAACCCACAGTTGAAAAGCAAACAAACCATTTTTGAAAACACAAATGAGCAAGTATCTAAGAGCCCATGGATAACCATGGATAGAAAGGGTGCTAACACCTTCCCTTTCTATAATCTACCTCCCGAACCGAGAGCAATCTCTTTAAGGAATTTTTTTGTGCTTTTGTCCTTTCCATTTGGAGAAAATAAAAGACGGTGGCGACTCTTGCTTCCGCGACATTTCGCAAACCAGCGTTAAACAGTCAGTTCCAGATCCACCGATCACAGAACTGGCGACTCTGCTGGGGAAATAGACTTAAAGTGAGGTGTACCTTAGGCTTAGTTCATAACTGTGTTTTCAATTGTATTGACTTGCTTGCTTTATTATTGTGGGACTGTCTTGGGAGTTCTATAGATCCTAACCCGGATCTGGGGATACCTTATTAGAAAGTAGCAACAAGGCTGTGAGGGAACTGTGCGGGGTATACCGACATGGTTGAAACAGTCTGCTACGTTGATGTGGCACTTTGGTGTGTACCGGTAACCCTTGAGTTCAGTCAAGGAGAGTACGGGGCCTCCGCGTGGTGTCATGAAGCATCAACAGACCTTAGGAACCTTAATTGAACTATCTTGGCCTCTTTAGGGTAGTGAGATAACTGACTTTGGTGCAGTCCGAGGTTGGTTGATACTCGATACTACACTCAATTGAGGGTTGCTTTCCTGGAATATTTCGGTCGCCAGTTCAGTGGCTAAATCGAAACGATGAACAATGAAAGCAATCCAGTGATGTTGGGACCCTTAGAACCCGGTTACTTCTAATAGGACAGGTTGAACCCACCAACTTAAAGAGGGTAATACCCAGACCCCATGCTGGCCTAAACTCTAGGGGCTTGTCTTGTGTGCCTTGTGTGCCTTACATGTTTGTCTTTGTAAATATATGTGGTGTGTTTAATCATAGCATCATGACATCATCCAGCATCATATGCATTGACTAACCATTTCAGGGGTTCGAATCTTCATCTTTGTTCTTGTTTTGTAGGACATGGAAACTGTTCGCAGAAAGACAATTCAAACCAGTCTTGTAAGGGTCCCTCCTCAGCTTAAGGAGCTTATATCCAGGATTCCCGAGAGCTCTTCATTCAGTGAAAGACATGGAAGACTCATCAGCTCGGTCAATACCAACATTGAGGAAGATATGATAACGGTCATGTTCCAGTTCTTTGACCCTCTGCATCACTGTTTCACCTTCTTGGATTATCAGCTGGTACCTACATTGGAGGAGTTCTCCCGGCTCCTGAAGATCCCTATCCTTGATCAACTACCCTACAACGGTACGGAAAAGGAACCCAAGCTTGAAGAGATTGCTAAATCCTTACACCTACAATCATCTGACCTCAAGGGACATTGGGAAGTTAGAAGTGGTATCAAAGGGTTCTTAGCCAGGTTTCTGTTTGAAAAGGCCCATGAATGTTGGAACTCCCTTGACTTACAAGCTTTTGAAGAAGTTGTGGCCCTCCTTGTCTATGGTTTGGTGTTGTTCCCTAACCCAGACCAGCTTATAGATATCAGTGCTGTCCAGGAATCCTATACCTACGTTGCTAGGGGACATCCTTCACTCATGTTACACTCGAACCATGAGAAAAAGAGGTGTCCTTATGTGCTGCACTCCTCTTCTGGGAAGGTGGTTTATTTCGCACCTTCCGCAATCAGTTTTGAAGAACGAGCGGGGTCTGAGATGGTCATAACGGTTGATGACTCTTACACATGCAGATATACATTGGTGCCCTCGGTCCAGAGAGGATGTCACTATCATTGATCGTTGCGGGGAGTACCCTAATGTTCCTTTACTTGGAGTCAGAGGAGGTATTACTTACAACCCATGCCTGGCTTGGAGACAGTTTGGTTATGCTCGGAGGGATGGTCCTCATGACATGCTAATTCCTGACATAGTTTTTGACTTCGACAACGATGCACAAGGACTTCGCCAGAGATTCATCAGAGCTTGGAGGATGCCCAGTAGGATAGACAGCAAGACATTGGGGCACAGGAACTCCATCCCATTGGAACCTTATCTCAAGTGGGTACGAGCCCGCTCCCAGAAGTTAGTAATGCCATATCCTCATATGCTCCCTGTGATCAAAGAGCTAGTCTTGGAAGGAGAAGTGTCCTACACTATTCAGCATCCTGACATGCCCACATCCTGGGAAGAGATGCAGAAGAGCTGGATCCAGCTTAAGGAAGAACGGAATTCTCTTGAGACCAGTCTACATGCTAGTGAAAAGAAGGTCCTGGAGCTCACCCGCCTATTGCATGAGGAGAGGAATCTCAACACCTACATAGCTCCAAAGAGGATGCGTAGTGTCTTTTGGGATTGATTTGCTTTGTAATATGTGCCCATGAGGCTTTGATGTACTGAACAATTATTTCCTTAATGATAATGTGTGTTCCTTTTTGTCTACAACAAATTTGAACTTTCGAACCCTTGAATGCATTGCATAAACACATATCATTCATCATGTGCATAGCAGGTTTTCTTCTTTTCAGGTTGCTTACCGTTCTTCGCTGTTTATTTCAGCATCATGAATCCAGACTCATCATCAACCGAGATGTCCATCAAGGCTCTTCAGGCGCAGAATGTGCAATTTCAGGAACTAATCATGGGTTTGGCTCAGGGCCAAGAAGAGCTGAAGGCTCTGCTCCTGAAGAAGGAGAAGAAGAAGAAGAGGAGAACTGTTCTTTTTAACTTGGGCCGAAGGTTTGGCAACACTCTGCAAAATGAAGAGGCTGGTTCTTCTATAGGCAAGGGTAGTCCTCAATAGGGAAAAGGTCCTAGTCCGGTAGTCTCCGACAACGAGACTGATTTTGATGAGGAACAGTATCCTCCTGCAGAAGACCGGTATAAGCAGTTGGAAGACAGGTTGAAGGCTATGGAGATCCAACAAGTGCCTGGGCTGGATTTTGGAGACTTGGGTTTGTCTACTGGTGTGATTATTCCTCATAAGTTCAAAGCACCATCCTTTACCAAGTATGACGGGGCGTCTTGTCCCAAGTTACACCTCAGATCGTATGTGCGGAAGATTCAACCGTACTCAGTGGATAAGAATTTGTGGATCCACTTCTTCCAGGAGAGTCTTTCAGGGACTCATCTCGAATGGTTCTATCAGCTGGATGGGACCAAGGTTCGTAACTGGGAGGAGTTGGCTACTGCTTTCTATAAGCAGTATCAATATAATGCTGACCTTGCTCCTACGCGTACCCAACTCCAGGGTATGTCGCTAGGGTCAAGTGAAGGTTTTAAAGAGTACGCACAGAAGTGGAGGGATCTGGCTGGCAGAGTGCAGCCTCCGTTGACTGACCGAGAGTTGGTAGACATGTTTTTGGGGACCCTATCTGGGCCATTTTTCAACCATCTTATCGGGAATTCGTCTGCATGGTTCACTGATCTTATTCTGACTGGAGAGAGAATAGAGGCTGGGATGAAGTCTGGTAAAATTCAGAAGGGTGCATCGTCAAGTTCTGAGAAGAAACCCTTCAAAAAGGAGGCTAGTGCCGTATACGGGTCTAGAAGACAAGAGAAGCCTGAGCGTCGCCAATCTGTCAACGCGGTGATGATTGCCAAGCCTGCTGCCGCTCCTCGGCAAACCAATCCTCAAAGGGCTGAAAGACCCCGAAGGGAGTTTACCCGTTTGAGTATGACTCTATCACAAATCTTGCCACAGTTGCTGTCCACCAACCTAGTGACTGTCAGAGAGGCCCCAAAAGTTGTGAACACTGCCTCCCCCAAATACAATTCAAATGCCCGTTGTGCTTATCACTCCGATAGCCTGGGGCATTCCACTGATGACTGTTGGGCCTTAAGGAATAAGGTGCAAGACCTTATTGACGCAAAAGAGATACAGTTCGAAGCGCCTGAGAGGCCAAATATGGTGACTGCTCCTATGCCTCAGCATGGAGTAAATGCTGTTGAGGAAGATGTATACGCCGTTTCTGTGGATGATGTGGCTACTCCCTTAATGACTGTCAAGAGGAATCTACTGTTGGCCGGTTTATTTCCGGGTTGTAGTGAAGGTTTCCTTTTCTGTGCTGTTTCCCTATCTGGTTGTCCTTTGCTGAAGTTGGGCATCCAAAGCCTAATGGACAGCAAAGAGATTCTATTCAAGAAGTCCGCTGTTCAGTTTGTTCGGGTAGAAGAAGTTTCCGTTGTTACGATCTTTAATAATCCAATCAAGGCTCTCCCAAAGAAGCCTGTTCAAATCATGACTGTCGCACCTGTTGTTATTACTGTTCCGGGGCCTCTCCCCTACGAATCTGATAAGGCTATCCCCTGGCACTATGGGGCAGATGTGTATGTGAATGGAATCAAACAAGAGTTCAACACTGGCACCGGCATCAGCAATATCACTGGTCCAGCAAAGGTTACCCGCAGTGGCAGGCTCTTCTCGCCTGACATTGCACCGCCCGCTATTCGAAGACCCCTTACTATAACACCTACAAGTGTACCTGTTCCCATCTCTGATCAAGTTGTTTCCCCTGCTGCCGAGTCATCTAATGCTCGGGGCAAAGGGATTGAAGATGAGCCTTCCCGGATGGAGGCACCAAGACCTGTAAATGCTGAGGCCTCCCAACAAGAGATGGAGGAAATCCTGAAAATAATCAAGAAGAGTGACTTTAATGTTGTCGAGCAGCTGGGGCATACGCCCTCCAAAATCTCCATGCTCTCCTTGCTACTGTGCTCAGAGGCCCATGCTAAGGCCTTAATTTCATTTCTCAAGATGGCCCACGTGCCACAGGAGACATCTGCAGTTCAGTTCACTGATTGTGTAGCAAATCTGACAGCGAACAATGGTTTGGGTTTCTCAGATGCTGACCTTACTGCCAAGGGAAGGGACCACAATGACGCCCTGCATGTCTCTATTGAATGCAGGGGCACTACTCTTGCGCACGTGTTGATGGACACTGGTTCTTCCTTGAATGTGCTACCCAAGAAGGCCTTAGACCGTTTGGATTGTGAAGGCCTGGAACTAAAACCTAGCAATATTATCGTCAGAGCCTTTGACGGTTCCAAGAGGATGGTTCATGGAGAGGTTGACATTCCTATTCGTGTGGGCTCTCAAGTATTCGACTCTACTTTCTATGTGATGGATATCCGTCCATCGTATTCTTTTCTACTGGGTCGACCTTGGATCCACAAAGCTGGGGCAGTGACCTCTACCTTGCACCAGAAGCTCAAGTACCCTGTCAGAGGGAAGATCGTCACTGTGCAGGGAGAGGAGGAGTATATGGTGAGCCATTTGAATTCCTTCAGGTATATTGAGATGGACGGGGAGTTTATTGAAACCCCCTTTCAACATTTCGAAGAGGTACTTCCAATTTTAGCAGCAGCAGAAACAGTGGTCGAAGAGGATGTTCCTTTGAAGATGGCTTCCTTGAAGGATGCCCGGGCTGTGGTCAAGAAAGGTGAATATGCTAACTGGGGCTGGCTCCCTGATTTTACACAGAAAACTGACAAGTTCGGACTGGGTTTTACCGCAGAGGGTCAAAAGGCTATGCGGAAGGCAAAGACCAGAAGACCTCCTGTGCTTATTACCAACCCAGGAGTGAATGCTGTGGGAGATGAAGATGAAGTGGGAGAGTCAGAGTTCAATAGCTGGATCTACCCGACAACTGAGGGCGGATTGACCAATTGGATTGCCAAAGACCATACTCCTGTTACTTTTGTTACGCAGTAATAAACTTCTTTGTTTTGTTATTTGTAATAAACAATAAATTAAACTCTATGGCCCGGTGTCTTACCCGGGGCACCATGGCTTCATTTGTGAGGGCATATAAATTGTCATTTCGTATATCATGAATAAAGATCTTGGACGTTTTCTCGCATTTCAAATCTTATGCTCCTTTTCTTTCTTTCCTTCCTTTATATATTTCAAAACAGCTGTATTTACACACACTCACTCATACAGGTTTCAATCCACTCTGGATCTCACTGGTAACGACTCTGCTACTGCCAGTTATGACTTCGAAAATCCGATCAACTTAGCCGAAGACGAAGGTGAAGATGATTGCGAAGTGCCTGGCAAGCTTGCAAGACTGTTACTCCAGGAAGAGAGGGCAATTCAACCACACGAAGAGCCAGTGGAGACAATAAATCTGGGTACTGAGGCAGACAGAAAGGAGGTAAAGATTGGTGCCAACCTAGAGCTCAGCGTGAAGCAACGGTTGACTCAGATGCTACATGATTATGTGGAGATCTTTGCCTGGTCCTACAAAGACATGCCCGGGTTGGATACCGATATTGTGGTCCATCACTTGCCTACTAAGGAAGACTGCCCTCCGGTTAAGCAAAAGGTCTGCCGTATGCGTCCAGAGATGTCTGAGAAGATCAAAGCCGAGGTTATGAAACAGTTTGATGCCGGGTTTCTTGCAGTGACTTCTTACCCTCAGTGGGTTGCTAATGTGGTGCCGGTACCAAAGAAGGACGGTAAGGTCAGAATGTGTGTCGATTACAGGGATCTGAACAGGGCCAGTCCCAAGGATGACTTCCCCCTACCTCACATTGATGTCCTTGTTGACAATACAGCTCAGCATAAGGTGTTCTCTTTCATGGATGGTTTTTCAGGTTACAATCAGATCAAGATGGCACCTGAAGACATGGAAAAAACTACCAATGTTACTCAGTGGGGCACCTTCTGCTACAAGGTCATGCCTTTTGGACTAAAGAACGCTGGGGCAACCTACCAACGTGCCATGGTTGCTTTATTTCATGACATGATCCATCATGAGATAGAAGTATATGTTGATGACATGATCGCAAGGTCCCAGACTGAGGAAGAGCACCTAGATCATCTGCAGAAGTTGTTTGACCGTCTGAAGTTGTACAAGCTGAGGTTGAACCCGAACAAGTGCACCTTCGGGGTAAGATCTGGGAAGTTGCTAGGCTTCGTTGTAAGTGATAAAGGTATTCAAGTGGATCCTGCCAAGGTTAAAGCTATTCAAGAGATGCCAGTTCCTAAGACAGAGAAGGAAGTCAGAGGCTTTTTAGGACGCCTGAACTACATTGCTCGGTTCATCTCGCATCTAACTGCTACTTGTGAGCCAGTCTTCAAGCTGCTGAAGAAAGATCAGGTAGTACGTTGGAATGATGAATGTCAGGCCGCTTTTGACAGAATCAAGGAGTATCTCCAAGAACCACCCATCCTTATGCCACCGGTTGAAGGGAGACCTCTGATACTATACCTGACAGTACTTGACAACTCAATGGGGTGTGTGCTGGGGCAGCATGACGAGTCTGGCCGAAAAGAGCACGCCATTTATTACCTTAGCAAAAAGTTTACCGACTGTGAGACTCGATACTCACTGCTTGAGAAAACTTGTTGCGCTTTGGTATGGGCTGCTCGCCGCCTGAGACAGTATATGCTGACTCACACTACCTTGTTGATCTCAAAGATGGATCCTATAAAGTACATATTTGAAAAGCCTGCTCTGTCTGGGAGAATAGCAAGATGGCAAATGATCTTGACGGAATACGATATTCAATACACGACTCAGAAAGCCATCAAGGGAAGTGTATTGGCAGACCACTTGGCACATCAGGCCGTAGACGACTATCAGTCAATGAACTTCGAGTTTCCAGACGAGAGCATCATGATAGTGACTGATTGTGAAGTACCTGGACCGAATGAAGGACCTGAGGAAGGATCCCGATGGTCTATGCACTTTGACGGAGCCTCCAATGCTTTGGGTAACGGTACCGGCGCTATAATCATATCCCCTCAAGGCACTCATACTCCACTCACTGCCCGACTATGTTTCAACTGTACCAACAACATGGCGGAGTATGAGGCATGCATCATGGGCCTTCAAGTTGCAATCGACCTAAGGATCAAGTTTCTGAGTGTCTTCGGAGATTCCGCTCTCGTGATCAATCAGATCAAAGGAGAGTGGGATACGAAACATCCAAATCTTATTCCTTACAGAGAATGTGTGTTGACCTTGATCCCCCACTTCACGAAGATAACCTTTGAACACTTCCCGAGAGAGGAGAATCAGCTGGCGGACGCGTTAGCTACGATGTCTTCTATGTTCAAGGTCAAATGGGACAATGAGGCTCCCTGGATCATCATCTGGAAACTGGACGAACCGGCATACTGTTGTGATCTCGAGACTGAGTTGGTAACTGAGAAGCCTTGGTACCATGAGGTAAAGAGATATCTGGAAGCTCGGGAATACCCTGAAGGTGCATCTGTCAATGATAAAAAGTTTCTGAGAAGGTTCGCAGCGAAGTTCTTCCTTAGCAACGGCGTTCTGTACAAGCGAAACCATGATTCGACCTTACTGCGTTGTGTGGACAAGACAGAAGCAGAAAGGATCATGGAAGAGTTACATGAAGGGACCTTAGGAACACATTCCAGTGGACACACTATGGCTAAGAAGATCCTTCGGGCAGGGTATTTCTGGTCCACCATGGAAGCTGACTGCTACCAACATTCTCGGACGTGCCATAAATGCCAGATATATGCAGACAAGGTGCATGTTCCTCCAGTTCCTCTAAATGTTCTGACTGCGCCTTGGCCGTTTGCAATGTGGGGCATAGACATGATCAGTGAGATTAAACCTACGGCATCCAACGGACATTGCTTCATCCTAGTGGCGATTGATTATTTCACGAAGTGGGTTGAAGCAGCATCATACGCTACGGTAACCAAGACCGTTGTGGCACGGTTCATTCGGAACAACCTGATATGTCGGTACGGCATCCCTGAAAGAATTATTACAGACAACGATACCAATCTCAATAACAAGATGATCACTGAGCTCTGCGAGCAGTTTAAGATACAGCACCACAACTCTTCTCCTTATAGACCGAAGATGAATGGGGCTGTAGAAGCAGCAAATAAAAATATCAAGAAAATCGTGCAGAAGATGACAGTGACTTATAAAGATTGGCACGAGATGTTACCGTTCTCTCTACATGGGTACCGTACCTCAGCCAGGACGTCAACCGGGGCAACTCCCTTCTCCTTGGTTTACGGCATGGAGGCAGTCTTACCGATCGAAGTGCAAATACCCTCTCTCCGGATAATGAAGGATGCAAATCTGAACGAAGATGATTGGATCTAGACACGACTTGATCAGCTAAACCTTATTGATGAAAAGAGACTCGCTGCTATCTGTCATGGTCAGACGTATCAGAAACGGATGATCAGGGCATTTAACAAAAAGGTCAGACCACAGGAATATCAAGTTGGGGACCTGGTAATCAAGCGAATCATCCTTCCTCAGAGTGATCCAAGGGGCAAATGGACCCCTACGTACGAAGGGCCATTTGTGGTTAAACGTGTGTTCTCAGGAGGAGCCATGATTCTAACCAACATGGATGGTGACGACCTTCCTCACCCCGCCAATGCAGACATAGTAAAAAGATACTACGCATAAAAAAGACCCGCTAGGCTGACATGCCTAGGCAAAAATTAGGGCTTCCCGGCGAACCAAAAGGGTTCGGGCAAAATGAAGGGATGAAATGAAAATCTGTACACCCGGAAAGTCGAAAACCTGAAAAGGCGGCTTGGGCAAAAATGGGTATCCCGGTGGACTGAAAACCCGAAAGGGAGGTCCAGGCAAAAGTTAGGGATAAAGCGTAATACTATGTCTCATTGATCACTTTGCATCCAGAATCCGGTATCTACATCAAGTTTAGACGGCATCGATCAGTCAGCTTCATCTTCAACCAAGGTCATCAAGTGATGAGACGCTCGGAGATATAAGGGCAATAGCAGAGTTGAAACCCAGTGGGATCATTCATTTCACACAGCTGTTTTATTTTCTTTGTACAAATTGTATAAACTCTTTTGTTCAGCGGCGTTCTCTTACTAGGACGTCAGCCTCTTGTATATAAAACGCCTATTTACAGGCAATTCAAAAATCAATACAAATATACTCTTCAGTTAAAATTGCCAATCGTTTTTCCTTTTCTGTTTTGTTGTGCGAAGAACGTCCAAGGTTCAATTTGTGATATATGCATTGACAATAATTTGCTAACTCATGAATATTTGCATACGAAACAAAGGGTTAATTACAGGTAACATTAGAAACAGGGGCAATAAAGAGTTGTCTAAGTAATCTAATTATTCTGTCCTCCAAGGTATCAAGGTGAGTTCAGCTAAAGAATACAACCAGCATATCTTAATTCCCCAGAGAGTGAGCCAGCAAGTCAGTACACTCTCCTCAAGCAAAGCTATGATATCAGGAAGTCGGGTATCCTCCCGCAGATCTCAACATTCCCCAGCAGTACATGCATTCTTAACAAGCATCCCCAGCAGTCTTGGTCTAAAGATTGTTCCCCGACGGTATACCAGACATTCAATGGAGTCACCTCCCCGATACAGTTCAAAACTTCCCCAGGAGAGTCCAATCTAGTTCCCCAGGAAAGTTGGAATCCATCCCCCAGCAGTAAGCTTATCCCCAGTAGATTCTGGAAGCTTATCCTCGCAGAGCACGAACGCGTCGCCCGGCTGTATTCAAAGAGTTATTTCCCTACCAGGATATAACTGGGTTATCCTCAGCCAAAAGCCATGGAAAGATCGTTCTCGGTGAAGTCTTCTTATCCCCAGCAAAATTACCATCAAATATTCCAGCAAAGTATCTCTCTCCCCACAGAGTATTGCTTCCTAGCAAGATCGCTAGAGTATCTTTTCTCCCCATAGAGTATTTCATTCGCCAAGTTTATTCCCCGACGGAGTCATCTTCTCCTACCGGCATTCTTGCAACTATCATCCCCAGCGGAAGCAAAGATCTATTCTTCAACATCAACCCAGGATATGACTTCCCGACACCCGTCAAGGATTTACTTTCCTAAACGAAAACATACGTTCATAAACATCGCACTTCCATACATTATAGCATGCACATACGCATCACATCTTACAAATCTCATTTATGTTGAGAACATCATTGCTTGATCCATATCATGCATTGCATATGACTGACCTTTACCTTTCAGGAAAGATCCAGTTAAGTTCTCAGCTATATTCAAGACCTTGACCGGTTCAGTTAAATCGACCCTAAGATTTTTCTGTTTCTTATCCAGTCAAAGGCCTTCTCTGGTTCAGTCAGATCGACCCTAAGATCTCCATGTTTCTTATCCAGTTGAAGATTTCAAGACCTAGACCGGTTCAGTTAAATCGACCCTAAGATTTTTCTGTTTCTTATCCAGTCAAAGGCCTTCTCTGGTTCAGTCAGATCGACCCTAAGATCTCCCTGTTTCTTATCCAGTTGAAGATTTAAAGGCCTTCTCTGGTTCAGTCAGATCGACCCTAAGATTTTTCTGTTTCTTATCCAGTCAAAGGCCTTCTCTAGTCCAGCTAAATCGACCCCTAAAAGATTTTCCTGATGAAGACTCAGTAGAAGATATCCAAGATTCTCTCAGCGTTACTGTTAAGGTTGAAGTCGCCCAAGATTCTCTCAATGATTACTGTTAAGGTTGAAGTCGCCTATGGTTCTCTCCCCGTTACTGCGGAGGTAGTAATCATCCCCAGATTCTCTCAGCGTTACTGTTGAGGTTGAAGTCGCCCAAGATTCTCTCAATGATTACTGTTGAGGTTGAAGTCGCCTATGGTTCTCTCCCCGTTACTGTGGAGGTAGTAATCGTCCCCAGATTCTCTCAGCGTTACTGTTAAGGTTGAAGTCATCCAAGATTCTCTCAATGATACTGTTGAGGTTGAAGTCGTCTATGGTTCTCTCCCTGTTACTGCGGAGGTAGTAATCGTCCCCAGATTCTCTCAGCGTTACTGTTGAGGTTGAAGTCGCCCAACATTCTCTCAATGATTACTGTTGAGGTTAAGTCGCCTATGGTTCTCTCCCTGTTACTGCGGAGGTAGTAATCGTCCCCAGATTCTCTCAGCGTTACTGTTAAGGTTGAAGTCGTCCAAGATTCTCTCAATGATACTGTTGAGGTTGAAGTCGTCTATGGTTCTCTCCCCGTTACTGCGGAGGTAGTAATCGTCCCCAGATTCTCTCAGCGTTACTGTTGAGGTTGAAGTCGCCCAAGATTCTCTCAATGATTACTGTTGAGGTTGAAGTCGCCTATGGTTCTCTCCCCGTTACTGCGGAGGTAGTAATCGTCCCCAGATTCTCACAGCGTTGCTGTTGAGGTTGAAGTCGTCCAAGATTCTCTCAATGATTACTGTTGAGGTTGAAGTCGCCTATGGTTCTCTCCCCATTACTGCGGAGGTAGTAATCGTCCCCAGATTCTCTCAGCGTTCCTGTTGGGGTAGTAATCGTTCAAGGTTCTCTCACTGTCCCGTTGAGGTAGTAACCATCCCTGGTTCATTCATCACCATTTGAAGCTCCAGATTCAGCTCCTGTAACCAGCCATGACACATTTACACAAAGAATTTGAAGATCAGCTCCTGTAACAGGCCAGGTAATCATTTTTCTTTTACAGGTACGCAAGTTCTCGCTAAGGAATCTCTTACGCGATCAACATCCAGATGGCATCTATAAGCCCATCATCCTATCCACCAATCTCCGAATAGCATCTATAAGCCCATCATCCTATCCACCAATCTCCAAATGGCATCTATAAGCCCATTCCCTCCACCACACTACTATGTGAGCGCAAATTTCTGGGCACTCTAGTGTTCAATCATCTTCCACTTTCAGATTACGAAAGGCACTTCAGCCAATCTGCATCCTCAGGTTTAAGAATATTGAACAGGGGCAACTGTTGTACCCCAAAATTTTCCCTCCCATATTCTTCAAAATTTGCCAAGTCAAAGCTTCAAAATCTCCCCAAGGGTTGCACAGTTCAAGGGCCTCCTAACAGTCAAAAACTAGGGTTTTGGTTCTGACAAAGAAAATTAAGTTTCCAAGGGTCCAATCAAGTCCCACATGCCTATAAACATGGTCAAGCATCCTCATACCAAGTTTCAAGACTTACAGCACAAAATTGCACAGTCAAAAACCCTAATTGCACTACAGTCAACTGTAGGGGCAAAATGGTCATTTGACAGTCAAAAGTTCAAATTTTTGGTCAACATCTCATTTTGAAGCCACAAACATCATTTGATCAATGCTTGATCATGATTCTCAAAGCTTGGCTCAAAAAGTCTCAAGATGCAAAAGTTTCCATATTTGGACAGTTGAAAAAGTCAACTGTAACTTGACCAAGGCATAACTTCCACATGGATTATCAGAAAAATTCCATCCAAAGCTCATTTTAAAGAGAAAGACATTTCCCACAACTCCTCTTCACACTTCAAGTCCAAGAAATGCTCTCACAAAAAGTTATCAATTTCAACATTATAGGTCATTTTCAAAAGTCAACAAAAAGGGACTTTAAGTCAAAGGCCATAACTTGAGATTGGTAAATCAAAATGACATGGGACCAAAGCCTTTGGTTACATGACTAAAAGACCTTTCCAAAATGTCCAAGAACATGAGCAAAGCTTAAAAATTGAGCAAGTTATGCCTGGTGGAAGTTGGGAAATTTTTGGATATTTTGAAAAGTCAACTTTGCTTCAAATGTCTTAAAAATGCTAATGGGCCACATTTTCTTCCAAGATTGATCATCCAAAGCATGTGCACGACCATTTGGCCCAAAGGGAAGTTATTCATCATTTTTATTTATTTATTTGAATTTTTAATTGCTAATAATTCATTTAATTAATTAAAATATGTGAAAATACCAAATAAAGTTTTTTAAATCTTTTTATGCATGAAATACACTCAAGATTCGTGCATGATCAGATATAGAAAGAATCAATGTGATTTGCCATGATTGGAAGCAAATATGCATGAAAAAGATTGAAAAATATACGCATGAAAATCCAATATCTTGTACATCAATGCAAAGGTTTTTTGGATCCAATTTTCAACCCTAATCATTCCAATACTTATACTCATGCAAACCTAATGCATAAAGAACCTGAAGCTGCGCCCAAAAAGCCATAGACAACCTTGCATTTTTTCAAGAAAACTCAAATACTGAAAACACGATTCTAAGGCTTTTCAAGATCAAATAACCATTCTATTGCGTTCCTGAGGCTTCAAGGAACGTGTTTGAATAAAGATCATCAACTCTAACGCCCAGAATTGGTATACAGAACTCAAGATTTTTCAAATTTTATTCATATTCGTATTTCAATTTTCAAGCATTCCCATTGCATTTTTCTTGTGGATTCATACTAATTGATTGATTCTAAAGCTAACCATATAGTTTGATTGAGTTTTGCTTGCCCATACGCGATTTCACCATGGACGGTTATTAGGGTTACCAAGCTGTGAAATTGGGCATTTATGCATCTTGTAAAATTAGAACATCTCAGGGCCATGGTCAAAACCAGGACACTTGGACGAATCGAATGCAACAGTCGCGCCCAATTTATGAAGCAAGATGGCCTAATCGCTATTTTTGAAAAGGGCATATTTTGGGGGGGTTTAAAACCCCCGCTATTCAATTGATTTTTATTTCAGGTAAAGCGCAACAAGGAAGAAGAAGACGAGGTGTAAGGCGATGGTTGGCTCATTTGAAATTCGCGCTAAAATCACCCACTAACTCTTGTTTTGCTTTATGGTATTTGTTTTCTATTATATATTCAAAGTGCGTTGGTAGCTCAGCTGGCAGGCGTGTGATTTGGTAAACAGCAGAACCTGGGTTCGATACCAGGTCCCCCTCCATTTCCCTATATTTTTCTTCTAACCATGTTCATGTGCAGCTTGCTCCCTGATGACCATCCTACGCCCATAATCTCAATATGCCACTTGTCCCATTGCGTCCATCCTATGGCCAGGATTCAAAGCCTATGATATGTCTCAGTCAACACACATGCACGCCAGCATAAAAGTCAAACGAGGCCATAGACAAGTGGGCTAGAATTACTAGGAATATACCTCCAATTTGGGGACAGAACCCCCCATGGTTTGCTCTTCATTCTTTTTCCATATTTTTCTATTTTTCTTTATTTTAATTAGTTTTAATATAATTCTTTCAATTAATTTATTTTCATAAAATATAAAATAATATAAAAATCAGAAAAGACAAAAATAAAAATATATTTTATTTAATTAATATTTTTGTAAATAGAAATCATTAATTAATTTAGTTTTCAATTCTAGGATTAATTTTGACATTTTTCTTAATAAACCTAAAATTAGTAGAATTAGGGTTTCAAGTATTTTTCCATTCTTTTTCTTTTTCTCTCACCATAATTAATCATTTAATATTATTTTTGTAAATAAAACTTGCCATTAATTAATTAGGTCAATTTAGGTTTAACTTTAACATGTTTTTTTTAATAAATTAAAAATAACTAGAATTAGGGTTACTTAATTAATTTCATTTAGTTCTCATTAAAAAATTTCATAAATACAAAAACTCAAAAAAAAAAAAAAATTCTTTTCCTTTTAATTTAATTAATTTGTTAATATAATTTAATTTAATTAAAAAGGGTCCAACGCCCTCGCTTTCGATTTAATTCTCTTCGCATTTTTATTCCTTCTTTTAAATATTAATGCAATTCTCCCAAAGCCATGTAACTCGGACATTTTATATTTCTCGCACTTTATTTCTTTATTTTATGTCAAATCGGGTCCTGGATTTAATTTGGCGATGTGGACCCGCGCCTTTGTAATAGTTTAGGAACTTTAACTCTCGCAACTTTTTAACTGCTAATAATTGCATGCAAGAATGAATGTTAAAATAAAAACAAAAGTGTAGATCACCCATGACATGAATAAGACAAAAATATCTGAAAACGACACACAAATCACACACCACCCCTAGGGTACGCCTCACTGTTGCCTTGCCTCTCGAAAGGTGATCGTCGAGTAGAGGATGTCTTAGTAAGTCCTCATGATCCGAGAACCTAGCATGAGGGTAGCTTCTAAGGTATCTTCCTATTGCTCCGGTGATCACCATGTCCCGAACCTCGAATTGACCCGAACACCTCCAACGATGGTGCTACCTACCTCTCAATGGTGGGATGGCACTACTTTAAGGACATTTACACAGACGAATTCCTTAGGGTAGGTAGACGACTCTAGATACTTGCTCTAATTTCAAAACAAATTCAAAAATACTTTTCACACTGACACCTTTTCAAAAAGCTTTCGAAAGCAATTTTTCAAATACTCTTGAGGACCGATACAAGAGTCGAACTGGAATTTTCAAAGAAACTTTTTTAAAACCCACAGTTGAAAAGCAAACAAACCATTTTTGAAAACACAAATGAGCAAGTATCTAAGAGCCCATGGATAACCATGGATAGAAAGGGTGCTAACACCTTCCCTTTCTATAATCTACCTCCCGAACCGAGAGCAATCTCTTTAAGGAATTTTTCTGTGCTTTTGTCCTTTCCATTTGGAGAAAATAAAAGACGGTGGCGACTCTTGCTTCCGCGACATTTCGCGAACCAGCGTTAAACAGTCAGTTCCAGATCCACCGATCACACTTGGGAAATGATTTGAGCTATGAAATTAGGAAAATATGTTGTGTTTGAGTCCTTGATATTATGCTTCAAACCATTAGGTCATGTACTAGGTCAAAAGTCACTGATCAGTCATTCTCAGTCAAAACCCTAATTTGGTCAATTTAGCCCCTTTGATGATGTGAATGTTTTTCTTGAGGAATTATGATCAACACTTGATCAATTAAGGAATATGACTTCAAAATGTTTATGGGTCCAAAGTTTGACTGTATGTTGACCATATTTGACTTTTTACCCAATATAGCTAATTTCCAGTCATGTGAGCAATTGATTGAGCAAATTTGTAGTGCAAGACTTAAAACTTGGTGTGAGAAATATTGAGGACCTATAATGAACCACGAAAGTCACTTGAGGAATTAAAAGTCCATTTATCCTTGAGAAAACCAAAACCCTAATTTTGGACCCAGTGCTTAGGAGGTGAGCTTGTCTGATCAACTCTTTGAGAATCCATGAGCATTTGAGATCTTTTGTGAGAAATGTCTTGAGAAAAGGGAGGGAAAATTTTGGGGTACAACAGGAACCCACTTCTTCCACTTAGATACACAAATCCAAACACTCATCATATGCCCAACATGATTGTTCACTAAGAAATTCAAAAATAGATTATCCTCCTCTAGTGCAAAGCACAAGGGGCACAATATATTATTACCACCTTCCAAATTTCCACGCCTAGCTAATTGTTGTCTGGTTAGCGGGAAATTTAGAAATATTCTACGATATAATTCCTAGATATTGCTTAGAATTCTAGATTTCCAAAGCATGGCTAAATCTCTCAAGAAAACCTCATCTAATTGGTCTTCATACATGCACACTTCTAATAACACTACATAGGAACTCCTGACAATGAAGCCAAAACTTCTTTTCCACCAAACATATGAATCACCTATCTCACCTTCAAGCTGAATATGTATGAGTATGCCTTACAGGACTTCCATTTGATATTCCTCTTCCTGATAAAGAATTGCCTTAGACACTCCTATGTTCTAACTTCAATAGCCATCCATCTAAGAACTCATATCTGCTAATTTTGCATTAGGCCTAGCAACAATCTCAAATAGAGCAAGAAATTATATACAAAGAGGCATATAACCTATCCATTTGAACCTCCAGAATTCTACTTCCTTGTCGTTCCCTATTTTGCAATTGATGGCCTTTGCAAACCAGTTCCCTTCATATTGATAATTGCATTCAATTGACAAAAGGTCTCTCCACCATAGTGAACCCTCCTACCATATGAGAAAGATGATTAATTAGGTATCTTTTCCTTCAAATAACAATACTTGAAAAGTAATAGATTAGACCATATTGGCTTATTTTCATACAACATCCTCCATAGTCATTTGCTTAGATAGGCTATATTAAATCTTTCACAAGTTTTCACTTTAAGCCCACCTTCATTCATAGGTCTACAAATTTTATCTCAACTCACTCATGAGTGCCAAAATGTCGTTATTTTCAGCAGTATTTTGTGGAACTTATCATTCTATTTTTGTGTATTAATAAGTAAAATCCCAACTTTTGTGTAAATAATAATATAATAGTGTTATCGTGTAAATAATGTATCAGTTGATAGTTTTTCATGTATTTTTATAGATATTCAAGCAATGATATTTAGTCTTTGTAATATAGAACATTAAATAAGTTTTCCAACACTTCTGATTATGCATAAATCAGAGTTACGATTCTCAAGTTATGGTGAAAGTAAGAGCTGAATTGTTTTCTCGACACAGCAGGTCGTGCACTAAGCACCCTCTAAGTGGTCTAAGCGTGCTCTGTGACTTTGAAACTTTATAAATTCATTTGTACATGGTTAACATGGTACAAACAGTACATGGTACAATCAACGTTTCATTCCACTACCGTGAAAGGATGGGCGTGTTGCACGATCTTGTCCCCCACGTGATTGCTCAAGCTGCCAATGTTTCTGGAAATCCAAAGAGTACCCCTCAACGAATATATTATTTTATTGGTTATATAAAGACATGAAGACTAAGAGAAAAAGTGGTAAATTTTCACTGAATATCCACGCATAAGCGCTGTTCATAGCTTTCATATTTTTATTCTATTATTCTTAAAATAGTTTACATATTCAGCTTGTGTAGAAGCAGTATTATTGTAAACAAAACTTGTGTTCAAACAGTTGTTTGATTCCTTAAGGGACCGGTTAGGTCTGTATCCTTAAGAAGTCTAGGACCAGTGTGTCTTAGAAGTTTGATTTTCCTTAAGAGACCGGTTAGGTATTTATCCTTAAGAAGTATAGGACTTGTGTGTCTTAGAGGTTGTTAGTCACTTGCGGGTAGCTTGTGCATTGTACTAATCAGTTGGATTATTGGATTAAGTCCTCGATTGAGAGAGGTGAAATCACCTAGGCGGATGGACTAGACTAGCTTGATAGTTTTCAAGTGAACTAGTATAAACATACCATGTTCTTTACTTCTTCTTCTTAATTATTGTTATTATCAAGAGTGAAGGAAAAAGTATTTTAATTAAAAGGGAATATTTTTAAAAGAAAGTTTTGATTTAAAACCCAATTCAACCCCCCCTTTCTTGTGTTTTTCACACCTTTAATTGGCATCAGAGCTCCGGTTCTGAGGAGATAAAAAGTTTGCATTTTTATCACCACTTAATAGTGTCCAGTACCGGTCCAGTGTGTGTGAAAAAACAATGGCTAAACCTACTTCTATTATTGATAATAGGAATAATGATAATGATGGCTATAGTTCAAAACCTCATATGTTTGATGGGGAGAAATTTGACTACTGGAAGGATAGAATCGAAAGTTACTTTCTGGCATATGACTTGGATCTATGGAATTTTATAGTTGATGGCTACACTCACCCAATAGATGATAAAGGTCAGAAGATTGCAAGAAGTGCAATGACAGATGATCAGAAGAAAGTTTACAAGAATCATTACAAATCAAGAACTATCATGCTTAGTGTTATTTCATACAATGAATATGAGAAGATCACGAATAGAGAGACTGCAAAGTCTATATTTAATTCTCTTCAGATGACGCATGAAAGCAATGCACAAGTAAAGGAAACAAAGGCTCGGGCCTTAATTCAAAAATATGAAGCCTTCAATGGAAGACGACGAATTTGTGGAAGCGATGTTTTCAAGATTTAAGACTCTTGTGGCAGAACTTAAAGTTCTAAATAAAGGTTACTCAACAGCAGATCATGTTAAGAAAATTATTATAAGTCTGCCTAAAAAATGGAGACCAATGGCAATGCTTTGAAACTTTCAAAGGATCTGAACAAAACCTCTCTTGAGGAGCTCATTAGCTCTTTAAGAAGTCATGAGATTAAGCTTTATCAAGATGAACCCCAAAAAACAGTTAAGTATATGGCTCTAAGATCTAAATCTGGAAAGACAATGGATCATCAAGCTAAGGAAGATTCAGAAGAATCTGAAGAAGATTCAGATGACGAAGAACTTTCATTGATATCCAGAAGAATCAGTCAAATCTGGAAGCATAGACAAAGCAAATTCAGAAGTCAACAAAGGACTTATGGAAGAGGTGAATCTACTCCTGGTTAGAAGTATGCTTTTGGAAAAGAAATTACTTGGTATGAGTGCAACGAGCCTGAACATTGCAAAAATGATTTCCCAAAGCTAAAGAAAGACATGAAGCCTAAGAAGGTTTAAAAAGCTAAGAAGGGTCTCATGGCAATATGGAATGATTCAGAATCAGAAAATGGATATTCTGATGAAGAGCATGCAAACGTGGCACTCATGGAAAGAACCAACGCAGATAAAGAAACATTAGAATGTGAGCTGACAGAAGATGATGAGTCAGAATTTGAAGATGAAGTTGAGGTAATTGCTTCTCTTTCTCGTTTTCAACTTGAATCTTGTTTTTTTGAAATGGTGAGAAAGTATCAAACTCTTCTAAGTTAATACAAAACTTTGAAAAAGAAGTTTGTAGTTACTTCTGAAACTCTACTAATGATGAGAAAAACATTTCAAATTAAATGAAAAATCATTTGTTTTAGAAAAATCAAATCTATCTCTCAAAAGTAAAGTTTCTAGGTTGGATGAAGAGATAATATCTACCACATCTAGTACTGATGAAGTAATCAGATATGGTAGAGCTTTTTAGCATTTCCTAGCTAAGAGCATAAATAGAAGCAAAATGGCTTCAATGATCTATGGTGTTAGTAGAAATGGAAAAAGAGGCTTGGGATACTCAGGACCATCAAAGAAAATTGATGAGACTCTAATTATCATACCAAAACCTCTTTCTGAACATTTCGTGCTTGCTAGCACAAAATTGAAATGTCCAAAACAAGAAGGTTATGGTACTAATGTAGCACAAACACATACACAGAAGGAAACTTTTAAACCATAGTATCATGCACAAATTTCACATGATTATCCTATTGCACAAAAGTCCAAAGGTGTCAGAACCTTTGGAACTGCTAACAAGAAAGGACCCATAAAATGGGTACCTAAGGATCAGATAATCTATGTTTCATATGTCCTTGGTGGCGCAACTGAAACACCAGTCATGGTACCTAGACAGTGGATGCTTGTGACACATGACAGGAAAAAGGCATATGTTCCAAGATTTGGAACTTAAGTCTGAAGGCGTTGTCGGTTTCGGAGGCAAACATAAGGGAAAGATCATCGGCTCTAGAACTATTGGTAATGGTAAACTCCCTTCTATTAAAAATGTTATTTTAGTTAAGGGTCTAATGCATAACCTCTTCAATTAGCCAACTTAGTGACAATGGTTATGACGTCATTTTTAATCAAACGTCCTATAAAGCTGTTAGTCAGAAGGATGGCTCAGTTATGTTTAATGGCAAGAGGAAGAACAATATTTACAAAATAAGATTATCATATTTGAAAAATAAAAATGTAAAATGTCTTTTGACTATTCAAGAAGAGCAATGGGTCTAGCACAAACGTCTGGGTCATGTTAGCTTGAGAAAATTTTCTCAATTAAATAAACTTGGATTAGTTAGAGGCTTGCCCAATCTAAAGTATACTTCAGATGCTCTTTATGAAGCTTATCATAAAGGAAAATTTTCAAAAACCTCTTCCAAAGCTAAAAGGATTATTTCTACTTCTAGGCCATTAGAACTTCTTCATATTGACTTATTTGGACCAGTGAAAACTGCTTCTGTCAATGGTAAGACATATTGACTTGTCATTGTTGATGATTATAGCAGATGGATATGGATAAAATTATTGAAACACAAGGATGGGTCACACTCTGTATTTGCTTCCTTCTGTTCCCAAGTGAAAAATGAAAAAGATTGCAAAATGGTCAGAGTTAGAAGCGATCATGGTGGAGAAATTGAAAACAAAGATTTTGAAAATCTTTTTTATTCAAATGGCATAGTCCATGATTACTCTTGTCCTATAACTCCACAACAAAATGGGGTTTTAGAAAGGAAAAATAGAACATTGCAAGAAATGGTTTGCACCATGATCCAAGAAACTCAGATGGCTAAGCATTTCTGGACGGAAGTAGAGAATACAACGTGTTATATTCAAAATAGAATCTCCATAAGACCTATTTTGAGTAAGACTCCTTATGAATTATGGAATAATATAAATCCAAACATTTCTTATTTCCATCCATTTGGATGTATATGTTATATGTTGAACACTAAAGAGAATCTGTGTAAGTTTGATTCTAAGGCGCAGAAGTGTATGATGTTAGGATACTCTGGGCGCTCTAAAGGCTTCAGAGTCTACAACACTGAATCAAGAATTATGAAGGAATCAATCCATGTCAGATTCGATGATAAGATTGACTATGAAAAGTCAAAGTTGTGCGAAAATCTTGCAGATGTAACTATAACGTTCGCTGAGCCAAATTAGAAGACTTAAGAAGATAAAGAATCAGAAGCTCCTTCTTATGATATTGTTGATAGTCCTTATGATCCACTTCAACCAAGGAAGAACATAATCACAACCTCTCATCTTGAAGATCTCATTCTTGGAAGTAAAGATGCTCCAGTCAGAACAAGATCAGCTCTTAAACCTTCTGATGAAGTGCTTATGGGTTTAGTTTCTTTAATAGAACCTACATCTATTGAGGAATCCCTTCTGGATAAAGATTGGATTCTGGCTATGGAAGAAGAACTCAACCAATTCTCAAATAATGATGTTTGGGATCTCGTTCAAAACCCCAAAGGTGTCCATGTCATCGGAACCAGATGGGTGTTCAGAAACAAACTCAAAGAGAAAGATGAAGTTATCAGAAACAAAGCACGAATGGTTGCACAAGGTTATAGTCAATAAGAAGGTATAGACTATACAGAAACCTTTGCACCAGTCTCCAGGTTAGAAGCTATACGTTTGTTAGTTTCTTTTTCTATAAATCATAACATAATCCTTTATCAGATGGATGTTAAGAGTGCATTTCTGAATGGTTATATTTCAGAAGAAGTGTACGTCAAACAACCTTCTGGCTTTGAAAATTCTGAGAAATCAAACCTTTTTTTAAAACTAAAGAAATCTCTTTATGGCCTAAAACAAGCTCCCAGAGCTTGGTATGACAGATTGAGTAATTTTCTTTTAGAAAATAAGTTTACCAGAGGAAAGGTTGACACTACACTCTTTTGAAAAACCTTCAAAAATGATATTTTAATTGTTCAAATTTATGTTGATGATATTATTTTTGGTTCTGCTAATCCATCCCTCTGCGAGGAATTCTCTAAGTTAATGCAGGTTGAGTTTGAAATGAGCATGATGGGAGAACTAAAGTTCTTTCTGGGAATCTAGATTGATCAAAAATATGAGGCTACTTACATTCATCAAAGTAAGTACACCAAAGAACGTCTGAAGAAATTTAACACGACAGACTTCACTGTAGCAAAGACTCCAATGCATTCACCATGTATTCTTGAGAAATAAGAGGTAAATGGAAAGGTATGTTAGAAGTTGTATTATGGTATGATAGGATCTCTTTTGTATGTGATTGCATCTAGTCTTGATATTTTATTCAGTGTTCATCTTTGTGCTAGATTCCAATCTGATCATAGGGAATCTCCTTTAACTGATGTTAAGATAATTCTAAGGCATCTGAAAGGAACCACTAACCTTGGCTTGATGTATGAGAAAACATCAAAGTACACTCTTTCTGGTTTCTGTGATGCAAACTACGCTGGAGAAGAGAAGAAGAGGACTTTTGGAAATTGTCAGTTTCTAGGCAAGAATATGATCTCATGGTCAAGCAAGACGCAATCAACAATCACTTTCTCAACTGCAGAAGCAGAGTATATCTAAACAGCACTATGCAACACTCAGATGCTCTAGATAAAGAATCAGCTGGAAGATTATCAGATTTATGAGAGTATCATTCCTATCTTCTGTGACAATATTGCTGCTATTTGCTTAAGTAAGAATCCTATCTTACACTCTAGTGATAAACACATAGAAATCAAACATCATTTTATTAGAGACTATGTTCAAAAAGGGATCTTATCTTTAAAATTCATAGATACAGACCATTAGTGGGCTGATATTTTTACAAAACCCTTAGCTGAAGATATATTTATTTTTATTCTAAAGAATCTGAAAATGGATCTTTGTCTAGAGTAAGATGTCATTAGAATCAAACGTGTTTTAGTCTTAGTCTGAAGTGATAAGATTTTGATGTAATCAAAGCCCTTCTAATTTCTTTTACCTCAGTCATCAGAATATGTCTCGGCCAGAAATGTCTCTAATCAAATGGAAATCTTTGTTATTTTTCCAGATGCTGAGAATATCAAACGCATCACCTAAATAGACTTAGTGTCTATCACACTCTACCTAGGTGTTGTACCCCAAAATTTTCCCTCTCATTTCATCAACATTTCTCATCACAAGACTCTTAGAACTCAAGATCAAGCTAGGGTTTGCTCTGCTCAAGACACCTCCTTGCACTGCTGACCTAAATTAGGGTTTGAGTTTGCACATGGATGTTTTGACCTACAATGCCCAAATTGACTTTCATACTTCATACTGGACTCACAAGTTTTTCCATACCAAGTTTCAAGCCTTGATTCAAATTTTTGCCCAGACAATTGGACAGTTGACCTAGAAATCAGCTGTATTGCGGAAAAAGTCAATTGTGGCCAATTGACAGTCAAACCTCATGAAATTTTACCCACATAAACATTATGAACTCATATGAACCATTGGATCAAGTTTGGATCACAATTCCACAAGAAATTTGACCAGATCACCAAAAGGGCAAAATGGTCATTTTTAGAGTTTTGACTAAACAAAGGCAATTTTTGACTGTTTGACCTAGTCAGTGGCAAATCAAGCTCAACCATGGACTCAAGGACTCAATGACATTGTCTTGACCCATTCAACAATTTCAAAAGATCTCAAATGCATAGGATTGACAGATGAATTTTTCAGTCAACTGATCAAAATTTAACTGTATACTGAAAAGTCAAACTTTGACTTTTTGGTCAAAATCAAGTGCCAAGGGTCATTTTTCATCAAGACATGTCAAATTATGAAACTTGTTCATCAAGAAACCCAAAATTCAAATTAGGGTTTAAAATGGAAAATTTTCATAACTTAGAAATTTTCTAAGTTATAAAATTTTCTTATTTTTTCCTAACTTTGTTCCATTGTTTCACCAAGATGAAAATGGATTCAAACAAAACTTACAACATGAAAGTTGTAGTCCATCATAAAGTATACAACTTTTATTCACAAAGTTTTCTCAAAAGAAGCTTGTATCTCAAGTTATGATTTTTGGAACAAGGGTACCTAAAACTTTTAACTTAGAGAAATTTTTCCCTAGTTTAGGCAGGATTTTGACCCATCTTCTTGGTCATTTTTCACATAGTTCCACATGGAGTTTCAAGTTTCATTTCAAAGATGGATTATATTACATGTTACAAGATTTCCAAATTGTCCAAGAACTCATCAAACACCTTTGTGGTTAGGGAGAATCGAATGCTTGAAGTTGGCAAAAAACTCACTTTGATCCATGGCCAATACATGTTCATACAAGTTTCATTTTCAAACCAGCATGCTTTGTACTTGTTTGCAGGCCTCTAAACCATTTTACACTCCTTAATTGAATTCAAATCCACTGAGCTAATGCATTATCTTGGCCATTTGGACATTGCACACAAAACTAATCCTTAAGTAGAAAAAGGTACATTGCCATTTTGGAAAAGTTATGCATTATGTCAAACCATGATCTTTGAAGCATAGAGCCATATCTCTGAAGCCAAATCAAATCCATAAATTCCAGTAACCAAGGGCAAAGTATGCAGCATACAAGATAGAAGGTGCAGGCCTGTAATCAGAGGTTACACTTTCTTGCTTCACAAAGAAGAAATTTGTCCAAATCTTGCCAACTTGAAAACCAGTCCATGATAGCTTAAACAAACATTGCAAACAGATTTCACACAATCCTTTGAGCCATAAACACGAGCTCTTGACCACTAAAACCTCCTTGTGCACAAAATCCCCATTTTCTTGCAAAACAGGGCCAGTTCTGCATATTGTAAGCCACATTCAATTTCCCTCGTGCGTTTTGTCCAAAACTACTTCAAACACATTACAATCAACCTACCTGAGCTATCCAGATCATTCACAAGTTGCTGTAATTCCATTAACACACATTTCCATTTTGGTTTGGAAGCTTTGCAGGTTGAGTTCTGTAGCACGATCTAGGCCACCTCAAAACAAACCAAGCATTGGGAAAGGTTCAGTGGACATCAGGCAAGCTCAAAAGAACCTCAAACACCATTGGAAGTTGCTGCATTGTCCAGCTCGAAGTCAACTGAAACAAGTATTTCATGAACTTCTATCTCTCTATTTAGGAATAGTTAGACTTAGGTTTGTGAATGAAAGATGTTGTATTCATAGCTCTGAAACCATACATGTGCTTAGTTTTCATTTATATTAATCGTGCTAGGAGAATTTCATCCATGAACTTTCTGAAAAAACTAGGTTAAGAATTAGGGCCAGAGAAATTATCTCTGGTCTTTGAGAGTTGGCTTAAGTTTTTTATATGGTTAGATTCGTTGTTTGATGCTCTACAAGTTTCATGTTATGAGTTTTGTCAAAAAAGCACAGAATCAGGAGATAGCATTTTGTACATAGAACGCGCGCGTTTCTGTCTAGAGGAAAAAGATGAAGTTGGTTTTGGGTTGGGCCTGGACAGGCTTGCTTTTGGCACCCCCCCCCACTTTCCTTTTACACCCCTGCCCCTTTTCTTGTATATTTGTCATTTTTTGCATTTTTATTTTATTTCTGACTTTGATGCTTTATTTTCAAACATGAAAAATGATCCAAAAATATTTTTATAATTTCCTGCATTTATTTGGTTTTTATTTTTTATTTTTACTAGTATAAAAATTTTTATATGCTTTTATATCATTTTGTTTAAATTAAAAAATAATACAAATAATACTTTTATTTTCATTTATTATTTTTATACACATTTGAAAATATTTTCTTGAAATATATACATTTTGTAAATAATTTATTTTATTTTTATACACACTTAATATATTTAATACATATATATACACATATATACTATATTTTATTAAATAAACTGGAATAAAAAAAACACAAAAATAATATATTTTTATTTTTATTAATATTTTATACTAAAAATACCTTTTTTTCAATATACTTTTATTTTTTGTACAAATTGGTACATTATTGTATATAAATAATAAATAATACTATTTATTTAAGAAATTAGGGTTTTTGCCCTAAAAAACAAAAATAACAGAAATTGACTTTTTATTTATTTACATTTCACATTAAAAATACTTTTTACATACATAAAAACTTTTTTTGCATAATACATTTTATTTGATATTTATTTATTGTATTTATTTAAATATTGCACATTTAATTGTTATGCCTTATACATTCAATTTGGTTGTAATAATTTAGAATTTAATTTCTTGCCAAAATAATCCCCTATTCAAATTTGTACCCCCTCCCTATATCATTTTGTAATAGTGTAGAATTTAAATTCTCGCACCTTTAAAGTACTTTCAATTATGCCATGATTAGACTTAGGGTTAGTATGCAAAAATCAAATTAACAAATAGTTTGACCTAATCCAAGATAAAAATACATGAAAAACAAACACAATACACACTTGCACCCCTAGGGTTACAATCCACTTGTCGCCTTCAAAAATGGGCCATGGTATGCATGTCAACTATTTTGGCAAAACAAAAACAAAACAAAGATCATAGTCCCTCGATGACGCTATCTGAGTTGCCTAAACAAAATGATCAAGTCCCTCAAGAAAATTGCCAAAAATACTTGACACTATTGCTATCATGGTCTATACGATGACCCGCGCCTGTCCAATTTAACATCCTAACACAAGGTTGTTCACCAAATACAATGGTGAAATAACACTGTTAAAAGGGTTAAAAACATAAGAAAAATATTTGAGTAAAATAGGGTAGACAACTCTTAGTTACTTGATCAAAGCTTGCAAAAACATCCTTGCTATATTCAAAACACACTTCACAACACAAATTTCAAAACCCTACTTTCAAACATTGAAAAACTTTTCAAAGGACAAAAACACCATTGTATACATTCAAACAAGAATCATTACAAAGGTTGCCACAACGACAGCCTCCTTTCAAAACATCTTTCAAAACCACACACAAAGTACCATTTCAAACAATTGAAAAAACAAAGCAAGTGATCTAAGCAAGTAACTAAGAGCCTACGGATAACCATGAATAGAAAGGGTGCTAATACCTTCCCTTTCTATAATCTACTCCCCGAACCCAAGAAAACATCTCAAAGGTCTTTCCTGTGCTTTTTGACCTTTCCTTAGGATAAAATAAAAAGTCGGTGGCGACTCTTGCTAAATCGAAACATTTGCGAACCTAAATGCAAAACCCCAAGTCAGTTCTCCCACCGTACCACACTAGGCAATACACGAGCAATTATTTTTCTTGGAATTGATTAATCATGATTACATTGATTAACCACTCCTATCTTTTATGTCTTGGGAACATTTGTTTCGTGTTGTACTCATATGTTTTGTCTGATATGACTGCTAAGATCTTCCCTGTCGGGCTCTAATTAAATGTTCTCGTGTTATTCTATCTTAACTTTTGATCTACTTCTCTTTTTATTCCCTACTTTTAGCAGTCTGTGACGTCATTTGATTCTCTCTCTCTCTCTCTCTCTCTCTCTCTCTCTCTCTCTCTCTCTCTCTCTCTCTCTCTCTCTCTATATATATATATATATATATATATATATATATATATATATATATATATATATATATATATATATATATATATATATATATATATATTAATTCCTTTGAGTGCTTCAATCGTCTCATTTCTTGAACGACTTGACTGACTATTTATATCTCATCTCTTTTATAGCCCTTCATCAAGTCCTTATCCTTGTATCATCTTTAATCATTTATTATCTTCAACCTTTTCTGCATACCATGGCTGCTAGAACCTTAAAAGGAGATGAAAATTTTCTCGAAGTAATCAAAGAGAAAAGATCCAACTATGTGTCTGATGATGGTTTCATCAACAATTTTATTGAAAATCAAGGATGGTTTGGGTATGCAATAATGCTTAGAGGTTCTATTTATCCTAACCTCATTATGGCTTCATGTTTTTATCAGTCCTGATGGAAACTTCATTCATTCTCATATTATTGGTATTCCGATTACCATCACTCGCTCCTCTATTGATGTAGTCATCCAGAATCCACCGTTACCCAACTTCTGCATGAATGTTGATCTGTTTCCAAGAGTTCCTAATTCTCCCTTTAGATATGAGCTCCTTAATTCAAACCATTTGAAACCGCTTGCAAAAATATGGTTTAGTTCTTATTGAAAAACCTTCATCCCAGAGGGGAAGATCTTGATAAAGTTTTTCCTAGGGATATATGTCTTCTTTATTTCCTTCGCAAGAGTACTCCAATTCATCTTTCATAAATAATATTTAATCATCTGAAGATATCAATCTTTGCATCCAGAAACTCCCAAAAAATCATTCATTCCTTATGGACGTGTATTGTCTGAACTGTTTGAGTTAGTTGGTGTAATTGAAATTGTTCGAAGAAACCCGTCCATCAGAGGCAATGCTCTATTTTATGAGAGTTATGATGTGTTTGAAGTTTATCTAGTTTTCCTTGTTTATCTTCTTTCTACTGTTTCTCCTTCTGTTG
The DNA here is from genome assembly GCA_948472305.1 of Vicia faba. NCBI lineage: Eukaryota > Viridiplantae > Streptophyta > Magnoliopsida > Fabales > Fabaceae > Vicia > Vicia faba. Next base: position 261,518,978 of record OX451739.1, read on the forward strand.
TAACCTTTTTGAAATTAATGAAGTCTTCTTTATGCTTATCACTTCTTTTCTTACTTGTTATCTTCTTCTGTTTTTTATGTTTTTCACACATAATTACCTTTTTGATTATGACAAAAAGGGGGAGTAATTAAATGAACGTAATTTTGATTTAAATAATCAAGTTCTGGAAAATATTCTCTGGAAATAGATGCTTACATTCTAACCCAGTTAAAATCATGTTTATGTTAGAATTGTTTTCTTTTTCTGGAAATGAGAACTCTGATTAAAGACAAAGATCTGAAAGAATTATGCAAGGCTTATGTCTAACATGTTGCCTTCAGACTTGCCTCCAAGAATTTAAATCTGGAGTCAGACTCCAACAATTGAGAATTTGGAAGCTGTCTTAGTGATATTAAAGTTTCAAGATTTCAATTGATTTCAATTTCATTGGCATCTAGAGTCAAGACTCTCAAGATCTCAATACCTGATCTATTGGAACCAGGGAGAGTTTTTTTTACTCAATAGGTTCAGATTAAGGATATTTGAGCTTCATCAAGTCATTGACTCAGGGGGAGTTTCTGATTATATGAACAAAATTGTGTCATCAAAATACATGGTTTTGTCATCATCAAAAAGGGGGAGATTATTAGAACAAGATTTGGTTCTGCAATATTATCTCTGAGTTTTGATGATAACAAATGAGTATGTTTGTATGAACAATTTTGATACACTAATGTCTGTTATTTTTTAGTATTTAACAAACAGGTTCTGCTTCTGATGGATGGTGTGGCCAATATATTAGAAGAGAATTAGTTCCGCTTCTACGCTACACAAGTTCAGATAAATAGTAGTAAGACACTCTAGGAGCTTTTGAAGTGTATGCTCTGATATGAAGTATAAAGAAACCAGTCAGAAGATCTGAAGACAGAAGTTTCTACTTAAGTCCAGATGCTAAAGACTCATGTTTCTGAAGACAACGTGTTATAAAGAAACCAGTCAGAAGATCTAAAGACAGAAGTTTCTACTTAAGTCTAGATGCTGAAGACTAGTGTTTCTAAAGACAAAGGATTCTCAAGACCAAGTGTTGAATATTCTGTTAGAGGAAGTTCTAAAGACTCTGAAGACTTGAGGTTCTAAAAGACCCATGGTTCTAAGAAAATGGTTCTAAAGACCAAGTGCTAAAGACTCTGAAGACAGAAGTTTTAAAGACTCTAAAGACTTAAAGTTCTGAAGACCCAAGGTTCTAAGAAAAGGTTCTCACAACCAAGTGATGAAGACTCTGAAGACGAGGTTCTGAAGACTCTGAAGACTTGAAGTTCTGATGACCTTGTGTTATGTTATCGCTTCTAAACTCATGCTCGCTGAAGCCTCTGAAGTACAGAAGGAAAGAAGATAAAATTAACATGGTACAAATAGTACATGGTACAATCAATGTTTAATTCCACTATCATGAAAGGACTGATGCATTGCACGATCTTAACCCCCACGTGATTGCTCAAGCTGCCAATGTTTCTGGAAATCCCTAGAGTATCCCTCAATGGATATATTATTTGATTGGCTATATAAAGGCTTGAAGACTAAGAGAGAAAGCAGAAAATTTTCACTGAATATCCACACACAAGCATTGTTCATAGCTTTCATATTTTTTGTTTATTGTTCTTAAAATAGTTTACATCAGCTTACCTAGAAGCAATATTATTGTAAACAAAACATGTATTTAAACAGTTGTTTGATTTCCTTAAGGGACCGGTTAGGTCTGTATCCTTAAGAAGTCTAGGACTAGTGTGTCTTAGAAGTTTGATTTTTCTTAAGGGACCGATTAGGTCTGTATCCTTAAAAGGTATAGGACTTGTGTGTCTTAGAGGTTGTTAGTCACTTGTGGGTAGCTTGTGCATTGTAATAATCAATTGGATTATTGGGTTAAGTACTCGATTGAGAGAGGTGGAATTACCTTGGCGGATGGACTAGACTAGATTGATAGTTTTCAAGTGAACTAGTATAAGCATACTTTGTTCTTTACTTCCTATTCTTAATTATTGTTATTATCAAGAGTGGAGGAAAAAGTATTTTAATTAAAGGGGAATATTTTTAAAAGAAAAGTTTTGATTTAAAACCCAATTCAACCCCCCTTTCTTGTGTTTTTCACACCTTCATCTATTAGGTCATAAGCTCTAGAAATAGATTGAGATCTAATAATGACATATGAGTTTTGATGCTTAATGCTCCGTGTTGGTTAGTTGTGTGAGACATAACCGACGAGATAATACAATATAACTCTCATAGGTGCTTCAGACATGAACACTGATGTGAGGGATACATGATGATATTGACTAGTATTTTAGGTTACATACAACTGATCAGTAGATTTAAGTCTTTGATGGGTAGATGAAATTAAAAACTTGACAAGTTATCTCCTCTCTAATTTTAATTTCTGCACTTTACTTTTAAACCATTCAAAACCAAGCTTAGAAACATAGAGACTATTGAACAAGATTATTTCCCTCTCACTAATCCATGTGGAGATGAAACAATCAATGTTTGATTTTGGCTGGCTATCTTGACAGAAGAGATTTGTCGTGATAGGGAGTATGAGTGGCCCAAAGAGCATATGCATTATAGAATGTGCTTCAAGACTAAGTTGTACTTGTTTTTGGAAACAAGTCCCTTGAAAGAAAATTTCTGAGTTGAAAAAAGTCGGTCTTGATAAGGAGGGGGATAATTAATTGGTATTATTATGACTGTCTTTGCCTGTCATATCACCTGAGGATAGGTAATGATTTAAGTTTGGGGGTGTGTTAACCCACAATTTGTGAGTTAATACATACCTTTAGTATTGAATTTTTAATCTGAAATTCTGGTATATTAGACTTCAGATGTTCTATGATATGTTAAGATATCTGAATCTGAACAAACAACAATGGTAGAGTATAAACATACATCACAGTACTGAAAAGCATAAACAACACACCAGAATTATTAACCTAGTTTAAAGCAACTATCCTACTTTGGGGGCATACCAAACCAGGGATAAAGTCCACTATAATAGTATCAATTCAAAGCTAAATTCCCCCGTTTACAACTTCTCACTTAATCACTATGCATACACTACAAGAAAATTAGTGTTTAACGACACAAAAATTGCGACAGGTATGTGATAACTGTCGTAATTGACATATAGAGACAGTTTTTACGACGGTTGACACCAACCGTCCCTAATATTTATTTTGCGACGGTATATTTAACCATCATAATATTATTATTACGACGGTAAAACAACCGTCGGCCCCCATTTAACACTTTTAACATTGATTTTTCACCAACAACTAGTCACGACGGTAAAATTAACCGTCCTAAAAGGCATATCACGACGGTAAAGCACCCGTCGCACCCTTAAACCTTTCACGACGGTAAAATTATCCGTCCTAAAATTCATTTCACGACGGTAAAACAACCGTCGCACCCAAAACCTTTAAAAATTCTCATGGGCACGACGGTAAAACACCCATCGCAGTAAAAAAGTTAAAAATACCAAAAAAATACCAAAAAAAGTGAAGGGCCTTAGGAAAAGGTAGAACATCTCGGTCCACTAGAAGCAAGATCCATCTCCAACCTTTCTATTCCCGATCAACATTATCTCCTCATTTATACTTATGATAAGAGAATAACAGAAAAAATAAGATTTGGGATTTCATATGTCGTGTATGCCTTGGTTGCCAGAGGCACGGTGGTTCTGGCGGAGTTCAGTGCCGTCACCGGCAACACAGGCGCCGTCGCTCGTCGGTTACTCGAGAAGCTTCCTACCGAATCGGATTCCAGACTTTGCTTCTCTCAAGATAGATATATCTTCCACATACTCCGATCCGATGGCCTCGCGTACCTTTGTATGGCCAACGACACCTTCGGAAGTGAGTAGCTCGCCGTTCTTTTGTTTTCTTGATTTATTGTTTTTGACCTAATTGCTTTAATATCCAATTCTAATGTTTGTGCTGAAAAAATGATTATGGAAGGATCAGTATTCTTTCTAGAATGAAGATAGGGTTTACTTGGAGTGGTTTTGGTTAGTTTCTTTTGTTTAAACTTATAATGATTATATGATTGTTATATATTGAAAATGAACTGTGTTGGTGTGGTGAAATTGAAAAAAAAAGGTGTGATTGAAGTCTGCATCATTGTTTATGTGTTGTTAGTTAGTTCATCTATTAAGAGATTCAATTGTGTTGCGGAGAGGTGTTCTTCAGAGGTTTTTCTGGCTTCTGTTGAGTGTTTGGAACTGATCAGGCTTGATACTGCAAATTATGCAACCGCGTTAGAAGCAGAATCAAACAGAGGCTTCATTCAATTGGCATCTGAGGAACATGGTGTGGCACCGTGTCTGATGCTGTCATTGCTTTTGAATGACACTTTTCCGTAAGGTAAAAGGGAGAAGAACAAACCAGTGATGCTAACTGGATTAATGGACAATCATTGGAAGGCTTGCACTGATTGGGTTAACCCTAATGGAAAACCTAATCTCCAATTTTTCTCCACTCATTTTGGTTCCTCCAAAGTTCAGGTTGATAAATTGTTACTTCTAAGTTAATTTCCTTAAAATCAATATTTAACATTGGTTGTTGGATATAATTTGTTGGTGATTATTGGTGATTGTAATTTGTAGTTACACTCAAACTTTGTAAGATTGAGATTCCTTTAACTCGTTTGAAAATTTGAAATGTTGATGCTATCAGCTGATTGAAATTTTGGTCATGGAAAGGTTGCAGACTGTGATACCAGAGATTTTACTGATCAAAAAAGGGAGGACATGTTGGTTTCCGATTTCGTTCGACTTTGCTTTAAATATGAAGGTTCTGCAGTTCAGTGCAGTAATCAAATTGTTGTAAGTAATGGTGACTCTGCATCTGTACCGTATTTGAAGGATTGGCATTTTGTGAAGGTATCATTTTTGGCTTTTCATCACTTTATCATTCATTGTTGTACATTTGTAGTGCCTTTTCATAATTTACTTTGAAGTCTGCCCCTGTCAACCTAGATAATCCTCTTGTTGCATTAGAGTTATCATATGTTATGTTATACTACAGATGATGATTTACTAAGTAATTTCTTTTTCTAACTATTGCAGGAGTATCCTGATTACATACCATACATCACTCCGATGTTCTTTTGTGATGATTGGCTCAACTTGTATCTCGATAACTTTAGAATGAATACTTATTCCGACAGAGACCAGCAAAATAAGGAAATATGTTGCTCTGACTATCGTTTTGTTTACATGGGAGTAAAAGGTGTGATTTTAGTTGGGAAGAAATCTTGAAATGACCATGAATCTCAGATGATTCTGCACTTTTCTATGCGAAGAGATGAGCAATCCAACAGTAACTTCTTACTTTCACTTCTTCTGGCAGGGTCTTGGACTCCTCTACATGTTTGAGGTGAAAGAAGGAGAAGATGAGCGCTTCTAGGTTCATCAAGTGTGTTACTGTTGGGGATGGAGCTGTGGGTAAAACTTGTTTGCTAATTTCCTACACTAGCAATACCTTCCCCACTGATTATGTGCCAACTGTCTTCGACAATTTCAGTGCAAATGTGGTTGTGAATGGAAGCACTGTTAATCTGGGTTTGTGGGATACTGCAGGACAAGAGGATTATAACAGATTAAGACCTTTGAGTTATCGTGGTGCCGATGTTTTCATTTTGGCTTTCTCCCTCATTAGCAAAGCCAGTTATGAAAATGTTTCCAAAAAGTGGATTCCAGAGTTGAAGCATTATGCACCTGGTGTTCCCATTATTCTGGTTGGCACTAAGCTTGATCTTCGGGATGACAAGCAGTTCTTTGTTGACCATCCTGGTGTTGTGCCCATTACCACTGCTCAGGGAGAAGAGCTTAGGAAGCTGATCAATGCACCTGCTTATATTGAATGCAGTTCTAAATCACAGCAGAATGTGAAAGCAGTCTTTGATGCAGCCATAAGAGTTGTCCTTCAACCACCAAAGCAAAAGAAAAAGAAGAGTAAAGCACAAAAGGCCTGTTCGATATTGTGATTTGCTAGGTCGGTCTAAAAATTTGACAACCATTTCTCCAATCTGTAATTCTCTCCTCTTCTTCGTTTTCTTCATTCCTACGCCGTTGAAGAAGTTGAAGTCTATGTGGGTGTTCGTTCGTCTAACATACTCTAGATCTCCTTGAAGCATTAAGGTGGTTGATGCTTTGTTTTTCTTGGAATTATTGTGAATTCTAATTGTCAAATTTGCATTTCATGGTTCCCACCTTTTTCTTAACTTAAGTTTTATGTATTAATAGACTGGAATTATCCCAGTTAGGATGATGACTACCTTGTTTGCTTGAAGATATATATAATATCTAAATTACATATATATAATATCTAAAGGTGTGATTTTAGTTGGGAAGAAATCTTGAAATGACCATGAATCTCAGATGATTCTGCACTTTTCTATGCGAAGAGATGAGCAATCCAACAGTAACTTCTTACTTTAACTTCTTACCATAATCAGTTTTGATGAAGTATGCGTGATGTTGATTATCGTTGTTGAGAAGCCGATTCGGACTTGTTGATGAAAATGATTTTGTGTAGAGAAGCAGTTAGAGAGTGAGTTTTGGAGAGATGAAGTTCTGAGAAGAGTTTCGGATGTGTGCAGAACGAATTGTTGAAGTTTTAGAAGTGAAATCGTTGAAGACTCATAGAAGATTTTTTGTAATTCTCTCAAGTTGTAGCAAACCAATGTAAATATTAAAATGAAATTTGGCCTTTGATGATATTTGAATTTTTCTTGTTTATTGGTAAAATTTGCACTTCTTTTTACCTTTGATCACATTTTTTTGATATTATTGATGATTATTTGATATTAAATGTTTTTATTGTAATTAACTTTATTATGTTGAAAAGTGATAGAAAATAAAATAAAAATACTATAAATAAAAAAATATTAAAGTAAATAATAATTTAAATATAATAGTAAAATATTATAGTAAAATAATATTATATTTAAAATTATTTTACTAAATAATAATTTAAATAAAAATATTATTTGAAATTTATAAATCAGATTACGACGGTTAAAACCGCCGCAATTTCTAACCTACGGCGGTAGAATAACCGTCGCAAACAACAACAAAAACAAAAAATAAAGTCAAATTCACGACGGTATATAACCGTCGCTATCTGTTGTGCGTGACAGTTTTTGCAACCGTCGCGAAATAGGCTGGGGACGCACGATTCTGCGACGGTACTTCTACCGTCGTAGATTGTAAATTGCGACGGTTTTAACCGTCGTAATCAGCCAAAATAACCGTCCCAATCTATCATTTTTCTTGTAGTGATACTAACTTTCTACCTAAGACTCGCCTAGGTATGAGGCCCTCTTCAACTCCCTCATCAATCACAGACAGCGATTGGATCAAAATAGGAAGACACAGTTCAATGACAACAAAACTAGAAGACACACTTCCATGGCAATGCCTAGCCAAGACTCTTTACTAAGAACAATACTTAGGATTGCTTAAAAGCTTCCTCCAAGAACAATACTCACTATTGCTTCACAACTACGAGAAGAAAAATAAACTTTCTATACTTCACAGCTTAAGAATGAACAAAAATAGAGACTTACAACTCTATAACGCAGTCCAACTCACATATCGAGTGGATCACACATACCAACTCTCCTAGAGAGTGGCTTACAGACTCAGTCCTAATAACTACATCTTTTCATTCACGGCTGGTACCTTCTTTTAGGTTACAATTATTCTATTTATAATCTTTTCCTAACTGGATTTGGACTTCAAATCAAAACATATCAGCTGCTATAAATCAGTAAAAACTTCTTCTACAAAATAGGTCTTCAAGCAAATCTTTACTAATTTATCTCCATAGTTAAAAAGTCAATATTCTTCAATATTATTCTTGATTCTGACTTGAGTCTTCCACACCTATAAAACAGTGCCACGAAGGATATCATAATATTCGGCATCTTTTAAATCTTGAAGTAATCCAACTGTCTAGCCTAGCACAAACGCGATGTCGAATGACCCTGCATAGGACATCTTATCTGACATGTTGTAACAGATGATGAGAACTTCTCATCTCAACATGTCTCAACATAAAATAGGACTTCTTGCTCAACATGTTCTTCATAGCAAGTAATCACATCCTATTTAACATATTGATGCCATATTTGTTTTACTAAAATTAATGTTAATCCTAAAAAATAGAGAACTAACAATCTTCCCCTTTGATAAATTTTTGTTAAAATAAATAATATAATTTACAATCTAGATTACAACAATAAATAATTACACCCATCAGCAGTAGTCTCCTGAAACTACTGAACACAGCAGCATAGAAACATGGAGGGACATCTCTTCACAAGCACAATGATGTTAGGACATCATGTTCGACATCTTCTTCATAACAACTCCAATGCAACACAAAAACTCAACATCAAAGAACAGCAGTCTCAAGACATTTGATGTACTCGAGGAAGAAGATTGTTGAAACTCCCCCTCAACCCAGAAATATTTCTCAAACATCACAAGTCACAAATATCAAGACTAGTTCAAACTCAATAGCTGAACAACACTTCTCTCCCCCTTTTTGGCTAAAAATTAACAAACAAAGCCCTTAAATATTTTCATGTTGTTAAAAATTTCAAATGATATGATAAATTATAATAGATCAAATTTTTTATTAAAAATCATGCGGATAAACGGGTAAGGGGGGGGGGGGGGGGGGGGGGGGGGGAGTATTTAGGTACTGATAAGGTAAGAGTACGGGTACAAACTTAGTACCCACATAGAAATGACCTCGGGTACATAGAGTTTTTCAAACCGCAGGTATGAGAATGTGGGCTATAGCACCATGTCCAAACCATGTTCGTTGTCATGCCTACACACATTCATGCATTCATTATTGTTCGATTAAGATTATAGAATCTTGACTTAAGATAAAATATTTTTGAAATCATAAAATAAAAATGAAATCAATTATTTTGATGCATTCGAATAAAATCAAACGCCTCATAGTGACTTGATCGTGTGATTGTGTGAAACTCTAAGTGTAGTAAATCCATTTCCCATAACATCATGACTATAGAAGTTAATGCATTAGAAGTTGTACCAAGGTGCATAGATGTTTCAAAACTGGCTTGTATGGTGAGAATTGTCTCCACTTATAAGGATATGTTTTGGTCATATATTGTCCAATGTGAGACCATTAACACACCCCGTCATGTCTAAGACTGTACATCTGGAACATAAAAATAAATGGTGGATAGCCCGATAACGGAAGCTTGATTGCAAGTGATCCATTAAATCTTAAACGAGACTCTGATACATTGTTAAAAAAGTATGGTTGAACCTAATTCATCCATACAAATTCAACTTGTAAAATGAGGAGTGTCATTTTATATAAACTCTTACAATACTCTATCTCTAATCAATGTGAAATTTGCGACTTTTCTAATACATTCCCTCATGCTCAACACTCTTTTTGAACTTTGTATGAATATAAACAATGACAATCTATGATTTGATCAATAGATTCTAATATCATATTAGAGTTTGACATAATTCATTTTTATAAATCAAATTGTAAAGTAAAAATTATCCTCACACATATTCAAATTATATATTATCCGAAAACCTTCCGTTGAATCAGATAGATATTTTTAATGTGCTGAAATATACTGTACTGCTGCTACTGTGTACTATAATAGAGTACCGTCTCCGCTAGGATTGCATTAAATAAACATAACTACAAATATGTCACTATTTATTTGGATAGTAAACAAGTATTATGGTAGAGTACACACAAATTAAATCACGCAGCATCAAGATCAATTCAAATGCCTACAAACACTAGTGTCCAACCAACATATTTAAAGATTGAAAATAAATTTGTGACTGTAACGACAAGTTTGAATCAATCGACGTCAGTGATGATGATATATTACTATAAGCCATTGACTACATGATTTGGTCGGTGATTACGTAAGTGGTGATTAATCATTCCATTTTTCAACATTGCAATCAAGGTCTAAAGGAAAATCAAACTAATCCAAAAACTTTTTGATCTTAAGAGGAGTAATAGATAATAAAGCATATATGTGGCAAAGTTCAAAATGATAAAAACATACTAAACATAGCATAAAAAACGCTAAACATAGCAGAAAAAAATAATGGAAGAAAAAAAAATGATTGTGTTGTTGATTAGTGTCAAAAGCAAGTTGTCACTGTTGAATATACGTGCAAGATATAAACAAACCTAACTAATTTCCACTACACAAATTAAAGGTCAAGCAGAAACACGTGGATTCTTGATTCTATGTGATAAGCATGTCTATGATGTAATTCTATAGAATAGTTTTGAAATAAATCTATAATTTTTTTTTTTTGGAATAAATTGGTACCCCTAATTTGAATTTATCTTAAAATAAAATTTATATTTTCTTAAAATTGAATATCTCATGTTGTAGCTAGCGAGTGATAAATGAGTATGTTTATCTCACAAAGCTCTTGCAAATGAATGAGGTAAAGAGAAACAGACATAATTGAAAATGCGAATCTAAAATATTGTTTCTCTCTGAAAAATTGAATGTGGGGCGAGAGTGGTTGGTAAACACTACACCTTTTAAACTTACAAATATAAAATTTTATTTTAATGTATGTGCCTGCAAAAGTCAGAAAGAAGATGAAACAAGACGGAGTGAACACATTAGAAGGCTCAAATTTAAAATTTTGGTCCAATCTATTAAAAAGTAGACTCAAACAGATATTCTTAATGAGTCGGACTGTTTTATCACTCATAAGTGTATATTTATAGTTGATTTATTTTTATATATAAATAAGTTCTACTAATTAATTTATACTATACAAGTCAAAAGTCAAATACAAATTCTTCGAACTCATTGAATACATGTAATAAGAATTTTTGTGGTGTATTTGAATTGGTTTTAAAATAAAATTTATATAAAAAAAATTTCATAAAAATTGGGTATTCGTATTTTAATTAGTTTTGAAATAAAATTCATATAGTTTTTTTTTTTATAAATCAAATATCATATACATACAATTACAAATACTAATTGTTTGTTTGACTTAGTATTGAAAAATAATAAGGTTCATAAGATACAGTGCTATATTTTTAAAGTTTGGATCAATGAAACAAGTTCTGAGAAAGGAGATATTGTATTCCCATGACACCTGGTTTAATAGGGATACTCTGCTAGGGTTTGAAAGAAAACATAATCGGCATAACTCCTCTGGGGCAGATCATCAACATGGAGACCTTTCATGGTCAACTCTTATTCCTCGAATAACTCATATGTCTCTATCCCAACTTAAAACACAAAAGAAATCCTTTGCACAAGCTCTTTAAAATGCGTGTGACATGCCGATTTCTAATTTTTACAAGACTTATATCAAAGGTAATCCTCGCTCGATCAAAATACCTGAAGAGGCTTACAAAGTAGGACTCGAATGCTGCAAGAATACTTTACATGGGAGATTGATCACTAGTAAAGGTAACGTGTCACTGAAGTCACTATAATTCCGGGATAAACTCATGAAATTATAGAGTTCAATTATTAATTGAGATTTAACTCCTTTAGGATGTGGCTATTTTGAATTTTTATTAAAACCATGAGAGGATCTCAACAAAATTTGGAGTGTAGTGACATGGAATGGTAAACCCTCACTCATGTGTGTCTGCATAACCTCAAATTTTAGGTCTGAAAATTTGAAGATTACACATGCTCAAGTGTGATTGAGGATGCATGGTTTTCCCTTAGAGTATTGGGAACCAACTACTTTATTTGAAATCGCTTCTGGTGTTAACACTCCTTTATCAATTGACGAACTTACAAGAAAAATAACTTTTGAGCATTTTGTGCTTGTGCAAATAGACCTTAACATGTTAGATACTTGCATAATAGTATTTTGGTGGAACGAGATAGTTATGTGTTCTTGTTGAATTAGAATGTGAGAGTTTACCTCTTTTTTGTGATCATTGTGTGTGTTGTTCATTGACAAATGTTGAAAGTTAAAAGGAACGAATGTTGAGAAGCTACTGACTAAATATCTGGAAGCTACACACCTAAAAAGTTTGAACTACCTATACCAATTAATGAAAATGTGAATGACATGGAGAATAATGATTTGTAAATGTCATAGTAAATGACATAGTGAATGAGGACTCCGTAGATTTGAATAAGGCATAAAATTAGACTTTTTAGAATGACAAAGAGAAGGGTGACTTTGTTGTGGTTGTTCATCCAGAGAATGAGGTTAATGCTAATGAGAAAATTTTATTAGAAACAAGCTCTTTAAATGAAGATGAAATAGTAGTAGAGACTGCTAGAAATTTGGCGATTGAGAAAGAGAAAGCTGGTGATAGAAGGGAGCAACATGATCATGATATTATAGTTATGAATATAGTTGGAAGAATTCAGTGAGAGATCCATGTGATGTTTTGCATTTGGAGAAGAATTATAGCCTTTGGGTGATAAAGACAGTCCTCTTAAGCCACATCAAGAAGAACTTATTATGGTCAAGAAAAAGGATAGGGAAAGAATAAATTTACTCAGCCTAGAATGGACATTAACACCCAAGCCATGTCGAGTAAAAACAACACCACTAAATGAAAGCCATTTATTGGAATGCTAGAGGAGTGGGAAATCGTGATACTAGGTTGACTATTAAAAATCTTTGTGATAAACAAAATCCTGACTTGCTTTTGATTGTTGAGCCAATGATTCTTTATGCTCACTTTCCTGTTGAGTGTCTTAAAAAATCAGACTTAAGAGATTTGCATTAGGTTTTAGATAGAATCACGATTCAAACCTATGTGATTTTTATGCCATATATATTAATCTCATCCTATTGAGTTTATTTTAATAACATGTAACTTTTATAATATATGTGGGTCAAACTAAACTCTTCATTGTAGCTATATGTGAAAGTAACTCTCATGTGAATCGAAGATAATTATGGAATGAAGTTACCAATATTCAACAGTGTGTGCTAGGTAATTTTAATGCAATTATTGATTCCCATGAGAAATTTGGTAGATTCCCTCCAAAAAAACTTCCATTGATGAGTTTCTTAGTTGGAAAAATCAAAATAAGCTTTTGCATCTTGATACTAGTGGTAGTTATTACACCTGGACCGATGGTAGGAAATGGGATGCTTACTCTTTTGTTATGCTTAACATAGCCATTTGTAATCAGAATTGGATAGATAATTAGAATATAGTCCGTTACTCCACTTTGATCAAGAATCACTCATTCCATTACCTTATTATTCTCCATTGTGACAAAGGTGGGTTTGATTTAGCTAGATAATTCAAATTTATGAAAGTCTGGACTGTAGATGATAGATACAGATGATTAATTACTGATAATTGAAATACTGGTGTAGATGTAGAAATATTAAGACTAAGCCATTGAATTGACTTGACTCGCATAGGTTATTAGATCAAAGGTTTCAAACTAAACATACATGGGCTTGCAAACATAGGTTTGGGCCACAAATGATCATTTCTCGAATCGGGACAAAATTTAGCGCTATGTTAAGCAATTGTAAGTGGACTTATGTAGAAGTCGCACCTATTTTGAGGTCGATCAATAGCAATCTATGTGCCATATGTTTGGAGAGATGATATGTAAATTATTCTCTAATAACATGTAACACAAATATGAAAGGGATAAGATGAAGAGGGAGTGGATGCATTGTATGAAATTAGGGTTTCAAATATCATCAACATCATTCATCCATTTTGGTGGATTTGGTTTCTCAACCTATCAACACCCAAGATCCAATGAGGTTGAGGAATTTGTCACCAAATGAAGTCCAAGTCAGAACCATAAAAAAAAATTTAGTAAAACAATATTTAAATGGTTAATAAAAAGGAAAATAATTGGTAAAATACTCAAAATGTATTAAAATACCAAATAAAAATCCTAAATAATAATCAGAGGTCAAACATGATTCAATAAATGTTTACAAACATTTTTCATAATTTTTTAAAGTCAGAAACTATTTTTAGAAATAAAAGAAATAAGTAAAACGAACTAAAAAATGGTAAAAAATAGTAAAATCAGAAATAAAAATAAAACAAAGTTATCAAAATTTTCCAAAAGACCAAAGGACCTTTCCATAATTTTTATAGAATTTAAAAATTAAGGAAAATATTTTTTAATCAATTAAAACAAGTTAATTAAAGTAGAAAATTATAAAAAAAATATCAAATCATAAAATAAAATTGTGAAAAAATAAAAATTAGAAAGAGAAAAATCCAAAGTATTTTTAAGAATTCTTTCAGATTTTTTTGAGTCAAATGATTTTTTTATGAATTTTTGAAGTTTAAATCAATTAAGATATAAAATCAGAAAATAAAAATAAAATCAAAAAGATATAGACCATTGGATCAATGTTAAAATGCGTTAGTAATCAAATTCAAGGGATCTGGCGCGCTGTGCATATCATGATCATTAGTGAATAAACCACTGGCTCAAATATTTAAATCAGATTTATAAAAAAAAACAAGTGGCGCCTTGTCATTAGTTGAGAGATGACACGTTGGTCATCTTCAACCTCCAGCCACGCGAATTGAAGGTATCACAAACTGTAAAATCAGGAGCTCAGACCAATGTCATTCGCTTCGTCTCATCAAGACGAAGACAACCGTACCCTCGCGAAAAAATTATTTAAAGTGTAGTTCAGTCGATTTGCAAAAAACCAGAAGAAAAAAGTTGAATAGGGATTTAAAAATTCATGACCAAAACTTGATTCCAGCTGAAAATAAATGATGCGATGAGTATCAGAATGATGAGAGCTTCATTGTAGTAGTAAATTTTGAGAGAATTGATGAAGGAATCTACCTATTGAAGTTCAAATTTAGAGCTCTGAAACTTGACTTGGCTAACATGATTTAGGATGCTTCAAGGCGTGGTTCTTCTTTTGTTAGTTTCAGTGAAATTCAAGGATGAAGAATTAGCAAAGAAAATGGATTGAAGAAGACCGTAAAACCAAATTCGAAGTTGCAAAATTGTGAGTTATGGAGAGTTTGGCAGGGTGATTTTGGTTGTTCAAGCTTGTGAAAATGAGTGGAATAGAGCCTGTATTTATAAGATAAGTGAATGGAATCAAGAGGAGGTGTGAATGACACAATTTCAATTGAATTTGTGCACACCTGTGATCATGAAGAAAGTGTGACCACATGTGCATCAAAACCCATCCAAATGATGTGTTTTGACACTCTAAATGATTCAAACATATTAGCTAATCATGTTTAAGTGGAAAACGCGTGGTAATTTGGTGATTAGAAGCCATATTATGAAAATTACAATCTGACTTGAAGTGAAACTTCAGTTTCAAGGTACCAACTTTAAATCAATGGTATTCACAACTCAAGTGGTCTTAGGGTATAATTCTTGAAGCATTTGAAAGATAAGGTCACAATATTTACATTGTGCAAATAGTAAAATAATTTGGATACTTGAGCTAAAAGTTCTGATGAGTCAAAGTTGAGAAAAAGATATTGACTTTTGTACTTAGAAAAATTCTAAGTTTTTTTCTTCAAAAGTGACCTATAATATTTTGATTCCAAACAAGGCCTTCCTCCAAAATCTTGCTTTAATCAATGATTCTAGCTTGAATTGGACTTCCCAAAGGGAATTGTGAAACTTTAATCACTCAAAAATACCAAATATTGAAAAAGTTATGGCCTTGTGAAATTGGTTAAAATCCATGGGGTGACCTATAATCTTTTGAGTTCTTGAGGCATCTTCCAACCATTTTCAAGCTTTGCACATAAAAGAGAAGTTCAAGTCCACATAATTAAGATCATTGTGGAAAATTAATGGGCTCAAGGAGATAAAAATTGATCAAGTTATGAATTTATGAAGTCACATAAGGGAATTTGATGGCCTATCTAGAGTACTTGTAATCTTTCTCAATCATTAGGAATCCTCCATACAAAATTTGCTTGAAACTTTTGAAGTGATTAGTTGATAACCCTTTAAAGAGAAGCATATATTTGGAATCACTCAAAAATCTCAAAAGATGAACAAGATATAGCCCTTAGAAGTTCAAAACCCTAGCTCCTAGAGCACCAAAGTGACTTGGAAACCCCTTTCAATTTTGACAATCTTTCTTGCACAATCATGTTTTCCATGTGAATAGAAGTTGTTGTGGATGATAATAAGAAACCATAGCAATAATAACCACTTCCAAATATTAAGAATTGGGGGAGTTATGTACTTGTGATCAAGGAATCAAGAACTTGTCTAATTAGATCAAACTTCTTCAATCAATTCTTGCATCTTTTGACTTCTTTTGACGAATTGAGGCATGATGAATCATAGTAGACCTTATCATGATATTATTTTAAAGCATCCTCGGTGATGAAGCTTGAATCTCAATGAAGCTTTGTTGAAGAAGGCATGGAAATAAACTCATGAACCTATGAATCCACTTGATGAAATGTTTTGTGCCTTCACTTATAGTATCATCAATTAGAGCAAACATTTATTGTATTTGTTAGTTAAAAGTTAATCAACACAAGATATATGTGATTACAATATACAAATCAAAGTTCTTGGTGATTCCTCATGAGAAAACCTATAGATAGGGAGAAAAACCAAGCCATATTGTGATCTTGATATGATTGAGTTGATATGACATGTTAGAGGAATCTTAGGGGGGAAAATTGGGGTACAACAACTGGTATAGTTGATTACTCTATATTTATTTTATTTGCTAAGTTAAGATCTCTTTAACCTATTCTTATGAAATGGAACAAGGAGATATTTAAAAATATTCATCTTAAAGTCACTTAAGCTACTGATGAAGTTAACATGATATAAAATTTTATTAATGGTGCAGGTTACAATGATGATCTTGTATCAGAGAAAAAATGTTCAACTTCTGTTAAATAAGGCATTGCATATGTAGGACCAATATTCGAGGAACAAAGTAAGGAATAAGGGGTTTAAGGATGGAGATATGAATACAAAGTTTTTTCACAACATAGTCAAATTAAGATATGATAGTAACAAATCACTAGACTGAGACGTGATAATAATTTTTAGACGAGTGTGTAGCGGTAGAAATGTTCAAGACTAAGCCATTGGATTGACTAGACTTTATACAAATCAAAATAAAAATCGCCACCACGCTTTATTGTTTCCAAAGGAATGGGAAAAGAGCGAATAACCCAAAAAAGGGGGAAAGATTCAAGGTAAGGGGGTTGGTTATGCAAAGGGAAGGTATTAGCACCCTAAACATCTACGGTACTCCACAGGAACCTCTTTGAAAAATCTATATATTTTGGTTATGGAAAATGTGTTATATAAAAAATGGATTGTGGAGGTAAGAAAATAAATATTTTTATGATTTTTGCACCCGCCGCGGTTGCGAACCTTTAGTGCCTACGTACCACCTTTCGTGCAATAGGGGATCATGGTACACGTAGTTCCTCTAAAAAAGACTTGTTTGTTAATTGATTTTAAACAAGGAGACAAGTCGTCATTGTTAGGAGAGAAATCTGGACTAACGCCCACAAGGTATGAGAAAGATGGACCCTGCGTCAACAAGAGTGAGGGTTTTAGAATGCCTCTAGTACTCAAGTGGAAAAGTCGACACCTTTATAACCATAGGGATAGAAGAATATTGCTCGACTATCAATGAATCATGTCTCATCTTGAAAAAAGTTTTGAATGTAATAGGTTCTCGGGCGCACAAAAGAGTTTGAATGTGTTGAATTTTTTTGTTAATTTTGAAAGATGTCAAAGTATGATTAAGTGAATTGAAGTTTGTTTAAAGAAAAGAAGTTTTAAAAGAAAAGGCACTCGATAAAGTTGAGGTTTATTATGAAAGAGATTTGAGTTTATAAACAAAGAAGATTTTGAAATAAGATGAGAAGATTTTGAAAATTAAAGAAGATGGAAGGAGATGAAGGGACTATCCTAAAGCATAAGGTAAAAGATAAGGAAGAAAACCGTATAACCAACAAGAAGCTGATACTTGACATTATGAGCCAATGTAGAATTCCCATTATTTGGAGTGAAACCAAGCAAGAAAAGATACTAGACCTCTTGAGAGAACTAAGCTTCAAGTGTATTAAGTCTTCGAAAAATTGGGCAGAGTAACGGATGTATACGGGTGAATTCCAGATTACAAACAAAGTATGTAATCACAATAACCTACACACAAAACAAACAAACAACCCAATGTCTTGAGGTAAACCCCAAGATCTCCAGAAAAAATAATCAAGTAAGATCAAAAGGTCTCCAAGATAGGCCAAGGTCTCTAATCCTAAGTCCAAGAAGTCTATCACTCCATAATGCAAAGGATAGTAACCAAGTAGTCCAAGTATCATTAATGACTTTTATGGTTCATGTTGATTATTAAGTGTCTTTAAAAGGAAAAGAAAAGTTCAAGTGAGCAAAATAAAAATGACATAAAAGTAAATGCTCAAGTGAGCAAAGGTTAAAATAGCATGAAATGTAAATGCTTAAATTAAATGGTACATAAAGCATAAAAAAAACATAAAGTAAAGTCAATTGTTAGAAATTAGTGGTTAGTTGGATGAACATCTTGAAACTTGCATTTGAAACTCATTAGAGGATTAGTAGAACCAAAGCCTCCACACAACAAGTTGCATTTGCTTTTTGTCAAGTATATCATCCATTTTGGAATCCTCAAAAAGTAACATGTAATGATCAACGATGTTTAAGTGATCCGCGTTGACCAAAGGTGTTGTAAATCCATTAGAGGATTGGTAGAACCAAAGCCTCCACACAATGAATCTCAAGGTTATTGGATCAAAGAGATAAAATTAACATACTTGGGATTGCAATCATAAGTTTGGGCCACGAATGATCATTTATTCGAATCGGGACAAAATTTAGCGCTATGTTAAGCAATCGTAAGTGGACTTATGTAGAAGTCGCACCTATTTTGAGGCCGGTCAATAGCAATTTATGTACTTCATGTTTGGATAAATGATATAGATATCACCATCCTTTAACATGTAGCACAATTAAAAGGAAAGGGATAAGATGAAGAGGGGGGGGAATGATAAGCTAATTTGGATCACCATTTCAAAATTCTTTCATATTTAAATTCAACCACTCCTCTAGATGAATTAAAGTACTAAATATATCATTAATTCAAAGCACCAAAAATGAATTAAATAATTCACTCTTAGGTAGATTTTAATTGATGAACATTTATCCAACTTCATCTACATCACAAAGTCCATTGAATTTAAGAACAAATTGGACATTTAAAATTGAAATCCAAATTATCCATCAAAGAGAGTGAGCAAAAAAATATTTGAGTCAAAACAGCCCCAAAATAAGGCAGAAACAATATTTTTGAGATCAAATTCTTGTTCTAACTTTTCATCAAACACCTTATGATCATGGATCCAATTGAGCATGAAGATTCCAGCAAATTTTGAGAAAATAGCACTAATGGAATCATAAAAACAGTGCTCAATGAATCAAAACCAGAAATCCACAAGAGATCACATTGTGAAAGATGATGATCCAACTTACCAAAGGTAGAATTTGAGAATTATCAAACAACTTCCAGAATTTGCTTCAATTCAACAACAAGAATCAATCGCCAAAGCTTGGATGTAGAGAATTGATGGAGAAAAAGTGTTTGGATGAAGGTTTAGCTCAAAGATTAGTAAGCTTCAATGCAAAGCTTACTAACTTTTTGAAAATGGAGCTTTGAGTGAATTTGGTAGATGGAGAGAATTGAGAGATTTTTTAGCAAGATGAGTTTGGCTATCAAAAGCTTATGATTTGAATGAAATGAGATCTCTATTTATAGAGTTTTAGGATTGGGATTAGTGGTAATTTGGTAATTGATTCTTGGAGCCAAATTTAAATTAATGATATAATTTCAAATTATGCAGAAAAAATTGGAGCCAAAATGATGACAATTTGAATTTGCTGGCTTTTTTTCAAAAACACGTGCATTTTGCTGTTATGAGTCGACACATAGGTGGTATGCGTCGATACATCCTAGCTGTATAACACAGCATGTGTCGATACATGCCTCTATGTATCGATACATACTGTTATTTTAACACATTACAGAAGCAAACAAACTGCATGAGTCGATACATAACACGTATGTGTCGACACATGCTAATTATTTTCAAAGAGGATGAGTCGATACATACATGCATGTGTCGACACATGCTAGAAAAACAAACAGGATGAGTCGATACATACATGCATGTGTCGACACATGCTAGTTGTACACAAGGATATGAGTCGATACACACCTCTATGTGTCGATACATGCTGGATTTTTTTTTAAGGCAGAAATCCTTGTTTGTCAGATGCTTCGACTCGGTACCTGCAAAACACAATTTTGCAAAGACAAATACAAATATTTTTTTTTGTATTTTGATTAGAAATTGATCAATAACACAAGAGCAAACTTAAAGATAGGATGCAAATGTGATGAATGATGTTGTTTATTAATGATTGTGATTGAATGAAAAAATATGGTATGAAAGTGCGACTGAAAAAGTTAGGGGCAAAATTTAGGGTACAACAGTTGCCCCTATTTAATTATATTTTAGCCAGAGAGGCGGAAAGTAATTAAATACAAACAGACCTGAATTTTGTCCCTTATGCGATGAGATAATAGCATATGTTATGAATGAATGCATGGATTCTTTTTTTGACATATATTTTTTGAATGATGTATGAGATGAGAAAGACTCTGTGGGAATATGGAAATTTATGGTAGTTCAGATGAAATGGCGTAGAAAAATACGCTAGGGAAACAACAAGATACTTCTAGATATCTGTCAAGGTGACAAAGAGTAACCGACAATACTTGGAAAAAAGATAAAAACCTGAGAAGGTAAGCAGCGACATCCAAGAATGGCATTGAATGAGGCGAGCAACGCTCTGGAAAAGGCAATCAGAAACATCTAGAAGAACATTAGATGTTGGATGAGACCAAATCTGAAGCTACATCAGAGTCGTCCAGGAAATACGCTAGACGGAAGAGAAACACGACATCCAATACTGGCTTTGAATGACAACAAAAGATTTCGACATTCAATAATGGCTTTAAATGTAGAGAAAACTCAACGTCTAATAATGGATTTAGACGAGAGAAAAAGTCACAACATCCAATACTAGCTTTGAATGAGTGGAAAAGCTCAACGTCTAATACTGACTTTAGACAAGAGAAAAGATCACAACATACAATAATGGCTTTGGATGGAAACAAAAGATCCTGACATTCAATACTGGCTTTGAATGAAAGAAAAGCTCAAGGCGTTCAATACTGGCTTTGGACGGCAGAAAAGGTAACAACATCCAATACTGGCTTTGGATGGAAAAATAGACCTTGACATTCAATACTGGCTTTAAATGAAGAAAAAAGGTAATAACATCCAATACTGGCTTTGGATGGACAAAGAGATCTTGACATTCAATACTGGCTTTGAATGAAGAAAAAGGTATGGCGTCTAATACTAGCTTTGAACGACGACAAAGATAACAACATCCAATACTGGATTTGGATGGAAATAAAATAGGCCACATATCCAAGATTAGCATTGGACGGAAGAGAGAAACAGCTCATCCAAGATTAACATTGGACGAAAGAGAGACAGTTGAACTGATGTTTGCTTCGGTAGGTGCCAAGTAAGTTGGACTTTGATCTCAAGGTGACATGTCAACTACAACAAGACCTCGGGAAACGCAAATGAGGATGAAGCACTCTTGTTATGCATTATGTATGAACTTTGTTATGCATGATATGTGAATGATCTATGCATATAATACCGGCGTTTATAAGAATGGAGTTTGACTCTTTTGGAGGTAAGATTGGAAGTTTGATTCCTCAACACGGAGAACTTTGCCAAATTTGATTGGAAAGAAAATGTCTTGAACCCAAATTTGTTACACTTGTAAACTGTATTAAACTGATGATCTTCTGAGGAAGGACATGGAGAGATGCTTGAGGATTTGTCACAGATTAGCTGACTGTTGAAGATAAACTGATCATGGCTTCAGTCAAAAGTTGCTGGAAATGAGCTGATCATGGCCTCAACTCTGAAATGATTGTTGGAATAAACTGATCATGGCTTCAGTTCTGAAACGTCTGTTGGAGATGAATGCCCCTGTATGAGTCTTGAAAATGAAATTATGGCTAACCAATTCTGAGAAAACTCGCATTGAACAGCAAATCTTGAACTGATTCACAAATGGGTCTGGAAGATACTTGCCCCTGATAGGGTCACTGACCAAGTTTCTCAGCTGTTTGAAATTCCTTGATGAGGAAAGCTTATTTGCAAGCAAATTGTTTATTCAAACATGGTAATTTTAATGCAAAGTTCATGCAAAAGTTTTGTATCCAAAATCATTTTTGAAATGATGTTCTTGGTGTATAGAAAATGCATCACTGGTTAAAGCACAATGGTTTATACTTTTAAAGTGAAAGAGAAAGCAAAGGTATGATACCAAAAACAAATGATTTGCAAAAGATCATAGGAGTCAGTTTACACAACCTTGCTGTAGTATGCTTTCAAAAGAAACCTGGCTTCAATTAGGTCTTTTAAGGGTTGTAATGTGGTCGGGTCCACGGTTTAAGAAATAAAGGATAAAGGCTCAAAGTTTATTTGTTCCCAACCCAATCTTCGTGATGTTCTTCAGCCCTACGTTCAGTTAATTCAGACTATGCATTCAGGTTCCAAGAGATTTTGGAATTGCGCTGATGGCAGCAATGACGATGGCTCAGAAGCTAAAGGATTCTTGAGAATGACAGTCATTTCTTCTTACATATTTTTTGCTGTTTTAAGGACTTTTGTCAACTCTGGTGGAGAATTTTGAGGATTTGAAGACCTCTTCTGATTGAATTTATTATTCCCAACTTTTGCCAGAACTGTTTCATTTGAGATTACAGTCAGCGGGATGCCCCCGTTTTTTGCCTAAGTCTCCTTCAGAGGTTTTGACTTAGCGGGATTTTTCTTTTCATTTCATTTTTTTTTCTTTTTTTGGAAAGATAATGACTGCCTTGCTCAATGATTACGGGGAACCATCTTCATCATTTTTTTAGAGCATCTTTGACACTTCTTGTTGTGTGCAAAGGAAAGCTTGACCGCGACCTTTATTGAAAGGTGTCTTGCACGATTTCTCTTGTAACTGAATGCACAACCAAATTAACTAAGAACTACCCATCCCCGAGTTAAGATTGCGAGTTTTTTCGTATAGAAAGAAACTCCAACTTCTAGGCTCAAAGGGGTGAACAAGGGATTAACTTCCTTATTACTCCAGTGTTTAGGAGTTGAAACAATGACTGTATATCCTCAACAAAGTTTTATTCGAAAGCATACCAGCAACAATTATGGGTATTTCGTTTTCACCATCCTCCCTCAGATCTTGGCATAAACAAAAGCTTGATAAAGGGAGTAAACAAGAGAAATGTATTTGAAAGCAGTAAATGAAAATGATTTGAATCAAAACATTGCAATGCTCATTTCATTAAACTTAACATGAAAGTACAAACAAAATTTGAAAGCAACAATTTTAACATAAACAAGGGGAAAATGCAAACATAAAGAAACATGGCCTAGTGACTAATCAGTAACAAGGATGAGCTGTCCTGTCTGAAACATTAGCTTTAGGAAGTGACTTGAGGGTACCCTGACTCAGTCTTCAGCCACTTTGTTTTGGCAAAGGATTGTTGATAACATTAAGACCTGCCTCTTTGAAAGTGAGCATATTGGTTTTCACCAATTCTTGCACTCTGTTTTTCAATGCATAACAGCTTTCTAAATCATGACCGACAGCTCCCTGATGAAACTCACAGTGAAGGTCAGATCTGAACCCGGCTGGAGGAGGATTTAGAGGAATCAGAGGCCTAGTTGTAATCAAGCCTTTCTGCACCAATGCAGGATATAATTCAGTGTACGTCATAGGGATGGGATCAAACTGAACCCTATTCCGATTCTAATTCTGGGCAATATTCTGTTGTTGAGGGACCTGAACTGGTTGAGCATTAACTGCAGGAGTAACAGCCGTTACTTGTGGTTGATCAGTGTATTGAGGCCTACGGCGAGGTCCTCTTCTCTCAGTCGAGACAGAATTGGCTTCTACCTCTTTCTTCTTCTGAAAGTTCCCAGGGTATTTCTTTGCACCATTAGAAGATTCAACAACTTTAGACACTTTACCATTCTTGATTCCTTCTTCTAATCTCTGGCCAATAGTCACCAGGTCTGTGAAGCTGGAAGACACACTACCAATCATCTTCTCCCAAAAGAAAGGGGATAAAGTATCCATGAACAAACCAGTTAACTCTTTCTCTTCCAGAGGTGGTTCAACTTGAGATGCCAATTCTCTCCATCGTTGAGCATATTCCTTGAAAGATTATTTCTCATTCTGAGACATATTTTGCAATTAAAAGATACTTGAGCATTAAAAGACTTAAGTCTCTCTTTGTAGACTATTGGTTACTATCTCTGGCTTATTGGAGTTGTGGACTTATTGGACTTAGGATTAGAAGCCTTGATACTTTGAGACCTTGAGACCTTTGGATCTTGTGTTGGTTTATTATTATTCTGCTTGTGTATTGGGAAATCTCCTGTGTGCGAATGTTGTTATATTGACCTTGAGTGATCTATATGGCACATGGCTCAATATTGAAGACCTTGTTTTGGGTTTTAATACCTTGAGTTTCTTTGATACTTCTTTGCTTGTGATTTATTTTCACATTGACGATTGGTATGATGTTGGTCTATTATATGCTTGTGGCTTTAATCCAAAGGATGAGAATTCTATATTGACTTTATCATGTCAAGTGTTGGCTTCTTACTTGGTTATACCTTTCCTACCTTAGCTTTTACTTTATGATTTTGGATAGTCTCTTCATCTTCTCCCATTCTTCTTTAATTTTCAAAATCTTCTCCCGTTTTCAAAGGATTCTTGTTTTCAAACTTGAACCGCTTTCATATTAAACTTGGATTTAGGTCCATGCATTTTCGAAAACCTTTTTCTTAATCAAACCTTAACCAATTTAATTATACTTTTACATTTTTTAAGACTAAAAGTCAATAACCTCATCTAAACTTTTTGTGCCTTAGTTCACTTTTTCTTTTAACCTTTTCAAAAATTTTAAGACATAATTCTTTTCTTTGAGTGTTTGCAAACCTCTTCACTTTAACAAATATGGTGATATTGAAGTAACTTTTCACTTGTATGATGAGACTTGCATTGTTGAGTTGGTCCAGGCTATAAGTTTTTCATATTTAAGATGAATCAAGTTCTCTCTTTACCATGATTGTCATAGCTTATTGATTTTCCACTCAGATAAGACGAAATATCGTTTACAGTAAAACCAATCATAACAAACCAATTTTGGTCTTTTTTACCCAAACTACACGGGTTTTGATTTAAACATTGCATATTGTTGGTATATAGATCTAGAGCTCATTGGAAGCTTTATCAAATTAAAAATTGTAAAAAAAATACTTCTTTTCTCATCTCCGCAATCTTTTTGTACATATTTCTTTTTTACCCAAATATACAGATTTTCAAAGAGGTTCTTGCGGAGTACCGTAGATATTTAGGATGCTAATACCTTCCCTTTACATAACCAACCCCCTTATCTTGATCTCTTTCTCTTTTTGGGTTTTATTTTCTCTTTTCCCATTCCTTTGAATAAAATAAAGTTTGGTGGTGATTTTCACTTTGTGAGTTAAGTAAACTAATGACTTAGTCTCAAAATTTTATTGCTACCGAAAAATTTGCGACTTCACTGGAGAATAATCTATAAGAGGGTTTAGCCTATCTTTGTTTATCTGTGTATGTGTTATTATTTGTTGTTGTATATATGCCTGCTTGTCTGGATTTTTTTAGTTTTCAAAGTGCTTGGTGATCTCTTGAAAGTCCTATACCCGGACTTGGGAAAACTTAAGATTATGATGGGTGGTATAGTCATGTTGACTTTGAAGGAGTAATCTTGAAAGAGTTGGCACTAGAATCTCCCACTCAGTGGAGGCCCCCTTTTGACTGTGTCATACCCCATTTTTTGTCCTTACCTTTTTTCGACTGATGCATATTTTTCACATTTTGAAAAATCGATCATTTTTCGCATATTTCTTATTTTTTTTATTCATTCTTATAATTTCTATTTAGTCTTTATTAGTTTAGTTTAAATTTACATTTTTCATCATTATCTCAACAAAAAAATCATCATAAAAAAATATATATATAGTGAGCATCATTTTATTTTAATTACATTTTTATTCATACTAATTCATGAAAAATATCAAAAATATAATTCATTAGCATTTTTGCATTTTTTGCATTTTTTATTTTATTTAAAAGTCATAGTTTTTAGTCAATATTACTCTTTTATTCATTTTCAATTCTTAATTTTTATTTTGTTAATTTTATATTATTAACCAATTGATTCTTCATTAGTAGTATTGCTATTATTATTATTTTTGTTAATTGTTACTAACCATTTTCTCTTTTTATTATTATTAGCATTATTATTACATTTTTATTTTTATTTTCTCCATTATTACTAACAATTGCTTTTAATCTTTTTCTTTAATTCTTATTATCATTGTGTCATCGTTGTTATTATTGTTACAAATAAATGGAAAAGAAATTGCAAGAGTTGGGGACCACCAATCTCTCAAGCCCATTCGAAAATCTCTATAGACTAGCCCAATCCGCGGTTGCTCTTTGCACCACGTTTCGATGTTTTCTTAAGCTGCTAATTATAATGTTTGGGCCACACCCTCAGCATCTTAAGCCCATATGAACTTAACTGCATGCACCCCCTTTTATTCTTTCAATTTTTATTTGTTTTACTTGTTATTACTTTTAATTGTTTTATTTTATTTAGATGATAATTAGTTTTGTTAATTGTATTTACTTTCTTTTAATTGTTTTATTTTACTATTTGTTAATTGATAATTAATTTTGATGATTGGTTTTATTTAGTCTAATTAATGTTGATCAATTAGTTTTACTAAATATTTTCAATTAATTTAATTAATTTTTATGTGCTAAATCATTTAATTGTTTAGTTCATTCTTTTCGATTATTTGATTTCATCTTTGTACATTTTGGTAGCTTTTAGTTAAATAATCAAATATTGATATTAATTAGTTGATTTGGTTACTAAAAATTGATAAGTTTTGCTAATTAATCCTTATTAACCTAATTAATTATTTTTATCAATTTTTGATTAATTAATTAAATATTTACTCCATATTTCATTTAATCGTTTAGTCTTGATACATGACTTTGACCATTTGAACTTGAATTTTTATTTCATATGAGATCTTTGAATTATTTCTCTGCTATCATGATTTTGTCTGTTTGTTCGAAATTTCATCTGATACAAAGATTCTTATCTGATGCTTTGAGTTTTATATGACACCTTGGGTTTCTCTGATATTGTCTGCTTGTGATTTATTCTCACCTATTGCTCGGTATATTCTTGGTTTATTATTTGATGTTGGCTTTAACCCAAAGGATGAGAATTCGTATTGACTTTATTTGTCAAGTGTCGACTCCTGTTTGATTAGACTTTCCTTACCCTATCTTTTTACTTTCTTGTACATAGGATATTCTCTTCTTCTCCTTTCCTATTCTTAAATTATTAAAACCTTCTTGTTTTCAATAAACATTAACCACTTTCATAATAAACCTTGACTTTGTCAAACAACTTTTTTCTCAAACTTCTTTTTTTTAATCAAACTCAAAATACTTAATAAATAAAGATGTGAGTCGTATGAAGTTTAGTCTTACGAGGATTAGTGAGGTGATGTTTTTCGTACTGTGATACGGTGGCAGAACCAGACTGTTTTAGGAAAATACTGGTTTGCGTTTTGCGTTTGTGTTCGCAAAATGTCGTGGTTAGCAAGAGTCTTGATGAATTGTGAGCAATCCTTGAGGAATCATGATCAATCCTTGATAAAATGATGAATAATACTTCAAAATGAGGATTTTTACAAAAAATCTTGAAGTTTGACTGTATGTAGGACATAGTTGACTTTTGCCCTAACATAGTCGATTTTCAGGCCTTTGAGCAATTGACTGAGCAAACTTCCTCTGCAAGGCTTGAAACTGGACATGGATGATCTTGAGATCACATTAGGACAATGGTGAGCATTTGGGATCCTTTAGACTCAAACATCTTGATGCAAACTGAAACCCTAATTTGAGGTAGACTGCTTTAGGAGAGAGATTGTCTGGTCAAACCTTGAGCTTCCTTGAGCAATTTAAGGACCTCACTTGAAATGTATTGAGAAATATGGGATATACCATTATCTGGTCGATTCTAGGCTTCGTAGTATTTTGGAGAAATCAAGATATTATCTGGTCGAATCCGGGCTTCATAACTTGAACTGGAATAGAAATCTTAGTATCGATTTGACTGAACCATAGAAAACTTATGAGAATTTGATTGTATCTTTCCCTGAAAGGTAAATAGTTAGTAATATGTAATGTCGTGATGTATGAAATGTGTGGAGTAATGATGTTCTCAAAATAAATGAGATTGTGCTGTATGAAGCATATGCGCATGCTACGATGTATAAATATGCAATGCTCTTATGATACTCTCTAGCTGGGGAAAATAAATCCTGGACTGTTGTTGGAGAGTACAAGGAATTGAATTCTTCGTTCTCGCTGGGGATAATGACCGAAGATGATTTGAGAATAAATTAGCGAGAGAATGACTCTGTGGGGAAGAGAGATACTCTTCCAGAAGATCTGTTGATTTGGAGAAATATCCTTAGTTGGGGATGAATTGTTATTGCTGGTGATAAAGAACCTTGTCGGGGATTGAATTTCTGCCTGTGGAAGAAATAAACTCCATTGATGGTGAACTTCTATTGCTGGTGATAGGTAAACTCTGCTTGGGGAGAGTTAACACCACTGCCTTTGGGTACTTCTTACTCTGCGGGGAGTGTACCTTAGTTATATCCTCAAGCTAGTTCTATCCCTGTACCTGGTGGGTAGAGAAACTGTAAGGCTTGGACACTTCTGTTTACCCCTGTTCCTGGAATTACAAATAATTGTCTTTTGTTTCTTATGTAAACATTTATGAGCAGCAATTATTGTCAAATGCATATATCAAAAATGAACCATTGAACGTTCTTACAAAACAAAACAGAGAAAGAAAACACAAGTTGAAATTTCTTTGGGAAAATGAATTGTATTGATTTTGAAGTCGACCTGTAATAGGCGTTTTGTACAAGAGGCTGGCATCCTAGTAAGAGAATGCCTCCGAACATACAGAATTTATACAATTTGTGTAAAAGAAAGAAAAACAGTTATGTGAAACAATCCCATTGGGTTCCAACTCTGTTATTGCCTTTATATCTTCGAGCGTCTCATCACTTTGTTATTTGGTCGAAGGTGGATCAGATTGATTGGCGTCGTTCGAGCTTGATATTCGATACCGAAGTCTGGTTGCAAGATGATCCAATGAGACATAGTGTTACGCTTTGATCCCTAATTTTTGCATGGACCACCCTTTCGGGTTTTCAGTCCATCGGGATACCCTTTTTTGCCCAAGCTGCCTTTTCAGGTTTTCGACTTGCCAGGTGTACAGTTTTTTCATTTTCATCCCTTACTTTTGCCCGAACTCTTTTGGTTCGTCGGGAAGCCCTTATTTTTGCCTAGGCCAGTCGACCTAGCAGGTCTTTGATTATGCGTAGTATCTTTTCACTATGTATGCATTGATGGGGTGAGGAAGGTCGTCACCATCCATGGTGGTTAGAATTATAGCTCCTCCCGAGAAAGTGTTCTTAACCACAAATGGCCCTTCGTAAGTGGGGGTCCATTTTCCCTTGGGATCACCTTGCGGCAGTATGATGCGTTTGATCCCTAGATCCCCGACTTGATATTCTCGGCGTCTGACTTTCTTGTTAAAAGCCTTGATCATTCTCTTTTGATACGTCTGACCATGACAAATAGCAGTAAGTCTCTTCTCATCGATTAGGTTCAGCTGATCAAGCCGGGTCTAGATCCAGTCATCTTCGCTCAAACATGCATCCTTCATAATCCGGAGAGAGGGTATCTGGACTTCGATGGGTAAGACTGCCTCCATTCCATACACTAAGGAATAAGGTGTTGCCCCTGTTGATGTCCTTGCCTAGGTACGGTACCCATGGAGAGCGAATGATAACATCTCGTGCCAGTCTTTGTATGTCACCGTCATATTCTGCACAATCTTCTTGATGTTCTTATTAGCTGCTTCAACAGCCCCATTCATCTTCGGCCGGTAGGGAGAAGAGTTGTGATGTTGTATCTTGAACTGTTTGCAGAGCTCGGTGATCATCGTATTATTGAGATTTGTACCATTGTCCGTGATGATTCTCTCCGGTACACCATATCGACAAATCAAGTTGTGTCAGATAAACCGCGCCACGACGTTCTTGGTTACTATAGCAAAGGAAGCTACCTTAACCCACTTTGTAAAGTAATCAATAGCTACCAGAATGAAACGATGCTCGTTGGACGCAGTAGGTCTGATCTCGCCAATCATGTCGATGCCCCACATTGTGAAAGGCCAAGGAGATGTCAAAACATTCAGGGGAACTGGAGGTACATGCACCTTATCAGCATAGACTTGGCACTTATGACAGGTCCAAGAGTGCTGATAACAATAGGCTTCCATAGTAGACCAATAATATCCAGCCCGTAGGATCTTCTTTGCCATGGTATGTCCACTAGAATGAGTTCCAAAGGTACCTTCATGCAACTCTGCCATGATCCTTTCTGCCTCGCTTTTGTCCACACATCGCAGTAAGTTTGAATCATGGTTTCGCTTGTAAAGAACCCCATTGCTGATGAAGAACTTTGCGGCAAACCTTCTCAGAAACTTCTTGTCATTAACAGAAGCACCCTCGGGGTATTCTTGAGTCTCAAGATACCTCTTTACCTCGTGGAACCAGGGTTTATCTGCTACCTCTTCAATCTCGATGTCACAACAATGTGTGGGTTTGTACAACCTTTCGATGGTAATATGGGGAGCTTCGTTGTCCCACCTGGCCTTGAACATAGAAGACATGGTAGCTAGCGCGTCCGTTAACTGATTCTCCTCTCTTGGGAAGTTTTCAAAGGTTATTTCCTCAAAGTGCGGAAGCAACGTCAATACATACTCTTTGTAAGGAATCAAATTTAGGTGCTTTGTATCCCACTCGCCTTTGATCTGACTGATTACTAGAGCAGAATCTCCGAATATACTTAAGAACTTAATCCTCCGGTCAATAGCTGCTCGAAGGTCCATGATGCATGCTTCATACTCCGCCATATTGTTGGTGCAGTTAAAACATAATCGGGCGGTGAACGGAGTATGACAGCCCTCAGGAGATATAATTACAGCACTGATGCCGTTACCCAACGCGTTATAGGCTCCATCAAAGTACATAGACAATCAGGATACTTCCTCAGGTCCTTCATCCGGTCCAGGTTTCTCACAGTCGGTCACCAACACGATGTTCTCATCCGGGAACTCAAAATTCATGGATTGGTAGTCATCCACGACCTGATGCGCCAAATGATCCGCCAATACACTCCCCTTGATTGCTTTTTAGGTTGTGTACTGTATGTCATACTCAGTTAAGATCATCTGACATCTTGTTATTCTTCCAGATAAGGCAGGCTTCTCAAAGATATACTTGATTGGGTCCATCTTTGATAGTAATAGGGTAGTGTGAGTCAGCATATACTGTCTTAGCCGGCAAGCAGCCCATGCCAAAGCGCAGAAAGTTTTCTCAAGCAGTGAGTATCGGGTCTCACAGTCGGTAAACTTTTTGCAAAGGTAGTAAATAACATGCTCTTTTCGGTCAGACTCGTCATGCTGCCCCAGTACGCACCCCATTGAATTATCCAGTACTGTTAAGTATAAGATTAAAGGTCTCCCTTCAACTTGAGGCATCAGAATTGGTGGATCTTGGAGGTATTCTTTGATTCTTTCGAAAGCGGTCTGACATTTATCATTCCATTTTACCACTTGATCTTTCTTCAGCAGCTTGAAGATTGGCTCACAAGTAGCAGTCAGATGTGAAATGAATCGGGCGATGTAATTCAGACGTCCCAAAAAGCCTCTGACTTCCTTTTTTGTGCGGGGAGTTGGCATCTCTTGTATAGCTTTCACCTTTGCATGGTCCACCTGAATACCCTTATCACTGACGACGAAACCCAGCAGCTTACCAGACCTTACTCTGAAGGTGCACTTGTTCGGGTTCAACCTTAGCTTGTACATCTTCAACCTGTCAAATAGTTTCTGGAGATGGTCAAGGTGCTCTTCCTCAGTCTGGGACCTTGCAATCATGTCATCAACATAAACCTCAATCTCATGGTGAATCATGTCATGGAACAAAGCGACCATGGCGCGCTAATAAGTTGCCCCAACATTCTTCAACCCGAAAGGCATGACCTTGTAGCAAAAGGTGCCCTACTGTGTAACGAAGGTTGTCTTCTCCATGTCCTCAGGAGCCATCTTGATTTGATTATAACCAGAAAAACTATCCATGAAGGAGAAGACCTTATGCTGCACGGTGTTGTCGACCAGAACATCGATGTGAGGAAGTGGAAAATCGTCCTTGGGGCTTGCCCTATTCAGATCTCTATAGTCCACACATATCTGTACCTTACCATCCTTCTTAGGTACCGGAACAACGTTGGCAACCCACTACGGATAAGAAGTGACAGCAAGAAATATGACGCCAAATTGTTTCATGACCTCAACTTTGATTTTCTCAGACATTTCAGGGCGCATACGGCGAACCTTCTACTTTACCGGAGGACAGTCTTCTTTGGTTGGTAGACGGTGTACCATAATATCGGTGTCCAAACCATACATGTCTTCATAAGACCAAGAGAAGATCTCAACATAGTCGCGTAGCATCTGTATCAATCATTGTTTAACACTAGGCTCCAGATTTCTCCTATCTTGACCTCTTTCCTGTCTTCCTCTGTACCCAAATTCACTGATTCGGCCGGCTCTTCATGAGGTTGTATGGCCCTTTATTCCTTTAATAACAGTCTAGCAAGTTCCCCAGGGACCTCATAATCATCCCCACCTTCGTCCTCGGCTTGGTTGGTCGAATTTTCGAAGTCATAACTGGCAGTAGCAGAGTCGTTATCAATGGGATCCAGAGTGGATATGGATATGCATTACGATACGTGAGTGTGTGTAAGAGCATATCTATTTTGATAAAGCGAGAGGCAGAAAAAGAAAAACAAGGAGCGCAAAATTTGTAATGCAAGAAACGTCCAATGTTTTATTGATGATATATGAAATGATAGATAATAAGCCCTCACAAGCAAAGCCAAGATGCCTTGGGCAAGGCACCGGGCCGTAAAGTTTCAAACTGTTTATTACAAACTCTAAAACAAAAGCCAATTACTGTGAAATAAAGGAAACAAGTATGAAGTCTTTCGCTATCCATTTGTTCAATCCACCATTGGTTGTAGGGTAGATCCAACTATCAATGTCCGAATCTTCTTCACCATCTTCAATCGCATTAAATCCCAGATTACTGATATACAGAGGAGGTCTTCTAATCCGCACGCGCCTAACAGCCCTTTGAGCCCCTGTAGTAAAGCCCAAACCAAACTTGTCAGTCTTGTGTGTGAAATCAGGGAGCTGACCCCAATTTGCACACCCACCTTTTTCAATTACAGCCCTGGCATCGTTGAGGGAAGCCATCTTCATCGGAGGTTTGTCGGCAGCCACTTCAGTTGACGCCAAAGTCTGAGGGACTTCTTCAAAGTTATGACACGAGGTTTCGATGAACTCCCAATCCATATCCACATAGAGAAAGGAATTAAGGTGACTCGCCATATACTCCTCTTCACCTTGTACCGTGACAATCTTCCCCTTTACCGGATATTTCAACATTTGATGGAGCGTAGAAGTCACTGCCCCAGCCTTATGAATCCAAGGGCGACCCAACAAGCAAGAATATGATGGCCTAATGTCCATCACATAAAAAGTGGATGCAAAAGTCTGAGATCCAACTTTAACAGGGACGTCCACCTCCCTGTGCACCATTCTTTTTGACCCGTCGAACGCTCTGACCACAATATTGCTCGGCTTTAGAATCAAACCTTCACAATCCAGACGGTCTAATGCTTTCTTTGGCAAAAAATTCAAAGAGGACCCGGTATCCACCAGTACATGGGCCATAGTAGTGCCCACGCACTCGATCAAGACGTGTAGAGTGTCATTATGATTTCTTCCTTTAGCAGTCAGATCTGCGTCTGAGAAACCCAACCCATTATTGGTAGTCAAACTAGATACACAATCTTTGAATTGACCGAAAGAAGTTTCCTGTGGCACATGCGCAGTTTTGAGGAAAGCAATTAAAGCCTTTGCATGGGCTTCAGAACACAATAACAAGGACAACATGGAGATTTTTGACAGGGTCTGCCCCAGCTGCTCGACTACGTTGTAGTCACTCTTCTTGATAATCTTCAGAATTTCCTCTATCTCCTGCTTAGAGGTTTCTACAATGATCTTCTTAGGTGCCCCCGTCCGGGCAGGCTCACCTATGATTTCTTTGCCCCGAGTGCCAGACGGCTCGGTGACAGGGGTGATAACTGGAATATGAACTGGGATAGTAGCTGATATACTAGCAGATGGAATGACAACAGGTTTATGAATAATCGGAGGGGAAATCTCGGGAGAAAAGAGTCTTCCGCTTTTGGTGACCTTGCTAGCTCTGACAATATTGCTGATATCAGCTTCCTCACTTTTCAAGTCTTTCTTAACTCCATGGTAATACACATCTGCACCGTAGTGCCAAGGGACAGCCTTAACCGAAGTGTATGGGATAGGACCAGGGATAGTAATTATTAACGGAGCAACTCTTGGAATGAATGTAATCCTAACAGGCTTTCTCGAGGAAGCCTTGGAAGGATTGACGGAAATGGTTATGATGGCAACATCTTGAATTGGAACCAACAGAATCATAGTCTTTTTGAACAGGATCTCTTTGTTATCCATCAGGCGTTGAACACCTGATTTCAATAAGTGGCAATCAGCAGGCAGAATGGAACATATGTGGCAACCTTCGCCATAACCCAGAAATAAACCGGCCAACAATAGATTCTTCTTAACTGTCATCAAAGGAGTAGAAATTTATTCCACGGAGGTCACAAATAAATCACCGTCCACAGCATTCACTCCATGACCATGTTTGGGCATACGGGCAGTTATGACGCTGAGCTTCTCCGGAGTGTCAAACTCAATCTCTTTGGCTTCGATCAAGTCTTGCACCTTATTCTTCAAGGCCCAACATTTATTTGTATCATGACCTGGGCCATCAGAGTGATGGGCGCAGCGGGCATTCGGGTTATGTAGCGGAGATGTGGTGTTGCGATTCTTCAGGGCTTCCCTCAGAGTTACCAGGTCGGTCTTCAATAATTATGGTAGAATTTGAGACAAGGTCATATTGAGCCGAGTGTACTGCCTCTGTGGTCTCTCCATTCTTTGTTGATTGTTGCATTGTGGAGCAACGTTGGGTCTTGATATTACTATCGCATTTACCGCTTGACGGTGTTCAGGTCTGCTTTGGCTCCTCGAGCCGTAGACTTCACTAGCTTCTTTCTTACTAGTGAAAATCTTCACTGCACTTGATGAAGTATCTTTCTGTATCTTACCACTTCGGATACCAGCCTCTACTCTCTCCCTAGTTAAAATTAACTCAGTAAACCCGGATGATGAACTGCCGATCAGATGATTGAAAAACGGACTAGATAACATCCCCAGAAACATGTCAACCAACTCCCTATCAGACAAAGGGGGTTGGACTCTTCCCTCCAAATCTCTCCACTTTTGAGCATAGTCCTTAAAACCTTCGCTTGCACCCATAGACATACCCTGAAGATGAGTACGAGTGAGAGCAAGGTCGGTGTTATACTGATACTTCTTGTAAAAAGCAGCAGCAAGGTCTTCCCAGTTTTGGACATTGGCTCCTTCCAATTGATAAAACCATTCAAGTTGAGTCCCTGACAGACTATCTTGAAAGAAATGTACCCACAAATTTCTATCAGCAGTGTGGGGTTGAATTTTTCTGACGTACGAGCGGAGATGGAGTTTTGGACAGGATACTCCATCATATTTAGCAAAAATAGGAGCTTTGAACTTATGAGGGATCACTACTCCCGATACTAATCCCAGCTCTCCGAAATCCAGACCAGGGATCCTCTGAATATCCATAGCACTCAGATGGTCTTCTAGTTATTTGTACATATCCTTGGCAGGAGGATATTGCTCCTCATCATAATCCGTATCATTAACAGAAACTGCAGGACTGGGGCCCTTCTCTTCTTCTTGGTTCTCCCTTTCCTTGGATGAAAGGGACAGATCAACTTGCTGTTTCAACCTATCCCCAAACCTTTTACCCATACTTAAAAGAATGACTTTCTTCTTCTTCTTCTTCTTCTTCTATTTCTCTTTCTCTTTCAGAATGAGAGCTTTTAAGTCCTCTTGCCCTTTAGCCAAGCTCAAGAACATCTCTTAGAATTGGGCATTTTATGCCCGAAGATCTTTGATAGCTTGATCAGAAGACATAACTACTGAAATAAACAGCGAAGAAGATGAGAAACCTGTAATGGTACCTGTAATGGTGTGCATGATAATGAGATGCGTATGTAATGATTTCAAAGACTTTGTGAGATTTAAATTTGCAAACCAAAAATAAAACAAACTTTATTAGATTAACTTGTAGAAATGTTCAACAATGCCTTTAAGGCGTTACAAAGAAATAAATGGAAAACAAATCTAAACTAGAAAAAGCAAAAATCAGAAATCCCATGGACGCTTACCCTTGGTGCTGACATAGTCATTGATCGTTCTTTCATTCTCGAGTTGCCTAGTGAGCTTCAAGATCTTCCTTTCTTGCTCATGATACTTTTCTCGGTAGGTATCCCTCTCCTCTTTCAGCTGAATCCAGGATCTCTTCAATTCCCCAAGATCAGTGGGCATGTATGGATAAAGGACTATATAAGGAATTCCCTCTTCATTGGTAGGCTCAACAATCACTAGAAACACGGCTTCATAAGGAATTCCCTAGTTTCTGGGCTCGAGCTCAGACCCACTGGAGATAAGGCTGCATAGGGAGAGAAGTCCTTGGTCCTAGCTCTTGAGGGTCAGATCTGTTCACCATGCCCCGAGCTCGTATAAACCTCTGGCGATGCTCGTCCACGTCCTCCTTGTAGTCAAATGCAATATCTGTAAGAAGTAGCTCATGAGGACCATCTCTCCGAGCACGACCAAATTTTCGTAAATCTAGGCAGGGATTGTAGGTTATACCCCCTCTGATTCCAAGCAACGGGACATTAGGGTATCCCCCACAAGGATCAATGATGGCAGTTCTTTCCATAGCCTTGGAACTCCAAAGAATGTTTGTATGGGCAAGTGACATCAACCTGTAAGACCATCCCAAACCCTCTTCATTCCTCAACACAGACTTGGGGAGGTGCAAAATAAACCACCTCTCCAGCAATGACATACAACACATGAGAGTCCCTCTTCTTTGCACGATACGA
Source organism: Vicia faba (assembly GCA_948472305.1). Taxonomy (NCBI): domain Eukaryota; kingdom Viridiplantae; phylum Streptophyta; class Magnoliopsida; order Fabales; family Fabaceae; genus Vicia; species Vicia faba. Next base: position 261,556,538 of record OX451739.1, read on the forward strand.
GTGTAGAGGGAATGCAAGATATGACCCAGGAGAGTAGGCACAAGATTGCGAGACAGGAAGATCTTAATCGCATTCAAATCCACAAAAGAATCCATATTCGGGAAGAGGACCAAACCGTAGATAAGGAGAGCCAAGATGTCTTCGAAAGCCTAGAAATCCAAGTTATCCCAGAATAACCGAGCTTGATCCATCAGAAACTTAACTAAGAAACCTTCAACCCTGCTTCGTGTTTCCCAATTAGATATTATATCAGTCTGTTTCAGATGCAGAGCTGAAGCAATGTCTTCTGGTCTAGTAGTCTCTTCCAAACCTGTGAAAGGCACCTGCTCTAGGATGGATATACCCAATAAGTGAGAGAACTCCTCCAAAGTGGGAACCAACTGGTAGTCTGGAAAAGTGAAACAATGATGCACAGGATCGAAGAACTGGAAAAGCACACTCATCATCTGCTCATCAAACTTTGAGGTAACCAAGCCAAGAAGCTGACCATGCCTCTTAATGAATGAAGAAGTCTCAGAAACTTTTGAGGCTAACTCTTTGAGTTGAGCAGGTATTTGCACAAAGTTAACTCGAATGGTATTTCTGCGCATGGAAGCCATAATCTGCAAAATAGAACAAAGATAAATCCCCTTGGTCTTTGAAACGGTTAGTATAATGAAGTATGCATGCTATGTTATGATGCATGATGTCATGGTAAAACAAACAACAGGTATAGCAGATAACAGACATGGCAAAGGCAAACAAGTCACACAATATCCCTTAAGTTTAAGGCTTGCATGGGGTCAAAGGTATTACCCTCTTGAAGTTCAGTTGGTTTCAACCTGTCCTAGCATAAGTAACCGGGTTCTAGAGGTTCTTAATATCACTGACCATCCTTCATCGGTCATGGTTTCAGCTCACGCAATCTTTTCTTGCAGCCAGAACTATCTCGAGAGTATGGTCTCAATGAGTGTAGCATCGAGTATCAACCAGTTCTCAGCTTTACACCGAGGCCGGCTATCTCACTACTTCCTAGTGGCCAAGTTGGTCGATTAATGGTTCTAAGGTCAGTTGATGCTTAACGACACACATAGCAACCCCGTATTCTCCTTGTTTCTCCACAAGGGATACCAGTACCAACCAATGTGCCACATCAACGTAGCTACTGCTTTAACCGTATCAGTCTACACCGTACAGTTCCCTCACAGTTTATTGCTACTTACCTAAAAGGTGTCCCCCAGATCCGAGTTATGATCTATAGTAACTCCAATAGAAAACCCTTAAAAGTAAAGAAACCAAAACAAATAAGAGAAGCAAATATGATGAACTAATCCTAAGGTATATCCCACTTATTTAGTCCCCAGCAGAGTCGCCAGTTCTGTGATACGGTGGCAGAATCGGACTGTTTTAGGAAAATGCTGGTTTGTGTTTTGCGTTTATGTTCACAAAATGTCGCGGTAAGCAAGAGTCGCCACCAACTTTTATTTTATCCAACTGGAAAGGACAAAAGCACAAAAAAATTCCTTTTTTCGAGATTTTGAGTACGGGGGTAGATTATAGAAAAGGAAGGTATTAGTACCCTTTCTATCCGTAGTTTTCTACGGGCTCTTAGGTACTTGCTCATCATTTTAAAAAATTTTCTTTCGTGTTTGTGTGTTTTGAAAAGTTTTTGTCTTACTTCGTTTTAACCCTTGTATCAGTCCTCAAGAGTGTTACGAAGTGTTTGTGAAAACTTTGTTTGGAAAAGTGTAAGTGTGAAAGAGTTCGTTTTTGAGCAAGTACCTACTAGCATCTACCTACTCGAAAAATAATGTTTCTGTTCTTGTTTCCTTTAGACAGTACTATCCCACTATTAAAGAGTAGGTATCACCGTCGTTGGAGTTGTAAGGGTCAATTCAAAAGGGACGTACGATCACTAAAGCAATGTTAGGGCGTCTTAGTAATAACCCTAATGTCTTAAGATCATATTCGAGGTAACATTTCCGAGACAACCTTTCTGAGGCAACATTTCTGAACGAGACTTTTAATCTTTGTTTAGACATAAGGGCGACCACTAAAATACCCTATACTTATTGATCGTTTACCGAAGGCAACCGAAGTGAGAGTATACCCTAAGAGTGCGCATGTGCGAGTGATTTGATTTCAAGTTATTATCTTTGCACATTAGGGTTTGCTAGCCATTTTAAATTAACATACAGTCTTGTCATGCAATCCTATTATCATACATCTAACAGTTAATATTTGCGAGAATTAAAAATACGAGAAGTAAAAACCTACGCTATTACAAGGCTTCGGGGGAGGGATTAATTACATAGACAAAAACCCGTAAAACAATAAATAAAAGAAAACCCTAATTAAACTATTACATACTGTATGCAATTACATTAATATGGTAAAAATAAATAAGCGCGCGCGATGAATCGAAACAAGAGAATTAGGGTTTTAACCCCGACTAAACCTAATTAAAAGAAGAAACATTTTTTTGTGGTTTTTGTGTTATTTTGAGAAAAGAAATTTTTAATTGAATAAAAAAAAAAATTACTAATTAATTTAAATTAAGACAAATAATTAAGTTAACCTATTTTTTTGTATTTTTTGGTTTTGAGAAAAGAAATAAAAATTAAATTACATGCTAAACCTAATTTTTCCTAATTTGATTTTAATTATTTACAAAAAAGGTTAAAATTACCCTAAATTACATTAAAACTAATATAAAATTAAATTTGATAAAATAAAATAAAACCTAAATTCTAAATTGGTGAAATTGATTTTATGATTTTTTTGGGAAAAAGAATTAATTTTGGTTAGAAAATAATAACATAAAAGAAAAAAATTAGAAAAGAAATAAGAATATGGGCCTGGTGTTTGAGCAAAAAGGGGGGGGGGGGGGTCTGAATTGCAAATTCAAGCCCAAATGCGCCTAGCCCATGTGGACTTTCCAGATCCCATGTACACGCTTGACTAGTGTCCATGGTATACCTTCATTGGGAATCCTTGGATTTAGCATGTGGATGATCTGATTGGTTGGACATTGATGATGCATGGCAGGCTCATTGTATGCATGTGTACCTGATTACACAAGGAAAAAAATATAGAAAGCAAGTTTGGGGACCTGGGGATCGAACCCAGGCCCTTTGGCATTTTCACAACACACGCTGACCATCTGAGTTGGCTTGTTCTTTTGTATCAATAATAATAAACAAGCATTATATGATCAAGACAAAAAGTGGATTCTGAAAATGCACGAAATTTGAATGGGCCAGTCAGGGAAGGCCACGTTATCATCTTCTTCCTCCCTCCATTGCTAAAAGTTTCTAGACTTATACCTACAGTCATCTGGGCGTAGGTACAAACCTATGCATCTCCAAAATCTTATCCCTGCATGATAAATCAATACCAGTGGTACCAATCAACTCGTGGAAACCTCACGAGCATCATGGTACCACTATCCATGGCTAATTGTTCCTGCATGCAAAACCCCTAAAACGAAACTAAAACCATAAACATGGCAACTTGCTGTATAGCCAATAAAAATACAATTGAATATTATCATTAGCTTGCCAATGATTCAAGGATTAAGAATATGCAAACAAATTATGCTAAAAGTGCCAGAATTGGGATATTCGATTTCAAGAAAGTATGTAGATCGTGGGACACTTACAGTGCGTTTCAGGGCATGAGAATGCTTGCTAGTGATTGCAATATGACCCAGAGATATCCAGCAAGTGATTGAGATAGTTGGGAAGGCTTGAGATGGCCTGAAAACTGGAAATTGATTCACCACTTTTGTTGAATTTTTGCAAGTTTGATTTCTGTTTCTCATGCCTCCAATTCCCCTGCTTTTGGTCTGCACATGTTCCTTATGTACCCTAGAACGAATTAGGGTTACAAACTTGTTTCAAATCTTCCTCAATTAAGATCATTGATTCTAGATTTGATCCTTATGCAAATATTGCCAAATCAAGCCAAATCCAATATTTTTGTGTCCAAATGAAGCTTGCACGATTTGATTCTCTTTCCAGCTATATAAGAGGCCTAAACATGCACAAAATCTCAAGCTTTGATTAGTTTTGATATTTTCATGATTTTATTTTGATTTTATTTGATTTAATTGAAATAAAATAAAAACAAATGACAAAAATAAAATAGTGACAAGTGGGAAATATCATGGGTCTTGGATCATGTTACAAACTCAGTGCAAGCATAAAAAATTGGGCCCATTTGACAAAAATTGCAATTTTGGCCACATTTGACTTTTGGCAATTTTGTAAAAAGGGTCAAATTTACCAATGCATAACTCCCTCAATTTTGACCCTAGAGAGGTATTCTTGGACTTTTTAGAAAGCTTAAGATGTCCTCTAAGCAACCCTTTTGTTCTAATCTTAATTGAGTCTTCCATGTTCATGTATTAAGCTTTGACAAAAAAGGTGTTTTTGTTGACTTTTCAAAATGACCTATAATGTCCATATTCATATCTTCTTGTGAGTGCATATTTTGAACTTGGGAGATGAAGATGAATTGTAGGAAATTCCATACTATTCAAAATTAGATTTGGACGGGTCATTTTTGATAAAGTATGAGAAAGTTATGCTTGGTCAAAGTTGGGTTGACTTTTCCGGCAAAACCCTAATTTAGCAACTTTTGGGTCTTGATGAATTGTGAGCAATCCTTGAGGAATCATGATCAACACTTTATCAAATGATGAATAATACTTCAAAATGAGGACGTTGACCAAAAATCTTGAAGTTTGACTGTATGTAGGACACAATTGACTTTTGTCCTAGCATAGTCGATTTTCAGGCCTTTGAGCAATTGACTGAGCAAACTTCCTCTGCAAGGCTTGAAACTTGACATGGATGATCTTGAGAACATATTAGGACAATGGTGAGCATTTGGGATCCTTTGGACTCAAACATCTTGATGCAAACTGAAACCCTAATTTGAGGTAGACTGCCTTAGGAGAGAGTTTGTCTGGTCAACCCTTGGGCTTCCTTGAGCAATTTGAGGACCTCACTTGAAATGTATTGAGAAATATGGGAGGGAAAATTTTGGGGTACAACATGTACCTTGCTCTTTCTTCCATTTCTGAACTTTATTATGATTCAATTCCCAAATCCTTTTTTTCAAACTAACAAATCACTTCAACCTATTCAAACCTTTTTGTGACCTCGTGCACCTTTTCTCTTTTAAAACCTTTTTCAAGATTAGACATGAGTCATTTATAGTCGAGATGTCATTCTTCTATCTCCATGGTTGTAAGGATGCCGACTTTTCCCCTTGAGTGCTAGAGGTGTTCTCAAACCCTCACTCATGTTAATGCATTGTCCCTCTTTCGTATACCTTGTGGTCGATTAGTTGAGATTCCTCTCCTAAAAATAATGACTTGTCTCTTCATTTAAAAACAACCAACACACAGTTTTGTTCTTTTTTAGAAGAACTATAAGTGCCCTGATCCTCTATTGCACAAAGGGGGTACGTAGGCATGAAGGTTCGCAACCGCGGAGGGCACAATAATAATAAAAACATTTTTCCTTTTATTTCTTTAATAAATATTTCATTCATTCACTTTAGCAAGTTCAAGCTTTAGATAACACACTTTTTTATTAGAACAAACAAAGTGGATATTGTGGAGTGTCATATATATTTAGGGTGTTGATATGTTCTCTTTGCATAACCGACCCTCGTACCTTAATCTATATTTCATTTTGGGTTTTGTTTGCTTTTTCCCCTTTCTCTTTGGGAACAATAAAGTGAGGTGGCGACTTTCACTTATATGAGTTAAGTTAATCAATGGCTTAGTCTCAAATTTTTACCTCTACATTTCACTACGTGCGACAGACTGTAGTATTTGTTTACCAAGTAATTGGGAAAACATTGTTGCTTTCAACCTGGGAGCCAGAGAAGTTGAGGACCGTAGAACCCTTAACCCATCTTGGCCTTTTAGGATGTACTACGGAGACTATGAAGAAGTAATCCTAAAATAGTTGTCACTCAATACTGCACTCAGATGGGTTTCTCTTGAGAATATTACTAATTACCGAGTAAATTGGGAAATTGGTAATATCCAAAAGAGGATCGTAGACTCTGGGAACTTTTATAACCTTGTTTTATAGGTGGTTTAAACCGTTAGTCCATACCTTGTGGGTAGTACCTTTGAATACATGCTCGTGACGTCGAACCTATGAAACCCCCATGTTTGTAATCTTGTGTGTGATTGTTGCATCATCTTCCATTCATGCACCCATGAGCATTCATTAAACAAGTTTTCAAAGAACTTAAAGACTTCTCTTTGCAAATATCACATGTATCCTTTTGACCATGGACTTTGGAAGGAGAAAGATTTAGAAGTACAATTTCAAGATTCCTAAAATAGAAGAGTTGAAGAGTTTGGTTTCTTTGATTGACAATCCTGAGGATTTCAGAAAGAAATATGGAGTGTTTTTGTCTCTTTTGAGTGTCATAATGAAGGATTGTATTCTCAATACGTTGGTCCAATTTTATGATCCTTTGTATTAGTAATTCACATTTCCGGGTTATCAGCTTATGCCTACATTAGAGGAGTACTCTTATCTGGTTGATCGACCTATTACTGATCATGTTCCTTTCTATAGTTTGAAAGAAGAGCCTAATCTCAAGATGTTGCAACACTTACTCACCTGAAAAAGTCGGATATTGAAGCTAATATAACTACTATAGGAGGTATTAGGGGTTTTCTTGCTAAGTTCTTGTTGGAGAAAGCTAGTTACTTTTCTAGGATGGAGACTGTGGACGCTTTTGAGGCCATCTCTGTTTTACTCACCTATGGGTTATTTTTGTTCCCTAACATCGATAATTTTGTTGATGTTAATTCTATTAATATCTTCTTGATTGGGAATCCATTCCCCACACTGCTTGGATATGCTTATTACTCCATTCACCTTTGGAACTTTTACCAAGAGAGGATGATTATCTGATGTGCGTCATTGTTATACAAGTGGTTTATTTCTCACTTGCCTCAGTTTGCTGCCTTTTGTTATGTCAAGGATGGAATACGTTGGTCACAAAGGATTATGTCTCTTACTCATTCAGATATTGTATGGTATAATCAAGCTTATTATGGAGTAAGGATTATTGACAGTTGTGGTAGTTTTCCCAATGTACCTCTTCTTGGTACAAAAGGAGGCATCAACTATAACCCTATTCTTGCACGCCGTCAACTTGGATATCCGATGAGGGATAAACCAAATAGAATTCATGTGACTAGTTTCTTTCTCAAAGAGGAAGGAGACAAAAAAATAGCCAAGGATGATATTAGTAAAGTCGGGCGCCACATCCATAGGAAGAGAAGAGAAACTCTAGGACAGAGAAGTGTTGTTTCTTTAGATCCTCATCTTCGGTGGGTACAAGCAAGGGAAATTTATTTGAAGATGCCTTATCCTCGTCAAGAATCCTTAGCTGGAATTTTTGTAGAACCCACTCATCCTCTTTTGACTGATGTTGAAGAGCTTCAACTTTCTTTAGTCAGAATGTAACAAGAGAAAGACATCTGGAAGAATAAATATCAGACTATGGATGTGGAACACTAAGTACTTTAAGGGCACTTGAAGAAGAAAGATGATTTGATCGAGATTCTCGAGCGACATGATGTGGAGATGATGGGAAAGCGAGAGGATTTATTTTCCTCTCGCATTCAGCTAGTTCCCAATGATCAAGACCATTCTCACATGCTTCCTACTTCTGGTGGATGGAAGGGAGTTGTTGTCAAGCTTATAGAAGAGAATACGCACTTGAAGGACCAGATTATGAGGCTCAAAGGAAAGCGTCAACATGAAGTGGGATCTTCATCAGCCTTGGCTCCTTAGGACTTATAGATTCTAAGCTTTTATTTGTATTTAGGATTATTGAAACTTGTACTAAAGTTTTAATCCTTCCAAATTATCAATGAAATGAGATTATTCAGTGTTTAAAAAAAGGTGTTATTCCTTTGATCTTTGCAATTATAACAGTTCCTTAAGTTCCTTGAAACCTAAATAAACAAATAATCATGTGCATTACATGTCATACATCATTTCACACAACTTTTTTTGCATTTTTATATTTTCCTCAGGTGTCTTATTTGTCTCTCTACTTTGTTCAGTTAGCAAGTTGTCACATTCTTACAACACTCAGGCTAATTGCAAGAAGAAGATGAAAAACTTGGAATAAGAGAATCGCAAGCTTTGCGAGGAAGTATCTGCTCTAAGAACCAGTATGGCCAACTTGACTGCTTTGGTGGAATCCTTGGTGGATGCGCAAAATCAGCTACCACCTCCTCCTCCTCATTCTCCTCACATGGTTTAGCCTCAACAACAGACAAACATCATCTCTGCGATACTGACAATTCCTATTTTTGTTACTCCTACTACTACTACTGTTGCACAATACCAAATTACTTATGGTTATCCACGGGGATGGCTGAAAATTTCATTCCCGAAAGATATAATCAAACTGCTTAAGTTGCTTATCCTATTCAGCTTGTCGTGGTTTCTACACCGCCTGTTGTGCCTAGTTTTCCTTTTATCAATGACAAAATTTATCATTTCGATGTTGCTCTCAGTGAAATCCTGGGGATACATGATCGAATGGATGATTTTTAAGACCAGTTATTGGAAATGCAGAAAGAGATGAAATCCCTTCGAGGTAAATAACTGTTTGGAAAGAATGTCAATTACCTGTGCCTCATTCGAAATGTCCAGGTTCCTGCAAAATTTAAGGTTCCTGAATTTTAAAAATATAAGGGAAATTCCTGTCCCCAAGCACATCCAGTGATGTATGTGAGAAAGATGCCTACTCATACCGACAATCAGTATATGTTGATCCATTATTTTCAAGACAGTCTAATTGGAGCTGCTTTAAAGTGGTATATAGGATTGAACAATGTAGACATCCAAACATTCAATGATTTGGGTGAAGCTTTCGCAAGAAAATACAAATATAACATGGATATGGCGCCTGGTTGCGACCAACTGAGAGCCATGGCTCAAAAACACAAAGAATCATTCAAAGAATACACGAAGCGCTGACGCAAAGTGGTTGATCAAGTTGTACCCCCGATGGAAGAAAAAGAGATGACTAAGGTTTTCTTGAAGACTCTTGGGCCGTTTTATCATGAGAAGATGGTTGCGAGTGCACCAAGCGACTTTACTAAAATGGTTTGCATGGGTGTCCGATTAGAAGAGGCCCTCAGAGAATGATGATTTTCGAAGGATGAAAGTTCTAGTGGTACCACAAAGAAGCATGCACATGGATTCTCCATAAAGAAGGAAGGGGGGGATAATTCCATTATTCAAGGAAAAGAGGGTAGGCACCGGAGAAGGTATCACAAACACCAACAGTAGGTTGCCTCAGTAACCCCAGTTGTCAGCATAACCCCAACAAATGTTGCTTACTAGTCTCCTCAGAGAGTGCAGCAACAAGCCAACCAAGGGAAAATCATACGAGAGAAGCTTTTGATCCTATACCAATGAGATATATTGAATTCTTTCCTACACTAATCCAAAAGAACCTGGTACATAATAGGTCTATTCCTACCGTACCTGCAAAACTTCCTTGGTTTTATAAAGCCGATTTGAATTGCACCTTTCATCAGGGAGCCTTAGGGAACGATCTTGAAAATTGTTATTCGTTAAAAGCTGAAGTTCAGAAGCTTGTGAGATCTGGTATTCTGTCCTTTAAAGACATAGGTCTAAACATGTAATACAACCTTTTACCCAATCATGAAGGAGGAAATATTATGAATATGGTTTCTGGATGTCCTAGAGAGTTTAGAATTTTTTATGTAAACTTGATAAGAGGAAATTTGGTGCAAATGCATGTTGATCTCTGAATTTAGTTACTATACACATGACCATGCATCTTGCAACATTGGTAGTGAAGATCCTTGTAGGTGTGATAAGGTAGGAAGGGATCTTCAAGAGATGATGGATGAAGGTCTTATCCATATCATTCGACCAAAAGCCGAGTATGATGAGGTTAATATGATTGAAGATTATTCTGATGAGTTTGTGGCTTCTGGTGTTGATACAGTAATTCCTACTAAGGCATATGCTAGGTATGCCAAAGAACCTACGATTGAAGAGCTCAATGCGGTGGCTCCCATAGGGATACATGAGAAATGGGTTAAGAAAGGATTGGTTGATTTTAGTTGTAGCTGTTGTCCAGAATGTGCAAAGAAGCAATGGGGTTGTGCTTCTTTAAGGGGTGATCTCTAGATAGTAAAAAGATTGTGTTTGTTTAAAAATAGAGCAATATCCATTCTTACTGATAGTAAAAGAGACATGGAATTGTCACATGTTTCCTTGCCAATAATAGAAGAAGTTTTTGTTACAGAGAATGAGATTATTATTTACAAGGTAATGATTGAGGAGGCTGAGGTGAATGTCATAGTGCCACACTTTGACGTCCCCACCCCTGTTGAGATTGCATATCAAAGTAAGCCTGCTGTAACTCCTTTCGTTATCTATTTACCTGGTCTTGTTCTGTATGAGTCTGATAAGGTTGTCCCCTACAAATATCATGAAACTATTTTGAAAGATGATAAGGAAGTGCCAATCCAGCCTTTATCTTGTGTTGAAAACATTGTTGAAGCCAGTCGTGTGACCCGAAGTGGTCGTGTATTTGCTTCGACTTTTCAAAAGGATATTGATTCTGGTAAGAAAATTATTGAATCTAGTGCTGAACCCAAGAAGGTAGAAGGGAAGACTAGTGGCATTACTGTGGAAAAGGATGTTGATGATCTTCTGAAGATCATAAAGATGAGTGACTATAAAATTGTTGATCAATTGCTGCAAACTCCGCCAAAATTTCCATTTTAGCTTTGTTGATGAATTCTGCAGCTCATCAGGAATCTCAAATGAGGGTCTTGTACCAAGCTTTTGTTGAGAAAGATGTCTCGGTTGATCAATTTAATGGTGTTGTGGGAAATATTATGGCTTTCCATAATCTTAGTTTTTGTGATGACGAACTGCCTGATGAAGGAAGAAATCACAATATGGCATTGCATATATCTATGAACTGCAAAAATGATGCCTTGTCTAATGTGATGATAGATAATGGCTCTACTATGAATGTGATACCTAAGAGTAATCTGTTAAAGCTCGCTTATTAAGGAACTTCTATGCGCTACAGTGGTATTGTAGTGAAAGCTTTCGATGGTTCAAAGAAATTTGTCATTGGAGAAGTGGACTTGCCAATATGGGTAGGACCACATATGTTTCAGATCACCTTTTAGGTCATTGATATCTTTCCAGCCTACAGTTGTCTGTTGGGACGACCCTGGATTCATAAAGCAGGAGCTATTACATCCACCTTACATCAGAATCTAATGTTTGTCTGAGAAGAAAAAGTAGTAATTGTGAATGGGGACAAACTTTATTGGTATCCCATTTGTCTTCTTTTAGTGTTGTAGAAGCTGATGAAGCTAATGTTGGAACTCAATTCCAACATTTGTCTATTGATCATATACATAAGAGAGAAGATTCTATTACCTCATTCAGAGATGCACAACAAGTGGTTCAGAAAGGTCCTAGCAGTGTGTGGGGTCAGATTATTGATCTTCTAGAAAACAAGAATATGACTGGTCTAAGTTTTTCTCATCAGAAGAAGAAGAATGAAGTGGTGAAGCCAAAGTCTGATTTCTCTCTGTATCAAGACATCTTCCATAGTGGGGGTTACATCCACCCGAATCCTCTAGAGGTCGACGCTATTATTGAAGATGAGATAGGGCAGGAGATGCCGAGCTTTGTGAAGCATGGAGTGAGAGTTCAAATTTGGATCATTGTTGATGTTCCCAATTGCATTCACATATCGAAGTAATTTGTCTTTGCTTGTTTTTCAAAATCCTTTCACTCTGCCCAAAGTGAAAGTGATATCGTATGGGCTTGTATTTTGTTTTGAATTTTAAAACCATTAATAAAAGTTGTTTTTGTTATCCAATTGTGTTTTTTATTTTTTGCTTTTTCTTGGAAAATGGTAATTGGAAAAAACCTTTCAAAATAAATAATAACTGTAAATAAATATGCATAATCACGTGTTGAATTTATTAGTTCTAAAATCAAGCATAATCATATGTGCATATTAATTAAAAACCCATTGAAAACAATAACCATGCACCTTCTCCCAACTTTGAATATCCTGTGCATGTAGCTGAAGAAGAGGAGTTTACTGAAATCCCAGAAGAGGTTTTCGGGTTCCTTGAGCGCGAGAAGAATACCATTCAGTTGTATAAAGAGGCATTGGGGACGATTAATTTGGGTTCTGAAGAGAATCTGAAGGAAGTCAAGAATGGGGCATTGCTTCATTCCGATGTGAAAGGTAGGTTGATTGATTTACTGAAAGAATATGTGGATATCTTTACTTGGTCCTATCAAGACATGCCTGTTTTAGATACCGATATTGTGAAGGACTCACCCTGATATTGCAGTTAAGAATGAAGAGGAGGTCTTGAAACAGATTGATGTTGGCTTCCTTGTGTTGCCAGTGTGTCCTCAGTGGATTGCTAATATTGTTCCCATTCCAAAGAAAGACGAAAAAGTCCGCGTATATGTTGATTACAAAGACCTGAATAAAGCTAGTCCAAAAGATGATTTATCTCTGCCACATATTGATATGTTGGTGTTGTACCCCAATTTTTGACCTAAGATCCCATTTGCATTTTTGCATTTTTATACAAAAGTCAAGGTCACTAAATACAGTTGGTTTTAACCTCTCATCTTCGAGCATTGATTATGCAGAAATTGTCAAGTGTTTTGAACATTCTTAGCCTATGTATCACTAAATTCTAATCAAGCACAAAATAAATGTTTTTTGTTTGATTTCATGTGCTGACAGGTCTCCTTCGAGCCAGCCTTCGATTGGACAAGTTCACTGCCTGCAAACATGCTTCAATTGGACAACATTACTTCTTTCGATCACGGGTTTTCGATTGGACAATATGTTTATTTCGATCCACATGCTTCGTTTGGTCAACATTGCTTCCTTCGAACACAAGCTTCGATTGGGCAATACAGTCTCCTTCGAACACAAGCTTCGATTGGGCAATACAGTCTTCTTCAGTCACAAGTTTCGATTGGGTAATACAGTCTCCTTCGATTCACAAGTTGGACCACTAAACCCTTCGAAGCAATGTACTTAGAGCATACAAGTAGCCTCCCATATACTGCCAAATTCAAACATGCCACAAAACTGCTGCACAATCCTGCACCAACCTGCCACTAAACTCCAAAAGACTGAAAAGCCTGTGTTGACAGTCCTGTACTTGCACGAAAACGGAGTGCACAAGAACTACATTGAAGAAAACAAGGGGGCAGTATACCCAAATAATTCAAACATTATTTTGTTTTACCCCCCCAAAACCATATCAAAGCTTCAGCCACCTCGCCTATAAATACAAGGCTTCACAACCTGTTCAAGGGAGGATTTTTGGGACCAAGAGGACGGATCCTCCAAATTTTCTCAAACACAGAAAAATTCTCAAAGTTCATCAACACTTGAGAAATCACAAAAAACCCAAAATCCCACACACTTCAGTCTCCTTCGATTCTGAAGAACACCCCACACATAGTTGTTTTGTTCAAACTCAGAAAGACAACCTTCTGTGACAACCCTTCGAACCAAAAGCAAACCCTCTGTACCTTGTTACCATTCGAATCCAGCAGGAAGAACCTCACGCCTGTTATCCTCTTTCGAATCTAGCATCAAAGGCCAAACCCCTGGTCCCTCCCTTCGAATCCAGAAGCGCTCCAGGCAACCACCTTACTGCCTAGTACACATCCATTCAATGCCAGAAGCAAGGTAAGTCACTCTTACCCTTGAACTTTCGTTTCATGACATAACATGTAAATAATACTTTTGTTCATTTCAAACATGTACATACTGCTATTCCTTTGATTCCACCCTTTTCAACATATTTTTTTAGAACTGAGCTCTTTCATTTTTGCTTTATGTTTTGCCTGAATTTGCTTTAATTGTTATACTGTTTACCAAACAAATACTAGCATGGCCTCAGGCCATGTTGCCATTTAATGTTTTAAATGAAAGAAACAGGAAACAGGAAATAGAAAACGAAGCTTCTAGATTCTACTACCTTTCTCCAGGTCAAACGAAAGAGACAACCAAGAGGCAATCCATGTCCAATCGAAAAGCATTCCTTCACTGCTTTCAACCCCCAGTCGAAGGAGGCAACAAGGCAGAATCAAAAGACTTCGCCACACACTGACTGCCAGGCCAATCGAAGGACAGAACCTCACTGCTGCCTTTGCCCAATCGAAGGATAAAACCTCACTGCTGCCTTTGCCCAGTCGAAGGATACAACTCACTGGTGCCAGCCCCAGTCGAAGGATATAACTTGCTGCTGCCTTTGCCCAATCGAAGGACAGGACCTCGCCCCTGCCAAAGCCCAATCGAAGGACAGAACTTTTCTGTTTCCAGCCCCAATCGAAGGAGGCCAACAAAATGCCAGTCGAAGGATGCTACTGCCTGGGTCGAAATACACTCTTTTTCTTACTTTTGACTTATTTTTTTCCTTCATATTTTTTATGCCTTTTGACATGTTTGTAATAGCGTAGGTTTTTATCTTTCTGCATTTTTTTACTTTGTACAAATGCTAGTAATTAGGTAAGATAAAATCAACAAGTGAACAAACCACAAAAATCAAAAACACTCTTTAATCATACTTGAACATACTTTAAAACATGCAAAAAACACTCAACAAATCAAAACTCCCCCAAGGGCATGTTATCCCCGTTCTACCACGATACCGGCCATGCCTATTGCTAGAATATGTGCATTAATGTCGCCCACTAAAAAACACAAACAAATCAACTTTTTTCTAGAGGAACTACGGTGTTTTGATTCCTTCATTGGATACGTAGGCAAAGGGTCGCGAAACCCTCATGAACGCAATAATAAAAACTCATTTTTTCCCCTTAAGCAAACATAGTTGTAGATAAATACACCCTTGTATATAACAAACAATCTTAACCAAAAAAACAGATATTTCAAAAGGTTCTTGTGGAGTACCGCAGATGCATTGGGTGCTAATACCTTCCCATTGCATAACCAACCCCTAAACTCTTGATCTCTTTTTAAAAAAACGCATTGTATTTTCATTACTTTTAAATATGACTTTACATTGCATGTTTTTAGGGTTTTATTTCGCTCTTTTCCCTTTTCCCTTGGAAATAATAAAGTGCGGTGGCGACTCTTGCTTTTGCGAGTCAAGTTAATTAATAGCTTGATCTCCGATTTTCACCGCTACAGAATTGGCGACTCTACTGGGGAAAGATTGACCTCTTGCTGGTCCATCCCTAAGTGGGTTAAGCCTAATTTGTTTTATCTATTTTATCATTATTTGATTGTTTGTTTATATGTTTATATTGTGGTTATTTGGGGTGTTGATTACAAAGGACAAGTCCTATACCGGACTAAGTTACACTTAGGAATAGGACGAGCGATATAGTCATGTTAACTTTGAGGGAGTAATCCCGAAGAAGGAGGCATGAGATCCCCCACTCAGTGGAAGGCCCTTTTGAACGTAATATTTGTTTACCGAGTAATCGGGAAGACATTATTATTTTCGACCTGGGAGCCAGAGAAGCTGAGAACCGTAGAACCCTAACCCATCTTGGCCTTTTAGGTGTAGCGCGGAGATTATAACGGAGTAATCTGGAAGTAGTTCTTACACGATGCTATGCTCAGATGAGTTTCTCTTGAGAATATTGCTAATTATTGAGTAATCAAGACGTTGGTAATATCCGAAGGAGGAATGTAGACTCCGGGAACTTTTAGAACCTTGTTCTACAGGTGTGATTAAACCGTTAGTACATACCTTGGGATGTTCTTTACCTTTGACTCCATGCTCGTGACGTTGAACCTTTCGCCTTTATTTGTGACCTTGCTTGTGGTTGTTGCATAGCCATGCCTTCATGCATCCATAAAACCCTTTTTCACTTGATTTTCAAGGAATTTGGAGGTCTTTTTTTTGTAAACATCACAAGTTTCGTCAAGCTCAATGGATCTTGGGTGTTGATAGGGTGGAAACCCTAATCCACCAAAATGGATGATTGATCTTGATGATAACTTGATCAATGTTTGGAGCCAATTTAAAATTCATCTTCTATCTTCATACTTTGATGTTTACAACTTAATATCTTGAGTTCCTTGAAAGTCAAATAAAAACTCTCTTTTGCATATCATGCATCATTCTACATTTTTGGTTTCACTCTCAAAGGTCTTTTTCCAAGTCTTTTTTTTCTTTTGGTCTGACCAGTGCAACACTCGCGCTAATAGAACAATGGAGAATATCAAACAAGAGGTTTCTGAACTCTACAGAAAGATGATTACTTTGAAAGCTAGTATGGAGCACTTAACCGGTTTGGTTGAAATTTTGGTTGCCGCCCAAGTCAATCCTTCTAAGAAGGAGGAAGCGATGATAAAAGTATTCACTGATTGTCATTCAAGGACGTTGGTTTTGAAGTTCAAATTAAGCATGTGCCGAAGAGTAAACACGATTGATGGTCACTTTAAGTTTTGAAGGATGTTTTCGGTGATTCAAGTCCAGATGGAAAGCCTTCCCAGATTACTAACTTATTTCTGCTCTTGTAAATTTTCTTGTTTATCAAAACATTGTTTACATGTAAGAACTTGTTTGCATCTGAATGATTATCTTAATACAATGAGTATGTTTGTCTTGAAGAAATTCACATTTGTTTTCAAATTTTAAATTTCTTTTTGCATTATGATACCAACTTGTTTCCCATTCTCTTGCCTAGGCAGAGATTGAAGGGAGGATGATGATCTGAAAAACACAAAATCTCTGGTTGTATGCTTTTGGATAAAATCTTGCTGACGATGTACAGGCATTGTTTCAAATCCCTAAACACTGGAGATATAAGGAAGATAATCCCTTGCTAACCCCTTTGAGCCTTGAAGTAGGAGTTTCTTTTCTATACAAAAAAACCCTCAAATTTTAACCTGGGGAAGGGTAGTTTTCAGTTAATCTGATTGAGTGTTCAAAATTCATAAGGAAGATACTTCTGAAGAGAAACTACGGGGGCTACCCTTCATGAATAATGAAGCCATAAGATGTGGAATCACAATGTTATCCCTCATTCATCAAGAAACGAGGCAGTCACAATCTTCTCAACAATTAAGACAAGCTAATGTCACACATTTTATTCAAAAGTCAAAAATCAAGAAAAAAGCCTGCTAAGTCGAAAACTTGAAAACGTACGGCTTAGGAAAAATTAGGTCATCCCGCTGGACTATCAATTCAAAAGAATTAGTTCAGGAAAAAGTTAGGGAAAATAAAAATTGCAAAGAAAGGACTACACAGAAAAGTCCTCAACAAAGAACAAATTGGTGACTACGAACACGAAGACATGAGGGTGGTTTCTACTCCGAAAACCTCGTCGTTTCCTTAACCGTCACAAAATCCTTTTGAGAGATGAACGCTCATGTTGAATTAAATGAACATAGGGTTGGAGAACATCACGAAGAATGGGTGGGCACCTATAAATTTTGAGCCTTAAAAATATTTTTTCTAAAAACCATGAACTAGGCCACGTTACAACCTTCAAAAGTCCTAATTGAAGCAAGGTTATTTTGAAAGCATACTTCAATAAGATAGTGTTCCTGACTCCCATGAATGTGTTCTAAATAGTTATGTTGGTATCATATGTTTTTCCTATACAAAAATAAATGGTGCTCTAACTCGCAAAATTTGTGCGATATCTTTTCAAAATCTTCAAGACTTACATAACTGTTGCATTAGAATTTTCATTCTCATTATAAACTTTTTTCTAACTGCAAAACATTTGTTTGATATCAAGGAAGCTCACATGAGCACCAGTGATGAGTTTATTCTTTTAAGGCCTGAAACTATGTTGAGAAATTGGCGAATCACGCCAAGAAAAAAAAATCATATCGGGGGGCATGTCACATGAAGACCTTAAGCATGAACATGTTTCTTCTCCCAGTTAATGCTTTCCCAACTTGTTTACTCTTTTGGGGCAAAATTTGAAGACTTTGTTGTGCCAACTACAGTCAATCTGGGGCAATCACGTCGAGATTTGATGAATCTCTCTAAGAGTTTGAAGACACCAGAGCATGGTGAATGCCAGGTCTTTTGTAAAATCCTCTTGAGATGATTTCTCCTCATCAGCCATATAGCTTGGGGCATTTTAGAAGTGAAGTTATTCGCAAGAATTGTCGTGCAACATGCAACTTATCAACAGTAAACTTGGGGCATCCAAAATTAGTCCCAGGGACAATCCAGATTTGTCAAGATATGTGATATGTATTGCACACATTATCAGAGGGTGGTGTTCCCAGTATCTCCAGCTAAGCATGACCTTTTCCAGCTGAAACATTGTTTGTGTTGTTATCCTTTCAATGGATTATTGATGATAGAAGATTGGACTTTGGGTTTTCTACCTGAAAATATCTTCCCCTCCAGAGAGATTTAAGCCTTGTAAAAGGACTTTGCTCCGATGATGGCTTTTGTTCTATTTCCAGTAGTGTTCCCATCTTGTTGAGATTAGCCGAGTGTCAGTTTGTACTGGGATGTCTTATCATCTTCTGTCTGTTTTGTCAGCATATACATGACATTCATTTATTCATTTACACTTGCATCATGCACGCACAATTGTATTTGTTGATGTCATTGAGTTTATATACCTTGGTTGTGTCTATTCAAATAGCGTATTTGATCTTTCCAAATAGAGTGTCAACTTAAGCAGAAAGTGCGCCTCCTTTCTAATTCCCCACTGAGTTAACTCTCGTGGAAGAATCTTGCTTTAGCTTTCCTTTTCCATCTCTGGATAGGATAAATCCCCATTTGAGTTGTTTCCTCATTGGGTGGAGTCTTGTTTGACTATTTTCTCTCCAGTTCATTCCTGGATTGAGCTTTGTCTCTTGTGAATGATACCCTGTGGATCTCTCTAGGCTATGAAACCTAGATGGAGAGTGCATTTATTTTGCAATTTAAATACTTGGTCTCCTAAGGAAGGATTTATTCATGGTTCCCCATTGAATATGAATTTTATTCCCTAGTAGTGTTATCATAACCTTCTTCTGGAATATCAACGTGACAACAAGCGACTGACTCTTTATTTGAGCAGTTTGATTATTTCTGAATTTCTTCATGTCATGACAAATGGCGGTCTCTTCATGAGCAGTTTGTCCATCCCAGATGAAATTATTGATTCTCACCTCCAGCAATATCTTCACGATATTTTATGGGTATCTTTGAAAGCAACAAGTGGCGGACTCTTCATGAGCAGCTTGTGTGCTTTAATATTCTTTGAAGACAGCAAGTGGCGGTCTCTTTATGAGCAGCTTGTGGGTTATTGGCAACAAGTGGCGGACTCTTCATGAGCAGCTTGTGTGCTTTAATATTCTTTGAAGACAGCAAGTGGCGGTCTCTTTATGAGCAGCTTGTGGGTTATTGGCAACAAATGGCGGACTCTTCATGAGCAGCTTGTGTGCTTTAATATTCTTTGAAGACAACAAGTGGCGGTCTCTTTATGAGCAGCTTGTGGGTTATAAGCAACAAGTGGAAGACTCTTCATGAGCAACTTGTGTGCTTTAATATTCTTTGAAGACAGCAAGTGGCGGTCTCTTTATGAGAAGCTTGTGGGTTATAAGCAACAAGTGGCAGACTCTTCATGAGCAGCTTGTGTGCTTTAATATTCTTTGAAGACAGCAAGTGGCGGTCTCTTTATGAGCAGCTTGTGGGTTATTGGCAACAAGTGGCAGACTCTTCATGAGCAGCTTGTGTGCTTTAATATTCTTTGAAGACAACAAGTGGCAGCTTCTTTATTTGAGCAGCTTGTATGTCATAGTATTTTTGGAAGACCGCAAGTGGCGGCCTCTTTATTTGAGCAGCTTGTGTATCCCCAACCATAATGTCTACTCAGCAAATGGCATCCCTTCGGAAAAGTCCCATGGGGAAGTTTGCATTTTATCCTTTTCAAGCGATATCTTGGTTAAAAAAGGATTGTGTTACCATTCTTGGCAAAATTCAGAAGTCAGAGATGTTTATTTCCAGTCACAGTACTGATGTCAATCATTTCTTTTTCCAGTCTCAGTACTGATGTCAATCATTTCTTTTCCAGTCTCAATGCTGATGTAAATCATTCAAGAGTCTCTCATTTGAAGTCTATGACTCTTTTTCCCCAGTGGTGTTATAATTTGTTCCCCTGTGGGATTACTGTATAATGTGCTTGGTTTCTCCAGCATAGTTTGTCTCATATGGCGTCATTCCCCATAAAATTCAGAGCATTGCATTCATATCATATCATGAACATAATTGTGGTATCTTAAGGCCAAAAATTGTGTATTCTATATTTAAGTCCCTTCAATCTCGTCGAAATGAAGATCCCAATCTTCACATCTCCAGATAGAAGAAACTTAAATAGGGGCAGCTGTTGTACCCCAATTTTTG
The DNA here is from genome assembly GCA_948472305.1 of Vicia faba. Lineage (NCBI taxonomy): Eukaryota > Viridiplantae > Streptophyta > Magnoliopsida > Fabales > Fabaceae > Vicia > Vicia faba. Next base: position 261,576,978 of record OX451739.1, read on the forward strand.
ACCTAAGATCCCATTTGCATTTTTGCATTTTTATACAAAAGTCAAGGTCACTAAATACAGTTGGTTTTAACCTCTCATCTTCGAACATTGATTATGCAGAAATTGTCAAGTGTTTTGAACATTCTTAGCCTATGTATCACTAACTTCTAATCAAGCACAAAATGTGTGTTTTTGTTTGATTTCATGTGCTGACAGGTCTCCTTCGAGCCAGCCTTCGATTGGACAAGTTCACTGCCTACAAACATGCTTCGATTGGACAACATTACTTCTTTCGATCACGGGTTTTCGATTGGACAATATGTTTATTTCGATCCACATGCTTCGTTTGGTCAACATTGCTTCCTTCGAACACAAGCTTCGATTGGGCAATACAGTCTCCTTCGAACACAAACTTCGATTGGGAAATACAGTCTCCTTCAGTCACAAGTTTCGATTGGGTAATACAGTCTCCTTTGATTCACAAGTTGGACCACTAAACCCTTCGAAGCAATGTACTTAGAGCACACAAGTGGCCTCCCATATACTGCCAAATTCAAACCTGCCACAAACCTGCTGCACAGTCCTACACCAACCTGCCACTAAACTCCAAAAGACTGAAAAACCTGCATTGACAGTCCTGTACTTGCACGAAAACGGAGTGCACAAGAACTGCATTGAAGAAAACAAGGGGGCAGTATACCCAAATAATTCAAACATTATTTTGTTTTCCCCCCCAAAACCATATCAAAGCTTCAGCCACCTCGCCTATAAATACAAGGCTTCACAACCTGTTCAAGGGAGGATTTTTGGGACCAAGAGGACGGATCCTCCAAATTTTCTCAAACACAGAAAAATTCTCAAAGTTCATCAACACTTGAGAAATCACAAAAAACCCAAAATCCCACACACTTCAGTCTCCTTCGATTCTGAAGAACACCCCACACATAGTTGTTTTGTTCAAACTCAGAAAGACAACCTTCTGTGACAACCCTTCGAACCAAAAGCAAACCCTCTGTACCTTGTTACCATTCGAATCCAGCAGGAAGAACCTCACGCCTGTTATCCTCTTTCGAATCTAGCATCAAAGGCCAAACCCCTGGTCCCTCCCTTCGAATCCAGAAGCGCTCCAAGCAACCACCTTACTGCCTAGTACACATCCATTCAATGCCAGAAGCAAGGTAAGTCACTCTTACCCTTGAACTTTTGTTTCATGACATAACATGTAAATAATACTTTTGTTCGTTTCAAACATGTACATACTGCTATTCCTTTGATTCCACCCTTTTCAACATATTTTTTTAGAACTGAGCTCTTTCGTTTTTGCTTTCTGTTTTTCCTGAATTTGCTTTAATTGTTAAATTATTTACCAAACAAATACTAGCATGGCCTCAGGCCATGTTGCCATTTAATGTTTTAAATGAAATAAACAGGAAACAGGAAATAGGAAACGAAGCTTCTGGCTTCTACTACCTTTCTCCAGGTCAAACGAAAGAGACAACCAAGAGGCAAGCCATGTCCAATCGAAAATAATTCCTTCACTGCTTTCAACCCCCAGTCGAAGGAGGCAACAAGGCAGAATCAAAAGACTTCGATACACACTGACTACCAGGCCAATCGGAGGACAGAACCTCACTGCTGCCTTTGCCCAATCGAAGGGCAGAACCTCACTACTGCCTTTGCCCAGTCAAAGGATACAACTCACTGATGCCAGCCCCAGTCGAAGGATACAACTTGTTGCTGCCTTTGCCCAATCGAAGGACAGGACCTCGCCCCTGCCAAAGGCCAATCGAAGGACAGAACTTTGTTGTTGCCAGCCCCAATCGAAGGAGGCCAACAAAATGCCAGTCGTAGGATGCTACTGCCTGGGTCGAAATACACTCTTTTTCTTACTTTTGACTTATTTTTTTCCTTCATATTTTTTATGCCTTTTGACATGTTTGTAATAGCGTAGGTTTTTATCTTTCTGCATTTTTTTACTTTGTACAAATGCTAGTAATTAGGAAAGATAAAATCAACAAGTTAACAAACCACAAAAATCAAAAACACTCTTTAATCATACATGAACATACTTTAAAACATGCAAAAAACACTCAACAAATCAAAACTCCCCCAAGGGCATGTTATCCCCGTTCTACCGCGATACCGGCCATGCCTATTGCTAGAATGTGTGCATTAATGTCGCCCACTAAAAAACACAAACAAATCAAATTTTTTCTAGAAAAACTACGGTGTTTTGATTTCTTCATTGGATACGTAGGCAAAGGGTCGCGAAACCCTCACGAACGCAATAATAAAAACTCATTTTCCCCTTAAGCAAACATAGTTGTAGATAAATACACCCTTGTATATAACAAACAATCTTAACCAAAAAAACAGATATTTTAAAAGGTTCCTGCGGAGTACCGCAAATGCATTGGGTGCTAATACCTTCCCATTGCATAACCAACCCCCGAACTCTTGATCTCTTTTTAAAAAAACGCATTGTATTTTAATTACTTTTAAATATAACTTTACATTGCATGTTTTTAGGGTTTTATTTCGTTCTTTTCCCTTTTCCCTTGGAAATAATAAAGCGCGGTGGCGACTCTTGCTTTTGCGATTCAAGTTAATTAATAGCTTGATCTCTGATTTTCACCGCTACAGTTGGTAGATAGCGCAACAAAATTTAAAGTTTTCTCCTTTATGGACGGATTTTCTGGGTATAACCAAATTAAAATGGCTCTTAAGGACATGGAAAAACAACATTCATCACACGCTGGGGAATATTATGTTACAAAGTGATGTCCTTTGGGTTTAAGAACGATGGTGCAACGTACTAGAGGGCTATGACAACCATATTCCATGATCTGATGCATAAAGAGATTGAGGTATATGTTAATGATATGATTGCCAAATCTCAAACCGAGGAAGGTCATTTGGAAGACTTGTGAAATTTGTTTCAGCGAGGAATGGATTCATTCCATTTGCAGACAACCATTATATTAATAAAAGTTTGAGCCTTTATCCAATTCTTTCCAATTCTTATCTTTGTTCTGCTTACAAAAATTTCATTTATTATTAATAGTAAATTTCAAAACAAAAAGACAAATAATAAAAATAAGTTTTTGAAATATTTGCAAAATAAAATACTTTTACTTTGTTTTTGTGAATCAAAGGAATAAAAGCAATTGTTCCAAGGACATACCAACTCCGAGGTTGAAATTTTATCCAAAGAGCCTCTCCTGGATGCTCTTGTAGATGAATTCATGATTTCCCCTGCAGTTGTTGATCATGTAGTGGTTTTTCTCCAATTTTTGTGTGGCATTGGGTTTGTAGTCCCGTTTTCCCCAGTTAATTTTTGGTTCAAATTTCTCCAGCTGAGTGTGATTCTTTTCCCAGCAAGGTTATGATCAAGCAAAGATTATAAAGTTATGAAGCTTTGGCTCAGTTGTTGAGAAGTGATAAAGAATCTCCTGCAGAATTTTACCATTCCTATTATAGCATCGTTGCTTCTATGTGCTTCCCAAGTAGCATGTCAAAAGCAGTATCTTTTCTAAGAAGTGTTGAGACAACTGTCAACTATTGGGTTTTATCTCGCCTTGTGTTGAGTTTGATTTAAAATCCCCATAAGCTTGACTTCTTGTTATGATGTTAACTACTTAATTTCACATGTAAACCAAGGATGATGTCTCCTTTTAAGGATGTTATCCCCATGAAGAGTTTGTGATCTTCCCCAGCAGAGTTTGTGCTGCCACTATTCTTAATGTAGGGTGGTTTCTTCTTAACAAATATGGTATCATCCTCCCTAGAAAAGTCCATGTGTTATTTCCCAGAGAAGTTAAGCCTTGAAGTAGGATGTTGTTTCCTCAGTTGGTTGCTTACTCTCTTATGGGATTTTCATCTTGGATGCGACTTATCCGAGTGCCATCTATACTCGAGTTTGTTTTGCCCAATTATCCTCAGTATAGTACAATTATTTTGTCAGCATATATATGACATGCATTCCTACATACATCATGCATAGCTGAATAAGAATTCATTGCTCATTTGCATTCATTGATGTTTTTGTTAATATTTTATCCTCTTTGCAGATTGTGTATCCTCTCTCCAATAGAGTGTCAACCTTAAGCATAAAGTGTGTATCCTTTCTATTTCCCCACTAAGCTTATTTCTCGTGGAAGAATTTTTCTTCAATCTTCCTACTAAACTCATATACTAGATGGAATTAATCCCCATTTGAGTTCGTCCCACATTGGGTAGAGTCTTATTTTACCATTTCTTTCTAGTTTGTTCCTAGATTGAGCTCTGGTCCTTGTTAGCAATTGTTATCTTTCTTTAAAGATTGTTTTATCCATAACCTTTTCTTGTTTACCGTTGTTAGACTATCAAACCTTTGATAGATGGTATTCACCTCCTTTGACATACCCTCTAATTTTTTTTATCTCTCTAAGCAATAAGCTCTAGATTGAGAGTGCATTTATTTTGCACGAGAAGACCTTATCTCTTTAGCAGGAATGTGTTTATATTTCCCCAATAAGTCAAAATTCATTTTCCAGTAGTGTTATTGCAATACTACCCCCGACAACAAGTGGTGGTCTCTTTATTTGAGAAGCTTGTAGGTCCCCGAATTATCTTTTGATAAAAGAAGACAATCTCTTTTGAGTAGTTTGTTAATTCCCGGTGAAGATTATATCAAAGTTTTACCCTTTCCAGGTGGAAGACTTGGTTAAAGAAGGATCCAAGACTCGTTCGAGGCTTATCACCCAGAGTGTGGGGAAGTTTGTTATCAGAACACCCATTTAAGGCTTATCGCCCGAAACATGGGGAAGTTTGTTATCAAAACCAAGACTCATTCGTGGCTTATTGTGTGAAACATGGGGAAGTTTGTTATCAGAACCAAGACTCGTTCGTGGCTTATTTCCCGAAGCATAGGGAAGTTTGTTATGAGAACCAAAACTCGTTCAAGACTTATCGCCTGAAGCATGGGGAAGTTTGTTATCCAAACTAAGACCCGTTCGAGGCTTATTTCCCGAAGCGTGGGGAAGTTTATTATCCCAACCAAGACCTGCTCGTGGAATATCTCCCGAAACGCGGGGAAGTATATTATTATCAATGAAGATCCTACCTTCAACTATTTAGTTGTTAGTTCGCAGTCATTTGTGAGTTGGTATTATTCTCATTTTTTGAAGATGATGTTAATTTTTCTCCTCCTTGGGCTTTACCCGAACATATTTGAGTCCCTTATTCCCAACGAAGTTGATTTTTCTCTAGCGGAGTTAAGTTTCTTTCCCTAATCGAGTCAGTAATCCTTTCTCAAGATTGTTTTCTTATTGGCTTGCTGCTTGCATTGTTAAGAATTTCCCCATTGAATTCTAACTTTGCATATTGTTTCTTTAATTATAATTTTCGTTTTTCCTGCTCATAGTTATCCCCAGAGTCATGTTGTTCCTTAGTGATTTATTTTTCTGGTTGAACTCTCTTTCTTAGCTTCTCTTGTGTCATAGCTTTGTCTATGTTATTTTGATTTTCCCAATGGTGTCTTGTTTCCCCTGTGGAGTTCGTCTTTTACATTCATAAGTATGAGCATTGCATGGCATCTTAGGGCCAAAAGTAGGGTTGTTTTTGTATTTAAGTATCTTCAATCACGTCGAGACAAAGATTTTAACCTTTGCATCTCCAGATAAAAGACACTTAAAGAAGGGCAGCTATTATACCCCAATTTTTTTCTCTAAGATCCTCCATCATTTCATATTATCTCAATACATTAAGATCGCACTCTTGGGTTGGTCATCCCTTCTACTCTCTTATATTCTATAAGTTTTTCTTTGAGGGATCACCAAACACATTGAATTGTGTATTTTGTTTATGTGTATTTTGTATATGCGTGTTTCATATTTACTAACCTTTAACTAAAATGCAAAAAGATGTATGTGTTTTCTGTTATGCTTTGTACATTGTAGGTATATAGCCAAGTGCATCTCTATCTCACCTCCTAAGTTGGGGTTTTGAAGATTGATTCTCAGTCTGGCTATTCATTGAACTTTAAAAGTTTGAGTTTCAAGTCCATGATTATGGCATCAAAGTTTTATGGTTTAAGAACTCTCTCAACTTCATTTGGTCAAGTTTGTCTCAAAGTTAGTGGTTGAATTCATCAAGAAGCTTCATAGATTCATGTGTTTATTTCTATGCATTATTCAATAAGTTTCATCAAGCAATGAGCTTTCTCATCAAGTGTGCTTCAAGATAACATCATTTACACAACAATCTTTAGAATTTATACTACAACTTTGATTCAAAGTGAAAGATCTAAAAATGGTTGGAAAGTTATGGAATTGATGAAAACATTATAGGTCATTTATGGATTCCTCAAGAAAATTTCATCAACTTCCAAGGACCATAACCTTATCATTTATTATGATATTTATGTGATCTTATTCCCACAATTCTATTTGAAGAGTCTAATTCATTTCATCTTCGAGGATCAAGAGCAAATTTTAAGTGGAAGGCCATGTAAGTTTTCAAAAAATTATAGGTCATTATGAAGCTCCATACTTATAAATTTTTCTAAGTATAAAAAATAGTTGGTTTTTCCTGATTTCAAAGAGACACAAATTTCAACTCAATTGTCTAAATGGAGTCTTTCTTGGCACATTGTAAACTTTGTGATGATGTCTTCCAAATGCGTGACAAGAATGAGACCATAAAGCCTCCTGCGAAAGTTGCCTCATGGATTTAAAGTTATCACTTTGAAACTGAGTTTTTCACCAAGTCATAATTGCAATTTGATTAGTGTGCCTTCTAATGATCAAATTAATTCATGATTTTCATTTAAACAAATTTAACAAAGTTGCTTGGACTTGTTTAAGCCTTGAAACACAAGTTTTGGCTGAGTTTTGAAGGATTGGAGATCACACTTTTCATGTCTTCAAGCTTCACACGAATTCACTCAAATTCTCATCATCTCACATGCTCAAGCTTTTCATTTGTTCTCCTATAAATAGAGCAACATATTCCATTCATTTCTCCAAACTTAGATAACCACACTCTGCCAAAGTCATACTCGAAGCTTGAAATTTGAAAATCGATTTCACCATTTCAAGCCTTCTTTCTCAAAACTCTCTATTTATTCTTCATCCTTGATCATAACACAAGCTATTCAAATAAAAATCCAAGCAATTTGAGCATAGAATCAAGCTACCGAAGTCCATTTTCAGAGGCTTAAAAAGTGAACTTCGTTAAGGTAGATTGCTCAACTAAATCGTTTCAAATAAATTGTTAGAATATAATCGTTTCTTATCTAAAGCTCATGCTTCTTATGGTTTTCATTTTCATAATTATTTGAGCTCTTATTTTCAAATTTAATTTTCCATTTTATCCCTGGTTGTCTTCAAATCAACTGAGTTATGCTTTACATAAATTTTCACAAGCACATGGTTGAAATATGCTAGTGATCCAAACCTATGTTTGGAGGTCAAATTGTTGTTGATTATTGGACTATGGTTCAAAATCTTTGAAGCTTGTTGTTAGTAGACTTTGATTTTATCAATCTTCTAATGAGTCTTGATTAACTTTGACTCGAGTTCAATATTCAATCATCATTGGTCATTCATTATGGATTCTCTCTACTTCATCTCCTTTCTTTTATTTTCTTTTTTGATCAAGTTGGATAAGGCATTTGAGCTTTAAGCTCATCTAAGCTTATGGATAATTGAAAAATTATCCTCCATTGCTTAGGTTTTGATCATCATTTTGTTTTTACTTGTGCTACATATTTAGGAACTTGATTTTTATCAATGTCTGTAACATGTATGATACATATATTGCTATTGACCGCCTCAGATAGGTGCGACTTCTACATAAGTCCACTTACAACTGCTTAACATAGCGCTAAATTAGTCCCGATTTGAAAAATAATCATTCGTGGCTCAAACTTTATGTTTGAATGTCCAAGTATGATTGATTGGTTATCTTGGGTCTAATACCTTTTAAAATTGTTGTTAGAATATTTTGATTTTATCATTCCTCTAATGATTTTTCATTAATCTTGGTCCAAGATCATTACTCAATCATCATTGATCATATTTGTGACTATTAATTTCTAACTTCTAACTCATTAACAATTAACTTTACTTTGTGCTTCACTTTATGCCTTTATCTTATACATTTATGTTTTATGCACTTTATCTTTAGCATTTACATCTCATGTTATTTTCCTTTTTCTCACTTGAGCATTTATTTTTATGTCATTTTATCTTTTCTCACTTGAGCTTTTTTTAAGATACTTAATAACCAACTTGAAAATTAAAAGACTTAAGTCTCTCTTTGTGGACTATTGGTTACTATCCTTGGATTATTGGAGTTGTGGACTTCTTGGACTTAGGATTAGAAGCCTTGATACTTTGAGACCTTGAGACCTTTAGATCTTGTATTACTTTATTATTATTCTGCTTGTGTATTGGGAAATATTTCGTGTGCAAGTGTTGTTATGTTGACCTTAAGTGATCTATATGGCACATGCCTCAATATTGAAGATCTTGCTTTGGGTTTTAATACCTTGGGTTTCTTTGATACTTTTTTGCTTGTGATTTATTTTCACATTGATGATTGGCATGCTCTTGGTCTATTATATGCTTGTGGCTTTAATCCGAAGGATGGAAATTCTACATTGACTTCATCATGTCAACTGTTGACTTCATTCTTGGTTAGACCTTTCCTACCTTAGCTTTTACTTTATGCTTTATGATAGTCTCTTCATCTCCTCCAATTCTTTTTTAATTTTCAAAATCTTCTCCCTTTTTCAAAGGGTTATTGTTTTCAAACTTGAACCGCTTTCATAATAAACTTGGATTTAGGTCCATGCATTTCAAAAAACCTTTTTCTTAATCAAACCTTAATCCATTTAATCATACTTTGACATTTTTTTAAGACTAAAAGTCACCAACCTCATCCAAAATTTTTGTGCCTTAGTGCACTTTTTATTTTAACGTTTTCAAATTTTTTAAGACATACCTCTTTTCTTTGAGTGTTTGCAAACCTCTCCACTTTAACAAACATGGTAATATTTAAGTAAATTTACACTTTTATGATGAGACTTTCACTGTTGAGGTGATCCATGATATAAGTTCTCCATATTTAAGATTAATCAAGTTCTCTCTTTACCATGATTGTCACGGTTTATTGGTTTTCCACTCAGATAAGACGAAATGTTTTTTTACATTAAAATCAATCATAACAAACTAATTTTGGTATTTTTACCCGATTTATATGGATTTTGATTTCAACATTTCACATTGTTGGTATGTAGGCCTAGAACTCATTGGAAGCTTTATCAAATCAAAAATTGTAAAAAAATACTTCTTTTCTCATCTCCACAACCTTTTGTTACATATTTCTTTTTTAGCCAAATACACAGATTTTCAAAGAGGTTCTGTAGAATACTGTAGATGTTTAGGGTGCTAATACATTCCCTTTACATAACCAAACCCCTGTCCTTGATCTCTTTCTCTTTTTATGTTTTATTCTCTCTTTTCCCATTTCTTTGAATAAAATAAAGTGAGGGGGCGATTTTCACTTTGTGACTTAAGTCAATTAATGGCTTAGTCTCAAAATTTTACCGCTACACTAATCATACTTGCTATCTAAAATTCTGGCACTTGCAAAACAGATGTTTAAGACTTATGTTCCAACACCACACAATGTCAAGACAAATGTTATATGTTGAAAGAAAACTTGCTAAAACTAGAGATTATGCAGAAAAATAAATTGCAGATAATTAAACAACACAATAAATTTTTAATCCAATTTGGTGCAATGTCACCTAGTCTAGGGGCTACAAGCCAGAAAGGAAATCTACTATGATAATAATAGTTCAAAGATAAACCAACCCTAGTTTACAACTTATCACCTAATCATTATCTTGTGCAACTTATACCTAGAGACCACTAGATATGAGCCCCCCCCCCCCCCCCCCCCTCACTTCCAATCACCACAGTGATACCTACAACCATAAACCTTTTGACTAGACCAAAACCAAATAGAAGATTACACTTCTAATAAATAATACTTAGTCTTTCTTAAAAGCTTCAACTAAGAATAATACTTAACTCTTTTCTTAAAAGCTCATGAGTGAGGACAATAACTTGACATAAAATCAAATAACAATCAGTCAACCTTAATGCATCAAAAGATACATGAGTGACATACAAAGAACACAAACACAAAGACCTTAAAAAACTCCCAAAATCCTAATCCTTATGTTTCACCCACGGTTTCTTCTATGTGAATGATTTCTATTTTAGATTTAGCAACCTTATTTATAGACTCTTGCAGTATGGGCTTGGACTCTTCAAATCAAATACAATCTTCACTTTTTTAAATCAGCTGCAATATCTTCTAATAAAAGTAGGAACAAATCTTTTAAAGTTTCCTAAGAAGTCTCCAAGATCCTTTTTTGTGAAACTAAATCAAATTTGCACTTGTTCCTAATAAATATCCTTGACCTACGAATAATAATGAGATATATCCAAAAGGATCTCTCAAAAATAAATCAAATATGTCAAGAGATAAAACATCAGCGCCCGTTGTATAACAAACCAAGATGTCACGAAATTTGTCTCAACATCTGTATTATAAGCATGACAGCAGAACCTGTCATGACAATTGTTCAAAATATTACGATATCTTGTTCAACATCAGTCTAGAACCATATTTTAGAAAAATTTATGCAAATCCTAAAACCATGGATTTAACAATCTCCCTCTTTGGAAAATTTTGGCTAAAACAACCAATGCACAATAACCCTAGAGAGAGGAATAAAACCACAACACAAGCTACATGTAAACATGTAAACTTTGTACAAACTGCATCCATAAAAATGTATCAGAGATACATTGTAGTTACATATCACCATCTTCAAAACTCTAGAAGAATAGATGTACAGACATGTGGTCTGACATCACATAACACAACTCATTCACATCACATGAGCTAGATATACCAGACAAGTCCATTATTCCCCCGTCACACATGATGAAGATTCCCCCTTAAAGGGAAAACCCAAATCACCAAAAAATCCATTATACCAAATATGAACTACCAAATTTCACACATCAGAGGCATCAATAGCAGAAGATAAAACAACATCACATCAGGATTTTCTCATAGTAGGCAAGATGTCAAAACATCTGACAAGACATCCTGCACAAAAAATCCACCAGGAGAAACAATAACAACACCAACCAAGCATGATAGACTATCACGCTCCCCTAAATAGTTGCATCTAGCAAGAAACCATAATAACTACTTTCTCCTTAGCAGTAGCACAGTCTTATCAGCATGCTAATCATCATGTCAAGACATGTTTCATAACATCACGACAAACAAATAAACCCTAACACTTTACTCTCTATTTTAAGCCAAAAATTGACAAAAGGTAGAATAAATGTAAAAAGTAAATAGAATCACACATGGAAACACACATAGAACAAAACACGGATGGAAACACACATACTTGAACCACTTCAGGTGGTCATCCACCTCTTTCCTCTGTCAAAGATCATCCTGCACTCCTTGGTGATGTCACCTTCCATTTGTAGAGAGACTTTGTTCTTTCTAATAGCAACTTGGTCAAGCTTCCAAAGCATCATATCATAGAGGAAAGATGCAGTATCAGTTGCACTCCTCCATATCTGTAATTGCTATAACTCTTTAGTAATACAAGTTCCACTCCCGCTGTTGATGTTCATAATAGTAATTTGTTCCTTGTTGTCCATATGCTCTAGAGTAATAACCTTTCCTTCAACAAGATTCTTGATAATTTGGTTATGACTATCAAGATTCTTGTTCCATCCATGTTGAATGAGATATCATATATAATTCAGATCTTCACAAAGTAATGTCATGACATCATGTTTGACATTATGATCCTTCAACATTAGGTCAATCCACATCAGTTGAGAATAACCTTTTCTTGTTCCACCATACTCAGATTCAATAGTGATTTCAGAGCCATAAATCAGACTGTTTCTTAGATACAAATACCTATTGACCCCCTGAGATCCAATGATGTAGTTCAAGATCCTCCTTTCTTGAATAGTAGAATACATCCTTAGTTCAAGCTTAGAAACAAGACACGAATTTTATATTTCCTTATTGAATTCTGTGACGTATGCTTCATTAAAGTGTCTCGTACTGATCTCCTTGAGTTGTTCTATCTGAACTCTAACTTCTGGATCAACAATTGTTAACTCACAAGTTACTTCTTTTCCTGACTCCTCAGCCTGTATAGACAATGTTCCAATAGTGTCTGCAACATTCTTCTCTCTGTCAATGAATGAAACATCAATCACCACACATGTGGATTCTATAACATCTATAGTTCCTGGAGTTAAAGACTCTATAAGCTCTTCTGTTTGCAGAGTAACCCATAAATATACCTTCTTTCCTTATGAGATCCTTCTTACCCATTTGATCTTTGTTCACCAAGACATAACATTTACTTCCAAAGGTATGAAAATATTTGACTGTAGACTTCTTTCCTTTCCATATTTCATAGAGAGTAGTTGAAGTGCCTCCTCTCAAAGTGACCCTATTATGAATGTAGCATGCAATATTCATAGCTTCAGCCCAAAACTCCAATGGTAATTTCTTAGCATGAATCATAATTCTAGTTGATTCTTGTATAGCTCTGGTCTTTTTCTCAACAAGTCCATCATGCCGAGAAGTGATGGAAATAGAAGATTCAAGACTGATATTTTCAGAAGCACAAAATTCAAAGAATTTTGCATTTTCAAACTCCTTGTCATGGTAGCTTATAACCTTCACAATCACACTCTTCTTCCCCTCTTGTATACTTTGACACATATGTTCGAAGACTTCAAAAACATCTAATTTGTCTCAGAAAGTTCATACAAGTATACCCATAAAAGTCATCTATAACCACATAAATGTACCTATTTCCACCCAAGCTTTCTATTTGCATTGGTCCCATTAAGTCCATATGAAGTTTTTCCAACACTTTGGGAGTAGTCTAATGTTGCAGCATTGGGTGTGACATCATAGTTTGCTTCTTAATTTCACACTTATCATAGAATTTTCTTTCTTCAATCTTGAGAACTGGTATTCCTCTAATAACTCCTTCAAATATGATCTCCTTCATTATTTTGAGATAAATGTGTCCAAGTTTCTAGTGTCATACCTTCACTTCATTCTTATTGGATATTGAACATGTGGAAGAGAAAGCAATTATTTGAGATTCCCATAAATAACAGTTGTCTTTAGGTCTTATGCTCTTTATCATAACAACATCTTTCTTATCTTTGACCAGAAATTCTTACTTTGAGATGTTAACTAACAGTCCTTGGTAACACAATAAACTAATGCTAATAAGATTAGTAGTTAATCCTTTCACAAGAATAACATCTTCTAAACTAGGTGAAATAGCATACATCAACTTTCCAACTCCTTTGATTTCCCTTTAAACCCATCACTAAATTTGACAATACCTATGGGATGAGGCCTAACATCCACCAACAACTTTTGAACCCATGTCATGTATTTAGAGCACCCACTTTCAAAGTACCAGTCTTCTCTAATTGAGTCTCTTAAGGAAGTATGAGCAATACGATTAATATCCCTATTTTCAACACTTCTTTTTCTGCTCACTTGATCAACCTTAGAATAAATAGAATATTTTTGATCTCCATACATTTTGAAACAAAAAGGCTTTATATGACCATGCTCACCATAGTAATTACATCTCCAAGTTGAGTACCGAGTTTTAGATGAAACTGCATCACGTCTTCCAGGATGTTGTAACATTTGGTTAGACATGTTGATCATTCTTTTCTTTTCAGAGGGAAAGTAATTTTCTACAATTATTTGACTTAGTTGATTATCAAATGAATGGTTAACCTCTGAATCTCCAAACTCTTTCATCTCATCAGCTCCATTTTTCATTATTCTCAAAGAATGTGTCATGTTATTCAACTTGGAATTCAAAAAGGTTACCTCACTTTGAAGATGAGAAACATTACATAGAAGCTTCTTCTTTTCATTCTCCAACTCATATATGATCTTTCTCTGTTTTTATGCTGTCTTAAGACTTTCTTCACATCTGTCACAAGTATCCTTGGGGGATACATCCAGATCTTCATAGAGATCATTTTAATCACAAGCTTCTACTTTATCTACCCATCTGCCAGAAAGAGCCATCACAAGTTTTGCAGTTTCATTGTTAGCCTCATCTTCTAACTCATCATCACTAGACCAGGATATAGTAAATCCCTTTTTTCCAGTTCTTGAGAAAAGTGGGACATTCTGGTTTAATGTGACCAAAACCCTCACATTCATAATATTGAATGCCTTTTCTTTGATATGACTTGTCCTCAGTTTGGTATTTTTCTAAAAATATTCATCATTCCTGATGTCAGATGAGATGTTCCTGACATTTGGTCTTCCTCTTCTGTCCATTCTTTTCAGAATTCTATTAAATTTCTTTCTAAGTAAAACAATGGTATTGGACAGTCCTTCATCAGTATCCAGATCAACTTGACTCTCTTCATCTTCAGCGTTATAAAAAAAAGCTAATCTCTTGTTCTTTTTCTCGGACTTGTTACTAATAGCCAATTCAAAAGTTTGAAGTGACCCAACAAGTTCATCAACTCTCACGGTGTTGATGTCTTGAGCTTCTTCAATAGTAGTTACCTTCATGTCAAATTTCCTAGGTATAGACCTAAGGATCTTTCTAACAAGCTTTTGTTCTAACATCTTTTCTCCCAAGTGTTAGACCCTAATTTCCGCCCCTGAGATCCTCTAAAATCCCTTATCATCACAATACATCAAGATCACACATTTGGTTGGTTCTTTCTTCTACCACTTCTCCTATCTTTGAGTTTTCTCTCGAGGGATCACCAAGCACCTTGAATTGTGTATCTTGTATGTTTATTTTATGTTTATTAACCTTTAACCAAAATCCAAAAAAAGTATATGTTTCCTCTCTATGCTTTGTACATTGTAGGTATTGAGCCAAGTACATCTATCTTACCTCCTAAGCTAGGGTTTTGAAGGATGATCCTCGGTCAAATGGTTATTTAGTGGATTTTAAAGGCTTTAACTTCAAGTCTATGTGTAGCAATAGAAATGTTGAGACTAAGCCATTGGATTTACTTAACTCGTACAAATCAAATAACAATCGGCACCGTGCTTTACTGTTTCCAAAGGAAATGGGAAAAGAGCGAATAAACCCAAAAAAGAGGGGGAGAATCTAGGTACGGAGGTTAGTTATGCAAAGGGAAGATATTAGCACCCTAAACATCTACGGTACTCCACATGAACCTCTTTGAAAATCTGTATATTTTTTGCTATAAAAGGTGTATAAAAAAGTAGATGGTGGAGATGAGAAAAGAAGTATTTTTTTACAATTTTTGCACCAGCCGCAGTTGCGAACCTTTAGTGCCTACATACCACCTTCCTTGCAATAGGGGATCAGGGTACTCGTAGTTCACCTAAATTTTTTAAAACACATGTGTGTTGGTTAATTTAAAGAGAACAGACATCATCGTCATATCTGAGTGGAAGACATACTTACTACCCACGATTATGAGAAAGGAGAATTTGCATCATCTCAAAGTGGAGGATATAGCTTGGATTTTAAAATCAAAAATGAAGAATGGAAAAAAACAAGAAGGGGGGAAAGGAGATTTGAATTGGGGTTTTCAAAATTAAAGTAGTAGACACATTGGTTATCCTGGTTCATTTAAACTCAAACTACTCTAGTTCACCCGCCAAGGTGATTTCGCCTCTCTCGAATAAGGTCTTAATCCACTAATCAAATTTGATTACACAGATACAATGACTACTGTCAATGTCTTCTTGAGTTTAAACCACAACTCAATTTTCTCAAGGTATTACACAATAAAATAATTAACAGTGTGTACAAAGATGTATTCTAGACAAAACTATATCACTACAATGATGTATACATAATTGAAAACTACAAGATAGAAAGGTAATAAGATTTTTATTTTTAGTGTGTAATAGTGTTGTGTGCGATTTCTTCTTCAAGTCTTATTTATATAGGCGATGCATGAGAGACATGAGAAGATGCTTGTGGAAGTTTGATAAAGTGTAGTTAATGTTCTTTCCAAAAATAGACATCTTGTCTTGATTCAGTAGTTACTTTTGATTTGTAATGAATAAATTGTAATGCTTCAGAACATGCTTTCTTGGGATCATATCAGAAGATGAATGTTACCGTTGAGAATTCTATAGTTCTTTCCAGAACTTTACTTATCAGAATATAAAATTTTTTGTTCGCAGCATTGGTGCATTCAGAAGATGTAACATTAAAACTTCTTCATTTAAGCGTGTCACACATATTTGCTTCTAAGTATGATGTGTCACAACAGAGCTTCAAAAATGAAACTTTCTCATCTTCTATGCTTCTTACATCAGAATTTCCCTGCATATCAAAAAACATTATTAGAGAGAATATTTGTTCTTTATATATATCACGTGCTTGTTATCATCAAAACTCTTACAGAGATGTAGAACCAAACTATGTTCTAACAATCTCCCCTTTTTTGATGATGACAAAAACTTGTATATTTTGATAGAATACTTAAGAACATAAATAATTAAAGTCTCCCCCTGAGTTGGATACTCAGATAAAGAAAAAATACTTCCCTGAAGATGTTCTGATCAGAGCTTTGAGATGCAGGTTTTTGATGTGTCCATAACAGAAGTTACTTTCAGAGGTTGCTTTTTAATAGAGTTTTCCTATTTGATTTCAGAGGATAAAAATAGAAGTTATGATATTCAGAATGTTTGAGACTGAGTCTCGATACTGTTATATTCAAAATATCTTACGTTCTCCCCCCTTTTTGTCAAGAATAAAAAAGAAATAAAACAAATTGGATTAAGATATACAGAAGGAGGTAGATAACCAAAAGATTGAAATAAGAAACAAATAGTAGAAACAAAACAAATTTTCAGAGCTATGGTTGAGTAGGTGGAAGTCGTGCGAACAAGGCTTCCAATAAACTCTTGATCTGATTGTTCGATTTCTCTTGTTTACCAAGCATCCCCTTAATTTCCTTGCTAGTTTCATCCTGCTTGTCTAACCTTTCCTTAAAATCAACATTTTCTTTCTTCAACTCCTCTATGGTTTTCAGTACAAGAGAAGATGAGTCTATTTCAATAGAAGAGACCACATTCTCAGAACTTACTGCAGCTGATTCTGGCACAGAAGATTCTTCGACTGCCTTGCTTTTATCTTGAAACCTGACCAGAGGAAGAGGTTCAGGAGATAGTTCATTATACTCTGATTTTTAAGGGGCTTCCCAAGGGGTGTTGTCCAGCAGAAGGAGGGGTTTCTTTACCCAGTGTCGTAGAACTTTATCCTTGAAGATTTTCAGGCGATTGCAGAAGTTCTGTTGAGAGATTTCATAGCTGATCTCCTTTAGCTTTAGAGATTTAGAGTTAAACCATTTTCTGAACTGATTCTAGTGAGAATCAGAAGCAGCTAGATTGAGATTCTTTACGTAAGCTAGCTTTAGAGAGTTAACCCATTCCTGTATTTCTAATTAAAACATCAGTAAATATTTACCAACATCTTCTTTGGATATTTTTTGTGTAGGTTTGGGAACAATCATTTTCTGAGAGCTTGTGACAAGATTGTCCCAAGCTTCTAAATCAATGATTTTTTTGAGGGGATCTTCTATGTAGGTATTATAGAGGGAGAGTCGAAAAGAATTATAGGTGAATTGGGTGGTGTTGGATGATAGGGAGATGGAAGATCTGGAATGGAGAAGGTTTATGATGAAGTTATAGGAATTATTGGTGGTAGGGAAACCATGAGAGGGCAAGTGATGCTAGGGATGAATGTCATGGTATCATAGTCAAAATTTGGATTTTCGGTTTGGGGAGCTTCAAACAATGGATCAAATTGATCAATATCATAGAGAAGTTTTGCAAGTTCTGGCTTAGTCTGATCAAAATGGGTAGAAGGTGGATTAATCAGAGAATTATTAATAGGTATTGAAGTGTTAATATCTAGGTCAAAATCATCAAGGGCTTGAGGAGATGGATCTTTTGTGGGCTTTGGAAATGAAGGGGTTTCAGATGTTGATAAAAATATTGATTCAATAATAGAAACAAAAGATGAGTTACCTTTCTTTTTGGTAGCTTTGGGGGTCTTCTGAGAATTTTCTTCTCTAGCTACTTTCCTTTTTCTTGATTTTCTGGGAGCAACTTCCAGAGGTTGTTTTCTTAGATCAATAATGTTCACATTTGGGATTGTAACATTACTCTTGTATGCTTCTAGATACTTGAGAACAATTTCTAGAGATGAGTCTGCTTGAGTGAAGATAGGAAAATACTTCAGAGGCACTATTCGGGTGGCGATGACTTCCTTGGTGGTGATTGTTGGGTCCTTCTTAATAGTTCCAATAATCTTCATCTTCTTCAGATTCTTGGTTTTTAAAGGTTTACCAGCACAAACTTCCAGAACATTAGCTTGTTGAGCCTCAGTCAGATGTTCTATCACTCTGTTTTTTATCAGAATATCTGAAATGAGTCTTCCCAGAGCGATCCAATCTCTCTTTTTTCTTTCTTCTTCTCTTGTTTCTTTTACACTAGTCTTTAGATGGTTGAACAGAAGATATGGAATATGAACTTTAGCTTTAGTGGTGATGAAGTACATAAGGTACTACTGATCTATGTTGATGTAGTCTGGAGAGCTGGTAGGCTTCCTGTGAGTGATGCATCCCAGAATTATTTTGGACCAAATTTTGAGATAATCCTTCAGATCTTTGATTTTGTTGGATGGTTGGACAAAAGTAAAAATTTCCTTTGAGACCATGGTTAGGTCAGAACCTTTGTCTGCCATATCACTATATCGAATACCGCCGTCGTCATGACCTATGAGTTTCCCAATGATATCTTCAGTGATGATGATATTCTTTCCCATAACGTAGGATGTTACTTGATGATTTAAAGTTGTGGCATGGATCCAGAATTCTTTCACAAGTTTTGGAAAAACTGGACTTATGAGGCGATCAAAATACTTCGTCCATCCTTGGAACTCAACATCAGGGGTTAAATCATACCCATTTTCTTTCATGTTTATGAAATCAACAATAAGCTCACAAAGAACTTCCAGAGAATCAATGGGTGTGAGAAGTGTTCTTGAGGGTTTGATGTACCTTTCTTCATTTGATGAGGAAGAACCAGGAATGGTTTGAGAAACTTGAGAAATTTGTTGAGAGGAAGCCATTTGTTCACACAGACTCTTTTAGGTTTTTTTAAAGATGAACAGATGAAGAGAGAAAAGCGACTGAGAGTGAATATGTGATAGTGTTTGTGAAAGAGTGAAGTATAAATAGCCAATGGAAAAAATAGCATTTTTAATTTAAAATAAAAGGATTTTAAAAAATGATTACTTGGATTTAATGATTCCTGAAAAGAGGGATAGCGTGAAGATATGGACCAATTACCGATTTGACTCGAGCCTCAATGCATCAACTAAATCGTTTCAGTCCCTTCGGAATTTGAACATGTTGTTGTACCCCAAAATTTGCCCTCCCAAATTCTCCAAGAGTTGTGCAGTTCAACTGTCTCCTATACAGTCAAAACTAGGGTTTGTGTCCTGATCAAGAAAAGGAAGATTTCAAAGGCCCAATCAAGTCTCACATGCCTACAAAGATGGTCAAGTATCCTCATATCAAGTTTCAAGGCATTCAGCTCAAAATTGCACAGTCAAAACCCTAAATTGCACTACAGTCAACTGTAGGGGCAAAATGGTCATTTGGCAGTCAAAAGTTCAAATTTTTGGTCAATATATCATTTTGAAGCCACAAACATCATTTGATCAATGCTTGATCATGATTCTCAAAATTTGGCTCAGAAATCATCAAAGATGTAAAAGTTGCTATATTTGGACAGCTGAAAAAGTCAACTGAAATTGACCAGGGCATAACTTTCACATGGATCATCAGAAAAATTCCATCCAAAGCTCATTTTGAAGAGAAGGACATTTCCTACAACTCATCTTCATATTCCAAGTCCAAGAAATGCTCTCACAAAAAGTTATCAATTTCAACATTATAGGTCATTTTTAAAAGTCAACAAAAAGGGACTTTAAGTCAAAGGCCATAACTTGAGATTGGTAAATCAAAATGACATGGGACCAAAGGCATTGGTTAAAGGACTCAAAGACCTTTCCAAAATGTCCAAGAACATGTGAAAAGCTTAAAAATTGAGTAAGTTATGCCTTGTGGAAGTTGGGGAATTTTTGGGAATTTTGAAAAGTCAACAATGGTTCAAATGATCCAAAAATGCAAATGGGCCCATTTTTCTTCCAAGTTTCTTCATGCCAAGCCTATGCACGACCACTAGGCCCAAAGGGAAGTATTTTCTCATTTTTTAATCATTTATTTGAATTTATATTAATATCAATTCATTTAAATTATTTAAATAAGTAGAAAATATAAAACTTGACCTAAAAAATCTTTTTATGCATGTTTGATACTCAATATTTCGTGCTTGTTCAATTGTGGAAAGTTTTGGTCTAATTGGAGGCAAATTGATACAAAATGCACATGATAAGATTCAAAAAGATCCTTAAGCAAATCAAATCTTCAATCAAAGATTACAAGGGATTTTATGCAGTTTTCTTGACCTAAATTGTTCTATACATATTCAAGGTCACAAACCTAATACTTTTAGACTGAAAGCTGCGCAGAAAACCAATACACAAACTTGAAAAAATTGCCTTAAAGCTCAAATCTGATTTCAAGGTTAGAGGACGATTCAAGCCCTAAAACTTGGTTCAATAGCTTCCTGGTGATCTCCTGAACGGGTGCCAATCAAAAACCACAGCCAAAACGCCCTGAATCGGTATCATGAACTCAGACTGTGTCTCAAAATTTTTGAAATCGTGTTCTCAATTCTAAGCATGATCATTGCATTTTAATTGTATATTCATGTTCCTTATAAAGTTTCAAAGCTAACCTTTATATTCAATTTGATTTTTGCATCGTGTATGGGATTTCACCATGATCGAAATTTAGGTTTTCAGAGTTCTTGAATTGGGGTTTCTCACCCAAGGAAAAATTGGGACTCAAGATCACTACCATTGCAATCAGCGTGCTCCAACGAACAAGAAACATTGCTCGCGATGAATTTATGTCCAACAGGATCCTATTCGCTATTTTCTGACATGCCTTCTATAGCAACGGGTTAAAACCGTTGCTTATTGCTTTTATGTTTCAGAAAATAAAAAAGAGAATGAAGAAGAAGACTAGGTGGCAAGACGTGGTTCGCTGATTCAAACTTTTGCGCGCCCTCCACTAATGCAGTTGCTTTTTCCTTTTATTGTTTGTTTGTTATCATGTATTAAACATGATTCAAGTGGTTCAGTGGTGCACGTGATGGTTTGCAACATGAATGACCTGGGTTCGATCCCAGGTCTTCTTCCTTTCCAATATTATTTTTCCTTTATTAATCATATGCAGGCACACCTTCGTGGATCACCATATGTCCCCTCATCCAAGTGTACACATGCCTAATGGACACAGATCAAGGGCTGAGGTTGAAGGTCCACTATAAGCCCAGGTCAACGCGCTGGTACACAAACTGGAGAAGTCAACAAATCTCAGGCTTAATGGGCCAATGTTCTTGGGCCAACACCTCCACAATGGGACAGAACACCCCCCTGGTTCTATCTTTTTTTCTAATTTTCTTTATGTTCTATTATTTTTAATCATTTACTTGTGTATTTTATTTTCTGATTTAATTAATTTTTACAAAAAAAACATAAAAACATTAAAATTCAGAAAAGACAAAAAAATTTAATAATTATTTTATTATAGTTATTTTTCATAAATAAATGCTTGTAATTATTTAATTTAATTGGGTTATAACCTTAATTCTTTTTTTAATAAAAAAAATCCAAAAATATGTAGAATTAGGTTTAATGAATTCTTTTTATCCTTTTTTTATTTTTTCCCTTTTTACAATAATAATATTTAATTTATTTATTTTCATAATTAAATTGTATATAAATTAACTTAGGTTTAATTTAGGTTATATTTTAATTCTTTCATAATAAATAAAAAATATTAGAATTAGGGTTTGCTTTTTATTTTATTCTAATTAATTCCCTTTTTCTATTAAATCTAAGAAACACAAAAAATAAAAAAACATTTTTCTTTTTAATTTTAATTTTAACTCTTCATTAATTTAATTACTTTTGCGAAAGGGTCCAACGCCCGTTATATTCTAATTGATTAATTCGCATATTTACTTTATATCGTTTAAATAATTATGTAATTCTCCCAAAGCGTTGTAATATTTAAACTTCTCGCACTTCTTATTCGCTTTCTTTACTTTCTGTCAAATCGGGTCCTGGTTTAATTTTGGCGATGTGGACCCGCGCCATTTGTAATAGCCTTAGATTTATTTTCTCGCAATATTTTAACTGTTAAATAAATGCATGCAAGAATGAATGGCCATAATAAAATCAAGCGTAGAACACCAATAAACATGACAAGACAAATATCAATGAAAATGACACACGATTCGCACACACCACCCCTAGGGTACGCCTCACTGTTGCCTTTCGAAAGGTGATCGTCGAGTAGAGGATGTCTTAGTAAGTCCTCATGATCCGGGAACCTGGCGTGAGGGTAGCTTCTAAGGTGTCTTCCCATTGCTCTGGTGATCACCACGTCCCTAAAACTCGAATTGACCCGAACACCTCCAATGTTGGTGCTACCTACCTCTCAATGGTGGGATGGCACTACTTTAAAGGACATTTACACAGACGAATTCCTTAGGGTAGGTAGGTTCTCAAGGATACTTGCTCTAATTTCAAAACGAACAAAAATATTTTTCACACCACACATTTTCAAAAGCTTTCAAAGCAAACTTTTCAAACACTCTGACGTACGAGTCGATCTGAAATTTTTCAAAGAAACTTTTTAAACCCACATTGAAAAGCAAACAAACAAATTTTGAAAACACATTGAGCAAGTATCTAAGAGCCCATGGATAACCATGGATAGAAAGGGTGCTAATACCTTCCCTTTCTATAACCTACCTCCCGAACCAAGAGCAATCTCTTTAAGGATTTTTCTGTGCTTTTGTCCTTTCCATTTGGAGAAAATAAAAGACGGTGGCGACTCTTGCTTCCGCGACATTTCGCGAACCAGCGTTAAACAGTCAGTTCCAGATCCACCGATCACAGAACTGGCGACTCTGCTGGGGAGATCTTAAAGTGAGGTATACCTTAGGGCTAGGTCATAGCTATGTTTTCAATTGTATTGCTTTGTGTGCTTTAAATTGTGGGTTGCTTGGGAGTTCTATAGATCCTAAACCCGGATCTAGGGGATACCTTCTTAGAAAGTAGCAACAAGACTGTGAGGGAACTGTGCGGGGTATACCGACATGGTTGAAACAGTCTGCTACGTTGATGTGGCACTTTGGTGTGTACCGGTAACCCTTGAGTTCAGTCAAGGAGAGTACGGGGCCTCCGCGTGGTGTCATGAAGCATCAACAGACCTTAGGAACCTTAATTGAACTATCTTGGCCTCTTTAGGGTAGTGAGATAACTGACTTTGGTGCAGTCCGAGGTTGGTTGATACTCGATACTACGCTCAATTGAGGGTTGCTTTCCTGGAATATTTCGGTCGCCAGTTCAGTGGCTAAATCGAAACGATGAACAATGAAAGCAATCCCGTGATATTGGGAACCTTAGAACCCGGTTACTTTGATTAGGACAGGTTGAGCCCACCAACTGAAAGAGGGTAATACCCAGACCCCGTGCTGGCCTAAACTTTAAGGGTTTCTCTTGTGTGACTTGTGTGCCTTCGTACTTGACTACTTGCATGCTTGTTATCTGACCCTTGATGTCTTGCAGGTTTTGTTTATAGTCCTTAATTGGGACTCATAACAAAATATACTGAATTTCTTGCAGGGTTGTTTATAGTCCTTAATTGGGGCTCATAACAGGGTTACTCACATTACCCCATGCATAGCATGACATCATACCATTGCATACATCCTAACCCATTTCAAGGATCTCAAGGGCTTGTGATGCAGGTCATGATGAACAATTATCCCAGCAAGGGGCAGAGAGGATTTATTTTCCTCTAGCCAAGGTCGTCAGGGGCTATGACCCACTGGATATGGTGAGCCTTTGACCCTTGAAGAAGGACTCTCAACAACATGAAGTGCCTTCAATCAAGTTACCGGCTTGCAACTCTAACAAGTTTCTCTGTTTACCCCGCGAGGTCCTTGAAATCATTGCATGCATGTCATACATATCATTGCATAACAGGTACCCTTTCTCTGCAGGTTACTTACCTTCTTCGCTGTTTATTTCAGCCGATCGTCATGAATCCTGAATCATCAGCTGAGCAGTCTATCAAGGCCCTCCAGGCTCAGAATGCCCAATTCCAAGGGCTAATCATGAATTTGACCCAGGGGCAGCAAGATCTGAAAGCTTTGCTCTTGAAGAAGGACAAGAAGAAGAAGAGGACTGTCTTGTTCAGCCCTAGACGCAGATCTGGGAATACACCGCAAGTCGAAACTGAGAGGACAACTCCATCTGTGAGGGAAAGCAGTCACCATGAGAGAGAGGTGCCTAGCCCAGTGGTCTCCGACAATGAGACAGATTTCGACGACGAACAGTACCCTCCGGCGGAGGACAAGTACAAACAGTTGGAGGATAGGATGAAAGCTATGGAGGTTCAACAGGTACCTGGGCTGGATTTCGGAGATTTGGGTTTGTCAACTGGTGTGGTTATTCCTCGGAAGTTCAAAGCACCATCCTTTACTAAGTATGACGGGGCGTCTTGCCCCAAGCTGCATCTAAGGTCCTATGTTCGGAAGATTCAGCCATATACGGTGGATAAGAATTTGTGGATCCACTTCTTCCAGGAGAGTCTTTCAGGGACTCATCTCGAATGGTTCTATCAGCTGGATGGGACCAAAGTTCGTAACTGGGAGGAGTTGGCTACTGCTTTCTATAAGCAGTATCAATATAATGCCGACCTTGCTCCTACGCGTACCCAACTCCAGGGTATGTCGTTAGGGTCAAGTGAAGGTTTTAAAGAGTATGCACAGAAATGGAGAGACCTTGCTGGAAGGGTACAACCTCCATTAACTGACCGGGAACTCGTTGACATGTTCTTGGGGACCCTATCCGGGCCATTCTTCAACCACCTGATTGGTAATTCATCTGCCGGATTTACCGACCTCATCCTGACTGGCGAAAGAATCGAAGCTGGTATCAAGAGTGGGAAAATCCAAGAGGCCACACCTTCTGACACCCACAAGAAGCCTTACACGGGAAGGAAAGAGTCTAATGCAGCTTACAGCCATAAGAGTCGACGTGATCAACATGCAGGGGCAGTCATGATCTCTGGTTCTGCACCACGCCGCCAACCACAGAGGGGAAACCAGCAAAGGCCGGACGGGCCTAAAAGGCAGTTCACCAACATTAACATGCCATGGTCGCAAGCACTGCAACATATGTTGAAGATGAACCTGACTGCAGTGATCAACCCTCCTGCCAATCCTAAGACCTCCTCTCCTAGCTACAATCCAGAAGCCAGATGCGCTTATCATTCCGATAGCCCGGGGCACGATACTGAGGACTGTTGGGCACTAAAGTACAAGATTCAGAACATGATCGATGCCAAAGAGATCGAGTTCGAGCCTGCTGAGACTCCCAACATGATCAATGCTCCATTGCCAAAACATGGCTAGGATTGAGAAATTTTTTGTTCATTTGAATTCAAGTTGTATTTTTCCTTTTGGTTCAGATAAACAATTATTATGTTAAACTCTTTTATTTCATGAATGCATTACACATGTCTGTCTTGATTAATTATGTTTACTATGCTTAAAACTGCTTTCATATTTTTGCAATGGTCAACTCTTAATTGAAAATTCTAAACCTCTTGAGGGAGGATGACGAAAATGATACCACGATCTACAGTATGCTTTTGAACAGACCCCGCTGATGAGGTACAGGCATTGTTTCAATCCCTAAACACTGGAGTTATAAGGATGATAAACCCTCGTCAACCCATCTGAGCCAAAGAAGTAGGAGTTTTTATTTTCGAAAATTAAAACCCTTTATCATAACCCGGGGCAGGGTAGTCTTCTCAGTTGATCCAAGTGCATGACGAATGGCACCAAAGAGATCCTTACGAAAAAAAAACAGTGATGGTTCAGAACAATCATAAAGACAGGCAGTTGTTATCAAAAAAAAAAATCATAAACAAAAAGCCCAAAAAGTCAAAACCTATAAAAGGGACTTATGAAACTGGGGCATCCCGCTGACTGTAATTCCAAAAAGGAAACAGTTCAGGCAAAAAAGAAAGGGATAACAAAAATCAAGAAAGAAGTCTCACAAACCCTCAACCAAAAAATGACTGCCTAGTCAGAACAAATCATCAATGTTTGAACCATCACCGGAAAATCAAAGCAAAGACTCGAACAAGGTCTAACGTAGGATCAACTGAGTTTAGGTTTGGAGAACATCACGAAGAGCGGGTGGGTACAAATAATTTGAGCCTTTATCCTTTGTTTCTTAAACCATGAACCAGGCCACGCTATAACCCTTAAAAGTCCTAGCTGAAGCATGGATTAGTTCGAAAGCATACTGTTACGAAGGTATCCCGACTCCTGAAGGTTTGCTGTAAAATATTGAGTTGACATCGCACTGTATTACAAAAAATGCATTTTCAAAATTCAAGACAGACATAGACTTTTGCATTCTTAAAATAACCTTGTTTGCATATGACTATTTGTTTGAACAGCAGAGAAATTCGCACGATGAACACCTTGTGAACAGAAGTACCTCCAATCAAGGGGCACAGTAGGAGCATTGCCCATTATCTGGGGCATGGCAAAATACTTCCAACAGGGGCAACTTCCTACGTTCTGAGAGCGTGGACATAGTCGAAAAAATACTGCGCACAATCAAAGACCCGCTAGGTTGACACGCCTAGGAAAAAATAAGGGCTTCCCGTCGAACCAAAAGGGTTTGGGCAAAATGAAGGGATGAAATGAAAAAAAACATGTACACCCGGCAAGTCGAAAACCTGAAAAGGCGGCTTGGGCAAAAATGGGTATCCCGGTGGACTGAAAACCCGAAAGGGAGGTTCAGGCAAAAGTTAGGGATCAAAGCGTACGACTATGTTCCGGTATCTCGTCACTTGTCTACCTGAAGATTTGTCAACCACCCACACGGGTATCCTCTTCCCTCACCTCCGAAGCAGGGGCAATAATGAGTTATCCAGGCGATCCAATTGCTTTGTCAACCAAAGTACAAAGGACAGATCAGCATAAGAATGATTACCATCTACCTTTACGAATTCCAGATCATGGGCTAACGTCCGAGACCAAACAGGACAATCATCCACTTAATCAAAATCATGCAACCCAACACCGGTTTCTTCTCAACCTTCAGACAAAGTCTTACACAGACTCCTCCTCCACAAGATGACCTTACCCCGGTTCATCAAGAAGTTTGTACACAAACTTATCCCGAAGTAACCTAACCCCGGTTTCACCAGAAGTATTACATGGACCTACCTTAAGATGACCTAACCCCGGTTCATCAAAGTTTTTACACAAACTTATCCAAGTAACCTAACCCCGGTTCCTCCTGAAGTCTTACATGGACCTATCTCAAGATGACCTAACCCCGGTTCATCAAAGTTCTACACAAACTTATCCCGAAGCAACCTTACCCCGGTTCGTCAAGAAATCTCACATGGATTCACTCCAAGGTAACCTAGCCCCGGTTCCTCTAGAAGTCTTACATGGATTTAGTTTAAGATAACCTTACCCCGGTTCATCAAGAAATCTCACACGGATCTATCTCAAGGTAACCTAACTCCGGTTCCCCCAGAAGTCTCACATGGACTCGCTTCCAGTAACCTTACCCCGGTTCGTCAAGAAATCTCACATGGATTTACCCCAAGGTAACCTAACCCCGGTTCCTCTAGAAGTCTTACATGGATTCATCAAAAAGTTTTACATGAACTTACCTCACCAAGCAACCCTACACCGGTTCCCCCTATTCAAGATGCAGTTTTACATGGACTCGTCACCCAGAAACCCTACACAGGTTCTCCCTTTCCAAAAACAAAGTTTTACACGAACTCATCATCAAAGTAACCCTACCCAGGTTCCTTCTCCATTTCAGATGCGATTTTACACGAGCTCATCAGCAGGCAACCCTACATAGATTCCCTCTTTCAACCTACAGCATTACAGTCCAAAACTTCCCCAAAGAGTCCAGTCCAATCTAGTTCCCCGGGAAAATTGGAATTCATCTCCCCAAGCAGTAAGCTTATCCCCAGTAAATTCTGGAAGCTTATCCCCTCGCAGAGCACGAACGCGTCGTCCGGCTTGATTTAAAGAGTTATTTCCTTAACAGGATATAACTGGGTTATCCTCAGCCAAAAGCCATGGAAAGAGCGTCGTCAACGAAGTCTTCTTACCCCAGCGAAGTCCATCAACACTTCCAACAACAAGACATCCTCAGCAAGTTACTATCAACACTCAGCAAGGCATCCCTCTTCCCACAGAGTATTGCTTCCCAGTATGGTCGCTAGAGTATCTTTTCTCCCCGCAAAATCTTCCATTTGCCAAGTTTATTCCGCAACGGAGTCATCTTCTCCTACCGGTATTCTTGCAGTTATCATCCCCAGCGGAAGCAAAATCTAGTCTTCAACATCAGCCCAGGATAGGACTTCCCGGCACCCGTCAAGGATTCACTTTCCTAGACAAAAACATACATAAAACACCACATACATCATTATAGCATGCACAACGCACTGCATCATACAAGTCTCCTTTATGTTGAGAACATCATTGCTTGATCCATATCATGCGTTGTATATGACTGACTTTTACCTTTCAGGAAAGATGCAGTTGAAATTCTCAATCACGTTTCAAGACCTAGACCGGTTCAGTTAAATCGACCCTAAGATTTTCCTGATTCTTACCCAGTCCAAGGCCTTCTCTGGTTCAGTCAGATCGACCCTAAGATCTCCCTGATACTTATCCAGTTGAAGATGTTTCAAGACCTAGACCGGTTCAGTTAAATCGACCCTAAGATTTTCCTGATTCTTACCCAGTCCAAGGCCTTCTCTGGTTCAGTCAGATCGACCCTAAGATCTCCCTGATACTTATCCAGTTGAAGATGTTTCAAGACCTAGACCGGTTCAGTTAAATCGACCCTAAGATTTTCCTGATTCTTACCCAGTCCAAGGCCTTCTCTGGTTCAGTCAGATCGACCCTAAGATCTCCCTGATACTTATCCAGTTGAAGATAGTTCAAGACCTAGACCGGTTCAGTTAAATCGACCCTAAGATTTTCCTGATTTTCACCCAGTCCAAGGCCTTCTCTGGTTCAGTCAGATCGACCCTAAGATCTCCCTGATACTTATCCAGTTGAAGATAGTTCAAGACCTAGACCGGTTCAGTTAAATCGACCCTAAAATTTTCCTGATTCTTACCCAGTCAAAGGCCTCTCTGGTTCAGTCAGATCGACCCTAAGATCTCCCTGATTCTTACTCCAGTAGAAGACACCCAAGATTTTTCTCAACGAGCGTTGTTGAAGTTAAAGTCGCCCAAGGTTCTCTTACCATTCATGCTAAGGTAGTAACCATCCCTGGTTCATTCATCGCCGTTTGAAGCTCCAGACTCAGCTCCCGTAACCAGTCAGGACACATCTATACCAAGCATCTAAAGTCAGCTCCTGCAACGTGTCAGGTACTCATTTTCTCTTTTGCAGGTATGCAGGTTCTCGCTAAGGAATCTCCTACGCGATCAACATCCAGATGGCATCTATAAGCCCATCATCCTATCCAGCAATCTCCAAATGGCATCTATAAGCCCATTCCACCATCACTGCCACTATGTGAGCGCAAATTTCTGGGCACTCTAAGTGTTCAATCATCTTCTACCCTCGGATTACGAAAGGCACGTCAGCCAATCTGCATCCTCAGGTCTAAGAAGATTGAACAGGGGCAACTGTTGTACCCCAAAATTTGCCCTCCCAAATTCTCCAAGAGTTGTGCAGTTCAACTGTCTCCTATACAGTCAAAACTAGGGTTTGTGTCCTGATCAAGAAAAGGAAGATTTCAAAGGCCCAATCAAGTCTCACATGCCTACAAAGATGGTCAAGTATCCTCATATCAAGTTTCAAGGCATTCAGCTCAAAATTGCACAGTCAAAACCCTAAATTGCACTACAGTCAACTGTAGGGGCAAAATGGTCATTTGGCAGTCAAAAGTTCAAATTTTTGGTCAATATATCATTTTGAAGCCACAAACATCATTTGATCAATGCTTGATCATGATTCTCAAAATTTGGCTCAGAAATCATCAAAGATGTAAAAGTTGCTATATTTGGACAACTGAAAAAGTCAACTGAAATTGACCAGGGCATAACTTTCACATGGATCATCAGAAAAATTCCATCCAAAGCTCATTTTGAAGAGAAGGACATTTCCTACAACTCATCTTCATATTCCAAGTCCAAGAAATGCTCTCACAAAAAGTTATCAATTTCAACATTATAGGTCATTTTTAAAAGTCAACAAAAAGGGACTTTAAGTCAAAGGCCATAACTTGAGATTGGTAAATCAAAATGACATGGGACCAAAGGCATTGGTTAAAGGACTCAAAGACCTTTCCAAAATGTCCAAGAACATGTGAAAAGCTTAAAAATTGAGTAAGTTATGCCTTGTGGAAGTTGGGAAATTTTTGGGAATTTTGAAAAGTCAACAATGGTTCAAATGATCCAAAAATGCAAATGGGCCCATTTTTCTTCCAAGTTTCTTCATGCCAAGCCTATGCACGACCACTAGGCCCAAAGGGAAGTATTTTCTCATATTTTAATCATTTATTTGAATTTATATTAATATCAATTCATTTAAATTATTTAAATAAGTAGAAAATATAAAACTTGACCTAAAAAATCTTTTTATGCATGTTTGATACTCAATATTTCGTGCTTGTTCAATTGTGGAAAGTTTTGGTCTAATTGGAGGCAAATTGATACAAAATGCACATGATAAGATTCAAAAAGATCCTTAAGCAAATCAAATCTTCAATCAAAGATTACAAGGGATTTTATGCAGTTTTCTTGACCTAAATTGTTCTATACATATTCAAGGTCACAAACCTAATACTTTTAGACTGAAAGCTGCGCAGAAAACCAATACACAAACTTGAAAAAATTGCCTTAAAGCTCAAATCTGATTTCAAGGTTAGAGGACGATTCAAGCCCTAAAACTTGGTTCAATAGCTTCCTGGTGATCTCCTGAACGGGTGCCAATCAAAAACCACAGCCAAAACGCCCTGAATCGGTATCATGAACTCAGACTGTGTCTCAAAATTTTTGAAATCGTGTTCTCAATTCTAAGCATGATCATTGCATTTTAATTGTATATTCATGTTCCTTATAAAGTTTCAAAGCTAACCTTTATATTCAATTTGATTTTTGCATCGTGTATGGGATTTCACCATGATCGAAATTTAGGTTTTCAGAGTTCTTGAATTGGGGTTTCTCACCCAAGGAAAAATTGGGACTCAAGATCACTACCATTGCAATCAGCGTGCTCCAACGAACAAGAAACATTGCTCGCGATGAATTTATGTCCAACAGGATCCTATTCGCTATTTTCTGACATGCCTTCTATAGCAACGGGTTAAAACCGTTGCTTATTGCTTTTATGTTTCAGAAAATAAAAAAGAGAATGAAGAAGAAGACTAGGTGGCAAGACGTGGTTCGCTGATTCAAACTTTTGCGCGCCCTCCACTAATGCAGTTGCTTTTTCCTTTTATTGTTTGTTTGTTATCATGTATTAAACATGATTCAAGTGGTTCAGTGGTGCACGTGATGGTTTGCAACATGAATGACCTGGGTTCGATCCCAGGTCTTCTTCCTTTCCAATATTATTTTTCCTTTATTAATCATATGCAGGCACACCTTCGTGGATCACCATATGTCCCCTCATCCAAGTGTACACATGCCTAATGGACACAGATCAAGGGCTGAGGTTGAAGGTCCACTATAAGCCCAGGTCAACGCGCTGGTACACAAACTGGAGAAGTCAACAAATCTCAGGCTTAATGGGCCAATGTTCTTGGGCCAACACCTCCACAATGGGACAGAACACCCCCCTGGTTCTATCTTTTTTTCTAATTTTCTTTATGTTCTATTATTTTTAATCATTTACTTGTGTATTTTATTTTCTGATTTAATTAATTTTTACAAAAAAAACATAAAAACATTAAAATTCAGAAAAGACAAAAAAATTTAATAATTATTTTATTATAGTTATTTTTCATAAATAAATGCTTGTAATTATTTAATTTAATTGGGTTATAACCTTAATTCTTTTTTTAATAAAAAAAATCCAAAAATATGTAGAATTAGGTTTAATGAATTCTTTTTATCCTTTTTTATTTTTTCCCTTTTTACAATAATAATATTTAATTTATTTATTTTCATAATTAAATTGTATATAAATTAACTTAGGTTTAATTTAGGTTATATTTTAATTCTTTCATAATAAATAAAAAATATTAGAATTAGGGTTTGCTTTTTATTTTATTCTAATTAATTCCCTTTTTCTATTAAATCTAAGAAACACAAAAAATAAAAAAACATTTTTCTTTTTAATTTTAATTTTAACTCTTCATTAATTTAATTACTTTTGCGAAAGGGTCCAACGCCCGTTATATTCTAATTGATTAATTCGCATATTTACTTTATATCGTTTAAATAATTATGTAATTCTCCCAAAGCGTTGTAATATTTAAACTTCTCACACTTCTTATTCGCTTTCTTTACTTTCTGTCAAATCGGGTCCTGGTTTAATTTTGGCGATGTGGACCCGCGCCATTTGTAATAGCCTTAGATTTATTTTCTCGCAATATTTTAACTGTTAAATAAATACATGCAAGAATGAATGGCCATAATAAAATCAAGCGTAGAACACCAATAAACATGACAAGACAAATATCAATGAAAACGACACACGATTCGCACACACCACCCCTAGGGTACGCCTCACTGTTGCCTTTCGAAAGGTGATCGTCGAGTAGAGGATGTCTTAGTAAGTCCTCATGATCCGGGAACCTGGCGTGAGGGTAGCTTCTAAGGTGTCTTCCCATTGCTCTGGTGATCACCACGTCCCTAAAACTCGAATTGACCCGAACACCTCCAATGTTGGTGCTACCTACCTCTCAATGGTGGGATGGCACTACTTTAAAGGACATTTACACAGACGAATTCCTTAGGGTAGGTAGGTTCTCAAGGATACTTGCTCTAATTTCAAAACGAACAAAAATATTTTTCACACCACACATTTTCAAAAGCTTTCAAAGCAAACTTTTCAAACACTCTGACGTACGAGTCGATCTGAAATTTTTCAAAGAAACTTTTTAAACCCACATTGAAAAGCAAACAAACAAATTTTGAAAACACATTGAGCAAGTATCTAAGAGCCCATGGATAACCATGGATAGAAAGGGTGCTAATACCTTCCCTTTCTATAACCTACCTCCCGAACCAAGAGCAATCTCTTTAAGGATTTTTCTGTGCTTTTGTCCTTTCCATTTGGAGAAAATAAAAGACGGTGGCGACTCTTGCTTCCGCGACATTTCGCGAACCAGCGTTAAACAGTCAGTTCCAGATCCACCGATCACACATGTGTTCAGCCTTAGAGGGTGACCTTGCGTTTAGAGTTGACAAATGTTGATATTGTGAACTTCTAGCATCTATCTTAGAAATGAAACTGTGATACGGTGGCCGAACCAGACTGTTTTGAAAAATGCTGGTTTGCATTTTGCGTTTTGTATTCGCAAAATGTCGCGGTAAGCAAGAGTCGCCACCGACTTTTATTTTATCCAACAGGAAAGGACAAAAGCATAGAAAAATTCCTTTTTTCGAGATTTTGAGTATGGGGGGTAGATTATAGAAAGGGAAGGTATTAGCACCCTTTCTATCCGTGGTTTTCCACGGGCTCTTAGGTACTTGCTCATCATTTTTAAAAATTGCTTCCGTGTTTGCGTGTTTTGAAAAGTTTTTGTTTTACTTCGTTTTAACCCTTGCTTCTGTCTTCAAGAGTTTTACGAAGTGTTTTTGAAAACTTTGTTTGAAAAGAGTGTAAGTGTGAAAAAGTTTATTTTGAGCAAGTACCTACTAGCATCTACCTACTCGAAAAAAGAATGTTTCCGTTCTTGTTTCCTTTAGACAGTGTTATCCTACTTATTTGAGAAATAGGAAGCACCGTCGTTGGAGTTGTAAGGGTCAATTCGAAAGGGACGTACGACCACTGAAGCAATGTTAGGACGTCTTAGTAATAACCCTAACGTCTTAAGATCATGTTCGAGGAAACATTTCCGAGGCAACATTTACGAGTGAGACTTTTGATCTTTTTGTTTAGACAAGAGGGAAACCACTAAGACACCCTATGCTTAATGATCGTTTACTGAAGGCAACCGAAGTGAGAGTATACCCTAGGAGTGCACATGTGCGAGTGATTTGATTTCAGTTATTATCTTTGCACATTTAGGGTTTGCTAAACATTTTAAAATTAACATACAGTCTTGTCATGCAATCCTATTATCATACATCTAACAATTAATATTTGCGAGAAAAATGCGAGAAATAAAAACTACGCTATTACAAGGCTTCGGGGAGGGGGATTAATTACATAGCCCAAAACCCGTAAAACGATAAATAAAAGAAAAATCCTAATTAAACTATTACATACCATGAGCAGTTACATTAATATCGTAAAAAATAATAAATGCGCGTGATGAATCGAGAACGATAAAAAATTAGGGTTTTGACCCCGTCTAAACCTAATTGAAAGAAAAATCATTTTTGTGTTTTAATTATTTTGAGAAAATAAGGTTTTAACTAAATAAATACAAATCTAATTACTAATTAATTTAAATTAAGAAAAACAATTAACGTGACCTATTTTTGTTTTTTCATTTAATTTGAGAAAAGAAATAAAAATTAAATCAAACAAACCCTAATTTTCTAATTTATTTTAAATTATTTACAAAAAGGTTAGAATTACCCTAAAATTAAATCCACTAATTATTAAATTAAATTTGATAAAAATAAAACCTAAATCTAAATTTGTGAAATTGATTTTATGATTTTGTATAAAAAAGAATTTAATTTTGTGTTAGAAAATAATTTAAACAAAATAAATAAATAAAAGAAATATAAGAAAATAAAGAAAATGGGCCTGGTTTTGTAACAAGAAGGGGTGCCAATAGCAATTTCTGGGCCCAATAATCCTTGGTCCATTTTGACTTTTCAGATCCTGGGTTGCAAGCTTGACTTGGGCATGTGATGGACCTCCATGAATAAGGCGTTGGATCTAGACATGCTGGGAATCTGATGGCTGAAAGCTGGTAGTGCATGGTGGATTTATGGGGCGCCTATGTACCTGATCATATAATGCAAAATAATATTGACAAATATGGGGACCTGGGGATCGAACCCAGGCCCTTTGGCTTTTCCCAACACATGATGACCATCTGAGCTAGCGCGATTTATTGTATACTTAATGCCAAAATAAAATTATATGGAAAAATGAAATAATGGATTATAAAACGTGCGCATTTTGAATAGGCGAATCAGGGAGTGCCACACCATCCTTCTTCTTCCTCCCTCCGTTGGCAAAAGTCCAGAACTTTTACCTACGGACAAAGGGTGTAGGTATAACCCTTGTCCATTCTAAAACCTCATCCATGCATGATAAATCAATTACAGTGGTACCAATCAGCTCGTTGCAACCTCATGAGCATCAGGGTACCACTCTCCATGGCTAATTGTTCCTACAAGAAAAACCCCTAAAAACGAAACCTAAACCCTAATCATGGCAACTTTCTATATGGTTAACAAAAATGCAGTTAAGTATTATCATTAGCTTGCAAATGTTTCAAGGATTCAGAATATATAAATAAATCATGCTAAGAGTGCCAGGATTATGATATGCAATCTCAAAAAAGCATGGAGGTCGTGGGATACTTACAACGCGTATCTGGGCAAGAAAATGCTTGCTAATGATTGGGATAGAGTCCTTGTATGCCCAACAAATGAATGGTATGCTTGGAATGGCTTTAGGAAGCTTGGAACTATGAAATCAGATTGCCACTTTTCTATGAAATTTTGAGATTTGTTCTTCTCTTATCACGCCTCCAATTCCCTGGTTTTTGATCTGCACTTATCCTATATGTACCCTAGAATGAATTAGGTTATAAACTTGCTTCAAATCTTTCTCAATTAAGATGATTGAATCATGATTTGATTCTTATGTAAATCTTTCCAAATCAAGACAAATCCAATCTTTTTGTGTCCTAATGAAGCTTTCACGATTTTATTTCCTTTCCAGTTGTATGATAGACCTAAACATGCACAAAATCTCAAGCTTTGATTAGTTTTGATATTTTCATGATTTTATTTTGATTTTATTTAATTTAATTGAAATAAAAATCAAAATAAATGATAAAAATAAAATAAAGAAAAGTGGGAAGGATCATGGGTCGTGGATCATGTTACAAACTCAATACAAGCACAAAACTTTGGACCCATTTGACAAAAATTGCAATTTGAGACACATTTGACTTTTGGCAATTTTGCAAAAAGGGTCAACTTCACCAATGCATAACTCCTTCAATTTTTACCCTAGAGATGTGTTCTTGGACTTTTTAGAAAGCTTAAGATGTTCTATAAGCAACCCTTTTGGTATCATATCAATTGAGTCTTCCATGTTCATGTATGAAGCTTTGACAAAAAAGGTGTTTTTGTTGACTTTTCAAAATGACCTATAATGTCCAAATTTATATCTTCTTGTGAGTGCATATTATGAACTTGGGAGATGAAGATGAATTATAGATAATTTCATCCTCTTCAAAATGAGCTTTGGATGGGTCATTTTTGATAAAGTATGAGAAAGTTATGCTTGGTCAAAGTTGAGTTGACTTTTCCTACAAAACCCTAATTTAGCAACTTTTGGGTTTTGATGAATTATGAGAAATCCTTGAGGAATCATGATCAAACCTTGATAAAATGATGAATAATACTTCAAAATGAGGATGTTGACCAAAAATCTTGAAGTTTGACTGTATGTGGGCCACCGTTGACTTTTGTCCTAGCATAGTCAATTTTCAGGCCTTTGAGCAATTGACTGAGCAAACTTCCTCTGCAAGGCTTGAAACTTGACATGGATGATCTTGAGAACATATTAGGACAATGGTGAGCATTTGGGATCCTTTGGACTCAAACATCTTGATGCAAACTGAAACCCTAATTTGAGGTAGACTGCCTTAAGAGAGAGTTTGTCTGGTCAACCCTTGGACTTCCTTGAGCAATTTGAGGACCTCACTTGAAATGTATTGAAAAATATGGGAGGGAAAATTTTGGGGTACAACAGCTGCCCCTGTTCAATCTTCTTAAACCTGAGGATGTAGA
Organism: Vicia faba; assembly: GCA_948472305.1. Taxonomy (NCBI): domain Eukaryota; kingdom Viridiplantae; phylum Streptophyta; class Magnoliopsida; order Fabales; family Fabaceae; genus Vicia; species Vicia faba. The sequence goes on from OX451739.1 coordinate 261,614,468, forward strand.
TTGGCTTGTCTGCCTTTCGTGATCTGAAGGTTGAAGATGATTGAACACTAGAGTGCCTAGAAATTTGCACTCGCATGAAGTGGTACTTGTCTTGTGATGTTGGGAATGGGCTTATAGATGCCATTAGGAGATTGATGACGGAGGATGGGCTTAAAGATGCCATCAGAAGAAGTTTCGATCGCATAAGAGATTCCTTTGCGAGAGCCTGTATACTTGTTGTTGAGGAGGACTACGCTGGGGAATGTTGGTCTCTGTCTTGAGAGAAATAGAATTTTAGGAGCTTCAGTCGTCCGTTATTATACTGGGGAATCATCTCTTAGTCGAGGAGGTGAAAATGAACTGTTATCTGGTCGTGCTCAAGGCTTCACAGTGATTTGCTGAGAAAAATAAGACCGACTGCTATCTGGTTGTGCTTTAGGATTTACAGTGGCTTACTGGGGGGATGAGTTTAAACTTGCTATCTGGTCGTTCTCCAAGATTTGCAATTTCTCAGTTCTTATCTGGTCGTACTCCAGGCTTCAGAAGAAATTAAGTTGTTATCCGGTCGCATCCGGGCTTCAACTTGAATTTAAGGCAATACTAATATTCAGTCGATTTCCGGGCTTCTTAGTAATTGTCTAGGTAAACTGCTATTTGGTCGAAATCCAAGCTTCGCAGTGTCTTATACTGTTATCTGGTCGATTCCAGGCTTCAGTATCCTTTGTCGCTATCTGGTCATAATCTAGGCTTTACGGTGTCTTATACCATTATCTGGTCGAGTCCAGGCTTCATGGTGTCTTGTATTGCTATCTGGTCGATTTCCAGGCTTCACAATACCTTGTTAAGCAGTTTTCCGGTTGATTTCCGGGCTTCACAACTTGTGTTTACGATATACCACTATCTAGTCAATTCCAGGCTTTGTGGTGTCTTGTACTGCTATCTGGTCAATTTCCAGGCTTCATAGTAACTTGTTGGGGATTCAACTATTTTCCGGTCGATCTCCGGGCTTCATAGCTTGAACTGGAATAGAAATCTTAGCATCGGTTTGACTGAACCAGAGAAAAATTGTGAGAATTTGATTGCATCTTTCCCTGAAAGGTAAAGAGTTAGTCGTATGTAAGGTCATGATGTATGACATGTATCAAGTAATGATGTTCTCAAAATAAATGAGATTGTGCTGTATGATGTGTATGCGCATGCCATGATGTATGGATATGCAATGTTTTTATGATATTCTTTAGCTGGGGAAAATGAATCCCGAACTGCTGCTGGAGAATACAAGGAGTTGAGTTCTTCGTTCTCGTTGGGGGTAACGACCGGAGATGATTTGAGAATAAATTGGCGAGAGAATGACTCTGTGGGGAAGAGAGATACTCGGCTAGAAAATCTATTGATTTGGAGAAATAACCTCAGTTGGGAATGAATTATTGTTGCTGGTGATAATAAATCCTGCTGGGGATTGAATTTCTGTCTGTGGAAGAAATAAACTCCACTAGGGATAATCTTCTATTGCTGGTGATAGATAAACTCTGCTTGGGGATAATTTTCCGACTTATTCGCGATTACGAACTTCGGCTGGGGAGAGCTAACACCGCTGTCTTCAGACACTTCCTACTATGCGGGGAGTGTATGTGCCTTTAGTCATTTTCTCAAGCTGGCTCTATCCCTGTACCTGGTGGGTAGAGCAACTGTAAGGTTTGGACACTTCTTGTTTGCCCCTGTTCCTGGAATTACGAGTAATTGTCTTTTGTTTCGCATGTAAATATTTATGAGCAGCAATTATTGTCAAATGCATATATCAAAAATGAATCATTGGATGTTCTTGCAAAATAAAACAGGAAAAGAAAAACAATTTTGAAATTTATTGTAAAATGAATTGTATTGATTCTTGAAGTTAGCCTGTAATAGGCGTTTTGTACAAGAGGCTGACGTCCTAGTAAGAGAACACCGCCGAGGGAACAAAAATTATACAATTTGTGTAAAAGAAAGAAAAACAACTATGTGAAACAATCCCACTGGGTTCCAACTCTGTTATTTCCTTTATATCTTCGAGCGTCTCATCACTTTGCTACTTGGTTGAAGGTGGATCAGATTGATTGGCGCCATCCGAGCTTGATAGTCGATACCGAAGTCTGGTTGCAAGATGATCCAATGAGACATAGTGTTACGCTTCAATCCCTAATTTAAGCCTGGACCGCTCTTTCAGGTTTTCAGTCCACCGGGGTACCCTTTTTTGCCCAAGCCGCCTTTTCAGGTTTTCGACTTGCCGGGTGTACATTTTTTTCATTTTCATCCCTTACTTTTTCCCGAACCCTTTTGGTTCGCCGGGAAGCCCTTATGTTTGCCTAGGCCAGTCGACCTAGCGGGTCTTTGATTATGCGTAGTATTTTTTCACTATGTGTGCATTGACGGGGTGAGGAAGGTCATCACCATCCATGGTGGTCAGAATTATAGCTCCTCCTGAGAAAATGTTCTTAACCACAAATGGCCCTTCATACGTAGGGGTCCATTTGCCCCTGGGATAACCTTGCAGCAGTATGATGCGTTTGATCACCAGATCCCCGACTTGATATTCTTGACGTCTGACTTTCTTGTTAAAAGCCTTAATCATCCACCTTTGATACGTCTTACCATGACAAATAGCAGAAAGTCTCTTCTCGTCGATTAGGTTCACCTAATAAAGCTGAGTCTGGATCCAATTGTCTTCTCTCAAACATGCATCCTTCATAATTCGAAGAGAGGGTATCTGGACTTCGATGGGTAGGATTGCCTCCATGCCATACACCAGAGAGTAAGTTGTCGCCCCTGTCAACATCCTTGCTGAGGTACGGTACCCATGAAGAGCGAATGGTAACATCTCATGCCAGTCTTTGTATGTCACCGTCATCTTCTGTACAATCTTCTTGATGTTCTTATTAGCTGCTTCAACAACCCCATTCATCTTCGGCCGGTAAGGAGAAGAGTTGTGATGCTGTATCTTAAACTGTTTGCAGAGCTCGGTGATCATTGTATTGTTGAGATTTGTATCATTGTCCGTAATGATCCTCTCTGGTACACCGTATCGACATATCAGATTATGTCAGATAAACCGCACTACGATGCTCTTGGTTACTGTAGAAAAGGAAGCTTTCTCAACCCACTTCGTGAATTAATCAATAGCTACCAAAATGAAACGATTCCCATTGGATGCAATAGGTCTGATCTCGCCGATCATGTCGATGCCCCACATTGCAAAAGGCCAAGGAGCTGTCAAGACATTCAGAGGAACTGGAGGTACCTGCACCTTATCAACATAGACTTCGCACTTATGACAGGTCCGAGAATGCTGATAACAATCGGCTTCCATATTAGACCAATAATATCCTGCCCGTAGGATCTTCTTTGCCATGGTATGTCCATTGGAATGAGTTCCGAAAGTACCTTCATGTAACTCTTCCATAATCCTTTCTGCATCGTTCTTGTCCACACATCGCAATAAGGTTGAATCATGGTTACGCTTGTAAAGGATACTATTACTGATAAAGAACTTCGCAGCGAATCTCCTCATAAACTTCTTATCATTAACAGATGCACCCTCGGGGTACTCTTGAGCCTCAAGGTACCTCTTTACCTCGTGAAACCAGGGTTTATCTGCTACCTCTTCAGTCTCAATATCATAGCAATGTGCGGGTTCGTCCAACCTCTCAATGGTAATCTGGGGAGCCTCATTGTCCCACCTGACTTTAAACATAGAAGACATGGTGGCTAGCGCATCCGCTAATTGATTCTCCTCTCTTGGAAAGTGTTCAAAGTTTATCTCCTCAAAGTGTGGGAGCAACGTCAGTACATATTCTTTGTAAGGAATAAGATTTGGGTGCTTCGTATCCCACTCGCCTTTGATCTGACTGATCACCAGAGCAGAATCTCTGAATACACTCAAGAACTTAATCCTCAGGTTAATAGCAGCTCGAAGACCCATGATGCATGCTTCATACTCCGCCATATTGTTGGTGCAGTTGAAACATAGTCGGGCGGTAAATGGAGTATGACAACCCTCAGGAGATATGATCACAACGCCAATGCCATTACCCAACACGTTTGATGCTCCGTCAAAATGCATAGGCCATCGGGATCCCTCCTCAGGTCCTTCGTCCGGTCCAGGTTCTTCACGGTCGGTCACCAACATGATGTTCTCATCCGGGAACTCGAAATTCATGGATTGGTAGTCATCCACAGCTTGATGCGCTAAATGATCCGCCAATAAACTCCCCTTGATTGCTTTCTGGGTTGTGTATTGGATGTCATACTCAGTTAAGATCATCTGCCATCTTTCTATTCTTCCGGACAAGGCAGGCTGTTGTACCCCAAAATTTGCCCTCCCATTTTCTCAACATTTTCTCATCACAAGGCCCTTGGAGTTCAAGATCCAGTTAGGGTTTCCTCTGCTCAAGACTTCTCCCAGCACTGTTGACCCAAATTAGGGTTTGTGTTGGCACAAAGGTGTTTTGACCTAAAATGCCTAAGATGACTTTCATGCTTCATGTTGGACTCCCAAGTCTATCCATACCAAGTTTCAAGCCTTGATTCCAAATTTTGCCCAATCAATTGGACAGTTGACCTAGAAATCAGCTGTATTGGGAAAAAAATCAACTGTGGCCAATTGACAGTCAAACCTCATGATTTTTGAACCATATCAACATAATGAACTCATATGGACCATTTGATCAAGTTTGGATCACAATTCCCCAAGAAATTTGATCAGATCACCAAAAGGGCAAAATGGTCATTTTTAGGGTTTAGACTGCACAAAGGTAATTTTTGACTGTTTGACCTAGCCAATGGCAAACCAAGCTCACATATGGACTCAAGGACCCCATGGAATTGTCTTGACATGCTCAACCAGTTCAAAAGATCCCAAATGCACAAGATTGACAGTTGAATTTCCCAGTCAATTGATCAATTTTGACTGTATACTGAAAAGTCAAACTTTGACTTTTTGGTCAAAATCAAGTGTCAAGATTCATTTTTCATCAAAACATGCCAAATCATGAAACTTGTTCATCAAGAAATCAAGAATTGCAAATTAGGGTTTGAAATGAAGATTTTTCATAACTTAGAATTTTTCTAAGTTATGAAAAACCCTAATTTTTTCTTAACTTTGTCCCACTTTCTCACCAAGATTCATTTGGATTCAAGGAAAAGTAAAAACATGAAAGTTGTAGTCCATTGCAAAATCTACAACTTTGATTCACAAAGTTTTCTCAAAAGAAGCTTGTAGCTCAAGTTACAATTTTTGGAACAAGGGTACCAAACCATTCTTAACTTAGAGAAAATTTGACCTATTTTAGGCAGGATTTTTTCCTAACTTCAAGACCATTTTTCACATACTTCCACTTGGAATTTCAATTTGCATTTCAAAGATGGATTGTAGTACACATTCCAAGCTTTCCAAAATGTCTAAGAACTCATCAAACAACCTCATGGTTAGGGAGAATCGAATTTGGCAAGTTGGGAAAAACTCACTTTTGTTATGATCAATTTACATGTTCATACACTTAGGCAATTTTGAACTCAGCTTGCATTTCTTGATTACAGGTCTTATACGAAGGACCATTTGTGATCAAAAGCATATTTTCTGGTGGTGCAATGATTCTGACCACCATGGACGTCGACGATTTGCCACACCCTGCGAACGCAGACATAGTCAAAAGATACTACGCATAAAATAACCCGACAAGTCGAAAACCCGAAAGGGCGGCTTGGGCAAAAATGGGCATCCCGGTGAACCGAAAACCCGAAAGGGCGGTTCAGGCAAAAATTAGGGATAAAAATAAAAAAATCTGTACACCCGGCAAGTTGAAAACCCGAAAGGGCGGCTTGGGCAAAAAGGGGTTTCCCGGTGGATCGAAAACCCGAAAGGGCGATTCAGGCAAAAGTTAGGGAATTAAAGCGTATGACTATGTCTCGTCGGATCACTGCAAAGATAATCTCTTCATCAACCAGTCCCAAGCTTCTGATCAATCCAGCCATCGGCAGACGAAGCATTGAATGGACAGATATTCAGAGTTGTGAAGGCTATAGCGGAATGGAATCCCATGGAATTATTTCACATAGCCATCTTTCTTTTGTATAAATTTCTTCAATATTTACAACGACATCCTCTTACTAGGATGATCGTCTCCTTTGTACAAATATACTCATAGAAAGTTAATACAAATACTTTTCCAGAAATCTGCGTCGTTTCCTTTTCTCTTTTCTTTTTGCACTTATGTTTTATTTGAGAAACGTCCAATGTTTTGTTAAATAGGCATATGCATTTGAACATAAGCATTCCCTTATGAATCAAGAAAGACGATTACTAGTAAATTGAAGGTGCAGTTAGGTATCTTGATACCCTTTCAAAGGAAATCCCGAGCAGATTTGAAATCCGCATTCTTCAGTCAGAACTTAATTCCATAAACGGAGTCAGACTTCAGGACCCTCGTCAGCAAAAGCTTTCTCAAAACTGATTTCCCCAGCCAGAGAACCCTCCAGAACTCAATTCCCCTCAGAGTTAAGTCTCAGTATCCCCAGCAGAGCTAAAACTTCAAACTATCAATCCCCAGCGGAACCAGGCTAGGGAACCTTTTCCCCACATAGATGCTTCCCACCAAACTGAAGATTCTCAAATCATACCTCTCCAGCATGAGTCTATCAGATTCTGAACTCCCCAGTAGAAGTCATCAGAAATTCTCTTACCCTGCAAGTCACCAAGGAAATTCCAAGTCCCCGCAAGTGGTTCTAAGGCCCCTCGACGTTTGAAGGTCTGGTATCCCCCAAGAAAATCTGAAGACTTTCAGTTTTCAGTTCCTCATTGTATATTCGAAGATTCTCCAGTGAAGATCTCCTCAAGACAGGAATTCCCCAGAAGATTGGTATACAACCCAAGCTCCTTATTCCCCAGCAACAGCCAAAGAATTTTTTCTTCCCGACAGCAGTCAAGATGCTTTTATCTTCAGCCATCTCGGATTCATCTATCCTCCGCAAGACAGCTCTCCAGCTTACATACGCATTCATTTACATTCATATCATATAACATACATCGCATCATGCATCATGACATTGCATATAACTAACTCTTTACCTTTTTAGGTAAGATCAGTCGACCGACAAAAATCATTATCTTCCGAGATTCACCCAGAAATAGTTTAGATGTGACCCGGACATGGCAACATTCTGATGCTTATTCCAGATTCATCCAGATGCAGTTTTATACGAGCTCATCATCAGGAAACCCTACACCGGTTCCTCCTCCACCCTAAAGACTTCTGAAAACAGTTCACGGGTTCTCCAAGTAACGGATGTTAACCTATCGCTTGTTCAGATTCTTCTCAAGACTTCTGAAAACAGTTTATGGATTCTTCCCAACAACGGATGTTAATCTATCGCTTGTTCAGATGCAACTTTTTGAAAACAGTTTACGGACGCTTCCCAACAACGGATGCTGCTCTATTGCTTATTCAACTTCAAGATTTCTGAAAACAGTTCACGGGTTCTCCAAGTAACGGATGTTAACCTATCGCTTGTTCAGATTCTTCTCAAGACTTCTGAAAACAGTTTATGGATTCTTCCCCACAACGGATGTTAATCTATCACTTGTTCAGATGCAACTTTTTGAAAACAGTTTACGGACGCTTCCCAACAACGGATGCTGCTCTATTGCTTATTCAACCTCAAGATTTCTAAAAACAGTTCACGGGTTCTCCAAGTAACGGATGTTAACCTATCGCTTGTTCAGATTCTTCTCAAGACTTCTGAAAACAGTTTACGGATTCCTCCCAACAACGGATGTTAATCTATCGCTTGTTCAGACTCTTCTCAACTTTTGAAAACAGTTTACGGATGCCTCCAGACACGGATGTCAATCTATTGCTTATTCAGACCTCAGTTCAGAGATGGTCCAAAACATGGACACCTTTCTGCTACTCATTCCAGATGGCATCTTTAAGCCCATCCCCGACACGATTCTGTCACCCCTCCGGATGGCATCTTTAAGCCCATCTCCAAATGGCATCTCTAAGCCCATTCCCGCATCCATTGCTTTGACGAGTGCAAATTTAAGGGCACTCTAGTGTCCAATCTCCTTTTACCCTCGAGTCACGAAAGGCAAACTTGCCAATCTAACTCTTCAGGTTCAAGAAGATTGAACAGGGGCAACTGTTGTACCCCAAAATTTGCCCTCCCATTTTCTCAACATTTTCTCATCACAAGGCCCTTGGAGTTCAAGATCCACTTAAGGTTTCCTCTGCTCAAGACTTCTCCCAACACTGTTGACCTAAATTAGGGTTTGTGTTGGCACAAAGGTGTTTTGACCTAAAATGCCTAAGATGACTTTCATGCTTCATGTTGGACTCCCAAGTCTATCCATACCAAGTTTCAAGCCTTGATTCCAAATTTTGCCCAGTCAATTGGACAGTTGACCTAGAAATCAGCTGTATTGGGAAAAAAATCAACTGTGGCCAATTGACAGTCAAACCTCATTATTTTTGACCCATATCAACATAATGAACTCATATGGACCATTTGATCAAGTTTGGATCACAATTCCCCAAGAAATTTGATCAGATCACCAAAAGGGCAAAATGGTCATTTTTAGGGTTTAGACTGCACAAAGGCAATTTTTGACTGTTTGACCTAGCCAATGGCAAACCAAGCTCACATATGGACTCAAGGACCCCATGGAATTGTATTGACATGCTCAACCAGTTCAAAAGATCCCAAATGCACAAGATTGACAATTGAATTTCCCAGTCAATTGATCAATTTTGACTGTATACTGAAAAGTCAAACTTTGACTTTTTGGTCAAAATCAAGTGTCAAGATTCATTTTTCATCAAAACATGCCAAATCATGAAACTTGTTCATCAAGAAATCAAGAATTGCAAATTAGGGTTTGAAATGAAGATTTTTCATAACTTAGAATTTTTCTAAGTTATGAAAAACCCTAATTTTTTCCTAACTTTGTCCCACTTTCTCACCAAGATTCATTTGGATTCAAGGAAAAGTCAAAACATGAAAGTTGTAGTCCATTGCAAAATCTACAACTTTGATTCACAAAGTTTTCTCAAAAGAAGCTTGTAGCTCAAGTTACAATTTTTGGAACAAGAGTACCAAACCATTCTTAACTTAGAGAAAATTTGACCTATTTTAGGCAGGATTTTTGCCTAACTTCAAGACCATTTTTCACATACTTCCACTTGGAATTTCAATTTGCATTTCAAAGATGGATTGTATTACACATTCCAAGCTTTCCAAAATGTCCAAGAACTAATCAAACAACCTCATGGTTAGGGAGAATCGAATTTGGCAAGTTGGGAAAACTCACTTTTGTTATGACCAATTTACATGTTCATACACTTAGGCAATTTTGAACTCAGCTTGCATTTCTTGATTACAGGTCCTATATCCCATTTACACTCATAAATTTAATGCTAACTCTTTGTGCCAAGACCATATTTTATGTGTTCAAGCATTACATAAAGGTTTAGTCCCAAATTAGAAAAAGCATAATGTCCATTTTTGCAAAAGTAGAACTTTATGTCAATTAGCAATCCAAGCAAGTACAGTGCAAATCCTTTTGGCACAAGTTTATGAACAAAACACACTGATCAAGGGGAAGGTTAGCAGCATATTAGGGGGGCCTCTATCAGTCTAAAACTCAAGTGGACACTTTGTTGCTTAAAGTTGAAGAAACATAGCATAACAAGACACAACTCTCATTCCTGTGAACAAAAGCTTAAGAAAAGTTATCAAACACTTTCTAATCATCAAACCTAAGCTGAAACATGAGCCAACCATCTCCATTGCCTTATCAAACACAGAATCACCCTCAAACTGTCCAAACAGGGTACCTGCTGCAGATTGAGTTCCATAACTCAATCCATTCATGCATTCTTGCTAAAACCACTTCAAACATATCCCACATCATCCCTTGAAATTATTCCAAGCCTCAAACACGACCTGTAACACTCCCAAGCAACATCACCATTTTTATTTTTTTGTTTTGCAGTTGAAGTTCCCTAACACGATTCTCTTGGTTTCCAAACAAAGTAAAGCTTGGAATAGCATCCCTGAACATCAAGGAAGCTGTACCAATCATCACCTTGCACTGAAAACACCTCCATCATCAGATACGATTCCAACTGAACATGTAAGTTCATGGACTTCTATTTCCCTATCCATGCATTGTTAGCTCTAGGTTTGTGAATGAAAAATGTTCTACTCATGCCCCTGAAGTTGTACATATCTTTACTTTCCATTTATTTTGCATGTGCTGTGAGAATTTAAGGTCTGAACATTGATGGAAACTTAGGTCAAGAATTAGGGATGGAGAAATTCTCTCTCATCTTAGAGAGTTAAGTCAAGTTCTTTATATGTCTGGATTCGTCTCTTAATGCTCTACATTTTTCATGTTGTGAGTTTTGCTTGAAAGTACAGGAATCTGGAGATAGAAAACGCGCGTTTTGTTCATGTTCAAACAGTCTGGAGGTTGAAGAAGGTCTTTTGGGCTGGGCTCTGTTTCATTTTTCTATTTGCACCCTTTTGTTACTTTTACACCCCCTTGGCCCATTATGCTTATTTTCATGATTTTTTGACCTTTTCTTTTTTGTTCTGACTTATTTATTTTTCCTCATAACATTAAAAAATAAAAAAATATTTTTCACACCATTTTTATATTTATTAGGCATTTATTTGTTTAAATTGATATTTGTACATAAATAAATATATAGATATACTCTTATTCAAAAATATTAAAAAAATAATGCAAACACATTTATTTTCTGATTTTTATTTTATTTTATCTTCTGAAAATATTTTATATAAAATATACTTTTTTTATAAATATTAAATATTATTATTTTGTGCATATTCAATATATTTAATAAATAATACAAATACATACATATATATTAGTATATTTAGGTTAAAAAATACAAAATATATACATTTTTATTTTTATTAATATTTAGCATTAAAAATACTTTTTTTGACAAATATACTTCTCTTTATTTATTTTTTGTACATAACTAATAAATATTGTATATATTAAATAATTAATACCTTTTATTTAATAAATTAGGGTTTTTGCCCTAAATACATAAAAACTCCAAAAATTAATACTTTTTATTTTGTTTATTTGACATATAAAAAATACTTTTTTCATACATATAAAAAATATTTTTGCATCTTGCATATTTATTCCATTTTTATTTAATTATTGTATATTAAATAATTTGTATAATTCAATTTTGATGTAATAGTTAGGTTTAAATTCCTTGTCAAAATACCCCCCATTTGAACATTTGTACCCCCCCCTTCCCATATATTGTGTTGTAATAACTTAGGAACTTTATTTTTCGCATTTACAAGCTTTCTAAATATGTCATGCTAGAATTAGGGTTTGTATGCAAATCAATTAACCAAAATAGTTTGACCTAATTTCAAGATAAACAAGCATGAAAATGGACAACACCAATCACACTTGCACCCCTAGGGTATTCCACTTGTTGCCTTCAATAATGGGCCATATTGCATGTTAGGTCTCTTTGGGCAAAACAAACACAATTCAAATGATCATAGTCCCTCGACGACGCTTGCGAAAGTTGCCTAAAAAATGATCAAGTCCCTCCAAGGAAAAAATTGCCCAAAGATACTTGGCACCATTGCAATCATGGTCTAAACGATGACCCGCGCCCGTCCCGTTCACATCCTAACACAAGATTGTCCACCAAATGCAATGGTGGAACAAAATTGTTAAAAGGGTTAAAACATAGCAAAAATCTTTGAGAACTTTAGGGTAGATAGCTCTTGAGTACTTGTCAACTTGCAAAACAAAACACTTGCCTATTTTCAAACCACACATCACTACACTTTCAAAATAACTTTCAAAAACCTTGAAACATCTTTTCAAAAAGACAAACACCTTTTGTAAAACATTCGAGTAAAGAATTGTTACAAGGGTTGCCTAGACAAGGCATCTTTTTCAAAACATTTTCAAAACCACACACAAAGCACCATTTCAAACAATTGAAAAACAAGGCAAGTTGATCTAAGCAAGTAACTAAGAGCCCATGGATAACCATGGATAGAAAGGGTGCTAATACCTTCCCTTTCTATAATCTACTCCCCGAACCCAAGAAAATATCTCAAAAGGTTTTTGTTGTGCTTTTTAAACCTTTCCTTAGGATAAAATAAAAATTCGGTGGCGACTCTTGCTCAACCGAAACATTTGCGAAAACAAACGCAAAACCCTAGTCAGTTCTCCCACCGTATCACACAGGCTTTTCGAAGATATACTTGATTGGATCCATCTTTGATATCAATAGGGTAGTGTGAGTCAGCATATACTGTCTCAACCGGCAAGCAGCCCATGCCAAAGCGCAACAAGTTTTCTCGAGCAGTGAGTATCGGGTCTCACAGTTGGTAAACTTTTTGCTAAGGTAGTAAATAGCGTGCTCTTTTCGGCCAGACTCGTCATACTGCCCCAGCACGCACCCCATTGAATTATCCAGTACTGTCAATTATAAGATCAAAGGTCTTCCTTCAACTGGTGGCATTAGAATAGGTGGCTCTTGGAGGTATTCCTTTATTCTTTCGAAAGCGATCTGGCATTCATCATTCCACTTTACCACTTGATCTTTCTTCAGCAGCTTGAAGATGGGCTCACAAGTAGCGGTCAGGTGTGAAATGAATCGGGAAATGTAATTTAGACGTCCCAAAAAGCCTCTAACTTCCTTTTTCGTGCTGGGAGACGGCATTCCTGTATAGCCTTCACCTTTGCAGGATCCACTTGAATACCTTTATCACTAACGACGAAACCCAACAGCTTGCCAGACCTTACCCCGAAGGTGCACTTGTTCGGGTTCAACCTCAACTTATACATCTTTAACCTGTTGAACAGTTTCTGGAGATGGTCATGGTGTTCTTCCTCAGTCTGGGACCTTGCTATCATATCATCAACACAAACCTCGATCTCATGGTGAATCATGTCGTGGAACAAAGCGACCATGGCGCGCTGATACATTACCCTAGCATTCTTCAACCCGAAAGGAATTACCTTGTAACAGAAGGTGCCCCACTGCATAACGAAGGTCGTCTTCTCCATTTCCTCGAGCGCCACCTTGATCTGATTATATCTAGAAAAACCATCCATAAAGGAGAAGATTTTATGCTGCGAGCTGTTGTCGACCAGAACATCGATGTGAGGAAGTGGGAAATCATCCTTGGGGCTTGCCCTGTTCAGATCTCTATAGTCCATACACATCCGTACTTTACCATCTTTCTTAGGCACCGGAAAAATGTTGGCAACCCCCCGCGGGTAAGAAGTGACAGCTAAAAATCATTCGTCAAACTGCTTCATGACTTCAGCTTTGATTTTCTCGGACATCTCAGGGCGCATACGGCGAACCTTCTGTTTTACCGGAGGACAATATTCTTTTGTCGGCGGGCGGTGTACCACAATGTCAGTGTCCAAACCGGGCATATCTTCATATGACCAAGCAAAGATCTCAACATAGTCATGTAGCATCTGCATCAATCGTTGCTTGACACTAGGCTCCAAATTCGCACCTATCTTGACCTCTTTTCTGTCTTCTTCTGTACCCAAATTCACTGATTCCACTGGCTCTTCATGAGGATGTATGGCTCTCTCTTCCTGTAGTAACAGTCTAGCAAGTTCCCCAGGCACTTCATAATCATCCTCACCTTTGTCCTCGACTTGGTTGATCGGATTTTCGAAGTCATAACTGGAAGTAGCAGAATTGTTATCAATGGAATCCAGAGTGGATGTGAATCTGCATTATGATATGTGAGTGTGTGTAAGACAATAGTTGTTTTGATAAAGTGCGAGATAGAAAAGAAAAATAAGGAGCGCAAAATTTGTAATGCAAGAAAATGTCCAATGCTTTATTGATGATATATGAAAATGACAAATAATAAGCCCTCACAAACAAAGCCCAGGTGCCTCGGGCAAGGCACTGGGCCGTAAAGTTTCAAACTGTTTGTTACAAATCTCAAAACAAAATTCTATTACTGTGTAATAAAAGAAACGGGTATGTGATACGGTGGGAAGAGAACTGACTGTTTTTGTAATGCTGGTTCGCATTTTGCGTTTGTTTTCGCAAAATGTCGCGGTAAGCAAGAGTCGACACCGTCTTTTATTTTATCCAACAAGGAAAGGAAAAAAGCACAGAAAAATTCCTTTTTCGAGATGTTTCTCGGGTCCGGGGGGTAGATTATAGAAAGGGAAGGTGTTAGCACCCTTTCTATCCGTGATTATCCACGGGCTCTTAGGTACTTGCTCAAAGTGTTTTCAAAATTTGCTTTTCTTTGTGTTTGTGGGTTTGAAAACGTTTTTGTTTGAAAGGTGTGAGTGCGAAAAGTTTTGTTTTGTTTTTGAAGAGAGAAAGTACTTAAGAACCATCTACCTACTCGAAAAAAGAATCAATTTGTGCTAATGTCCTTTAGACAATGCTATCCCACTATTGAGGAGTAGGTAGCACCATCGTTGGAGTTTTAATGGTCAATTCGATTAAGGGACGTGTGGTCACTAAAGCAATATTAGGATGCCTTAGCGGTAACCCTAATGTCTTAGATCATTTTTCCGAGGCAACCGTTTCGAGGCAACTATGATCTTTGGACAAGAGGACGACCTCTAAAACTTCCTATACTCAATGACCACGTTCGAAGGCAACCAAATGAGGTATACCCTAAGAGTGCGCATGTGCGAGTGTGTTATTTCGGTTAATTTTATCTTTGTACATGTCATCGGTGAGCTATGTTGATTTTAAGTTCATACATTTGATCTTGTCATGCATTCCCTATTACCAAACATCTAACAGTTTATAGTTGCGGAATTTAAATTGCGGAAATTAAATCTAAACTATTACAAGGCGTCGGGTATTTACATCGCCAAAAACAAACCCTTAAAATTAAAGTGTGAAAAGTAAATAAAGCGATAAAATAAAGTCCTAATTAAAAGCTATTACATTCCGGAAACAATTACATCAATATGATAAATGGATCGCATGCGAGAAAATTAAATCGGGCGCCTTTTTAGGGTTTTGACCCTTTTTGAAAAGAAAACATTTTTTTGTTATTTTTTTGAATTAAAAGGAATTAAATCTAAATTAACAATTTAATAAATTAATTAATGAAACTATTTTTGGATTTTGAGTATTTAAAGAAATAAAATGAATTGATTAAAAGTTAGTAAAAACCTAATTTTCTACATTAATTTTAATTATTTGCAAAAGATGTTAAAAACTATACCTAATTAAAACTAAGTTAATTAATTAATATTTATTTACAAAAATAAAAGTGATGAATTTAATTTTAATAAATAAAAATATATTTTTGTGCTTTTGATTTTATGAGAAAAAATTCTAATTGGTTAGTGATAATAAAAATAATTAATTAAAACAATATAAATAAATGAAATAAAAAGAAGAAATAAACCAAAGGGGTGTTGGGCCTGGAAAGGGGGTGAAAATGGCAATTTCGTTGGCCCATTTGCTGCAAGCCTGAGTTGACTTCCAGATTCTATGTGACACGTTGACTAGGCCTCACCATAGACCATCATCTTTGAACTGCCAGATCTGGTTTGGGGCCATCTGGTAAGCATCTGAAGGAGGGTCCATGATATGCTACACCTTTGATACTGCATGGGATTGCTTAGCTGAAAAATGAAACAAATAATATGGGGACCTCGGATTCGAACCCAGGTCCCATTGGAATATGCACCAACGTGTTTACCAACTCAACCAACGCGCCTGATTGTTATAATGTTAGAAATCAATAATAATAAAATAAAACAACTCAATGGATCAGAAAGATATAAAAAAAGCGCGCAAGATTTAAAACAACCAATGGGAGGGAGACGCGTCAGCGTCTTCTTTGTTACAACCTAGTTATTTACCTGCGAATTTTTATCCGTAGCTAAATCCCTAGGTTCATCCTAAAATGAGTTCTAGGCCATGGAAATTAATTCCAAGACCACATCTATGTTCGTCTTCCTCTCCTGATTCCATTCATATCCATTGTTTGCCCTGATTTTACCTGAAACTCAAACGCCTAAAAACAAGAACCAAAAACCCTAGTTTCGGGTATGGCATTACAGGCTACAAAAACGAAATCAAATATTGCAGAAAGTCTCTAAATGGACCGATTAGCATGATTGTGCAAAGATTTTGGCAAAAAGATGCAAGAATAAGAGGATGCGTTTTCATGTACAGGGCGGTGTTCACGGATACTTACAGTGCGATTCAGGGAGGGAGAGGGCTTGCTTTTGATTGCAATAGACTCAGTGGATGTCTAGCAAGAGAACCACGTTGAGATTTTGTGTTGAATTGGCCTCTAACCAAGATTTCGATTCCACACTTTTTCAAGCTTTTTTCAAGTTTTGTTTTTCTGATTGTGCAGCCTCTCCTTCTCAAATTGTATGCCTTTGGTTTGTATATGTATAAGGCAATGCATTAGGTCAAGTTTTGTGGATCCAATCTTTATGCATTGATGATTTTGGATTTGATATGATCCTCCATTACAAAGTTTCCAAAAATTTCCCAAATCCAATATTTTATGCATGATATGGCTTGGTACGAGTTTGATCTTGTCCATGATGATAATTGAAAGCTGTATCAATCAAAAAGATCCTATTTCATCAATATTTGGATTTTATTTGGATTTAAATTGATTTAAAATGAATTAAATTAATAAAAATCAAATAAAATAGAAAAAAATCAATGAATGGACACAAGACTGAAGATAGGACACGTGTGTGGTGTGACAAGATCAAATCAAGTGGAAAAAAGTGGACCCTTTTGACAAAATTTGAAGTTTTGAGGATAGTTGACTTTTGGCAATTTTAGAAAAATGCCCAACTTCAACAATGCATAACTTCTTCAATTTTGAACTTTTGGAAGTGTTCTTGGACTTTTTATAAAACTTGAGATGTCCTATAACCAACCCTTTTGGAATCGTCTAATTTTGATCTTCCATGCTCAAGTTATAAGCTTTGGAAAAAAAGGTGTTTTTGTTGACTTTCAAAAATGACCTATAATGTCCAAATTTGTAACTTTTTGTGAGTGCATTTCTTGATCTTGGGGTGTGAATATGGATTGTAGGAAATTTCATCCTATTAAAAATGAGCTTTGGATGGGTCATTTCTCATAAATTATGAGAAAGTTATGCTTGGTCAAAGTTGAGTTGACTTTTCCTACAAAACCCTAATTTAACAACTTTTAAATCTTGATGAATCTTGAGCAATCCTTGATGAATCATGATAAACCCTTGATAAAATGATGAATTATCCTTCAAAATGAGAATGTTTAAAAAAAATATTGAGGTTTGACTGTTCATAGGTCACAGTTGACTTTTGCCCTAACACAGTCGATTTTTGGACCTCTTGAGCAATTGACTGACCAAACTTCCTCTGCAAGGCTTGAAATTTGACATGGATGAACTTGAGAACATATTAGGACATAGGGTAGCACTTGAGTCCATTTGTATGTAAGGACCTTGATGCAACACAAAACCCTAATTTGAGGTTGACTGCCTTAGGAGATGATTTTACTGTCCAACTCTTGAGCAATCTTGAGCCACTTGAAGATTATTCTTGCAATGTCTTAAGAAATATGGGAGGGACAATTTTGGGGTACAACAGCTGCCCCTGTTCAATCTTCTTAAACCTGAGGATATAGATTGGCTTTCGGGCCTTTCGTGATCCGAAGGTGGAAGATGATTGAACACTAGAGTGCCCAGAAATTTGCACTCGCAGGATGTAGTATCAACATTGTGATGTCGGAAATAGGCTTATAGATGCCATTTGGAGACTGTTGGTAGGTGGTCTTGTCTTCTTTGACTGGATTGGCATCATAAAAATCTTTAGGAATCGATTTAACTGGACCAAAGGAGGTTTTGTCTTCTTTGACTGTATTGTATTCTTTGACTGGATTGTCTTCTTTGACTGGATTGTCTCTTTTGACGGAATTGGCATCAGAAAAATATTTAGGAATCGGTCTAACTGGTGTTGTCTCCTTTGACTGGGTTGGCCTCATAAAAATCTTTAGGAATCGATTTAACTAGTTTTGTCTCCTTTGACTGGGTTGGCCTCAGAAAAATATTTAGGAATTAATTTAACTGGTCTTGTCTCCTTTGACTGGGTTGGTATCAGAAAAATATTTAGGAATCGATTTAACTGGTCTTGTCTCCTTTGACTGGATTGGTATCAGAAAAATCTTTAGGAATCGATTTAACTGGTCTTGTCTCCTTTGACTAGATTGGTATCAGAAAAATCTTTAGGAATCGATTTAACTGGTCTTGTCTCTTTTGACTGGATTGGCCTCAGAAAAATATTTAGGAATCGATTTAACTGGTTTTGTCCCCTTTGACTGGCTTAGCATCAGAAAAATCTTTAGGAATCGATTTAACTGGTCTTGTCTCCTTTGACATAGCTGAGAACTTAACTGCATCTTTCCTGAAAGGTAAGGGTCAGTCATATGCAATGCATGATATGGATCAAGCAATGATGTTCTCAAAATAAATGAGATTGTATTTATATGATGCGTATATGCATGTATCATGATGTATGGACATGTAATATTTTAGCTAGGGAAAGTAAATCCTGGAGCTGCTGGAGAATAGAGTTGAATTCTTCGCTTCCGCTGGGGAGGATGAACGAAGGTGATTGTGAGAATAAACCTGCAGGAGAAGAGAACTCTGTTGGGGGATAAACTGATAAAGAGATTACTCTGTGGGGAAGAGATGCTCTGCTGAGGATTTTAATGATAAACTCCGCTGGGGATTCTGCTGATAAACTCCGCTGGGGATTCCACTGATAAACTCCACTGGGGATGGATTACCGTTGCTGGTGATATTGAATCTGCTGAGGATTGAATTCCTGTTTGTGAAAGGAAAGAACTTCGTTGGGGATGATCTTTCGGTTGCAACTTGCTGGGGATAACCCTGTTAGACTTTCGTGGGGATAATCCTTCTGAGTTCGGCTGGGGAGATTTATTTTTGTACTCCGCTGGGGATAAACTTCCAGAGTCTACTGGGGATGATGATTCAACTACGTTGGGGAAGCTTTTTTTCAGACCGTGCTAGGAAATATTGACTCCACTGGGGGTATCTTGTATTCTACCGGGGAACATTCTTATACTTCGTTGAGGAATATTAAGACTGTCGGGGGTACCCTTAGACTTACTGGGGAATATTCTTATACTCCGTTGGGAAATATCAAGACTGTCGGGGATATCGAGCCTTGTTTAATGCTGATGGTAGACAAACTGCTTGGGGAGAGCATTGCTGATTCATCCACCGTTGCAAGTCTCAGCTGGGGAGAGCTACCGTTATTGTCTTACTCTGAGGGGAGTGAATGTATATTGGTCATATTCTTCAGTTGAATCTACCTTATACCTGGTGGACAAAGCAACTATACAGCTTGGACACTTCTTATTGCCTCTGTTTCTGATATTACCAGTAATTATCTTTTGTTTCACATGTAAATATTCATGAGTAGCAATTAATGTCAAATGCATATATCAAAAATGAACATTGGACGTTCTTTGCAAAAAAATAACAGATAAAGGAAAAACAGTTTGAAATTTCTTTGAAAATGGATTTGTATTAATTTTGAAGTTGGGCCTGTAAATAGGTGTTTTTGTACAAGAGGCTGACGTCCTAGTAAGAGAATGCCGCCGAACAAATAGAATTTATACAACTTTGTGAAAAGAAAACAAAACAGCTATGTGAATGATCCCACTGGGTTCCAACTCTGCTATTTCCTTTATGTCCTCAAGCATCTCATCACTTTGCTGCTTGGTTGAAGATGAATCAGATTGATTAGTGCCGTCTGAGCTTGATAGTCGATACCGAAGTTTGGATGCAAGGTGATCCAATGAGACATAGTGTTACGCTTTGATCCCTAACTTTTTCCTGGACCGCCCTTTCGGGTTTTCAGTCCACCGGGATACCCTTTTTTGCCCAAGCCGCCTTTTCAGGTTTTCGACTTGCCGGGTGTACAGTTTTTTTTTCATTTTCATCCCTTATTTTTGCCCAAACCCTTTTGGTTCACCGGGAAGCCCTTATTTTTGACTAGTCCAGTCAACCTAGCGGGTCTTTGATTATGCGTAGTATCTTTTCACTATTTCTACATTGACGGGGTGAGGAAGGTCGTCACCATCCATGGTGGTTAGAATCATAGCTCCTTCTGAGAAAATGTTCTTAACCACAAATGGCCCTTCGTAAGTAGGGGTCCATTTGCCCCTGGGATCACCTTGAGGTAGAATAATACGCTTGATTACCAGATCCCCAACTTGATACTCTTATCGTCTGACTTTCTTGTTAAATGCCTTGATCATTCGTTTTTGGTACGTCTGACCATGACAAATAGCAGTAAGTCTCTTTTCGTCGATTAGGTTTAGTTGATCAAGCCGGGTCTGAATCCAGTCATCTTCACTCAAACCTGCATCCTTCATACCGAAGAGAGGGTATCAGAACTTCAATGGGCAAGACTGCCTCCATACCATATACCAAGGAATAGGTTGTTTCCCCTGTTGACGTCCGTGTTGAGGTACGGTACCCATGAAGAGCAAATGGTAACATCTCGTGCCAGTCTTTGTATGTCACTGTCATCTTCTGCACAATCTTCTTAATGTTCTTATTAGCTACTTCGACAACCCCATTCATCTTTGGCCGGTAAGGAGAAGAGTTGTGATGCTGTATCTTGAATTGCTCGCAGAGCTCAGTGATCATCTTGTTGTTGAGATTGGTACCATTGTCTGTAATGATCCTTTCTGGTACACCATATCGACAAATCAGATTATGCCGAATGAACCGTGCCACGACGTTCTTGGTTACAGTAGCAAAGGAAGCTGCTTCAACCCACTTCGTAAAGTAATCAATTGCTACCAGGATGAAGCGATGCCCGTTTGATGCCGTAGGTCTGATCTCGCCGATCATATCAATGCCCCATATTGCAAAAGGCCACAGAGCTGTCAAGACGTTCAGAGGTACTGGAGGTATGTGCACCTTATCAGCATAGACTTGGCACTTATGACATGTCTGAGAATACTGATAACAGTCGGCTTCCATTGTGGACCAATAATATCCTGCCCGAAGGATTTTCTTTGCCATGGCGTGTCCACTGGAATGAGTTCCGAAAGTACCTTCATGTAACTCTGCCATGATCCTTTCTGCTTCATTCTTATCCACACAACGCAGTAAGGTCGAATCATGATTACGCTTGTAAAGAATGACATTGCTGATGAAGAACTTTGCTGCGAACCTCCTCAGAAACTTCTTGTCATTAACAGATGCACCCTCGGGGTACTCCTGAGCTTCAAGATACCTTTTCACCTCATGAAACCAGGGCTTTCTGTTACCTCTTCAGTCTCAATGTCATAGCAATGTGCAGGTTCGTCCAATCTTTCAATGATGATCCGGGGAGCTTCGTTGTCCCAATTGACCTTGAACATAGAAGACATCGTAGCCAGCGCGTACGCCAACTGATTCTCCTCTCTAGGGAAGTGTTCAAAGGTTATCTCCTCAAAATGGGGAAGCAATGTCAACACATACTCCTTGTAAGGAATAAGATTTGGGTGTTTCATATCCCACTCTCCTTTGATCTGACTGATCACGAGAGTGGAATCTCCGAAGACACTCAGAAACTTAATCCTTAGGTCAATTGCTGCTCGAAGACCCATGATGCATGCTTCATACTCTGCCATATTGTTGGTGCAGTTGAAACATAATCGGGCGGTAAATGGAGTATGAGAGCCTTTAGGAGATATGATCACAACGCCAATGCCGTTACCCAAAGCGTTTGAAGATCCATCAAAGTACATAGACCATCAGGATCCCTCCTCAAGTCCTTCATCCGGTCCAGGTGTCTCACAATCAGTTACTAACATAATATTATCGTCCGGGAATTCAAAGTTCATAGACTGGTAATCATCCACTGCTTGATGTGCCAAATGGTCTGCCAACACACTTCCCTTGATTGCCTTTTGGGTCGTACACTGGACGTCATACTCAGTCAAGATCATCTTCCATCTCGATATTCTTCCGGACAAAGCAGGCTTTTCGAAGATATACTTGATTAGATCCATCTTTGATATCAACAGAGTAGTATGAGTCAACATATACTGTCTCAGCCGGCGAGCAGCCCATGCCAAAGTGAAACAAGATTTCTCGAGCAGTGAGTATCAGGTCTCACAATCGGTAAACTTTTTTCTAAGGTAATAAATAACATGCTCTTTTCGGCCAGACTCGTCATGCTGCCCCAGCACACACCCCATTGAGTTGTCGAGTACTGTCAAGTATAAGATCAAAGGTCTCCCTTCAACTAGTGGCATTAGAATAGGAGGCTCTTGGAGATACTCTTTGATTCTTTCAAAAGAGGCCTGGCATTCATCGTTCCAACGTACTACTTGATCTTTCTTCAGTAGCTTGAAGATTGGTTCACAAGTAGTAGTCAGATGTGAGATGAATTGGGCAATGTAGTTCAGTCGTCCCAGAAAGCCCCTGACTTCTTTCTCTATTCTGGGAGCTGGCATTTCCTGTATAGCTTTCGCCTTGGCAGGGTCCACTTGGATACGGTTGTCGCTTACGACGAAACCCAGCAGCTTACCAGATTTTACCCCGAAGGTGCACTTGTTCGGGTTTAACCTTAACTTGTACAACTTCAACCTGTCGAACAGCTTCTGCAGATGGTCAAGGTGTTCTTCCTCAGTTTGAGATCTCGCAATCATATCATCGACGTATACTTCAATCTCATGGTGGATCATGTCATGAAACAAAGCAACCATGGCACGCTGTACGTTGCCCTAGCATTCTTCAATCCAAAAGGCATGACCTTGTAGAAAAAGGTACCCCACTGAGTAACAAAAGTTGTCTTCTCCATGTCTTCGGGAGCCATTTTGATCTGATTATAACCAGAGAAACCATCCATAAAGGAGAATACCTTGTGCTGAGCGGTATTGTCAACCATAACATCGATATGAGGTAGAGGGAAGTCATCCTTGGGGCTTGCCCTGTTCAGATCCCTATAGTCAACACACATTCAGACCTTACCATCCTTCTTCGCACAGGAACCACATTGGCAACCCACTGAGGGTAAGAAGTAACTGCTAAAAAACCAGCGTCAAACTGTTTCATAACTTCAGCCTTGATTTTCTCAGACATCTCTGGGCGCATTCGGCGAACCTTCTGTTTTACTGGAGGACATTCTTCCTTGGTATGCAGGCGATGAACTACAATATCAGTATCCAAACCAGGCATATCTTCGTAAGACCAGGCAAAGATCTCAACATAGTCCTGCAGCATCTGAATCAGCCGTTGCTTCACACTAAGCTCCAGATTTGCACCGATCTTAACTTCCTTCTTATCTGTCTCTGTACCCAGATTCACTGATTTTATCGGCTCTTCATGCGGATGAATAACCCTCTCTTCTTGAAGTAACAGTCTTGCAAGTTCACCAGGCACTTCGCAATCATCTTCACCTTCGTCTTCGGCTAAGTTGATCAGATTTTTGAAGTCATAACTGGCAGTAGCAGAGTCGTTACCAGTGAGATCCAGAGTGGATGTAGACCTGTATATGTGAGTGTGTGTAAAATAGCTGTTTTGCAATATATAATTAAAAGAAAAACAAGGAGCGCAAAATTTGAAATGCAAGAATGTCCAATGCTTTTATTAATGATATATGTAGATGGCACACAAAATCCCTCACAAATGAAGCCACGGTACCCCGGGTAAGACACCGGGCCAAAAAGTTTAAAGCATTGTCTGTTACAGATTCAAAACAAAAGTTTCATTACTGGGTAACAAAAGTAATATGGATGAAGTCCTTTGCTGTCCAGTTGCATTGTCCATCGTCGGTCATAGGATAGATCCAGCTGTCGAACTCAAACTCTTCAACATCGCCTTCAATGGCATTCACCCCCGAGTTACTGATGAACACGGGAGGTCTTCCAATTCGTGCATTCCGAATAGCCTTTTGAGCTTCTGCAGTGAAACCCAAACCAAACTTGTTAGTCTTCTATGTAAAATCAGGGAGTCGGCCCCAATTTGCACACCCACCTTTCTCAACAACAGCCCGAGCATCCTTAAAGGAAGCCATCTTCATAGGAGAGTCTTCAACAATAGTCTCAGCTGACACCAATGTCTGGGGAACCTCTTCAAAATGCTGAAATGGGGTCTCAATGAACTCCCCATCCATCTCTACATATCGGAAAGAGTTGATGTGGCTAACCATGTACTCCTCCTCCCCTTGTACTGTCACAATCTTCCCTTTGACCGGGTACTTTAGCTTCTGGTGGAGCGTTAAGGTTACGGCTCCGGATTTGTGGATCCATGGACGACCCAGCAAACAAGAATAAGATGGCCGAATGTCCATCACATAGAACGTAGAGTTGAAGACCTAAGAACCAATCTTGATCGGGATATCAACCTCTCCATGTACCATCCTTTTAGACCCATCAAAGGCCCTGACGACAATGTTGCTTGGTTTTAACTCCAACCCTTCACAATCCAGCCGGTCTAGAGCTTTCTTAGGCAAAACGTTCAACGAGGAACCAATATCCACTAATACATGAGCAAGAGTAGTGCCCCTGCATTCAATGGAGACATGCAGGGCATCATTGTGATTCTTCCCCTTAACAGTCAAATCGGCGTCAGATAAACCCAACCCATTATCAGCAGTTAAATTGGCCATGCAATCTGTAAACTGATCAGCTGATGTTTCTTGTGGTACGTGGGCAGTCTTCAGAAATGTAATCAGAGCCTTGGCATGGGCCTCTGAGCACAACAACAGTGACAACATAGAAATCTTGGACAGGGTTTGCCCCAGCTGTTCAACTACATTGTAGTCACTCTTTTTGATGATTTTCAGAATCTCTTCCATCTCTTGTTTAGAAGCTTCAACAGTAATCGTCTTCGGTGCCTCTGTCTGGGAAGGCTCATCAGTGGTGATCCCTTTGCCCCGAGTGTCAGATGACTCGACGACAGGGGTAAGAATAGGAACTTGAACAGGAATGGTAGCAGGTACACTGGCAGGTGTAATGACAACAGGTTTTTGGACAGTTGGTGGAGAGATATCAAGTGAGAAAAGTCTTCCGCTGTGGGTGACTTTAGCAGGTCCGACAATATTGCTGACGTCAGTATCAGCATCTAACTCTTGCTTAACTCCATGAAAATAAACATCAGCCCCATAGTGCCAAGGCACGGCTTTATCAGAGGTGTAGGGGATGGGCCCCAGAACTGTGATGATTACAGGTGCGATTCTTGGAACAAATGTAATTCTAACAAGCTTCCTCGAGGGAACCTTGGAAAAATTGTCGAAAATGGTAATGATGGCAACTTCTTCAGTGGCGACTAAGGGAACAATAGTCTTCTCAAACAGAATTTCTTTACTATCCATCAGGCGCTGGACACCTGATTTCAAAAGCGGACAACCATTTGGCAGGGCATAACACATACGACAACCTCCATCACAACCCAGAAATAAACCGGCTAGCAAAAGGTTCTTCTTCACAGTCATCAAAGGGGTAACAATGTCATTCACAGAAACCACAAACAAGTCTTCGTCTATAGCATTCACTCCATGCTTGGGCATAAGAGCAGTCACAACATTAGGTCTTTCGGGCACCTCGAACTCAATCTCCTTTGCATCAATTAAGTCCTGTATCTTATTCTTCAAAGTCCAAAAATCATTTGTATTATGCCCTGGGCTATCAGAGTGATAAGCACAGTGGGCATTAGGGTTATACCTCAGTGACGTTGTATTTGGATTCTTTAGGGCTTCCTTTAGAATCACCAGATTGGTCTTCAGCAACTGTGGCAGAATCTGAGATAAGGTCATGCTGAGACGAGTGAATTTCCTTCGAGGTCTCTCGTCCTTCTGTTGATTGTTTTACTGAGGAGCACCAGTAGGTTTTGAAATAACCACCGCATTAACAGCTTGGCGGTGTTCAGGTTTATTCTGGTTTCTTGAACTGTAGACAACACTGGACTCTTTCTTAAAGGGCTTCTTCTCGGTGCTCGATGGAGCACCCTTCTGTATCTTACCAGCCTTAATACCAGCCTCAATCCTCTCACCGGTCAAAATTAGCTCTGTAAACCCAGATGAAGATCTTCCAATCAGATGGTTGAAAAATGGACCAGACAGGGTCCCCAGAAACATGTCCACAAGCTCCCGATCAGCCAAGGGTGGTTGTACTCTTCCGGCGAGGTCCCTCCACTTCTGAGCATAATCTTTGAATCCTTCACCCGTTCCCATTGACATACCCTGGAGTTGGGTACGCGTGGGAGAGAGGTCAGAGTTATACTGATACTTCCTGTAGAAAGCAGTAGCCAAATCTTCCCAACTGCGGATACTGGCTCCGTCTAACTGATAAAACCACTCAAGTTGAGTCCCTGAGAGACTGTCTTAGAAGAAGTGGATCCATAGGTTTTTATCAGCGGTGTAAGGCTGAATCTTCCTTACATATGCCCAGAGGTGCAGCTTCGGACAAGAAACTCTTTCATACTTAGCAAAGGCTGGTGCTTTGAACTTGTGGGGAATCACTACCCCAGATGATAGACCTAGATCACCAAAGTCCAGACCAGGCACTTTCTGAACTTCCATAGCACTCAACCGGTCTTCCAGTTGCTTGTATTTATCCTCGGCCGGAGGATACTGTTCTTCATCGAAGTCCGTCTCGTTGTCGGAGACCACAGGGAGCCCTCCTTTCTTCCTGGCTATCTTTCCCTCCAGGCGAGGTAGTCAAATCAACTTCATCCCAAAGCCTGTTTCCAAACCTGTGCCCAGTGTTGAATAGGATTGTCCTCTTCTTCTTCTTCTTCTTCTTCTTCTCTTTCAGAATCAAGGTCTTTAGGTCTTGCTGACCCTTAGCTAGATTCATGAACAACTCTTGGAATTGGGCATTCTGGACCTGTAGGGCCTTGATTGCTTGCTCAATTGAAGGTTCAACAGACATGATGAGTGCTGAAATAAATAGCAAAGAAGATAAGAGACCTGTAATGGGTACTTGTTTATGAAGTGCATGGGATGAAATGCGTATGATTATGATTTCAAAGACAATCGGGAGATTCAAATTTGTAAACCAGAAAGGAAACACACTTTATTAGATAAACTTTAGAATTCAAATTGTTCAACTGATGCCATTAAGGCATTACATGAAAGGAAATACTGAAAAGTAAATAAAAACTAGAAAGGAAATCATCAAAGGCCAATCAATGCTCCCATGGTCTCTTATTGTCGGTGCGGACATAGTCATTCAGGATCCGCTCGTTCTCCAATTGTCTAGTCTACCTCTGGATCTTCTGCTCTTGCTCGTTGAACTTCTCTCGGTAAGAATCCCGTTCTTCCCTCAGCTGCATCCAAGACCTTTTCAGTGCCCCAATGTCAGTGGGCATATAAGGATGGAGGATGGTTGGAAGAACCCCTTCTTCATTAGCAACTTCAAGAGTGACAGGCCGGATGGCTTCATACGGCATACCCAGCTTTTGGGCACGAATACGGACCCATCTGAGATATGGCTCCATCAGAAGTGAATTCTTTGGACCCAGCTCATGTGGATCAGATTGGGGAACTCTATCCCAAGCCCTTACGAATCTACGACGTTGCTCGTCGCTATCCCCTTGAAAATCAAAGATGATACTAGGCATTAACAGCTCATGAGGTCCTTCTCTTCTGGCACGCCCATATTGACGTAAGGCCAAGCACGGGTTGTAAGAAATTACTCCATGGGTTCCTAACAGCGGAACATTGGGATACTCCCCACAGTGATCAATAATAGTCACCTCGTCCATACCCTTGAGAGTCCAGATAATGTCATTATGCGAGAGAGATATAACCCTATAAGCCCAGCCCATTCCTTCTTTGGTCTTCAGCACTGACTTGGGAAGGTGCGAAATAAACCACCTTGCCAATAACGGAGCACAACACATCAAGGTTCCCCGCTTTCGGGTAGTACAAGCATAGAGCTGATGAAGAATGTCACCCAAGAGAGTGGGTACAGGATTGCGAGAGATGAAGATTTTTACCGCATTAACATCAACAAAGGAGTCAGAGTTCGGAAACAATACCAAGCCATATATCAAAAGAGCCAGAATATCCTCGAATGCCTTGAAGTCTAGACTATCCCAGAAATAGTTAGCCTTACCAACCAAGAACTTATTCAGAGAGCCCTTTGCTCCACTTCTAGTTTCCCAATTAGCCATTACCTCTTCCTTGGTCATATGAAGGGCTGCAACAACCTCTTCGGGCCTAAGGGTCTTTTCCCAACCAGTAAACGGGGTCTGTTCCAGAACAGAGATACCGAGCAGCTCAGAGAATTCTTCTAAGGTGGGGACCGACTGGTAGTCTTGGAAAGTAAAGCAGTGGTACATCGAATCATAGAATTGGACCAAAACACTCATCATCTGCTCGTCCAATTTGGAGGTGACCAAACTGAGAAGATAACCATGCCTCCTGATGAAGGAAGTAGTGTCAGGCATCTTGGAAACCAACTCTTTAAGCAAGGTTGGAACCTGGACAAAGTTGATCCGGATGGTATTCCTACGCATGGGCATCATGATGACCTACAAAACAGAACAAAGATGAATCCCTCCTGTCTTTGAAATAGGTTAGTCCAATGCAAGATGTATGCAATGTTATGATGTCATGATGTCATGATAGTAAGCACACCAGAAGTATCCACAAATGGCAAATATGGTAAAGGCACACAAGTCACAAAGAGAGCCCTTAGATTTTAGGCTGGCAAGGAGCTTAGGTACTACCCTATTTTAGTTCAGTTGGTTTAAACCTGTCCTAAAAATAGTAACTGGGTTCTAGAGGATCTCAATATCACTGACTACCCTCAATCGGTCATAATTCCAGTTTAGCAACCTTTTCTTGCGGTCAGAATCATCGCGAGAGTTTAGTCTCAATGAGTGTAGCATACTGCTACTGTTCTATGGCCAAGTTGGTAAATTTAAAGGTTCTAAGGTTAGTTAGTGCTTAATGACCCCTTAGAAGACCCATATTCTCCTCGTTCCAACACAAGGGATATCGGTACACACTAAAGTGCCACACCAACGTAGCTACTGCTTCAACCGTATCGGTCTACGCTGTACAGTTCCCTCACAGTTTATTGCTACTTACCTAAAGGGTATCCCCCAGATCCGAGTTAGGATCTATAGAACTCCGATACAAGCCCACAAATGTAAATCATACAAAGCATACAATTGAAAACACAATGATCTAATCCTAAGGTACACTCCACTTAAGAATATCTCCAGCAGAGTCGCCAGTTCTGTGATACGGTGGGAAGAGAATTGACTGTTTTTGGAATGCTGGTTCGCGTTTTGCGTTTGTTTTCGCAAAATGTCGCGGTAAATAAGAGTCGCCACCGTCTTTTATTTTATCCAACAAGGAAAGGAAAAAAGCACAGAAAAATTCCTTTTTCGAGATGTTTCTTGGGTCCGGGGGGTAGATTATAGAAAGGGAAGGTGTTAGCACCCTTTCTATCTGTGGTTATCCACGGGCTCTTAGGTACTTGCTCAAAGTGTTTTCAAAATTTTCTTTTCTTTGTGTTTGTGGGTTTGAAAATGTTTTTGTTTGAAAGGTGTGAGTGCAAAAAGTTTTATTTTGTTTTTGAAGAGAGCAAGTACTTAAGAACCATCTACCTACTCGAAAAAAGAATCAATTTGTGCTAATGTCCTTTAGACAATTCTATCCCACTATTGAGGAGTAGGTAGCACCGTCGTTGGAGTTTTAAGGGTCAATTCGATTAAGGGACGTGTGGTCACTAAAGCAATATTAGGATGCCTTATCGGTAACCCTAATGTCTTAGATCATTTTTCCGAGGCAACCGTTTCGAGGCAACTATGATCTTTGGACAAGAGGACGACCTCTAAAACTTCCTATACTCAATGACCACGTTCGAAGGCAACCAAGTAAGGTATACCCTAAGAGTGCGCATGTGCGAGTGTGTTATTTCGGTTAATTTTATCTTTGTACATGTCATGGGTGAGCTATGTTGATTTTAAGTTCATACATTTGATCTTGTCATGCATTCCCTATTACCAAACATCTAATAGTGTATAGTTGTGGAATTTAAATTGCAGAAATTAAATCTAAACTATTACAAGGCGTCGGGTATTTACATCGCCAAAAACAAACCCTTAAAATTAAAGTGCGAAAAGTAAATAAAGCGATAAAATAAAGTCCTAATTAAAAGCTATTACATTCCGGAAACAATCACATCAATATGATAAATGGATCGCATGCGAGAAAATTAAATCGGGCGCCTTTTTAGGGTTTTGACCCTTTTTGAAAAGAAAACATTTTTTTGTTATTTTTTTGAATGAAAAGGAATTAAATCTAAATTAACAATTAAATAAATTAATTAATGAAAATATTTTTGGATTTTGAGTATTTAAAGAAATAAAATGAATTGATTAAAAGTTAGTAAAAACCTAATTTTCTACATTAATTTTAATTATTTGCAAAAGATGTTAAAAATTATACCTAATTAAAACTAAGTTAATTAATTAATATTTATTTACAAAAATTAAAGTGATGAATTTAATTTTAATAAATAAAAATATATTTTTGTGCTTTTGATTTTATGAGAAAAAATTCTAATTGGTTAGTGATAATAAAAATAATTAATTAAAACAATATAAATAAATGAAATAAAAAGAAGAAATAAACCAAAGGGGTGTTGGGTCTGGAAAGGGGGTGAAACTGGCAATTTCGTTGGCCCATTTGCTGCAAGCCTGAGTTGACTTCCAGATTCTATGTGACACGTTGACTAGGCCTCACCATAGACCATCATCTTTGAACTGCCAGATCTGGCCTGGGGCCATCTGTTAAGCATCTGAAGGAGGGTCCATGATATGCTACACCTTTGATACTGCATGGGATTGCTTAGTTGAAAAATGCAACAAATAATATGGGGACCTGGGATTCGAACCCAGGTCCCATTGGACTATGCACCAACGTGTTTACCAACTCAACCAACGCACCTGATTATTATAATGTTAGAAATCAATAATAATAAAATAAAACAACTCAATGGATCAGAAAGATATAAAAAAAGCGTGCAAGATTTAAAACAACCAATGGGAGGGAGACGCGTCAGCGTCTTCTTCGTTACAACCTGGTCATTTACCTGCGGATTTTTATTCGCAGCTAAATCCATAGGTTCATCCTAAAATGAGTTCTAGGCCATGGAAATTAATTCCAAGACCACAGCTATGTTCGTCTTCCTCTCCTGATTCCATTCATATCCATTGTTTGCCCTGATTTTACCTGAAACTCAAATGCCTAAAAATAAGAACCAAAAACCCTAGTTTCGGGTATGGCATTACAGGCTACAAAAACGAAATCAAATATTGCAGAAAGTCTCTAAATGGGCCGATTAGCATGATTGTGCAAAGATTTTGGCAAAAAGATGCAAGAATAAGAGGATGTGTTTTCATGTACAGGGCGGTGTTCAAGGATACTTACAGTGTGATTCAGGGAGGGAGAGGGCTTGCTTTTGATTGCAATAGACTCAGTGGATGTCTAGCAAGAGAACCACGTTGAGATTTTGTGTCGAATTGGCCTCTAACCAAGATTTCGATTCCACACTTTTTCAAGCTTTTTTCAAGTTTTGTTTTTCTGATTGTACATCCTCTCCTTCTCAAATCGTATGCCTTTGGTTTGTATATGTATAAGGCAATGCATTAGGTCAAGTTTTGTGGATCCAATCTTTATGCATTGATGATTTTGGATTTGATATGATCCTCCATTACAAAGCTTCCAAAAATGTCCCAAATCCAATATTTTATGCATGATATGGCTTGGTACGAGTTTGATCTTGTCCATGATGATAATTGAAAGTTGTATCAATCAAAAAGATCCTATTTCATCAATATTTGGATTTTATTTGGATTTAAATTGATTTAAAATGAATTAAATTAATAAAAATCAAATAAAATAGAAAAATCAATGAATCGACACAAGACTGAAGATAGGACACGTGTGTGGTGTGACAAGATCAAATCAAGTGGAAAAAAGTGGGCCCTTTTGACAAAATTTGATGTTTTGAGGATAGTTGACTTTTGGCAATTTTGGAAAAATGCCCAACTTCAAAAATGCATAACTTCTTCAATTTTGAACTTTTGGAAGTGTTCTAGGACTTTTTAGAAACCTTGAGATGTCCTATAACCAACCCTTTTTGTCTCATCTCATTTTGATCTTCCATGATCAAGTTATAAGCTTTGGAAAAAAGGTGTTTTTGTTGACTTTCAAAAATGACCTATAATGTCCAAATTTGTAACTTTTTGTGAGTGCATTTATTGATCTTGGGGTGTGAATATGGATTGTAGGAAATTTCATCCTATTCAAAATGAGATTTGGATGGGTTATTTCTCATAAAGTATGAGAAAGTTATGCTTGGTCAAAGTTGAGTTGACTTTTCCTACAAAACCCTAATTTAGCCACTTTTGAATCTTGATGAATCTTGAGCAATCCTTGATGAATCATGATAAACCCTTGATAAAATGATGAATTATCCTTCAAAATGATATGTGACAAAAAATCTTGAGGTTTGACTGTTCATAGGTCATAGTTGACTTTTGCCCTAGCACAGTCGATTTTTGGACCTCTTGAGCAATTGACTGACAAAACTTCCTCTGCAAGGCTTGAAATTTGACATGGATGAACTTGAGAACATATTAGGACATAGGGGAGAACTTGAGTCCATTTGTATGTAAGGACCTTGATGTAACACAAAACCCTAATTTGAGGTTGACTGCCTTAGGAGATGATTTGACTGTCCAACTCTTGAGCAATCTTGAGCCACTTGAAGATTATTCTTGCAATATCTTGAGAAATATGGGAGGGCAAATTTTGGGGTACAACAGGGTACGAAGTCCTTCACCATCCAGTTGTTCAATCCACCGTTGGTAGTTGGGTAGATCCAGCTGTCGATATCTGACTCTTTTTCATCATCCTCAATCACATTCACTCCCTGATCACTGATGTGCATATGAGGTCTTCCAATCCACGCGTGCCAAACAACCCTTTGAGCCTCTGCAGTAAAACCCAAACCAAACTTGTTAGTTTTATGTGTGAAATCAGGGAGCTGACCCCAATTTGCACACCCACCTTTTTCAACTACAGCCTTGGCATCCTTGAGGGAAGCCATCTTCATTGGAGGTTTGTCAGCAGCAACTTCAGTTGACGCCAAAGTCTGGGGGACCTCTTCAAAGTTCTAACATGGGGTTTCGATGAATTCCCCATCCATCTCCACATAGCGAAAGGAATTAAGATGACTCACCATATGCTCCTCTTCTCCTTGTACCGTGATAATCTTCCCATTTACTGGATATTTCAACATTTGATAGAGCGTAGAAGTCACTGCCCCAGCCTTATGGATCCAAGGGCGACCCAACAAGCAAGAATATGATGGTCGGATATCCATCACATAGAAAGTAGATGCAAAAGTTTGAGAGACAACTTTAACAGGGACGTCCACCTCCCCGTGCACCATCCTTTTTGACCTGTCGAAAGCCCTGACCATAATATTACTTGGATTCAGAATCAAACCTTCACAGTCTAGACGGTCTAATGCTTTCTTTGGTAAAACATTCAATGAGGACCCGATATCTACCAGTACATGGGCCATAGTAGTGCCTCTGCACTCGATCGAGACGTGCAAAGCATCATTGTGATTTCTTCCTTTAGCAGTCAGATCTGCGTCTGAGAAACCCAACCCGTTGTCAGCAGTCAAACTAGCTATGCAGTCTTTGAATTGATCGACAGAAGTTTCCTGCGACACATGCGCAATTTTGAGGAAAGTAATTAAAGCCTTTGCATGGGCTTCAGAACACAATATCAAGGACAACATAAAGATTTTTGACAGGGTCTGCCCCAGCTGCTCGACTACGTTGTAGTCGCTCTTCTTGATAATCTTCAGAATTTCATCTATCTCCTGCTTAGAGGTTTTTACAATGATCTTCTTAGGCACCTCCGTTCGGGCAGGCTCACCTGTGATTTCTTTGCCCCGAGTTCCAGACGGCTTGGAGATAGGGGTGATAACTGGGATAGGAACTGGGACAATAGCTGATGTACTAGCAGATGGAATGACAACAGGTTTGTGAACAGTCGGAGGGGAAATCTCAGTAGAGAAGAGTCTTCCACTTCTGGTGACCTTGCTAGCCCCGACAATATTGCTGATATCAGCATCAGCTTCTTCAATCTTTAAGTCTTGCTTAACTCCATAGTAGTACACATCGGCCCCATAGTGCCAAGGGACAGCCTTATCCGAAGTGTATGGGATAGGACCAGGGATAATAATGATTAACGGAGTGATTCTTGGAACAGGTGTAATCCTAACAGGCTTTCTCGAGGAAGCCTTGTAAGGATTGGCGGAAATGGTTATGATGGCAACATCTTGAATTGGAACCAACGGAATCATAGTCTTCTCGAACATGATCTCTTTGTTATCCATCAAGCGTTGAACACCTGATTTCAAAAAGTGGCAACCAGCAAGCAGAATTGAACACAAGTGGTAACCTTCGCCACAACCCGGAAATAAACCGGCCAACAATATATTCTTCTTAATTGTCATCAAAGGAGTAGAAATTTCTTCCACGGAGGTCACAAATAAATCAACGTCCACAATATTTACTCCATGACCGTGCTTGGGCATAGGAGCAGTTATGACGTTGGGTTTCTCCAGAGCGTCAAACTCAATCTCTTTGGCTTCGATCAAATCTTTCACCTTATTCTTCAAGGCCCAACAGTTCTTTGTATCATGACCCGGGCCATCGAAGTGATAGGCGCAACGGGCATTCTAGTTATACAGCGGAGATGTGGTGTTGGGATTCTTCGGGGCTTCCCTCAGAGTTACCAGGTTGGTCTTCAATAATTGTGGTAGAATTTGAGACAAGGTCATATAAGGCCGAGTGAACTGTCTTTGTGGTCTTTCCACCCTTTGTTGATTGTTGCATTGCGGAGCAACTGTGGGTCTTGATATTACTATCGCATTTACTACTTGACGGTGTTCAGGTCTGCTTTGGCCCCTCGGGCCGTAAACTGCACTAGCTTCTTTCTTACCGGTGAAAGGATTCTTTACTTCACTTGATGAAGTATCCTTCTGTATCTTACCACTTCGAATACCAGCTTCTACTCTCTCTCTAGTCAAGATCAACTCTATAAACCCAGATGACGAAATGTCGATCAGATGATTAAAAAATGGACCAGATAGCGTCCCTAGAAACATGTCAACCAACTCCCTATCAGACAAAGGGGGTTGGACTCTTCTAGCCAAATCTCTCCACTTTTGAGCATAGTCCTTAAAACCTTCACTTGCACCCATAGACATACACTGAAGCTGAGTACGAGTGGGAGCAAGGTCGGCGTTATACTGATACTGCCTGTAGAAAGCAGCAGCAAGGTCTTCCCAATTTCTGACATTAGCTTCTTCCAACTGATAAAACCATTCAAGTTGTGTCCCTGACAGACTATCTTGAAAGAAATGCACCCACGAATTTCTATCAGCAGTGTAAGGTTTTATTTTTCTGACGTACGAGCGGAGATGGTGTTTTGGACAGGATACTCCATCGTACTTGGCGAAAACCGGAGCTTTGAACTTATGAGGGATCACCACCCCAGATGCCAGTCCTAGTTCTTCAAAATCTAAAACAGGGATCTTCTGACACTCTATAGCACTCAGACGGTCTTCAAGTTGCTTGTACCTATCCTCAACAGGAGGATATTGTTCCTCATCATAATCTGTATCATTATCAGAAACTGTAAGACTGGGGCCCTTTTCTTCTTCTTGGTCCTCCCCTCCTTTAGATGAAAAGGACAGATCTGCTTGCTGTTTCAACCTATCCCCAAACCTTTTGCCCATACTCAGCAAAACAACCTCCTTCTTCTTTTTCTTCTTCTCTTTCTCTTTCAGAATGAGAGCTTTCAAGACCTCTTGCCCTTTAGCCAAACTCAAGAACATCTCTTGAAATTGGGCATTTTGTGCCTGAAGATCTTTGATGGCTTGATCAGAAGATATTTCGTGCTGAAATAAACAGCGAAGAAGATGAGAAACCTGTAATGGCACCTGTGATGGTGTGCATGATAATGGGATGCATATGTAATGATTTCAAAGACTTTGGGAGATTTAAATTTGCAAACCAAAAATAAAACAAAAGTTTATTAGATTAATCTGTAAAAAGGTTCAACAATGCCTTTGAGGCGTTCAAAGAAATAAATGAAAAACAAATCTAAATTAGAAAAAGGAAAATCAGAAATCCCATGGACGCTTCCCCTTTATGCTGACGTAGTCATTGATCGTTCTTTCATTCTCGAGCTGCCTGGTGAGCTTCAAGATCTTCCTTTCTTGCTCATGGTACTTTTCCTGGTAGGTATCCCTCTACTCCTTCAGCTGAATCCGGGATCTCTTCAATGCCCCAAGATCAGTGGGCATGTAGGGATAAAGGATTGTATAAGGAATGCCCTCTTCATTGGTGGGCTCCACAATCATTGGCAACACAACTTCATAAGGCATCCCAAGATTCTGAGCACGAGCTCAGACCCACTGGAGGTAAGGCTGCATAAGAAGGGAAGTCCTTGGTCCTAGCTCTTGAGGGTCAGATCTGTTCACCATGCCCCAAGCTCATATAAACCTTCGACGATGCTCGTCAACATCCTCCTTGTAGTCAAAGGCAATATCTGTAAGAAGTAGCTCACGAGGACCATCTCTCCGAGAACGACTGAATTGTCGCAAAGCCAAACAAGGACTGTAGGTTATTCCCCCTCTGATTCCAAGCAACGGGACATTAGGGTATCCCCCACATCGATCAATGATAGAAGTACTTTCCATAGCCTTGGAACTCCAAAGAATGTTTGTATGGGCAAGGGACCTTATCCTGTGAGACCATCCTAAACCTTCCTCATTCTTTAACACGGACTTGGGGAGGTGTGAAATAAACCACCTCGCCAGCAAAGGCATGCAACACATGAGGGTCCCTCTTCTACAAATAGTACGAGTGTAGAGGGCATGCAAGATATCACCCAGAAGAGTAGGCACAGGATTGCGAGACAGGAAGATTTTAAACGCATTCACATCTATGAAGGAATCTGGATTCGGAAAGAGAATCAAACCATGGATAAGGAGAGCCAAGATGTCTTCAAAAGCATGAAAATCCAAGTTATCCCAGAATAGTTGAGCTTGATCTATCAGAAACTTGGCTAAGAAACCTTCAACCCTGTTTCATGTCTCCCAGTTGGATATTACATCATCCCATGTCAGATGCAAAGCTAAGAAATGTATTCTGGTCTAAGAGTCTCTTCTAAACCTGTGAAGGGCATCTGCTCAAGGATGGATATGCCCAATAAGTGAGAAAACTCTTCCAAAGTGGGAACTAGCTGATAATCCAGGAAGGTGAAACAATGGTGCACAGGATCGAAGAACTGGAAAAACACATTCATCATCTGCTCATCAAACCTTGAGGTAACCAAGCTAAGAAGCTGACCATGTCTTCTAATGAATGAAGAAGTATCAGAAACTTTTGAGACTAACTCTTTGAGTTGAGAAGGTATTTGCACAAAGTTAACTCGGATGGTGTTTCTACGCATGAAAGCCATAATCTGCAAAACAGAACAAAGATAATTCCCCTCGGTCTTTGAAATGGTTAGTGTAATGAAGTATGCATGCTATGTTATGATGCATGATGTCATGGTAAAACAAATAGCAGGTATAGAAGGTAACAAACATGGTAAAGGCAAACAAGTCACACAAAAGCCCTTAATTTTAAGGCTTGCATGGGGTCTAGGTATTACCCTCTTGAAGTTCAGTTGGTTTCAACCTGTCCTAATAATAGTAACCGGGTTCTAGAGGTTCTCAATATCACTGACCATCCTCCATCGGTCATGGTTTCAGCTCACGCAATATTTTCTTGCAACCAGAACTATCTCGAGAGTATGGTCTCAATGAGTGTAGTATCGAGTATCAACTAGTTCTCAGCTTTACACCGAGGCCGGCTATCTCACTACTTCCTAATGGCCAAGTTGGTCGATTATGGGTTCTAAGGTCAGTTGATGCTTAATGACACACATAGCAGCCCCACATTCTCCTCGTTTCTCCATAAGGGATACCGGTACCAACCAATGTTCCATATCAAGCTACTGTTACTACTTCAACCGTATTGATCTATGTTGTACAGTTCCCTCATAGTTTATTGCTACTTACCTAGAAGGTGTCCCCCAGATCCGGGTTAGGATCTATAGTAACTCCTAATACAAAACCCTTGATTAGTGAAGCAAACAAAACAAACAAGAGAAGCAATTTATGATGAACTAATCCTAAGGTATACCCCACTTATTGAATTCCCCATCAGAGTCGCCAGTTCTGTGATACAGTGGCAGAACCGAACTGTTTTGAAAAATGCTGGTTTGCATTTTGTATTCACAAAATGTCGCGGTAAGCAAGAGTCGCCACCGACTTTTATTTTATCCAACAGGAAAGGACAAAAACATAGAAAAATTCCTTTTTCGAGATTTTGAGTACGGGGGTATATTATAGAAAGGGAAGGTATTAGCACCCTTTCTATCCGTGGTTTTTCACGGGCTCTTAGGTACTTGCTCATCATTTTTAAAAATTGCTTCCGTGTTTGCGTGTTTTGAAAAGTTTTTGTTTTACTTCATTTTAACCCTTGCTTCTGTCTTCAAGAGTGTTACGAAGTGTTTTTGAAAACTTTGTTTGAAAAGAGTGTAAGTGTGAAAAGTTTATTTTGAGCAAGTACCTACTAGCATCTACCTACTCGAAAAAAGAATGTTTTTGTTCTTGTTTCCTTTAGACAGCGCTATCCTACTTATTTGAGAAATAGGAAGCACCGTCGTTGGAGTTGTAAGGGTCAATTCAAAAGGGACGTACGATCACTGAAGCAATGTTATGACGTCTTAGTAATAACCCTAACGTCTTAAGATCATGTTCGAGGCAACATTTCCGAGGCAACCTTTCTGAGGCAACATTTCCGAGGCAACATTTCCGAGTGGGACTTTTGATTTTTTTGTTTATACAAGAGGGAAACCACTAAGACACCCTATGCTTAATGATTGTTTACCGAAGGCAACTGAAGTGAGATTATACCCTAGGAGTGTGCATGTGCGAGTGATTTGATTTCAGTTATTATCTTTGCACATTTAGGGTTTGCTAACCATTTTAAAATTAACACACAGTCTTGTCATGCAATCCTATTATCATACATCTAACAGTTAATATTTGCGAGAAAAATGCGAGAAATAAAAACTACGCTATTACAAGGCTTCGGGGAGGGGGATTAATTACATAGCCAAAAACCCGTAAAATGATAAATAAAATAAAAATCCTAACTAAACTATTACATACCATGAGCAGTTACATTAATATCGTAAAAAATAATAAATGCGCGCGATGAATCGAGAACGAGAAAAAATTAGTGTTTTGACCCCGTCTAAACCTAATTGAAAGAAAAATCATTTTTTGTGTTTTAATTATTTTGAGAAAATAAGGTTTTAACTGAATAAATACAAATCTAATTACTAATTAATTTAAATTAAGAAAAACAATTAATGTGACCTATTTTTGTTTTTTCATTTAATTTGAGAAAAGAAATAAAAATTAAATCAAACAAACCCTAATTTTCTAATTTATTTTAAATTATTTACAAAAAGGTTAGAATTACCCTAAAATTAAATTGACTAATTATTAAATTAAATTTGATAAAAAATAAAACCTAAATCTAAATTTGTGAAATTGATTTTATGATTTTGTAAAAAAAAAGAATTTAATTTTGTGTTAGAAAATAATTTAAACAAAATAAATAAATAAAAGAAATATAAGAAAATAAAGAAAATGGGTCTGGTTTTGTAACAAGAAGGGGTGCCAATAGCAATTTCTGGGCCCAATAATCCTTGGTCCGTTTTGACTTTTCAGATCCTGTGTTGCAAGCTTGACTTGGGCATATGATGGACCTCCATGAATAAGGCGTTGGATCTAGACATGCTGGGAATCTGATGGCTAAAAGCTGGTAGTGCATGGTGGATTTATGGGGCGCCTATGTACCTGATCATATAATGCAAAATAATATTGACAAATATGGGGACCTGGGGATCAAACCCTGGCCCTTTGACTTTTCCTAACACATGATGACCATCTGATCTAGCGCGCTTTATTGTATACCTAATGCCAAAATAAAATTATATGGAAAAAACGAAATAATGGATTATAAAACGCGTGCAGTTTGAATAGGCAAATCAGGGAGTGCCACACCATCCTTCTTCTTCCTCCCTCCGTTGGCAAAAGTCCAGAATTTTTACATACGGACAAAGGGTGTAGGTATAACCCTTGTCCATTCCAAAACCTCATCCCTACATTATAAATCAATTCCAGTGGTACCAATCAGCTCGTTGTAACCTCATGAGCATCATGGTACCACTCTCCATGGCTAATTGTTCCTGCAAGAAAAACCCCTAAAAATGAAACCTAAACCCTAATCATGGCAACTTTCTGTACGGTTAACAAAAATGCAATTAAGTATTATCATTAGCTTGCAAATGTTTCAAGGATTCAGAATATATAAACAAATCATGCTAAGAGTGCCAGGATTATGATATGCAATCTCAAAAAAGCATGGAGGTCGTGGGATACTTACAGCGCGTATCTGGGCACGAAAATGCTTGCTAATGATTGGGATAGAGTCCTTGGATGCCCAGCAAATGAATGGTATGCTTGGAATGGCTTGAGGAATCTTTGAACTATGAAATCAGATTGCCACTTTTCTATGAAATTTTGAGATTTGTTCTTCTCTTCTCACGCCTCCAATGCCCTGGTTTTTATCTGCACTTGTCCTAAATGTACCCTAGAATGAATTAGGTTACAAACTTGCTTCAAATCTTTCTCAATTAAGATGATTGAATCATGATTTGATTCTTATGTAAATCTTTCCAAATCAAGCCAAATCAAATCTTTTTGTGTCCTAATGAAGCTTTCACGATTTGATTTCCTTTCCAGCTGTATGATAGACCTAAACATGCACAAAATCTCAAGCTTTGATTAGTTTTGATATTTTCATGATTTTATTTTAATTTTATTTAATTTAATTGAAATAAAAATCAAAATAAATGATAAAAATGAAATAAAGACAAGTTGGAAGGATCATGGGTCGTGGATCATGTTACAAACTCAATACAAGCACAAAAAGTTGGGCCCATTTGACAAAAATTGCAATTTGAGACACATTTGAATTTTGACAATTTTGCAAAAAAGGTCAACTTCACTAATGCATAACTTCTTCAATTTTGACGCTAGAGATGTGTTCTTGGAATTTTTATAAAGCTTAAGATGTCCTTTAAGCAAACCTTTTGGTATCATCTCAATTGAGTCTTCCATGTTCATGTATGAAGCTTTGACAAAAAAAGTATTTTTGTTGACTTTTCAAAATGACCTATAATGTCCAAATTTATATCTTCTTGTGAGTGCATATTCTGAACTTGGGAGATGAAGATGAATTGTATAGAATTGCATCCTCTTCAAAATGAGCTTTGGATGGGTCATTTTTTATAAAGTATGAGAAAGTTATGCTTTGTCAAAGTTGAGTTGACTTTTCCTACAAAACCCTAATTTAACAACTTTTGGGTTTTGATGAATTAAGAGAAATCCTTGAGGAATCTTGATCAAACCTTTATCAAATGATGAATAATACTTCAAAATGAGGATGTTAACCAAAAATCTTGAAGTTTGACTGTATGTGGGCCACAGTTGACTTTTGTCCTGGCATAGTCGATTTTCAAACCTTTGAGCAATTGACTGAGCAAACTTCCTCTGCAAGGCTTGAAACTTGACATGGATGATCTTGAGAACATATTAAGACAATGGTGAGAATTTGGGATCCTTTGGACTCAAACATCTTGATGCAAACTGAAACCCTAATTTTAGGTAGACTGTCTTAGGAGAGAGTTTGTCTGGTCAACCCTTGGACTTCCTTGAGCAATTTGAGGACCTCACTTGAAATGTATTGAAAAATATGGGAGGGCAAATTTTGGGGTACAACAGAAATGTTTTTGGAAAATGTTCACATCTTCTGGATAAATCCTGATACAACTTTCTTTCTCACTTTTGAAGAACTATTGTTCAGATGTTCACAAAAACAATTAAAGCAAAAAGTTCTTAGGGTATAAGTATACAAAGACTACATTATTATTTTGGGCATAATTCCATTATGGGCATAATTCCATACTGAGATGATTTAGAATGAAATTAAATCTATCTTCAGAAAGGGGTTTAGTGAAGACATCAGCCCATTGATGGTATGTGTCTATAAATTTTAAAGAAAGAATTCCCTTCTGAATATAGTCCCAATAAAATGATGTTTAATTTCTATATGTTTAGCCCTAGAATATAAAATAGGATTTATTTTGAAAGACAAATAGCAAAAGTATTATCATAGAGGATATGAATGTTACTCTTATATATGTTAAAGTCTTCAAGCAGACTCTTCATCAAGAGCATTTGTGTGCTGCATCCAGCTGCAACTATATATTCAGCTTTAACAATTGACAGTGCAATAGTGGATTGTCTTTTACTGGACCACAGGATTAGATTGTCTCCCAGACACTGGCAGCTTCCAGAAGTACTTTTTCTTTCTATTGTGTCTCCGGAAAAATCA
Source organism: Vicia faba (assembly GCA_948472305.1). Taxonomy (NCBI): domain Eukaryota; kingdom Viridiplantae; phylum Streptophyta; class Magnoliopsida; order Fabales; family Fabaceae; genus Vicia; species Vicia faba. The sequence goes on from OX451739.1 coordinate 261,657,143, forward strand.
GAATCCCAGTACTCTACTGTTGTATCCCAAAATTTTCACTTTCTCTTCTCAAGACATTTCTCAAAAAATATCTCAAATGCTCAAAGAGTTTCAAGAGTTGATCAGACAAGCTCACCTCCTAAGCACTTGGTCAAAAATTAGGGTTTTGGTTTTCTCAAGGATAAATGGATTTTTAATGCCTCAAGTGACTTTCATGGTTCATTATGGGTCTCCAAGAATACTCATGCCAAGTTTCAAGTCTTGCATCACAAATTTGCTCAGTTAATTACTCAAATGACTGAAAATCAACTTGTTGCACCCCAAAATTTTCCCTCCTGATTTATTTTATCTGCCTTAGACATTTTCATTCATCTGTATATATTCCATTAGGTCATTGACATATCATGCATTTCCTTCAATAAGGAGTTTTGGTTCAAAGTTCACTGGGTGTACAACATAGGGTTTCTACAGTTTTGAGGTGTATAAATCAAATAAACTTTGGTTTTTTTTCTTCAAGGAGTGAAATATGGGACTGGGGTTTGCTCATCAGTATAAAAAGGCCTTCATGCACTAAGTATTATGCATGATTTGACAAGATTCTTCAAGATCAAGGTGTTAGAGTTTTTGAGGCTTTGTGCTTAAGCTTCATCTAAGCTTTCAACAGAAGGTCTTGTGAATTAGAAGCTTTGATTCTTGTCAACATGTCAGGGCTACCTTGAATTTTTACTATCACTTGAGGGATTATTTGTTTTATAAATCAAGATTAAGTTGTGAATTCTCTCCCATTGGGCCGGGGCATGGGAGTCGAATCAATACATTCTTCTTGTGCTGTCACTTTGGTTAATAAATGCTTTGATATAGGTTATGGATTAAAATCTCCCCTATAAGGATTTTGTTGCTTCAGAAAACAAAACAAGTTAACTTGGAATTAAGGTCTAAAAATGGGTTAAGGCGCACATTCCATTCATTTGTGAGTCATTTGCAAACATCAAACAAGATTGGAGGGAGTATTTACGTGATTGGAATTCAAGTAATAAACTTTCCAATGGAAATATATGTTTAGGTTTAATTCGAGGTAAATGGTTGACATCCATTCATGTGGCATACGTGATACAAGTTTAACATAGTGGATGCGTATCCTAAGTTGGGAAGATTGGTTCATTTGGATGCAAGTGTCATTCAATTTTCATTTGATGCATGTCATTTAATTCTATTCGAAATTTCCAGCAAAGTTCTTCATCCAATTTAAATTCAAGTTCCATTCACTATTTCAATACTTCTTCATTCCATATTCAACAAAAATTCAAACAAGTTCATCCACTTACAAATTCACCATAAGTCATTTCAAATTCAAATTCTATACACCATTTTTTTTGTTGATTCAATTAAATTCAAAACACAATCACAAAACCATAGAAAACTACATGCGAAAATATTACATGCAAAAATTATCAAAAACTTAAACCTAATCTCCAATATTTCTTCATATAACTTCTATTTTTCAATCTCCATGCCAAACTCTTGATTATCCTTCGAATTATGTGATTCACCACCATGCTATGGCAAAGTTCTCCATCTTCACCTTTATCCCACAGTCAACAAAAAAAAAAAATTCCAGCATTGAGGGTGCATTTAAGTCCCAAAATTTATTCAAGCCATGCTTAAAGTAAATGTTCATTCATGAAATATTACATAGAAGTGTTACAAGATACATTCAAGGAAATTGAAAGCACATGAAAATCATTTCCTAAAATTCTAAGCTCAAATCCTAAACCTATGTCTAAGATCATGCCATTGTCCATACAACATGGCTATACCTGTTCAGGAGGAGAAAAGAAACCATAAAAATAAACCAAATCAATTCCTGCCAATGCTCTTCTTAAGGGTGATGCTTTAAGCGTTAGTCGGTTTGCTTTAACAAGAGAATATCTTCCGGCGACAAGGAATCCCTTGGGTGAGGTCTTTTCTGGACCAATTGTCAAGAAATGTAAGATTGGCGCAGTTGTTTTTATGATTAGAGTGCACACGTTTGTTCGATAAAAGTTGCTCACCGTGTTGACAATACAAACCAAGTTAGTCACCTTCAGAAAGTGCTAACGGAAATTGGGAATTTTGGTATTTTTGCTGCTGTTGGGATATTAATTTAGGTTGTTCTCCGATTCAACATTGTAAGTATATAGACGGAATTGACAGTTATAACTACAGCGCAAATCAGTTTGTACGGGGAACCATAACTGTCATGAACTAGCATCTGGTACCTCGTGTTATAGGCCTGTATACTCACGCCAAGATTTTAAGGTAATTGTGAGCTAGTAGCAGATCTGCTACGCCATCAGAACACCATTAAAACATGAGTCCTTGTGCTTCAATCATCCGCAACAGACTTACTGTAACATTATGCTTCAGCCAAAATAAAACCTATAAGTTAAATAACAAAGAACAATACAAATTTCATCTCATTATGCAGTCACCAAATACATATCAAGTGCAAACTCAATAGGCACATAAAAAAAATCAGAAAGTGAATTTAGAAATTCCAGCATATGTAGCAGAATTTTTCAGCCCTATAACCGTCATAACAGAAATATTCATAACTAATCCTAACTACCAATTTTCTCTTGGCTGCTAGCATAAGTTGTATAACTAACTGCTACTAACTAACATTTTCTATCTTAACAGAACTAACAATTTAACAAAACTTCCTCTAACCAACCTTTAAACAGTTAGTAACTAACTTTCAACTAATTTTTAATCCTAACAGAAATCAAAACTCACTATAACCTATCGCTCCAACAGAATCCCAACTTCTCCTAACTGATTTCATAACAACCTCTAACTAACTTTCCTAACCTAACTTCCTAGAATTCTAACTGTTTTAAAACAAACTAACAGCCCTGTAATTACCCTTAACCCCTTTCATTACTCCCAAACCAAAATTCAACTAACTTCACATCCTATCCTAACTGAATCTAACAGATTATTCCAACTAACTTCAAGCGACTGTATGATATAACAGAAAGGAAGAGGGGATTTCAGGATGTATTTTCATACAAAAAAAAAACTAAAAAAATCACTTTCCAAACAGCAGCCCTGCGTTTTCATAACTGTTTCACTAACCAATCGTAACTAACTTCCTAACTTCTCAACAGAAACTAGAAAAAATTTCCAGCCAAGAGAAAATTCATAACAGGAACAGATTATAACAGAAGCAGAAAAACATAAGGGAAAGGGGGGAAATTTCACGAAGGTTTCAACAGAAAAACTCACCAGGAAAGGGCTGGGATCTGGATTCTTCTCCTCACCAATCTTCATTCTCTCTTCACTCTCTTTGAGTTCTCTTCTCATATTCATCTTCATTATTCAACATTCTGAGAAGAATCACAAAAACTCAGAAACTCTCTCTTCTCTCTGCTCCTTCTCCACAACCTTCATTCTTCTACAAACCTTGCACCTTCAAGTTTCTGAAACAAACTTTATCACCGTATATTTAATCAACATCTCTACAATCTTTATCATCCCCATATCTACCTATCCAAAACTAGATCTTCCATTGCTTTATTCTTCATCATCCTCACTCGTCTTCATCGCACTGATTTGAAACCTCATCCTAAAACCTCTACTTCACACACGGTTCAATATCAACTGCTGCAACAACTTCGTATAATTTTTGTGACAACGCCGAATCTACATCAACAAATTTTGCATCAATCTTCAATGTAACCTCAAGGGCGAAGCCAGAAGCAATGAACTAAAGGAATATGTTACCTGAGCAAATGGAATCTCATCTCTGGTCTTCTACATCTTCTACTTGACATCACCCGACAATCATCACTGGAGCAAGCCTCAACTCCATAGGTCGGTATTGTCATTATTCCACCTCTTTCTTGATGCAGGATCATAGAACATGAAGAGTGGATTTAAAGCCCTAAGGCGCTAGGTGTTGATTTATCACTGTCGCATTGTAATCGTGCTTAGAAGCCTTTAGGTTTTCAACGTGTTTTGTATTTGGAAAAAACAAAGCAAAGAATTAGAAGACCATGAGTTGAGCGAAGGATGAATGGAGAATGAATGGAGAAGAGAAACATCACATTGGATGTTCATGTCGATGGGTTGATGATGAAAGCCGAAGAGGCAACTCGTGTGTCGCACCATCGAAGAGAGTAGAGAAAGAGATCGTCATTTTTCTTTTGAAGAAATTTTTTTGTCTCTAGCCCTACCCACATTGGACCAAAACACAATGTTCTCATTCTTCTCTCCATTGGTTTTTTTATTAGTTTGTTTTTTGGGTTTAATTAAATAAAAAAGAATTCAATGATACTGAAACAGGTTGGATTGTGCTGTTTGGTGTGGACTGAACCAATGGTTTTGGCCCAATGGTTTTTTGGTAGTTTCTGGGTTGGGGAACAAAAATGGATAATGGGCTCATGCGGATCGGGCTTAGCATTAATTCAGTCACTTGTAGTATCACACACCTGCATTCTAATTTCACCTCCTGACTCTTCTAACTTTGTATTTTTATTTTATTTCAGTTTTTTATTTTAGATTTTTTTCTTTCAATTGATAATAAAGACGGTACAAAAATAGTAGAATATTTTAGAATTTTGGGTTTTCTCTTTAGGATTTTATTAGAGTTTTATATTATTTTTTGTTTAATAATCATTTTCATTGTCACTTTTTAGCTAAGATTTTGTGATAGAATATTGATGTAAATTTCGCAATGGGGAATGTTTGGAGATTGATTTTTCGATCGCTTGTGTGAAGCAGCTTTTGTAGAGTTTTTTATCACTTGCGTGGCTTTGAAGAGGCAACGGACCTTCTCCATTCGGTATCATCGCAATTTTATTTTATTCTCCATTTTCTCACTTTATTGCTTTCTAGATACCATGAGAAGTAGGAATCAAAGAGCGTGCGCTCGGAGTCGCTGTTTAAAGACCTGTAGCAGGCATTCCGCACTTCATTTTCTATATGTGTTGTGCTTGTGTTTGTTTCCTTGATTGTTGATCGATGAGTCACTCAATGTAGAAATTGAGATCACGACTTCGCCCTCAGTGCATGCTCCCTATAGGATTTTATTGTTTTCCTTTATTTCTTATTGATCGATGAGTCACTCTATTTAGAAATTGAGATCACGACTTCGCTCTCATTACATGTTCCCCGTAGGATAGTTTTGTTATACTTTCTTTGGTATGATAGCCTAGGTAGAATCTCTCTAGTTATGCTCTCTTGAGCTATCTCTCTTGATCTTATTGGCTTGCTTGTTTAATTTCAGCTTTGTATGCATGTTTTGAGATGATATACCCTCGACATGTTCCCTTAGGAGCTCTCGATTAAACTATAGATAATGATTCGAGATAGACATAGTTTTAGGTGATAGACCCTTGATATGCTCCTTTAGGACTTCTTGATTCATCTATAGATGATAAGTTGAGATAGACATTAGGATTGTTATCCATGCATGTCAACTTAGGATATAGATTTCCCTTTAAAGCTCAACCATAGGACCACCATTGTATGATAACATTAGGGATAGATTTAGGTTAGTCTCCCCTTAGACTTTTCTTTCCCCTTTTGCATTTGCATTAAAACAAAACAAAAACTTCTTTATCTTGCAAACTTCAAAAAACTTGAAAATTACTGATGAGAATCATATCTTTGTTGAGCATGGGAAATGATAGGCGGGTTTCTTCTTGATCTTATTGTTCTCCTATTCTAAGCTTTGGTATGTTTCAAGTCTCAAATAATTATTTCATGAATAAGTAGAGAAATGGTTAATATCTCTCTCTTGAGGTTAATTAGATGTTATCCACAGCAAAAACACCAACAAATATAAACTTTTTTGCCTTTGGGCTTTTCTTTCAATAACTTTTCAAAAGAACATGTTAATTCACTTCTGTGCTGACGCGTAAGTCTCCAAAGGTCGAGTTGTGGAAGAAGGCAAAATTAATATTGTTCATTAAAAAAATACAAACCAACAAAAACATTTGAAGTCAAACTACGACTGCTCTGATTCCTTAAAAGGGATACGTAGGCATTGGGGTAGGACCCGAGCGAGCACAACTTTTTATTTTCCCTACATTATTTTCTCTTTCCTTTGGCATGCATTCCCTATACAGTTTAGATATAGATTTGAAACACACCCATAAGATAGATAACAAGAGTGGATACCGTAGAGTACTACGAGCGTGTGGGGTTCTAATACCTTCCCCTCGCGTAACAAACTCCCTTACCCGATCTCTCGGTCGTTTGATCATGATTTCACCCTTCTCAGGTTTACTCGATGTTTACCTTTCCCTTCTCGTGGGATAAAAAAAGTTTGATGGCGACTTCATTGATTTCATTATCAGTTGATTGTTCAACCGGTTGTTTCAGCTGGCAACTTCATTGGGGACAGATTGACCTTTTGCTGGTCCATCCCAAAGTCGATCCTAACTCTTGTTTCCTTTTCATTGGGTATTTATTTTTATGCTTTCAGTTTATTCATTTGTACATGTTTATCTGAGCATATGTTTGCATTACATTTTTTTGCTTTGTATGTTGGTTATTTGTTATGCTGGATTCTGGTTTTCCATGTTAGGTGGGTGTTACTATTGAGGTAAAAGGCCCAGTACCCAGGACAGAGTGCACTAGGACACTAGGAATACAGTGGGGGCGTGACGGCTATAGGACATGGTCTGATTAGTGCAGTCATGTCATATACCACGCTCAGATGAGGTTCAAATGAATTGCTATCGACACCTATGTCTGTGGGTAAGGCGGTAGTACTTTCAGGCGGACCCATGATTTTGAGTTACCTTTGACCTACCCTGACCTAGTCTTTACCCGTGAGTGGGGAGGGACTTGATTACTACAGCTACAGTTGGTGACTATATTCTGATGGTGACCGTTGTGTTCTGTCAGTGACTATGGTTCTTTGGTTATGCTCTGGACCTTTGATCTTGATATATTCAACTTAGCCAGAGATTATACAAAGGTTATGCATGGTACTTGGTTCTGTTGTGTTCTAAAATTAGTGTCGAACCTTTGATCCTGTGATATTTGGATTATTCAGCAGATTTATACATCAGTTATCCATTGGATTATATAGTTGTTATACTGAACTTTTGAACCTATGTTATTGCACCTTGCATCATAGCATGTTTATTTTACACAAAAAAAGGAAATGTGAAAGATTGTATGCAAAAAAAATGTTTGAACATGGAATTGCATCCGCTCACTCACCTCATGCATCTTCATGCATCCATAACAGGTACCCAGAAGGTACTCGAAATGGGGAATCCTTATTCAAACTCAGTGTTTTCTTTTTAGAACTGCAAATCTTGACTTCTCGCCGCTCCGTAGTCAGATTCAAGTTATGGAATAACTTCGTGGAGAATTGGATAAGATGAAAGAACAGATGGGATTTTTTATGTTAGATATGCAGGATTTGGTCCATGGACAATAACTCTTGAAAGAAGAGAGCACTCAGTTGAAGACTCAATTGAATTTGGTTATGGAAATTTTGGGGACGGTCTGTTACAATAGCAGTTATCATTCCTCCCCATAATCTGGGGACTCTTTTAAGTCAGGGAGTATCTCCTCCACCGCCTTGCACTCCAGGATCTTCCCATCTGCAACCAGTTTTCGTTTCCCAAGAGGACCCAAAGGGTAAAGTCCATCAGCATAGGCCAAAACAGCCTGAACGAAAATTTGATCCTATTCCAATGTTGTATGCACAATTGCGTCCTCCCCTGCTAGAATTTCATTTAGTTAAAATCTGAATCTTCACTACACATGAAAGGCGCACTCATGGGTTTGACGATAATGCTAGGTGTGAATTTCATTCTGGGGCACCCGGTCATGATACTGAAGATTGTGTAGCTTTTAAGCACCAAGTCCAAGACTTGCTTGATGCAGGGATAATTCTCTTCACTCCCAAAGGTCTGAGCGTGCAAGTCAATCCAATGCCAACTGCTATAGGTGATAGGGTTACACCTTTTCCTCTTGAATGTTCAATCTCACAACCTGAATCACATCATCCACAACCTATACTTCCAGAAGGTTCTCACCAGCAGCCATTTACAAGTTGTGGAAATTAGTTGGTTAATCAAAATCAAAATGTTCCTCATGTTCTGTATGCTACTCAGCAGCAAACCTATCAGAAGAGACGTATGCAACAAGGTAATCAAAGGGATAGAAAGCGAAAGAGGGTGTTCAACATTGTTCCCATGACTTATGGCCAGTTGTTTTCTCAGTTGCTCAAGCTTTCCTTGGTGGAACCCAGGCCATTGAAGCCCGTCATTCCTCCTTATCCTATGGAGTTCGATCCAAATGTGCAATGTGATTACCACGTTGGGGCACTAGGCCATTCCATTAAGGATTGCAGGGCTTTCAAAGAAAATGTGCAAGACATGCTTGATGCAAAGGCTATCAATTTCGAGCCACCCAATCAGATTTGAAGTTTCCTTTGACTCAGTGAATGTCAAGACTGCCAGATCATCATCTGAAGCAACAAGTCCATACGGAGACTAGTCTCCTCAACATGGCAAATTCAAATTACATTTTCATTCTCATTTTTAATCTTTCTTGTTTGGTTTAGTACTTTCTTGTACTCAAAATTTGCTTATTCTTGAATATTAATCATAATGCATTGAATATGTTTGTCTTGAATTAATCCATTCATATTCACTCATTAATATTTTTTTCTTTGCTTGTTGATACTTAATTCTTGAAAGTAAAGCAAAGTACCTCTTGAGGGAGGGTGATGAGTAATATACCAAAGATTTCAAATGGTGTGCTTTTGAATAAAAACCCTGCTGACGATGTACACGCCTTGTTTCAAATTCCCAAACACCGGAGATATAAGGGAGATAGACCCTCGTCAACCCCTTTGAGCCTTGAAGTATGAGTTTCTTTCTTATAAAAAAAACCCTCACATTTAATCCGTGGCAGGGTAGATTTCCTTTAATCCGATTGGGCGTTCAAAACTCATCAGGGGTGCGTATAAGAGGATACAACAATGGTTATCCTTCAGAAGGTTAAGAAAGAACCAAACCGCAATGTTTAACCCTCTTATCAGCAATGTGCATCAAAGAAAACGATATCCCAATGGGTATCTCTCGCACGTCAAGAGGTCAAAAGACGACGATACCACAATGGTTATTCCTCGTCAACCAAACAGTAAGGCAGTTACACCTTTTCAGCAAGTCAAAGACCGACTCGAAGTCCCATGACTGGTTCAAACGAAATGAAATGATGAAATAAAGAGACGAAAAGCCCCGCTAAGCCAAAACTTAAAAAACAAGTCACTTAGGCAAAAGTTAGGACATCCCGCTGGACTTCAAAGTAAAATTCAAAAGGAATTTGTCCAGGCAAAATTTAGGGAAAACGAAAAGCGCGAAAAGCGAAAGGGGATTACCAAATAAAAATACTTAGTAAGGAACCAAGTCGTGTGATCAAACACCAAGAATGAAAGAGGTGAGTGACTGTCGTGTCCAGAAAAACCTTGTTTGACTCCCTAATCATTCTAACCTCCTTTTGAGAGATGAGTGCTCGCATTAAGTTAACTGAATGTAGGAGTGGAGAATATCACGGAGAATGGGTGGGAACCAAATAATTTTGAGCCTTAAATCCTTTTTTCCAAAAACATGGACCATGCCACGTTATAACCCTTAAAAGTCCTAAATGAAGCATGGGTTAATTCGAAAGCGCACTGTAATGAGAATATGGTAATCTGACTCCTAGGAGGATTGCTAAAACTTTTGAGTTGGTATCATTCCATCTCTTACTTTATTTCGCATAAAAATTTTGATGTTTAATCTTTTCAATAAAAGTTTCTTAAACTTCAAGACAAATATGAGCTTTGAATTACAATTACCATTCTTAGAATAAACATTCTTTGCATATGAACAAGTGCTTAAACATCAAGTAAGCTAGCATAATGAGCATCAGATGAAAATTTAATTACCTCAAGGAAAATAGCTCCAGGATACCGTTGAAATGTAAATCATTTGTGACAATGATCTTATTTGGGACATACCTTCTATTGACTCTATTGAGTAAGAGAATACCGACTTGAGAAATGATTTGAAGTAGATTGCAAAAGTTGATTGCCCAGAGTCTCTGTCAAGCAATGGTGTATTAATTTCAGTTGATCTTGAGGGGTCGATTTCTTCAAGTATCTTATTAGAGATTGAAGTAGTTCAAGTTGAAAAGTATGGTTGTGAAGTAGCCTACTTTCAAGACATAAGCCAACAACCTTGAGGTTGTGTTGTCTTTATAACTTTGCGAGTTTCTCATTTCTCCGTGAGCATGAGGCGAGGAAATGGTATGTTGAGACTCTATTGAGCAGGGGCAAGCAGGTTAAATACGCGGTTGGGTAAGCGTTCAGCCAATCTGAGGCATTCAAGTCAGGATTTTATCCCTCAAAGTATAGTCAAACTGGGACAATTATATTGATATTTGAAAAATCCATCCGAGAATGTGTTGATTAGAGGAGAATCTTTTAAGAATTTGAAGATGCAGGGGAATTCACTTAATTATGGTTGAAACCCTATCCAACTCTGGCTAGCCAGGAGCCATATTCCAAAATTCAGAACACTGAGGTTGTTTATCTTGATGGTACATATCTCAGAAAGTCATCTCAAGGAAATTTTCTTAAAAAGCCTTATAAACCGTGGCAAGAAATTATGCAGGGGCATATTATCCTCTTCAAGGGTTGATCAGATCAAGTCCATGTGCAGGCTAAATGACTCGTGAGTTTGAAAATCATGTTGGGAAGTCAAGATTTCTATCCTTGGCTCATAAGAGACCTAAGTCCATTTATCGATGTTCCTTCATCAGAAGTCAGGATCATTATCTCTAGTTGAAGTGTGGATCGTTACCCTCAGTAGGATACGAGCAGTAACGCAAAGCTCATGTGAGGTTGTTACCCATACGAAGTTCATGATGAAAACGTTGTTTCCTAAAAGGACTCTTTTCCCTAGTAAAAGATCCAATGTTATTTTCCTAAAGTTTATCTGCTAAAGGGTTTCTCTTCAGATATTTTTATTCCCCAACGAAGCATTCCTCATCTCTCCGCAGGAGGAGAATGATTCTTCCCAGAAATTCAGAAGATGTTTGAAGTCAAGATGATTTATTTTCAGTGGACTGCAATTTATTTTTGCAGTGTCTTCACCAAAGCTAAATTTCCAATGGCATTCCTCCTCGGAGTTAATATGTTGAAGTTGTAATCTTGCATCGCAGTTTTTACCCAGTGGGCAGTAGTTCAAATTGTTTATTCTTCAGTTAAGGTTGTCATTCCAAACACGGGGCATATTGCCATAATTTCTATTTTTGCGAGTACTGTTGGTCTTTTATGACAAGAAGCATACCAACAAATGAATCAAGAAAGGTCTGTATGCGGCTAACATGAGGATTTTCGTATAATAGGATCCAATTTCCCCAGTGGTTGCTCACTTTTTCTCAAAACAGAATTATTCATCCCCAGTGAAGGCGTACTTTCGCCCAGACAGAATTTCTTATCTCCAGTGAAAGCATATCCATGCGTAATCTCCACTGAAGTCAGCACTCTCGATAAGTGTTTGTTTAAGAGTTTGTCCCTTCCATAGGGTTTATCTCCGAAGAAGTGCACTTCAACAGGTCTTGTATAATCTTCTTCTTCAGTGTAGTCTACTTTTCTTCAAAGATTCTGGGAAAGATCATTGCATTGGATTGTATACCTTTGTTATACCCCCTTGAAGTTGATACCCTGCGACTCTGTGGTTGGCATTTATCCCCCTCGTGAGGTTGTCATTCATCGTCTCTATGAAGTTCGTATCTTTTCTCCCTAGGGAAGTTTGCCCAAGTTAGGGTTTTTTGAAGAGATGTTTGATTAACATGTTTGTTATGCCCAGTGGGACAAGTCTCCTATTTTTTCTGGAGCGTCGTGCATATACAAATGCCGTTTAGGGTTCTTTTACCCCCAATGATAGAGTATCGCTGAATTATTTCCTCGGTGAGGTTCTGAACCTCAAGCTTATGATTCAAAGATGCCCCCCTCTTCTTCAAGTAGAGGTTGTTATCCTCGATGGTGGTATTCCCCGTGTGGTCTGGGTAGAATTATTTTATTTAATAATTTCTAAGATTCTCCAGCCGAAGTCACTTTTATTGAGGACTTATATAAGAAGATCCCATTTCCCAACAAGATTCTCTTTATCATTGGAAAGAAATGTTGGATCTTTTCCCCAGGAAGTTGGGAGTGGGGTCGGAATTCAAATTTTCTCTAAAATGCAATTTACTTTTGCAGTATTTTCCCCAGTAAAGGTGTAATTTTTCTCGAGTATCTATCTTTCTCAGTGCAGCCTATTTGTTTCCAGGTTTTCTCGGAAGAATCGTTTTATTCACCAATAAGAGATTTTTGGTATACTTCCCTTGAAGTCGACATTCTACAACTTCCCCAATGAGGTTTGCACTCATCTTCCCCATGAATTATGTATTCTCCTACTCAGTGAGGGATGCGCTCCCTCTCTCTTCAATGTGGTTTACTTATATTAGAGTTCTTAAAGAGACTCATGTTTGCCTATGGGAGATTCTATTTTGTTATCCTCATGAGGACGATCATCATCCTCAATGAAGTGATTTCTGCTCCCCAGTACAAAACTTCTTGTCAGCTTGAATCTTGTGGAGATGGCTATACCCAGTACAATGAATATTGTTGATGTTACCATCTAAAGGTTTTTGGCTCCCCAGTGTAAAAGGCAATCTTTATACCCAATCGAAGTCGAATTTCGAGAACCTGTCAAAGTAAGGTACCTATTATTCCCCAGTGGAGTTATTCTTCTTTCACTAGTGGAGCAAGTGTCATGTCTCCCCAATGTGGTGTGCATAGGAGTGTCAGTCATAACTCATTTCCCAATGATGGAAGATTTTGTTGATATATCTCCGGTGGAGTTTCTATCCCGGGATGTTTGTTTCTTCCCCAAGTGAAGATCTTTTACCCCCCAACGATGTTATCCCCAGTCTGGTCTGAGTAGAATTCTTTTTATTTAAGAATTTCTATACTCCACAGTAGAAGCTGTCTTCGTCAAGAAATTCTACGCGAGAAAGTTTCCATCCCCAGTGAAGCTCTCTTCTTTCTAACAGAAGATAAAGAATTTGTTCCCCGGGAAGTTGGGTGTTTGAGCAAAATTCAAGATTTTCTCTTAAATTGTAATTCATTTTTTGCAGTATTCTCCCCATGAAGTTATTTCTTCAATGTTATCAACCGTTCGAGGTTGATGATTTCAAATCTTGATTCCCCATTGAATTTCAAAGTGTCTTTTCTCTATAGAAGATCATATTTGCAAGATAATCATTCTGAAGTTCATTGTCTTCTCAGCAGCAGATTATTAACATGCTTTTCCCAATGTATTACTAAACATGCATCATTACATCGCATCTACCAAAATTCGTAGCAATCCCATTGTATGGGGCATTGCGCTATAAAAATAAATTCAAACATGCATAAGTATAAGCCAATTATGTCCACCTGTGGTAACCAGATTTTCATACGCTCAGATTTGAATTATCTCCACAAGAAGCCTAGGGTGATTCTATTTTTTGTTTCCCCAATGGAATTTATTTTGATTCCCACCAGTCGGGTCTTTGGTATTTCTCCATTTCCCTAATAAATTGTGGTTTTCTCTTGCCCCTGCAAGCGTTTGTTTATTTTACCCGTGTTTGCTTTCCCGTTAGAGTGCGAGTAAGAGTCGGTGTATAGCCTTTCTTGCTTCTCAAGTGTTTGAGTATCCATACTTGGTGTGTGGTAATTCAGATAATTGCCTTTGGCTTGAGGGATTTTGTAGTTCTTGCGTATTTTCAAACTCTCAAACCCCAAACGCGTGTTGGCAATCCCTGTTTAGAGTCCTCTTCGGTTGGTCTTTATTCCTTTTCAGGTACGTCTTCGCTCAAAGTTCTCTTATCTTCGATAAGTTCACCTTCGCCCGGTGTCTTTCCACCTTAGGTTCACCTTTTCCCGGTGTCCCTTCTTATTGGTTAAGGTTCGTCTTCGCCCGACGTTCTCTTTACTTTGGTAAGTTCACCTTCGCCCGATGTCTTTCCACCTTAGGTTCACCTTTTCCCGGTGTCCCTTCTTGTTGGTTAAGGTTCGTCTTCGCCCGACATTCTCTTTCCTTTGGTAAGTTCACCTTCGCCCGGTGTCTTTCCACCTTAGGTTCACCTTTTCCCAGTGTCCCTTCTTGTTGGTTAAGGTTCATCTTCGCCCGATGTTCTATTTCCTTTGGTAAGTTCACCTTTGTCCGGTGTCTTTCCATCTTAGGTTCACCTTCGCCCGGTGTCTCTTCTTGTGTTTTAAGGTTCATCTTTGCCCGATGTTCTCTTTTCTTTGGTAAGTTCACCTTCGCCCGGTGTCTTTCCACCTTAGGTTCACCTTCGCCCGGTGTCCCTTCTTGTTGGTTAAGTTTCGTCTTTTCCCGATTTTCTCTTTTCTTCGGTAAGTTAACCTTCACCCGGTGTCTTTCCACCTTAGGTTCACCTTCGCCCGATGTCCCTTCTTGTTGGTTAAGGTTCGTCTTCACCCGACGTTCTCTTTTCTTCGGTAAATTCACCTTTTCCCGGTGTCATTCCACCTTAAGTTCACCTTCGCCTGGTGTCTTTCCATTCTAGGTCCACATTCACCCAGTGTCCTTACTTGTTGGCTAAGGATCATCTTCACCCGACGTTCTCTCTTCTCCATAATTCACCTTCTCCCAGTGTCCCTCCTTTTTGTTGGTTAAAGTTCGCCTTCAATTGGGATTCATTCTCTAGAAGTCTATATGTGTTTAGCATATTTTCTTGATATCCTTGGTTATATGTCCTTTCCTCCAGACATATTTTTCTGATATCCTGGGTTATAGTCCTTTCCTCCGACTCTTTCCTTATATATGTCCTTTCCTCCGGACATGTTTTCCTGCTATCCTTGGTTAGAATCCTTTCCTCCGGCCTCTTTCCTTATATATGTCCTTTCCTCCAGACATATTTTCTTGATATCCTTGGTTATATGTCCTTTCCTTCAGACATACTTTCCTGATATCCTTGGTTAGAGTCCTTTCCTCCGACCTCTTTCCTTATATATGTCCTTTCCTCCGGATATATTTTCTTGATATACTTGGTTATATGTCCTTTCCTCTAGACATATTTTCCTGATATCCTTGGTTAGAGTCCTTTCCTCCGGCCTCTTTCCTTATATATGTCCTTTCCTCAGGACATATTTTCTTGATATCCTTGGTTATATGTCCTTTCCTCCGGACATATTTTCCTGATATCCTTGGTTAGAGTCCTTTCCTTCGGAAATATTTTCTTGATATCCTTGGTTATATATCCTTTCCTCCGGACATATTCTCCTGATATCCTTGGTTAGAGTCCTTTCCTCTAGCCTCTTTCCTTATATATGTCCTTTCCTTCAGACATATTTTCTTGATATCCTTAGTTATATGTCCTTTCCTCCAGATGTATATTCCTGATATCCTTGGTTAGAGTCCTTTCCTCCGGTCTCTTTCTTGTTATGTGTCTGCTACCAACCCCAGACATGTATTCTTGATATCTTTGTAAGAGCTTTCTTAGGTCTTTCTCTTTCGTATGTATCCGCTGACGATCCCGGTTATGTATCTTTGATACTTTTTTTGTATGTCTTCTACTGACTTCGGGCATATAACTTTTGATATCTTTCTTGCATGTGTTTGTTACTAACTTCGAACATATGTTCCTTGATAACCAAGTTCTCTTATGTGTGTCTAACCCTGGTCCGACATACATTTATCCCTGATAACCCCTTTAACCCAAAAATAAAAAAAAATAAAAATACAGAAAACAAAAAATATAATAATACCTGAATGGCTTCAGAGTGCAAATTTTCGGGTTCTTTAAGTATTTAATCTTCTTCCACCCTGAAAGTTCGAAAGGATGACACCAATCTCACCTTCAGGTTGAACGCGATTAAATAGGGGCAGCTGTTGCACCCCAAAATTTCCTCTCTTGATTTCTTTTATTTGGCTTAGACATTTGCAGTCATCTGTATATATTCCATTAGGTCATTGACGTATCATGCATTGCATTCAATAAGGCGTTTTGGTTCAAAGTTCACTGGGCGTACAACATAGGGTTTCTACTGTTTTGAGGTGTATATATCAAATAAACTTTGTATTTTTTTCTTCAAGGAGTGAAATATGAGACTAGGGTTTGATCATCGGTATAAAAAGGCCTTCATTCACTAAGGATTATGCATGAAGTTTGACAAGATTCTTCAATATCAAGGTATTAGAGTTTTCGAGGCTTTATGCTTAAGCTTCATCTAAGCTTTCAACATAAGGTTTTGTGAATTAGAAGCTTTGATTCTTGTCAACATGTCGGGGCTACCTTGAATTTTTACTGTCACTTGAGGGATTATTTGTTTTATAAATCAAGATCAAGTGGTGAATTCTCTCCCATTGGGCTGGGGCATGGGAGTCGAATCAATACATTATTCTTGTGCTGTCACTTTGGTTAATAAATGCTTTGATAGAGGTTATGGATTAAAATCTCCCCTATAAGGATTTTGTTTCTTCAGAAAACAAAACAAGTTAACTTGGACTTAAGGTCTATACATGGGTTAAGCCGCACATTCGATTCATTTATGGGTCATTTGCAAACATCAAACAAGATAGGAGGGAGTATTTACGTGATTGGAATTCAAGTCATAAACTCTCCAATGGAAAGATATGTTAAGGTTTAATTCGAGGTAAATGGTTGACATCCATTCATGTGGCATACATGATGCAAGTTTAACATAGTGGATGTGTATCCTAAGTTGGGAATATTGGTTCATTTGGATGCAAGTTTCATTCAAGTTCATTTGATGCATGTCATTCAATTCTATTTTAAATTTCCAGCAAAGTTCTTCATCCAATTTAAATTCAAGTTCCATTCACTATTTCAATACATCTTCATTCCATATTCAACAAAAATTCCAACAAGTTCATCCACTTACAAATTCACCATAATTCATTTCAATTTTAAATTCTATACACCATTTTTTTGTCGATTCAATTAAATTCAAATCACAATTACAAATCCATAGAAAACTACACGCGAAAATATTACATGGAAAAATTATCAAAAACTTAAACCTAATCTCCAATCTTTCTTCATATAAGTTCTATTTTTCAATCTCCATGCCAAGCTATTGATTATCCTTCAAATTACGTGATTCACCACCATGCTATGCCAAATTTCTCCATCTTCACCTTTATCCCACTGTCAACACCAAAAAAAAATTTCCAACATTGAGGGTGCATTTAAGTCCCAAAATTCATTCAAGCCCTGCTTAAAGTAAATGTTCATTCATGAAATATTACACAGTAGTGTTACAAGATACATTCAAGGAAATTGCAAGCACATGAAAATAATTTCCTAAAATTCTAAGCTCAAATCATAAACCTATGTCTAAGGTCATGCCACTGTCCACACAACATGGCTATACCTATTCAGGAGGAGAGAAAAAAACCAGAAAAATAAACCAAATCAATTCCTGCCAATGCTCTTCTTGAAGGTGATGCTTTAAGAATTGGTCGGTTTGCTTTAACAAGAGAATATCTTACGGCGATAAGGAATCCCTTGGGTGAGGCCTTTTCTGGACCAATTGTCAAGAAATGTAAGATTGGCGCAGTTGTTTTTACGATTGGAGTGCACGCATCTGTTCAATAAAAGTTTCTCACCGCCTTGACAATACAAACCAAGTTGGTCACCTTCAAAAAGTGCTAACGACAATTGGTAATTTTGGTATTTTTTCTGCTGTTGGGATATTAATTGAGGTTGTTCTCTGATTCAACATTACAAGTATATAGACGGAATTGATGATTATAACTACAACGCAAATTAGCTTGTATAGGGAACCATAGCCGTCATGAACTAGAATTCGGTACCTCGTGTTATAGGCCTGTATACTCACGCCAAGATTTTTCGGTAATTGTGAGCTAGTAGCAGATCTGCTATGCCATTAGAAAACCATTCAAACATGAGTCCTTGTGCTTCAATCATCCGCAATAGACTTACTGTAACATTATGCTACAGCCAGAATAAAAACTATAAGTTAAATAACCAAGAACAATACAAATTTCATCTCATTATGCAGTCACCAAATACAAATCAAGTGAAAATTCAATAGGCACATAAAAAAAATCAGAAAGTAAATTTAGAAATTCCAGCATATGTAACAGAATTTTTCATCCCTATAACTATCATAACAGAAATATTCATAACTAATCCTAACTACCAATTTTCTCTTGGCTGCTAGCATAAGTTGTATAACTAACTACTACTAACTAACAGTTTCTATCTTAACAGAACTAACAATTTAACAAAACTTCCTCTAACCAACCTTTAAACAGTTAGTAACTAACTTTCAACTAATTTTCAATCCTAACAGAAATCAAAACTTACTATAACCTATCGCTCCAACAGAATCCCAATTTCTCCTAACTGATTTCATAACAACCTCTAACTAACTTTCCTAACCTAACTTCCCAGAATTCTAACTGTTTTAAAACAAACTAACAGCCCTGTAACTACCCTTAACCCCTTTCATAACTCCCAAAACAAAATTCAACTAACTTCATATCCTATCCTAACTGAATCTAACATATTATTCCAACTAACTCCAGGCGACTATATGATATAACAAAAAGGAAGAGGGGATTTCAGGATGGATTTTCATACAGAAAAAACCAAAAAAATCACTCTCCAAACCGCAGCCTTGCATTTTCCTAACTGTTTCACTAACCAATCGTAACTAACTTCCTAACTTCTCAACAGAAACAAAAAAAAACCTCCCATCCAAGAGAAAATTCATAACAGGAACAAATTATAACAGAAGTAGAAAAATAGAAGGGAAAGGGGGGGAATTTCACGAAGGTTTCAATAGAAAAAATCACCAAGAAAGGGCTGGGATTTGGATTCTTCTCCTCACCAATCTTAATTCTCTCTTCACTCTCTTTGAGTTCTCTTCTTATCTTTATCTTCATTCTTCAACAATCTGAGAAGAATCACAAAAACTCAGAAACTATCTCTTCTCTCTGCTCCTTCTACACAACCTTCATTCTTCTACAAACCTTGCACCTTCAAGTTTTTGCAACAAACTTTATTGCCGTATCTTTAATCAACATCTCTACAATATTCATCATCCTCATATCTACATCTCCATAACCATATCTTCCATTGCTTTATTCTTCATCATCCTCACTCGTCTTCATCGCACCGATTCGCAACCTCATCCTAAAACTGCTACTGGACACACGGTTCAATATCAACTTCTGCAATAACTTTGTATAACTTTTGTGACAACGCCGAATCTACATCAATAAATTTTGCATCAATCTTCAATGTAACCTCGAGGTTCAACAACAATAACTGAAATCGAAAAGCAAAAACAGAGTAGAAGAAGAATGGAGAGGGTGAAGCCAAAAGCAATGAACTAAAGAAATACGTTACATGAGCAAATTGAATCTCATCTCTTGTCTTCTACGTCTTCTGCTTGATATCACCCTGTAACTGTCACCGGAGCAAGCCTCAGCTCCATAGGTCGGTATTGTCATCACTCCACCTCTTTCTTGATGCAGGATCATAGAACACGCATAATGGATTTAAAGCCCTAAGGCGCTAGGCGTTGATTCATCACCGTCGCAGTGTAATCGTGCTTAGAAGCCTTTAGGTTTTCAACGTGTTTTGGATTTAGAGAAAACAAAGTAAAGAATCAGAAGACCATGAGTTGAGCGAAGGATGAATGGAGAACGACTGGAGAAGAGAAACATTGCATTGGATGTTCATAGCGATGGGTTGATGATGAAAGCCAAAGAGGAAACTCGTGTGTCACGCCGTCGAAGAGAGTATAGAAAGAGATCGTAATTTTTCTTTTGAAGAACAAAGTTTGTCTCTAGCCCTACCCACATTGGACCAAAACACAGCGTTCTCATTCTTCTCTCCATTGGTTTTTTTATTAGTTTGTTTTTTGGGTTTAATTCAATAAAAAAGAATTCAATGATACTGAAACAGGTTGGATTATGCTGTTTGGTGTGGACCGAACCAATGGTTTTGGCCCAATGGTTTTTTGGTAGTTTCTGGTTTGGGGAATAAAAATGGCTAATGGGCTCATGCGGATCAGGCTTAACATTAATTCATTCACTTGCAATATCACACACCTGCATTCTTATTTCACCTCCTGACTCTTCTAACTTTGTATTTTTATTTTATTTCAGTTTTTTATTCTAGATTTTTTTCTATCAATTGATAATAAATACGGTACAAAAATAGTAGAATATTTTAGAATTTTGGGTTTTCTCTTTAGGATTTTATTAGAGTTTTCTATTATTTTGTGTTTAATAATCATTTTCATTGTCATTTTTTAGCTAAGATTTTGTGATAGAATATTGATGTAACTTTCACAATGGGGAATGTTTCGAGATTGATTTTTCGATCGCTTATGTGAAGCAACTTCTGTAGAGTTTTCTTATCACTTGCGTGGCTTTGAAGAGGCAACGGACCTTCTCCATTCAGTATCATCGCAATCTTATTTTATTCTCCATTTTCGCACTTTATTGCTTTCTAGATACCATGAGAAGTAGGAAACAAAGATCATGCGCTCGGAGTCGCTGTTTAAAGACTTGTAGCAGGCACTCCGCACTTCATTTTCTATATGTGTTGTGCTTGTGTTTGTTTCCTTGGTTGTTGATCGAAGAGTCACTCAATGTAGAAATTGAGATCACGACTTCGCTCTCAGTGCATGCTCCCTATAGTATTTTATCGTTTTCCTTTATTTCTTATTGACCAACGAGTCACTCTATTTAGAAATTGAGATCACGACTTCGCTCTCATTGCATGTTCCCCGTAGGATAGTTTTGTTAGACTTTCTTTGGTAAGCTAGCCTAGTTAGAATCTCTCTAGTTGTTATCTCTTGAGCTAGCTCTCTTGAGCTTATTGGCTTGCTTGTTTGATTTCATCTTTGCGTGCATGTTTTGAGATAATATACCCTCGGTATGTTCCCTTAGGAGATCTCGATTCAACTATAGATGATGATTCGAGATAGACATAGTTTTAGGTGATATACCCTTGCTATGCTCCTTTAGGACTTCTTGATTCATCTATAGATGATAAGTTGAGATAAACATTAGGATTGTTATCCATGCATGTCAACTTAGGATAGAGATTTCCCTTCAAAGCTCAACCATAAGACCACCATTGTATGATAACATTAGGGATAGATTTAGGTTAGTCTCCCCTTAGACTTTTCTTTCCCATTTTGCATTTGCATTAAAACAAAACAAAAACTTCTTTTTATTGCAAACTTCAAAACACTTGAAAATTACTGATGAGAATCGTATCTTTGTTGAGCATGGGAAATGATAAGCGGGTTTCTTCTTGATATTATTGTTCTCCTATTCTAAGCTTTGGTATGGTTCAAATCGCAAATACTTATTTCATGAATAAGTAGAGAAATGGTTAATATCTCTCTCTTGAGGTCAATTATCTGTTATCCACAGCAAAAACACCAACACATAAATTTTTTTGCCTTTGGGCTTTTCTTTCAAGAAATTTTCAAAAGAACATGTTAATTCACTTCTGTGCTGACGCGTAAGTCTCCAAATGTCAAGTTGCGGCAGAAGGCGAAATTAATATTGTTCATTAAAAAATATAAACCAACAAAAACATTTGAAGTCAAACTATGGCTGCTCTGATTCCTTAAAAGGGATACATAAGCATTTGGGTAGGGCCCGAGCGAGCACAACTTTTTATTTTCCCTACATTATTTTCTCTTTCCTTTTGCATGCATTCCCTGTACAGTTTAGATATAGATTTGAAACACACCCATAAGATAGACAACAAGAGTGGATACCGTAGAGTACTACGGGTGTATGGGGTGCTAATACCTTCCCCCCGCGTAACAGACTCCCTTACCCGATCTCTCGGTCGTTTGATTGTGATTTCACCCTTCTCAGGTTTACTCTATGTTTACCTTTCCCTTCCTGTGGGATAAAAAACATTTGATGAAGACTTCATTGATTTCATTATCAGTTGATTGTTCAGCTGGTTGTTTCACAACTCTATTGGGTAAAAAGTCAACTGTAGTCAATATACAGTAAAACTTCATGTTTTTTGGCCAACATCAACATTTTGAGGTCATATTCATCAATTTATCAAGGGTTGATCACAATGCCTCAAGAAAAACACTCAAATCACCAAAGGGGCAAAATTGTCAAGATTAGGGTTTTGACTGAGAATGACCGATCATTGACTTTTGACCTAGTACATGACCTAATGGCTTGAAGCATGATCTTAAGGATTCCAACACAATATCTTGACCTAATTTCATGACTTAAATCATTTCTCAAGATCAATTGATTGATAGTTGAAATTTGATCAACTGATACACAAAAAGTCAAACTTTGACTTTTTTGTCAACATTGAATTTCAAAGATCAAGATTCATAAAGACATTAAAAAATATCAAACTTGGTCAACAAGAATCAAGAAAGTCAAGAAAGTCCACAAAAAGTCAAAGTTTTCAATACTTAGAAAAATTCTAAGTGTTTTTAACCTTGATAATTTCACTACTTCATGACAATTTTTCACCATGATGCAAGATGATTCAAGGAAAACTTTCAACATGAAAGTTGTAGGTCTTGATTAATTCTACAACATGGTCCCTTATGGTTGATATCCAAAAAATGCTTAGATTTGAATATATATGCTCTTGAAGTCATGACCTTTTTACTAAAACACTTAGTGAAATTTTCATCAAGTTAGGCAGATTTTTTGTCCTAACTTCTTGGCCAATTTTCACAAAGCTCCAAGATGATTTAGCCAAAGTGGTTAACATGAAGGTTGTAAGAAATGTTTCAAGATTTCCAAAATATCCTAGAACTTGAAGAGATCATGCTTGATCTAGGAGAATCGAAGAAAAGAAGTTGGACATCCATTCTTGAATTATAGCGCATTTTCATGAGGAACACTTGAACAAATCTCAAGCCATGCTGCATAATATTGCTTTGAAGGCCTTCAAACTTGAAAATCACTCAATAATTAAATGTTTACATAACTATTTGAGCCATTGTCCAAGTGTTTGCAGCTTTGTCTAAGTTGATTTTCCATTTTTGGCACAAAGTCACCACTTCCATTTTAGAAAAGCCAACTTTAATCACAATGTAAACTCCTTGAGCCCATACATTGTTGCTTCTGACTCCAAAACATTTCAAAGCAAGAATCAACATATCTACAACCTGTAAACCACCCTACAAGCCCTTGTACTTCACATTGAAACTATGCATTTCTTGTTTGCTTCAAAAGCAAGTTTCAAAAGCATAACATGTGATTTCTTAATTCTGATCACTAGAGCCTTCAAGACCATTCCTCTATAAATAGAGAAGTTATATGCAACCTAACACACGATTTTACAAGCCCTTAAACTCCCTCAAATTCCCAAAAAATTAGAATTTGCACATAAACCTCCATTGTTTCAACTTCTGGAAAAAAACTTCAAACTCACAATCCACTCGTGTGTTTCCTCTCTAAATATATCACAAAGCTTCCATAACTCATTTACAACTCATCCACATCCCTGTTTCATAACTGTAACTCCATTTCCATCATTGTCCAAACCTCACTTTACACCTCTGCAACTTGACTTCTCCAGCACGATTCAGCCACTTTCAGCATAAAGTAAGAGTTGCATTAGCTTTCTAGGAGTCCAGTGAAGCTATCCAGATCATCACAACACCTCCAGAAGTGCTCAAACTCCATACACGATTTCCACTTTTAAGGTATGTTTTCTCAACTTTGAACTTCTTATACAAGCATCATTAATGGTTACTTTGTGAATAAAAAATGTAGACATCATAGCCCTGAAGCTAACCATGCCTTTAGTTTTCATTTATGTTTCTTGAGTAATGTGAATTTTGAAGTTGAACTTTCTGAAAAAATTAGGTTTTATTTGGTACCAAATAAAATTCGCGTTCATCTTTGATTTATAACTTTAGTTATTTATATGGTTGAATTCATGTTGAAAAATGGAGCAAGTTTCATTTTTACACTTTTGAAAATGGTTGAGAAATGAGCAAGTTCAGAAATTCAAAAATGCAACAATGGAGGTTGGCACGAGGAAGAAGATGAAGTTGTAATCAGGACTGAGTTTATTTCAAATTTAGCGCAAGTTTTTTTATATACAGATGAAACAGCCACCCTAGTGGCAGAGCACGCACGTATAAGTAATTACTCTATAGGGACCTAGGTTCGAGCCCCAGTGGTACCCTTTTGTATTTTTTTCACATATTTTTTTCAGATTTGGTGCGCCTGGCTTCTTAAAGTCCATCATGTACCTTCATTCCTTCACCATAGGATCATCATAATATCTCATCCAACACTCTACAAAGCAGGACCATGATACACCTTGAAAAGCCAGCCACACATGATTCATACAGCGATGAGCTTCCCTTGTATTTGGGCCCTTTCTCTTTTATTTTTGCTATTTTCTTAACTCCCTTTTACTAAAATAACCAGGCTCATTTTTTTTTATTTTATAACTTAAACAAAAAATATCTTTTGGGCCTAGCGCCCCATTTCCTTTTTCACCTCCATTTCACTTTTTTAACACCCAACCCATTTCTTTTTATTTCTTTATATTTCTATATTTAATTTGTTTTTATTTAACCCAAAAATATAAAAAATATACTTTCTTAAATAATTAAATTAAAAATATTTTTATGTGAATATTTTATTTTAGTAAGTTAGTTTTATTATTTCTTTTACAAATTGATATTAGTATTAACATTCAAAATTATTTTCTAAACAAATTATTTAGACTTAGATTTTATTTTTAATTTCAATTAACTTAGATCCTAGGTTTTGATAAATAACTAATTAACTATTTTTGTAATTAAATTTAATTAATCTAATTAGGTTATCATTAAACCTTCTCCATCAAAAACCCTACATTTTATACAATCAATTATTATTATTCATATTCAATAATTTGTAATAGTAATTAGGGCTTTATTGCTTTCTCCCCCTATTCACAAATTGTACCCTCATTCCCAAAGTGTTGTAATAGCGTAGGACATTTAAATTCCGCATTTTATCACTTTCCTTATTATTGCTATTAATTAGGGTTTGCATGATAAGAATTAAAATCAAACATTAGACAACCCTAATTCAAGATGAAATATTTGAAAACAAATCACCTTGCACACTTGCACCTCTAGGATAACCCACACTTGTTGCCTCAGATAAAATCAATCATGTCCCTCGAACATGAGATGTTTTAGCAAAGACCCTCAATTAAAAGATCGTAGTCCCTCGATGACCCTTCAATGTTGCCTTCGATAAACGATCTTAGTCTCTTACGACAAAATTGCTAAAGCATCTTATAAGTTGTCTTCTATGACTGTATGATGATCCACGTCCGTCCCTTACATCCAATGATATGGATCTATACTAACTAATGGCATACAAGCATTATCTAAAGGATGAGGAAAAGAACAAAGACTTTTTTAGTAGGTAGATTGTTCATAATTTATTACTGACAAACAAAACCATTTCCACACCTCACACTTTTTAAAAACTTTTCAAAAACAAACATTTTGTATACATTATTAACGATGCGAGAATCATTACAAAATTACCTTACATTGGCATTTTCAAACATTCCCTTTCAACAAATATTTTCAAAACCAACACTTTGTATACATTCTCAATGATACGAGAATCATTGTAAAGTTTTTCGTATGAAGGAGTTTTCAAAATATTTTCAAACTTACACAAACACAAAAGTATTTCAAAGTGAGCTAGCAATTAAGAGCCCATAGTTATGAATGAAAAGGTTTCTAACACCTTCTCTTTTCATAACCTACCCCCCGAACTCAATAAAATTATCAAAAGGTCTTTCATGTTCTTTTCACCCTTTCCTTTATTGGATAAAATAAAAGTCGGTGGCGACCTTGCTATCCGTAACATTTGCGATAAAACGCAAAACACCCAAGTCAGTTCTCCCACCGTATTTCTGAACTGGTCACTCTGTTGGGGATAAATAAACTAAAAGTGGGGTTACCTTAAGAGCTATATCACATTTATTTGCTTTACTTGTTTTCCTTGTTTGCTTTACATTTGTGGGTTATGCTTGGGTTTATTTCTTGTATAGATCCTATACTCGGATCTGGGGCATATTAGGTAAGTAGAAATAGATCGTGGGGACTATGCGGCATAATACGGACATGGTTGAAGCGATGGCTATGTTAGTGTGACACATTTGTTGGTACCGGTGTCCCTTGAGTTTAGTCAAGGAGAATACGAGGCTGCTGTGTGGTGTCATGAAGCACCAACTTGACCGTAGAACCTTAGTTAAACAACTTGTCCATTCGAAAGTAGTGAGATAGTTGGATTTGGTGCAAGACTAAAGCTGGTTGATACTCGATACTACACTCATTGAGATCAGACTTTTGGGATATTTTGGCCGCAGTTTGGATGCTTGAGCTAAAACAGTGCCCAATTAAGAAAGTTCGGTGACATTGAGGCTCCTAGAACCCGATTACTTCTTTTAGGACAGGTTGAGCCAACTCAAACTTCAAGAGGGTACTTACCTATAAACCTCATGCAAGCCTAAAAGTTGGAATTCTACCTAATGTTTGCATGCTTGGATTTAAAAGCCTAATGTCTAATTTTAGTTCAATTAAATCGAAGATTAAATTTGAGCCAAAATATCCTAAGGAATCATGAAAGAATATACAAACAAGTAAAATTAGGCAGCAAATATCAAAGTATAGCTTACAATCCATACCAAAAATCGCAAATAAAATACATGACATAAAATGAGTAAAACTAGTGATTAAGATTGACTAAAAAGTTAACAAAAGGGGAGAAAAATTCCTAGTTAATTTCTAAAAAGTCTTATAATATTTTTTTACCATTTTTATTATATATTTTTGTTATAAAAAAATATCATGAAAGAAAGAATTAAAAAAATATAAAAAAGAAAATAAGAGAATCAGGGGGTGTGCAATTTGGATCCAGGGGTATGGTTTCAGCAATCAGGCGCTAGGCCCAAAAAACTAGGGTCCACTAGCAGTTTTTTATTGTTACTGCTGCTGCATTCAATTTCCAAAAAAGGGTTGAAACGGGCTCAAGGATGATTCGGCCCAACAAAGAATTCAGCAAGCGTTTTTTGGTAGATATCTCAGTCTAAAAAAATGCACATTATTGGGCTTATGGATCACACTAACCCAATCCTTACCTTTTCATCAGATTTTAATTAATATTTTTAAATAAAGATAAGGACATGAAACGATGTTGTTTCATCACTCTTAGGCTAGGGTTGAATTTGTGTCGTTTTGGATACCCAAACAGACTCATCCTTCTTCTCTCTCTATTTTCTATCCGGCGATTTCTGGCGAGTAAACATCATCGTCGCCACCATCATCCACACCAGAAAACCTAAGCCACACATCAATCCCTATGTCATCTCCTCGTATTCATTCTCTCTTTCCAAATCTTTCACTAATTCCTCCAAATTTCTCTCATATCTCTTTGTATCTTAACAACAATAGAAAAAACCTAGAAAGCTTAAAAGAGTAATTAAACAATGACAAAGACGAATTTGGAAGCGATATCTTAGGGATACGACTCGCAAGGCTTCACTCTACACAATGATGTCAAGAAAAAGGTGAAAGGATGAAGAAATGGAAGACATCGGAGCTTACCCACCAGAGTTTGCTCGACGCGTATCCAAACCAACAAAGATGATAAGAAAACAAGAGTAAATCTATTCAAGGATTCAGGTACATACTTCTTTTCCTTGTTTCAAAATTCGTTTTCCTCTTGTTCCTCTTCTTCTTCTTCTTCTTCTTCTCTGATTCTACGCCTTTGAGTGGTTAATTCTGTGTTGTTTTTATCTTTGTCTTGAATGTGATGTTAAGAAGTATAGAGGCATTGAATGAGGAGTGGTGCAGTTTACGTTGAAGAAGATGGAGGTGTTGCTGAAGCATTGTGATAGTGAATGATGATGTTGTGTCTACACGTTATGAAGATTGAAGAATGGTTATTCTGATTGATAGAAGTTCATAGAATGAAGGTTGAAGATGAAGTTGATGGGAGAAGATAAAAATGGAACTCATAGAGAGAGAGAGAGGGGGAGAGAGAGAGAGAATTGAAGGAGAATGGTGTGTGTGAAACTGATAAAAAGAAAACTGGTGGTCATTGTTTAAACAAAGAAGATGCAGTTATATAGATTTATTAGGGAAGCTCGGAGCCATTGGATCTCAGAATTCAGTTATGAGATGGAGGGTTGGATTGGAGTTTGGAAAAAATCTTAGAACTAATTTGAATTCTGTTTGAGAGTTAGTTAGAACAACTGGAACCTTATAAATTCTATTAGGAGTTAGTTGTTAGTTGCTGAATTCTGTTGTGACAATTTGCAGGGCTATTTTAGAAGTTGGAAACTGTTAAAGAAAAACAGTTAGGGGTTTAGGTTGTTAGTTGGAAAAAGTTGGTTAGAAAACTGTTAAAATTGGTTATGAGATCAGTTGGACTTCTGTTTTTTGCAGTTGAATAAACTAACTGTGAGTTTTTTGCTAGGGGTTGTTATATGGTTATAACAATTAGGAGTTTACAGGATATTAGGGAGTTGGTTGGGAATTCTGTTTAGGGGATGTTGGTTATAGTTGACAGTAACAAATTGGTTAGAAGAAGTTTGTTGGGAAATTAATTGGAGGTTGGCAAATAGTCACGGTGAGTAAACTTGAAAGTGTGGGAAGCATGTTTATCAGGTTGTATGCATATGTATGACTAATTTGACTCGCGTTGTGCATTTGATAACATCTGTAAATTCGAATGTGCTTTGTCTAGCTCACTTGCATTTCCCCTTTTTTTGCATTTTGTTTCGATGAATTTCCTGTTCTTAAATGAATGATATGGTAATGAAACTTGCTCTATTTGGTTTGGAATTTCTGCTTTGGTTCACGTTTACTTACAACTCCTGATTTCTATTCTGAGATGAATGTGCATGATCGTTTATGTAGATTTGAGCTTGATTTCCTTGATGGATAGCTTTCAAGGTAAACTTGGTTTCGATTTATTTTTATTTGCTAAATTTTTCTATTGTTTCGAAACTGCCTTGGGAGTTTGGTATGCTTGTGTCATGTAACATTAATGTCCCTATTTTTCTGTATTGATGTCAACTGTTTTTTCTTCGGTTTTGCACAGATGAGAAGTGAAACTAGAAGTTTTGTGTCAGGCGCATGTTTGGTTTAGGCAGACTATGGTAAGGACGGATGACATAGGATGAAGTTCGAGTAAAGTTTAAAATAAGGGGATTTTAGCACACATGGAGGCAGCATGCAGTATGCGTACATGTATGAAAAGTGGTGGCTGAAGATGTTTTGAAGATAGATTAGTAACTAGGTCTAAGGATGAACAATGATGAATTGGTCATGGTGTTTTGGAATAGTTTTAAGAACATGGTCATTGTACATGCCTTCTTTTGTAATATCTTCTTGTCATTGACTTTACATTTGTAACTTGTTGACCTTCTGATTTTGGTGTTGACTTTGTCAACCAAGTAATATAGAATAAAAGGTTTCCCTCCTTTTCAAATTTGAAATTCAACTTTCCTTCTTTAATGCCTTAATAATTCCACAAAGTCCCACGTATGCTTCCAACAATGTAACCATGGTCGAGTATTAATGGAGAATGAGCAATTCTTAGTCAACACCTCCTATTTTATGACGACTTGATAAAAATATGATCCAATCTTTGGCTTGTTCAACAAGTAATCAAACAAGCCCTTATTCATGATGAGGCCTTGACTCATGAAGTATTTACTTAAACCTTTAGTGGAACCCTAATGATCCTGCCCTTGATGAAGATGGCAACTTTGTAGCTTAATGAGAGAAAGAAATTCTCAACAATCAAGAATCCAAACCCTAGATCCACAAACCATCGTTAATGAGAAACCAATTGATTCAATCCTGAATGAAGATGAGATTCTAAAAGCACACACAAAACCCTAACTTTAAGATCCTTGTTCTCATGCCAAATTTACTGCTTGATGATAAATGATGTGTTAAATGACCTAATGAAGGTTATGTACATGAGAAAAGTGTGAGATGCATAAGCTAGATAAAAGTGAGAGGGTAGGACAAATTTGGGGTATTACAGCTGCCCATATTTAATCGTCTTAAACTTGAAAGTATGATTGGCGCATGCCTTTCAGAAGTTAGAGGTAGAAGATGATTAAATATCAATGCCAAAAATTTATTCTGGGAGAAAGTGTGAGTGTTTATTTATTTTTGTGGTATATGCTGGGGGAAAGAATTTCTTTCGTTTTTTCAGTGAAGAGACAGAGATTGGACTTATAACGTGGCATGATGCCAATACAAGAAAAAGGTTGGTATGAAAAACGACGGATGAGGTCTGCGAGCGACCTACGGTCCTAAGGTGAAACATGGGAGTGATTTGTCGGAGAACCTAGCCTACGGCCGATCTCAGGTTCTAAGATGATCTATAGATGATCTGCTAGGGGAGATCTACGGGCGATCTACCAAAAGCTAAGCCTACGGGTGACCTACAAGGGAATTTAGATCTACAGTCGATCTAAAATCCTAAGGTAAGACCTACGTGCGGTTTACCATAATTACTAGGCCTACGGGCGACCTATAAGGAAATCTAGATCTACGGTCGATCTAAATCCTAAGTTAAGACCTACGGTCGGTCTACCAAAAACTACTTCTACGGGCGACCTCCAAGGGAATCTAGATCTATGGTTGATCTAAGATACTAAGGTAAGACCTACGGGCATTTTGCCAAAATTACTAGGCCTACGGGCGACCTATAAGGAAATCTAGATCTACGATTGATCTAAAATCCTAAGGTAAGATCGACGAGCGATCTAACAAAAACTAGGTCTACGGGAAACCTACAAAAGAATCTAGATCTACGGTCAATCTAAGATCCTAAGGTAAGACCTACAGGTGGTCTACCAAAAACCAGGCCTACAGGCGACCTACAATGGAATTTAGATCTACGATCGATCTAAAATCCTAAGGTAAGACCTACGGGCGGTCTACCAAAAACTAAGTCTACGGGCGACCTACAAGGGAATCTAGATCTATGGTCGATCTAAGATCCTAAGATAAGACCTACGGGCGGTCTACCAAAATTACTAGGCCTACTAGTGACCTATAATTCTAAAAAGGTGGGAGTGTTGGTCACGACACAATGATTGGAGATGCGAGAATGACCAAGTTCATTGCATTTGTTGGGATTTAAAGATGAAGGTCATCAGCTGGGGATTTGGGAGCGACATCCTCTTGTGGGGATGTATTATTTTCCTTGAATGATTCAGGTCTTTCATGTAAGGTACCTAATTTGGCTTATGCTTCGTATGCATGCTTGAATTTCTTTTGCCGCAAAGATCCATTCCAATGGATCGGCTACGCGCTTTTGAGGATGCAATGTTATGCAGTGATAACTATAAGCAATGCAAAGAAATAGACTCCATGGAGATAAGTGAAGGCTCATTGAGAACTATTGTTCATCACCAGTGATGCCAATACATATTGGTGCTGGAAGCCTGCAGTACCAAGGATTGCTGGGGATACTGATAAAAAATTTCACTGGGGAGCTCGTGATACCGAAAATTATGGATGACTCTGCTGAAGATTGAATTGCTGATGAGGCGAGTTTACAGGTACGCCACTGAATTCTGAATCTCCATGTTGTTGCGGAAGAGATAATCTGGCCCAACTTCTTTACATCCTGAACCATTGAGAGAATGGTATAACTGAATATACTGAGGAATGGGTATTAA
Organism: Vicia faba; assembly: GCA_948472305.1. Taxonomy (NCBI): domain Eukaryota; kingdom Viridiplantae; phylum Streptophyta; class Magnoliopsida; order Fabales; family Fabaceae; genus Vicia; species Vicia faba. The sequence continues at coordinate 261,688,931 of OX451739.1, forward strand.
ACACCATGTGGATCTCTTCGAATACATGCCCCGTGTTTACGCCACACTGGGGAATTACCTCTTGAATCACTTGGGTATAAAATATGGACATGGATACCTGTGTATGCCCTGATTTACTCCATTTGGGATGTCGCAGTTTGCTCCAGTGGGGATGCCTCGATTTAGCTATGCGAAGGATGTGCACTCGCGCGTGCCAAGTCAAACAATGACTGCGGATTTTCTAAATTCACTTGGGGAATCAGGTTTAAAGTTATCTGTAGTAGATGAAGGCGGCTTCACGCACTGTAAGTTAGGGTGATCATTGTGATACTTCTAGATTGATTGTAGTTGTTTCGTACAACATAATTGGCTTGAAAAACTTTGCAAGTACGAATGAGGAATGCCCCTGTCTGGAGGATCTCTGAGAAGATTTGTGCTGAATAGAAGACCAGGATATTTATGCCACAATACGATATGAGGTGGCCTTCCCCAATCTCTTGGATCACGAAATAAACTGCTCTTGATTATAACTTTTTTGAAGAGATTTGTCGAATCTCGACGTAACTGCCCCAGGTTGGATCAATTATGAATAGATTTATCAATGTGATAGCCCCTGATCGATGGAAACTTAAATATATTTATCGACGTGATAGCCTCTGATTGATAGCTTTAAAGAGATTTATCGATGTGATAGCCTCTGATTGATAGCTTTGAGGGAATTCCCCAGATTTGGCTGAGCTCAGAGAGATCGATTCTCAAATTGATTTCCCCAGATTGGCAGAATTTGCTAACTTCATCCTAAAGGGTACTCAAACTGTGAAGCACCAATATGCTTTCGCTTAACATAATCTCTGGTTAACATGCCCCTGGATAAGTCTTTTCTCTTGTGACAACTGACTCTTGCTTCAATAAAGTATCCAAGCCTCTCTTCTCTGACAAGATTGAGCTCTTTACTGATGTTCATTGTGTAAACTTACTTCATGTCAATCAGTTGTTTTGTATGTAGAAGAATGTTTATTATTGGAATGATAATTCTAATGCAACACATATGTAAATTTTGAAGTTTTTGAAAAAAACTTTTAGTGAAATGATGTCATAAATCTGTTGTGAACGAGTCACTAGCTAGAGAGCAACATTTGCAAATTATTTTTTTATGAAAGATAATGCAAGAACATGATGCCAACACAGATATTCAAACATACCTCTTAGGAGTCAGTTAAACATTATCTCGTTGTAGCACGCTTTCAAATTGACCCATGCCTCATTTAGGACTTTTAGGGGTTGTAACATGGTCTGGTTCATGGTTTTAGAAAAAAGGATTTAAGGCTCAAACTTATTTGGTGCCCACCCATTCTCCATGATGTTCTTCATTCCTATGTTCAGTTGACCCGATACAAGCATTCATCTCTCGAGAAGAGTTTGCAATGGTCGAGGAACAACTGAGGCCTCTTGGACACAACAGTCACTAACTTCTGATTTTGGTGTCTGATCACACGACTTTGTTCTTATAGATAGGGATTTTCATTGGTAATATTTTTCTTGCTTTCGCTAGATTTTTCCAGGACAAATTCTTTTGAATTTCGATTTGGAAGTCCAGCGGGATGCCCCAAATTTTTCTTAAGCGACTTGTTTTCAAGTTGGACTTAGCATGGCTTTTTGTTTCTTTCTTATTCAAACTTTCCCTTTTGAACAAGTCTTTGATCTTTACACCATTTTTTATTTGTTGGAAGTGGTCGTGATCATCTGAGTCTTTGGTAGATATGGGATAGCCATTGTTGTATCGTCATCTGTTGACATCCTGATGTGAGAGAGACACCCATTGGGATATCGTTAGTTGATGCACATTGTTGATAGATGAGGGCTAACGATTGTGGTTTTGACGTTTCCTAACCTTTTGATTGATAACCATTGTTGTATCCTTGGATGCACACTCTTGATGAGTTCTGAACGCTTGATCAGATTAACTGAACACTACCCGCCCCAGGGTTAAAATGGGGGGTTTTTTCCTGAACAGAAAAGAAACTCCTACTTTGAAGGCTCAGAGGGATTAACGAGGGTCTATCTCCCTTATATCTCGGGTGTTTAGGGATAGAAACAAGGCATGTACATTGTCAGCAGGGTCTTACTCAAAAGTATACCAACCAAATGTTTTTTTGCATTTTTAGATTATCGTCATCCTCCATTCAATCTTTACCTAAGAATAAGACTTGGAAACTTGACATCAATATGTAAGTAAAACATTTAAAGAGTGATAACGAATGAATGCATAAAAATGAAAATAAAACTTCAAGACAAGCTTACTTATTGCATTAAGATTTTCATTCAAAAATAGACAAGTTTCTGCATACAAGCAATGTTTAAACAAACAAGCAAGAATGCAAATGAAAATGAAATAAAGAAACCAATGATTGCCATCATTGATGAGACTTGACTCTGTATGGGCTTCTCGATTCTGACAAAGTTGTGAAATGTTCATTTAAGTTGTGTTGTTTTTACTTGAATTAATTAATTTGATTAAGTTGTAGAAATAGTATTAGAATAATACTCTTACTAATTAAGTGGGCTTTAAATAGTTAGAAGTAGGAATAATGGGGGTGTAGAAATAAGGCCCAAAAGATTAAATAAGACAAATAGAATAAGAGTATTATTATTATTACTATATTGGTTAGTTGATAAGAGAAAAACAAGGAGAAGTAGTAGTAAAGGAAAAATAGGTTATCATAGAAGAGGAATAAGAGTTTGGAGAAGAAAGAGTTATGTATAATTACTAGCAAGATGAAAATCTAGGATTCAATTGGAGAGTTAGATCAACCTTTAATCCAAGGTAAGGATGGAGTTCTGACTCTATAATAGGGTTTATGACAAATGGTATATGGGATTGGATTGTAAAATTGTTTCTGTTTGTGTTTGAAATTGATATATTGTTGAAATTGAGAGATGATTGAGAACTCTATTTAATATATATTGATACTGTTGCGGTGTTCTATGAGTAAATAATTATTTGACAAAATATTCCAATATAGCCTATATTATAGCTTGGCGATATACGCAAGAATTAAATAAATAATTAGAAAGTGTAGGTACTATAATGGTCATATAATAATTGAATAAATCACAATTGATTGAGAAAGAAATTTTTTTAATCCTATTGGGAGTGATGTTTATTTGGATAGATAGAGCAATTGAATAAATCATGCTTTAATCATGCTATATATATGAGTGATAGTGAGAATTATAGAGAAATTGGTATGTTACTGTATCATGTTTCCACCTTGTGATACGGTGGGAGAACTGACTTGAGGTTTTGCGTTTGTGTTTGCAAATGTTTCGGTTTAGCAAAAGTCGCCACCGACTTTTTTTTTATCCTAAGGAAAGGTCAAAAAGCACAGGAAAGACCTTTGAGATGTTTTCTTGGGTTCGGGGAGTAGATTATGAAAAGGGAAGGTGCAAGCACCCTTTTCATCCATGGTTATCCATGGGCTCTTAGTTACTTGTTTAGATCACTTGCTTTGCTTTTCAATTGTTTGAAATGGTGCTTTTCAATTGTTTGAAATGGTGCTTTGTGTGTGGTTTTGAAAGATGTTTTGAAAAGAGGCCATCGTTGTGGCAACCTTTATAGTGATTCTTATTTGAATGTATACAAAGGTGTTTTTGTATTTTGAAAAGTTTTCAATGTTTGAAAGTTGGATTTTGAAATTGTGTTGTGAAGTGTGTTTGAAAATAGCAAGGATGTTTTGCAAGCTTTTGATCAAGTAACTAAGAGCTATCTACCCTATTTTACTCAAAGATCTTTCTTATGTTTTTAACCCTTTTAACAGTGTTGTTTCACCATTGCATTTGGTGAACAACCTTGTGTTAGGATGTTAAACAGGACAGGCGCGGGTCATCGTATAGACCATGATAGCAATTGTGTCAAGTACTTTTGGCAATTTTCTTGAGGGACTTGATCATTTTTTTTGTTTAGGCAACCAAGATAGCGTCATCGAGGGACTATGATCTTTTGTTTTGTTTTTGTCTTGCCAAAGTACTCAACATGCATACCATGGCCCATTTTTGAAGGCAACAAGTGGATTGTAACCCTAGGGGTGCAAGTATGCATTGTGTTTGTTTTTTATGCATTTTTATCTTTGATTAGGTCAAACTATTTGTTAATTTGATTTCTGCATACAAACCCTAATTCTCTAATCATGGCATAATTGAAAGCGTTAAGTGCGAGAATTTAAATTCTAAGCTATTACAACATGATTATGGGGATGGGGGTACAATTTTGAATAGGGGGTATTTGACAAGAAATATAAACCCTAGATTACTATTACATCCCAATTGAATCTCAATGCAACAATATTTAAATGTACAATTATTTAAATAAACAAAATAAATAAATGTTAAATAAAATGTATTATGCAAAAAAAAGAAGTTTTTATTTTGTTTATGTTTATGTATGTAAAGTATTTTTTAATGTGAAAAAGGTGTAAAGAAATAAAATAAAAAAAGGTTGATTTTATTTAATTAAGGGGTAAGCCCTAATTTTCCTTAAGAAAATAATATTATATATTATTTATATACAAAAATATATTAATATGTACAAAAATGAAATATATTGAAGAAAAGGTATTTTTTAGTATAAATAATAATAAAAAATAAAAAGGTAATATTTTTATTCTAATTATTTAATAAAATAAAAGTATATATATATATTAAGTATGTGTAAAATAAAACAAAATATTTACAAAAATAAAATATATTCAAGAAAATATTTTCAGTGTGAATAAAAATAAGAAATAAAAATAAAAGTATTATTTACATTATTTTCAAGTTTTCAAATAAATTATAGAAAGTATTCAAAATGTTTTAATGTTTAGAAAAATCAAAATAAAATATCAAATAAATGTAAAAAAATGTGAAAATATTTTTAAGCATTTTTGATATTTGGGGATAAATAAATAAAATCAAAAATGAAATTAAAATGCAAAAATAACAAAATATAAAGAAATTGGGCCAAGGGGTGTAAAACTGAAAATGGGGGGTGTTAGAAGCAAGAACAAGCCAACCCAACCCATTTCCACTTCATCTTCTTCCTCCAGACAAAAAAAACGCGCGCCCTGTATTCAAACTGCTAACTCCTGTATTTGTGATCTTTTGCCAAAACTCAAAACATGAAACTTGTAGAGCATTAAACCACGATTCTAACCATATAAAAAACTTAATCTAACTCTCAAAGACCAGAGAGAATTTCTCTGGCCCTAAAATCTAACCTAGTTTTTTCAGCATGTTCATGGATGAAATTCTCTTAGCACGCTTAATATAAATGAAAATTGAGCATATGTACAGCTTCATGGCATTGAATACTACATTTTTCATTCACAAACCTAAGGTTAAATGTTCCTAAATAGAGAGATAGAAGTTTGAGAAATACCTGTTTTAGTTGGATTCGATTTGGACAATGCAGAGCTTCTCAACAAGTTTTGAGGTGCCTGGTAGCTTTCCTGAACTTCACTTGGTCTTTTCTAATAGCTAGTTTGCTTCGAATGTTCCTGAATCAGCCTCCAGAAGTCAACATGCACAAGCTTGAAATGAAAATGGTGAACACTGTAAATGGAGTTACAGTTGGCAATGGAGGTTTGGGATAGCTTGAGTGAGTTGAATGGAAGGTATTGGAACAAGTTTGAGGCCAAACGCACGAGTGGTTTGTGTGATGGATGTGAATCTGCAGGGAGTGCCCTGTTTTGCAAGAAGAATGTGATTTGGTGTTTTGGAAGGCTTGAGGGCTCAACAATTCGTGTTTCTGGCTTAAGGCAATTCAAAAAACTTGTTTGTAATGTTAGCAAGGGTTGAATATATCAGATGCTCCAGTTGTGTTGTTTTGGCAAGTTGACTTGTTTTGAAAGAAAAGTGTGAAGTGATATGAGGTAGGCCTGTACATGCTATCTCCAAGTATGCACAAGTTTCTTGTACCTTTTCCTGAGTTTGTGGAACTTGTTTGCTGCAAAGAAAGAGGTCCAAGGCTCAAGAGAAGCAATGTTGACATAAAGTTTCCTTTATGAAAATGGAAGTGCTACCTTTATGCCATAAATGGATTTATTCATTGTGCCAAGCTCCATTGATCAGAATAAGACTAATGTCCAATGTATTTGCATTTAATTAAGGAGTGTGAATTGGTTTAGAGACCTGTAAACAAGTACAAAGCTAGTTTGGACAGATTTTGCAACTTGTATGAACATGTATTGGCCATGGATACAAAGTGAGTTTTTGCCAACTTCAAGCATTCGATTCTCCCTAACCACAAATGTGTTTGAGGAGTTCTTGGACAATTTGGAAAGCTTGAAACATGTACTATAATCCATCTTTGAAGTGCAACTTTAGATTCCAAGTGGAACTATGTGAAAAATGGCCAAGAAGATGGGTCAAAATCCTGCCTAAACTAGGGCAAAATTTCTCTAAGTTAAAAGTTTTAGGGACCCTTGTTCCAAAAATCATAACTTGAGATCCAAGCTTCTTCTGAGAAAACTTTTTGAGTCAAAGTTGTAGACTTTGTGGAGGACTACAACTTTCATGTTGTAAATTTTGTTTGAATCCATTTGCATCATGGTGGAAATGTGGGGCAAAGTTAGGAAAAATTAAGAAAATTTCATAACTTAGAAAATTTCTAAGTTATGAAAATTTTCAATTTCAAACCCTAATTTGAAATTTTGAGTTTCTTGATGAAAAAGTTTCATAATTTGACATATCTTGATGAAAAATGACCCTTGGCACTTGATTTTGACCAAAAAGTCAAAGTTTGACTTTTCAGTGTACAGTCAAATTTTGATCAGTTGACTGAAAAATTCATCTGTCAATCCTATGCATTTGAAATCTTTTGAACTTGTTGAATAAGTCAAGATAATGTCATTGAGTCCTTGAGTCCATGGTTGAGTCTAATTTTCCACTGGCTAGGTCAAACTGTCAAAAATTGCCTTTGTACAGTCAAAACCCTAAAAATGACCATTTTGCCCTTTTGGTGATCTGATCAAATTTCTTGTGGATTTGTGGTCCAAATTTGATCAAATGGTTCATATGAGTTCATAATGTTGATGTGGGTCAAAATTCATGAGGTTTGATTGTAAATTGGTCACAGTTGACTTTTCCCCCAATATAGTTGATTTCTAGGTCAACTGTCCAATTGCTTGGGAAAAAATTTGATTCAAGGCTTGAAACTTGGTATGGGTAAACTTATGAGTCCAACATGAAGTATGAAAGTCAATTTAGGCATTGAAGGTCCAAAAATCCTTGTTCAAACTCAAACCCTAATTTAGGTCAACAGTGCAAGGAGGTGTCTTGAGCAGAGCAAACCCTAGCCTGGTCTTGAGTTCCAAGAGCCTTGTGATGAGAAATGTTGATAAAATGAGAGGGAAGATTTTGGGGTACAACAGTTGTCCCTGTTCAATCTTCTTGAACCTGAAGAGTTAGATTGACAAGTTTGCCTTTCGTGACTCGAAGGTAAAAGAGGATTGGACACTAGAGTGCCCGTAAATTTGCACTCGTCAAAATATTGTTAAGGGAATAGGCTTAAAGATGCCATTTGGAGATGGTAGAATCTTGCTGGAGGTGGGCTTAAAGATGCCATCTAAGATTTTTTTGTTGAAAATCAGTAGAATGAACATCAGAATGGTATCCGTATTTGGAACGTATCTGAGTTGTATCTGGAGATTGGGTTTGTATGAGCAAGGGAATAGCGTCTGTGTCTAGAGCGTATCCGAGCTGTAACTGTATTTGAATGGAGGACAGAGAAACATCTGTGTATGGAGGTGTCTAGGTGATGGGGATAAGTTCTGAATGAGTGGCAGAATGGCAACCGTGTCTAGAGCGTATCTGGACTGTATCTAAAATTGAGATCTGTATGAGTAGCAGAATGACTTCCGTGTCTGGAGTGCATCTGAAACTGTAACTGGGATCTGAATAAGTGACAAAATGACTTTCGTGGCGACTGCACTTGGGAGAATCAAACTTCTGGTGTAAGGTCCAGAATGGCATCCGTGTTTGGAGCGTATCTGAACTTGAAGCTGATAGTCGAATCTGAATGAGAAATAGAATGGCTGCCGTGTCTGGAGCGTATCTAGTCTGTATCGGATTGCTGAAGTCTGAATGAATAATATAATGACCGCCGTGTCTGGGGTGTATCCATACTATATCTGAAATCTCTGAATAGTTGTTAATGATAGCTTTTTAATCTTATCCTGAAAAAGGGTAAAATGTTAGCTAAACACAAAGTCATGTTGTATGATATGTATGATGCAATAGAATATGTTTCATCAATGTTTATGATATATGAATGTATGTGCATGCAAGCTGATTAGCCGTCTTGCTGAGGAAAATAAATCCATGATAACTGGAGACAATGAAATCCTTGATTGCTGTCGGGGAAAGTGAATCCTGACCGATGCTGAGGACTCAAAAATCTTTGATTGTTGAAGATGAGAAATCCTTGCTGACTGCTTGGGGATTAAAGATATTTGATTGTCGAGAATGAGAAATCCTGGGACCACCGTTGGGGATTGAAAATCCTTGGTGACTTGTGGGGATTTAACAAGAGCTTCGACAACCTCTGCGGGGAATGAGAATCCTTCATGACTTTCCTGGGAAATAAGGAAAACTCTGACGACCTCTACTGGGGAATTAAAACCTGGGAGGCTTCGAATGGAGAAATAGGAACTAGAATCCTCAGTCTGTTGGGAAGTAACTATGTGGGGAGAGTGTTTACTCGGCCGAGGAAATCAGGAGCTTGGGTTGCACGTCAATCTACTGGGGAAGCTGGGGAAAATTGAATGGTTCCTAATGGGTATTGATAGTTGGAAATTTGACTTCGCTGGGGAAGAAGGGTTAGAATATTCTAGCTCCGTTGGGGATATGTATTTCAGGGTTTTCGGGCTCCACCGGGGATCGGGAGTTTGGAGACTTAATTCTGATGGGAACCTTGAAACTTAACTCCGCTGAGGAATAAAGTATAGAATACACTGGCTCCGCTGGGGATCTTGAAGCTTAACTCCACTGGGGATATGTACTCCAAGGTTTTAGCTTTGTTGAGGATCTGAATGACATATTGTAGAGGATTTCTTCTGGAATAGCCTAAAGACGTTTTCCTATACTTTCGACCTACCAGTAATTATCCTTTCTCAATTTGTTTTATTTGTAAGCAATGATTATATTCAAATGCATATGCCTATTTAACAAAACATTTGACGTTTTTCAAAATAAAACATAAGTGTAAAAAAGAAAAGAAAGGCAAGCAAATTTATGCACTTGAAGTATCTTTGTATTAACTTTTGTAAGTGTCTTTGTACAAAGGAGACAGACATCCTAGTAAGAGAATGTTGTCGTAAAATTGAGAAAAAATTTATACAAAAGAAAAGATGGCTATGTGCAACAATTCTATGGGGTTCCCATTCTTCTATAGCCTTCACAACTCTGAGTACCTTGTCCATTCGTTGCTTCGTACGCAGATGATTGGATTGATCAGAAGCTTGGAGTTTGGTCGTGAAGAGATTGTCTTTAAAGTGATCCGACGAGACATAGTCATACGCTTTAATTCCCTAACTTTTGCCTGGACCGCCCTTTCGGGTTTTCTATCCACCGGGAAACCCTTTTTTTCCCAAGTCGCCCTTTCGGGTTTTCAACTTGCCGGGTGTACAGATATTTGTTTATCCCTAATTTTTGCCTGAATCGCCCTTTCGGGTTTTCGATTCACCGGGATGCCCATTTTTGCCCAAGTCGCCCTTTCGGGTTTTCAACTTGTCGGGTCGTTTTATGCGTAGTATCTTTTGACTATGTCTGCATTTGCAGGGTGTGGCAATTCGTCGCCGTCCATGGTTGTCAGAATCATTGCCCCACCAGAAAAGATGTTCTTGATCACAAATGGTCCTTCATAAGTAGGAGTCCACTTTCCCCTGGGATCACTTTGCGGCAAGATGATCCTCTTGATTACAAGATCTCCGACTTGATATACTTGATGTCTGACTTTCTTGTTGAAAGCCTTGATCATCCGTTTTTGATACGCCTGACCATGACAAACAGCAGTAAGTCGCTTCTCGTCGATCAAATTAAGTTGATCAAACCGGGTCTGAATCCAATCGTCTTCACTCAAACCAGCATCTTTCATGATCCTTAAGGAAGGAATCTGAACCTCCATAGGTAAAACAGCTTCCATGCCATATACCAAAGAGAAGGGGGTTTCCCCTGTTGAAGTATGTGTTGTGGTACGATACCCGTGCATAGCAAACAGTAACATCTCATGCCAGTCCTTGTAGGTGACTGTCATCTTTTGAATGATCTTATTGATATTTTTGTTCGCGGCTTCAACAACACCGTTCATCTTTGGCGGATAGGGAGATGAATTATGATGATAAATCTTGAACTACTCACACAGAGCGGTGATCATAGTATTGTTCAAATTTGTACTGTTGTCTGTGATAATCGGGGATACCATACCGGCATATGAGATTCTGCTTGATGAAGCGGACAACCACATTCTTTGTAACGGAGGCGAAGGAAGCTTCTTCGACCCACTTAGTAAAGTAATCAATAGCCACCAGGATGAAGCGATGTCCATTGGATGTCGTAGGCTTGATCTCTCCAATCATGTCGATGCCCTACATTGCGAATGGCCAAGGAGCTGTTAGAACGTTGAGAGGACAGGAGGAATATGTACCTTGTCAGCATAGACTTGGCATTTGTGACAAGTACGGGAATGTTGATGACAGTCAGCTTCCATGGTAGACCAGTAGTAGCCTGCCCTTAGAATCTTCTTAGCCATCGTATGTCCGCTTAAGTGGGTGCCAAATGTGCCACTATGTATTTCGGTCATGATCAACTCTGCTTCAACCTTGTCCACACAACGAAGTAGAACACAATCATGGTTGCGCTTATAAAGGATACCATTGCTCAGGAAGAACTTGGCAGCAAATCTCCTTAAGAACTTTTTGTCATTGACGGAAGCTCCTTCAGGGTATTCTCGAGTCTGGAGATACCATTTGATTTCATGAAACCAGGGTTGTTCCACTACTTCTTAGGTATTAATCTCATGACAGTGCGCAGGTTCGTCCATTCGTTCGATGGTGATTTGGAGAGCCTCATTATCCCAGTTGAGTTTAAACATGGAAGACATTGTAGCCAGAGCATCTGCTAGCTAATTTTCTTTTCGCGGGAAGTGCTCGAAATATTCCAAGAAAACAACCCTCAATGAGTGTAGTATCGAGTATCTACCAACTTCGGACTGCACCAAAGTCGGTCATCTCACTACCCCTAAAAAAGGCCAAGATGGTCAAGTAAGGTTCTAAGAGTTCATTAGTGCTTCATGACATCACTCAGCGGCCCCATATTCTCTTTGATTGACTCAAAGGCTACCGGTACTCACAAATATGTCGCACTAATATAGCTATTGCTTCAACCATGTCGGTATACCCCGCACAGTTTCCACAACGTATTGCTATTTACCTATGAATGTTTCCCAAAAATCCGGGTAAAGGATTCAAACCCAAACAAGAGAACCAAATGTAAAGCAATCAAAACAATCAAGACATGCAAATGTGATTTAAACCCTAAGGTTACTCCACTTTTAAAGTAATTCCCCAGCAGAGTCGTCAGTTCTGTGATACGGTGGGAGAACTGACTTGAGGTTTTGCGTTTGTGTTCGCAAATGTTTCGGTTTAGCAAGAGTCGCCACCGACTTTTTATTTTATCCTAAGGAAAGGTCAAAAAGCACAGGAGAGACCTTTGAGATGTTTTCTTGGGTTCTGGGAGTAGATTATGAAAAGGGAAGATGCAAGCACCCTTTTCATCCATGGTTATCCATGGGCTCTTAGTTACTTGTTTAGATCACTTGCTTTGCTTTTCAATTGTTTGAAATGGTGCTTTTCAATTGTTTGAAATGGTGCTTTGTGTGTGGTTTTGAAAGATGTTTTGAAAAGAGGCCATCATTGTGGAAACCTTTGTAATGATTCTTGTTTGAATGTATACAAAGGTGTTTTTGTCTTTTGAAAAGTTTTCAATGTTTAAAAGTTGGATTTTGAAATTGTGTTGTGAAGTGTGTTTGAAAATAGCAAGGATGTTTTGCAAGCTTTTGATCAAGTAACTAAGAGCTATCTACCCCATTTTACTCAAAGATCTTTCTTATGTTTTTAACCCTTTTAACAGTGTTGTTTCACCATTGCATTTGGTGAACAACCTTGTGTTAGGATGTTAAACAGGACAGGCGCGGGTCATCGTATAGACCATGATAGCAATTGTGTCAAGTACTTTTGGCAATTTTCTTGAGGGACTTGATCATTTTTTTTGTTTAGGCAACCAAGATAGCGTCATCGAGGGACTATGATCTTTTGTTTTGTTTTTGTCTTGCCAAAGTACTCAACATGCATACCATGGCCCATTTTTGAAGGCAACAAGTGGATTGTAACCCTAGGGGTGCAAGTATGCATTGTGTTTGTTTTTGATGCATTTTTATCTTTGATTAGGTCAAACTATTTGTTAATTTGATTTCTGCATACAAACCCTAATTCTCTAATCATGGCATAATTGAAAGCGTTAAGTGCGAGAATTTAAATTCTAAGCTATTACAACATGATTATGGGGATGGGGGTACAATTTTGAATAGGGGGTATTTGACAAGAAATATAAACCTTAGATTACTATTACATCCAAATTGAATCCCAATGCAACAATATTTAAATGTATAATTATTTAAATAAACAAAATAAATAAATGTTAAATAAAATGTATTATGCAAAAAAAGAAGTTTTTATTTTGTTTATGTTTATGTATGTTAAAGTATTTTTTAATGTGAAAAAGGTGTAAAGAAATAAAATAAAATAAAATAAAAGGATGATTTTATTTTAATTAAGGGGTAAACCCTAATTTTCCTTAAGAAAATAATATTATATATTATTATATACAAAAATATATTAATATATACAAAAATGAAATATATTGAAGAAAAGGTATTTTTTAGTATAAATAATAATAAAAAATAAAAAGGTTATATTTTTATATTTTTATTCTAATATTTTATAAAATAAAAAAGTATATATATATATATATATATATATATATATATATATATATATATATATATATATATATATATATATAT